>OU744340.1:127126908-128484416 GCA_916610165.2 Gymnosoma rotundatum | reverse complement strand
AATTAACTAAAAAATTATAAAATCTATTGAAAGTTATGTGCAATATGTTATTTTTGGACACTTTATTTTAAAACGGCCATTTTCCTCTATATTTATTTCTTCCCTGTTTGGACAGACGTTCTAGTTATGATTTTTCACATCAAATATTTTTTTTATTTTATGATTTATGGGAAGATGAAGATTAAGCAAAGTTCTGGAAGACAAACAAGACGAAACGAAATTGCTGTGGTGGCCAGATTCTTGCAATGGTTTGTTTTTTCAAATCTGAAAGAATGACGAGACACAGACTTTTCCACAGAGAGCTAAAAATTAGCGGTCTAATTCAATATCTACTACTCATCATTTTTAAGGTTCCGTACACAAATTGTAAAAATGTTACCCGGTTGTTTTCGTCAAAATGTCTGTCTGTCTGTCGCAGCCTTCCATCTCTGGAACCGTAATAGAAAAACTCTTTAAATTTTTACAGAAGATGAATTTATAAAGATGCTTTAACAAGAAATACTAATAATGAAAGGGTGTTCAGAAACACGTGATATTCATATTGCTATTTTTTAAACTTTGATTGGCAGACACGCCAATGCCCAAATAATGACATGATATTCACTTAAATGGCTTAAGGTTTAAACTGTAGTAGACAATAATTTAGAAATTAAAGGGTGTTTCCAGAAGGCCGTGAACTTGACACATGTGGCCTTATAGACAGACGCTTGAAACTTGTACATAAGATGTACTGCTTGCTATGCCTGCTATAAATTTAAAAAATTAAAATAAAATAAAGGGTACTCCGATAGTAACGTGATTTTAGTATATATGGTCTTATTAAAACAAGTATAAAATTAAACTAAAAGGTGTCCCAATAGTTACGTAAGTTTTATAAATTAAAAATTAAAGGCTCACCCATAATTGGAACCCTTCGTACGTAAGTCCAGTTCATACTTGAAGGAGTTATTTCATTTTAATTCGTTCTGTTACAATGTTGGTGACAAGATTTTGAAATAAATTTTTAAAATCTAATTTTATTGCAAATTTTTTATTTCAACTTTTGAAACAAAAGAATTTGACAAAATCACACTTAACCAAATAGATGTTTTGAGTAATAAAAAAATATAAAAACATAAAAAAAATTTTAAGAAAATTCAAAACTGTCTGGTTTAATTTGTAAATTTTCTCTCTAAATTTCTTTTTTGTTAACACTATAAAATCGTTGAATTAAAGTATTTGTTTCTGAAATAAATTTTTATTAATTAATGAAATTTTCGGCTTTTGGTTCTTTTTAATTAATTTTCTAAACATTTTTAGAAAGAAAAATTATTTACAAATGTATGCGGACGTTTTCCAAAGAAAACGATGGTTCGAATCCTGGTCAGGGTGAAAATTAAAAAAAAAAAAAAAAAAAAAAAAAAAAAATAAATTTTTATTTTTAAAAGACGTTCTTAACAAGACAAACACTATTAATTTTAATAGACCTCAATCCACTCCAAAATATATGATGAATTTTGATACAGTTTTTATTTATTTCCCCTTTGCTTCTTAATTGACACCTTTTATTTGGAGTTTTATCAAATTGAATATTCATTTCAACTGCATTTTGGCAACTTGGCGACTGTGGGCAGCCAACTGCGTTAAATGTTCTTTTAAAGTAAAAAATAAAGAAAATAAACCAGTTTAAAACCTGATCGATTCATTATTGTTTTCTTATGTTAATTTTTTGTCTACAACAGAACAACATTATTATTCTCTTACGAATTTCGTTGATACTCGTATTCGTCCAAAATATTACATTGCGTTCTGTCTTTATTATTTAATGTAATTTATTTAATTTGAATTTATTGTTTGTTTATTTATTTACTTATGTAAATCACCCCAAAGCAAAGGAGGGAAAAATTAAAAAAATTGGGTAATTCTTTCTAATTAAATAATGGGTTTTTTTACGTTGAAGTATACACATACATTTGTATGTATGTATGTGCTTGTATAATTTTCATTAAAACACTTTGTTTTGTTATTTTGAAAAAGGCAAAATCTATTTTATTATTATTATTTATAAATATTAAATTGTTTTTAGGACATATAAATTAAATTGTCTATTTTATATATAGAAATATGTATTTATATGTCCATATATTATTTTTAATTGATAACAATTTAAATTTTTTGTTGAAACATGTCACACATACAAACAAGGCTGCCAGACTTAAAAACTTCTCGTTATTTTGACGATTTGTTTATGTATCAGTTTTGTGCATCAGTTTTTAAAGAAAACAAAAAAACTAAAAGACTATCAAAATGTAATGTAGAATTTTTTTGATCGCTACATCGGTCATTAGCATTCAAACATCAGCTTTTTAATTAACTCTTTTTTTATTAACAATAGCAATACGAGGAATCAGTGATGCGAAGGAAAGGTTACATTTTTTCATTAAAGATTACATTTTGAAATATTCCTTAAATAAAAAGTAATTTAATGTAATTTATATAAAATATAGAAAAAAGTTTTTTTTTCATATTTAGGGGAAGATAACAAGGCAACAAATTCATTTATTGGACAAAAATAAAAAAGCAATTAAATCATAATATTACATGATTGATAAGTGCAACAACAACTCTTTTCTAAATTGAGGCATTGGTATCAGATTTCCGCACAAAATAAGTGCAGCTCCTACTACTTCACATTTGGGAAAAATTGGTACCAGAATCACTTTGCTATTTGTGAACATGAAGTAAGAAACATTCAAATTTGGCCAATTGTAAATGTTACCTGAATGAAGCCTTTAAAAGCTACCAGAAATGTAAAAAATGTAACCAAGTAACCATCCCATTGGGTTTTTGAGGAAATTGCCATTATTAACATTTAAGTGATTTCGATACAAGTCACATAAAGTTTTAATAAGAATAATATTAGTTGCAAATATAAGACTCTTAAAAATATTATAAATTTTTGTTTTCGTTTTCTATTTCAAATAATAATCAATTCAAAACTTAATTGATAGAACAATAGAAAAATCTTAAAATTATTTAAAAATATTAATATTTTTCATTGATGCTTTTAACGATTTTCTGCTTAAACTTTGGTGATATTATTTCAAATCAATCTGGCAACTCTGGTTACAAGTATTATATTTGAAGCAGGCTTTAAATTTATTTAAACAATAGATAAATACCAAGATACAAAAAGTATTATCGTTCATAAATTAAAGATTTCATTTAAAATTATTTGCTGGGAAGATGGCTGAGTGACATCTTCAAGCAGTTGCAAAAACAGCTAATTTTTATTTTTAGCGAAGCATCAATCAAACAATTAAAGTCGTTATAAATTGTTTTCAAACATCTCTTTAACTTTTATAATCACTGATAAAAATAGACAAAAAGGTTCACTCTTCGGCTGAGACATTTTCTAAAACTACAAAACAGGAAAAAGTCGCATCTGTAAAACACAACAGAGACGGCAAGGATTCGAAAATTAAGTCGTTAACTTTTGCTACCGAAAATTAAACATTCGAGTATTATCTTGATGAAAGGTAACATTTTTTTGCCCTTAAACAGGGATATTTGAACGATAATTTTCGGAGCATTGCCTTAACTGAATAGGCTTAATTTTTTATAGTTGCACAGCAGCGTTTTAAATTCCTTTTTCGCATTTAAACTTTTGTGCCGATGTGCTAAAAACTGTGTGTAATTTAAGTATTATTTTCGTATTTCATGTAGTTCTTATTCTTTTTGGAATGAAACGCATTTTATACATTTTTATATCCTTCATCACAAAAAATGGAAAAAGGGTATACATATATAAGTTTGTCGTTCCGTGTGTAATTTCTACAATATCCATTTCCGACTCTATAAAGTTTATATGTTCTGGCTTCTTATGCATAGCGAAGTCGATTGAGCGATGTCCGTCTGTCCGTCCGTGTTAGTGTTGAAATCAAGTTTGCCGAAGCACTAGATCAGATAAAAAAAAAAATAAATATATATCAATTGATTAGATTTAGTGTCGAAAGAGATGCTATCCATGTCCTTCGAGACAGAAGGCAAAAAACCACGCCTACCTCTAGCCTTTTCATTTAAGTTGGAACAATAAAGTAACTCCAATCAAAAAAATAAATATATGGGGCGATATAGAATTAAAAAAATATGAAAAAAAAAACATTAAGTGAAAAAATTGGCACTCGCCCATATTTTCCGAGTACGGGCCTCTGAAATTTTCAAATTTTGTAAAATATTAATATGGGTATCATTTTAAAGCTTTTGAAGAGATCTTTAAGGAAATACTAAAATTTTAAAAATGTTTAAGAGCCGATGGCGCTACCATTTTTTAATTTTTTTATTTTATAACTCTCGGTCACCCAAATATTTGCTTTTTTTGTTTGGATTTACTTCGCTAAACTAAATTTACATAGAGGGTGAAGGGTATATAAGATTCGGCAAAGCAATCTTAGTTGTTCCTATGCGAATTGTGTAAAGAAAAGACCAGACAAAATATGACAAGACATGACATGACTCCGAATGCATTAACTAAATGTGCTACACTTAACATTATGGTGTTCTAGCTTTCTGACCTGAAACCTGCTTTAAAACAGGAACTACGAGGCTTAAATATTATAAAATTTTTCTTTAAAAATGAAGGGATACACGAATTCTTCACATGGGATCATGCTTTGATAGATTATGTAATGAAATATCATTTACAACATAAGGTGATCCTCTAAAACACTGTTAGAATAATAAAAACAATAAAAAAATAATATCATCAATAAATAATTTTCTTGTTCAATTCCCTTTTTTATATAAACTCGAATTGTTTGCAGAAAAGAACTTATTTTTTTATAATTTCTGAAGATGCATCTCTAAATAAAATCAATTTATATATTTTATTTTGTCTTTGTATTAACACGCACACACACAAACACACTCTTAAACAAGGAGATTAAACCAGTCGTTGATCGTTTCATTAATTTTGTCTTTTTTTTTGCCAACTTTTTTGTCATTTTATTAGACAAATTATCAATAAATTCTTTAGAAAAAAAGTGATGCTGGAATCTTGTATACACATTTCATTTCATTTAATTTATTTTGTATTATTTTTAATTGTTAATAATTATTTTTAGTATATTTTTTTCATATTTTTTTCGTGTAATGATGCACTCACTCACAAACTCACTTTATAATCGATTAAATTTAAATATACGATCGATCAATTGTTTGAACGTTTCAATGAACGTTTGTTGACCGGACAATAAACACAACCGTTTCAAAACTCGCTTCGCCAAAAACTGAGCTCACAAGTGAAAAGTAACAGCAAAGATCTGTTTAAACTTGTACTCAGTCGCTGAGACAAACAATTATAAAAAAAAAATGAAAAAAACAACCAACTAAAATCAATTCATTCAATGAAAACTAATTTAAAGAGAATTCAATTTAAGTCTCTATTCAAATGAGTTTTTGTGGTCAGTTGTTATTTCCGAACGTGCAAAATATATTGAAACCTAAACGCATATGTATGTGTGTTTGTATGTACGTATGTATGTTTATAGCTATGTTTGGGTATTGACTCGTTGTTCTACAATTATAAATACACTGACTTAATTAAAAGTTTAGTTAAACCTTTAAATATAAACAAACTCTACATGTAATTTTTACATACATACACATATGCATACATGTATGTAATACTTACACAAATGTACAAATATAAATCATCTATACATTTGCAAAATTTATTGAATATTGTAAAGTTTTTATAGAATTCTCTTTCAACATACTACTCGAATTGTTATTATTTTGTTATTTTGTACAGAAAATACACCGGCCAATGAATCATTGATTTATTCAAGAAAAATGTTAAAGTTCCCACAACCACAACAATCGTCAGATGTCATAATTAAAGTAAGTTTAAACTATTGTTGACATTGATGGACAATTCTAAAGTTGTTAACTCGTGTTGTTTTTTATGTTTATAAATTATACGAGAAGTGTTCTAAATAAAATAGAATTTTAAACTTTATTAATTCATTAATATAAATTCCGGCCTCTTCAATATAAAGAACTGCGGTTTTAGCCTCTTAAAAAATCAAGTTTTTTAAATGTCGGTGTATAACAAGAGTTTTGTTATTTGTTTCAACGGCATACAGAAAAAACTTGTTTCATGGTCACAAGAGCAATATTTTTTTCTTTATAACAATATATGGTTGCGGTAAATAAATTATAGTTGTTTTAAGCAATACTTTTGTAACTAAAAAAAAGGTTCAAAAAACTGTACAAAATAATTTTCAATTTAATTATAAGCACCACCATATAACCACCGTATAACCATAGTTTGGTATTTAAATTTTTAACACCTTAATCATAAACATAATATGTTGAGTTTGTTCATATGTAATCAAACTATAATTGAATTGAATTGAATTGAATTACGCTACGGGACCATTAAATTAAATTTTTTTGTTATACCCCGATTTAGTTATTAAATCAACGATATTGATTATTGAGGGCGAAAGTACGTACGTCTGCTTTCTGCATAGAACAGAAAAAAATCATCGAAGTATTTTCTGATATCTTATTTTTTATCATCTTTTAGCTGTATAAAAGAGCCGAAAAAGATCAGCCATATACAGTGGATAAAGAAAATTGAAATCACAGATTTTTGTTTTTATTTTATTGTTAGGACAAAAATCTTTAGTTTATTTAAAATTTGTATGAAAAGTTTCCTGAAGAACTATGTGAGCGGTAGCGAAATGGCCATCGAGACGTGCTTTCACCTTCAATAATCAATACCGGTGGTTTTAATAATTTAGTCAGGATATTACCACGATAATTTTAAAGTTCGATAATTGAATTGATTTTAAAAATATTTAGATATTTAAGATTTTCCATCTATTAGTTGAGTGATTTGCTTGTAAGATATCGCTTGATTTAAGAACGGTGAGTATAAAAAGTTTTTCAAATAATTTCTTGTAAAATTAAAATTATAAATAAGTTACAAAAAATACTTATAAAACATGAATCAAAAAATAAAATTAAAATTAAAAATTAAACTAAGTTTTTTCGAAAGATCATTATTACAATTTTAAGGCGTTTTTAAGTGTACGGTCACTACCACTGTTCTTGACAAAGCACATTCTGGTTGTACAATTCTCATTTCGATCATTGTCAGCCTCCAAGGCGTCAAAGGTTATTGGTTTATCAGCATAAAACTATGACTTTACGTAACCCTGCAGGAAGTAATAAATAGGTTTAACTAAAACTATAGCTATAACTGTGCTAACTGTAATGACTGTAATGCAAGCCTTTGATTTATTTCTTAAAAATAAGAAGACAAGATCCAATAATGCCACTGGTGTAAACCGCGCCAAAGAGTGCATTTTACTGGGTGTAATGCAGTCTGCAAGGTATGTTGTGGATACTTTCACACGCAATGCAACAAGTATGTTTATTGAATGACTTATACTCTAATCAAATTAAAAAAAATCAATAGATTTGGATTAGTATTGTTCAATATCTTCTTCAATACATTCCTCTAAACACTTACTTTTGACTACATGATATCTTGCTGTCGTCTAGAGATTTTTCACTTTCCTTTCCGTCACAGACTTAACTAACGATAGCTTTAAGGTTAATTACCTTCATTACATCCATTATCCATCTTAAAGCTTTCCCACCATTCAGAGCGTGACAATAACTACTGGCAGTTTTCTTTATTGCAGCATCGAAAACAAATAATATTAATTATTCTCTTCTTGTTATCAGTTTCTGTTGTTCTTAATTTAAATTTTTGTAATTCGCACAAGTGTATTTTTTTTTTTTATTTTGTATTAAAACATTTTAATTTAAATAAATAAGAACGAATAAAAAATGTTTCTTTATGGGTCAGGTTCTTGAATCAATTCATTTCAATTATTTTTATACGAGGGTGAATTTTTTAAGTTTTTTCAGTTGGCAGAAGATGACTGTTTCTGCTGATTGAACATCTGCTAAGAGTTTTTGTGTAAAAAAGAAATAGTTTCACGCCGTCATCTCCTTTAAATGTCAAACAGCTCAAGATAATAGGGGTCAAAATATGAATATATGTAAGTGCATTTAATACACGTGCCCTTAAACAGCTGGCGGGTTAAAGTGCCTAAACTGATAGAGGTGGCGTCCTTAGTGTAATCTGGCGGCTGATTCGTCAGCTTTTTTAGAGTTTTGCCTTCGTGATCTTTAATATCAATTTTACTTTTATCGCTTCGCTGTGGCCGCTGATTCAATTTCTTTAATTTATTTGTATTGTTTTGTCACATATGCTTATACATGGTTTCTTCGCTGATTTTTTTTTTTTTTTTTTTTTTGCATAAAACTATTGTTTAGTTAATCTACAGCACAAACTGAAATTAAAGCACCAAATGTATGATTTGTGTACCAAGCAGAATCCATTTCTGGTTCGCTACAACCTTTGCCAGCGTACGAGGGCTGCTATATATATTTCTGGCCTGGCAACACTGAGTGCTGCAAAGTGCAGTCTGACATTTCCATTGGAAAGTTTGTCATTTTTAAGCATAATCGTACTCAAAACGTTTTGACGTACGACCATTATTTGTGTTGTTAAAATGACTTGAAAAAATTAATATAGAAAAAAAATGGAATTAACTCGTGAACATTTTCGTGCCATCATTTTTCACAACATTCGACGTGGATTATCACGACAAGAGTGCATTGATGCACTTAAATCTTTGTATGGCGATGAAGCACCATCCTATAGCACTGTGAAAAATTGGTATAATGAATTTAATCGTGGCCGAAGCTCGCTCAAAGACGAATTCCGTGAAGTTCGTCCAAAAACGTCTGTTGTGCCAGAGAACATTGATGCCGTGCGTGAACTCATAATGCAAGATCGACATGCGACATACCGAGAGATAGAGACATCCTTGGACATTTCTTCCACCAGCATACATTCGATACTGCATGAACACCTGGCCGTAAAAAAGGTTTGTTCTCGTTGGATCCCGCACAATTTGAGGCTGCTGTAGTCTAGGTGGTAAGCACGTTGACTACAAATCTGACTGACCTGGGTTCAACCCTTGCGGCAGTCAAAAAATAAAAATGTTTTTTTCTGTTTAATGGTATAAATACATATTCAGAATTAACATAAAAACATGCAGCCTCCTTCGTCGGTACTTCTTCATGCATATTCGCCGGCGAAGTAAAATAATTAATAAAATGGCTATATCTATCTCCTTTCACCTTCTGTCTTCTCTCTCATCTATCCCTTTCCTAAAGAATGTAGCACGGTTGAAAAACTAAGTAGGCATTAATGCCTGAAGTGCTTCTTCTCTTTTAAAAAAAAAAAAAAAAAAAAAAAAAAAAAAAAATAAAGTCGCTCAAAAAAAGGCTCGTGTCGATTGGTGCACAGAAATGTTGCAAAAATACGATTGCGGTGCTTCAAAAAACGTTTATAAGATCGTCACAGGTGACGAATCATGGATCTATACGTATGAGCCCGAAACGAAAGAACAATCGAATGTGTGGGGTCAAAGACGAGCAAAATCCAACGAAAGTTGTTCGTGGAAGAAGCACTTCGAAGCAAATGGTCGCCGGTTTCTTCGGCAAAACTGGTCATGTGGCGACTGCTCCGCTTGAGCAACGTACGACGGTCACTTCCAAGTGGTAAACTACAATTTGTTTGCCTGAAGTCATCGGAGAAATTCGAAAAACCAACAAGAGAAGACGAATCATTGTTCACCTCGTAATAAAATTAAGTATACTTTAAGTTAAATAAATATTCAATTAATCGAAAAAACAAATGTCTGTATTTAAACTATCTTGAAATTGTTTTCATATTTTAAACCAAAGCGTATTAATATCAGAAAGTTGCGATGGCGAATTCATTAATTTTCGCCGTAAACAAGCAAATATTGGGGTGACAGAGAATTAAAAAATAAAAAATATATATTTCCTTTAAGATCTCTTCAAAAGCTTTTAAATGATACCCATATTGATATTTTAAAAAATTTGAAAATTTCAGAGTTCCGTAACTCGGAAAATATAGGCGAGCTCCAATTTTCTCACATGATGTTTTTCTTATATTTTAATTAGAGGTAGGCGTGGTGTTTTGCTTGCCGCCTCGAAGGATATGGACCGATCATGCTGATTTCCAATAGCACCTCTTTCGACACTATATCTGAACGATTGACATAATTATTATTTTTTTTTTTTGTGATATATAGTTTGCCTCGGCAAAGTTTATTTCAACACTAACACGGACGGACATCGCTAAATCGACTGCGCTATGCATAAAAATTTAGAATATGGGGTCGGAAATAGATGTTGTAGAAATTACACACGAAAGGACAACTTGGATATACCCTTTTTCCACTTTTTTTGGTGAACGGTATAATTATGCATATTTTTTATATGTGGAGTTTGACATTTAGCGTTTGGGCGAAAATTAATGAATTCGCTATCGCGTTTTCATAAAAAATAAAATAACTTTGAAATGTGTTTCATGACAAATTCTCCATACAAATTTGTCCTAAAATAATTTTTAAATCTATTTTAATATTTTATGAATACGGCAGTCAATAATTACTAATTAAAAATTAAATTAAATTAACTATTGGCAAAAGACAAAGATATCTACAGACTACATTTTTGAAAAATGAAAACGCGTTACTAAAATAATTAAAATAAACAAACAAAAACTTCAATAACACGCTACTGATATATCTTTAACATATAATTTTACAAGTAGAAAAGGTAAAATTTAAATTAATAAATAACATTTACACGTATTTCATTCATTGTATTCTTCTTCTCTGCAGCTCGTTTCAGTGATACAAAAATCATCAGTTCTGCAAAATAAATTTAACAAAAAAAATTCGAATGGAAAGTGGGAGTTTTCATACACGTAAATAAGTTCTTTTGAAATCATTTTATACTGAAAATAAAACGGCAACGTTAATCCCACTATATTAAATCAACGAAAATTTAATATCGTTGTATCTCTGAAAATATGAAATATTTAGAGAAAAAAAAGCTTGATTTGTAATCAATAACATTAAAAAAAACAATCTTTTCTTCTTCGTAATATTAGAGCAAAATATAGCTATGTTGGGATCGGTTTTGCATTTAAAGCTTTTTAGAAACCAATCAAACAATTATTTGATACGAGGGCTGCTCTATATATTTCTAGCCTAATAGACACGGTCGATTGTTGTTTCGTTTCGGGCTCATACGCACAGATCCATGATTCGTCACCTGTGACGATCTTATAAACGTCTTTTGAAGCACCGCAATCGTATTTTTGCAACATATCTCTGCACCAATCGACACGAGCCTTTTTTTGAGCGACTTTCAAATTGTGCGGGATCCAACGAGAACAAACCTTTTTACGGCCAGGTGTTCATGCAGTATCGAATGTATGCTGGTGAAAGAAATGTCCAAGGATGTCTCTATCTCTCGGTATGTCGCATGTCGATCTTGCATTATGAGTTCACGCACGGCATCAATGTTCTCTGGCACAACAGCCGTTTTTGGACGACCTCCACGGAATTCGTCTTTGCGCGAGCTTCGGCCACGATTAAATTCATTATACCAATTTTTCACAGTGCTATAGGATAGTGCTTCATCGCCATACAAAGATTTAAGTTCATCAATGCACTCTTGTCGTGATAATCCACGTCGAAAGTTGTGAAAAATGATGGCACGAAAATGTCCACGAGTTAATTCCTTTTTTTTCTATATTAATTTTTTCAAGTCACTGTAAACAACACAAAATAATGGTCGTACGTCAAAACGTTTTGAGTACGATTATGCTTAAAAATGACAAACTTTCCAATGGAAATGTCAGACTGCACTTGGCAGCACTCAGTGTTGCCAGGCCAAAAATATATATAGCTGCCCTCGTAAATTGTGTTAAACTTCCAGCAGAATTCTCATTCAGTTTTCAGAAATTTTATTATTTATAGCATTTATGGGATTGACTTTTTTATGTGATATTGTGGGCTCAATGTGTTATAATATGATTTTTTTAGCCGATTGTTAATAGGCTAGTTATTTGTATCGATAAAAATTATTTGTTCAAATAAAT
Source organism: Gymnosoma rotundatum (assembly GCA_916610165.2). Lineage (NCBI taxonomy): Eukaryota > Metazoa > Arthropoda > Insecta > Diptera > Tachinidae > Gymnosoma > Gymnosoma rotundatum. Next base: position 128,472,361 of record OU744340.1, on the reverse strand, counting down.
ACATACCCAATCTATGAACAAAATTAATAGTTAACTGAATGGCAATAAAAATATCTTTTAATAATTTTCACAAAAGTGAAAAGGAAATAAAAAAAATCTTGCGCCCTTCTTACAGCAACACCCACACATTATTTTAATTAAATAATACGATAAATGTGTAACATATCACCACTTTTCACTTAAAGGTTGTAAAACAAATTTGTAGTGAAAAAAAAACCTCAAACGAATATTTTTTTATCAATTTATCAAAAATGCTACCACAAACTATAACTTGCAAAACAGACAACACAATTCTTTTATTAATTATCTGATAAAAAAAATGTTAAAATAAATATTTTCTAAACTTTTTTCGCTATAAAAGCAATGCTGTTTCGAAAGACAGTTGCACAATTATTGCATCAGTAGAAGGCTTTGAAATGACTCACATTGAAAGTTCAAGTTTTAAATTTTTACTCTGGAGTTTAATCCTGCAAGCGGTAATGTCATTTGAGTTACAAAAGACATCAGCTAATAATTCTGAAAAAGTACTCGCTCGAATGCAACTTTCAACTGACAGTTTGTTTGAACAGTATACTTTGGGACAAATTGAGGATGGTGAGTTTTTAGGCAACAAAACATAAATTACATTAATTTTTCTCTCTATACATATATATATTTTATAACATGCTTTTAGGCGCTAAAATTATTTACACTTATCAACAAACTGAGGCGTACGATGAGGAACAAGAAGAAATTTCTCTTGATTTTAATTATCCCGACTCTAATGATAGAGATTTGAATGAAATTGAAAATTCTACAATTATTACTCAGGTTCAATTGTTTATTAAAGTTAAAGATGGAGGCAATACCCAAGCATACGTTCTTGATGGCGGAATTGGAAAGAGTAATATTTCTTTGCAAATTGTGGCTTCAAACAGCAATTTGTTAAATTACATGTTGGTTATTTATGGAAAACCAGCATAATAATGACTTCAAATCTGTAAAATACTATAATTATACCAAAATTAAATAAAAATTATTAAATTATGATCTTAATTTTATTTCTGTCCGCTGTCTGTCCGTGTTAGTGTTAAATTCAACATTGCCAAGGCACTAGATGAGCTAGAAAAAATTTCAATACGCCAATAGATCAGACATAGATTTGAAAATTTGTTATTGAAAATCAGCGAGATCGGTACATTTCCAACGAGGCAGCGAGAAAAACACAACGCCTGTCTCCAATTTTTCCATATCATTTGGAACAATAAAGTAACTTCAATCAAAAAGAAACAAATATATAAAGCAATAGGGAATTGAAAAATAAGAAAAAAACAATAAATTAAAAACCGGTTTTAGTGTTTTAAAATATCTTTTTTTTAATTTATTTATCCGATATTTCGGCCAACTTTGTTGGTCATCTTCAGGGATTATTCTAAAAACAAACAAAAATGTTTTACAACGATAAACATATTAACAATAAAAACACAAATTTAATTAATATTTACATTTAAAAAAATTATATTTTAAAAAGACCTTAAGCTGAAAAATTAACTTATAAACAATTTAATAATAAAAAGGTCTAAAACTATTAAAAATATTGAAAAAAACAATACGTGAAAAAATTGTGATCTTAAAGCAAATACTAAAATTTTTTTAAAATGCTTAACCCATTAAGAGCCGATGGCATTTTTATGTAAAGTAATATATATACAGAACCATTTTTTTATTTTTTAACTCTCTGTCACCCCTAACTAAACTAGATTTACATATACAATTAAGGGCATATAAGATTCGGAATAGCTGAATATCGCACTCTTACTTGTTTCTTTCATAGTTCAACAAGCGTCAAGTGTTTTAAAGTATTTTCTGATGTACTATTCTATTTACCGTTACATATTCAAGTAAAAAAAAATAATTAAAAAATTAAAATTTGGTTTTAGGAAAAATAATTTATCTTAGGAAGTACCGATTAATCTTGAAAAAGTGCCTTAAAAACGTAATAATACGTGGCCTGCAAACAAAAACCAAATAACGGCCTCAGCGGCCGCTAGACTATTTACACGTATACTTGCATAGTTATTTTCATATAAACATTAGATTAAAGTAATGAAGATAAAGTTTAATGAACGCTGATCCTATAGGAGTTGAAATAGAATCCCAAAATTAAAGTTTGACTTTAAAACAAAACCCCTCACTCTTATGATATTCTAATACACGACAGGATTTTCCTACTCGTGTCATTACCATAAGTTCCCGTCAAATTTTGTTTTTGAAATTTTTTTTCTCTCTGCAATTTCGGTCTTGAATGCTTAGACGAATATGAAAATAAAACAGAATTGCAAGTACGTGAAACAATGTACCTGTTTCTACTCATCTTTTCTCTCTCACCTACAAACTCAAAAATTGCGCAACAAAAGTCACACTTTGCGACGAGGACTAACTTGAAGAACCACAAGCAGGCCGGCCACCTTTTTAAGCTTTGCTAACTGTATGTATCGAATAACTCGAACAGTCTTGGTCTCTAAGGTGTCAAATAATGCTGATTTGTCAGCAAAGACCAGAAAATATCAGGTTTCCCCGCAGAAATAAATCGTTAGGTATCAAATTGCACGACTCTGCAGGGCAATTGTCAGTTTATTTCTCATTCATCCTGTTGAAACTTTACCCCTCCCAAATCGATACCATCCAATTTTCAAACATCATTCGAACGTAACGCGAACACCGACTTGATTTTTAAAGAAAAAAGAAAATAATGCCACCAACTTGTAAACTACCACAATAGTGTCTATTTTTATGTTTTTCTTGAATTAATATCTTTTCTCTTACAGAGCTGGAAAAAAGTTCTTTTATCAGTATTAATAATTTTGCGCCATAAAAGATTTCTAAAATAAAATTGATTCACGATTGTAAATGAATCTTGCGATACTATTGTAGGCAACGTTAAGCGGGTCTACTGACCCGTTAAGTCAAAAATGAGCCTAATCGCTGAACGCAATTTTGCGTCTATAAGTTGCACGAATTGATAATTGATTTTCAAAGTAAATCTGATGCGTTGTTCAAGCATCGACCTCTTTATGGTGATTTGCCTGAGAATACCGATCATAAATTTCAATAACTGTGCACAGTATGACAGTAACTCCTTTCTTAATTGCTATCGGACTAAGGAAATAACTTTTACATCGTGGTAATTATCCTTCAACGGTTTAGTTATTTGATTATACATTCGATTAGAAGCCATGTTTAACATGCACGATATGATTGTTATATGAGCCTTCATTATTTTCTTATTCAAGCACTATTTTAAATGAAGTCATATATCGGGATGCTACTTGGGTGTTTTGTGAAACATTTAGGAAAACTATGCTGCTATCAGGCAGTGTTAGAGTTTTTGTCTAAAAATCACCAAAATTACAAAATTAAATCGTAAAAAACGTCACAGAAATAAAAAAATTCGTAAAAAAAAATCGTTATATATTAAATTCTATAACCTATGAATATATAATTATTTTTTATGCAAAGGACGTCTTTAATTACACATAAAACAATTCAATAGTTTTTTTTTTAATAAAACTTATAATATTTGACTTATCTGACCGTACTTTTAATTCATGAAAATACTATTTATATAAAGGAAGATGAAAATTTTTACCAATTAGTTAGCTTAGCGGTTAATATTAAATTGAACTTATATTCATCTTTTTCTAAAATTCTTTATTGTTGCTTTTTTTACTATTGGAGGATGCTGACTTGAACTTACTCATAGTACTTTGAAGAATCATATCAATACTACAATGTAATCCCCTAATGTATTATATCACAATTTTTAACTTAGAATATCATCAATTTTTAGGCGTTTTTAAACGAAAAATCATTAATCGTCAAAGTGTAAAATTTATCGAAAAAAACAAAACCAAAATGAGGTAAAAAAGTCACATCTAATCAGCGTTGCCACACAAGAAATTTACTTCCTACCAATAATTTTCAAAAATCCTACCAAAATCGTTCACAGCCTACCAAAAATTTAAAAACGCATTTCTTGCATATAAACTCTGTTATACTCACTTGGTTTTTTTTTTTTTTCTTGTAATTGTTGAGATGGAAGTTTGTCTTTTGGTGATTTTTAAGATGGGTGTTATGATTTAAAATAGTTTTAGAGAATACTATGCAGGAGGAACACCCATCCCTTTCCTGGCGCCAATCAAATTATTTTGACTGTTTCTTTACATGCAATATTAGTAAATATTTATGTATAAATAGGTACATATTTACAATTAAAAAGTTTACTTACTTTTCTATTTTGTCTGTTAATTTTTTTAATACATACACTTGAAAATTAACCTTCACTCAAAAGTATTGTTAATTTCAATTTCATTATATTGTTCGCGTTTCTTAAACCAAAGATGGTTATAATTTTAATCATCTCTATGCAAAAAAGCAGAGATGTTTTTTATTGCACCTAAAACAGTTTTTGAAAACAGTGGTAACACTATTCAAAGTTATTGTTTATTTAATTTAAAGTTACATTTCTTTTTATTTTACTATCTGAAATTTTAAGGTGAAAAATTTACTATTGCTAAAAAATTGCCAGAGGAGGAAAACCTACCAAAAATTAAAAAAAAATGCAACAAACCAACCGAACTACCAAACTGTTTTAAAAAAACGAAAAACTACCAAGTTTGGTCCGATTGGACCAAAGCGGCAACGCTGCATCTAATACCCCTGGCTGCTATAAAGATTTTATCATAAGACAAAAATGCCTTAAGGTATGTTAATGTTTTTATGATTAAATAAAACAATAACTGTAGTATTCATTATATGTTGCAAAGTAAATTTGTTAAAAACCCCATTTAAAATTTTTTTAGGACAAATTTGTATGGAAAATTTGTCATAATACACGTTTTAAAGTTGTTTTATTTTTTATGAATAAGGCAGTAAGAAATTTAATTTTGTTTTGGAAGCTCAGTCTTTTTACAATTTAGAGCTTTTGTCCTTGATAACAGAAGGGTCGACAAAGAGAAAAAGTTTAATAAAATTTTGATTGGTTTGATTATATATTTTTCTTAAATCTTGTTATAAGATTCAAAATCTTATTTTATGTGAAGAGATCATCGCTTTCATCAAATAAAACTTACCATGGCGTTACAATTGACCAAAAATTAGAGTAATTTTTAAGAGTTTAGGTTCCTTTTTCCGACCTATTATGCGCATTTTGTAATCCAGTTAAGAGACGTATTTAGGACCTTGTAAATTAAAAAATGTTTTGTTTGTTCTTTCTGGTTCATTCCAGAGAAAAAAACTTTTGGTTGATACAGCTATTGCTGAGCCGAGTGTGGCTCAGGTCACTCCAGAGTGAGAAACCAGTTTTTTTTAATGGACAAGAGACATATTCAGGACTTTGTAAGTTAATAATTGTAAAATGTTTCGTTTTCTCCTTTAACCTTAAAATTGCCTCTGATGGACTTTTTTGTCAATAATAATAAGTAACTAAAGCCCAAAATGTTTTCACCATAAGAATTATCATTTTGTTGCAGGCCTCTATTTTTGAATCCGAAATAGGTAAAGATATGTTAAATAGTTAAAGATATAAAAAAAATTGTTATGGCTGGCTACAAACCTTCATGTGTGAGTTCATCTAACAGTTGGCAGTTTTTTTATATATATATTTAAGTATTTTTTATTAAATTTGCTGAATTTTTAAGTGTAGCTCTGACATTAGTGTGTCAGAATCTTTAGTGTAACTGGGTAAATTTTCTGGCTTTACCGAAAAGGAGAATTATATATAAGAATCTCAAAACTTCTAGAAAAGGCGGACTAAATTTATTCGGAACAGTCAAAAATCACAATCTATAAATCATTTTAAAATAAAAAATTAAAAAAGTTAAAAAAGTTAAAAACATAAATTTAAAAATTAAGATTTTATTTAAACGAGTAAAAATAAATTAAAATGATTAATAATATTTTTTAAGTGTTTTCGTTGTTTGTGTTATTTTTTTTAAAACAGTAAAATTAACTTTCTTTATCGCATTATTTGAAGATGGCTTTACCTTTTCTTAGGCCCATAAGTACTTTGAATAAATAAAGAGAAGAGAAGCAGAAATGTTTTTTATCACTCACATTTAATTTGGGTCTTAATATTAAAAAAAAAAGAAATTATAATATCAAAATGAATAGATAAGTTTCAGACGTTATCAGCATATCAGTCGTATTGTGTGTGGCAAATTTTATAAATAAATCATAATAAATTTCTAACCAAAACTGTTTTAATTATTAATAAAAAAAAATATCTGCACTAATTTATGATTTGTACCGAACATTGATTTTAAATGGAATAGTTTTTCATTATTACAAAATTATATTTAAGTCGTACACTTAGAAGTTGGAGACTTATACTAAAATTTGCTCGTTCGGAGATTTTCTTGAAATACATACATACATACTAATGTTTGTTTACAAATGAGACAACTGTTTAATTTGCTTTGGCACTCAGAGTATGCTCTTAAATAGATTTTGACATATACTTACGTAACTTTTATATCAATATGTGTTTGACATACCGTCAAATCCTATCTTAATCATAAATTATATAAAAAAATTTAATTTTTAAAACAAATGTAAAAGTGGGTGTTCCTAGATATGTTGCACAATAACTATCCCTACTAATTTGTTATTATCTTAAGCAAAAAACATATGAATCGACAAAAGATAAAGTTCCGTTATAAATCACTAAAATCTATTCTCTCTAAATTTTATGGTTACGGTGAAACGCTATAACCTTGACATTTATTCGCACAATGCTAAAAGCAATGTTGCCAGGAAAGACAGGTAAAAGTTACGCTTTCCCTTAAAAAAAGTTAAATTTTTTTCATCAAAAGTAACATTTTTAAATTTTCCTCAAATAAATAATAATCTAATGTATATAAAATATAATAAAGAGTTTTATTCCATACTTCACAGAAAAAAACAAGGTACGAGTAACAAACAAGGCATATTTATTTTACTAGGTAGTGTCATCCGCCCAGCTGGTTTGTAGTTGAAAATGTCAAAAGTTGTTTGTACGAATTTCAAAAAACACCAACAACAAGCATTTGTGTTAGAGCAAGAAAGCATTTGTATTTAAAGCAATTATCTTTTACTTCTCTTTATGCTTTTGACATTTCCAACGCATAAAACAACAATAAAAAGCCGTGTTGTTTTTGCCAATGTTGTAATTGTTGTAGAGCCGTTACTACCTAGTAAAATAAATCTGCCGAACAAAAACAAAACTAAAATTAAAGGAAAAAAAAAATAAAAAGATGTATCAAAAAAAAATAAATAATATTCCGAGATTGCAAGGTGCGTTTGTCACTCAAAAAAAAAAAAACTAGTTAAAGTAGGAAAATTTTTTAATAAGTCGGTTTAACCTTTTTATTTTTAACAGATTAAGCTTCGATAGAATTTACTATTTAAATAATTTTAAAAATACACAGTACTTAGTTTTCCGCAAAAAACAAGTGCAGCTCAAGTTATTTAAGTTCTTAAGAGTTTAAAAGGTAATGTCGGATACAATGTAAAATATTTAACCAAAATAAGTATCCACTACTTTAAGATGTGTTTATCCAACATATTATTACAAATGACCATTTACAATATAATAATTGTAATATTTTATCATTTATGTTGAGTAGAATGTTATATTTTTTAAAAGGTATTTGATAAGAACAAAAATTTTTTAGTTAATTTAGTGGTTACGATTTTTTGGCAAAAAATTTTATATATGTATCTGACCGTACCTTAAAAATATATTGGTAAGATAAAAACATTTTTATGTTTTCTTGCATTATTTTAAAAATCGAAGAAAGATGTGATTTGAATACCTGGCTGTAGGTTTTTGCAAGAAAATGAACTATTTAGCAAAATGAATCGTTACTTTTGCTGTGCAATTTACGACTCTTTCTTGACTACGGGTAGTTGCTCTAAAACATATTTATTATCACAATTTTTTTTTTTTTATTTAGTAGCCAAAAAGATACATTTGATAACCGAAATGGAATGTGCCATTGGCGAGCATTAAAATTTCGAAAGAGGTTCGGCCAATGCCACTATAATTTACAAAATAGGTTTCAGCATCGGTCGTTGATAAGTGGGTAACAAATTCAACATAGCTTATAATTTTACCCTCCTGATCTTCGGCTGGATACCACAGGGACACTTCGATATCTGTAGCGCGAGCGTATTGAGCTTCTTCCATGAACGTTAAAAGCAAACGATCGCCTAAAAGGATTAAAATATTTAAATTAGTAGATAGCTACAAATGCATATACATACATACATCCATACATATAAGCTCTATTCACGATCTTGTGTAAATGGTCTTGCATCATAGCATTTGTAAAATTACTATATGTTTTGTTGGTGTAGACTAAAAGTATGCTACACAATTTTGCAAATGCTATGATGCAAGACCATTTGCACAAGATCGTGAATAGAGCTATAATATTATAGGTATTAGTAGTGGGTATTAAGATAACTTTTAATTTAAAAGATAGAATTATAAGTTTATTAGAGGGTGTTTTTTAAATCAATGAATTTTGAAAGCTAAGTTTAGGTTAATATTATTGGAAAATTATTTTGGGTATGTAATTGACCCGGCTGGCGTGTAGGCAAACCTATCTGGAGGTCCTATTTTCACACCCTTTGCGCTTCCATATTTCGCCTATAACCTGCCAAATGGGGCTAAATATTAAAATTTTAATTTCGAGCTTTTAAGTAAGTTTAAGTTAATTGTGCCTGATCATTAACGTAACTTACTTAGAGAATCATTCGAAACAATAACATTTGTCAAGGCGAATTCATAGCAGGTACACTCACGGCGAAAATGAACACAACTCTGCGAAAATAATTTCGTTTTTGTACAAATCGTCTTCGGCTGTCATAAGCAAATGAGATTATAACTTTTGACATTCGAAAAGAAAAAATTACAAGAGTCACCTGGGCTGTCAAGACCACCCACTAATTATTCGCCTCGAACATTTATTTTCAGCCCAATCATGAATACTCTCACGAAATTTCTTTCCCACGAAAAAAATTTTTCTCGGGAAAGAAATTTTGAATCCCGTAGAAAGAAAATAATAATAAATAAAATAATAATAAATCATAAAGGCCAGGATTCACTATCATACTCAGTCGAACGATCTGTGCTCAAAATGTATGATAGTGTAGACTAAAAGTGTATGACAGACATTTTGACAGATCTATGCGATTTTATAATCTTTTAAAATAATTCATAACATATTTTTCTCTATGCGATCAGAGTTGGTTTTTTTAGGATAAGGCGAAAATAACAACAAAATATTAAAACCATATGTTTTTTGCATCTTTTTTGTATAAAAATGTGGCAACGACGAAGCCATTTTGAAACAATTTTTAAAGTAGTAGTAAATCCTGCCCTTAAGTCCTACTTTTTCCCCAGAATTTTTTTCATTTGTTTTGTCAATCCAAAGGGGAAAAATTTTTAATGGGAGAAAAGGAAAAAATTAAAAAACTTGAACGGAATTTTTGTTTACAATTAGGCTGGTTGATTTCGAACTTTAGAATTTTTTATTTTTTTAATTTTTTTAATTTTTTTTTTTTTTTTTTTTTGTTTTAGTTTCCAGCATTTAGCCAATACCTTTCCTTTGTTGCTTCTTATTTTTCCTGAGATCTACTTTAAGTAGATTTTACCCTGAAAGACGATAGAACAATAACTTTACTTCAACATTTATTCGGTTTTTTTATGAAACTTAACATCCAATCTTTGCATTAAATATACAACAAATACTTTGGTGCTAAGTTTTACGAATTACAATTGATTCGAGCAATTGAAAATTGTAATAAATTGCTTAGGATGATTATGATTGAATAATAAGGACTTACATTGTTAACAACGAAAACACATTTTCTACCATTTTTTAAAAACCACAATCTGTCAGTTGCAAAAAAAAATTTTTGTAAAGATTGCAAAAAGTTTCGCGAATTTCAGAACAATCTTTGCTTCTAAAATTATTTCTTTGAAATATAAATAACTGTTTACTTCAGCTTAAGCAGTAGCAAAATTGCAATTTTTAAATTATTTGTAAAAACCCAGCAAAAGTTTCAATTTACACAAATTTTTGTTTATAATAATAATTATTGTTACAATCGAGGATTAACACTTTACCTTCTCACAATTATTGAAATGTTTTTTTTTTATATCTACTATGATTGTTTTTTATTCACTACACAATAGAAGGTGATATTTTTTTGTAAGTAAACAAAAACAACTCACCATCGATACGTTCACCGGAACAAAACACAATATTTCCCTTCGCGTTCTTATCTTTCTCAAATGAAATATAAGATGCATTTGGATTGAGAGTAAAATAACGATTCTCATCAGTTACAACTTTAATATCTGTCTTTTTTATATCCACGCCAAACACTCGGTTCATAAAAGAACACAATAACACGATTAAACCCAGAATTATCCGAGCTGCCATATTTATGTTTGAATTTAAATAAATTTTATTTTTTCTGCCCCAGCCAACGTTTTTTTAAGAAATGTTTTCTCTTGTAAGAACCCAAAACAATTAAACTCTTTGTTTATAATTTTTAACATTTTCATATTACGTTATCGCAAAAAAGTGAATTTTTTTGTTTTATGTGAAAAAAAAAGTTAAGAGCTTTTTAATACAAAAATGTACATAAAAAGATTTTTTTTTCGACAAAAATTATAAAAATCAATATCTTTGACAAAAATTCATTTGCTTTATTTTCTATGGGAGTTTGTTTTATTGCTTCTGTTGATGATAAGATTGGACACAGTTTTATTCTTTCAACGTATAAATATTGGGGGTATACGAGGGTGGTCCCAGAATTGTGGCATCAACAATTAATAAAAATTAAAAGTTTGAAAATAAAACATTATTCGAGTATATCTAAAATATATTTTCTAATATTAGGTTAGGTTAGGTTGCACAGGCCGTCGGCATGAAAGACCGACCCACTTGGGTCCCAAAGGTCCCGTTGTGTTACCTAGAAACAGGATTTGCAGGGGATCAGATTCAGGCCGCTACGGCACCATCAAAGATCCCAATCCAAACCACCCCGAGGACCGGATAAACAAGTTTATCCTAGCAACGTCGCAGACAGATAAGTCTGCAAGACCATGCAGTCTCGGACTGCCGAAGAAGGCCGCTCTATTCTCAGAAAGAGCTGGGCAGTGGCAGAGCAGATGCTCTACTTTTTCTTCCTCTTCCTCATCTTGACAACTTCTACAGTAGTCATGATGCGGAAGATTCGATCTCTTAGCATGGGTACCAATGACACAGTGCCCCGTCAGCACCGCCACCAGTATGCCCAGCTGCCCCCGAGGAAACCTCAGTAGATTTGCGGTTCTCCTACTATCGTACTGGGGCCACAATGTCCTCGAGACCCTGCAGGTAACCTCCTCAGACCATCTAGACTGTGCAGCTCTGAGGAGTTTCTGCTGAAGTAAAGCTCTACAGCAGCTTAATGGGACTCCTGCCAGTGGATCTGTCTCCCGGTCTCCCAACCTGGCGAGTTCGTCCGCAATTATATTTCCGGGTACGCTCGAGTGAGCCGGTACCCAAAACAGTTCCAGGTTGGAATGTCTCGCCATCTCGTTAAGAGATGTCCGGCATTCACGTACCAATCTGGATGTCGTATAGACACCCGATAAGGAGTTAATCGCGGCCTTGCTGTCAGTACAGATCCGGATATCCTCTCCGTATATCCTGTGGTACCTCATCCAGCAAGCCGCCCTTCTGATGGCTGAAATCTCAGCCTATACCACGCTACATTGATCCCGTAGCCTAAACTTCATCCTGATCCGAAATCTAGGAATGAAGACGCCCCCCAATTGTCTAGTATTAAAAGTGCTTTATTTTAAAGCTTTTAGTCTTTTAAACTTTTCTACTGTCTGTATCAAGATCTTAATTTTTTTTACATATTCCAATTTTAAATACTATGATCAATATTTTGTAATATTTGTATTTTTTTATGAAATTTTTGGTTATGGCTGAAGTCAGATATTTTAGAAATTCTCTCTCGATTTCTCTAACCTCTTGTGGAAGTTTTGGAACGACATCCTTAATTTATGATTTTGATATCTTTTTAATCAAAAAACTAAATACCTTCCAATTTCGACGAACTGTTTTGTACTAAATTAAATTAATTAATTTTCAAATAAAATCTTTTTTCGTAGTATTTTCTATTATCCCGATTAATTATTTAAATCACCGATATTGATTATTGAGGGTGAAAGCACGTCTCGATGGCCATTTCGCTACCGCTTACTTAGCTCTTCAGGAAACTTCTCACAAACTTTTAAAATAAACTAATAATTATTTTTTCTTAAATCAGATAACTGCTCAAGAATGGAGCTTGTTTCAAAATTAATGCAAGATGATAGCCAATTATTGACAGCTGACAGTTTGTTAAAATGATACATTATTAACCTGAAAATAACCTGAAAGACGTGCCATACTATAACGCAAGATCTATAACCGTGACCATAACCGTAATTATATTACGGCCGGAGAATATTGGTACCATAGCCATAAAGGACAGGATTCACTACCATACTCAGTCGTACGATATGTCAAAAATTGCATGTGTGCTCAAAAAGTATGATAGTGCGGATTAAAAGTATGTAACAGACTTTTTTTTTGACAGATAAAATATTTTGCTCTATGCGATCAGGGTTGATTTGTGTAAGATGTGAGGAAAAAACAACACAATATTAAAACCATATGTTTTTGCATCTTTTTGGATAATAGTGTGGCACCTGCGAAGCCATTTTGAAACGATTTTTAAAGTAGGACAGAATTCTGTCAGATTTTTGTGTGATTAAATCATACGATTGTGTATGATAGTGAATCCTGGAATGGTAACGGTTATGGCTATGGCATTAAGGCATGTCACCAATAATAAAATAAGGTTGGCTTAAACAGCTGTTTTATACGGTTATGGTTATGGTATGTCTTATTGAACCTTTAAAAATAACCAATTAAAACGTATAATAAATTCAATTCGCACGAGCCCGTTATCAAACATATTGTTTACCTCTATTTGCTTTGAGCTATGATTTGATCCAGAAATTAATTATTTGCTACCAAATAAATATTGATAACAAATTTGTTATCTTGTAAGTTTAGGCTTATTTACGTCAGACAACTGTCGTAAGGCTTTACAACAATAAAAAAGATCCTAATCAAATATAATTTTATTTGATAACAAAATTAAATATGTATGAGTACTTACAAATTCACATACAGATTTACATATTTATCGACTTATTAAAACAAAAAATAATAATTTTATAGAAAGAAATAAATTAAAAATCTAAAATCATAAATAAAAAATGAACAAGGTGCCATCAGATATCTTTATCCATTCAATATATGTATGTACAATATTAAATCATATATACATATATGTATGAATGTACACATATACAAGCACCAACATACATACGTATAAAAGCACGAGTATGTCAAACACGCATGTTTTGAAAATTTAAAATTTATTTGAATTAATTTTAACTAAAAACAAACAAAAAACTTGTTTAATATTAAAATGTCATAATTTCTATTTGAGGAGCCTTTTGTCTCTGTTATCAATAAAAGGAATTAAATTGTTATAAATTAACATGTAGAGGAAGAATAAATTTTATTTGTTTACAATTATAATTATCAACATTATTTTTGAGTTTTGTTGTTTTACTTGAAATAACGATATATTTAGAGGTTATGTTTGTTTATAAAATACTTGTTCGTTTAAAATTCAGAAGCAGTTAACTTTATTATATTTTAAAATTAAAAAAAATTATTAAACTTTCTTCAATTCGAACCAATATTCTGTTTAAAAGTCCAAAATCCCAAAAACCTTACAGATGGATTCTAAATATGAAATGTAAGACTATAAGCAAAATAAAAGTAAAATTTATTTTAACCTCAAAATCTTATATGCATTTAATTAAAAAAGATTAAATTGGCACAAACTATATGAAGCAGAATTAGTCTTTACCCTCCGTTCCATGACGAATCAGTTATTTGTTTTTGTTCGATTGAAATTATGTTTGTCAAATTAGCTTTTCTGTTTCGTATGAATCAGTTTTTATGCCATTCACCACAAAAAAGTGGAAAAAGGGTCATTCCGTGTATAATTTCTACAATATCCATTTCCGACCCCATAAAGTATATATATTCTGACTTCTCATCCATAGCGAAGTCGATTGAGCGATGTCCGTCCGTCCGTCTTTCCGTCCGTGTTAGTGTTGAAATCAAGTTGCACAAAAAACTAAAATATGTCAATCGTTCATATACAGTGTCAATACAGGTACGCTATTGAAAAGCAGCATGATCAGTGCATGTCCTTCGAGGCAGCAGCCAAAACACCACGCCTACCTCTAATTTGTTCATGTCATTTGGAACAATTAAGTAACTTCAATTAAAAAAATATAGGGCGATAGAATTAAAAAAATAAGAAAAAAACATCAAGTGAAAAAATTGGCGCTTGCCCATATTATACGAGTTTGGAGGCTCAAAGTTTTAAAATATCAATATGGGTATCATTTTAAAGCTTTTGAAGAGATTATTTAGGAAATACTTAAAATTTTTAAAAATGCTTAATCCATTAAGAGCCGATATTTTTATTTATTAATTCTCTGTCACCCCAATATTTGCTTTAAATTTACATAGATGGTGAGGGGTATATAAGATTCGGCGTAGCCGAATATAGCACTCTTACTTGCTTAATCTTTTTTATGGCATCTTCTTCTAATATTATTTTTTTTAATGTCTCAGAGTAGTCCAGAATTTCAGATAGTTTAGCGGATTTCAAGCATTATTTTGCTTTTGCTTTATATTGAACATTACAGTTCGTCGGAATTTTAACAGAACCAAACAAGTGTTCTATGAAGGTACTTATGTTAGTTTACTTTAAAGTGGAGTACAAAGCGATTGACAGTTTATAATAATAATTAAATAAATGAGTTGAAATTTAATTTCTTTTCAAAATTTATATCCAATATTTGTATATCCCACTGTTTAGCATCATCGAGGATCAATAAATAATTAACAAAATTTGTATTAATGACAATTAAAGTAAAGTTAATATGATTACAGAAAAAACAAGAAATATTAAAGCCATTCCTGAGCAGGAAGGAGCCTCAATAAATAAAACCTTTTTTCGTGCTATTTTCTGCTATCCCGATTAATTATTTAAATTACCGATATTGATTATTGAGGGTTAAAGCAGGTATCGATGGCCGCTTACTAAACTGTTCAGGAAACTTCTGACACACATTTTAAATGAACTAAAGATTTTTTTTCCAAACAATAAAGCAAAGACAAAAGTCAAAGTTTAAGCAAAATCAACAATAACCAACAGTAATTCTATTTTTCTTTCTCCACTGTATATACGGCTAACCTTTTTTTCGGCTCTTTTATAGAGTTGAAAGAGGATGAAAAATTATATATCACAAAACACTACGATAATTTTTTTATGTGCACGGGCACTTTGCAAATATTTAATTAAACAACGGGAATTTTTTATTATATTAATTAATTTTCAAAATAAAATATTTTTTTCGTGCTATTTTCTGTTATCCTGCTTAATTATTAAAATTATAATTCATGTTTGCACAATAAAGAGGTGCGCTGATTCCACTGATGTTATATAATTATAAAATTTATTAGATGTAATTTAAATAAACGATAAATATTGTTGGTTGACTTGTTTAATTTAATACTCGTGCAAGTGGAATATCAAAGTTAATGGCATAAAATCAGTTCATGTGTCATTCGCATGATTTTTTCCCTATCCCCTATTCCAAAAAGTAAATAACTAATAAACTAATTAGGCTTTTCGATTATCAATAAAATCAAAGAAATAAAATAATAACACTCATAACTTTAATTGATTCGGCTAACAGACTTTCTAAAACGCAATACAAAATAAAAGGCACCACCTGATTTTATTGTTTACAAAAACACAAAATAATAATGTGTTGGCTAAGTATTTCTATTATTCCGTTTATCTACACACACGCTTGTTAGAAGCAAAAGTATAAATTTTTTCAGTTCTTTTCATTCTTAGCTAAGATCAGACCTGAATATCCTATTTTATTTTATGTATATGACTTTAGGAATAATATTCTTTTACAGTCCAGTGGTATTACATAATGGACACCATACGTATTTTACGTTTTTTATCGTTTAAGTAAATAAATTGAAAAATCCCGCCAATTCGTATTTATTTTATTTTAATCCCGTTAAATCGAAACCCCGCCAAATCAAAAACCCGTATAATTCGTAAGAAATGGGCAGTTCCCTGCTATTGCGAATTATCGGGAGTCCGCTGTATTTAACAAGAAAACACAAAGCACAAAAAATTTTTTTAAGAAAAAAATTAAGTGCTACATTTGTATAATTTTACATAAAAATGCCATCTTAAAGGGTTAATAATTTTTAAACAATTTTATTATATCCTTAAAGATCTCTTTAAAAGCTTGAAAATGATACCAATATTGATATTTTGAAAAGTTTTTAAATTTCAGAGCCCATAACTCGGAAAATATGGGCGAGCGCCATTTTTTTCACTTAATGTTTTTTTCTTATTTTTTAATTCTCTATCGCCCTTTATATTGGTTTTTTTGATTGAAGTTACTTCATTGTTCAAATAGTGTGGAAAAATTAGAGATAGGATTGGTGTATTGCCCCCTGCGTCTAATGACATGACCGATCTTGCTGATATCCAATAGCACCTCTTTCAACACTATGACTGATCAATTGGCGTATTTAAATTTAACACGGACGGCCATCGCTCAATCGACTTCAGAACGAAGAATATATGTAATGGATATTGTAGAAATAACAAACGGAATGATAAACTTAGTAATACCCTTTTTTCACTTTTTGTGGTGAATACTATAAAAACGAGAGCAAATGAGTCGATTAAATGGCTGACTCATTCTGTTCACTTATGTAATTCCTTCAATTTAACCCGTACACTATTGAACGAAAAGCCCTCAGTCAAATGACCGGATCACACCGTTCACTTGAGTGCTCGTTGAATATAACCCGTTCGTTCACGAACGACATAGCTCTATAAACTAGCCAGTGTTGAAGTAAAGAAAATTTTAGTTCACTGTTGATTATTGGTATATTTAAAATTTTTTTTTTAAAAACTTGTCTATAAGGGCAATAAATTTCCTATATATTCTGAAACAAATCATTACATAATGGTTGCAATGTTTTCATCCATTAAAAAGAAAAACACTAAACTCCACATTTTTAATCTAAATTGTCTTTTTTGTTTTACTTTATTTTTTTGTTTAAATTTCAGACTTATAGCATTGATAAATGGTTGTTTTTCGAAAAACTAAAATAAACATAATTAAGTAAATGCTTATTAAATATTAAAAAAAAACTTGTTTGTTAAAAAAAAGGTATAAAAAGTTAGAAAATTTTAAAATTTATCACAAATTGAAAAATCGATCAAAATATTAAAAAAAAAGAAAATCTTATTTAATAAATTTTTAAAAAGTAAAAATCTAGTTTGTTTATTTAAAAATTAATAATTAAACAATTAATAAAGACTTCTTGGAAAGAAGTTGGCAATGTTGACGAACGATTTATTTGTTAAAATACAATTTTAAATAAAACATTAAAAACAGAAATACTTAAAAAAGTACGTATATGCTTGTTATATTAAAATTAAAAATTGTTAGTAACTAAGAATTACAATCAATATATTTTTATCATAAATATAGATTTTGATTGGTTGTTTATAAATCCTTCATATAAATATTGTAATAAATTTTCAATAAGAAGACTTTTTCTTAAAAATCTAAAACTTAAAAAAAAATCCTACAAAATCATTTTTAGCTCCATATTTGTTTTTGAAACCAACACTGTTTTCCTTTTCATATTCACATATCCAGTTAAAATCGTTCTATATTTCTTTATCTCATTCTAGCTTAACTTTATAGTTTTAAATTTCCTAATAAATATAAATATCTATAATTATTTATTGCTTACAATTGTTTTATGATTTTATTTTAGGTCTCCTTTATGTTGCACATCTTCACATTTACTCATTTTTTGTTCATTTGTTAAGTTCGGTTTTTCACAACAGATTGTCTAATATTTTGGTTTAATCGGTTTGAAATACCATTGTTGATAGGCATCATTGGCATCACAGTTGGCGGAATATAGTTGTAAATTGGAGGGATGTAAGGCCATACATTTCTTAAGGGCACGGTGCAGCAAATGTTTTGTCTGTTCGTTATATATCCAAGGCCCATCGACGGTACCTAAACGGCAGACACCCAATTTGATGCTATCGCGATCAGCTTCAACACAACGTTCACCAACACCCAATTGGCCAGCAGCATTGAGTCTTATCAATTGATTATTACCACCACCATGACAATGAGATAAGCCCATCATTGCAGGCGGTTGATTGCCCATGGAGTCAAGACAATTATCGGTGGCCACGGATCGTAATTCACCCCAGTGCAAATTGGCTGGCAAAGCAGGGAACTTGTCATAGACATCGTAGGCAATATTATCCATATACCATTGGAAGGATTTGCAATTTAATCGTTTTTTCAAAGCCAACTGTTCCGAAATATCGCCCATATCTAAAAATCTAGCCAACGGTTCTCTCGTGTAGAAATATTCCTTGTGAGTTTCATCAAACCAAGTCTCTATTACGCGTTTGTAATTTATTGTTATTAAGGGTCCCTTCTTTTTCTGTGCCAATTTGCCAAAGTTATAAGGCATAAAACCACGATATACATGTCCCACATGAGAACAGGGCACCCATTCAATGCTGCCTCCACATTGCCAGATTTTAAAACTTAATTCAAAGTTTTCACCACCCCACACAAGAAGACCTGGATCATAGGCTCCCAGTTCCAAAAAGTAATCACGATTGATGGCAAACAAACCACCGGCATGTGTGGGACTGCGATAGGGTTCAGAGTTATGTTGTCTGCGACGTTGTTCACGTTTCGGCACTTCATTCTCCTTGTACAGCATACCCCATTCAAATATGCCACGAAAATGATTTTCGCTGCCATAAACTGATCGGTATTCAAATGTTTTATAGTCAATGCCATCAATAATGGGAACTGTCATTACTGTGCGGTCCCTATAAATGGGGGCCAATAGCGGCGGCAACCAGTTAATGTTGACTTCACAATGAGCATCCAAAAAGACAATCACTTCACCTAAAATGATCATTTTTTTTAAATAAAATTGCATTGATTGTTTCTATAATTCAAGTGAAGTTAAATAACACCAAAATTAATTAAAGGTAAATAAAGTTGGTTTTTTTTAAGTGGCATAAGTCCATTTTTTCATATAGTGAGATATTTAATAAATATTGCCTAACTTGAATGAATTCGAGTGATGTTTTTTACGCTATACACCTTTTAAATTTATTATGAAATAATAATTACTAAAATTATTTGAAAAAAAAATAACCGATTTTTTTTTTTCTCTTCACATGGACTTATACCACTTTCAAAAATAGCATTTTAGAAGAAATAAAAACAGGAGCAAATTTAAGTCCATATTTTTATTGACATAAGCCTTACTAAAATAAATTTTGATGTAAAAAGTAACATTTAAAATGAAGGCATTTATATACACTTCGTCTTTAAATAAGAAAAAGATATTTTATTCTTAATTTTCTTTAACATTAGCGTATCGAAGTATTTATGGTGAATAGGCAGTATATGGGGTAATAAACTTATAACGTTATATTTCTCTCTTGCTATGCTCGATAAAGTTTTTAAAGTGTTTACAAATTAAATTTGCTGAGGTTTTTTGGTCTACCCTTTTTACAAACAAAAAAATTGTTTTTAATGAAGCGTGCTCTTTCTCACTAATTTAATAAAAAAAAATTTGTAAGTTTCATTCTTTTTAAACCCTTTTGCTCTAAAATTTATCTATCCACAATTTTTTCTGTTTAACATTGCCTCTTGTAGAGGTTTAGCTGAGACAGTCTTTTTTTATTTCTTATAAAAAGAAAAATGAACTGCAAAATATTTGTCGTTTGGAAGAAAGTTATGAAAGTTGTTTTAATTAAACTTATTAAGAATGTACTTATTTATTGAAATGAATAAAAAAATAAATAAATAAAATAAATAAATTTTTAAAGAGATATTTGTGCAGCAAAAATGTTTTTGTTTATTTTGTGTCAAGATACAATTCAGTTGAAATTTTGATTATAACTATGGAGAGAGAGTTTACTGCTCATTAAATTACAGAATAAACATTTTTAAAAGAAATAATGTGACATTTTTTTGGACACTTTCTGTATTATTGTTTTTTTTTTTTTTATTGTGAAACACAGTCTTCAAGAGCATTCAAGTTTATTTGAAAGATTACAAGTTACTGATGTGCAAAAGGGGTTCAGTCTTGAAAGGTAAACTTTTGTTTCTTTACTAGCGACTTATGGTCAGAAAAAAAGCAAAAATAATTTTTCTTTGAATTGGCATACCGCGAAAATTAGATATATGGAAAATTTGTAGGGAAATGTAAAGAATGTAAGAAAAGAAAAAACAAATACTTGGTTTAGTTGTTGGTATTTTTTTGTTAAAAGCTACAAATTTTTGTATGGGCTTCTAACACAAACCTCTTGTTGTTTATGAAGTATCTGTTCTTAAGGAAAAATTCTTTTCTAAAAATCATAACTTTTTCTCTGATGAGCTGGCAAAATACGTGAAGATACCAGCTTTTTCAACCAACAATTAATTTTTCTCAGGTTAAATTGGATAAATTGAAAACGATAGTTTTTAAAGAAAACAAAGAACTAAATTATGAAATATTTGTTTAATAAAATTCATACAATATTTATAAATATTTACATGTACACATGAGAAACAATTAAAGATAAATGCTTTTTAAAAATTATATTTTTTTTTCTTATTTTTATTGTTTCCAACTTTACCTAAAAGTGTGGAAACGGGTTTATTTTAAAACATAGCTAACTAACAAAAATTAAACAAAACATCAATTGTATAAAACAAGAACTTCATTTCTTCTTTAACTTTGCATGAGCAAAAATATGTATATTTATATAATAAACTTACCTGTAGCCACCGAAGCTCCTCTAGATCTAGTACGTATTAATCCTTCTCGCTCTTTATTTCTAACTAATTTAACTAAACCATTGAATTGTTTTATATATTCATCTAATTTTTCTTTAAGATCGTTTTTATCTGAAAAATCGTCGACCAACACAATTTCATGCAGAATGTGTTTAGGAGAACGATCTACCACGGAATGGACGGTACGCATGAGTACGGAAAAGCCTTCGTTATGAAAAACAATAATAACACTAGTCTTGGGCAAATCGTATGGATAATTCCAATGTCTGCACTCTTCTAAACGTGTATCACGAACACTTCGATGCATGGAGATTTCATCGGAACAAGCCATATTCATGCCATATTCCATTTCCGATTCATCGGCTTTATTTTTCTTGTAGGCAGGCAAATGGTAAGCCTCGCCATTTTCACCCGGTCCCACTCTATCTTCAATATGTTTTGGCTCAAAGTTTCCCAAATCTATTGTATATATTCAAACAGAAAAATAAACTATTATAAAAACGCTTGTGAATGTACAATTAGTAAAGTAAACACAAGTGTTGCATCTTTGTTTAAAGTAGTTAAAAGCAAACAAGTATACAATTAACAGCACTTACATACCTTCTACCAAAACTGGAACCTCTTTAGGTCTACCTTCTAAATGTTGATAACTACGACGGCCGGTACCAAACTTAGCTTCAAATACTGATTGCACCCGCTTGTGGCTATCACTCCAAGTAGTGAGTAAATACAGCAATGGTAAAATAACCATACACACAAGAGCCAAACGGCACATACGTCCGCTGCGTATATTGCTGATACGCATTTCGCAGCACCTATTCCAACGCTGTTCACAATATTAATATACAAATATATGTGTTTTAAACACAGGATTTGCTCTCAATAACAATTCTATTTAAGACCTTTATACCACAAACAAATCGTTACTTATTTGCATAAAGATTCTTGTCGACGTGTCTCTGTTAGCCTTCCTTTAACCAAGCGACGTTTGCAGCTGCTTTCACTAGCAGTAACAGAAGTGAAGCACAAACAGTTTTTTTACACCACAGTTAGTCGGGCTTAATCGATGACTTAATTTATTCTTTATACACTGAAATATGTAGGCTTTATATCAAATACAAATAACAACTTTTTGCCTTCAATCCACTACTAAGCCAGCTCGTAGTAGGCCACAATAATACCACAACAACAATATTAAATGAATCTGAATAACAAAAATGCCGCAAAACAAAACTAAAACAACTAACAAATAGGTAAAGATGCAATAAAAACACGGAATGTTAAATGTCACAACGACGAAAAGATGTTTTTTGACTAATGTGACCAGATCTCAGAAAATACACAGCAAACTGGACCTAAATAAATGTTTATAATGTTAACGTTATGCTTTGGTGCTTAAGGTCTTAAAACAATTGTTTGAAATATTTGTTATTATCAACTTTATTTTTAATTTAATAAAATGAGGGAAGAACGCTACTCATTTGCCTTGAAAAGTTCTTTGTTCTTAAATAATTATTTATTTATTATTTGTTTCAGCTCGAATTAAAAATTAAAACTCACACTTCTGCAGCATATCGGGGTTAATAAACAACTCTCAAATCAAGGAGTTCTTGCTTCTTACGAGTGCTTCTTTAGAGTGATGAATTTTTCTCTTGTTGGATTGATGGTCCTTAACTGAAGAGACTTCTTAAACTTAAAATAAGGCCTAATAATTTATTAGGTATAATAGAATTTTTTTTTTTAATTTCAAATAGATACTTTAATAAGTAGTTTACATCTAAAAGCAAAAGAGTTCATATATAACCAGCTGTTGAATTGCACTCTATAAATTATTGTGCCATGATTGAAGTCAAGAAATCCTACGTTTTTAATTTTTGAAAACGTGACAGCACTTTGCTGCTAAAATTTTGATATGGCAATACCATTTGTAATTTTGTTTACAACAAATTAAGACTATTATTTTGGGTTTTGACTTTTTATAGGGATGTTTTCCTATTGTGTTGATATTTAATTTTCTCACGCGAGTTCCAAAAACAAATATCTGAACATCTGCATTTACGAAGTGCGGTTGTTAATGTTGACACCGATTAGATGTGCAAACATTTTATTTAAACCACAGCTAACTATGGACAATCCCTCGCAACGTTCAGAGCGTGCCTTACCACACACTCCGCGTGTTACTGAAAAAATAATGGAATATTATCAAAAATTCGGTCAAGACCGTGATTTAGAAAAGTTTATGCGTTTGTATTCATCCGCAAGCAGTCAAGATAGTGAAAAGACTCCAAATGATGATTGCATAGTCGCATTAGATTCTTGTTACAAACAACTAAAAGGCCGTAAAGCAAGAATGCCACAAAGATCATTGAGATTTAGCGGTGGAACCAATAGTAAAAGTCTGCCAAACATTGTTGATCAAGAAAAATTCTCAAGTGAAAAGGCACATTATTCTGCCGCAAATCATATCGATGACTTAAACGTTCAAGCAGAGGGAGATGAGAAGGTAATAAGAAAAAAACTGTATTATAGATAGAACCATTTTTTTATTTATACGAAAAATAATTTAGTAAAACTATCGCCTTTTATGTGCAAAATTCTAAGAAAATAGTTTTTCATAAAATATACACTAATTATTACAGATCTGCAGCAAATCAACAGAAAATTTAAAAACCCCTCAAAAAGTTGGCAACAATTTAAGAACCCAAACTCCTGAATCAATTGCCAAAATTCATAAACGCTTAGAATGGGATTCTCTTGGTGACGTTGGCTACAAAAAGTCAATGTCTACCAGTAATATTAGCACTTTAGAAAGATCTTTGCTTAGGAACTTCTTAAAAGAAAAAAGTGCACTCTCTGAACCAGGTAGTCCTGCTCCAACTAAAGAAAAACAAAGTATAACAAGGCACACAACTCTACAACAAAATCCAACAAACAACGAACATAGTACTCCACCTTTAGCCTGTAGCACTTTAATTATAAAATCAAATATCGGGACAAAACCTAAAATGATATCGCAATACACCTCATCAACCTCTCTAAATGAGAAATTTGAAAAATATGCTCAAACTTCTTTAATAAAACCATCTTCGGTTCGATCCCAAGAAATACAATGTAACATGTCTTCCTCAAACTCAAGAATCGAAGGCACAGCCACCCCTTCCAGTTTTGAATATTACTCCTCAAAATCATCGAAATTGTTACGGATTTATTGAAAATTGTTTTGTCCCAATATACATATAAATATATTATAATGTAGAAATCCCCATACACACATATTTTTTTTCCAAACAAACCCCCCCCATCGATAACGCTCCTGCAGAAAGGAATGTTGAAAATAGTTATCGCACTTCTTCTTTAATTTTGCATTCGCATGTGGTCTGACTACAGTGCCGTTACGTTATTCGACCAATCAGAAATGAGACACGTAGGCATAATTGTTACGAAGCAAACAAAATTTTAAGGTTGACAGGCAGAAGAAAAAGACATGCGTGGCAGTTGGAAAAAGTCAGTTGAGGCGCGAAGACCGTAAATTATAGTAAGAAAAGTTCGTAATTTAAAAATGATGAAAAAAAAATGTAAGCCATGAACCGATTAAACTGACAAAGAAAAAAAAACCCAAAAAAAAAAACTGTGTTTAAAAGAAAATTTAGACTTGAAAAAAAAAAGGAACCAAATTTAAAGAAAATCACAAGTTAGTGAATAAATAAAACAACAATTAAAAAAAAATCCCTTTGACTCAAAAGTGCTCTGTGTCTAAACGGACAAATGTTCAGACATTGTTACCTTTTTCATTTTGAATAAAATTCCATTCTTTTGCACCGTGATGGCCGCAAGTGGAAATAATTTGTTAATCAAGAACAGAAACAGAAAATGTGTTTTGTGTATTAGAAATTTCTCGTGTTCAAGTGCAATTAACTTCAAAAAAAATGATATAAGATTTACAAAAGGAAAATGCTCATAATTAAAAACAAAAAGCTAAACATTTAAGCTAACAACTTTCAATGCAATCCACATTGAACAGTCAGAGAAAAAAAAACATTTTTTCTTATTCACTCTTGAAATAGAAAAAAAAAAGGAGGAAAGTTCCTTTTTAGTGGTTGTAACATGTTTAGATTATTAATAAAGTTGTTTTTCTTGCTGAACCATAATGAAAATTTTAATTACAACAATAAAACTGTAAACCATTAATTTAAATGACAACGTAATTACCAAAGAAAATTTAGAAAGCAAAAAAAAAGAACGAGAAAAAAAAATTCTCTACTATCACAACAAGCAAATATCATTGTAATAAATTAATATATATATTTGAAAAGAACTGTAACAAAACTTGAAGAATCTTTAAAAATCTACTGTTACTGCTTTAAAACATAAACAACAAAATTTGACATTAAAAAAAAAAAAAAAAATCAACCCCTATTGAACAGAAAACCTGAAATATGGAAATAAATAAATAACAACGTGTAACAAAGAAATCAAATATCCTACCATCAGTTCCAGTACCTAGCGGAAATCCAACAAGCTCACACTTCACCGCACATTCACCTGGCAGAAGATTGGTGGAACCAAGACCGGCAAGATCCTAGCATAAGTAAATTTTTGTATATATATACCTATAATATAAATGTAAAATTTTATGAATTTAATATTTACTTACTCTAATTATATAAGTATTGTGTATTTCTTGCGTATGCACTTTCGTACTAGTAGCATATAAATTTTGGAAACCTTATTTCATATTTCATTTTATTACTTTATTTTCCTAAGAATTTTCAAAAAAAAAACAACTATTCAAAGAATGAACACTTCCTTTTCATGTTTCTGTGAATAAAGTTACAAATTAATTATGTGCTAATTTTTCATTTTCCACGGGGAATGCTAGGTAAGAATGGCCATGAGTAGAATTTAACCATGAGTTTATCGGGACAAGTAAAGAAAAAAAAGGGCAACTGACTTGTCAAGGCGTTCGACATTAAGTCGACAGGGAGGGAAAAATTGTGCCCCAGGTGGCAAAACATCAAGCCACACTAAAACGAAATTGGTCTCCGGTTATTTAACAGAAAGTTACTTTATTTTATTAATATACATAGTGGTTTTCCTTTGGCAAGGATGTATATTTCTATTGTTAAGCGTCCGTGAACCCAGGGTTGAGAACCCAAATACCTCTGAGCTAGACGGAAACCTTTTCTTGCCACTTAACCACGATTCACATAGAAGAAATTTAGTACTAACGACAATTCCTGACTAAGCGACGCGTAACAATAGATGGCGCCCAACGTGGGGCTACCCATTTTTGGGATAGCTAATGTAAGGTACCTTTTTGTTGACTGGAACAAAATTTCGGAATTTTTTTTTTATTTTCATGCCTTATGGATTGCATAAGTCTTGATCACTAAGTATATAAGACTGGTTTCAATTGCGATGCACTGCATAATGTATGAAGATGGAAATTTAAAGACGCGGTATAACAATATCATTACTTTGCCTCGCTGATTTGGGATCCTCCACCAGTCCACAACTGACGACAACGAGTAGTTCGGTTGATGTTGCGGTGTAGTATTCCATTTCGTAGTTTATATCTACATCTTCGGAAATATTTTCTTGCTCCGTATCTATTATTTGTTGTTATAAGGTAAAGGAGTTGGAAAAGAAAGAAGAAGAGAGCATGCAAGTAATCGCGCTCATAAATAAGAAATAACAAGTAGAAGAAAAATAAGAACATATTCATGCTGAGACATCAATTTGTTTTCGATAAACCGAATTGATAAGCCAGTTATGGAAAATTTAGGAAGAGTCAGAGAACTTAGAATCCTATGCCTTTCTAATACTATCGATTTTTTTTTCTCATGGTTGTGACTAACTAGCATTCCCAGAATTTTAACACTTTCTGAACAAGATCATTTTTTTTTAGTTTGTCAAAGGGATATACCTTCACAAAAGAAAAACATATTTTCGGCTCGTTTTAAAAAAAAAACGAGACGACAATATTTATCAATTATTATACACATTCGGCAAAAAGAAATTTTAACCATAAATTCCAATTATCGTCCAAGAATTTATTGCTTGGGCAATCATTGATGAAGATACATTTTTTTTTACTTATTAATTTAGACACGTCCGATTTTTCGGATTAATTGCCTTGTATTGTCCAGCTCTCTTTCTGATTGGCTTAATGCGCTATGCGCAAGTATAACACGCGGTCAGGGCCAGAACAGAAGAAGACAGCTTCACATAGTGCGAAATCATTTCAGCCATCTGAAAGTATAAGAGGTAGGGCATCTGAATATTCACACAATTTAAACGTATCAGGCACAAAAGGAAGAGGGCGCGGCCTCCCTTCTATAGCTCAAAGATCAAGTAGTATAGTTAGTTCGTTAAGTAACACAAGCGTAAAAGCAATAAGAACTTCACCGGTACCAGAAACTTCAGATTCTTTAAGTAGCCCAGTACAAGCTTTTCAAGTAGATAACCAACCGAACCTAGATATGGCCACGGGGGGAACCAACATACCATCACCACAAGAGGCACCCGCAGATGGAAATGCAGTGGAAGCTCTGAGCAATTATGTGAGAGAAGTTCTGAGAAATACTCAAGAGGATTTTAGGAATGAAATAGAGGCACTTAGGCGAGATTTAACTCAATCACGTGGAAATAGGGGAACAAATGAATCTCCTTCTATCAACTCGCAATTTAATTCAAATGCTTCATCGGCACCCATATTCTTAAAATTAAAGGATTGGAACATTTCGTTCAGCGGAGAAGAAGACGTTACCGACTTTTTATTTAAGTTAGATACCCTTACAGAACGAAGCCAATGTCCTCTGGACTATTTAATGGCAAACTTTCACATTTTCCTTAGAGGTAAGGCAGACGCATGGTTCTGGATGTACATCAAACAAAACCCCAGGGCAACTTATCCCTTACTAAAGACAGCTATCACGAAACAATTTGGTACCTTAGAAACCGATCTGGACATCCTGTTGAAAATTTCAGCTCGGAAACAACATCCCAAAGAGACTTACGATGATTTTCACTCTTCTCTAGTTAGGATGAACCTTAAATTAGAAAATCCAATGGACGACAAGGCCCTAATCAAGATTATAAAGAGAAACGTCAGACCCGAACTACTAAACATGACTTTTGTTTCTAACCCCAATAATATAGACTCATATCGTGACTTATTAAGGGAAGCGGAAAAATCCCTTAAATCAAACAATATTCCCAAGTACATACCAAATCGGCCTCGCCAAGTAGAAGAGATTTCGGTAGAACCACATTCGGATTGCGAGGAATCCGAAGTAGAATCAGATCCGCAATTAGAAGAATTAAAGGTAAATAAACAATACGCCAAGGGAGATTATTCCAAGATTAAATGCTGGAATTGCCTTAAGTTAGGCCACAGTTACATTTATTGTCCCGATGAAAACCGACTTCTTTTCTGTTTTAAATGTGGACAAAGAGGAGTTTCTACTCCAAATTGTAGTAATTCACATGCGCTAAACAGGCGGCGGAGCGAGTGGGCGACCGGGGATGCTCGTTCCAAAGACTAAATCCCGAGTTTTATTTAGACACTAGTAGTAAACCTTCACAGGGGGCTCTACTACCCTGTCCCCAAACCAACACTGACCTACATTCTCAGACACGAAATCATGAACAAAGACCACCTTTTAAGCGTAAAACATCGCAACGAATTTTAAAATGCAGAGCTCGTTATGCGTTAAGAAAAAAGTTCAGAAAATCACTCGAATCATCTTGCCTTTCAAACTCTGACGACGGAAGACCATATGCTAAAATTAGAATTTTTGACACGAATTTATCTTGCCTTCTGGACTCAGGAGCAAATGTAACAGTCTTAGGGAAAGGAAGCTTAGACTTCATTAATAAGCATGGTATACAAATGAAAGCATTCAAATCAAACATTTCTACCGCCAACGGATCGAAAAATCAAGTTTTAGGATACTGCACACTACCGGTAAGCTTTAAAGGAGTTACGAAGCCTATAGTTTTCTACATAGTACCATCTTTAACTCAAGAAGCATACCTAGGTGTAAATTTTTGGCGAGCTTATGCTCTCGCACCAGAAATAATACCAGAAATTGGCTGTTTTCAGATGGATAAAGAGGACAGTCCCCTTTATCACGATCTAAGCCCCGAGGAAAAACTATGTCTTGAAAGTGTTATTCTAGATTTTCCGTCATATGAAAAGTCAGGGCTCGGTTGTACTCACCTTTTGCAGCATCACATAGAAACAGGTGACGCAGTCCCGGTGAAAGCAAAACACTACCCGTTGTCCCCTCCAAAACAAGCCGAAGTGTATAAAGAACTCGACAGATTACTGGCTTTAGGAGTAATAGAGGAATCCAACTCACCCTGGTGTAGCCCTATTGTTACCATATGTAAACCTGGCAAAATAAGACTGTGTTTAGACTGCCGCAAATTAAATGAGCTGACCAAAAAGGACGCATACCCTCTCCCTCATATCAATGGGCTGCTTAGCCGTCTTAAAGACACTCATTACATTAGCGGAATTGACCTTAAGGACGCCTTTTTCCAAATTAAATTAACCGAAAGTTCAAAGGAGAAGACTGCCTTTGCCGTACCCGGAAGGGCATTATATCAATATAGGGTCATGCCATTTGGCGTTTGCAACGGGCCTCAGACAATGAGCCGCCTGATGGACAAAGCCATCCCCTCTAGGCTCAGAGACAATGTTTTCATCTATTTAGATGACCTGCTCGTGTGTAGCCAGGATTTCGAAACCCACCTACGTTTATTATCTGAAGTCGCACAGTGTCTGAAATCCGCTGGCCTTACGATAAACGTAGGCAAAAGTAAATTTTGCCAGCGAGAAATCAAGTACCTTGGCTACCGAATTGGCGAGGGAACCCTAAAGGTCGATCCCGAAAAGGTCGCAGCAATTGTTAAATTTCCATTACCAAAAACTCCCCGGCAAGTAAGACGTTTCGTCGGCATGGCAAATTGGTACCGCGCGTTCATTAAAAACTTTTCAGATCTCGCAGGTCCCCTTACAGATTGCTTACGCAAATCCACAAAGACATTTCGCCTTAGTCCAGATGCCATAACCTCATTTAATAAGCTTAAGCAGGCACTTTCTAGTGCTCCTGTCCTTGCTCAGCCCGACTTTAGCAAAAACTTTTTTATTCAGTGCGACGCGTCACGCATCGGTGTTGGCGGAGTATTATTTCAATTAGATGATGAGGGTAGAGAGCATCCAATTGCGTTCGTATCGCAAAAATTAAATAAAGCACAGCGCAATTATACAGTAACTGAGCTAGAATGTTTAGCCGCCGTCATTAGCGTAAAGCGATTCAGGCAATACATTGACGGGGTGCCTTTTAAAATAATTACTGACCACTCCAGTCTTCGCTGGCTCATGAGCCAAAAGGACCTTCACGGAAGATTAGCTCGATGGAGCTTGAAGCTTCAAAACTTTGTTTTTACAATTGAGCACAGGAAGGGCTCCCTTAACGTAGTTCCAGATGCTTTATCCCGATTTGACGTGGACGAATTCCAAATAAATTTGAACCCCCCCGAAGTAGATTTGAAATCCGTGGAGTTCAATAGTTTAGAATACAATAAGCTAAGGCAGGAAATTCTTAAAAGTAGTGACTCGTTACCAGATTTACAGGTTTCGGACGATCTGATATACAAACGCGTAGAATTTCGAGACGGAACAAACGCTGAAGAAAGTCTCTGGAGGTTATGGCTGCCCAAAACATTAAGTGAAGGCATAGTAAGAGCCTCCCATGATGCAAGTTGTCATGGCGGGTATCAAAAAACACTGTCTCGGATTCGTCAGAAATACTTTTGGCCACAAATGGCACGAGATGTCAGAAATTTTGTCAAAAATTGCGATGACTGCAAGATTATAAAAGCCACAAACCAAACTCTTCGCCCTCCCATGGGAAATCAATTTGTGACAACGCGACCTTTCCAGCGACTATACTGCGATTTCATGGGACCATACCCAAGCACTAAAGCAAAAAATCGCCAGATTTTCATTGTAATAGACCATCTGACAAAATTCATATTTTTAAAACCCTTAATAACAGCTACTTCGAGTAACATCATAAACTTTTTCCTAAATGAACTCTTTTGCACATATGGTGTGCCTGAATACATTCATAGCGACAATGCCAAACAGTTTACGTCCAAGGAAATTCAAGATTTTTTTTCCGCATATGGCATCTCCCATGTTACCACAGGATTCTATTCCCCACAGGCCAACGCCTCCGAGAGAGCCAATAGGGAAATCATCTCCAAAATCCGACTTTTTCTTAAAGATGAACCCGATCACACAAACTGGGACAGAAGCTTACCTAGAATATTGCAGGTTTTACGTAGTGATTATCACACAGCTATCCAATGCACGCCTTACTACGCCGTCTTTGGACAAAATATGATCCTGCACGGATCCTCCTATCATCTTCTTAAGAAACTTAATATGATACCGGATGACACAATAGTTCGAAACTTTGATAAACTCCAGCATTTGAGGGAAAAGGTAAAACAAAACCTTGATATCGCTCATGAAAAGTCCTCCAGAACCTATAATACAAGATGCAGGCCCGTAAATTTCCTTGAAGGCCAGGAAGTATTCCGCCGAAACTACACGCAAAGTAATTTTAAGGCAGGCGTAAACGCGAAATTCAACCCTAAATTCGTCAAAGGTAGAATACGGAAGAAAATTGGAAACGCTCTTTATGAAATCGAGGACCTGCACGGCACCTACGTTGGCAAATTCCATGCATCAGACATTCGCCCATGAGCAGTTGAAATTGTAATTACTCATAAGAAGTCTTAGTTCAGGTATTGCCCGGCTTCGTGGGTCGAGCCACACGCTTATATTTCTGAAATGACTGTACCATGTTGCAAGGATACGTTTTCACATCAGTATAATTGATAGGACATTTTACATTAATAAATCCTCCCTGTTCGATCTAATACATCGATGCGAAGCAGTTTTGTTACGGATTTATTGAAAATTGTTTTGTCCCAATATACATATAAATATATTATAATGTAGAAATCCCCATACACACATATTTTTTTTCCAAACAAACCCCCCCCATCGATAACGCTCCTGCAGAAAGGAATGTTGAAAATAGTTATCGCACTTCTTCTTTAATTTTGCATTCGCATGTGGTCTGACTACAGTGCCGTTACGTTATTCGACCAATCAGAAATGAGACACGTAGGCATAATTGTTACGAAGCAAACAAAATTTTAAGGTTGACAGGCAGAAGAAAAAGACATGCGTGGCAGTTGGAAAAAGTCAGTTGAGGCGCGAAGACCGTAAATTATAGTAAGAAAAGTTCGTAATTTAAAAATGATGAAAAAAAAATGTAAGCCATGAACCGATTAAACTGACAAAGAAAAAAAAACCCAAAAAAAAAAACTGTGTTTAAAAGAAAATTTAGACTTGAAAAAAAAAAGGAACCAAATTTAAAGAAAATCACAAGTTAGTGAATAAATAAAACAACAATTAAAAAAAAATCCCTTTGACTCAAAAGTGCTCTGTGTCTAAACGGACAAATGTTCAGACATTGTTACCTTTTTCATTTTGAATAAAATTCCATTCTTTTGCACCGTGATGGCCGCAAGTGGAAATAATTTGTTAATCAAGAACAGAAACAGAAAATGTGTTTTGTGTATTAGAAATT
Organism: Gymnosoma rotundatum; assembly: GCA_916610165.2. Classification (NCBI taxonomy): domain Eukaryota; kingdom Metazoa; phylum Arthropoda; class Insecta; order Diptera; family Tachinidae; genus Gymnosoma; species Gymnosoma rotundatum. The sequence goes on along the minus strand of OU744340.1, from coordinate 128,439,559 downwards.
TCTCGTGTTCAAGTGCAATTAACTTCAAAAAAAATGATATAAGATTTACAAAAGGAAAATGCTCATAATTAAAAACAAAAAGCTAAACATTTAAGCTAACAACTTTCAATGCAATCCACATTGAACAGTCAGAGAAAAAAAAAACATTTTTTCTTATTCACTCTTGAAATAGAAAAAAAAAAGGAGGAAAGTTCCTTTTTAGTGGTTGTAACATGTTTAGATTATTAATAAAGTTGTTTTTCTTGCTGAACCATAATGAAAATTTTAATTACAACAATAAAACTGTAAACCATTAATTTAAATGACAACGTAATTACCAAAGAAAATTTAGAAAGCAAAAAAAAAGAACGAGAAAAAAAAATTCTCTACTATCACAACAAGCAAATATCATTGTAATAAATTAATATATATATTTGAAAAGAACTGTAACAAAACTTGAAGAATCTTTAAAAATCTACTGTTACTGCTTTAAAACATAAACAACAAAATTTGACATTAAAAAAAAAAAAAAAATCAACCCCTATTGAACAGAAAACCTGAAATATGGAAATAAATAAATAACAACGTGTAACAAAGAAATCAAATATCCTACCATCAGTTCCAGTACCTAGCGGAAATCCAACAAGCTCACACTTCACCGCACATTCACCTGGCAGAAGATTGGTGGAACCAAGACCGGCAAGATCCTAGCATAAGTAAATTTTTGTATATATATACCTATAATATAAATGTAAAATTTTATGAATTTAATATTTACTTACTCTAATTATATAAGTATTGTGTATTTCTTGCGTATGCACTTTCGTACTAGTAGCATATAAATTTTGGAAACCTTATTTCATATTTCATTTTATTACTTTATTTTCCTAAGAATTTTCAAAAAAAAACAACTATTCAAAGAATGAACACTTCCTTTTCATGTTTCTGTGAATAAAGTTACAAATTAATTATGTGCTAATTTTTCATTTTCCACGGGGAATGCTAGGTAAGAATGGCCATGAGTAGAATTTAACCATGAGTTTATCGGGACAAGTAAAGAAAAAAAAGGGCAACTGACTTGTCAAGGCGTTCGACATTAAGTCGACAGGGAGGGAAAAATTGTGCCCCAGGTGGCAAAACATCAAGCCACACTAAAACGAAATTGGTCTCCGGTTATTTAACAGAAAGTTACTTTATTTTATTAATATACATAGTGGTTTTCCTTTGGCAAGGATGTATATTTCTATTGTTAAGCGTCCGTGAACCCAGGGTTGAGAACCCAAATACCTCTGAGCTAGACGGAAACCTTTTCTTGCCACTTAACCACGATTCACATAGAAGAAATTTAGTACTAACGACAATTCCTGACTAAGCGACGCGTAACAAAATCATCCGATTTTCTACTTAATACAAATACACAGTTCAGGCAATTAGAACACCCCTTTATTACCAGCATTCGAGATTTATTAAAAAAAAGAAAAGCTTTAGTTGAGAAAAATCAGCAAAAGCATCATCAATTAAATAATATGTGTGAATTGCAAACAAAATCTCAAACTGCCTCAGATGAAAATAAAGAAAATGAATCACTTTCTACAATAGACTCATCGACTGTGACACCGATGACTTTAAGTAAAAGAGCACCTGAATTGGATTTAGGCACACAGCTTATTTGTTCACTTGTAGAGGCAAATAGTATTAATGCTAAACAAAAAAGACAATTAATACGTGATATTATTAGTCGCATAACACGTTGTGAAGGTGGAGGTCAAACCAGCAATTCTTCTACAGTAAATAGTGGTGAAGGCACAACTGCTTATTCCAGTGACTCAAATAATCTTCACGTCTATGATTCAGTACATTCAAATATAAATAAGAGAAACGAAAAACCATCTTTAACAAAATCAAGAGCTGTATCAGAATTAGGAGTGTCACCATTAATAATGGAACAAGACAACATACAAGAAAAATCCTCAACATCTAGCACCAACACAAGCGGAAGCTTTAAAGGTACTTTAGGTAATTTTAAACAAATTTTATTTATAAAGTTTTTAACTTTAAAAATAATTTTTTTTTGTGTGATGGAATTTTTTTCTGTATTTTATATTTTCATTTTAATACATAAAAAACCTGTTGGACCAGGGATACATGTAGCGTTAAATTATTTAACAAAACAAAGATTTAATTACGTTGTGATTATGATTTGTAGTTAATTATAACTTTAATTTACTTTCCTTTTTCAAGTTTTTAACGAATAATTATTTTGCTCACACAGAAACGTATAAAAGATTTTATATATAGATATATATATATATTTTTTTTATTTTTTTTTTTTTTTGTTCTATCTTAAAGTATTTTACTTTTCAAATTAAAAATTTCAGCTTTAAAACAACAGCCAGATAAAAAATTTCTTGACGAAGATTCTGAAAACAAAAATAATACAAAAGTGTCGAATGCAGCTGCAGCTATAATTAACAAAGAAACTCAAAGTGAAATAATTATTATACATCGGAAAAAAGATACAAATAAACAAACAGCAGCTAATCATAAATTTATACCAGAAGGCCAATATTCAAATAAATCAAAAGAAAACAAAATAAATCGTTTCACTCAAACATCAAAAACTTCTGCAACGTCCAGCTCTGAAACATCAACACGAGAATTGAGAACAGAAAAATGTATGGTCGATACTAATAACGAAATAAACAATTCCAATACCGATGGAGAGCAGCCTTCAATGCGAGAATGGTTAAATCCTTTAACTCAATCCGAATTTGAGTACGAAAAGAAAAAACAATTAGAAATGAAGAAAAAACTTGCAGCCCAACAACAAAAACTAATGAAAAAATCCAAACATGATTGTGGCCGTATACAGCAACTGAATTGGATTGAAAATGAAATCAAAAGACTGGAATGTTTAAAGCATCTTATTTTAAAAGACGAATCATCCAGCAAAAGTTCAGCGAGCTTGTTAAGCCAAGACAGCTCAGTTCATAAAGACATATCAAAAAACTCTACACATACGGATAAATTATATGACACCGTCTATTCAGACAAATCTTCAGTTTTAACAACAAGTGCCGAGCAATTGGTACAAGAGATTGAAATCATATTGGAGGAATCACATGAAAATTTTATTAATCTAAAAGACAATATTAAACGTACTAAAGACAGAAAAAGAGAAACACAAATAGTGTTTGAGAAGGATGAAGATCCATTAAAGAAAAATAAAACAGAAAACAAAACAAAACCAAAAACAAAGCCAAAGCTTCGCATAATAAATGAAAACATTAATATTCACGAGGAACAAGTATTAGATGACAGCAAGCAACGTCAACAAAGAGAAAAAATCGATACTCCTAGTACGGATAAAAGTCAAGAGTCAGAAAGTCTTAAAGATTTAGTGCAACACAGAAAACGAGAATTCATTGAAGCCTACAAAACAAAAAAACAGCACCACTACGCAGCTCTCAAGCAGCAACAAAAGGAAGATTTTAAAGATTTTAAATATTTAAATACACAACGTCCATCAAGAGAAAAAATAACAACGTCTACAGATTCTGAACACTATTCTGTGCCTCATACACTGACAAGGAATTATGTTTCTAATGCTCCATCTTATTACGCGCAACATCCACTACCTTTGACACCATTAGAACGAGAAGCTAGACTTAAAAGTCAAGATCATCTGCGTGAAAATATTTCTGGTAGTACAACATCGTCAATTCAACAAAAAAGTTCTACATCTACTGTCGCTGCCAGTAGTAACAATACCACAACTACAACAACTTCTTCAAGGTTTTGTGTATCCTCCGATGTGTCCGTGCCAATGGGTTCACATAGTAGCTCTTCAACACCCACAACTACACATCAATATGATGACGTAGCCGCTGCTGCTGCCGTAACTGGAGTTGCAGTACAAACTTCTGATTCTATATTGCGTTCTAAGCCAATATATGGACCTCAACCCTCATTTCCTTCGATTGTACCCTATAGTACTACCACTTCTAATGCTACCGCCTGTATTCAAGTGAAACCTAAAGGAATTGCATATGTTATAGAATTCAATGATAAAAAACATCATCGAACTTCTAATACTGATATAAATTCAAACGATAAGCACACAAATTCAAATACAAACTCTCATCATTCGACTACTTCAACAGCGTCAAACAATTTAAGGCCTTTATTGCCATCTGAACCGACTCTGACGCTGCAGGACCATTTAGAAAGACGCAAACCGAAATTTTTACAACATTCTAAAGAACGCAGAGCGATACTTAAGCAATTACAATCGATGCGACAGGAACGCAGTCGTCAATTGAGAGAAATTATTAGCAATACCAGTCTTAATTCATTGGACAAACGTTTAAAACATTTACCACCACCACCTACACGTAAGATTTCTTTAGCATCTTATTAACAATAAACTGCCATTTTTAATAAATTTTTTTTTTTTAAGAAAAAGTTCGTATTTTAAAGACTAAGGAAATGAAAGCGTTAACCAATAAGCGCTTTGCCAAGTTACCCGAAGTTTTAGCAAAAAAGGAACGTGAAATTGAAGAGAAGAAACGTCGCAGTAATCGTATTTTAACAGAGGTTTTCAATAGGGTAAATAATAGATTTTACAAAAAAAAAAAAAAAAAAAATAATTAAGACTTAACAGTCAATTATTAAAAAACATTTTATATTTTCTAGCGTCTACAAAAGCGAGTGCGAAGTGGTCTGCTATCCTTAAATCACAGTAAAACTGTTATTTAAATGAAAACAACTCCTTAACTATAGGACAGACAATTCAACTAAATGTTTTTTGTTTAAAGCCGCCTAATTGTTCTTTTTTATTTTATAGACTTTGTAAAACATATACTTTCGAAATAATAATATTATTCTCGAATAATTTATTTTTATAGAAATCTTTTAGAAAATTGTTAATCATCGCAGTCTTTTAATAAAAAAGAAATTGAAGAAATTTATATAAAAATGGAATTTGTTGACTTAACTCACTTATGTAAGTACATACATATATACATACGTGCAAGCGATTAAAATTTAAAAATAAATTATTTATGATCGATATGACGTTGATCTTGATATGCACGAGTAGCAATCGCTTTGAGACAAAAAAGCACATGGGCACACATTTATAATGAATTTAGCGGCCAAGTGCAACTTGACTCACTCACGAGAGTGTCAGTTTATTTTTTTTTTTTTTTATTTTAAGTGTCTGTTTATAACGGTTCAAAAGATTAGAAAATTTATCAATCAATTCAGATCATTTGTAGGAACAATCTTTCATTTTAAATTTATTTGTTTTAGTTATTGTTGTTTGCCTTTGGCGCTTTAAAAGATTAGGCCATATACAAGAAAATTATATACTCCCTATAACGATTTAAAAGATATTAGAGTAGTGTTTGGGGACATCCTTATCTTAAAAAGGTAACTTCTTTGTTGCTTCTTCTACGAAATGTTCTTTAATTTTATACTTGGCCATAAAAAGGTTTATTCTTCGATATTAAGTAAATTTTTTTCGAATTTCGAAAAAAGACAAGAATGTTTCGAACGTATTATTGAAAGTAAAAAGTATTGAAATAAAATTGTTCATATTATCTTTGAACTTTAAATCAGATTATATGTCATGTTTTGAAATTAAATTCGAATTCAAAAAACCTACAAACTAAAAAATTACTTGAATTTATTTTTAAATTTTAGAAAAAACTTAAAAAATTGCAGTTTCGTGACCATACCGATGGTTGGTATGAAACAAAAACAAATGTACACGACGAGTTACAGAGTGAACAGCGAATAAATGATTTGGTTTGTATGTGGACTCCTAACCAAATTAATATTGATATGAATACTCCTCGTATTCTTATTTACAAATTTAGTTGGTTAAATAGATGATGTTTAGATATTTAGATGCGAAGAATGCTAATGAAAAATGTAGAGATCCGGAAAATGCAGTATTACATTCCGCTGCTGTCAAATGTTTGTCGTTTTCTTTAGAAAACGTCCGCACATATTTGTAAATAATTTGTCTTTCTTAAAATGTTAAGAAATTAAAATAAAAAAAAAAATGAATTTAAGCCAAAATCAATTTTAATTCATTTATATTATGATTTTTTTCATGGGACTAATCTGCAAGCGTCACCTTTCATTACAAAAAAAAAAAAAAATCCAAAATTGGTTAAAAAAATTTTGGAATTCTGAGGTTACAAAGCCATTTAAAAGGCTTTACTATCTATTAGAAATATATTGTATCAATGCATTCAAGAATTCATTATTCTAACTTTTTCTCACTTTTTGGTTTTTAAAGAAAAGAAAAAATTTTAAAGTTTTCATTATTTGTTATTATAATTGTTCAATGATTTATTATTTTATTTAGACATAATCAGACGATGTATCGCGTTCGTTTTTTTTTAATTATTATTGTAGGTATATTAAGTAATATTGTATATATTTGTTTAATTATTTAAAGATTTAAAAACATACACATAGAGTTTTTCTAATAACATTTGCAAACAACCATTAAAAATATATTTAATTAATTTTAAATATTTGATGCAGAAGCTATAATTTTCAAATTATCTAATTGATTCTTTAACATTTGTTTTTTTCTGTTACCTTAATTAAATGTAAATTTTAACAATGCTTTACAGTTAAACATAGGAGTTGGTGTTTGTGTTTTTATTTTTTCTTTATTAATTAATTCACTTTTTATTTAAAGTGTATAGACAAAGAATGCAGACAAAAAATATTTTGTTATATAATAAAACAGTTTATTTTTGTAGCTCGTTGAATTAAAATGTTTCATACTTTAAAGTTAATAATATTATTATTAAACTTATAACCATTTAATTGAAAGTTCTCACACATTCCACAGCAATGTAATTAACAAATTTTACAAGAAAACGAAATGCAATCTTAATGCAACAATAAATTATGACGAATATTTAAAGGAGTATTAATGGAATGTGTAACCAAGTTTTTTTCCATAAGTAAACGGCCTAAAATCACTGATTTAACTTTTAAATAAATTTATTTAACAAGAATTGTTGTGAGTTCTTCCTCAATATAAACAATCGATATTAAGCGACAATGTAATAAATAAAAATAGAAATTCCTTTTAATAAAACTGAAAAAAAGTTTAATAAAGTCTGATTCATAATTTGAAGCACATCCTAGAGGTTTCTAATTTTAATCCCTCATGTTTTTTTTATAAGCTCAACTATATTTATTTGGAATATTTTTCTCTGCGGTTTTTGTTTTTGTGTTTAGTAAATATATAATGTATGTTTTTATAATTTTGAAGCTATTTTCGGTAATAAACATTTATTTATTTGTTTGTTTTTTATGTCTTATTTTTCGATTAAATATTTTTGTAACGTTTTTAATAATTTGTTGTCTTTTAACTTACACAATACGAGTATTGTCATGCAGATGCATGTGTTTTATTAAAATTTAGAAAACCACGTTGAGCTCAACAATGGACATGTTCAAACTATTGCGAAGTAGTTAGTGTTTGCCGCTCACCATATCCAAACCACCTTCTTCTTCCATTTTTGAAAGGAATTTTATAGCTCGATGTTGAGGTTCTGTTTGACGTGCCATGTCAATTAGGGCCAGTAATTTCTTAATTCCAATGAAGACACTGCAAATATAAAGGAAATCTCATGAGACAAAAGAAATTTTAAACATATTACACTTTCAGTTTTCCTTTTTTAAAAACATTACAAAAAAGTGTTATATTCGCCTTTACAAAAACTTCTATTCTCTTCACTTTAGTGATGTAAGACATTGCACTCCTTTTAGGATTTTCAACTTCATTTGTATAATTATACTAGAAAAAATGTGTTTTTTACTACATGTATTTCATATTTTAAATTTTCCGACAATTTTAATTTTAACAAAAAAAAAAAAAAAAATAGTTCTTCTGCGAAACAAACATCGATCTATCGAAAAATCATTTTTTTAATTTTGCGACATTTTAACTTCAGAGCATAATAGTTTTTGCTTTTTCATTTTTCCAATTTGCTGCTTTGATTTAATGTCGATTTGATCGTGGTGAAATAATACAGGTGGTTTCGATGGCGAATTCATTGATTTTCGCCATAAACGCCAAATGTAAAACACCATATGTGCCCATAATTATGAAAGTGGTCCAAGTCAAAATTAAAAAAAATGAATTTACCAGTTATTTTCATACCACATTATTATAAACTAAATTTATTCAATGTAATTTTTACGAAATTGTCAAAAATAAATCATTAGATAGTGGTTGTCACATAATATAATAAAAATTTTTTACTTTATTCACATGCAATTCATTAAATATCTCGAAAAAGAAGTATATGACTTAGACCACTTTCATAATTATGGGCACAAAAAAGAAAATTATACATATTTTTTATATATGGAGTTTGACATTTAGCATTTACAACGAAATTAATGAATTCGCCATCGCGACCACCTAGTTTTATTTCGCCATGGATTTTATGGTAAATTTGTTGGTAATTTTTTATTTTTTTAAATACGACCTTAAGTACCAAGACGTTTTCGGTGCTTGCTGATTAGGTCGTTTACCCCACCAAAAGTTATTATCTTCCATTTAATAAAAAAAAAAATAAAACTCACCGCTTTCCAGACATTTTCTTGCCAATGGCTTGTAATTCGCCCTTACTAAAGATGTCAGCATCTTCTAATACAGCCAAAACATGTTCAGGATGAGAGAGATTAGGTACATGTAGAACAGATGTAAAAGCTGACAACATTTCCATTTCCTCCAAAACCTCACTATAAATTGAAAACATTTCGAAATTAAAACTATTAAAAAAATTATGAATTAAAAAAAAACAAATACCGTCTGCTGGAAGTAACCAAAATTAATAATTTGCGACCCTTTGGTGGTTGTTTCTTAAGAAGCACCAATAAAGCTTGTAAAGTTAAATTGGAATAGCGTGGACCAATTGGACCGTAATCCAACAAACGTTCAACATTATCAACAACAATGCAACTTAACATCGAACGATAAGCATCATCGAAAATCTAACAGATTAAAAAGAATTTCAAAAGTTATTCAAAATAATGAGCGACATTTGCTAACCTTGCGAATGTGTAAGCACTTGGCCGATTCAGTATATCCCACCATATCTTCTGGAGAACATACTTTAACAAATGGAAAATCTGACATTTTAGCCAATTTTGCAGCTAGAGCAGATTTGCCCGAGTTGGGGGAACCCTCAATCAATACCGAAACTAAACCAGAACTTTCAGTGGCTCGTGCTTGTTGAACATACAACATGCCGTCCTCCAAAATATTGGCCACTGGTTGGCCCCAATTTATAATGCCCCTGGAAAGCATATTTTCTAAAATTTCCATAGCCGTACCAAAGGCTGGTTTAATATCATTTTCTAAAGCATGCAGGAAGTCAGAACGTGTAACCTTTAATTTTTCCATGGCCTCGGGATCAACAGTTACCTTGGCGTCAGCTTTGATTAGACGATTCATGGCCGTAGACTGAGCAGCACGGACCAAACCTTCCAATTCAGCACCACTAAAGTTTTTAGTAAGTGCAGCTATTTCCTTGGAATCGACATCTGGTGCTATTTTATTGAATTCGCGCATACGTTTTGTATGAATATTTAAAATTTGCACACGACCCTGTTCATTGGGCAAACTTATTTCCATTTGTACTTCCAATCGACCGGGACGCAACAAGGCATCGTCAATCATATCGCGACGATTTGTCATACCAATAACTAAAATGTTATTTAATTGCTCGACACCATCGATTTTGGCTAACAGTTGATTTACCACAGTATCGTGAACGCCACTATTGCCCGCCACAGAACCACGCTGCTTGCAAATGGCATCAATTTCGTCAAAGATTATTATATGGAGACCACTGTTGGGACCCAACTAAAAAATAAAATTGGAAATAGTTTTATTTATTTTTAATTTCAATAAATTCAACTACCAACCCTTTTCTCCTCCTCCTCTGCTTCGGCAAACAACCGTCTGATATTGGCTTCGGATTCACCCACATATTTATCCAAAATTTGTGGACCATTAACAATTTTCGGCTCTCTGGCATTTAACATGTTGCCAATTTGACGAGCCATTAAAGTTTTACCGGTACCGGGTGGGCCGTATAACAAAATACCTTTAACGTGTTTGCATCCCAATTGTTCAACTAACTCGGGTGGAAAGACTCGAGATGCAAATGCTCTTCTAAAGATGGCATTGAACTCCTTGTCCAAACCACCAATACCCATTTTACCGAAATCCCAATCAGGATTTATAATCGACTGACGCACGATTTTACCTTTAGATTTGCCTTGTAAATTCAAAGCTGAATTTTCGGCCTTTTCAAATTGCACTATAGTATTGCCTGTGATCTTTCCAAATCTAACGTTTCTAGTGGCTGCCTCCTTGCCTTCGCTTATAGCTTTAGGGTCAACAGCTGTAATTAAATAATATTTTAATATATAATTTTTTTTAGTTTATGCAGTTGAGATTTCTTTTACCCTCTAAAGTTTTTACAGCCAAACCCAAAAGCTTTTTATCCTGGAAGCTAAACACTAAAGTCTGTCCCACAGTTAGAGCCATTCCAGCAAACTGCATTAAAAATTCTTTAGCCATTAAATCAGAGTCATAAGGCTCTTGGGAAGTTCTGGAAATTATTATTTAGTTATTTTTTTAACAATACAATGAATTGGAAATTATAGCTCTAATAATAAGGATGGGAAACATTATTGTCCGTACAGTGTGTTTTAAATATTTTTCAGATGTTACAGATAATTCTGATTGATGAGTTTTTATATTAAAACTGATTAACATGACGGACAATTTATTCTGCGATAAACATTTACAAAAAAAGAGTGCTGGTGGAAATTTAGGAAAACTTTCTGGCTGCTGCAAATTTAATTACTTGAAAAAAATGTATAAAGATTGTTGCAAAAAGTTTAGGAAATACAGAATACATGCATGTATGTATGTACATGTATGTATGTATGTACACAAGTTAACAGTTTATCCAAACTTTCTTGTTTTTGATACTTTTAAAAGCTAAAAAAAATTAATTTGTTAAAATGCAAAAAGTGGTAAAACGACCCATAACATCCTCTGATATTCTTGGCAATATATCAAGAAATTCACAATAAATCTACAGTGGTTAATGGCCCCATAATATCGATTTTCGAGGAGTACATAATGTACTCAGCAAATGCACATGTCTATGTAAACTACGTAACGTATATTGCAATCACTAAAGTATTGTTAGAAACATTTAATTGCCTCCTTATGTTACATTGACCTTGATATGGCTGCTACAACATGCAGACCAAGCATTAAATGTATTGTATGATAAAGAATCCAATTACTGCATCTGCAATGCGGAAGCGTAAATTGTTGTTTTTTAGAACACATTCAAAGTCTTTAAAAAATAGTTATAGAAAGAAATGTTACCCGTAATTTTAAAATAATTCATAATTCGTCCTTGAAATACATATTTTTCTTTACAAAAACCACATTTTCCAACTTCTTTATATTATTACAAATTAAGATAGTTCAGTCAGTCATGTTATTCCCTGGTTTATATTATTTTCTTGTGCTATGTAGCTTTGCAAAGTTGAGGACTTCCTTCGTTGACATTATAATCAAAAATTTAACTTACGTTTTCTTTTGCAAAAAATCAGTTTCAAATGAAACTAAAGTAATAATGTCGGAATTTCCATCGAAACGATATGGTCTGATATCAATTTCTTGATTAATAGAGAGAGTGGCCCATTTGCGCTGAACTAAAGAGAAGCCAACATGACCTCGTGGCACTTCAGCTGTGCGTTCCAAGGCAAAAATATAATGCTGACCTGGTCCAGGTGATATGTCTGCATACCTAAAAGCCAATTAAAAACAGAATGTAAATTTTATTTTTTAACATATAGACATAATTCACATACTTGATATCTTCTGGAAAATCATTAATGTTAACAATGGCCTTGTTAGTCAAAGACAATTCGTCCGTGGGACATTTAGTGGCTCTCATTCGCTGAAAATCATAAGATTGTTCTTTATCTTGTTTGTATATGGAAGTTTTACTTTTTTGGTACTTACGTAGGACATTTTTGGAGTAAATTTAATTCCTTTCGATTATTTTTAATGAAAACTGTATGTCTGTAGGTTTATGACACATAAACAAAAATACTAAACAGCTGTTTGAACAAATGCTCTCTCTGTTTACTATTTCCTAAATGTAGCTGTTGCTCTCTTTTTCTGTAGGGGTAGTTTTTTTTTGGTCTGTAGTGGAGAGGGAAGCTGCAAAAATATCGATTCATTAAAAAAATTTTCCTAATTTTTTTTCAAGTTATATAGTGTAAAATATATTATTGATTCACAAATATAATTTAAGCTGGTTGTAATTTTAGTAATTTTACCTTTGTTAAGCTTATTTTGCTAAATATGTGCACACTTTCTATATATATTCACATTTAATTTTATAATACACACTTTATAACAATTATTTAACGACACAACTTTACATTAGGAGAATCAGCTCATTAATGATAAAATTATTCTGGTGAATTGCTTCTAGTTGCTAAAATGAGAAACAAAATACAGTAAAACACAAGTCACACTGAACAAGGTGAGTATACTTTGACAGCTAAAACAATACAAGAACAATTGTCACCTTGTTTCATTTAAAGTGTCATGAAGCTGTCAAGTTTTGCTCCTTGCCATATCAATTTAATATGCTCGATAAAGTATAGTTGAATCAGTTCTGTTTTTAAAATTTTAAACTTTGCAGGTCTATTTAAACTTTATATGTTAAAACTTGTGGTTTGTTTTTGAGTCTTTAAAAATATTTTATGATGTATGACACAGATAACTATTGTGTCATCTGTGGTATGAATCATCTCGACTATCCTATAATTTCATTGTGCCAAAACTACACAATAATATATTTTTTATACTGGCAACATCATTCAATAAGTTAACAACTTTTTAAGCTGGAAACACTTTTAAATACAACTCTTGCTAAAAATAATGTAACGGCATAGATTAGGCGTAACGGTACAGGCATGGAGAATCATTTTTAAAATAGTGGCGAAATTATTCTTACTGTATATGACAAAGTATATCTATAACAAGTAAATGCAGGAGTTCAGCTGACAGTTTTATTTGTGTGCGTTTATCAGTTTATGTGTCAAAATTTGTTTAAATTTTTTTAATTTCTATTTTGCTCTTGCTTATTCACGTTTTTCTTTTAATTTTTATAGTTTTATCAGGGATGGTAAACGAAATCTACAAATACATTTTTTCAGCTCAAGTTGCATTAAACATCCTTTTATTGAACTCTTGTTACTCTTACTTTTTTTTAATAATAAATAAGTAAAATTCATATCAATGTTTTAGTTAGAAAAATGATCAAATGTTACCCACTTTGCCATGGCATGATGGAATGACCTTTTAACGACTGTTTTTTAACATAATATATGATTTTACACAAACCAAATGCCTGTTGTTGTATTAATGTTTTATTTGTTGTAGACTTGCATGTACTTGATATAGATATACTTTGGTATATGCCTTTTAAAAATTTCGGTTGCATTTCTACCAGAGAATCGACATTTAAAAAAATATTGGGTCGGAAGCAATCAAAGTTTGTTATATCTTTTGGTAAAAACCATCGTCTCTAGCTGTACACTAGGTACGTTTGGCTTGAAAATGATGTTTTCACATCGAAAGTGTTGGCCAAACGTACCAAGTATATATCAACAGTATAATATTTACTGGCGGAACAAACGCAATTAACTTATTAACCAAAGTTTAGTGGCAAACTCAGTTGCCAAAATTACATTACATTTGGCAACTGGCTATGGCCCACCAACACGCACTCTAGATGAACGGTAGAGAGCGTAGATTCACTTTAAAGCAAAATTAAAAAAAGAAAATAGCACAAGATAAAAGAATCCTTAACATAAAAAATAACTCATCAGCAAAACCTTTAAGCTAAAGTAGCCTTTCCTATTTAAATATAAATAGCGAACATGTTTATTTGAACCCATTATATGAACGTGTGTTCCATATAAACACCCGACAACACCAGGAAATTTTTGTTTTTGAATTAAAAAAATTTTTATGTTTTGGCCTTTTTTATCCTCTGTTAGTTTGGGAACAATCCAAATTTTTTAAAGTTTTTTTATTAAGTAGTCAAAACCTCCGACAATGTAGGTTTAGCCACGCTGATGTTGAAGTCATTGCCATGGGATTTATGAAAACTTCTCTTCGCAAAAAAACCTCAAATCCGAACACACTTTTAAGAGCGGAAGTAAAGCTGCTGATCGATGTTTTTTAAATTGTTTTTAATTCCTCTACTAAATAAACAACGGCAATACGCCTTAAAGCTAAGATATCTAAATAATGATTTATTTTTTTTTATTATTATTCTAAACATAAGCATCTACCCACAGTATTAGGGATTAGAGTTATCTTTTAAATTCCTTCTAATCGATGCCACGTCTTCTTTTTCGTCAAAAAAAAAAAAAAAAAAAAAAAAAGAAATAGCTCCACTGAGCTTATCCCTTTAACTTTACTTTTTTTGTCTTGTTTATTTATTTACAATTACTTTAGTTGCTGAAATTTCAAATTAATGATTATCCAAGGCAAATTAAATATTAGGTGGTCGAACGGCTACAAAAACAAAAATCTAATTTAATTTTGTTGTTCCAGAGCACCAAGTTGATGTCAAAAATAGCTGACTACACAATAGGAAGCCGAATTCAATTTATCCTTGTATCATCATTTAGAACTTCAAATGAAGTTGTACTACTTGAATTCTTTCTCCTGCATATGCAGCAATACCTCATATTTCATTTTTTGGTTTAGAAATTTAATTTTATAAATATTTACATTTTACTTTTTGAAAATTTTTTAATTTTAAATTTATTTTAAAATTTTGACATTTAACAAACAGAGGATATTTATCTAGGCTATTAAGACCACCTGTAAATTAATGCGCCTTGCGATTATCGATATCGTAATACAACTGACAAAAGTTGCCAATAATAATAATTAGTTTAATACCAGTGTCATTGGCCGTAGAATATTCAGTGTAAAATACAAACATTTAAAAAAAAATAAAAATCGACTCCTTTAAATTCTCCAAAAACTGAAAATTAAACAACAAATTACGTATTCGTAATAATGTGTTTGAAAGAAATTTGTGAAAATTTTTCAGGTCGGTAATCGAATTATAATTTGAAATAATTAAATTTCATACTTACGTTTCCTTTTAGCATACACCACACCTTGTGTATGCATAAAAAATATAAATTACAATAACTATAATATTTGCAAATCCAGAAACTGAGTGTAGATAACATAAAAATTATGATTATTCCAATCCCTATCGTGATTTTCGAGTTGCTGAAAGATTTTTTTTGTGTATGTGTAGTTTAACCTTTGTTTATTTTTCCCAAACAAAAAAAATATAACTTCTTATTCATCATTTTATTGATATTTTTCGATAAAACTAAATCTTTATTAATTTTTTTAATACGTTTGTCATACTATTTTCAAAAATGATTAAGATTTCTTTTATTTTATCCATTATGAATGGTCGACACAGTAAAATATACGTAAAGCAAAACATTAACTTGTGTTTAATTTATTTACTTTTACTGTTTATCTATTTTACTGTTTTGTTATTAAATATAAAAATTGTTATCTATTGTTTTGGCTTTTTATATCGAGTGTACATAATTCGTTTGCTTTTTAATAAGTAACATTTAAAAACCTTTATTATTTTTCTTTTATTTTTATTATAGGTATATTAATGTATGTATGTATAATTACTTTTTAACCATTTTCATGTTTCTAAATTCGATAAAATATTTTTGTTACATATTTAAAATATTTCAATTTTGTTTTAAACTGTCTAGTGTACGTTTTTCTTTAGTTTACGAATTTAATGTTGTGTAAAATTAATTTCATTTAGAAATAAGAAAATTAATAATGTTGCTTTTAATAAAGCAACATGCATCAAAAATGAAAATCTCTTGTTTATCAATTAATGGAAACCGATTGCAATATATTTTCGAATTAGAATTAAACATAAAAAATTAAGCATGAGGCCAAGTGAAAGCTATTTAAAACATTAGAAAACCTCTAGAAAAAGTGTTCTCTATTAAAGATATGATTAATGAAACAATTAGTCTGCAATTTTAACCATTAAAAATGGGGCTTCTTTGCAATTATTTTACAAAGCAACAATTAAATAGAAACAGCTGTCAGAAAATGCGTTATTTTTTGAATTCATGATTTCGTTCGAGCCGCAGTTTGTAGAGCAAAAATAAATTAAAGAGCCGAAGCGATATTAAATGTGAGACTGGTCACCTAAGCCTGATCAACAGGAAATCTTTATGAATATTTGTTGGGTTAACACGCTGAAAAGTGAACTTAAATAAAATAATCCCAAAATCATTTTTAAATATAAAGTCACTACAGATTGTTTATTGTAGCAAGTCCAAGTTTTAATGGCTGTGTCTATTCATTTTTTTTTTGTCCTCTTCTCATTTGGCCAATTAAATTTTTTTAAATAGTAAAACGCATTTAGCATTGATGCAAAAAATGATTTGTGAAATATTGAAATTTCCAAAAAATGTATTTCGAACTGTTTTAAAAGCAATTTATTATACTTAATAAAAAACAATTTGGAATTATAAACCAGTTGAGTTCGGATCCCATCGAGCGTGTTTTTTAACTATATATTCCTTATACATTATTGTAAACTTAAAATAAATAAAAAAAGAAATTATTATTATTTCCGTAATAAAAATAAAATGCATACGGATGTTTTTTTATTTTCAAATATTACAAAATAAATGGGGTATTTTTTTAGTTGATGATTTTCATAAAAAGATGCTAAAAATAAAATATAATGCTCTTAAAAGATTTACTTAATTAAACAGAGAGTAAAAAAAATAATTTTAAAAACAAAAAAAAAAAATTGTTGCCATGATATCGTAAGTAAGTGTTTTTAATTATAATAAGAATAATTCATAGAAATTATTATTTTTTATTATGTTTATGTATGCTAAATATTATTAGAATTGTTTTTTTTTTTCTTAAATCAATCAGCAGCTGCAACAGCCCTTAGAAGACGTTTAGTATTTATGTTTTCGTTTGTTGTTTTTGTTGTTTTATTAAAGATGTATTTAGTTTTAAAATATATTTTGATTTTTCAAATGCAGTTTTCTTGTGTTTTGTTTTCGTAACACATTTAAATTCTTCGTGTTATTTTGTTTGTTGTTTGTTGTTTAACAGTCTGTATCATACCAAGCAGCTAAATTATTGTTGTCATTGGGTGGTGTTGGCATAGCATCCAAATCAAAATTCAATGCACCAGCATCAATTTCACCAACATCCATGTCCATGGAATACGGTGAAGTTGGTGCAGCACTTGGTGGGGCACCCCCACCGCCACCGCCTCCTACGGGACTGCTGATTTCAAGACCCTGCATAGAGTCTATTGGTAGAGTATCATATCCTGCTTGAATAGTACAAAAACAATAAACATTTACAAGTTAGTATGCTTCACAAGTCAATATTTTGTTTCGTTTTCTTTATTTTTAAATAATAAATTTTATTATTATAATAATAACTTTGGCATTAACAAATTCATAACAAAAATTACTTATTAAATAATATTGTATATGATTATAATCGTAATATTTTTACTAATATCATGCTTAAAATGCTTTCTTTACAAAATGTTCTGCTTTAAAAAATGTACTTTTTGAGTCATATAATTGAGATTTTACAAAAATTTTTGCCAAAACTAAAAATTTTACTTAAAGCAAAATGGAAAAGAAATTGAAAAATAAATATTAAGATTTTCATTAAAACGCTCATATATGTATATTTGAAAGAGTAGAAAAGATTTTTATTAGATTTTTTACTGTTGTGTACATGGCGAAATCATGTACCAGGTAAGGGCACAGTGGCGAATTTATTTACTTTTTGCCATTGCTAGAAATATCAAACTTGATATACAAAATTTTCACTTAGACCTTTTATATACGGAGTTTGACATTTCCAGCAACGGCGAAAATGTTTGAATTCGCCACTGCCACCACCTGGTACTTGATATCGCCATGGTTGGGTGGGTAAGACAGTTTAGAGATTGCTGAAAAATTAAGTTTTACAAAACTTAACAAAGAAGATGATTCCTTTATTTAAGTTAATAATGGCGAAAAGCGTTTGAGGTAATATTTAAAATTTTATTTTCTTTACTTTTTTTTTAATGCTTTACTCAATTCCCTTCAATTTTTATGTGAAATAAAGAAAATTTTCAAAAGCAGTTTAATTTTTTCAATAAAAAATTATATTACAGTTCAGGGCGAATTTATTTTTTTAGGTGGCAGCACGGCTGTTATTTTTTTTTTTTTGCTTATTTTTGTTATGTGTATGCCAAATATCAAAAGTGAATTATTTGTTATTCGAAGTGTTTTTATATTCAAAAGAAATAAAAAATGATGTTTTAATTAAATCTGTTTAATAAATAAACTTACCAAAAAAAAGGGTAAGGAAAAAGTAATGAGCAATAATTATTTGTTTTGACGTGCCTAGCATGGCGAAATCTAATACTAGATAGTGACAGTGGCGAATTTTTTCAGTTTTGCCGTTGCTAGAAATCTCAATCCATGGCTAAAGAATACAAGGTGGTCGCAATGGCGAATTCATTAATTTTCGTCGCAAACGTTAAATGTCAAACACCATATAAAAAAAATTATTCATATTTTTTATATATGAAGTTTGACATTTAGCGTTTACGGCAAAAGTACTGAATTCGCCATCGAGACCACCTGTATTATTTCGCCATGTCTCAATCTTCATAAAAAAAAATATTAGTCAAGCGACGGCGAAAAATATTGAATTAGTCACCACCAAGGCAAATTGAATACTAGGTAAAACTAATACGGCAGGTCAAGGCGAATTAATACAGGTGACCGCACGGCTACAACAATCCAACAACACAAAAAACAACAGGCAATTTGTTGCTACAAAATTATGTATGTTGTCAAAAAAATATTGTAAAAAAACAAACAAAATAAAAAAATATATTTGATGAAAAAAAGTGGTTGTAATTTTCAGAATAAAAATTTATAAAAATTAAGTTACATAAAAAAAATACAGGAAAAGTGACCAAAATTCTTTTGTACCAATAGTTTGCCCAAATCACATGCATCGTTCCATTCTTGCACGTTGACCATTTGAAGACTAACATACATAATCTTCCACAAAAAACCAAGAAAATATAAATGTGTTAATAATAATTTTACTATCTTTTTACGCATATTTTGATTATACACATCAGGAACTGCAAATACGGTTCCATGTTGTGGTAGTTTTCTCTAGGAATTTCAATTGTTTGTTTTCTATTAGCAATCAAAAAAAAATTAAATTAAAAAAAATTTAACAAATTATTTATTTTTGACAAATTTTTTTGACAACTGTAATGTTTACAGCTGATGGGCTTTTTCGCCCGTGCGTTACCTGTATTATTTCGCCATGCGGCAGGTGATCGAATTCGATTTACACATTTATCCGAAGCAGCGTCAAAATTTGTTTACATTTTGTTGACGCGCCATTTAAAAAACGAAAAAATTTTCAATTTCAAAATCGAGAAAAGATTATTAAATAATTATTTTGTTGATGAAACAGGGAATTTGCAAATTATATGAAAATTGTGTGTGTGTGTATGTCCAAGAAGTGCATATAAATATAATATAAGTAAATTAAACAAACCACAACTTTAAAAAAAAAAGAAAACGTTTCTTTGAGAAACATTTTTAAAAGTTTATAAAAAAAATATTTGAAAAATTTGTTATTGTGCGGCTTGCGACAATAAACAACGTAACTAAAATTTTTTTCACTTATTGGAGTCCATGCTGTGCAAATTATTATATGTAAATTCACTTTTTATGAAATTTCTTTTTCTTCTGTATTTTTTTTAGTATTTTTCCTCTCTGTTTCTCAACACATACACGTAAATTTACACTAACAAAATATAAGCGTTTTTTGGTTTTTGTACTCATGCGATTACCTAGTATTCAATTCGCCTTGGTCACCACCTGGTACATTATTTCGCCATCGTACCAGGTCTTATTCTAATTGTTGCATTGTGGTAGCAGCGCTGCCACCTTTTTCAGTTTAATGACTTTCGTGCAAATCTCCAATTTTAATGGAGTAATTTTTTTCGTTATTTCATTTTTATCATAATAAGAAAATCATGCAAAATTAATTCTTATCAAGAAAAAAAGGGTGTCAAACATGCACAACAAAACAAAAAAGAATTGTATTTGTCAATTAAAAATGAAAATGTACAATGTAAAAAATATTTTAAATAAAATCGAAAACACGAATTTCTATAAAAATTCGCTTTTTGAAATATGCATACTTAAAATAATAAAACGCCAAATGAAACGAACCATTAAAAGTTTTTTTTAACAAATTAAATAAACAAAAAAAAATAATAATTTTAAAATAACACTTTATGTTGAGAGAAATCAATATCAAGACTTTTCTTCTATATAAGTGACAAATAGTAGCTGAGACAAATTTTCAAAAACAGACGACGAATAATTTTAATAATATTTAAAATTTTTAAGCTAGAAAAATACTCTTTCCAAATATTTGATAAGACTTTCATCGGTAAGTTTTTATATAGAACAAGATTTTTATTATTTACTTTAAATTTTCTCGAAACAATTATGTAGAATTCATTCACTTTCAAATCTTAAAAGCAAAAAAGATTTTATTAAAAAATCTTAACTAAAGCGAATCATCTAACATGTGATAGCAATTTAATTCTTTCCTTTGTGGCTTAGCACATAAAACTGCGTATGGCGAAATCATGAACCAGTGGCGAGTTAATTCATTTTCGCCTTCGCTGGAAATGTTAAACCATGGCGAAATCATGAACCATTTAGTGGCAGTGGCCAGTTTTTTTTTTTAAGAGAAGTAGCACTTCAGGCAGTAATACCCATTTAGTTTGTAACCGTACTACATTCTTTAGAGGGGATAGATGAGTGATAAGACAGGTGGTGAAAGAAGATATATATAGCCATTTTATTAATGATTTTAATTCGCCGGCGAATATGCTATGAAGAAGTACCGACGAAGGGGGCTGCATGTTGTAATGGTTATTCTGACTACAGCAGCCGTTGCAGAAAATGTCAAACTTCATATAAAAAAAATTTACGTTGATTTTTTATACATGGAACATTTTGAAATAACACAGGTGGTCTCGATGGCGAATTCATTAGTTTCGCCGTAAACGCTAAAAGTCAAACTCCGTATATGAAAAATATGTATAATTTTTTATATGGTGTTTGACATTTAGCATATACGGCGAAAATTTATGAATTCTCCATCGCGACCACCTAGTTTTGATTCGCCTTGATATGGAATTTTACAAGGCAGATTTATTTTACGCGGCTCTACAACAAATACAACATTTACAAAAACAACATGACTTTTTATTGTTGTTTTGTGCGTTGGAAACGTCAAAAACACAAAGAGAAATAAAAAATAATTGCTCTCAATACAAATGTTTGCTTCGTTACGCACACGCTTGTTGTTAGTGTTTTTTTGAAATTCGTAAACAAACAAAGGAGAATACAAACAACTTTTGACTTTTCCAACTACAAACCAGCTGGGCGGACGACACTACCTAGTAAAATAAACCTGCCTTGGAGTTTTACAATATGGGTACTTTGTGATTGACTCAAGTAAAATGCTTCATTTAAATGTAACAGAACACTTTTGACGATTATTAAAAAAAATTTCAGTAAATGTCTATTAACCAAATAAAAGGAGTTTTGTTCTTTCTAACGCTTTCGTATTAGTATTTAAATAAAATATATAAAACGAAAACCCACAACGCCATGTCCGAATAAATACATCGGGCCCTAACAAAACTACTACTCAACTACTTTTCAAGGAAATGTAAGATTTTTATTTCTTCTAATTATTTGTGCAGAAAAAATCTTATAAAATACCAAGAAATTCAGGCTACATTTACTTTTGCCCGTCCCTATATTTGCGATTAAGATTTCTCTCAACAATGTTACAAAACAATATAAATTTAAAAATTCTTGTTTTAATTTAAAATCAAAGACAATCACCTACAACGATTTTGCAGGACAAATATTTTGTTGATTGAAATAGATTATTATTATTATATTTTTTATGTTTTAATATGCTGTAATTAGTTAAAATTCCTTTAGCAAAATCACCAATTTAAAACTACAACACTGTTGTTGATCGCTTTTGTTTTCAGACAGTGCCAGAAACAATTTGAAATTTTACGGTTAAAGTTGTTAAATTCTTGATTTTTACTGGATAAATACGTTTTTTTCGATTTTTACATTATTTTGGAGCTTAAGTTTCGATTCAATGATGATATATGTTAGGCTGGCTCAACTGTTAATAAATTATTTTAAGCAGTATTTTGTTTGCAAACATTTATTTATTTTTTTTTTTCAATTTTAATTCATATTCCAAAATGGCACGCAGGAGCGATAAAATAATGCGTACATGAGAGAGCGTTTGTTTTTTGTCAAGTAAAAAAGAAACAAAAAAACGTTATTAGATTTTTTGGAAAACTCATCAGATAAAAATTAATAATTTTTTAAGCTTTGTTTTATAAACTATTAAGTGATGTCAACATACTGTTTCTATGTGGCTGGTATTTGTGATTAAATAACATAAAACTGAGAAATTTTAGGGTACTAACGCACTATTGTTCAGTAAGTATTTACATATTATGACGTTCATTTATTATTCATTTCGTACTGACAAATAACTAAAAAAAAAACAAAAGTAATAGAAAAATTAATAAAATGTGATGCGAATTTGCTTGAATGATGATAAAAAAAAATAGTGCACTAGATTTTTTAATAACATACAGTGGTGGCAGCTTAGCTGGACCGGACCGTTTTATTGTAATTCAAATTCAACTATATCATACATTCCGCATTAACAGTTCCGATCGATTTTGTTTTACCTTTTTCAGATTCCGTTTATTCCTAAAAATACTGAAATGGCAATATTGCGCACACCCAAGTACACACGACAAGGTAAATTTAAAACCGCAAATAACAAAACTTTAAACAAACTAAATTTTTTTTAGCTTTCTACAGCATTAATTTGCGGAATTGAAACCACTTTCGATCGGAATTGAGTTTTTCCACATGCCTGTTTGTTTGCGAAAGTGGTATGTTCTGAGTTTTAAACATTTTTACTTTTTAATATTTTCAATCTTTTGATTTAAATTTAAATAATAAAAAAACAATTTTACGCGTTTTCATTTTCCGTGGATAATGTCGAAATGTACTAAATTTTTTTCAAATAAAAAAAAACTTTTTTTTTAACAAGTTGATTAAAAATCCACTATTAAATTGTTAAATATCTTCTTTTAATTTTCCATTGCTTTAGATATTCTTCTTGATTTTGAAGGAAAGTTAAGAAAAAAATGTTTTTTTTTTAAGTTTAACAGAACTCATTTTTTTATTTACAAAATAACTCGCAAATAAATTGAAAAAGTAAACAGAAAGGGACGACTAAGAATATTAAACGCACGCACTTAAAAAAGTAACGAAAACTAAATTTTATTACTTGCTATTATTATTTTTTTATTAAAGCGCAAATTACAAAAAAAAATATTATTTTCAATAAAATAAAAATAAACGGAATTCACGATTTGCTATTGCAGATCAGCAGCTTTGGTAAATCGTGATTAATTTAAAACACGACAATAAAAAATGCATACGATATTTGCACCATTTACAGTACTACGATTAAAAACTGTAAATACAGATAGTGTAAATACATGTATTTACAAGTTTAAACCAGCTGTTTTTTGCTCTTTCAATTTCTTTACAATACTGAAGAAAAAGTCGTTCACACTTAGATGTTTTAAAACGTTACTGGTTGAACTTAAACTAAAGATGTAATTGAAATAAAGAAATCTTATTCTGATTAAAAGCTTGAGCTTTTTTATTCGTCGCCTTCGTATAAAAGTTTCCGTCCATATTTAAATAAAATCAAAGTGGATAGAAAAAAACTATTGGAGGAGACTTCTAGTAGTATCTTTATTAAACTCCACTAGTCTAATATATTAACATTATGTTTTTTAAGAAATTATAGAGGTTTTTCAAAAAACAGTTTATCTTTACACACTTGTTAACATTGGCCGCTTGAAGGTAAATAAACTACATTTAATAAAAACTAACTCTAATAAAAACTAAAAACAAAATTTTAGATGGCTAAACCTCTGATCTTTATCTTTAAAACCCGCTCAAGAAATATTCAAGAAAAGTTGACTTTCGAACAGATTTCAAAGAAAATAAAAAAAGAATTTTCTTCGAAAATTTTAACAAAAATAGAATTCTCATGAGGCAACTAATGCCTGTTATCTTATTCATAATTAATAAAATTTTTAAAGTTTTAAAGGTGTGTAAATTTCTAAAAGAAAATCAAATTTAAAATGAAATAAATATTTGTATTTAATTAAAAGATTGACTAAAAAATAAATGGTTAAGAAATATGTAAAAACTTATATGTAGATCGATTGAAAAGTGACAGAGGGCAACAAAAAAACAATAGGGTTTAATATCTGCATAAACGATTGGGTGGTGGTAGTGGTATTAGGGGTAATTGATGGTAGTGTAAGGGTATTAGAAATCGATATATGAATGAACGAATGAACCAACAAACATTTGAACAAGTAGGAGGGATAACTGTTTTATTTTGTGAACGAATGCTGCGCGTGTGACAAGAATTTTGTTTGTCTGTTTAGTTGGTTGGTTGGTATGTTTTTCTTTTTTATTTTATAATCAATTTGACTTTTAAAAATGTTATTCTTTTTTGTCTTGTTTGAATATGATGAAACACTTTCTACATGCTTTGTTATGTTTTTGTTATTTACTGATAGTGGTGTCGATCGGGGGGCAAGGGGAGGGTTTTTGGTTGATTTGGTTAAGAACAGTTATTAATTAGTTGAAACACATATAATTATTGGAGAAATACGTACCTTGTTGGAATGCACGACCGCCATGAGAGCTGTGTACGCTCGGTGGCCCCTGACCATATAGGCCTTCATATGCTTGCTCTGGACCAAGCATATCCTGTGTGTATATACCGAGGTTTGATTTTTTTGTTTTATTTATGTTAACATTTAACATTGGGATGATTTTTAAATGATTTGATTTCGAAATTCAAATCAATATTAACATTGTATGTTGTTGTTAAAAATGGTAACAGAAAAATGTCACATTGTAAATAGTATGGTTGATAGGTTTATTTTTTTTTTTTTGGTTATGTAATTTATTCGCATTTTTGTTGTTTTTGGGAAACGGGAAATTTTCAATACGAAGGGCCACCAAAACACAATTTTTTGTTACGTTAAAAAAATGAGCCAAATTTGAAGAATTTTTCAACAGGTGCAGAGGGTATTATCAATTTTACGTGTTGGTGGGGTGGTTCAGATTGCGATAAGTGTTGGTAATTGTAGTAGTAGCGGTGTTGGTAGTTGTAGTAAGTTGCAATAAAATTAAAATCATAAATAAAATAAAAAAAAACACAAAAAAGGAAACAAAATTAATATTAAAAAAAAAAATAAATAAAAACAAAATTAACATAATTATACAACATTTAAAGCTAAAAACATAAAAAATGTCATGATATAAAAACTAACAATTTTGCTGTCTAATATAATTATTTTTTATGAAAACAACAATAAGGTTTTTGAGTTTCCATTAATTGTAACTACTTTCTTACATAAATTAAAAGTTGAAAAAAAAAAAATAACGAAAAAAATGAATATTTTCAAAGTAAAATATAAAATGCAAAATATACGATGTTTTTATATAGAAATATTCAAATATTAGTTTACTATTCTTACGTTAAATCAAAAATATTTGTTGTTTCATATATATACAATACGCTATCTCTAAATTTGATTTGTTATTTTATCTTCTTATTTTTACAAGTGTGTGTGTTTTTTTTAAAGTATTATTAAATATTTAAATATTTATATAACTGTAATAATAATTTAATAAAATATCATTAAACATAACGAACCTGCAAATCTGGACCCATGCCTAGATCGGCATTGCCCCATATATTGTTGTCTTCTCGTAAGAGTGAATTGGTTAGCTCAATAGAGAGACGTTTCTTGTAATCTTGCGGCTTATCCTCACTCATACGGAATAGAACTGCAGCCGCATAAGTAGCTACACCTTCATTACGCGAATGCAATAAATCAGTTAATGGCCCAGTAGCCCCCTCTTGCTCTATTATTTCAGCTCCTTCCTTGTCAGCGGCTAATTCACAAAGAACACCAGCAGCAACACGCTAAAAATCCATTAAAAAAATATTAGCTTACGCTGAGATCAAACCCTTTCATGCATACAAACCCACCTGAATATTTTCTATTTCGTTGAATAGTAAACGTACAAATATCGGAATAACTGATTGTTGGCGAATCAAAGCTCTATTGTGTGACTCTCGAGCTAAAATATGTAAAGCACCTACTGTGCCCTCAACAATCTCTTCCATACGAACACCATCTGCGTAAGCCGATGGTTGCTGGGACCCAGTAGTAGCCACTGATGAGCGTTGCTAAAGGAATATGTAGAAAAATTGTATCGTTTCACTAAAGAAAAACAAAACCATAACTTACGCGTTCGGTGTCTTGGAAAGCACGCATTAGTAGACGCACTAAATGATGTATGGCGCCATGTTCACGTAAAGGTGCAGCATTAGCTGGACATAGAGCCAAATTGCGTACCAGGCCAATGGCGGCCTTAATTAATGGCCAGCGGGATGGAGGATGTAACAGTTTTACAATAACCGAAAGACCATAATTTAAACGTACAGCATTTTGAGCCATTTCAGAATCAGCATGGCGAGTTGTCAAATGACGAAGAGCACAAACAGCTGGCTCAGTTATTTCTTCACGATCGCCAGCATTTATAATCGTACGTACCAAAGCATCAACACCACCAACTTGACAAACCGTAGCCTTGTTGCGTTGATTGTTGCAAGTCAAATTCGAGAGTATGCCGGCAGCGCAAGTAACAACATTAACATCAGTTGAGGCCAATACTTGGACCAAGGATTGCAAAAGTGCTTCCATGCCATCAACTTTTGTGGCAGCATCTGACAAATTACGCAAAGTCCATAAACAGTTCTGAACCAAACGTGGCGATGGATTACCCAAGTGCATGGCCAAAGCCTGCATACCGCCAGCATCTACAATAGCTGGCTTATTGCTAGAACATACAGAGAGAACTTTTAAAACACGTGACGTGGTCCACAACAACTTCTCGTAATCGTATGAACGCATAATGCGTACCAATTCATTTGGGCCACCAGATGCCAAAATGATCAATTTACTCTCTTGATTACCGTAAGCAAGAATTTGTAAGCAGTCTGTAACGATGGCCAAAAATTTGACATTATTACGCTGCAACAAGGTGACCATTTTCTGGAGACCACCAGCCAAGCGGACTGCCATTTTAGAACCATCCTGATGCAAAAGCAAATTGTGTAAGGTGGTGATGGCATAGAATAAAACACTCTCAACCGGAGAAGATAATAGTTTCACCAAAGCTGGTATACCACCGCTCTTGAATATGGCCAAGAGACCTTGTCGATGATGTGACAAATTATGAAGAGTGCCAACAGCAGCTTTAGTACTTTCCAAATCGTTACTATTCGAAATGGCACGCACAAGAGCTGCCACCATTTGTGGACTATTCATAATAGCATGCCGCGAAGCTTCTTTTTTCGACAACTGGTGTACCATCATGGCGGCTTGGGAAACAACAACTTGATCTTCATCATTGAGTAATTTTATCAATTCTGGTATTGCCCGTGTTGCCAATTCAGCGTCGTCTTGATAATTAATCAGGTTGACAACGGCATGTTTTAACATTTGTGATGGCTCGGCCAAACGTTGCACAGCTGTTGGTTGTTGTGGATCAAACTGGGTCGAAGGTATTTCTATACCCTCTTCCAATGTTTCGGGGAACATGGCGGCTCGAACACGCTGTGAACGTGTCTGACTCAACTGGCTGTTCATATCATCCACCTGGTCTTGGGTGAAGTTTTGTGGAAAACCAGTATCTAAATCAAACATCAATGGATCGCCATCCATTTCTTCATCTTCTTTGCCTGAAAGAGATGGTGCCTGTGTGACGGCACCCGAATGAATACCAGAATCCACTAAATATGAATTTTGCTGCCACATTAGTGTTTGCTCCTTTGAGGAAACCATCGGCGGCAAATCCGGTGGATTATATTGATTATTATGAGACACTAAAAGTAAAAAAGAAGAAAAACAAACATACAAACAATATTAATTTATCTCTTTTTTATATTAAAGCTATTGATATCCATTCAATCTCCCCCAACGACACATTGATTTACATTAAATGTGATTAAAAATGAAAACTCCTGAGATGGGCAATTTAAAGAAGAAGCGAAAATAAATATTTTACCGCATAAAAAAGGCGAATGCATTAACGTTATTGAAAAGATTGTAAAAGAAAAAAACAAAATATTTAATATTTGAAATTAGAAACTCAGAATATCACAGTAAAACTTAAATTTAGAAAAAATATCAAAGTATTTTTAAATAAACTCCAACTCTAAATATGAAAAAGATGTAAAAAAATCAATAGAAAGTCTATCTGCAAACACACATACACACAGTCAAGGAAAAAAGTCAACACTTCACTTACCGTCGGAGTTAAATAAAAGAAAATAATTTGTTTAAAAACACATTAAATAATTCTTGAAAAAAAAAAAACGACTTCGAAACAGATTTCATATGTCTGCCTATAATGGTTAAAGAGTACGGCCACATACATCAAATAACATTAACTATTGGGACACCCTTATATCTCCAAACTTTATACTTGTACAACTGTTTAATAATTTGGCAATACACATCAAATTAAAGCAACTATAGGGGCACTCTTTAATTTCCAAATTCAAATTATATACTTGTTATTGTAGTAGAATTTGCAATCAGGTCCTTTGTAAATTTCAACCGTTTGTCTATAACGGTTTAACAGTTTTGCCATATACATCAGATTATATCAACTATTGTAAAACCCTTTAATTTATAATTCAAAATTTTTATACTTCTTATAGTACCAAACAAAGTAGTGGACATTCTGTATAATTTTCAGGTGTTTGTATATAACGGTTCAAAAAAATAAGGCCATATAGGTTAAATTACATTAATTTTGGAAACACTCTTTAATTTCTTAATTCAAATTATAAGCTTCTTGTTATAGCGGACATGGCAATACAGGTCCCTAGTAAGTTTCATCTGTCTGTCTAGAACGGTTCAAAAGTTCGGCCACATACACCAAATTACATCAACTATTGGGACACTCGTTTTTTTTTCAAATCCAAATTTTATTCCAGTTGTTATAGCGGAGTTAGTAATAAAGGTTCTTTGTAAATTTCAGTCGTTTGTCTACAACTGTTAAAAAGTATGGCCATATACATCAAATTAAAAGAACTATTGGCGCACCCTTTAATTTATAAATTTTAATATTAATACCTGTTACTACAACGGCCACAGCAATCGACATTCTGTGTAATTCGCAAGCGTTTATCTATAACGTTTCAAAAGATAGGCCCATATAAGTCAATTTACGTCACCTATGGGGGCACCCTTAAATTTTAAGATTTATTTTTTAAATTAATTTTTGCTATTGGAAGTCATAATAATACCCAGTCATTTTAACACACACACACTTAAAAAACATGTATGTTGTGTGAAAGCCTTTAATTTTTAAGATTATGAACTGGTTTTAAAACGGGACCAATCTGTAAGCATAATCTATTAAATTACAACAAAATTTCAAAATCATTTTAGAAATGACGTGAGTTCTGCAAGTTCAAACATAAAAAGCAACATTCAGTCGAATTGATAACATCCTTCTTTTTTTAAGTCGGTGAAAAATAGACAAAAAAGATTTAAGTTTATAAGATTATTATATTAGTATTTAGGGTCGCTTTATCAAACAGATATCCACTTTTTGGTTTAAAGTCAAAAGTCAGGTAAGCTATTCTTGCCTCCAGCTTTTAACATAAGGTCAATTTATTTATTTCGAGTTGCTAAAATTTTCCCGTAGTAAAACAACACATTTAAATAAAAAAGTAAAAACATCGTAAATCGAGTGGACTTTTTTATCTCTTGGTATAAAATAAAACTTGTACAAAGAATATTGTTAAAAAGACACATTTTCTCTTTAACTAAAGTGAGCTTTAAAGGCAGGAATCGAAAAGTGCCCTTGTTCAGTCCACCTTCAAATTGTCCGTAATATCGTACGAAGCTCTCATCCCTACATCAGTCTTGTATAGTTTTGAGAGCTTAATGACTTTATTTTTATTTTCACACAAAATTCTCTTAAGCATTTATTAAATGTATGCTCAACTTTTGTTTAAGTGTAGTGAGCGGGGTTGTACACTCAAATGTCTTCGAGCATGATATAGAAGTAAGTTTGAAACTACGTCCGTTGGTAGGTCTTCATCGCACTGGAAAATGCGTTAAAGCGGACTTCGGACTTTTTTCGAATATATTTTTATACTGATAGTGGTCCGTATTTGTGTTTATTACTTCTTTGAGATTTTCTAATTTCACAAGTCACCGTCAGTTTTTGAAAGTTCTAATCAGAACCTGCAGGGATTCTAAATGAAATTACAAAAGCTGAAAAATTCTTTATACTATAGATTATTAAAATATCTGTGCGAAAGTTTTTGATACAACACACACAATATCTTCAACGAATATCATAATTGGGCAAAAATATATTTCCATGTTTTTAGTAACTTTGATTTTAATTTTAATTTAATTGAATTTTTTTTTTATTTCAAATTAAATCTTACTCCTTTTTAATTTTGACGTTCCAAGAAGTTTAATTCTAGTTGCGATTTGAACATTTGTATATAAAATTAGCTTATTGTACGCTGTGTTGCCCGAATCTATTTTTTAGGGTCCGATGAAGTGATTATTCTTTGAATTTTTTCCACCTTGGACGAAATAAATAATTTTCGAAACAGCGCCACCTATTGGCTCTAATTTATCAATTCTGTGACGACGAAGGATACAAAAAGAAAAATTGTATTGAAATTATTTGGTAAAAAAAGATTTTTAACATAAATTAGCTGTCCTTTTTTTCCTTCAAGAGCCGAGTTTAGATATCAGCCATAGCATTTTTCTGCCTTCTACATATTTTTCTCCGCTCTGGGTCCCAGTTTTAAAAAGAAACCAAAGCCTTGATTAAAAATCCATGAGTGGTAAAGATGTCATTTAATTCGGTTCACGCATATAAAATTGGAAGTTATTTACCAGTATTTACCCTCTAGGTCCGAGACAGACATAGACTAATAAACCTTATATATGGATCTATCTATGAAATTTCACTAAGTTCAACCAATTCTCTTAAACTTCAGAGTTGTAAAGTTTTTTTTTTTTGACTGTATTCAACAAAAAAAGCAGATATTAAAATAAAAAATAAATTACAATTTAGAAGAAGCCGTAAAAAACAGCATTTACAAATTGCAAATGCGATATTAAAAAAATAATAATAAAAAAATAAAATGAATAGCAAAATAATTAAAGTATATTGCCAAAGGCACAGTAATGTAAAGAGACCGACTGGACTTATCATTATAGCCACAAAATAAGTCACCATTTATGTATGTATGTATGTATTTCACGTTCTACCGCATGAACTACATAAAACTCAAGATGAACATTTTGAAAATAACGGCGAATACAAAAAAAAACTAATTCTATGGCAGAAAAGAAACATCAGAATTGTAAAATGCAAAAAGTGAAATATAAAACACCACTCAACAAACCATAAAAGACATACTTCACACACACACACATAAACAAGAAGTTCTAACATTTTCATTACAGTAATTTGAAATATATATTTATTATAAAGGGTTCTTAAAAATTAACGCAGTTTCATATATTTTTTAAGGGTATTTTAGTTTCTTTAATCAAATTATAAATTACGTGAGGTAGGAAAATGTATGAAAAAACAAACTGGACAATAGCCTCAGCAGCCTTGTAGCTGAAACTATTATTTTAAATCAATATGGCCAAACTTGCGTCAATAAGTTTCCTTTCTTGATGCAAGAATGATTTTGTACGTTTGTTAGTAAAGACCTTTGATTCCAAATAAACAAAAAAGGTTAAATCACGAGATGGAGCCAACTTTAATAAACGAAGCGAGAAAGTCAGGACCAAGTAATGCCTCAGGCAGTAAATAAATTGCTCAATGGTACGTACAGCATGTAAATTTTGTTGAACTGAATGTCGTTCATGTCAATAAAATCTATTTTAGGTACAAATAACTACAAATTTTCGTACACGTTGTTGTTTAATTTGATTTTCGACAGTCAAATGTAGACATTCGGAAGCCCGAAACACTCGACTTCGAGATTAACTAAGCTATAGAGATCGCGACGTTTTTTTCGTATTAGCAGCGTCTAGTTTTTATGTACTTTCAACAATTTGATTTCACAAAGGAATCTTTCGCAAATTTTGAAACACCTTTTATATACATAACCAAAGATTTGCAAATTTTTTTTATAAATAGGTATATGTGTGTACATAATGTGTGCAGAAAATGTAAAAAAAGTACAATTCAAAACACCACGAATCATGGATTGTACATTCGTTTGTCAGCCATGCGTCAAGAAAATGGATTTAAATTCATCGTCTATTATTAAGGAAACAACTTGTTTAAAAAAAGGTCCTGCTTAAAAAAGGGGGATTCATTCAGTTACTGTTAAAATAATATATTAAAGAAAAGTGCTTAAAATCAATAAAATTTAAATAAGAAATATGTTTATTCAATATAAGACCCCGGGGTATATTGTTGTAACGGTTGTATTTTGTATTATAATACAAATACAATTATTTAAATTTATTTTATCAGGGCGAATTAATTTTTTTAGGTGGCATTGTTGCAGCAGCTGACTATTTTTTGCTTAATTGTCTTATGTGTAGAGCAGCTGTCAAAAGTGTATCATTTTATATTACAAAAGTTCTTTTTTTATATTTTTTAAAATAGAATTGTAAAAAGACAAAGTTTATTAAAAACGGTAAGAAAAATGTAAAATAATTAATTATGTTTTGAAATTTCCCAATCACCTAAGTGCCTGTTTTTCTTTTTATTGTTGTATTGTTGTAGCGGTGCTGCCACCTAGTTCAAATTTATTTTATGCGTCCTTAGAAAATTGTGTTGAAACCACAGCTGTGACTAATTCATTTACGAAAATAACCTAAACTTTTATAAAGTAAAACAAGTTGAATTCGATTCGATAAAATTTTTAGGGTCTGTTCGTATGGTCGTGTAGATAGTTTATCTAAAGTTTGCACGAACTCGGTCGTCTGACTTTTATTGACAACATATGCTTTTGTCCGTAAAAAAAACAACAACAACAAATTCGTAGGCGCATATGAGCGTGTTCGGTATGTTTGCTGTGTGCTGACTTCATACACACGGTAAATTCACGTTGTAGCGCATATACGCATACACAGCTAAGCGATCCTAACAAAATCAGACTCTGAAAATATTTAAAATATAGATATTTTCTGGTCTATAAAATCCAAACTGATTTGATTGATTTCTCACGTGTTCGGAATAGAGTCCCATTGTAAGTAATGCCATAATATATCATACAGTGCTCTGAAATGCCTTCAAATTAGGTCCGTGCAACGCTGGGCACAATAAATTAGTACATATGTATATTAGAAATCTCTTTGCAAGTTTGGTTGCTGGTGCGAAAATAAAGTTAAACGACAGAACCGATTTCAATGAAATTTAAAATACGGGAAGATATTTGCCCTCATGGTAAAATAGGGTATTTATATTTTTAAATAGCGTACCATGAGGGGAAAAAAGGGGTCGATTTAAACAAAGTCCCGGCTAATCGATTTCAATGAAGTTCGAAACCATACATAAATAGGTCCTCATCTATATTTGTTTCCAGAGCTGAGACCAAGATGAGAAAAAGAGGGTGAAAATGGGAATTTATGTTTGTACCGATTACAATTTAATTTTAAATATACATAGTTATATATTTATATAAAGGGTAGAATATTCTGTGTTTAATAAAAAAAAAAGAGGAAGAGAAGGGGGGAGTGAGGGAGAGGGCAAACCCGCAATTTTATGCATATTAACAAAATCAGATTTGATTTGATAGATTCGACTCGGCAGGTGACGGACGCCTCTTCTGAGATTTTTAATATTTCATCACGGAAATTACTGTTTCGATTACAAAATATTGTTTCTCACGTGCTTGGAATGGAGGCCCATAGCAAAAGACCTATATAATACAGTGCCCAAAATTAGACCCAGGCAACGCCGGGTACAATAACCAGTATGAACATCAAAAACAACTCTAGTTTCCAAATAAAATAAAAAAATTTGTGAAAATATATGTATGATCGCTTATTTACTTCTAGAAGGCTATAACTTAAAAAATTGGTTTCGAGATAATCGCAGTTTAAGTTTTTGACTCGTTCTAACCATCGAGAAAAATATCAGGCTGCTTAAGTTCCCACTACAATTAGTAAAATGATTCATTTTTAAAAATTCCATTAAAAAACCTTTCATCAATCATATATCAAAAGGGAGGTGTTGGAAAACTATGTGGAATGTTTGAATTACGACGTTATGTCTGTAAAAATATATCCGATGTCGTAAACTAAATTATGCCGTTATTTGTAAAAAGAAAAACGGAGTTTTACTTAACCCATTAGAGGTCAAACGAAAACTGAATGCAACTGAATAATTCATATTTTTTTATTTATTAAGACAGGTACAATAAAATATAAAATAGAGATAATATAAAAAAATATTTTTGTTTGCGAGTTTTAGGAGTGTACTCGATTGAGTACACTGACCGCTCATGTGTGAAAATTTTCGAAACACTGTATTTCTACACAAAGTGTTTTTAAGCATTTCTTGCACTGCCAACGTACTATGGAATGGCAAAGTTTTAAGTGATATGATTATAATAATAGAAACACAAACGCACAAAAACAAATTCATGAATTAACAAAATAGTACTCTTACCAGTACACTGTTTGCGCGACACAAATCTGACTAATGTGTTTGCAGAAAAAATACAAACTACACACAATTATTCTTTCTGTTGCTTTTATTTGTTTTGTTGTAAAGCCAAATAACGGTGCAACAGTCGCAAATTCTTTTTGTTTTCTTACTTGAGCTTTTAAGTACAGCTGTACTCAGTTGAGTACAGTGACTTCTAATGGGTTAATAAAGATTTTCATCAACACAGCCATAACTAAAAAAAAAAAAAAAACATAAATACATTATATGCAAAAAGTCACAAAAAGTCAAGTACATACAGTCACGAAACGAAATGTGACGATGTTTTCAAAAGCGACATGATTTTTACGTTATGAAGTTTACTCCACATTTAAAACGTTTCGTTCTTATTGACAAACAAGGTTTCCATGTATAAAATAAAATAATGACTGATTCTCTTAAAACGTCGAAAGAACAAAAACATAAAGATGAAACGTATACACGATATAAAGCATGAAATGGCGAGCAATTTTAGCTCCAAAATTTGAAATTTTGAGTTATGACGTTGTAGTTGTAAACGAGCGAAATATATTTTTAACAAGTAAGAGTGCTATATTCGGTTATGACGATTCTTTTATACACTTCACCATCTATGTAAATCTAGTTTAGTGAAGCAACTCCAATCAGAAAAGCAAATATTGGGGTGAGTTTAAAAAAAAAAATTTGGTACCGCACATATATAATTTTACATGATAAATTTACTTCTCTATCGCCCCCATATATTTATTTTTTTGATTGCAGTTACTTTATTGTTCCACATGTCATGAAAAAATAAGAGCTAGGCGTAGTGTTTTACCTGCTGGCTTGAGGGACATGGACCGATCATGCTGATTTCCAACAGCACCTCTTTCGACACTATATCTAATCGGTTGACATACTTATTTTTATTTTATTTTTTTGTGAAATCAAGTTTGCCTCAAGTTTCAACACTAACACGGACGGACAGACGGACATCGTACAACCGAATTCACTATGCATAAGACGTCAGAATTTATATACTTTATGGGTTCGGAAATGGATATTGTAAAATTACACACGGAATGACAAACTTATATATACCTTTTTTCCACTTTTTGTGGTGAAGGGTATAAAAACATAAAAGTATAAGAACGTAACGTCCCAGTAAAAAATATATGGATTAATCCATAATCGAGCAATAAAGGAGTAATGACTTGTTCATCCGTTTGGAGTAATAAGCGAGCTATCGAAACTATTTTTTGTTTTTTTTGGTTTATGCCTCGCTTATTACTCCAAATGGATCAATGGGGGATGTATCAGTTCGTTTTTGTTTGTGACATAACTTTTAATTGTTGATGTTTTCGTTTTGTTTTTATATTTAGTCAGTTTAGTTTTAAAAAGTGAAAGATGTGTTTTTAATTAAAGCGAAAAGGTACGGTTATAGTAACAAATTTGTTAAAAATGTGTGAAAATTTAGTTTCTAATCGCCATTTAAGACGTTTAGTTAAAATAGAAATTTAAAAATTCTCAAATTGTAATCGGGAGACTTAAAGTGAACAAGAGGCATCAGTACCTCACAAAATCAATGAATTAACAAATGAAGATAGCCAAACGGAAAACTTTGTTGTTCATTATGATATCAGTGAAAATTTTAAAACAAGCTCGCTTCTTGGGTAATTGAAAGTCGTGTTTGGAACGAATGCTGTAATTCACTACTCTACATTTTAAAAAGTGAAGGTATGGACGTTCTACTATGTAGAGAAAATTGTTAAAAGCAGTGCATGCAGAAAACCCACGCTGCTTCACAGGTAGCCCAGACATAATAGATATGGCACCAGGTGAATGCTTTCATTGTGGTTTAGAAAAAGCACTGATGATGCACGTCCAATACATATCACCTGATGCAAATGCCGAACTATTGATCGATATAATTGTGGATGGAATGCCGCTTTATAAAAGCTCATCAAAGTCACATCAAATCAAAGAATAGAAATTTTCCAAATTGATTCTTTGAAGGAATTAAATTCGGCAGAACAGCTGACTAAAACAGAGCCTGATTCAGAAATGGTAAGACTAAGTTTGTTTTTAATGCAATCAGTTAAACAAGTATTCAAAATTCTTTGTTTTTTATTTTAATTTATTTCAGATTTCGTACATTAAACTGCGGTTTGACAAAATCAAAATTGAAAAAGCAATACACAAAATGATCCGCGAAATATGCTGGTCAAATTAAATTGGGATGGATCAAAACAAACAAATACAAATTGTTAAACTTTTTCTAATTCGGTAATAGCTGAATTTTTTATATCATGTCTTAAATAATATATTACGTGTTATTTTTCTTTCAAGGTGGCATTTCGTAAATGTAAAGCAACTGTTTACCAACAGACCTACTTGACAAAAACTACGACCTCGTCGAATGCAAAAAAAAAAAAATAGCAACATTAAAAACATTTTTTAAATAAATGAATATTTTCTTGTTTTTGTAAAAATTAAAAAATGTGGATGTTTACTCCCTTTATGCTCTTTTTGGAGACAAAAACGATTACTCCCTCTGCCGTCATTTTCAAGATCAAAGAGAGTACTCCATAAGGAGCTTAAAAGGAGTACTCGTGTTTGCGGACATGCTATGTTAAAAATCCAATGTGTTTCGGAGTTTTATGGAGTAATCCATTACTCGCAAAGGAGCGCTCCAAGATTACTCTTTGGATGATCCTATTTTTTACTGGGGTAACTTCATTCTTAATATATGTATATGTATGTACATAGTACTCTTTTTGAAAGTTTGTTTATGTGTCAATCACGGCTAAACTGCTTAGGCGATTTAAATACAATTAGGCACATAAAATACACCTGTCTCCTTTTAAAACAGCCAGTATTAATAAAAAATTAAATCATATTAAATTATAATCAAAATGCCTCATTTCGAAATATAAAGGAAGAGGCGAAAAGGAAAAAAACTTTTCACTTATATAAAACATAAAATTATTCTCCACAAGTATCCACGCGATTACGTTAGAACTTTTATCCTTTTATACTCTTGATCACACTTTTAGATTGGCGCTGTTTCTGAGAACGCAAATTTTTTATTCCGGAAATTATTTTTCGATTTCAAAAATTTTTTCTGCTGTACTTGAAGTAGCTTCGCAAGGACAGCAAAGGCTATAATAAAGGGTGATTCACATCATGTGTCCATAAAAAGACTCTTATGAAAGCAGACCCAAGAAATACTGGGAACAAGAAGTTAATCATGTATAATTATCGTACGATCATTATACAAATTTACCCAGTATCATAATCATCCTTTTTTTTTGACTAAAGCAATACAATAATACAATTAATAAAATAAAATTGACTGCTAACAACCGTACAAAAGAAGATTCCAGAATTATATTTTTTTTGCAATTAATAAAAAGAAAAACAGGCATTTATTTGCTTCCCGGAATATAAGATTAATAATTACAACATTTTATTTTTTTATTTTTTAATATTCAGTAAATTGCGAATTTCTCTGTTGATTACAGTGGTTGTTGCTTTGTGTCACATCAAAATCAATGAATCCTTGTTTTTGAAATACTGAATAATTTCAATCGTATTAAATGTCAACAAAAAATCATCGACAGAATTCATGTCCATGCATTAAATTACAAAAACAACCACCACGATACAAGAGCCACCATCAAACTGTTACCGCCCTCGAATTCATTTAAAGAAAAATATTAAAATACACGATTAGCAACAAATTCGCAAAAGTTTAAACTTGGTGTTGGTTTGTTTATAGATAAACAACTTTTGGGGCGCAAGCCGTTTAAATATTATCTTAACAAAAAAGAGTATGCTGAACATACTCAAATTTACAACAGGAAAGAATTAAAATTTTACTCAGCAACTTTTTTTAGATTTTACTTTTTTTTCAAAATCCCGGTATTTATCATAATCCTCATTTATTAAGGATTTCGAAAGCCCCTAACATCCTGAGAAAACACAATTATTAAAAGTACATTATTTAACGAAATAAGAAGATATTAAGGCCAACGACTGGCAGCGAGGTACAAACGATTATTTAAACTATTTCAACGCAGTGGATAGGGTCAGCCTCTCCAATATTTAACGACACATGGCCTGTATTGCATTAGATGAATCGTTAAAAACGTGTGACTATTTAGTAACATTTATCAACAGACCTTTAACATGGAAATCTCCATACTCCAATCTTAATATGGGTAAATAAGTATACCAACCTCAATTAGGGGACGGGACAACAAGGAAAAAAGCGGATTATTACAACTAAATCTGTTGCAACTCATTTTGTTATTGTAGTTTTCATTGCAAACTTATATGGAAAGAACTGATCATATTTTGTGACCTATAATCTGACATTTTCTCCAAGCTAAAATGCGAAGGAAACAAAGAATAGAAAAGGTGTTGTTGCAAAAACTTATTAATATGACATTTTGAGATTTCGAAGTTGCAAATTTTATTTCTTTATTTTGTAAATGTTTTTTACAACTGATATTTTTAGCTACACTCCCCCACGTAAAAATTTCCTTTCGTCTTTAAAATTAAGCAACAAAAATTTTAATATTAAAAATGTTTAATATTGCTTTTATCAGATAATATGTCTCTTAGCATTAATTTTATTTGAAGTGGCAAATACGTACATATGTATGTACGATTAAAGAACTACTGCTAAAAATGCTAAAACAGCAATATTTAATATCCCTTTTTTATTTTGCGCTTAGTATGATGTTCATTGACAACAAAATTAAAATGCACTTCAATAAACTCGCCTGCAAAGATATATATACACACATACACATACAGAAACTTGCTTACAGGACAAAATACGTATATATGGGTTTCAAAAGGAGGTGTTTTGTTGGTTTCTTACAGAAGTTTAGTTCCGTAGAGGCAACATCGTTAAATAAACCAGATGTTATCTGAATTTTTTATGCGCAATTTTCACAAAAAACTGAAGAAAAGTCTGTAGTAGAAAATTAAAAAAAATTGCTTATGCTAAAAAATACAGTTATCAATTCACGCTTATATGCGATAACTCTTCTGATTCTGCAATAGTTGTACAGGGGTTTTTGGTCATTTCAATCATGCATGGCAGTAAATAATTAGAGGGACTAATTAATTGACAATTTCGTTACAATTGAATGATAAATAATGATTTTTTTACATTATCATTATTTTTACTAATGCTTTTTAATGAAAAGGTTTCATTGATAATTAGTTAAAAAACAAAATCATTACAAACAAACAAAATCAGTTTTACACCTATCTTACATAATAATGATAAATTATTAAAATTTTCCAATAAAGATGTATCTTTAAGAGTGTTAAGATTTATTTATTTTTTCTGCCAACAAAAATTTGTGTTTCATAAAAGCAATTATTTTTAATTTAATTGTCATTAGTAATTAAACGATTTCATTAAAATTTTATTACCTTAAGTAAAAACAATTTAAATAAAATCATTAGCATTAAATGCTAGTTTAATTTTTTTTTAATTGTCATTATTTCAAACAATGCCATTGAAATTTCAATGGTAATGAAAAAATTCCAAGTATAATTTCAATGTTAAAATTTAACAAAACATTTTTTAAATATTCATTGAATATTGCTTAATGTTGAAATTTGAAATTATCAATAAATTGAAAACTTCTTATTCAATTTCTTAAACTTAAAACATTAAACAAAAATCAAATTAAAAAATAACTGCATCTACTCGTTTGTTAGAACTTGAAATTATATTTTTTAAACGTATTATCAGCATCGTAAGCATGTTTTTAAGGAATAACACATACACATCCACATCAATAACCAAAAATTGTGTATTTTTTCACCCGTTAATACTGGTTGGTGGTGGTTGTTTCAAGTGGTGGGAGTTAAATTATGGCCCATATGGTGGCGCGTGTTAAATCTCAACAACTACAACAAAAATATGTTGCGCATATTAATTCATTTGAATATATTTTTCTTTAAAGCAGTGGGCATATGTTTGCCCTAATGTTACATCAGCTTTAAAATGTCTACAAGTGCACTTCACTCTAGCTTCAATCCCAGTCATTAAAAAAGCCAGCCTTTTTGCACATTTCTTTTTTGCTTTTGTTGTTGTTTTTTTTTTACTTCTCCTGAATTTTAAGTAGTTCAAACATTTTTTTTTTACTTTTGTTAGCAAAAAGAAATTAGTTTGAAATATGCAATCAACCATTGGATGTACTACAACAAAAAAAAAACATTTTATTGGAAAAGTTGCATACTTGCATACTTGCACAAGTACATGTTCAAACATACATACATATATACATACATATTTATTTTATATACCACATTTTGTGTTTTAATCATTCGGTGTTAAAAATAAGAAGGATTTCAGTAAATATGTAATCCTTTTTATAAATCTACTTGGAATTTCTATTAGATCCGATACTTTTTCTTTTCTGTCCTCCTACAGAGACATACAATTTGAAAATATCGAAATATCATGCACATTTTTCTTTTTTTTTAGAAGATACGTACTTTTTGATTTTCAACGACAATATGTATTCAAAAACAAAAAAACACGTAAAAGGAATAAAAGAAAAAAATTCTTTTAATAATTACTATATCGTAGTTCCGTTTACTCTAAGGGGATTTTTGATTAAATCTATGGTTAAGCTAAAGGAATAAAAAAAATATTAAAAAATTTGCACCTTTTATTTGGTCACGTTTGTATTAAAGTATGAAAATTTTCGTTTGTATTTTTGCAGGTGAGAGAAATTAGTAGCTTTAATCGGATACAGCAACCTTTTTATTTACTATGCTGGGGCAATAACCCTAAGAACAACTTTAAATTTTCAAAACAATAAAAAATAAATTACGTTTTTTGAACAGAAAAACTTTATGGAAGAAAAGAATTTCTAATGCCGGTTTTTATTTAAGCTATTCAATGGGAAATATGCAGTTTGGTACTTGTATTGCTTATCCTTTGAAGCTAATGTGTCTTAGATAAAAACACCAGAGCAAAGTAAGTTGTTACTTCTACCACTAATAAGTGTGGTGTGGTTGAACAGAATAAATCGTAAAGACAGTATACACATGTTGAGCAAACACTCTGTCTACGAGTTTATTAAATAGACGAGCCATGAATTCTTATCCGAACCAGGCCTTGAGTAAAAAT
This sequence comes from Gymnosoma rotundatum, assembly GCA_916610165.2. Lineage (NCBI taxonomy): Eukaryota > Metazoa > Arthropoda > Insecta > Diptera > Tachinidae > Gymnosoma > Gymnosoma rotundatum. The sequence goes on along the minus strand of OU744340.1, from coordinate 128,397,234 downwards.
AATACTAATTGTTGTTGAATAGCAGCGATGGATGAATTAAAAAGAAATTAAATGGAAGAAAACTAACTTCCCTGAGTTTTGATTACAAAAGGCAAACAATTTAAGTGTAGCTGTGATAGACAAGTTGCTGAAGAGGCTTTTATATTACAACAGCAACAAAGTAAGTTGGTTAAAGGGCGAATTATTTGTGGTGTAGATAAACGCGTGAGTTTGTTAAAAGTAATTTTCAAATAAAAAAATAAATCCTGTATACAAATCTATTCCGAACCAGAGAGTAACACCCCGTTTACATTCGACAATGATGTCATGACAATAAAATAATAAGCATTAGTTGTTAAAAATGAGGACAATTGCTTCTGTAGTGTAGGCGTCCAGACAATAGTTATCAGCCCAATTATAAACAAAAATTCCGTGAGAGTTTTTTTCACTTTTCCCTTTTCTCTCCTCCCTTTTGATTGACTGTGGAAAGTGAAAAAAAATTCGGAGAAAAAAAGTAGGTTTTATGAATTATAAAAGAAAAGTTATATATAAATTAAAAAAATAACTTTCTTCAAATTACGATGATGCCACCTTTTTAATATTTTGTTTTCACGGAATTCATAATTGGATGAATCTTTTCAAAACAAAAACAAATTCTAAAAAATTGTTTTTGTTTTACATGTAACTATGCGAACGAACGAACGAACGAACGATTGCGACATCGTGGGACTGGCAGTTAATTAATAAAATTTTAAGAGAAAAATACGTAATAACGTTTGGCAAATCAAAATATGTAACTATATTTTGATTTCATTTTTGTTACTTCTCATCAAGGAAAATTAATAACAGGTGAGTATTTTGATTTAGGTATTCTTCTTCGAGTGTCAAAAGTTATAATCTTCTTTGTTTTTGACAGCTGAAGACGATTTGTACAAAAACAAAATGTACATAATTCTTTCGCAGTGTTGTACTTATTGTCGCCGTGAGTATATCTGTTATGAATTCGCCTAGCATCTCATACTAAAGTATAACAAAGGACAAATAACACTAGGTCTGTTCAGTTACTTTACTAGCAAAAACTAGCAACGAGAGAGTAAAACAGAAATTTTCAAAAATTTTCTCCCAAATGCAAAAAAGTAAAAAAACGCTTTAGGAATGATATGTAAGACTTAAAAACTATGATTATTAAACAGTACCATTTTTAACGTAAATGTACTAGAGTAAAATAATATGTATAAAAAACAAACGACCGCTATAAACCGGCAAACGGATGTGTACCACTAGGAAAAATTTTAAATATTTCTCAAAGTAACTAAATAGTACATACAATGTTTCACATTTTTTTAATAACTAGATAATTTTTAAGTGTTCATGATATTAAAGAACATCATCATAAAAATAACTTTCAGTAAACATTCTTATGGTGGCAGGAAAATTTATTATTTGGAATCTTTTTTATATAATTATGTACTTTAATTGTGCTAGATTCCTTTAATGAACAACGCAACAATTCCGCCGAGCCGAGCTTTTTGTGCCCACTCAGGATGAAGCCACTTTTCTCGAAAACGGCTCGGCGGAATTGTTGCACGGTTGACTAATTTTGTACATTAGAGTCTATATTTTAATAATGTATGGCCATTTTGGGCGAGAGTGTTATAGTTTCCATGGAAAACATCAGCAACGCTTTTGTGCCTACTCAGGATGAAGCCACTCTTCTTGAAAACGGCTCGCCGGAATTGTTGCACGGTTGTCAATTTTTGTTCATTAATGTCTCTATTTCAATAATGTATAGCCATTTTGGGCGAGAGTGTTATAGTTTCCATGGAAAACATCAGCAACGCTTTTTGTGCCCACTCAGGATGAAGCCACTTTTCTCGAAAACGGCTCGGCGGAATTGTTGCACGGTTGTCAATTTTTGTTCATTAATGTCTCTATTTCAATAATGTATAGCCATTTTGGGCGAGAGTGTTATAGTTTCCATGGAAAACATCAGCAACGCTTTTTGTGCTCACTGAGGATGAAGCCACTTTTCTCGAAAACGGCTCGGCGGAAATGTTGCGCAGTTGGCAATTTTTGTTCATTAAGGTCTATATTTTTATAATGTATGGCCATTTGGGGCGAGAGTAAAATAGTTTCCAAGGGAAAAGTCAGCAACCGTTTTTTGTGATCATTAAAAACGCTTTTTTATAATTATTTTCTATATACACAAATGTTTTGTTTAATTATTTACAATTTAAATAAATTTTTCTTCTTCTCGATGCCAAAATTTATTCTAATTTTATTTTTTAATTCAAAATACCCAATCCCGGGGAATTTTACTTCCCGGTTTTTAATTCCCAAAATCGATGCTATCTTGGCGCACGTATTTTATTTTCACAAATTTTTGTTTCAGTTGATTGTTAGATAATTTTGTTTTGTTTATTTAACTCAGCTGTTTCTTTTTAAGCGCCGAAGCAGGGTTACCATAATTTAATACAAAAACAAAAAATATATAAGAAATAAAGTAAATAAAAAACATTAATTAATTCATTGGCAATACTACGATTTGACACAACATTTATTTATACGAAACACAACGAATTTCAACGAAATCCGGAACGTGTTACAAGGACGCTAATTATTACGTATTCCTCCATATTCCATCCAGTTTCGTTTCGCTCTTGACGTGTTCTATAAACAGGCTGTAATTCTTGTGATTTAGATGTAAAAATATTTACCAAAATGAAAATTTATTATTCGGAATCTTTTAAACTTTAAATTATTTACTTTATTCGTGCTTGATTCCTTCAAATATAAATATTTCATGATATTCTCATGAAATATTCATTATTTTAAACTAAGCTACAAAATGAAATGTATTACTGCGCGGAAAGCATATCCATATGGCCATTTCACTACTGCTCAAATAGCTCATCAATGGATTACGTGAGCAGGTTCTTGTAACAATTTGTAGTTACTGAACAAAACTACTATTAAAACCCGAAACCAATTACACCCAAGCGGTAAGACAGTTTCGGAGATTACGATAGGTAAGACATTAGTCGGATATCATAGCAAGAGTAAATACGATAAAAGATTGTGGTGGGACTAGCAGAGCCTCAGTTTGCTAAATCATATTATATGGAAATCCTCTTCGTTTCATTTTACAAATGGGCATAAATGAATTTACAAACGAAACAATTATAAAGTTTTTGATGCAATACATTTTTTACTTACTTGTACGATTTTGTGCTGGCATATAACTCATTCTGGTGATTTAGGCGCTGTACACCACACCTATAAAAGAACAAAAATAAAACATTCGTTACTTATTCAAACATGTTTAGAATGTATGTAAGTAATGTTAGAAACCATATATATTTCATTAAGAATATGGCGACTTTTTACGGCCATTTGATGTTTATATTAAAAATCATGTTCACTTCTAGGATGATTTTTTTGTTTGACATATATTGGATATGTGTTGTGGAAAGCTATCCTGTTAAAATACAACGGTGAGTCAGTTGGCAAATTTTAATACTTCAACAGAAACTATTAAATTATTAAATTTCTACTTCATGTTTAACGTTTTGTATAATTTGATTTTTTCTAACTCCTTGGTTGCGATGCAAATAAAACTCCTTTACATTGTATTAGAAACGGTTTATTTTGGTTCAATGATCCAATTTTCATGGGCCTATGAAATTGCAAACGCTCTTATATTTTTTGTTTCAGACACCTTTTTTCCACCTTATCAGAAGGCGCACATCATAACCATTTAATAACATTCTTCAAAGGCATATTGTTGGCATTTTTTGCGCTACAATGATTGTTTAATTGTAAAACAACTTTCCGTGAGAATTCATCCTTTTGGGTCATTGCAACAATATTATTTTTAAATGTCAGCTAAAATTTTTCATAGTTTTTACTATTAACATTCCCGTCCACCCGTTGCAACTTTTGTTGCGCAACTCTTGAGTTTGTAGGTGAGAGAGGAAAGACGAGTAGAAACGGGTACACTGTTTCTTGTAATTGCAATTCTGTTTTGTTTTGTCGTTCATAGTTTAAGCAAAAACAAAATTTGAATATGTAGACAAGAATGAAATTTTAAGAAAGAATTAAAGAAAACTGCAGAAACAAAAATTACATGTCTGGACGAGGACTAAGTTTACAAAGAACTTAATATAAAATAAGCAACAAAATAACAACTTAAAATAAAAACTACACAACAAAACATTTTCGATCGCTATTCAACGTTTTCAATTGACTTCTTTATACTGATTACTTTGCAATCTGACTTTTACCCAAGCTTTGTTTTAATTATTCACACAAAATGTATGTGTGTGTTTGCAGTGTGAAATTTGACAATAATAAAACACAAGTAAAAAACATGTGGTCTAAAGGAGACTTAAATTATTTTAGCAATTAATTTATAAGGTAGCAGCGCGACGATAACAAATATAACAATACAACAACAAATCAATGATTAGTGTCAGTCAGAACAGGTGTAACAATAACAATATTTTAAGAAAGAATTAAAGAAAACTGCAGAAACAAAAATAACATGTCTGGACAAGGACTAAGTTTACTAAGAACTTAATATAAAATAAGCAACAAAATGAACTTAAAAACAAAAACACAACAAACATTTTCGATCGCTCCTTAACGTTTTCAATTGACTTATTTATGCTGGTTACTTTGCAATCTGACTTTTACCCAAGCTTTGATTAGTTTGTTCACACAGAATGTATGTGTGTGTTTGCAGTGTGAAATTTGACAATAACAAGGCATAAGTAAAAAACATGTCGTCTAAAGTAGCTTTAATTATTTTAGCAATTAATTTATAAGGAGGCAGCATGACAAATACAGATATAACAAAACAAAAACAAATCAATGAATAGTGTCAAAAACATGTAACAACAGAAAGAAAATTAAATGAGAAAACGTTATAGATTTCAATGCAAAATCTTATTTATATTTCTTCTTTATCATTTATTCAATATTTAAAAACACACTTCGCACAGCACTTGAATAAAAAATTTAAATAAATATTTTCTCATTCGTAAACAAACCAAATTAGTTTGACATTAACCAAGTGTAAACAAAGGAAAAAAATAATTTAAGCAAATAATTATCACCTGCCTTAGCGCTGCCACCTTATAAAATATGACTTGTAATTTAGAATATACGACTTGTCAAATGTTTTGTTCTTTAATAAACACAAATAAATTTAAATTCAACATTTTATTTTAAAAATTGTTCAACTATTACGCTTAGTATCACCATTATATTTCAACATTATTTACCTATAAATTTCCATAGGTATAAAGTGAAAATTTTTGGAAAAAAGTATGTAGTGTTTATTTGAAATAGCTTTAATAATAAAACGGACTTTTTTACCACCGGATAGCATCGGGGAATGATAAATATATATATTTGATTATCATTAAATACTTTTAAGTTGGTGAAAGACAATATTATTTGTATTAAATAAAATACAGTAAATATTCAATTAAAAAAATTGACACATACACAACTAAACAAATTATCAGTCATTACACAAAAATATTTCCATTTAAAACAGAAACAAGCAAATAAAATTGGAAAACAAAACAAATAACAAATAAAAATTTTAAACAGAAAAAATTGTGTAGTATAAACCACACATTCTTTGTAGGTTTATGTGTTCATATAAAGCGAAACAAATACTTAAACGCAGGTAGCAATGATGAAAAATCCATTTACCCAAATTTACAAGATATTATTTAACTATCGCTTTATTTTTAATAAACTTTTTTTCAGTTATCACCTTTTTAATTATATAAACACAATTGTTTTTTTTTTCTTTAACTTTTATTGATTAATTTTAGAAAAAACAACTTTAAAAGATGTCCACAAATTTAATTATGTTTTATGTTTAATTAAAATATTTTTCAACAAGAAAATGCAACCATCACACGATGAAATTCGAAACGTTACAGTGAAGGTATACAGAATTTAAGCCATGTATATAGTGCTCTTACCTCAAATTTGTTTTACTCAAACTGCTGCCGCAGCGCAGCTTTTTTTGTTGAAATCAAACATCAACAACAAACTAAACACAAAAAGTTCGAGTTTGAAGTATTAGTTTAAAGAATTTATGCCTTATTAAGGAATAGATGCAATGATGCCAACTTACCAGTTTCTCGCTACTTTAGGCTTTTTTTTATTACCTTTGACGCAAAAATTTTCCTGTCAGCTCCTTTTCCTTTTCGCTTTCTAATCTTATAAACAATGTGTTTGGAACTTTTTGTCTCTTTAACGAAGTTTCTTTCAATTTATATAAATTAGCTTACTTTTTTTACTGAAGTATTTGCGACTAAACGCCATGGCTGACTATCCTACACAATCTTAAGATTCATTCACAAGAAAATCTGTCCTATTTTGATAAATCACAAGACAAAGTGTGTTTATCTGCCACAATGTCAGACAATAGCAAATCGGAGTAACCTGACAAAAAATCTGTCACAAATTTAATATACATTTGGACACACATTCCATTTTTCAAATCATATTGAGATCTTAAGAATATGGTGCCCAATCGTGCTTTTAAGATTTAATTACCTTTATAACAAAATAGCGAATAGCACTACAGCTGCATCCTATGAAGATTTTTAAGCAGTGTTCTTTATTATTCAAACCTTTCTTTTTGATTTTTTTATGAACGCACATGTTCTATAATATTATATTAAGAGCCAGTTTAGATTAAGGGCATTGTAGCTGACTTTTCTATTGTTTTCTCTTTTGGTGAATCTCCGTAAGTCATCACGCGTTTACATTATGACTCTTTTATAGCAAGTGAGAGAATTTTATGATGTTTTATCAACCAATCTTTCAAGTGTTGCCATAAACTAAACGTATTAATTTTTCAACAATTTTTGAATATTATAGGAAAAAAAACAGCCATTTGGTAACACCGCTTAAGCATATAACTGCAAAAAGCGAGAGAAAGAAACAGGAATGAGAGAAATATGAGAGAAAAAACTAAAAAGAGTCATGAAAATTCATTTCGTGCTACTTTTGCTACCCCGCACGCTTCTCTACACCTCTTGCCAACAAACTTCTGCATCACGACTTTTGTAGCTGATACAATGCCCATAATGTAAACTCCCTCTAATTCGAACGTATTTGTTGGATCAAACATAATAAACAGTCAAAGAGAAAAACAACTTGGCATTTGAGTCTGCAGAAGGAAATCGAACAGTAGTTTCAAATTTTAATTTTGTAATTGTTTTATATTGTATTATAATGCATAAAACAACGATTCAAATCTCCAACAAAGAAGCCAATTAAGTATAAGATTCTATTCATTAACAACTTTTGTTACATCTAACATATTTATACAGAATTTATGTACTAACAAATGTTCATAGTTTTAACTGTAAAGAGCTTGTAAATAAAATTCTAAATTTTCTTCTACATATCCAGAAAAAAACTAAACATATGTATGTATATAAAATTAAGATTCATAAATCTTGTCCCACTGTTTCATACACCCAACAACTTTTTCACTAGATGCAAAATGTTTCTCTGAGAATCGACAACTGCACATATGTATATGCAGTTTTCAAATATGTTGGAATTTTCAAAAATTACTTTGTAATATTGAATACTTGTAAACAAATAAATTATTTAGCTTCAACTTTACAATAATCATTTATAAAAACTATGATAAACATAATCTCAATTTATGTGTATAGAGTAAATAAAATAATTCACCACACCCCTACAAAAGAATACAAAACAATAACACATATTCAATAACCACACAGCAGAAGATTTTAAAATTATTTTTTAATGATGATTAAAACTTTAACTACTTACCACTTAGAAACAATTTAATAGCAATTTTATATTAAAATTTAAATTTCTAAACCACTTTTAACTTAAAAAATCAATTTTTCGTAGACTAAAATGCAAAAAGACAACAACGAGTCGGGACGAACACAAACGAATGCGATAAAATGGAATTAAAACTAAAATGGCTGCTTTTAGAACGGTACAGAGTTGCTTTATTTACTTAAAGAGATGCCAGAAAGTTTTAAAGTTACATTTAAATTGTTTGAAATATCAGCTTACTTTTTAGATTTTTGGATAAATAAATTTTCATCTTAGTAATTATTAATTTGCAAGTGCCCGTGCCGAAAAAACGTGAGCCCTATACAGTGGATAAAGAAAAATAAAATCAGTGCTGATTATTGTTTTTGCTTAAACTTTAATTTTTGCCTTTACTTTATTGCTTGCCAAAAATCTTTAGTTTCTTTTAAATGTTTGTGAAAAGTTTCCTGAAGAGCTAAGTAGGCGATAGGGAAATGACCATCGAGACGTGCTTTCAACATCAATAATCAATATCGGTGATTTTAATAATTTGTTCGGGATAAATAGCACCATATTTTTAAAGATTAATTAATTATATATTCCCGTTATTTAATATTAATTTGCAAGTGTCCGCGTATACAACAATAATCAATTATCGTAATGTTTTTGTGATATTTTTTTGTTTTAATTTTACTTTCCATCATCTTTTAACTATATAAAAGAGCCGAAAAAAAAATCAGCCGTATGCAGTGGATAATGAAAAATAAAATCAGTGTTGATTATTGTTGTTTTTTATTAAATTTTGTCTTTACTTTATTGTTTGGCAAAAATCTTTAGTTTATTTAAAATGTTTGTGAGAAGTTACCAGAAGATATAAGCAAGCGGTAGCAAAGGGGCCATCGAGACGTGCTTTCTCCCTCAATAAACAATTAAAGATTAATTAATTTAATATTCCCGTGGTTTAATATAATTATTTTTTTATTTCTGTTATGATTAATACATTTTTAAAACGACATAAAATGTCAAAGATTCTCAAGACATTTTCATAAAAATATTTTTTCTCAAATTTTAAGAAAACATAATTAAGAAAAATTAAATATTCCTACATACATCACGTAGTAAAATGACTACATAAAAACAAGTTTTTAATTATTATCATTATTTATTCTTTATTGTATTTTCTTGGAAAAAAATGTTAATTACATATTTGTATTTTTTCAAACATAGAATACTTCTGGAATATGTTATAAACTCGAACATTTATTTTTTCATATATAATTTTTTACTTAAAATTTTACTTTCATATATTAAGTTGCTCAAATTGATGACTGATTTTCAAAGTAAACTTGGATGATTTGATAGCGTTGTTCAAGCGTCAGTCTATTCATAATGGTTTGCCAGAGTTTACTGAAAATAATAAGAAAATATTTTTCAATCAAATTTAATTTATAGTGTTATTTTTTATAATTTAAAGTTTGAGTTAATACCCTCTTGATGATCAAGTGCGATATGTATACCCAGTTTCCAAAAATATGTTGTAAATTCTAAAAATTACTTTGCAATATTGAATACTTGCAAACTAATAAATTCTTTAGTTCCAACTTCAAAATAATTATTTATTAAAAACTATGATAAACATATTCTCAATTTATGTGAGTATAGAGTATATAAAATAATAATTCACCACACCCCTACAAAACAAAAAAAAAGATAATCAATAACCAAACAGCAGAATTTTTTAAATTTATTTTTTAATGATGATTAAAAGTTTTTAAAAAACTTCAACTACTTACCACTTAGAAACAATTTATTATAAACATTAATATTTCTAAACCACTTTTAACTTAAAAAATCTTTTTTCCGTAGACTTAAATAAAAAAAGCCAACGAGTCAGGACGAACACAAACGAATGCGATAAAATGGAATTAAAACTAACATGGCTGCCTTCAGAAAAGTACAGAGTTGCTCACTTACTTAAAGAGATGCCCAATTAGCTTGAGCTAAAAACGTTTTTTACAAAAACGCATTTAATTTCTTTGAAATAGCTGCTCTTACTTTTTAGATTTTTGGATAAATAAACTTTTATCTTTGAAATAGCTGCTCTTACTTTTTAGATTTTTGGATAAATAATTTTTTATCTTAGCTGATTTTGGGTTAATTTAAAGTCACATCTTTGATTCTTAATGTTTAATGTATGAATTTTCGCGTTTGACTAGGAAAATTTTTTCTGATCTATTTAAAACAGCAGAGTCCGTAATAGTTACTTTTTACATTCAAGCAGATAATATATATATAACCAAGATTTAAGATTTTAGCAAAAAAGGCAGCATAAACGAAAATTCACCAAAAATCGTAGTGTGCAAAAACTAGAACCTAGAATTGCATTTTATGCAATTTTATTGTAATATAAAAAGCCTCTTAGGCCAAAATAAGTTATAGGTAGAACACCTGAATATTAATAATTCGGGTAAGTAAAATTAATATTAATATATGTGTATACCTAAATAATTAATTATATTAAATTTACAAATAAAAATAGAAAACCAATTATTATGATTAAAAAAAAAGATATTTCGAATGAGCATTATAAGGTATATTTTGAAAAACTATTTTTAAAAATAATAAAAAAAAAGAAGTAAAAATACTGTTATTTCTATTATTTCTGTGGCATTAATATCTATTTCTTGTTTCCACTAGCGGAATAATTGTTTTGAAATTTTTTGTGACAGACTTTTGATATTTTTTCCCCTTTTTAAATTAGTGCAACATTTTTTTATAATATATGTATTTGTTTTTATTATTACTTTTAGTTTTGTTATTAATTGAAATATTTTTTTTTTCATTTTTATTATTTTTTAATCATAAAATTTAGTAATTAGTTAGTATTAATAATTTTAAAGCAGAATATTGTAACCGATTATGACCAAGTGGCTAGGATATTGAAAATAAATAAATAAATATAAAAAATAAATTAATAAAACGTTATTTTAAACAAAAAGGGTTTTTTATGTGAAAATAATCGAAGCTCAAAAGGCAATCGATTCCAACAACGAGCCACTTTAACAACAAATTATTTTTCAAAGAGCGCAAGGCTTATTGTATGTATTACAGCTTAAAAATTTCTAATGGAATGAACAATGGAAAATTCAGAACATAATAGAGATGGCGAGCCAGTCTTAGTCACACAAGAAAAAGTTACTAAGCTTCGAAGCAAAATAAAGTTCTTAAATGAGCAACTCACAAATATTTTTACATATTTATAAATGTAGTCCCTTCTACGAATGTCATTAACATAGCTAACTACTGAATTGGTAATTCGTTTTAATATTATATTGCATGGTAATGTACCAGAGAAAACTTCCAATCGTTAAAAAAAATATGCGGCATCAGAAGAGCGTGGGCTAACTTGAACTTAATGGCAAGTGCAGATACATTCCACAGAAGTAAAATCTCTTTAACAATCCAACAATTTTCCCATGTCAATTGTCTATATCATTTACAAACGTAAGTTGGCTATCAATGAGTACTCCCAAACAATTCACAAATGCAATTCTACATTAAATTAAGTTTTTCATAAAAATATTTTCTCTCAAATTTAAAGAATACATAATTAAAAAAATCCACACACCAAATTCAATATACCTACATACAACATGTAGTAAAATTACAACATAAAAACAAGTTCTTAGTTATTATATAAATGAATAGAAATTGTTTCTTAGTTATTTTCATCCATTTATTCTTTTATTGTATTTTTTTCAAACATAGATCACACTTGTGGAATAAGTGTATTAACTCAAACTTTTATTTTATTTATAGATTCGACATTAATGTGCTGTTTCTGTATTACAGGCGATCAACTCGTCTAGAAATTTTATATGGAATTAACTCAAAAAACTGAGTGCTTTTCACACAAATTTTTCATACGAGTTGATCGCCTGTGATACAGAAACAGCACGTAAGTAATATTTTCTTTCTACTCAAAATTCTTAAATTTTGAGTTAATACACAATGGTTGCTCATATAAACTTCAATGGAAAAACAAAAAATTATTTTAAATAAGCTTTCAAAAGGAATAACGAATATTAATGTACTAGAGTGTTCATAAACTTTAACAGAAATCCGAATGACAAATAGTAAACAATGTATAATAACAATATACAGGTATGTTATTCATAAGCCATATTAGCGTAAATGCACAAATCGTTTCATGTTCTATTTTTCATACGCAAATGTATTACAAAACTTGGATACAAATGTTTTCCTTCAAGGACTTTTTTTAATTTCCATTTTCCTCTTGCACATTTTGAAATGAGCTAGTTGTTGCTACAGGTAGAGTTTAAATTTTGATTATTTCTTTGCATAAAGTTTCTCAAGTTCATTTTTTGAATTTCTGCACTGCCGTACATGTCGTAAACATGGGACAATCCAAGATATGTTGCTAATGCTACTAGGCCAAAAAATAGTAGTACTATTCCCAATGCTCCCATCAATCCAAACATTATCATTGTTAAAATAGTTAAAATTGTCCCTTGAAAAATTGTAATATAATGCTTATCAATAAGTTAATAAAATTGTTACCTTCTAATACTAAAAATCCTGTAAATGTCAAAACAATTGTGGATAGAGCAAATGCCATAAAAAGTAACACAGGAATAAAAGTAACTAGTCCAGCCGCAAGCAAACAAATAGCCATTTGAGGATGCTGTAAACACCACTGTGCAAAGCGATCAATTACTTCATTACCTCCCAAGTCATTTAAAACAAAAAAGTAGATCCGTTTTATTTGTTGACCTATTGATAACGAATTTTTTTATACATGTATGTATGTATACACTAAGTACACGTATGTAAAACATACATACATATCAAGAGGGCTTTAGAACGCAACATTACCTATTATCTTGGAGATTTGTCTTAACTGCAGTAACAGCTCCTCGTTGTCTTCCGTTTTTAAGTCTGAACTTGAATTTTTGGACTTCCGTTCATGTTTCGCGTCACCCTTGTACATGTTTCTATGATGGGATTTCCCTTGGTAATTTTTTGTGTCACCAGCTTCATTATCGTCTGAGCAGCTATTGATCCCATCGCTAACTAGCACCTTTTGGCGATTTATTTTCATCATTAAAATAAAAACAAAGTGCATATTTTGAAGCTTACCATTATTTTGATTCAATTTTATTAAATTTAGTAAAATGAAAGAAAGCGAATTTTTCAATGCATTTATGTAAATAAACACATGCATATATACTTATTTATTACTTCATAGTGTTGCCACTGATTTAAGTTATACAAAATTAATATCCTGTTACTTTTAATAATTAAAAGAAAAAAAAAAAATTTTTATACTACAAAGGCAAATACCTGATAAATTCCATAACAAAAAATCAAACAAAATAACATAATAAGCAGTGACAAAATGGCTGTAAATGAAGAGCAATTCTAAAACCAAAGTGCTGTGCAATTAAAAATTTTGCATATATTTAAACAACGGCTTGCTGTATTCTGGTCTTTATATAAGCAGCTAAAAGTTATTCAGTTTTTTATGTATCAAATATTCGATAAATTTAATGATTAAATAATTATTTAGTAAGAAAACAAGGACACAAAATTAAAATATAACAGTTGCTCGAATGTTGTTATAAATTTTTACTCAAATGAAACTGAAGATAGTGAAATATTACTTAACACGTCCAGACTTAATGTTAATAGTTAAGAGACATTGTTAGAGAAATGAATTTAAACTAACTTTGACATATTTTCTCTATTGTACAACAAGGCTATACTAGTTATAAGTTATAACTAGTATATAACTTATAACTACACTTTCCTCAATATAAAGCTAAACACCACCAAAATAATAATATTACATGGGAATATTTAAGGAATGAACTTTTCTTCAAACGTTACATTAATGGCACATAATTATGTAACTGAAGTTGCTGCTTTTGGAATCGAAAATAAATATTTTTTATACATAGTTTAACAGCTAAATAAAAAAGCTTATACACAAAAATATTCAGCTGTCGAACTGCAGTTACCTGTTGAATTATTGCGCAATGGTTGTAATAGTTTTTTATTAAAAAAATATTTTAAATGGTTTTTTGGGAAAACATGTGGCAGCACTTGCGTTTACCAAAGAAATAAAATTCATAATTGGCAGGTCTGGAAAACTGTATACTAATGAAAGTATTTTCTTGAAACAAGTCAGTACACCCAAGGCAGATTTATTTTACTAGGTAGTGTCGTCCGCCCAGCTGGTTTGTAGTTGGAAATGTCAAAAGTTTTTGTATTTTCCTTTGTTTGTTTACGAATTTCAACAAACACTAACAACAAGCGTTTGCGAGACAAAGCAAGCATGTGTATTGAGAGCAATTATCTTTTATTTTTCTTTGTGTTTTTGACATTTCCAACACACAAAACAACAATAAAAAGGCATATTGTTTTTATAAATGTTGTATTTGTTGTATTACCGCTACTACCTAGTAAAATAAATCTGCCTTGAGTACACCTTTGTATATACATTTCAACCAGGGTTTCGAAAAACTGCTATTAGCAGTCACATTTTACTAACCAGTTCATCTTTTCTCAGTTATATGCTGAAAATAAACAACTGAATTCAGTTTTCTATTTTACCCTAACTGAAAATAGTTGAACTGAGCATACACAACTAAACACCAACTGCATTCAGTCTACTATTTTCAAGAGCAAAACGAAATTATCAACTTTCCCTAAAGCCCCATATAAATGACTTATATATTTTAGACCTGAGCAAAAAAAAAAAAAAATCAATTAAATGCCAAATTTATTATCCGGATGGAAAATGGATCCTTGTAAATCCTAGACTGCTGAAAGTAAAACACAAAAGCTTATTTAAGATTTTTTTTAATATTTTTCCTTTAAATTAAGTTGAATTATTATTCTTGTTTTATTGAAAATTGCCGAAATGTTAACTGCCGAATAGAATATATAATTTTAAATGTAATTTTACTGTTGGTTTTTAAAAGGGTAGAAAGTATCTATAATTCCCTTGAATTAAGAAAGGTTTAATAAAAAAATTGTTTTTGAAAAGGAAATTAAGAAAATTTTCTTTTTAATGGTTAGAAAACCAGTATTAAATATTTTTGTGTACTTTAATACAAAAATAAATCCTAATAATAAAGAATACTATATTTTAAAAATAAAATTTTCCATGTCTGGCGATTAATTTAGCTACCGGCTAATTTTCACACAGAAATAAACTTTTCAACTGGTAAGAACACGAATGTTTTAATTTGTAGATAAGACATAAATTTTTGATTTTTTTTTTCAAACGTTTTAATATGTGTGTGAGAAATGTTAAGAAAAAATTTTAGAAGGAATGGCCTTATAGGTTTAGTCGTCCCAACTTATGGAGCACTTGCGTATACATACATAGTGTACATGCACATATACGTATACATAAGATGAATATGTTTGTATCAACGTGTGTGCATAGATGAATCGCTTTTAATAAATAATTATCAGTAATGGATTTTAGTAAAAAAAATAAAAATTAATCTATTCACAGATTAACTCCGCACAAAGTAAGATAACAGAGGAGACATTTAGAAGAATGGCGTCTCAAGAGGTAAAGTATTTTTTCGTTAAATGTAAAAAATTAAATAAATCATAACTATAATTATAATTAATGTAAATTATATTTGTTACTTTAATTTCTTCCAAAAAGGATTTTAACAAAGCCGCTGAAGATGTAAAAAATTTGAACTCTACTCCCTCCGATAACGATTTATTAGAATTATATAGTTTGTATAAGCAAGCAACTGTAGGCGATTGCAATACAGGTATGTATGTATCTGAATACATATACATATGAACACGTATCTGAATACATTAAATATATTTCCATTAACATGTGTACACCCAATTCTGTTTTTGGAACAAATCTAGTTTACGGACGCAGCTTAAAAATTAAAAAAAAAGTTGCCTACGGGGTGAAAAATTTAATTTTAAGCAAAAAATGTAAAGTCGCAAATTTGGGGCTGACCCTTGGTTTCCGAGTTACGGGCCTCTAAAGTTTGTATGTACAATATGGACTACATGGAGTATTTTTTGGGGGAATAAGACAATATGGGTATCATTGGAAAGGTGATTTCATTATCTATTCAATTTAAAAGGAAAATAGTAAAAAAATAAAAAAGAAGTTTTTTATATGAAAGTTGGCCAGCTCTTAGTTTAAACTTCACTTACTAAAGATTTTCTGCGTAACCGGCTTGCGGCCGGATGTAAGGATTTTCTCCTCTATGGTATGACCAACACCGGCTTCGCTTACTAAAGATTTTCTGCGTAGCCGGCCTTTGGCCGGGCGCAGGGATTTTCTCCTCTATGGTATGACCAACACCGGCCTGACCAACATTGAGTCTAGTCGCTGTCGCTCATACGGTGATTTTAGTAGAATTTAATTTTCTTTAAAACTAAAATAGGCCAACGAGAAAGTTTATATTTATTTATATAAAAAAGGGAACATTATATTAATGAGTTAAAAAGGAGAGCTTAAATAAAATAATATTCACTCTAAATTTTTCTGGAGCTGCATAGATTATTTTCTTAGTTCTCCGATTGGAAGTCCCTAAATTATCTAGCACTTCTTTTTATATTCTGTCTTAATTATTTCATTAAAATAAGAAAGAAACTAAGTTATTTTAATCCGTTTTAAATTAAACTGTATCTTAAAATTGACCTTATGTTACTTTTTCATTTAAAAGGGTTTAACATTATTTTTAGACAAACCAGGATTTTTGGATTTTAAAGGAAAGGCCAAGTGGGAAGCATGGAATAATCGTAAGGGTATGTCAAATGCTGATGCTACTAACGCTTATGTTGAAAAAGTAAAAGCATTAATTGCAGCCGTTGGTCTTAAAGCTTAAAATGACCGATAAACAATTTCAACGAATAATAAAACACAAATTTAATTTTTAAATCAAATTGGCATTTGTTATAAAAATAAATGATTAAATAAATGTAAGAATAAATTGATATTATTGTAAATGTGCAATCTAATTGCACAAATGCATTAAATGTATTTAAAAAAGTAATAAAGATTGTATAAGTCTTAAAATTTAAATTAAAAAAGCGTTTTATTTAAAATAGTCACGTTTAATTTTTATTAACAGGAGTTAAAGTGAAATATGATTATTACAAAAACAAAATTAAATTATATCTTTGATCAATGTCCCAATGCCCATTTAAGTTCAGATAATAAATAAAATTTATTTGAGGGGCTTATATAAAAATTCCTTCTTAAAAGAAAAAAAGGTTTTAATACCCTAGATTGCAAAGCTATAAAACCCTTTGAAGAAGATCGATAGATAAACTCTCTAAAAGAATTTTTATTTTTAAAAGTTTATAAGTTTTAAAATTTCTTTGGTAAAATTGTTATTACGCAATGTAATAATTTTTTACAGAGAAAGTAATGGAGCTTCGCAGAAGTACGAATACTTCTTTTAGTTGAATATTTATAAAAATTTTTATAGTTGATTAAGCAAAAACGACAATTTTATCATCGCTTGTAATAATTTGTAATTGATTGAACCTTACAGCTGCTAACACTTAGTCTCATATATCATATATTAAAGGAAATGTTAAATTATTGTTATGTTTAACACACGTATTTAAGAGTTTTGCTACTTATTTCAACTCAAAATTCGGCCAAGCATCTGGTCTTCAGTTTATTATAAGAATAGAATTACAATAATAAAATGAACTAAGCGATTTGACAATGAAAGCAAATAAATTGTGACATTTCTATTTATGGAATGTGATTAGTTTCATTAGAACTTATTTATCATATTGAGTTGCTGCAGATGCTTCCGTATTTGGTTGAGTAAAACTACAATTGTCAACAGCACTTAAAGATCGTTGACGCTCATAAAATTCTCTTTGTAATTCTCTTAAATTTATTTCCAGCGTCTCGACAACATCAAAATTCATATCCTGTCGCGCTTGCTTAATGTAACCTTTAATAATATTTATTTGCTCTACCAAAGGATCATCACTTTGCATTAACCCAGCTATATTAGTTTGATGAGCAGTCCAGTTGTCCAAGGAGCGTAAATCTGACTGAGAATTAAAAAAAAAAGTTTTAATAAATTTAAAAACTCTAAACAAATATTTGTCTTACTCCATGGGCATAATCACCACTTCTTAAGCTTGTATCCTCGGAATTGCAGGCAGCTGATAAACCATAACGTTCGTATGCCTCCATAGCTTGTCTGCGTTCAGTGGCTATACGTAGTTCAGTTTCCATACGTTTACGTTCTTGTATTTTTCGTATTTCATCTTCCTTGGGAAGAGGTGGCAGAGAAAGCATTTTTTCCTTAATAATTTGTATGCAAGATAAACGTATGGCTTTCTGTAGACTCTCTTCCCGTGTGCCCGGTTCACATTTTATAGCCAATATACGTTTACTAAGCAAATCAATTGCCTCTGCTACTTGACCAATTTTGCCACGCAATGCACTCGCATCATTTAAAGTGAATATGGATTCTCCTTCATAAAGACTGCTAATAATTTTCAAATAAGTTTCTATGTCCGGCAGTACATTTTTTCGCAATTTCTGAATATCTGCATAAATGTTAGTGATAGGTGGACGACATGTACGACTTTCGTGCATTTCTTGCCTTGTCTCTAAAAGTCGTAGACAATGATCACAGGAACGTATTCCACTTTGTTGTGGATTTGAGAAATTTGAACTGGTTTTAGAATCCGTGGTACTTTTAAGGGGTTCACTGTGTGCCACCATTGTGAGACTAGCTAATTCTACTAAAAATATTAAGTAAATTTTTTATAATTAATAGTACCCTTAGACTTATCGAAAACAACAACTTTTCTTTTTATTTATAGTTAATAGTGCGTTAAATTAAAATAAAATTTAACTAAAATAGCAAAATGATAAAACAAAACTGATAAATAGAACTAAATAGCACAAGACAAACAAGCTAAATCGTTAAAAGTATTGTTTATTTTATTTATTTCGTAATATAAAGCTCCATAGGCTGAGCTCTTAGAAATATACTTGATAATAAATTATACAATTATATATCGCTCATTTGCTAATACAACGTCATAACTCAAAATTTCTAACTTTGGAGGTAATCATACAGAATTGTTCACCATTTCGTGCTTTATATTGTGAATACGTTTCATTTTTATGTTTTTGTAATTTTCACGCTTTAAAAGAATAATGTGCGGTTTCTGTATTACAAGCGAGCGACTCGTCTAAAACATTTGTATGAAAAGCACTCAATTTTTTTAATGGTTCCTATAAAAATTTTTTAGACGAGTTTCTCGCTTGCAATACAGAAACCGCACATAAGTCGTTTTTTTTTTCATTTCATGTTTGGAAACTTTGTCAACGACACATTTGAGTTGTAGAGTAAACTTTATAACGTAAAGATCATATCGCTTACTAAAACATCGTTACATTTCGTTTTGTGACTATATGTGAAAATAAAATTAATCGTTTTTTTGCATGTTTTTTTTTTGAGTTATGGCTGTCTTGATGAAAAATTTTATTAAACAAAACTCCGTTCTTCTTTTCATAAATAACGACAAATTAAAGTTTATGAGACAGTAGTTAATATATATACATATTTACAGCAATAACGTCCAAGACCTCCCGTTTAATACAAAATTGATGAAAGTTTTGTTAGTTGGATTTTTTATTTATAAATCATTTTACTAATTGTAGTGAGAACTTAAGCAGTCTAATATTTTTCCCGATGCTGAGAACGAGTCAAAAACTTCAACTGTGATTATCGCGAAATGAATTTTTTGAGTTATGACGTTCTTTTAGTAGCGTAGTAGTAACTCAATAATCGTTAAGAGTAATTAAAATTTGTTTGTTTTTTTGGCCAACAAATAATTAAAGAAAGTTTTTTACCTTAACAGGTTCCCTGTCCCCATACAAAAATTATTTTTTAATGGTATACGTTCACATATATTTTTGTAATTTTAATGTTATAGGTATTTTTCGAGGTTACAAATGTGTTTTTTAATTAGCCATACGAATCTTTACTGGATTTATAACGGTAAAAAAAAAATGTATCAAATATGCTACATGAACTTGTCGTTTTGAAATTAGATCCCATACGTGGCATGTATCATATGTGATATGTGTCACTAATGATTCATTGAGCGTATCATGTATCATATATGATACATGGACTTTGTAATCATGGTACAAAAAAATATTTTTGTATCACATGTGATACATCGGACAGGGAACCTGTTAAAGCATATAAAAACTTATGTTTGAAATTTTAAAAGTTTTTCGAATCCGTTAGTAGTGATATTTATAATTCATTTTTACTTTCAAAAAATACGAAAATTTAAAAACGTAATTAAAAACTCTAAAGAACTAACATAAAACGAAGGACAGACAGAAATTCTCTAATTTTTAGCCATAACCGCATATGTCAGCTAAGGGTAATCTTTTTTTAACGTCGGCAAATATATGAATTGAATTGAATATAAATGTACCTAGTTTTTTCTTGATTTGTTTATTGAACCTAAAAACTATTCCTAATGATTTTTGCAAAGACCAATTTGGTTAAAATTGCACACATTATATTTAACACTAGCAGTGCCCACGACTTCGTCTGCTTGTCATTTCTAGTTTTCCTAATTTATTATTAGTGTGTATAGATTAAATAATAAACAGTTTATAAATAAAATTTTGTTAATAAAAAACCATACATTACATGTAAGGCTTTTATTTTGTCCTTTTATTTTTAGAATAATGTACAAATTTAAATATCGCTTAATTCGCAAAGAAATAAATATGCTAATTGTTATAAAAAAATTAGCAACTTATTTCTTATGAACAAACACAAGTTTATATTTCATATAACATGTTGAGATAATAATTTTAAACGAAAAACAATCAAACAATCTAAAAAAGGCTAAAAAATAAAAATTTCAAAACATTTTATTATCGATAGCGAATAAAACCTTTTTGTTTAATGGGCTTAAAATTAGATAATACACAACATGATAAATGTACATTTAGTATATTTACAACTACAAATGTATCTTAATGGTGATGTCCAAACGTAATTAACAAAGGTAATAACGCACCAAATATCATTATGATAAGCTCACTAAAACTTAGTCCATTAGATACAGTTAGTGTTTGAAGATCAGGATCTTCTTCTACTAGACGATATTGGGAAGAATGCGACGATGCATGTGAATGACTTCCTTGTGTAAGTTCGGGTAGAACGTGAACTGTTGCTACATACAAAAAGGTGCCAGCTGAAAAAAGCATAGCAATGCCAGTTGCATTTACAGAGTTTAACGTTTCCTTTTGTTCTTGTCCGATGCCGAAATATGTTACTAGTGTTAAAAGTGGAGCTGATAAAGAAAATATTGCTAAATGTTTGCGTATTTGTTGTCGTTCCGTTTTTTCGTGCAACAAGAAACTAACCAGACCAAACGCGGCTGGAGCTTTGTGAAGCATAATTGCCAGGAATACAATCATTTCAACATCTTTATGACTAGTAGTAGCCGCAGCGCCTAATGCAACGCCATCGGCTGCTGCGTGAACAACAAGACCCAGTGTAGCTGTTATATTTTTGTCTTTCGGAGACAATTCCTTGTGTCGTTTTTGCGATATTTGATCCACTAACATCATAAATACGAAACCCAACACTAAAGACAAGCCAATAGTACGGGAATGATCTTTTTCTTCATTGTGCATTTGTAGAATCGGAGTCTCAGCAGTGTTGGCAGTAGTTTTAGTTAGAACAGGTTTAGCTATCTCAGTGTAAAGAGATCTTATGCCTTCTGGTATGATAACTGTTAAGGCAGTGCCTACTAACAGCCCAGCACCCAAAACAGTAATTAGTTTTAGTTTCTGCTCACTCAGCTTCATTACCAATGGTATACTGCCGGCCATATATGAACCTATTAACATCACCATAACCAACATTACTAACACAAAAGTTTCTTCAGTCATATTTTCTGCCTTGTATTGTTTGTGCCGTATTTAAGATGTATGCTTTGTATTAGGTCGAGATTCTTATTAACAATTTATATGGATAATCTTTCCATTTAATTAAAATATAATTACTTTCGTTTCACTGGTGCAGGTCATAAGCCTTGTTTTGATTTATGCCACGTTACCTTTTGTTTACTTAAAAAATATCTTTTCTATCGTTGTTCCTTTATCAACATGATTATTATTTATCTGGTTTGTATAAGGACTGCCTCCTGTTGAAGCCTCAGCTATTAGGTGCAATAAAAATTGTAAATAATTCCTTTTTTGCAAGTTTTAAAAATTTTTATTTTCTCTTTTGTTATTTTTGCTGTTTTTTATACTGCATAGTTGAGTTTTTTAGTAGTAGAAAAATGCAGTTCTGTTGTGTGGTTTGGCTAACGGTTTTATATTTCTGGTTAGTTTAAAAAATCTTTGAGTATTTAACGATTTTTGTTCATTAAATTAAATAATATAAAAAATCTATATTAATCTAACGATAGTATAATATTAAAACAAAACACAAAAGAAGAATCATTCTAAGACCGTATGCAAACCAAGAGGAACTTGATATAGCACGCGAAAACATATTAATATCTCGCAACCGCTGTATATATGTACTGATACGAACTAATAAAACTTGTAACAATTGAACTTTAAGGCGAAAATCTTCGAAGACATGCTCAAATAACTTTTGCGATTTGAAAATTTGTTTGTCATTCTGTAGTTTTCAATCAGATCAATGCGCATTAATTTACAGGTGGCTGATTTTTGTTTATGTTCGACATTGTAGTCAAAATTTATTTATTTATTGATTCAGTTTAATTTAATTGAAAAATAATTTTAAAAATAAAAAACTTTTAAATAATTTGAAGAAGAAAAAAATGTAAAATTTTACTAAATTAAATTTCAAAACCAAAAAATGAAATATGAGGTATTGCTGCATATGTAGCAGAAAAACTTCATTTAAAGCACAAAATGATGATAAAAGGATAAATTAAATTCGGCTTTCTCTTCTTTGGTCAGCTATTTTTGACATTAACGTGGTGCTCAGCAACAACAAAATGACATTAGGTTTTTGTTTTTGTAGCCGTACGGCCACCTAGTATTTAATGCGCCTTCAATTAGATTAAAAAAATTTTTAAGTTAATATCTGTACGAGAGAAATAACTTTACTATTATTTATTATTACTTTTAAGCATAAGCGTTTCAGCTGTAAATACTTCATAAAAGTTGGATATCCTTACAATATAATAATACTACTGTTATAAATTTCAAAAAAAGCCACCTCAAATGGGACCAACAATAAATAGGTACTTATGTTTAATTTATTGCGTTCTTAAAGCTTGTGGTTTATTACTTTAATATACTTACACGCAGTGTCGAGGGATAAAAACTTCGAACAGTCATGGCACATTATACTGCCGCACAAACGACAATGGTGTTGCCGTCTGGCAATATGAAAGCTTTTGGCACAGTTAGGACACAATTTAACTAAGCTGCCATCCAACCATGTAACAATCTGAAGTTGTTTTTGAAATACATCATTATTTGAAAAATAAAATTTAGTGTGTTCATAAGGAATAATTATTAATACTCACATTTTGTTCGTGTTGTTTTCTTAATACTGCATCCAAGGGCATATCTTTTAAAAGTTTATGGAGTCTTATTATTAGTTTATTTGTTTCACTTGCGTAACGTTCCAAGCGTGGATTTCTTATAGACTGAAAATATTCTGTTTGTGACCTTTCCATACCAATCTCTTGATGATCCATACAATTAAAAACATTCATGTATGAGTGAGCATTGCTAGCTTTTCGTACAGGCTGTTCTTCACCGCTACGTGGGGTAGATATAGTGGCATTTTTCTCTAAGCTTCTATACAAATCAAAATTGATTTTCTTTTTAGCTTTGCTAAAAATCTCCTTAAACAACGTTTTGAGATCGTCATCCTCTGCGTGAGATTTTTCGAAATGGTCGGTAAGAAATTCTAAAGATTTTAAATCTTCACGACAAATAGGGCAAATGAAACCCTCTAGAATTTCGCCATCAAGATCATTTTCATCGGGTTCTCCAAAGGGATTCGACATAATTGTATTTTATAACAAATTCAGTGCTTAAAATAAATCAAAACCTCCTTTTTTTGTTCTTTCTTTGCACTACTATCTTTACAACAGCTGACTTTGACGTTTCTTTTTATTTCAAGTTGGACTACTGAGGTGTAGATGGTGCTGTCGATAAATAAACAATGGTTAAAACACACCTGCTTTAATTTCGCATAAAATGTCAAAATGCTCTCAATTGTCTTATTGTGAATTTACATCGTATTGTCTTTACTTTCTTTTCTATGTGTTTTTCTCTGTTGAATTATTTGCAATTCCATTTTTTTATATTTATTGTTAAAAAATGTTTACCGTATAAGTAAAATGGAAATTAAGTGATATTTTAAAAGTGCTTTATAAAAGTTTTTAATATGTTTTTAAATTAAAATGAAGAAATCGAATGGTTATTTTGTGGGCTGAGGAAGTTGAACAACTACAACAACGCAATACATATAAAAATTAAAATTGTACGAAAGGAAAGAAATAAAAAAAAAATTAAGAGATAGTGTTCACAAAAAAAATCATTTAGTGTCTATTTAGTTTACTACTAAAGTTAAAAATATATATATTTTTGCCTCTTATTTGTTCTATTAAATTTAAACTAAAATTTTTGTGTGCGTGAGTGTCGAAATCTTGCTTCTAAACAAAATTGATGACAAATTTTGTGTTCGTATTTTGATTGTACAATAATTTGTAATAAGGCCATAAGTGTTAGAAGTTGTTCATATAATTTTTAGTTATGGTTTAATGTAGTTGTTACAGACACTTTTTATAAAGCGAATAGTGTATTTGTATTTATCATGGTTTTTATTGTTGTTCAATCATATACTCTTATATGTTTTGCCAGACCACTGGTTATCAGTAGCAGTTGAATGCATCATCAACAATACAAAAATATAAGATGTTTGAGAATAAATATTTCCAGTATTTGTTTTAATTGATAATTGGCGGCAAATACTGTTTTCCGTGCACATAGTATCGTACTCTTAATATCTAATAACAAGACATGTATTATACTAATTAAAAACCCAAATCCCCACAGTTATGTCTTGTTTACCTTGACAAACGTATCTCGTAAACTATATGTAATAAGTTTTAAATACTTGCAAGTGAAGCGGGTATTCGAAATACCATATATACCATATTTCTGATAAAAAAAATTAGTTAAGTCGGTTAAATATGTAAATAAATAAATAGATTCCGAGATATACACAACTTTGAAGCCACACTTATATGAAGAAGGCGTGGCCGACAAATATTTAGCTTTGCATATAATAGTTTAATTATGTAAGTTGAAACAATAGTATGTGCTTTTTAGAAAAATCTGTTTTTGCTTATTTTGTGTCAAATTTTCGAATTCTTGATTTTTTAGTCAAAGGTTGAAAGTTCGATTTTTTGTGCAGTTGATTTTATTATTTGAAATTTCGTTTCTGTTGTATTTAATTTGTTAGCTTTTATTTAACTACCGCATCAGAAGCACAATAAAATTTTTAAAAATTTTTATTTTCTAAAATCATATAAGCAGAAGCTTCTATCACTTTTTAGTTATTGTTTAAATATTAAATCGTAATTAAAATACATATTTTAGTAACACTTCGATGTTTTGTAAAGTTTGATTTTTAAGAACAATCATGATTTGCGTAAAAAGTGAAAATAAAAAAGTCTTAAATTTATTGGATATGTTTCTGTTTTTTGAACTCTCGATAGATAATAACTGTATAAGGCCCTTTATAAAAAAGGCTCGGTTATATGAATGAAGATTTAATAAATAAATAAAAATACATATTAGGTCTGTTTCTTTATTTTACATTAGTATCCCGTGGATCCCAATTTACACGTAAATTGTGTTTTTTTTTTCTTCAAAATTGGGTAAATGAGAGCGGTTTTGTGAGAATAAAGTTCTTCTTCTTCTTCTTGCACAAAACAGCCCAAACTTTTTCTTCTTGCAAGTTATTTAAACTTGTGCAACTGCCTTAAAACACAAATAAATTATAAAATAATATATATGTATATATATAATAATAATTATTTGAACTGTGAATATTATAAATTAATAGAAATTATTTTGTCTTAAGTTCATTTATTTTTAATTTCCAAAGAAACCAAGAAACATTTTTAGAAATTAAAAATAAATGAACTTAAGCCAAAATAATTTCTATTCATTTATAAAATGTTATTTCTTTTTGCTGATTTCCTGAAATTAAATTTTCTTATTAAAACATTTAGATTTTGTGTTCCCATACTTTTATACAATTTTACCTCTTTATGAGAGAAAACAATGCTTGCTCTCATTTTATTTTATTTTTTATTTTTTTATTTATCTTTATTTTATACATAGGAAGCCTATAAGGCCAATTTTATATGTATTTTTATTACAATCCAAATAATTCATATATATACATACATGTTAAATTCATCTTATGCTACAAAAATAGTTTTTATTTTTATATTTACAATATATACAATAAGACAAGATTACTGCTACGATTTCCCACTAAAACAGCTACAATTCTCTTTGTTTATATTCTTTATTAAAAGAATAAGTAATGAAAAATATATGTATTGCCCCTGCCAGAATTTTTTATTTTAATTATTGAAGTAATGTAAAAGGTTTTTTCTATAAGTGGCCACTGAGTCTGAGAAAAATTTAAGTTCTGAAGGTAATACATTTCAAGATCTAGCCACTCTCACCAGAAATGAGTTTGCGAAAAACTCATAGTTAATACGAGGTATATAAATTTGTAAATTACGTGACGAATGAAGAAAATTGAAGCTTTTACACAAATCTAGAGGCACACCATATTTCAAAGCTTTGAAGAAACACAATAAGGTACGTAAAAGAACATAGTTTTTAAAACTACAGCCCAGAAAATCAATTGCACAATTTGAAACATGGTCACGTACCCTTAGAAAATAAATAAATCTTAAAATTCTATTAAAAACTCTATGTAATCTAGTCATTGTACCAATAGACATACTTCCTAACACTTCAATACAATAATTTATATTCGACATAAGAAGTGCATGAGCCACCCGTTTTCTTATATGACGAGGCATATAAGAACTAAGTGCGTATAATCTTCTCAAAATTAAAAAAAAATTTTCTTAGAAACAAAGCTAACATGTCTTTGAAATCAGAGATGTTGATCTAAATATATTCCAAGACACTTTAAGTGGTCAACGAAGTCGATTTCATTACCCAATATATTTATAACCGGACATTGAACAATTTGATGATTTAATGAAAATTGGATGGCTTTAGTTTTCTGTGAGTTAATAAATAAATTGTTTTCTGTCATCCAATTTGAAATTTGCTGTAGATGATCATTAATTAGCCTTCCAAATACATAAATTTGATGCTTCTTACTATGAAATAACAACATTATGTCATCTGCAAAAACAAAAGATTTGCAAAAATCATTGCACATTTTTTCAATACATTCATTAAGAAAAATTATAAAAAATTATATTTTCACGAACTTTACTAAAAAAGTAAAGAAACAGAAACTTGAGAAATTGTGATGTGCGAAAATTTTTTTAAAAATTTGTTAATAATTGCATTTTTTTATTATTTAAATTAATTTTGTAAGCTATAGGTCTCTTTTTTATTTTATTTAGTTATATTTCGCTACTCCTTTGAGAAGCATCATTCAGAATCAAATATTTACTTAAAACAAAAAGAAAAAATCACAACAATGATATAATTAAAATATAATGCAGCAAAGTCCGCTATAACAACAAGACAAATTTGGATTGGGAAAGTAAAGGGTGTGCCAATAGTGCATATAATTTGGTGTATGTGACGGAACTTTTGAACCGTTACAGACAGACAGTTGAAATTAACAAGGAACTTGTTTTGCTATGTCCGCTATAACAACAAGTATAATATTTGGGTTTGGAAATTAAAGGGTGTCCCAATAGTTATATTTATGAATAAATAGTTAAAATATGTTAAAAAATTAGTTTTTTTTTCAAGAATTATTTTTTCTTACGTAGGACTAAATAGTTTTGAGCTCAAAAATTTCAAATCCAAAAATAATTAATCCTACGCACCTAATAAATTTTTTTTTTAAAATATATGAAATTTTGAAATATTTTTGTTGTAATTTTTTCTTATTCTTTTTTTTTAATTTTTTTAACTCTTTCTTGATGATGCACCACAAAAGAGTAACGAGATATCGACAACTAATATATATAAATTCGGCTAAGCCGAATCTTATATACCCTTCAACACATATGTAAATCTAGTTTAGTGAAGTTACTCCAATGAAAAAAGAAAATATTAGGGTGACCGAGACTTTAAAAAATTTTACATTAAAATGTCATCCGCTCTTAGTCGGTTAAGTATTTTTTTTAAATTTTGGTGTTTTCTTAAAGACCTAATCAAAAGCTTTAAAATAATACCCAAATTGATATTTAAAAAAAATTTAAAATTTCAGAGGTCCAATTTATTAAATATATGTTTATTTATTCTTACTTTTTAATTCTCTATTATTGTCTTTATTTCTCTATATTTGTTTTTTTTTTTTTACTTCATTGCTCCAATAGATATGGAAAAATTAGAGGCTCGCATAGTGTTTTACCCAGCACTTTTTGAGGGGAACCTTTATATCTGATCGATTGGCATATTTATTTTTTCTCTAGCTGATCTAGTGCCTCGGCAAAGTTGACTTCAACGCTATTACGGACAGACAGACGGACATCGGTCATTCGACTTCGCTATGTATAAGAAGTTAGAATATATAAACTATATGGGGTAGGAAGTGGATATTATAGAAATTACAAACGGGTTGACAAACTAAGTTATACCATTTTTCCACTTTTTGTGGTGAAGGGTATAAAAAGCATAAAAATACTTTTGTGAGTTAGAGTAGAAATTATTTAGTTGTTGCAAGTAAAGTTACTCAATAGACGTTTTATTATTCCCTTTACCACAAAAAGTGGAAAAGGTTCCGTGTTAGTGTTAGTACCTCGGAAAACTTAATTTCACAAATAAATAAATATGCCAATCGATCAGATATAGTGTCGAAAGAAGTGTTATTGGAAATCAGCATGGCCGGTCCATGTTCTTTGAGGCAGCAGGCAAAACACCACGCCGACCCTTAATTTTTTCATGTCATTTGGAACAATAAAGTATCTTCAATCAAAAGAATATACGGGGCGAAAGATAATTAAAAATAAGAAAAAAAACATCAAGTGGAAAAATTGGCGCTCACCCATATTTTTCGAGTTACGGGGCTCTGAAATTTAAAATTTTTTTGAAATATCAAAGCTTTTGAAGAGATATTCAAGAAAATGGTAAAAATTTTTAAAAATGCTTAACCCATTAAAAGCCGATATCATATTTTTGTAAAATTATATATATATGCAGTACCAATTTTTTTTAATTCTCTGTCACCCCAATATTTGCTTTTTTGACTGGACTTCCTTCACTAAACTAGATTTACATAAATAGTGAAATGTATATAAGATTCGGCATATCCGAATATAGCACTCTTACTTGTTTACCCACTCCTTGAAAGTTTTTCGAGTACATGAACACGTTCCAGTAACAATAGAACGCGATGTAATTGATATTTTCTCAGACTTTGTCATCTAACTTTTTCACAAGCAATTCTTGAATTTGTTCGTTAATTTCTCTTTTTGTTTTTGACATTTCCAACGCACAAAACAACAATAAAAAGCCACGTTGTTTTTGCATATGTTGTATTTGGTGTAAAGACGCTACTACCTAGTAAAATAAATGTGCTTTGCTCACATCTTTCATCAATTTGCGAAGATGTTACATCTTCCCCATAAGAAATACATAGGGCTAAAAACGACATCTTTACAAGATGTTCCTGTCTCATTTTGTTCCACTCAACATCTTTCGATAATTTTAGTGTCATCACTAGAAAATGGACATTGAAATATAAAAACAAAATATTTGCCAGAAAAAATAATGTGTAAAAAGTAAGATGGAAGATGGAAGAGGCGCAAGGTTATTAATTTTAAATTGCCATACTTATAAGTAATAAAAATAACTTTGAAACGTGTGTGAAGATAAATTTAAAATTTTTTAGCTTTGCCACAAGCCTTTTAATTTAACAGAGCTCTGTTAGAAAGTTAACATAGCCCTGTTAAAGGAATAAAAATTCGTAAGTAAGTAAGTTTTATGGAAACAACGAAATATTGCAAAACCAAAATGAATGGGATTTGCTTGCGAGGTGTCTTTCTATAGTTCTCAATACTTAAAATATTTAAAAGAGCGTGTTGGAACGGGTTTTGGGCATTTTAAAATTTTTAATATTTGAGTTTCTCTAGCCCATTTTTATGGAAACAACAATTGCATGGTTTTGTATAAAAGCCGCTTTGAATAAACAATGAAAAAGTTATGTTATCTACGTGCAAACTTTCTTTTAAAAAATTCCGCACTTCTATTTGAATGTCTTAATCCCAAAAACTACAATTTCTTCGTTCTCCAGCACAACTTCTGCAAATTCTTCAACAGCAATAATTAAACCAAATATTGAAAACTTTGTTAGCTCCATTTTATTAAATAGATTAAGGGCAAATTTTTGAGTTCGTATTTAAATACGCATTTAGTTAATTTTCATTTAAATTTAATTTGTATTTAAATGCAGATTAATATTTTCAGTTCTTAACTAAGTTCTCATTTAAATATCACAAAAATATGGTAGCATTACGAAATATCAAAATAAATCTCCATTTTTTATGAAAAACAGCTGCTAACAAACACAATGAATTGCAAATTTTGTGAAAAATATTTTAAATATATTAAAAAATGTCAGCGATACTCATGTATTCACCACCTAAACTTATTTTATTTATTGATTTAACTTTTTAATTAACATTTTCATTAAGAAATGTATGCAAAACATAAAATATTGTTCTATCAATGGCTAAAATGTTTGTTTACTTTTGTTTAGTTTTGCGAAACAACAACAAAAAATGCCATAACCATATGGTAAAACTGTATTATTTAAATGGACTTTGAATGCGCAAGATTGGTCATTTAAGTTTCATTTAAGTGTGCATTGAAAAACTGAATTTTGTACTTAAATAGAACTTAAATTTAAATGACATTTGAATACGAAGTCAAAAACTGGCCCTAATACTTCGGTACACACATAACAAAGTGTTTGTCAAAGATGAAAGATGAAATGTAAGCGACGTCGCGTGCGTCATCGTAAGAGTTAAATGTAGTAATTCAAAATAATTTTTTTTCTAAACTATCTTCTTATACAACTTTTTAAATATTGTCCGCCATATTGGATCCGCTATTATAAATTGTTTAAAACTAACATCAGATTCGCAATAAGTAACCTCAAAATATCCCGTGAAATATATGTATTTTAAGCGAATTCGATCAATTTTTGAAAAATTGTCCACCGTATTGGATCCGCCATTTTAAATTTTGAAAAAAACGCATCAGATTCGTAATCAGAAACCCTAAAAACATTGTGGTACCAAGTTTTATCCATATGAAGTAAATAATTTTGTCTCAGTAACGGATGATGAAATAAAATTACATATTGAACATATTAAAAATCATTTATTTTCATCCTATACATGTCTAATTGAATAAAAATTAAAAAATAACAAAAAAAAGTTTGATGAAATAAAATGTCGCATGCCACATGTAACGTGCGACAGTTATTAAAATTAAATAAAAAATAAACTACTTAATATTAAAAAAATTATTATTATGACATTTTAAAATAAGGCCATTAAAATATTCCAGAGTAGTTTCGCTGAAATCAGCGTTTAAACGGTTTGCCTTTAAAACGATCTGTTTTTGTCGCATGCGAATGCCTTGGTTTCTTTTAAATATTTTGAAAAGGAACAGATACCTAAAACAGAACAGAACAGATCTCAAGGTTTTCTCTTTTTCTTTGCCTAAATCCAAATACCTTTTTCGCGAATTCTTAGCTTCCCAACAGAACAATGTACCTTTATATACAATTCTTTTTTATGATTTAATGTTTTATTTTTTATCTTTTTTTACATCATTATACATATATAGTGTGTTGCAAAACAAATGCACTATATTTTTCGTTAAATTAAATTTTCTTTTTATCAAGAAACGTGGTTAAAAAAACGGGCGTAAGAAAAAGGAAAAAGAGCAAGGGTTACCATAACATTTTTTTTACCAATCTTGGCTCACTGTGAACCGCTGTCACTTTCGGACGAGTTGCCACACATATTTAAATTTTGATTGTAATTTAAGCTTAATTTATGTATATTGCGCATTTTTCCTTTTTTTTTAAATACTTTTAACCATATATAGCCCTATGAAATGCTCGGTTAAAAAATGAATAAATAAATAAATAAAAAAAATTAAACTTACCACCAATTATAGTGCTAATCAATAGCTATAAGTTTCCCCTTTTCTCAAAATAAAATATTATTTTGACATATAATTTTGTTGACTTTCAATGAGTACGAATGTCGCACTTTACATTGGAAAAATGCCCATATATATCTTTCACGATTTTTCCTATTAATCTATAATGTTGCAAATTTAAACAATTTCCAGATCGATCGATATTTAGAAATTTTGAATATGAAATTTTGTTTTTTTTTTACGCCACTGATTCTACTTACCCCGGTATGTTTATATGCATCGCGTCTGTTGTAAAACATTTCATGTCCTTGTAAAGAGTTTTGAAATATAATGAAATTTGTGAATTAGAATAAAAAAGTAAAACTGTATTATTTTCCGTTAAGGAAAAATAATAAAATTAAGAATAACAATTAAGGAAAATTTAATAATATTTTCTTATCATTTTTATTTTAGAATCGCTTAAAATTTGCATCACGTCATCATTATTACCACACCAAAAAAGTAAAATCAAAACATAAAAGAAACAAAACATCGAACAAATAAACAAATAAAATTTTATAGACAAAACTATAGTCAATTATTTTATGTCCCCCATTTACAGTATAACGTCGCCAAAATGTAGATGTTGATAGACTACAAAAAAAAACAAAACTTAAATAAAATAAAAAATTAACTAAAAAAAAGCTTAACGTATCTACATAAATTGAAATATGTATGTTTAACACACACACACACATACGCGAGCATAATAATGCAGTTCTCACTTGTTGTAATTACATGTATAAAGACCATGAGATGCGAGAAAAAAAACAAATCAAATATAAACAATAATTCTTTGTAGGTGTGTAAATGTATTCCACTATAATATTTTATAAATTTATCTACAACAACAATTTAAAAGGAAAAAGATTAAAACAAGAAACTTAACAATTCAATCCAAACTTTAAAAGCTACAATATTAAAGAACGTTAAATATGAGTTGGTTACGTTCAAGTCCTTTGAGGCAAAGTTTAACTCGTACAAGTACAAATAGTAGTGGCGGCTCGGGATCAACAAGTTCTTTTTTTAACTCGCCCAGTAGCTCGGGATCATCAGCGCATCCTGTTTTAAAACAAAGACCTATAGACACAGCTACAAATTGTGATCCACGTGCTTGCTATGATAGCTTTTGTAAACATTGGCAACAAGCCTATGAGATTATCCAAAGATCTGATGGTCCACATCGAACACCAACACATGACGACGTTTTGACTGTTGTCTCACACTTGGACTTTATGGTAACACTTTTGTTAGTGGAACTACATCATTGTAATAAAATTGCCTTACCAGATTCAACGAATACACCACCTGCGCCTTGTTTAGAATATATGTTAAGTGAAAATCTTCTGGATAAATTATATGAATGGGGTTGTTCAACAGGACGTTATGCCAATGCTGTGCGTTTGGAACAATTAAAATTATATGAATTATTGGTTAGTCATTCAAAGCATCAGCTTTTATGTCATGAACCATTTTTAAGGCCATTATTAAAAATACTGGCATCAAGTCAAGGAGAAATATTTCCACCAGATCTTGAAAAACGTTTGGTCATATTGTTAAATCAACTCTGTGTTGTTCTGATGCAAAATGTTCATCTTTTGGATTTGTTTTTCTTTTCGTCAGCACAAGAAACCCAAAGCCCTAGCAAGTAAGTACATAAACATAAGACATTACAAAAAAATAAAATAAATAGAAATAAAATCATTATCGATTATTGTTGTTTTTTGCTTAAACTTTGATTTCTGTCTTTACTTTATTGTTTCTACAAAAATCTTTAGCTTGATCAAAGTGTTAATAAGAAGTATCCTAAAAAGCTAAGTAAACGGTAGCGAAATGGCCTTCAAAACGTTTTTTCACCTTCAATAATCAATATCGGTGATTTAAAAATTTTATCGGGATGAATGGGAAAATAGCACGATATTTTTAAAAATTAATTAATTTCATTCAATATTCTCGTGGTTTGTTTTAACATCACAATATGTTTATCCGAACGGAAGCGTATAAGTGAAGTTTACAGAAGCATAGAATATAACACACATTTTAGGGTAGATCATTTCTTGTTTTTTTTTGTCTTTATTTCTTTTAAACAGTACTACTTTCAAGAGTTAAAAGCATAAAATAAAAATTTTTCTCTTTTTCAAAAATAGTATAAACTGGTTCAAACAGGGCAAATTTTCTGCAAAGAGGTCTATAATGTGCAATAAAGAAAAATGATAAATAGATGAGTGTTCTCTACTCCTTGCTCTTCCACAAAAATCAGACCTGCTTAAAGAAATCTTGCCCTGGGTATCTATATCAAGTACATGCAAGTCTACAACAAGTACAACATTGAAACAAAAATAGGCTATTTGTTTGTGTAAATCATTAAATAGTGCCTACAACTGGGATTCAGTTTAACATAACATTTGGGAGATCTCCGGCAAGACAACGGAACAGATTTCTTGCAATAAATATCAATGCCAGAGAACAAGGGAAGCACGTTCTTATAATAAACTTATGAAATTTCATAATTACCAGGCAGTCGTTCAACAAACTTGTCAAACTCTTTTCCGTTTGAAAGAAATAATTTTGTTTCACTAATAATAAAAAAAATAGTTTTTGCTTTTAATACATGTATGTAAGTATATAGTGAATTATTTACAACTTCTGCATGTTCAAAAGTAAAATTTAATTGTTAATGCCGTTTTTGTTGTTGTATAAGTCACCTCATTTCATGAGATATCTCATGAAAAAGCCCTTACCATAAATATCATGGTATTGCAGTAAGACAAATTTAAGGTCTTTACAAATCCAATGATTGCTTTTTTATCAAATTAGTTAGTTACACAGATGATGTTTACAATGATGCATGTAGCGAATCATAAAATGCTGCATTACATTCTATTTATTCTATTACATAAAAGTATTTTCTTAACAAATTCAGAAATTAAAATATACATGAACTTAAGCCGAATCTTATATACCCTTCACCATCTATGAAAATCTAGTTTAGTGAAGTAACTCTAATCAAAAAACCAAATATTGGGGTGACAGAGAGTTAAAAAATAAAAAAAAAAAAAAATTGGATCTGCATATATAAAATTTTACATAAAAATGCCATCTACTCTTAATAGGTAAAGCATTTTTAGAAAATTTTGGTATTTTCTTAAAGATCTCTTCAAAAGCATAAAATTGATACCCATATTGATATTTTAAAAAATTTGAAAATTTCAGAGCCCGTAACTCGGAAAATATGGGCGAGCGAAAATTTTTTCACTTGATGTTTTTTTTTGTTCCAAATGACATGAAAAAGTAGAGGTAGGCGTGGCCTCGAAGTACATGGATTTCCAATAGCTCCTCTTCCACTTTTTGTGGTGAAGAGTATAAAAATATTTATTTAATGATTCTTACAAAAAACTGACTTCAACATAAACTTAAAAGTAGGGAAACCCATTCAAATTTTATACTTGCTGTTGAAGCGTGAATTTCAACCGCCTGTCTTTGATAGTTCAACAGTTTGTAACACCCTTTAATATATAATTTTAAATATATATACTTCTTATTATACCAGATAAAGTAAGTGTCTAATTTTTAAGTGTTTGTACATATTTTCAAAAGATATACATGGAACACCCTTCGATTTCTAAATTCAAATTGTGGTTATAACGGACTTGGGACCTTTTAAATTTCAGCTGTCTATCTTTAACGGTTAAAAAGTTTGGCCACACATGTTCAATTACATCAAATACCGTACAATACATGTTCTTCGTAAATTTCAAGCACTCTTCAAATTGTACCCATTTATATTATAGGGAGCCCCACCCTATAATTTATAATTTTGAATATTTATACTTATAACGGTCATAATAATCGAGATTCAAAATATGTGTCAATGAAGATCAATTCACGTCACCTATGGGGACACCCTTTAATTTTAAGAATTACTTTTGTAATTCTTCTTGCTATTGGGTGTTACGGTGATATGCAGTTTTTTTAATTTTAAAGCGGTGCTCTTGACGGTTCATAATACACGTAAAACACATGTACGTTTAATGGGGACACCCTGTTATTTTTAAAATTATAAACTGTTTTTAAAACGGTACCAGTCTGTAAGCATAACTTAAAAAAACAGACTTTTCCAAATCGGCTCAGAAATGACGGAGTTGTGCGGGCAAAAATATAAATAAGCAACATTCATACGAATTGATAACCTACTTCTTTTTTAGAAGTCGGTTAAAAATTAAAACAATGGCGCTAAAAAAAAAGGTGAACAGACTTTGGCATTTATAATTATAAAAACTCATAACGAAAAACTGTCAGCTCAGTTCCTGCATCTACTTGATATAGATTATACTTTGGTGTTAGTTAACCAATCGATTGTTGAAACAAATGTTTTTTTTTAATTTCTACATATTTCTTTTCAAATTTCTTATTCTCTTTATTTTTATGTGATTAGCAATCAAATGAACTAAGTTTTATATTTTCATTTAATTTTTTT
Organism: Gymnosoma rotundatum; assembly: GCA_916610165.2. Classification (NCBI taxonomy): domain Eukaryota; kingdom Metazoa; phylum Arthropoda; class Insecta; order Diptera; family Tachinidae; genus Gymnosoma; species Gymnosoma rotundatum. The sequence goes on along the minus strand of OU744340.1, from coordinate 128,360,440 downwards.
TCTTTATTTTTTTAAATTGTTATACAAAAGCTTTGTAGGCCAAAAAATTTGAGTTCTACTGTAAAAACATATTTTGCATTTACGACGAATGAAATAAATTAAACTAAATTAAATTTTCTTAAGACTGGAAAGTCGAGCAACGAATAAAAGTTTAGTTAAAGTGGCGATACAGAAAATTTCGGTTTTTCACCTTCCTAAAAAGTGTTTATATTATTTTCAGTTTTTGGTTTTCAATTTTATGTTAAAATAATTTTTTTTTTTGCAATTGCAGTTTCATAATATTCTCCCTTCTCATACCGTATGTACATCGTGAAGGAAGTTTGGGTCATCAGGCTCGAGATGCTCTTCTACTTTGTATGGCTTTATCACAAAAAAATTCCAATATTGGTACTTATATTGCACAATATTCTTCCATGTGTCCGTTGCTGGTTACAGGACTTGGTGGACTTTATTCACGCCTGCCTAATTCAATTGAAATTAATTCTATTGATTGGCATCGCATTACACCGGATGACGTTACTGAAATTCCCGAGTTGACACTTTTTATGAATGCCTTGGAATTTTGCAATGCTGTGGTTCAGGTGGCCCATGAAAAGATAAAAAATCAATTGCTTGATTTTATGTATCAGGGATTTATTGTACCTGTTTTAGGCCCTGCATTATTACAGGTATGTTAAGAAACGTTTACAGACATCACTTACACAAGCTAACACTTGAAACACACCTGTTGTTGTTCATGTTGTTCGGTTTTGTATGTCTTCCTATTTGTATGTTAAAAAAATTGTCTTCGATTTTTATGTGGTGTTGGTTTTTGCAAGATTTATTGCTTTCTATATTTTGTAACTACTTATGTATATTATTTAATGACTTATTTAGAAAAATGTTTAAGATTGCATAAAAAAAAATTCTAGGTAAAAGTTATAATTTAATTTTTTTATATCTTTTTTGAAAAAAGGTTGTTCCTTATTTAAAATAAAATACCAGTGATATTAAATTAAAACTATTAAAAAAAGCTATTTTGATAAAAACCAAGGCGAATTAACTTTACCAGGTGAAGGCACAAGTTCAACAAATACATTAATACTTAACTTTGACAATTTGATACTATTTACAAACAAGGTGAATTAATTATTAATGGAGATTTCATTGATTTTCGCCAGCAGCATAATTATCAGACTTCATGTATAAAAAAATCTGTATAAATTATGTTATACTGGCTACAGACAACGCAATTTGTTTCTGCAACACGTTTCACGTTCAGGTTTCATGTTTTGACACAAATACTAAAACCAACAGTGAAACATAAACGCAATCTCAGTTCTGTTATTTTATATTATAACATTAACATCGCTCGGAAGAGAGGATGCAAAAATGAATCGTGAAGCAATTCAATTAGCAGCAAGTATTGTTATTGATGAAGTGTTATATCAAGAGAAGAAGAAGAGTTACAACCGAAGAAAAGAAAAATATGGTCAAAAAATTAATACTTAAAAAAATTATTATTTGCTTGTTGTCAATGTACTAAACAGCGATACAAACAATGCAGTCTGTTTCAATGCAACCAAAAAATATCAAAACATTTTGATGTTAATGAAACCTGGATTGCAACCCGAAGTGAAACATGAAACATGATTTCAGATGACGCAATCTGTAATGAAATGAAAGAGATTTCAGAAACACATTGCGTTGTCTGTAGCCAGCTTTATATGTAGTTTGACATTCGTGCTAATGCCACTACCTGGTATATAATTTCGCCATGTATGATTCGCCTTGATTTACAAAATATATTCAAAATGCCTCTCTTTGTAATTTTAATTTATGTCGTAATAAAATATATGTATTTCAACATGGTTCCCTTGCCTAAAAAAATAACTGCGGGTTTTTATTATGTGCAACAATTAAAAATTTTTCAGGCATGTTCTGACACTCGCATGTTTTTGAAATCGCATGTGATTTCAAAACGCCAACTTTTGTTTTACATGTTCTGAAACTCACACGTTTTGCTTGCGATTTGCTCTTTTTCAAACTTATGTTCGAAAAGAAAAACATATGTTTTTACTGTGTAAAACATAAATAAACAGAAGAAAATTACAACAAAATGCCTGCAGCTGCCTAACTTAGTTTAATTTCTTTACAAAAACAAGCTATTAAAAAAAGAACGAATTAAAAAACGGACGCTAAGAGATTGTAAAATAACCCAAGCCAAGAAATATTTTGGCGACAAATGGATTTTCTATTAGTGATATTGCATTTAGCATCTTTGATGTAAAAGGTTACTTAGGTTGTAAGTAATCAGTACTTAAGAAGTATTTATGTTTATTTTGTTAATTATAAAATGCACGTTCGGAATATATATTGCCCAAAAAGTAATTTAAATAAATTTTTTAAGGTCCCTTAACACTTGAATCGTACATTTAATAAGCACCGAATATTTTATAAGAATTAAAAGTTAAAATAACCACATATTTTTTTGACTACCGACTATACGTTCAACCGCAGTAATACAAGTATATTTTCGAACATCAATTAAAACAGCTGTTTCTATGAAATTGCCAGTACTCAAGAAAACAATCAAAACAAACAATTGATAGAATAAATAACATATTTTAAATTAATTATTTGCGACTTTAATTGTGTAAAAATTAAAATAATTGCTGTTTAAAATTGAAGAAAACATATAAATTTTCATTTGTGTAAAATTTTATTGTTGCCTTAAAGTTTATTTTAAGTAAAATTCGCAACTTCACTTCAGTATGTGCTTGCGATTTGAAGTCGCCAAATTTCTTGCGATTGTGAACTACAGAACACCTTTCATGCGATTTCAACTCGCATCGCCAGTTTTAAGCGATTTGCGATTGTCAGAACATGCCTGTTTGACATCAATTAGATTTTTTACGGTTCAAAAACTAATAAGTAAGAGTGCTATATTCGGCTACTCCGAATCTTATATACCCTTCACCTTCTATGTACATCTAGTTTTGTGAAGTAACTCCAATAAAAAGAGTAAATATTGGGGTGACAGAGAATTAAAAATAAAATTTGGTATTGCATTTATAATATTTTACATAAAAATGACATCGTCTCTTTGAAAATTTCAGAGCCCCGTAACTCGGAAATAACGGGCGAGCACCAATTTGTTAACTTAATGTTTTTTTTTCTTATTTTTTATTTCTCTATCGCCCCATATATTTATTTTTTTGATTGGAGTTGCTTTATTGTTCCAAATGACATGATAAAATTAGAGGAAGGCGTGGTTTTTTGTCTGCTGCCTCGAAGGACATGGACCGATAATGCTGATTTCTAATAGCACCTCTTACGCCACTATCATTGATTGATTGACACATTTAGTTTTTTTTTTGTGAAATCAAGTTTGCCTCGGCAACAGTTGGTAGTAATTGTTGCTGGAAACATTTTGCTGTTAATAAACATAAAGCCCGCAACATTTTGTGACTATAACAAAATAAAGCAATATTAGTAACATAAATTTTAATGCATTTCACACTCATTTCTTTAATAAAGGGCTTTTGACAGCTTTTGTAAATGCTGAACAAAATACTCTGCTGCTTATCAGAGACCAAGCATATAAATTCTGTGGTTCATGAAAGAATCATGAAGAGTAGTTTTTCACTTTCCAAATATACTCCTCAAATATCTATTATGCCTCTTAAGGTAAATAATTTAAAAACAATATTAGAAAAGCATTTAAAATAAAAGATTGATTCGAATAATAAATAAAATTTTTATTTGAATTAAACCACGTGCGAGTGATAAAGAATAAATTATGTCTAGGGATTTTAATATCAAGTGAGGCTTTTAACCAATTTGTAAAAAAAAAATGCTATTTAGTAAACATTTGAATAATTTTAGATAAAAAGCTACGCTCCTGGTAAAATGATCAGCTTGACATAATTTTTTATTTAGCAGGTCATAATAAAAATTAATTTATCAGCAGATAGGGTTTGTCAGTGAGTTTAAAAGTAAAAAACAATCATTTTGAAAGTAATGGACTCTTCTGATCCAGCCAGCTTTTTATTTATTTGATTGATTCTTACTAAGCCGCAGTCCGAAAAGTTTAAAATGTCTTGGCCCAATCAGCCTCTAGACATGCATGTAACGGCAGCAAAACAACGGTATTAATTAGTCCATGTTCTTGTATGTGGCGAAAACGTTGATGTTCCGTCTAAGCATATCTGTGTGTTTTTCGTCAGGGTTGTTTTAATGTTATTAACAAGAAAGAGAGTGTTTGCACTGTTGATTAATAGATGGAGTTGATTCGAAATGCAAAAGTCATACTTAAAGTTATATTTGATGGCGAACATCATAGCTCAGATAAATGTTCGGTCAACGATCATTAAACGAGGCATATAAACAAAACTCAAAAAGTTAGGGCTCATTAGCTTAAAAAATAATAATTAACATAATAAAATTGATTTTACTTTGTCAGAAAGCTCATAATATAGTGTATTCAAAACGAAGATCGTAGAACTATGGCATAGTAAGCTATAACGGTATATAAATAACTGTTTTATAATTTCTAAGCTCCAGGACAGACTAGAGAAACATACAAAAACCAGCTTAGTTAAGCTTTTTTAAAAGTAAAAGGCACAGTTTGGGAGTTATCGATGATTCCAAAAACTGAGTTTAACAGGATTTAAAACAAGCCATTATATTTGTCAACTCGGTTAGTTGCTTTATTCTCTTTTGGCAAACAAGCTTGCGTTGATTTATATGCTATAAGGATTATGAAGAAGAGGATAATTCGATGACAAAAAGTCACTTTTCAAATGAATATTAAAAAAAATATCATTGACCTTTCTAAAATCACTTTTCGGCTTAATTAAATATCGAATATTTCAAGTACATCCAAACCTCGTTTTACAAGTCATCAATCGTTTCGGACTTATAGGCGACTGCTAGCGATTTCATATATCCGCACGGAAAATAGTCCAGCAGCATTAAATCGCACAATCTTAGAGGTAAATTTTCGGGTCCGAAATGTTCAACAAGGCGGTTACCAAACTTTTCCTTTAATAAATTAATTGTGGCACGAGCTGTGTGTGATGCGCTGTTTTGTTAAAACCACAGCTCCTGCACATCAGTTATCATGGCAATATAGCGGTCACCATTGTATGTAATATTCTGACCAGCATCGTTTTAAAAGAGTACGGACCAATGATTGCACCAGCCTTTAAAACACAACAAACAGTCATTATTTCTGCATGTAACGGTAACTTAACTTACGCTCGAGGACTATCACACTCCAAATACGGCAGTTTTTTTATTATTAGAGACCTGTTTATTTAACCAACCAATTAGCTTTGTCGCTAAACAAAGTTTGCTTATGAAAATCAGGATCAACGATAATATTGTTTTGGTGACATTTACCGACTCTACGTCTTGGTAGGTGATCGTGTGGCTGCAATTGTTGCACGAGCTGAATTTTGTAAGCACGAAAAACAAGATGTTTCCGCAAAATCTTCTATAAAGTGGATGGACACATATCCAATTCTTCGTCACGATGGCGGATAGACTAATTTGTGTCATCCTCTGCTCTATGCTCTACAGCAACAATGACTTCTTCTGTACGCACTGTACGACGTCTTTGTGGGTGCGTATTTTTATTTGGAATAACTGTCGTGCGAAAATGTTTAATAGTTAATAGAATTAATTGAAGGACGATTATGTTGACCGTAAACTAAACGTAGGGCGCGATACGTACTTCAAACAGAACCATAATTTTCAAATAAATATGCACAATTTGCAAGCTTTGTTTAGGCCTCTGTCTGTTTCTGTTGAAAATCCAATTAAAAATAAAGGCCCAACTATAATGTGCATAAGCTAGCTTTAGCTTATGTCAAAAATCCAACGAAAAGCCTGTCAAATGCTTAAGTAACTTATTAAAGAAATTTATGTGGCTACAATGTACTTACATAAATTTAGTAACTTATTCGCCACAGTTGCACATTTATGTTTAATTCGTACTTTTGACAAAAATAATTTCTATATAAATCAACAAAATTTTAAAACGAAAAGGCTTCAAAGAATATATTTTATATATTTAATAACATTCACTAATTTACATATTTTGGTTCATGTTCTAAGAAAAAGTAAAAAGAAAAATTTTAAGTTATTTTCTGTTTTGTGTTTGTGGCCAACCGTACTAAAAAATGCAACGATGTTCATCGCTTATATCGTATATATATGTGTGTATAAATGCAAATTTAATTTAAATATATTATATGTGTAAAAATTGGCCATAAAGAAAAATTTTGTATTTTCTGCATTTTCTAAAAATTTAACAATTTAGGTCTTAATCACACAATCAGCTGTTTCCGTACGGAAAGTGCGATCAGTTTCGTACCTTGCATAAAGAAATGAAATTTAACGAAACTTGACGAAAAGTTATCTTATGTACATTATACATATAATTTAATGTATTTGCACAGTTGTATAAGCTTGCCTAAGTTGTTTTATGCACATTATAGTTGGGCCTTGAACATAAATCACTTAACAGCTGACAAAATTGCCTCCAGTTAAAAAAGTGTTGCCAACTTAAATTTATATATGACAATAAAAACCATTATCCTCTGGTCTAGATGTTGAAGTATTTTTGTAAATTTGCACAAATTGTTGTTAAAAATTAGTGATTAAAAGAATTAAAAAGCTCTTTTTATCAGATGAAGCATATATACATATATAAATAGACTTGAATTCGTTTTTAAATTAATCAATTTCAAAGACATTCGAAAATTTATAAACTTTTATTGTTTAATTTATAGACAGAAAAATAATGCAAACGTATTGTTAATTTTATTTTTCTCGTCTTTTCGAAATCTATAAACTTTCAAGTGGCCAAAAAATAGGAGCACGTCTAATCAATTTTCCAGGAGTGTAAATTTCTTTCTAAATAAGTTCGTTTAATATAATATGTGAATAATCAATTATAAAACACGTATCTCTTTTTAAGTACACTGTCCTTTAATCGCTAATATTTGTGTAGTCTCACTTTTGTTGCTTAAAAATTTATTAAATACGAAAATATTCCTGTGTTATTTCCTGCCTATTATCTGTGTAATTTTTATTCGGTTTTAAAACCGCACCAATCATGAAAAAAATCGAAACAATTTTTTGTTATTTTGGAAATTTTCACAGACATTTAAAGGCAAACATTTGCAGACAAATGTGGATTCTCAAATTTCGGCCATGTCCTATTTTGATCTAATACTACGTTCGGTGACAGAACCAGAGCTCATGAAATTATTTGTAAAATTTTTATTGGATGTTGAAAAATTTGATGGTAAGCGAATATTGGACACATTGGTCGATCGTTTAAGCGCTACAGATCCATATTTATGTATGGTAACGTTGGCATTATTCGACACCTTATTGGGTTTGCATTGTGAGGACTTAATGTTGGAATTATTATTGAAATATTTACTGCCGGGTAAACATGTACCCATATCCCATCGTCACAAAATCAACAAAATTGATCCATACACAAATGCAGCAGAATTTTTTTTCGATCTAACACCTGAAGTAATGAAAAGAGCTAGAGAATTGACGAAACATAAACATGTGGGGGATACGGCCCGTCATACACATCCAACCATGCCCTCGCCTACATCAACGTTAAGCAAAACTATTGGCGCCAATTGGAATTATTACGGTTTACACACGGGAGATAGTTTGTATGCCAACTATCACGCCTATCTGTTTGAAGCACATTATCGTATAATGCAATGTTTAACGGCTTGTTCTACATGGTCACATGACTACAAATATGAAAAATGGCCACAAAAAACTGCCAAAACGAATAACCAAACTTTGGAAATGGTTAAACAGTTTTTCAATGAGTTTAACAGCAACAGTCCTTTATCAGAGCAATCAAATTTGATTCCTTCCAGCACTACATTCTATGAGGAAAAAAAGCAACTGGATAGTTTACAGTCTATAGGCGAATCTAGTGGTTATGAGTCATTTAAATGGAGACCTGCAGACGAAGAACTAGCGCCAGAGGAGTCACCACACTCGACAAACCTGTCGGCAAGTGCAGTTGATATTGAGTCGGATTCTTGCACTTGTAGCAACAAACAAAATGCAGTTTCTATGATGAAGGAAACTTGGAGAATTTCAAAAAATCGCAATGAATTACATTTAACGGATTTGGATTTTTCTGAAGATTTATTTACACAAGGGACTGTATCATTGGGTAGGATTTATTATTATTAAGTTTATTTTAGTTTTTTAAAATATAATATAAATTTCAAATATTTTCTTTTGTTAAGGTCCCTTCGTAAATGCGATTTGTGGAAAATTACAAACTTTTACCAGTAACACTCTGTACGTAAACTTACATCTTACGGGGCTCATAGCACGCTTGGCCTGGTACCCTTTACCTCTAATACATTCTATATTACTTCGTCCCGATATTGTTATAACTTCAGACACTCCCTCATTTCATCAAGTTTTACGCATTCTAAAGCAACAAATCGATGCTGAACTTCCAGTCGTTGAAGATTCTCTCGAAACAATTGATGTGGCACGATCATTTCTTATAGATCGTGAATTTCGTTTGATAAATGCCCGCAAAGCCACAGAAAATTCTCCCTTACATGTCGCCAAATCTACAACATCCCAGCATTCTGCATATGCTGCCATATCGGCCTCTTCTCCCGTCCAAGTAACACCTTCATCATCATATGATCCGTTCAAACGTACAGACACAAAGAGAATGAGCATTAGTAAATCTATTACTAGTATGTTTAGCCGCAAGCCAAACGGTAGGTTAAAAGTTTCTATTTTTCTGACATTAAAACATTAATTACAACTACAACAAACATACATTTAATACTTTATTTTTATAAACTGTTTTTAAAACACTTTAAACAAAACATTCAGGTATGTGATGGAAATCGATTTCGAAATCGAGACGACTTAAAACCGTAAATGGTTGTGATGTCTTTACTATTTTCGTTTTTTTAATACCTTTAATATATATTTCAATAACTCTCCATTCAGTTTCTACGATTACTTTGGAGTAACTTCTTTACTTTTGCTTAAAATTTATCTCAAAACGAATCGTTTTCAAATCGATCGATTTCCATCACATACCTTATTATTTATTTTTTATACTGCTTTGTTTGGGTTAAAAATAAAGGTGGAAAATATTTTAATAAAGGAAAAAACAAAGCAAACAAAATAATTTTAATTGGGATTTAAGTATTAATTTCTGTGCGTTGTTTTCTTTATTACTGCCATTACAACATTTATTCACACACAATTTACTACCCATAAAAAATAACAGTACAACAACAAATAAAACAAAAATACATGTTATCATATTTTAATATATATTTTGATTTTTGATTTCTGTTTTTTTTTTAATTTTTATCTTTTCTTACGATATTTCCTTAGCTACATCTGGCTTATCACAAATTTATGCATTCTTCACCGGTAAATATTTCACTTTACTTGGTATCATTTGTTTGTTTGATTTAATTTCCTTTAATAATAGCGTATACAGTATTGGTCATAACTAAAGGAACACTCGGTTTAGTTTTTGCCAATAATAAATATTTATTTTTTATTAGTTTACTTATTTCACATTATAAAAATAATTTAAATTTGATAAGGCATTTAAAACTTAAACTTAAATAACAAACGTTTGCCAAAAGAAAAGATTTTGTGAAAGGCGCAGTTTATAAATTCGATGGCTAGAAAATTGACCTTTCTAGTGTAGACTCAGTGAAAACATATTTAATTCGCCGATCACTTTTTTTCACAACAATACGACCATCGTTATTTTTGTCGACATTTTCTGTTGTTTGCAATAACGATAAAGTGATTCACTAACTTCAGATTAACGGTAATAGTTACAAGTTCAAATAGAGTGGCATCTCCGTCAACAATTAAACGAAAAACACAAAAGAGAGTAAAAACATGTAAATTTAAGCGAGACACATGAATGTGATTACTTCTTAGATAATTTACACACATGAATACTTATTTTCCAGTATGCATGTATGGAGTATGACAACAAGAAAAGCATAATAATAGTTTCGGTTGTAGAATTGCTATTACGTGCAATTATGTGCAATTTTTTTTAACAAGAAATTTATTTTTGAAATAGATTTTAATCGAGCGTATGTCTACTTTATTAAGCGACAGCGAATATCGTTAAAAGCTAATTTGATTTCATAAGCTGGATCTAAAGGAGATAGTAAATATAATGTGGACGTATATCTTATCTAGCGTAAAGATCGGAAATGATGATGTTCCTGAAACATTATGAATTTTGATGGGTACAACCTCCCAAAATAACATTCTCACGCTAGGTATTAATGAGGTATTCCACCGATTCTCGATAAATGTTGCTCAGAGCGGCCTTGTATATGATGTCGCCTTGGAGATTGGAAATTATCATATTGAACTGTTATGAGTTTTGGCAATTAATGAGATCTTCTACATATTTTGTAAAGAATTGTGATTTCAAATTACGAAGTTTTATTTACACGAGCAATACAAAGGCGACTTTGTTGCTATTTCTCTGCGTTTTTTAACAATAATTCTTAGTGTATTTTTGTGATTGATTGATTAAATGTTACATTGTTTCATTTTTGTTTTAAAAATGTTTAAATTTAATAAATATTTTTATAATAAAAGTTTTTTATTAAAAAAGTAACGGTTTCGAAAATTCTACGGCGTATGTTTCCAGTTATGGCCAAAACTGTATTTTAATTCGCTGCATATTTTAGTTCTCTATTATTCTATATATTATTCTAAAATGTTTCTTAGTCTCCGTTCATATTGTGCAAATTTTCTTGCAGCGAGTCTTGCTTAATTGACAAAATAATATTAAACAGCAAATTGCATCTTTTTGATTTATTAAATAAATTATAGTTGTATCCCAGAAACCATTGGGCATAAATGATCAATAAATTACCCGCTTCTAAAAAATAGTTCCTACCGTAAAACCAGTTGGAGCTGAGTCCCACTTCATATTCATCGATATCAGATAGATCCTTGAAGTAAGTGAATCGCGTTTGCAGATTTATTTAAAACTGTGACAGAGGAGGTTTTCTAAGACCTTCTTTTCATCCTCAACTTGACAAATATATCCAAACATCATATACGTACCAACCCTTGTACCCTTTTCAGACATACGCTTAAGGCCTTAATTAAGCTCAATTTACCATATAAGAAGTTAATTAGTAAATTGAGCAATTATTACTTAATTGCATCACTAATTGAATAAGATGTGAAATGCAATTCTTGCCAACAAGTATGTTTACTCTGGGAACTACGTTCAGTGAGAAGAAAAAAATTCATAAAATTAACAAGCCGCAAATAAAAAATATAAACAAACAAATAAAAAGAAAATGGTGGGTCATACGAAAATGGCTTTTAGCACTTCCAACTTCAAAGCAACAACGAAAAGCCATGTTGTTTTTGTAATAAAAAGAGAAATCAGCTGGACGGACGATACTACCTAGTAAAATAAATATGCCTTGTGCTAATTGAATAAGCTTAATTGAGCATGTGTGAACACCAAAATAAATTGCGCAATTAAAATTAAATTAACTCAATTAAGAAAACATGCCTGAACAGGATATTAGCCTGCGATTATCATCCAATAACACAGTGTCCGGTCAAAACATCCACTATTGCTGGGATGTTATTTCTGTATCTAATGCCTCACGTCTAACTAAGGCAAAAGATAACCAGAAATTGCGTACTGGTGCATTTTCGTTTTATTGCCTTTTCAGTCTTGCTTCGTACCCCTTTTGTTCCCTCATTCATAATTTTAAAGTAAACGCGAAACGTATTAAAAAAATTAAAACTAAAGTAAGACAATTTTCGCAGTCTGATCGGAGACTTAGCTTTTGTAGCAAAATAAAATCTAGATATATATTATTTCCTTAAAAAAACGTAGCTACTATCCATATTGTTTTAAATTTATTATGAATGACTCTGTAGATTATTTTTTAGTGTTGTAAACATATTCTTTGCTAAAATAAATCTTTGGCTGCAAATATTTATCGCTTAGCAGTTATTTTAAATAAGAGCTTTTTACCAATTGACACAGGACTACTTTATTTTCATAAAAATATTCCAGTTATTATAATTTTTTTTATTAATTAATTAATAAAAACAAAAGCTATTTGTTTTAGACTCAACAACCATCTTTATTATTTTTTTTTTCTTTTTATTTATTTTTTTTCATTTTTACATTTTTAAGATGTAAAGGTTTAATTAAAGCATGCTTTTGTTTTCTGTCTAATTTTTGTTTTTAGTAATCATGTGCATGATTTAATGTTTTACATCTAATACGAAAACTATTGTGTTTTAATATTCGGGAGTACAATTTTTAAATCGAATAAATAAAATTGTTTTCTCGATGAAATCTAAAAAATATTTTTAATGTTTTTTTTTTTTGTTCATTTACGAATATAAAAAATTTACGTTTACAGCAGAATCAACTAACGCGAATAGAAAATAAAATTCTTTTTTCAAATATTCATTTAATACTCGCGAATGCAATTTTTAAACAAAGGATTTAAATAAAATTTTTATCGCGAACAATTTTTTCTTTTCATGGTTTAATCTTAGGCCAATATAATAATGTGTACTTGAACACGTCTTCAAATTTTGCAAAGAAATAATTGTTAGTTTGTGCGGCTAGGATGGCAGGCCTATTTTGCAAAACTCCTGTAAATTTGTCTAATGTCGCACAGTGGTTTGAAAACGATTTATTTCGGACAAAATTCAGTATCTCATGAACCACTTAAGATAAAAATGGTTTACAAAATTTTTTTTAAGAATATAACAAATATCCTAAAGTAATAATCCGATCGTTAATAAGTGCACTACGTCAAAATATTAGGTTAAGGTCGGCCGAAAATTAAAAAAAAAAATTTAAGAAAATTTTTTTACACATGTAAGCACATTTTTTGTAGATATTTTTAAATTTAAACAAGTGAGAGTTCTATATTCGGCTATGCCAAATCTTATATACCTTTAACCATATATGTTTTGATAGTTTAGTAAAGTAACTTAAATCAAAAAAGCAAATATTGGTTGACGGAATTAACAAATAAGAACAAAACTAAGTACTTCAAATATATTAATTTACATAAAAATGTCATCAGAAAGATCTCTTCAAAAGCTTTTAAAAGTTCAGAGGCCAGGAACTTGGATATTTTTTTTATCTAATATATTTTTTTCTTATTTTTTAATTCTCTGTCGTTCCATATGCATGTTTTTTGGATTGGTGATACTTCATTGTTCCAAATGATATGGAAAAAATAGATGTAGGCGTGGTATTTTGCCCGCTGCCTTGAAAGTTGTGAACCGATCTAGCCGATTTTTAATAGCACCTCCTTCGACACTATGTCTGATCGATTGGCGTATTTAAATTTTCTCTAGCTGATCTAGTGCCTTGGCAAACTTGATTTCGGAAATGGATATTGTAGAAATTACACACGGAATGACAAACTTAGTAATAACCTTTTTCCACTTTTTGTGGCGAAGGGTATAAAAATCTTAACATTTGAGTTAAAAATAAACTTTTTATGACACTTTCAAAACACTAGAGTTTGCCTTTTGGTCAAAATTTGACCAAGTTTATTATTGCACTTTTTTCTTTGTTTATACTCCTACATACATATCGCACCTGTTCAACTAAAGGGCGTCAACTCAAAATTTTCAGTTGTTCACTTTTTGTTAAAAAACGATATATATTGATCAACTCTAACCACTGTAAATTTTTCCCATTCTTTTGACTACTCTTTCTTTTAAAAAACCCGTTATGTCGCTCACCATGTCTTCCGAGTACTTACTTTTGTATCAACAAAACAGATATATTTTATTTTTTCTAGCAAAAATAAAAGTTATTTTTGACTTTTATTATTTCGATCATGAATAAAAGTTATTTTTTTACTTTTAATTTTCGAGCAGAAATAGAAGTTATTTTGTTATAAATTCATTATATATATTAGAAAACTTTTTCAAACAAAGATAATTATTCAGTTAAAATAATTTGCATATGCTCAAAAATTAATGGAGTTGAGCTTTGCAATCATAATTTCTTTGTCAAAGGGGTTGAAAACACAAAAATAACTTTTATTTCTGCTCAAAAAAATTAAAGTCAAAAAATAACTTTTATTTCTACTCAAAAAATAACTTTTATTCATGCTCGAAATAATAAAAGTCAAAAATAACTGTTATTTTTGCTCAAAAAAATTAAATTCAAAAATAACTGTTATTTTTGCCTGAAAAAATAAAAATTAGATTTTTAAAAATCATCGCATTTTCTGACAATTTGGTCCAAGACTTTCAAAACAATATACTTGGTTTCATTCTGCGACATTTCCTTGAGGTTGCTTTTTTTAATCAAAAATTCAAAAATAACAGTTATTTTCGATCCCTGGTTTTAACAAAACAATAAGAAATCGAGTGTTATATTAAAGTTAACAAATTATTTTTATGAGGCCATAATTTTTTTTATTATATTCCTTAAATATTATCGTAAACAGTTTTTTGTCTCTACTGAAAAATTAAAAATTTTGAGTTGAAGCCCTTTAGTTGAACAGGTGCGATATGTATACTATACACTCATGTTTTTAATATTTGTGTATGTTTTGCATGTGTAGTGGTAAGAACTTAACGCGTCATTTATTTCTTAAATACTAAACAGATTTAAATGAGATAAAGACAGACGGAGCACTGAAGCTCGACAATATCTATAAATATGTAAAAGAATAAACAAGTTCGTTTTACAGAGGAGAAAAAGGAGCCCGAAATTTTGTTTTTGTCTATTTATACATAGATTATATGCCCGAGGTACCCAACTTTGGTAGCCTACCCAGAAGCTCCCCTTTGCCCTACAGGCCCGAGTGTTCGCATATTCACTGAAAAATACTCTGCCTTGACTCTGTAAATAAAGATATCTTGGTTCATGAGATACCCAATTTTGTCCAAAATAAATCGTTTTCAAACCACTGTATGTCGGAGGAAACCCACTCATCGGTTACATAAACAAATACATATACATAAATACATACAAACACATATTCATACAAAAACACAGCAATACTTACAAGTAAAACTAATGAAAAATTTATAAAATCTTTATTGTCTCTTCGGTGTGATATTAAATTTTTTAACTTTAATAAAAAACTGAAAAGTGTAATTATTAAACAATTTTTTTTCTCACAATAGTTAAATAAAATAACAGCATGCTTAAAATTACTTGTATAATTTTTCTAATGCCTCTTTGTTTAACTGCTTTCTTAGTGTCGTTTTATCTTTCTATTTCAAATATAATCTAAATATCTAGAGTAAAGATAAAAAGTTGAAAATATTTTAGAATATGCCGATTTAAATAACCATTGAAATTATAGGTTCTACACAATCACCATTTACAGGTGGCTCGAATACTTCGCTAAATAACAATCAAAATCAAACAATCAATACTGGAAATAGTTCCATAACAAGAGAGACAAGTTTAACAAATCTACCGCCATCAGGAGCAAAAACGTCAACCACATCTTTCCTAGCTACAACAAATGAACGCACAAACGAACGCAGTGGCAGTGTCAGCAGTATAGGTACACAACAGTCGAATAACTCCTCAACAGCTGCAGCTTCTTATATAAATTTTCCGCAATATAATTTATCAGCTGGAACTTTGTCCTCTCTGGGCGAAAGAGCAAGTTCAACATCAACTTTAACAGCATCATCTTCAATGGGAAACGCTTATGTTGTTGGTGGCGGCGGCAATGGGTCCGAACCAGCTTCTTTAGATTCAATATCTTCAACAATGGGAGCCATCACAAGTGGAGGAACTGAACGCACTAAGGATTTAGCATTGTGTGCTGTATTATTAGATGAATGGTTGAAAGAATTAGCTGCTATAGCTCAAGAGCAGAGTGTTGTTATGCTTGCAAAGGATTACTGACATCAGAGCGTTTTCATTAAATATGTCAACTGCTTTATGCCAATTAATTGTACATGATTTTAATATTGTTTTATTTAAAAAGTTTAAATTTGTATCTATTTTATAGATTTAAGATGAATTAGTTGCTAAGGTTTGTTTTTCAGTTTGTATATTTTTAAAGTGAAAGAAAAATTGTATTAAAAAAAAACTCAGAAATTCAAAATAGCAATATTTATTTATAACAAATTCATTTATAATAACAATTGATAACAATTTTAAATGATATTCCATATAATTTAAAAATTATATATTTGTACACTGTATATACATACATACATATATACATAATTAAATATGTACGTATTTACATAATTTGTTATGATCATTACGAATTCGATTTGTACACGTGTAATGTATACCTTTTTATTTTAATGAACAATATTTTTTTAAGCTTTTTTAAGCATATTTTTTCTGAATTATTTAAAACATTTTGCATGATTCCCAATTAAAGTTATAATTATGTCATGTAAACAGATAAAAAGGATTTTTATTTAATAAAAAAGAAAAAAGATGACAAGGTTAAAAGTAAATTTTTTTCAGTGGCACTAAACAAGATTGAGCGGAATTTTTAAAGCTGTTAAATGTATTCTTGGTGCCAAAGAAACAGATTTATATTTTAACTATTCCATAAAAGGAAATTTCCATTGCTTTTTTAATAATTTGTTATTTATAGAAGGTCTGCACTTTGTATAATTAGCTCAACAAACGTCAAATTCTGTCTCAAAGATAAACCCTGGAGGCTTATTCTAAATTGCGATGCGAAAATGCATAAATGCGAACAATTGCAACTCAAATGCGAAAAGGTGGTAAGTCGGTATTTTAAATTGCGAAAACAAATGTCAAATTCGCAAAGTACAAATATGTAAGTGAAAAACAATATTTTATTTATGTATTCATCATATACATATGTATTTATTATTTAATTCAGGGAAGCAAGCAATAAGACCACCAAACCACGTCAATTTTAAACAAAGATAGAATTTATAAATAAGCACAGCCATTTGGCAAGAGGCCTTTTGAAAACACCAAATACTTTGTGGCAAAAGTTAACTGAAGAACTAAAAAACAATGGACCACCTATTAGAGAAGCTGCAGGAAGGAAAAAAGCATGAAATATACATATGTATAAGCCAGTTCAAAAATATTTGACTTCAATTTTAATAGGTTTGGGCCGATTTTAAAGTAAGCACCAAACAGAAGCTTAGAAAAAATAAACCCGACATTGTCGGTGGCCCAAGATATAATCCACTGTCTCCCTTAGAGGACAAAGGGGTGAAATTGTTAAACTTGACGGATTCCGGGCGCACTTTCCTTCGGGGCAACAATTGCTTTTAAATAATCTTCTCTGCATCCTTTCATTTTGCTCGTGCCCTTCTTCGCCGTCGAGCCACAGTGTCACAGAATCCATTATTATTATTTATTTCTTACAGAATTTTCTAAATAAATTTTATAAACAATTTTTACAGCCAAACACAAACAATTTATTTATTTTTAATTTGACGTTTGTTGATAAAGACGTTTATTTGAGCAGCGTTGCCACGATTTGAAATAAATTGCGAATGCTATTGCGAAAATCTAACAGAATACCAAGTTTCTTTCGCAATGCATTTCATTTGCGCATCGCATTGATTTTCGCATCGCAATTCAGAATAAGCCTCCTGTTCGGACATGTTTTCTTAACTAAGTTAATTTAAGTTTAACTGTGCAATTAAATTTAGTGTTCACACAAGCGTATTCAGTTCAGTTCAGCGTATTCAATTAACATTTGACAGCTGAAAAAAAGCATTATTCTTATTGCAATCTCGAAAGTTTTATGTTCGTAAAAATATACACTGCATAGGCGGGGTGATATAAGCAATACTTAGTAGTAGTTAGTGGTGATACCTTCGCTTAAAAAGTAAGCGACGATGTCATCAAGCGTTATTACTATTAAATTTACATTGAAATTGGAGTCGTAAACTTAATTATTCATTTATAAAAAAGGCAAATTGCGCATGTAAGGCAAGATTAAGGTGTAGTAACACTGACCTTGTAGTTGAACAAATAAAAGAGTAATGCATGGTCATTTAACTTTTTAATTAAACGGGCTTTTGTTTATTATTATACCCCTCACCACAGAAAGTGGAAAAAGGGTATATCTAAGTCTGTCACTCCATGTGTAATTTCTACATAATTAAGTATAAATATATTCTGACTTCTTATGCATAGCGAAGTCGATTGAGCGATGTCAGATGGACATCCGTGTTGTTTTTTTTTTGCCTCGGAAAACTTGATTTCACAAAAAAAAAAGAAATATGTCAATCGATAGTGTCGAAAGAGGTGCTATTGGAAACCAGCATGATCGGTCCATGTCCTTCGAGGCAGCAGGCAAAACACCACGCCTTCCTCTAATTTTTTATGTCATTTCGAACAATAAAGTAACTCCAATCAAAAAAAAAAATATTTGGGGCATAGAGAATTAAAAAATAAGAAAAAAACATCAAGTGAAACAATTTTCACTCGCCCATATTTTCCCACTTACGTGGCTCTGAAATTTTAAAATTTTTTAAAAATATCTTTTGAAGAAATAGCTTTTGAAGAAATCTGTCATTTGGAACAATGAAGTAACTCCAATAATAAAAAAAAACAAATATTTGGGGCGATAGAGAATTAAAAAATAAGAAAAAACATCAAGTGAAACAATTAGTGCTCGCCCATATTTTCCGAGTTACGGGCATCTGAAATTTTAAAATTTTTTAAAATATCTATGTAGGTATCATTTTAAAGCTTTTGAAGATATCTTTAATTGTTAAAAAATGCTTAACCTATTAAGAGCCGATTGCATTTTTATGTTAACTACTATATATGCAGTACTTATTTTTTTTTCTCATTTTTAAATTCTTTGTCATTACCATATTTGCTTTTTTGATTGGAGTTACTTCACTAAACTAGATTTACATACATAGATGGTGAAAGGAATATAAGATTCGGAGTAGCCGAATATAGCACTCTTACTTGTTATTATACTAAAAATCGTCAAACAATTACCAGTTGACATGAGAAGATAATTAGCAACAATAAGTCTAATGCTAATGGAAGGTAGGTAGTAACCTAAGTTATACTTTTCTTAAAACAAAGCGCACTTTACATACGAGCTTAGAATGCGAAAGAAAAATCTCGCTGAAGAAGTAAATTGAAACACGTTTTCATTAGATGAGCAAATTCTATATATGAGAAGAAAAACAAACACGGTTTTGATGTAATTTATAAGCCTTTTGCTTTAATTTCTCAAAAGTATATTTATATATATCATTTTATTTACCCGTTAAGTTTTCGAAACGCTTATATTCAGAAATTTATGTAGTCTTATTTACATATTTAATGACACTTGCTTGTATTATATTGTTTTTATTGTTGAAACAGTATAACGAATAAATTAAAAAAGAAGTATTTAGCAAGCACACAATAATATCAATAAAAATAGCAGATTATTTTTTTTTAGTTATTTAATTATAAAAAACAGAGTTTCGGTTAATGAATACGATAAATGCATTAAAGGATAAAGTTACTAAAAGTGAGTATTACTTCTTGATCATATCTTCATTGCGAGGACGTTTAGGTATTGCGCCAGTAGACGGATTTGAAACTCTAGGTGCATCATCAGAAGTGTTAGGATTATTTTTCTTTTGTTTTCTAAAAAAAAAATGTAAAAGCAAAAAGCTCAAGTTAACTTGAAAAAATAAAGGAATAGTAATACCATTGTATAAATTATTAATAAGCTACCTAAATTTGCTTGCTGCATAAAAGGCTCCTTCTGCAGATGTTAACTTATCTAGAAAACTTGATTTTATGAATATATTTCCATTATCTGTCTCATCCTCCAGAGAGAAATGTACTAAAGCATTGGGTACAAAGTCCAATTCCAATAAAGATTTATCCAAATCCAGTTTGGTTTTAGGTGGTATGGTAACTACAAATAAAATGCAAAAAATAAAAACTTAAGAAATCAAAAACTACTAAGCTGAATAATAACATACACAAATAAAAAGGTTTCTCAGGCTCTTCCAAGTAAGTTTTTGTAAATTCCTTAACATCAGATATTTTATCGATTGGTTTGAACATTCCTTGTAAAACGTGACGATCAGGAAATTGAATACGTATAACACAATTTTTAAACTGAGCAAATTTTCTCAACATTGTGTTATTGTCTTCTAGTTCTCTCAGCTTTTCAGTTAGGAGAGGTGCATCTTCATTGCCAGAAGCTATTTTTTTCAGATCACGCAATACTAATTTCAAATCGTTAACTGTTAAGTCATAAAAAGAATCAGGTAAATCTTCTACTTTACTTTGAGCCGAGTCTAACGAATAAATTAAGGCATTACGTTCACCAAGCTACAATGGGAAATCGAAATGCGTTTCAGGCTTTGTGTCTTTACAGTATTTACTTACAATGTGGTATTCGGGTATATTTTCTGGTTCTATGTTTTCATTTTCATCTATTTCCATTTGCACTTCAGAGGTGCGCATAGAACGTCCTGGTGCAGAGCCCCAGTCGTATTTTGGTTTTTCAGGTTGGGAAGCTTCATCTATTTTAGGCGAACAACTAGCTTCTTCGTCATTTTCAACTACTCCAATGTTAGAGTCTTTTTCTGGAATCGGTGCCGATTTTTTTAGCGATTGCATCAAATCTTTAGTAATAGCAAATCCAATTCCTCCTGGAATTGTACTCTTTTTTGGCCCATCTTTTTCTGCTTCTTTAGTTGTTGAAGGAATATGAGAGGTTGAAGGGTTGTATACCATTGCTTGTCTTTAAGTAAAGAAACGTACATGAAGTTTGTTTAAAAAAAAGTAAATTTTGTTAAAAGACTATAATGAATTAAATGCTGCATCTGCAGAAAAGCGTCATGAACTTATTATAAAAATATATATATATATATATAACTTGAAACTGATTTTAAGTTAACATTTTTACGACAGATGTACATGTACATACATACATACAAATGTCGTCCCTCAGTCTATTGATTTGTGAAAAAAAGTCATTAATTCATTCGGTCTGAGTGTGTATAAAGAAATGTTCGGTATGTTCTCAAATTAAAAAAACCTTTTACTTACGTTTTCAATTCTTCCGGCTGTTTGTCCAACAATCGCAGCAATGCTCTACCTTGTATAATACCTAAAGATTTTAAAGTAGTCTTTGACAACATCTCCACACCCAAAATCTCTTGACGCATATAAAGCACCACTGGGCTCTCAAACTTCTGCAACTGAACTTCTCCTTGCAACTGTAGCAGTACATGCCATAAATTATCGTCTGGAATAAACTGAGCTTGTTTGCGTGCGCCGTCTTCAGTTTGCACACATATGTCTACTGGCTGAGCTGTACGTTTTTTATCCGTTTGATACATTTCCAACAGGCAATTGTTTGGTAAGCCACTGAAGCGAAACATTTGGGATAGGGTGACCACTTTGTTGTGATGCCTCAAGCAATATTCATCGCTAGAGAATCCGTGTTTTAAACAGGCTTCTTCTAATATTTGTAATATTGTTGTATTAGGAGTTACTTTAACATTTTGCCTTCTACCATTAGGTGTTAGAACGGTAACTTTAGATTCCATGACTTTAAATTGATTTCTTGGGTTTTTATTTACACTATTTTTCAAGCTTGTCAAAAAGTAATTGTCATTGCAGAGCCTTAAAATAATTTAAGCAATTTTCTGTTTTTACAAAGTCAAAAATGCAGACATATGAGATAATGTAGTCTCATCTCAACTTTAAATCATAAAATATGTCTCAAACTGTTACGTTAGTAAATATTTTTTATATAAATATCAAATTATCTGTGTTTTCATAGGAAAAGTAAGAGCATCAAATTCTGCTTATTTTTTTATATGTAATTATTTTCTGATTAAGACACCATAGAGAGAGTATGGGTTTCTTTACTTAAATAAAAAGAAAAGAAATTACTTTGAAACTGATATTCTTGCAAAGACTGTTTATTTAATTAGACGTGTCATCTCATAGCTCCATAGCCGTAACCATATTTATAACTCTTATATGTGTTGCCGTTTGTTAAGCGTAAGGAAAAAAAAATAAAGCGCAAAAATAAAATGCAGCGAACGTGAAAAATAAGAACAAAATAAAAAACTTTAAATAATCATATACAGTTTTTCATACAGTTGGTTTGGATAGCTGTTTTATGTGGCTATGGCACGTCTAATAATAATAATTTAATAATTATATTGAATATATATATTATTATTATTATGAAAATTTATTATTCGGAATCTTTTAAGTAAATTATATTATTATTATTTCATTTCAAGCCTCAAACTTGCCGAGTAAACGTATTTTTTGTAGAAAAATGCAATTAAATACTCATGTTCTTTAATACTTTGACATCATTAAATCAAGTAGGTTTTGATATGTTTGTTTTACGTTTATATAAAATTATAAAATTCTTCTTTTGACTTTAACTATGTAAAAAGCTTTAAATAAATTAAAACAATAAATTGTTTTTTTGTTCTTTACCCTAACAATTTTGCATATTTTTTTAAGCAACTGGTATCCGAAAACTAAACCTTAAGTGAAAACATTTTTAGCAGTCAATGTGAAGATTTTTATAATAATTTTCGTTTCTATGAAGTTATTAGTTGAATAGATTGATGCTATAACAAATGAGTAATTTTTATTTAAATTTCTAAAATAATTAAGAAAAAATATTATTTACAAATGAATGCGAACGTTTTTCAAAAAAGGCAAGAAAAATTAGATACCAGCAAAATGTTATACAGCATTATCTGAATCCTTACATCCGTCTTCAGCATTCTTCACATCTATCTACCTGATGTGTACTTTGTATACATAATCTATTTAGCCAACTAATTTTGTAAATTAGAACGTTATTTTACTGAAACAGTATTTGCTATGATGTGAAGAAAAAATTATTAAAAATAAATAAATAAATAAAAATAAATATGTTAGTAAACCAACGCTTAGCAGGAAGCAAGAAAACATATATAAGTGATTAATAAAGAGATATCAAATAAATTTTTGGTTTGAGTTGACTTCTTCCACCAAATTAATATTTTTTATTTTATTATTTAAATTATTTGGTTGAATAGATGATGTTTACAACGTACACAATATAAAGAGATAAGTGCAAAGAATAATTAAATATTTTCTTTGAAAATTAACCAAAAAACTTGTGCATGATTTTTATTCAAATTCAGAAATTAATATAACGTAAACTGAAGTTGAATTGAAATTGTTATAATGTTATAATTCTTAAATATTTCGACCAATGATTTTAAAAATTAAACCTTCATTTTTGGTCTAATAAAAACCTGGATCCATACATCTGCAAGAAAATAAATAAATCTTTGTCAGCTCTGCGTATGTTTAGACAGAACAAATGACAACAATAATAATAAAGTAATAAGTTTCATGAGTTTTGATTATTATAGTATGACTTTTTATAATAATTTTGTCACCGGCAAATTATCATGTCAAAATTTAAAGTTCTTTAGAAGATATCTTAAAATGACTTGGCCTTCCGTTGGACTAAATAATGCCGATCTTATAAAACAATTAAAAGGTAAAAAAGGACAAGCGTCTCAATATGTAGTCATATTTTTATAGAAAATATTTCGAACTGTTTGCAAAGAATATGGAATTATTAAGACGGATTCCGTAGCTGAGGCAATGACGAACACAGATCGAAAATTTTACTCAGCTAAAAACCCTTATATGGATGCCCCACAAAGTATTGGATATGGTGTCACGATTAGTGCGCCGCATATGGTAAATACATATGGTTTAAATATACATACATACTTACAGTTGTTTATATACACCCTAACTGGTAGCATTTGAAAGATTGTTTTAACAAAACTCAACAAGACTACCCAAGATGACTTAAAACTGATTTATTAGTTGTGCGTTTAAAAAGAGACTCGAGTATAATTCCGCAAAGAAAGCGACTTTAAAAAAAGGTTATTTAGCAAAACTAAAGATAATATACCAATTCAAGAATTATCAAATTTATGTGCTGTTTCTATATTACAGACGATCAACTCGTCTGAAAAATTTATATGGAAATAACTCAAAAAACTGAGTGCTTTTCATATAAATTTTTCAGACGAGTTGATCGCCTGTAATACAGAAACAGCACATTAGTCTATAAGATTCCATGTAGCTGAAACCATAATGAGATTTGTAATAAGGCATATATAGGAACAACGAAAAATAAACTAAAAACTAGAATTGCTGGTCATAAATCTGATCAAAGATATAGAAATATTAATTCACAAAAAATTGCATTATCGTCACATTGTGCCAGATTAAAGTGCTGTTTCTGTATTACAGGCGATCAATTCTTCTAAAAAATTTATATGTAAAGCACTCAGTTTTTTGAGTTATTTTCATATAAATTTTCCAGACGAGTTGATCGCCTGTAATATAGAAACAGCACATAAATCACTATACCAATTTTGAAAATGTTTCAATAATAGACATAGAAATGTTAGTTTGAAAAAATTTTTATTACATTTTCATTATATTTATTTACATATATGCAATATCTGTAGCCTAATTGGCCAACATAAATATATTACAAGTTTAAAAAACCATGAGAATAATAAAATATAAAATCTAAAAAAAAAAGAATTAAATAAATATTTGTTTTCCTGATGATGCTACACAATAGAGTAGCGAAATATCGAATATATATATATATATATATATATATATATATATATATATATATATATATATATAAAATAAAAATTAAATAAAATACAAAGCATATTTATTTATTTTAGTAAAATAAATGTACCTTGTTTATAATATTCTTCATGATTTGAAAATTACAGTCAAAATAATGTGCTGTTTCTGTATTACGGGCGATCAACTCGTCTGAAAAATTCATATGGAAATAACTCAAAAAATTGAGTACTTTTCATATAAATTTTTCAGACGAGTTGATCGCCCGTAATACAGAAACAGCACATAGGTCTACAAATTTTTAAATAGAATTTTGTTTGTAATTAAATAAATGTAATGTAATTAAATTCATATATGCTTAAAGCACGCTCTGGCTTTGGAATATTTAAGGGATCACTTGAGACCAGGCTGTCATGTTTTAGATGTTGGATCAGGTTCAGGCTATTTAACAGCTTGTTTTTTTCGCTATATACAAGCTCAAGAAGTAAATAGCAACACAATGGTAGTAGGTATAGAACATTTGTCAGATTTGGTTAATCTAAGCAAGATGAATCTTAATAACGATGATGCACAAATGCTTGAATCTGGAAAACTCATTATTGTAGGTAAATTTTTTTCTTTGTATGCAGCTATAAGATGCTTTAAGTCAAGTGTTGTTTTAATGCGTTTTGGTGCTAAGAGGGTGATGGAAGAAAGGGATGCCTAGAATATTCTCCGTATAACGCAATTCATGTTGGCGCTGCTGCTCCTGAGAGGCCACAAAACTTAATAAAACAATTGGCAAAAGGTGGACGTTTAATTGTGCCAGTAGGTCCGGAATATGGACATCAGCATATGATGCAGGTGATTTTTTTCAGATTTAAAATTTATGAGCCATTTATTATTTCAATTTATTTGACAGTATGATAAGGATGAAAATGGCGATGTAAGCGAATCCCGTTTAATAGGTGTAAGATATGTACCTTTAATTGATCTGCCAATAAATAAATTTCAATAGCACATTTGTATAAGGAAATAGTTTTTTCCAATATTTATACAAATTATGTTTTCATTAAATATTTGTATTCGATAATCTTCTTGCAAGCACTTAGACGCAAAATCTAATATTTCTAAAATAATTTAAATTAGTTTATTATATTTGGATAAAAAATGGAAAGGAATATTTGTTGGTCCTTATTGGTAATATTAACACTACTACTAGTGCATTTTTTTCGTATATTCTAATATGTTCTTAGAATTATTAACTAAGTAAGAAAACTACTCTCGTTTACTCTTTGAACCACTTCTTTGTGGGATCTTTTTGTTTCTTTTAATATTTTTTTTTCACTGGCTGGGGAGTCATCTTTAAACTAATATCTTTTTCTATTTTATATTGTATTATTTATCTTTAATGTTATTTTGGGAATTTATTCTTTGTAATATAGTTTAAATTAGCCTGAAGAGGCTTGTTATATTACTTATATTGAAATAAATAAATAAAATAAGAATTTTTTATTTTTGTTATATCAAATTTTAGCCTAAAGGACCTAACTTAATAAAATTAAAAAATAATTTTTATTTTTAATTTTTTATGTTTCAATTAGCTGCTGTTTTTTGACATTAAATATGATTTTATACAAACGAAATGCCTGTTGTTGTTCAATGTTTTATTTGTTGTAGACTTGCATGATATGCTTTGCATTTACATGAAACGCCTGGTATTTCCCGATTAACCTGTTTTATGTTTACATTTCGTCTGCACATGGGTTAATATATTTACTTTAACAAAAGCCACATTCAATTCCAGAGATAATTTTATTTATTACCTGTTGACCTCAATTACTTTTATTACAAGCTTTCAAAATTTAAAAAAAAAAATTTACTTTCCTGTATACACAATAAAAAAAACAAATAAATAAATAATTCCAAACAAAAAATTTTGTATATAAACTAAAAAATAATGCGTTATTGGTTTGTTTTTGACCAACACTGTAGAACAGAAATATAATTAAACAGCTGACAAGATTTTTAGAACAGGAACATTATATTTTTAGTTGACAAAAGTGTTTTGTCGTCTGTAAACATTTTGTTTTAAAATAAAAACGGAAAAACTAAAGTTAGTGCAAAGTTTCTTGCTAAGTATTGTCCTATTTAGCACTGCAATGGCCTGGCGTTCGGTAGGAGCAAACAATACGGATCTGATTAGGCAATTAAAAGGTAATAGGTATGTTGGCAAAATTTGTAAATTAAATGTAACATAAATTGAAAAAATAGATTATAGAGTAATTGCGTCTGATGCTGTAGCAGAGGCTATGACGGCTACCGATAGAAAATTTTATTCACCTCGAAATCCTTACATGGATGCTCCACAAAGTATTGGACATGGCGTTACTATAAGTGCACCACATATGGTATTTAATCATTTTAATATGTTGGTGGTGAAATATGTATGTAAATAATTTAATAAATCTATTGCAAAGCACGCTTTTGCTCTAGAGTATTTAAGAGATCACATGAAACCTGGCGCCCATGTTCTAGATGTCGGATCAGGTTCTGGTTATTTGACGGCTTGTTTTTATCGTTATATACAAGCTCAAGGAGAAAACGATAACACTAAAATTGTTGGCATTGAGCATCAACCCGAATTGGTTAGTCTTAGCAAAGAAAACCTTAACAATGATGATCCCCAAATGCTACAATCTGGAAAAATTGTTATTGTAGGCAAGTAAAATATGCACGTTAAACTTGTAGATCGTATTATGTTGTTTATATGTATATAAAAAATAGAGGGCGATGGCCGTGAGGGCTATCCAAAACACGCACCATATGATGCAATACATGTGGGCGCTGCTGCTTCTGAAACGCCAGTAGCTTTAATACAACAGATGGCTAAAGGTGGAAGGTTAATAGTACCCGTTGGTCCTGAAGGAGGGGAACAATATATGATGCAGGTAAATTTTCTTTTGATTTAAGCTGCAAGTCAATCTTCAGTAATATGGATATTTTTCATACTATTTACAATTTAACTAGTACGATAAAGACGATAGTGGAAAGGTAAACAATACACGTTTAATGGGTGTCATGTACGTCCCGCTGACCGATTTACGACGTTCGTGACTTGTTTTGGCTTTCAAAGCACTTATTGTTTTTGTTTTTCTTGGATTTATAATATATCGCTTCTATGTTTGGCTGCATATAACACTTAAATAAAATGATTTCCTTGAAGCATCTTTAATTTTGTTTCTTTTATAAATGTATTAAAAGTGTCAATACTTTACGCTTTGTAAGTTCTGTTGTATCGGTGAAAAAGTCTCTGGTGAATAAAATGGCAAAGCATTGATTGGTCTTAAAGTTGTACCAATTTTTTCCTTCTATATTGTTTTAATATGAGTCTGATTTATAAAAGATTTATTCACAAACTTTTTTTTTACTTAACTTAATAATAATAATAATTTTTAAGCTCATAGTAAGGGTAGTGCTGGAAATATATTTTTATTTAGGATATTTTGAGATTATCAGGGCTAAATATTATTGTTTACACCAAGTCATTTTAAGACAGAGTAGTATGACTACCATGGCTTAACGGTAATAATGGTATCAAATATAAATACGTGCTGTTATAAAATATATGAGGCAATATAATATACTCGGTGAATATAATTAAAATCACTCTTCTAGTATGATTTGTCTGTTAAGCTTCACAATGGAAGGCTAATAAAAAAAATTGCAGATTTTTTAGAACTACTCGCTTCTTTTATGTATCATGTCGTTACTTAAAAAATCAAAAATTCCTTAACAGTGTAGTCACACGGTCAAGTTTTTGTTTAATTCCCTTTCAAGAAATTTACACATACTGCTTGTCAAAATTCACAAAAATTGAAAGCTTTGACGTAGGCTGCACGCAATTATTTCAAAGCAAGTTTTTAAGCAAGATGTCGTAAAGAAAACAAAAAAAAAATATTTGAATGAAAAAAACTTCAATCAGCTGTTCTCTTGAATGAAAATTGAAAAACTCAATTGAACGAAGATTTGAAAGCAAACTCTCAGCAAGTTTTTAAAATGAGACAAATTTTAAAAATTGAATGAAAACTTGATCGTCTGACACTCTAGTAAAAAGCACATGACATGACCCCTTATTCACCTTTAAATATTCGGATTTAGATTATAATCCAAACCTAAGGGGGCGAATATATGTATATATTTCAGATAAAAATGAATTATTATTTCATAAATTAACTTATTTTAGAAATTTCGATTTAGATATTGAATCGTATATTTTGCAAAGTTGGTATCACTTTTGCAAAAAGTTTTCTACTACTAAGTAGTGCAACCACGGGCATTCTATGAAGTAGAAGAAGAAAAAATTGACAAAAAGTTAATGGAAAGTGGCATTTTACTGCATTTTTTAATTGTTACACAAAAATTACTTATTTTAAATTAAAAAATGTTACAATAAGACGAGGAAATAAATTGTTACAGAACTCCATAACCTTTTGCATTGAAACACCTTCAAAGTAATGTAAAATAAATATTTTTCTGTTATTGTAAACTCTGAGTAACACTGGCCCAAGCCAAGGTTTTTGAACAAAGTGAAAAGGAAGAGGCAAAACTAAATTAATGAACTAATATAAATATCTAATATTAAATACTAGATTACAGTATGACAACAGTTAATATTAATACGCGCAAAAGTCCCAATGTTTTCAAAAAACAGGGCACAGATCAGTGGATTAAATTAAATGTGGGTGGTCAATATTTTCTTACCACAAAGACAACACTTTCTCGTGATCCAAATTCGTTTTTATCACGATTAATACAGGAGGACTGTGATTTAATATCTGATCGGGTAAGATTTTTTTGGGGTTTATGTTTATTTGTATAGCTTTGCTCATTACAAAAACTATGGCAAATAACACATTAAAATAATGAAAATTATAATCATAATTCTATAAAAACATCATGCAGCACAATAAAGCATACACACATACGAACCTTATTTTGTATCAAGTGTATAACTTGCCCTGATAATATTGTTAAATGGTTAATTTATTGTCAATTATAATCTAGTCAGTTTTAATCTTTCAATTAAATATTTCTGAATTTCTTGTTTAACTCTAAAGCTCGTATAATGGAATTGTTAATCCAGCATCAAGTATAATTAAAAAAGTTGTATTTCTATTTAAATAGTTTGCTGTAATGAACAAGCGACAATAAGTTGGCTCAAAAAATTGCTATTTTATATCTTTCGTCGTGCAAACCAAATTTTGGCATACTGCATGTAGGTATATTTTTTAATTTTTTTTCTCTTTTTTATGTAACTTCAAGGATGAAACCGGTGCATACCTAATAGACAGAGATCCAAAATATTTCGCTCCAGTTTTGAATTATTTACGACATGGCAAATTAGTACTAGATGGTGTTTCAGAGGAGGGAGTTCTTGAAGAGGCTGAATTTTATAATGTTACACAGCTAATAGCTTTGCTCAAAGAATGCATTCATCACAGAGATCAAGTAAGTTTATTTTTACATCAATTAAATATAGATATTTATAAAAAAAATAGTTAATATCAAAAAATTTTATTTAAAAATTATGCCGAGTTCATAGCTGCATACTTTGTAATACATGCAAAGAACAAGTTTCAGCTAAAAGATTTTTAATGTTATAAAACATCCAAGAGCAGCAGGGTTATTTTAGCCAAACAGCCTTTCGCACTAGAATTTTCTTTACAAATCATAAAATGCTTGTTAAAAGAATTTCTGCTTACACTATGCAATCTTTCATGAAACTAACCTTCTGAAATGTTACTTTCACAATTACTTTTCTTTTTTTCTATAAGCCAAGCTTTATACCTTTTTTTTTGCTGTAACGAATATTTTTAAAAAGACTAACTAACTAAGCCGAATTTTAAATTTTATCAATTATTTTCTATTTCAACTCAAGAATATTCAAATCTTTTGCCTTTACATTTTGCAGAGACCTCAAACGGACAAGAAACGTGTGTATCGTGTTCTACAATGCCGTGAACAAGAATTGACACAGGTATGCGGAGTAACAGTTTAGAATAAAAATTAACATTAAAAAAACTTCTTTTACCATTTAACAGATGATCTCAACACTCTCTGATGGTTGGAGATTTGAGCAGCTGATCAGTGTTGGCACACAATACCATTCGAATTATGGTGCATTTGATAATAATGAATATCTTTGTGTTGTTTCCAAGGAATGTGGCACATCAAGTGGTCGTGAACTCGAACTAAATGATAGAGCAAAAGTATTGCAACAAAAAGGGTCTCGCATGTAAGATTTTTCATTTATTATTTTTCTGATCTACTAAATGAAACTTAATCGAGATTATTATTTGATTTTTAATTATATACATTTCATTATTTTTTTATATTTTCGACTTTCTATCACTGTATATTTTCATCTTAAAAAATTAGATTTGTAAAAGCAAACTAATCTAAACTGTAATAAGCAGATACAAAGTATTGCATAAATAATTCATTACTTACTTAATTATAGTTTTATACCAATTGATATGTAAAAAAATATATTAAAACCAAGTACATATATAAATATGTACGTGTTTAAATAAATAAAAAATAATGTTTTTTTTTCTTTTTTCTGTTTTCTTTTTTTAATTGCAGTCTTGGAATTTAAACAATATATGTAAAACAAAATCAAAGCTTTTAAAATCTAAAAACCCTCTGAGTTAGTAACAAAAACTAAAACAAAAACAAAATATCACACATTTCTGTAAGTTGTATTATCACCCAAGTTCACAACACCATCATCTCCAGTTTCAATAACAATAATATTATTCAAAACACTTGGAACAATTGCATATAAACATACATATGTAAAGATATTTTTTCGCCATTTATTATTTATACTATGTATGTTTGTATGTATGTATTATGTACTTTTATTTTTAATATTTGAAACTTAATTATTTTCTAAAATATTTAAAACTGACTTATATTTTCAAACTTTCTACAATAGTATATAAAAGAAAAAAACAGCATTTAGTACGTGGCGACATTTTTAAATATGATCCAATTTATATTACGTCAGAAGCTAATATATTCTAATCATATATTTTGTTAAAAATATTACAATTAGCTTCTTAAATTTATAAAAAGTGTTTACATTCAGATTTTCGTTTTGCTCGGCAAAGATTTAATATATATTAAGTAAATTAAAGTGCATTCATAAAGAAACTTTATAATTGGATATACTTTGATTCTATAATAGTTTCTACAACATATTAAAACAAGGAAACAGTTTTTAATTAACGTTATACGAAATCTTGTTAAGATTAAGCAGATAAAATTTAAGACATTCTGCAGACTTAAGGCCCAACTATAATGTGCATAAAGGCCCAACTATAATGTGCATAAACTAGCTTATGCCAACTTATACAACTGTGCAAATACATTAAATTATATGTGGTAAACTATAATGTGAATAAGATAACTTTTCGTCAAGTTTCGTTAAATTTCATTTCTTTATGCAAGGTACGAAACTGATCGCACTTTCCGTACGGAAACAGCTGATTGTGCTCTGGTTTGTACATTAATAAAGAAATTTTCTAATTAAGACCTAAATTGTTAAATTTTTTAGTTTTTAATTCAATAAAAAATGTAGAAAACACAACATTTTTCTTTATGGCCAATGTTTTACAATTATAATATATTTAAATTAAATTTGTATTTATACACACATATGTATACCATATAAACGATGAACATCGTTGCATTTTTTAGTACGGTTGGCCACAAACACAAAACAGAAAATAATTTGTAATATTTTTTTTTTTACATTTTCTTAGAACATAAACCAAAATATGTAAATGTGTTTGGGAATGTTATTAAATATATAAAATACTTTCTTTAAAGCCTTTTAGTTTTAAAATTTTGTTGATTTATATAGAGAGTATTTTTGGCAAAAGTACGAAATAAACATAAATGTGCAACTGTGGCAAATAAATTACTAAATTTATATAAGCACATTGTAGCCACAAAAATTTCTTTGATAAGTTACCTAAGCATTTGACAGGCTTTTCGTTGAATTTTTGACATAAGCTAAAGCTAGCTTATGCACATTATAGTTGGGCCTTAAGCTAGCTTTAGCTTATGTCAAAAATTCAACGAAAAGCCTGTCAAATGCTTAGGTAACTTATCTAAGATATCTATGCGGCTACAATGTACTTACATAAATTTAGTAACTTATTTGCCACAGTTGCACATTTCTGTTTATTTCGTACTTTTGCCAAAAATAATTTCTATATAAATCAACAAAATTTTAAAACTAAAAGGCTTTAAAGAAAATTTTTTATATATTTAATAACATTCACAAACACATTTACATATTTTGGTTTATTTTCTAAGAAAATGTAAATAAAATTTTATTACAAATTATTTTCTATTTTGTGTTTGTGGCCAAACATACTAAAAAATGCAACGATGTTAATCGTTTATATGGTATACATATGTGTGTATAAATACAAATTTAATTTAAATATATTATAATTGTAAAAAATTGGCCATAAAGAAAATGTTGTTTTTTCTACATTTTATATTGAAGTAAAAACTAAAAAATTTAACAATTTAGGTCTTAATTAGATGTATAAATCAAAGCACAATCAGCTGTTTCCGTACGGAAAGTGCGATCAGTTTCGTACCTTGCATAAAGAAATGAAATTCAACGAAACTTGACGAAAAGTTATCTTATGTACATTATAGTTTACCACATATAATTTAATGTATTTGCACAGTTGTATAAGTTGGCATAAGCTAGTTTATGCATATTATAGTTGAACCTTTAAACTGCAAGATTCATTATTATTATTATTATTTTTTTTTTGTTTAATTTCATTTTATTTGTAATATAAAACCAAACACGGCCAAAAATAACAATATTACTAAGGAAATTACACCTGAGATAAAAAATAAAAATAATAGCACAATGTACCAAATTGGCTCCTTAGCCATAAATAAAATTTAAAAGAGAAATAATATGACAACTGAAACTAAAAGACATATTGTAAAAATTCCTTTTGAAGGACTGCATTAACTTGCATTGCCTAAATTTATAAAAACCCGCTGTCAGAAATATATAAAACAAAAACAAATATACAGCCCAATAATTAATATTCTCACGGAATTTTTTTCCTATCGAAAAAATTTTTCTCGGAAAAAGATTCCTCCAATTATGAATTCCGTGGGAAAAAACGATAAAAAGTGGCATCATCGTAATTTGAAGTTGTTTTTATTTTATAATTCATAATACCTGCTTTTTTCCCCAAATTTTTTTTCACTTTCCGCAGTCAATCTGAAGGGGAGAATGGGAAAAGTGAAAAAACTCGCACGGAATTTTTTGTTTATAATTGGGCTGATAATAAAATATTTATTTTTCTTTTTATAGAACTTTTTTTGCATTAATTCGCTTTGTGTAATGTGTTCATGAGCTAGTAATTGCATAGTTTTTAAATCGCATACTGTTTTAGATACGACAACCTTATTTGCATTATAAATTTTGGCATGACATGATTCTATAGTAGAATAAAAAATCATTACATATTTGAAAAATGGCAATAGAGTGTTATTATAACGTACGAAAATATATAAGTCTTTTATTCATGTTTTGTTGTTTTTTAATATTTCGAGCATCTTCGGTGCACTTTTTCAAAAAAATTTGACAGTATTCAAAGAAAATATAAGCTTTAAAGAAATTAAACATTAAAAGACTTATTTTTCTTTTCTAATTTATTAAGCACTAGGTCAGTTTTATAAATAATAAAAATTTTTTATTTATATTTTCAATATTTCGCCACACCTTTGGGTGGCATCATCAGGAAACAGGAAACAAAAAATTAAATTTTCTTTTTTCAAAAATAACAAAAATTAAAATGAAATTATTTTTTCAAACAAAAAACAGAAAAATTAAAAATCAAACGACAAAAAACTCAAATATTTAAACATTTACATTTTTATAAATTTAAAACTCAAAAAACATTCAAGTAAAATAACTCAATAATTTTAAACATTTACATTCTTATAAAAATTTTAAAAACAGAAAACATTCAAATTACTTTAAAATTTTAAAAAACTTAATACAAATACATTAACATAAACTTTCACGATAGAAATGTTACAAGCAATCATATACTCTCAAACGTTAATTAATTTTTATGCACTAAATGTCTATAACATTGCGCAACATTATCAGTATCAGCCTTAAAGTTTATTCTTTTTGTTGCTGGTATTTTAATTATTTGTAACATCTCTAACATATACTGTCGCTTATAATTATTTTCTATATTTAAAACAGATGCATCTTCAAAGTTAGGATAATGATTAAATCTGGCACAATGGGAAGATAATGCAGTTTTTTGTGAATTATTAACGTCCCTGTATCTTTGATCAGACTTATGTCCAGCTATTCTAGTTTTTAGTTTATTTTTTGTCGTACCTACATATTCCTTATTACAATTCTCACTATCATTACCATTACAAGGTATTTTGTAAACTACATTTGACATGTCCCATTTTTTAATCTTATCTTTTGTTTTACTAAATAATCTATTTAAAGTATTATAAGTTTTGTATGCCATTTTATATTTATCCCCATCAAAAATTTTTGATTTTTCAATCCTTTCTGCTATTTCTGGTACATAAATTAAAGACTTGTAAACTTTAGTTTCTGTAACATCTCTTGTATTATTTGCTCTTCTAAACCTTAATTGTTTAAACAAACTATTTATCACTCTCATTGGAAAATTATTATCAATTAATATCTTTTTAACTTTATCTTTATTGCTTTTGTGAAATTCCTTATCACTTAGCTTAAGTACTTTTTCTATCAAATTTTTTCCCGTATTAATAATTATTCTTTTATTATGCTTTGAATAATAATTAATAATTCTCCCGGAAGCTGTTGGCTTTTGATACCAATCCATTTTTAGTTTATTCCCTCTCCTTACTACTAACGTATCTAAATAGGGCAATTTAAAATTATTTTCTATTTCTATTGTAAATTTTATACAACTATTGAAATTATTTAATGTTTCTAACATATTTTCAATACCAGATGCAGAAATAATACAAAACAAATCATCAACATATTTTGTCATTATTCTTGGTTTTATATTTACTTCATTAATGCACGTGTCTAATAATTTTTCCATAATAATATCTGCCACAACAGGGGAAGCTGGAGATCCCATTGGAAGCCCTTTTTGTTGCAAATATATGTTACCATTATATTGAAAGTATCTGTTATCTTCAATACAGAATTTTAAAATTCGTAAAAATAAACATTTTTCCATCCTAGTATATTCCTGTATTACGTTCCATTTTTCTTCAATAATATTCAATGCCAAATCAACAGGTATACTTGGAAATAAAGAGACTACATCAAAAGATACGAATTTTAAAATTCTGTATTGAAGATAACAGATACTTTCAATATAATGGTAACATATATTTGCAACAAAAAGGGCTTCCAATGGGATCTCCAGCTTCCCCTGTTGTGGCAGATATTATTATGGAAAAATTATTAGACACGTGCATTAATGAAGTAAATATAAAACCAAGAATAATGACAAAATATGTTGATGATTTGTTTTGTATTATTTCTGCATCTGGTATTGAAAATATGTTAGAAACATTAAATAATTTCAATAGTTGTATAAAATTTACAATAGAAATAGAAAATAATTTTAAATTGCCCTATTTAGATACGTTATTAGTAAGGAGAGGGAATAAACTAAAAATGGATTGGTATCAAAAGCCAACAGCTTCCGGGAGAATTATTAATTATTATTCAAAGCATAAT
This sequence comes from Gymnosoma rotundatum, assembly GCA_916610165.2. Classification (NCBI taxonomy): domain Eukaryota; kingdom Metazoa; phylum Arthropoda; class Insecta; order Diptera; family Tachinidae; genus Gymnosoma; species Gymnosoma rotundatum. Next base: position 128,323,922 of record OU744340.1, on the reverse strand, counting down.
AAAAGAATAATTATTAATACGGGAAAAAATTTGATAGAAAAAGTACTTAAGCTAAGTGATAAGGAATTTCACAAAAGCAATAAAGATAAAGTTAAAAAGATATTAATTGATAATAATTTTCCAATGAGAGTGATAAATAGTTTGTTTAAACAATTAAGGTTTAGAAGAGCAAATAATACAAGAGATGTTACAGAAACTAAAGTTTACAAGTCTTTAATTTATGTACCAGAAATAGCAGAAAGGATTGAAAAATCAAAAATTTTTGATGGGGATAAATATAAAATGGCATACAAAACTTATAATACTTTAAATAGATTATTTAGTAAAACAAAAGATAAGATTAAAAAATGGGACATGTCAAATGTAGTTTACAAAATACCTTGTAATGGTAATGATAGTGAGAATTGTAATAAGGAATATGTAGGTACGACAAAAAATAAACTAAAAACTAGAATAGCTGGACATAAGTCTGATCAAAGATACAGGGACGTTAATAATTCACAAAAAACTGCATTATCTTCCCATTGTGCCAGATTTAATCATTATCCTAACTTTGAAGATGCATCTGTTTTAAATATAGAAAATAATTATAAGCGTCGGTATATGTTAGAGATGTTACAAATAATTAAAATACCAGCAACAAAAAGAATAAACTTTAAGGCTGATACTGATAATGTTGCGCAATGTTATAGACATTTAGTGCATAAAAATTAATTAACGTTTGAGAGTATATGATTGCTTGTAACATTTCTATCGTGAAAGTTTATGTTAATGTATTTGTATTAAGTTTTTTAAAATTTTAAAGTAATTTGAATGTTTTCTGTTTTTAAAATTTTTATAAGAATGTAAATGTTTAAAATTATTGAGTTATTTTACTTGAATGTTTTTTGAGTTTTAAATTTATAAAAATGTAAATGTTTAAATATTTGAGTTTTTTGTCGTTTGATTTTTAATTTTTCTGTTTTTTGTTTGAAAAAATAATTTCATTTTAATTTTTGTTATTTTTGAAAAAAGAAAATTTAATTTTTTGTTTCCTGTTTCCTGATGATGCCACCCAAAGGTGTGGCGAAATATTGAAAATATAAATAAAAAATTTTTATTATTTATAAAACTGACCTAGTGCTTAATAAATTAGAAAAGAAAAATTATTTAAAAAGGTCAAAGAAACATTTACATATAATTAAAAGACTTATTTAAACAAAAATTTTTAAAATAAGATTATACGTACATAAAATTTTTTACCTTGAGCATGAATAAAAGATTTAATAATAATTAAAATTACAAGTTTTAAGGTCAAAGAAATCAATAAATGTACAGAAACAATTTTGGGAAATTATTGAATTTTTTTTTTTGCTCTGAAAGAGGTTCTGGCGTTGCGTTACGTTTTAAAAAAATTTCCATTTAACGTTTTTATATGAGGCAGAAAGAGATAGCAAAAAACTCTATCTCTGACTAATCTGACCGCAACTTTAGTAACACTGCTATTGACATTTACGCCTATTATAACAACTTGACGTTAGTTACAGGCATAACAATAACAAAATCCTACCTTTAACTAACGGCAATTTGTAATAATGGCCCTTGGAATGTTTTTTTATGATGTTGGCTTCTCAGTTATCTCCACAATTTTTAATTATATTTTTATAATAATATTCCTGACCAAAATGCAGTAAGTGAATTTATTTAATTTAGTTTGAAGAAATTCTCATTTAAATTTTTCCATAGCAAATTGGCAACGGCAAAATATTATAAAAAATATATCAAAATCACAATATGTTTTGTACAACGTAACTCTAACTCTGATGTCTTTGAACTTTCGAATTTTTTTTGTAAAGCTTACTTTACCATTAGCAAAGAGCTCTTCTGAGAAGGGCAGTTAACTTTTTACAATTTATTCTTGAATAAAATTCAGTCTTTGGTCTTAAACTAGAAACAAAAACTTTTAAACTTAATGTTTAGGTTTCGTAAATTCAGAAAATAAAGCACAAAAATCAATTAAGTAAAATGCAATCTCGACAAGGCTCGTTATTTCCAGTTTTTACTCATTTAAAATTTGCTATTAATATTTTTTATTTGTTATTGATAATCTTTTCTTTTTGCCGAAATTCCTTATGTTCTTTATATTTTGTTTCTTTTGCACTTTAAGTTACAATAACTTGAGACATACAGCTAAAAATATATTTCTCAAATCTGTAAAAAGTCATCTCATCTCTTTTAAATGATCTTATTTTATGAAACAAAAACTGGGCATAGAAAAGTTGAATGTAAAAAAGTTCTTGCCAACACTATATAACTGTAAAACCTTTTTACATTACAACGTAACGTGACTTTTAATATTTTTCTTATGACGACTTTATTTACAACCATGACTTTTAGTCATGATACAAATTTATAATTAAATTTCAGTCTTATACTACCTATAGAGAAGAAACATTTATTTATTAAAGAATTTTAACTTGGAAAGTTTTTAAAAATGTAATTTTACATTTACTTTTTTGTTTGCTAAATTATGGGAATGAAAAAATTTGGATTTTAAAAATTACACTTATTCATTAGTTGTTTTTGAGACAAATTGAAAAAAAAAGAAAAACTATGTATAAACGAGAAATTATAGACATACATAATTCAGCCCAATTATGAATATTCTCACGGAAAAAATTTTTCTCGAGAAAAGATTCCTCCAATTATGATTTCCGTGGGAATAAAATTATAAAAAAGTGGCATCATCGTAATTTGAAGGGAGATTTTTTGTTTATTTTCATATAATTTTTATTTTATAATTTAGAATACCTACTTTTTTCCCCCAAATTTTTTTCACTTTCCACAGTCAATCAAAAGGGGAAAAATTTATAATTGGAGAAAAGGGAAAAGTGAAAGAACTCGCACGGAGTTTTTGTTTATAATTGGGCTGATTGTTTTTTTTTAACTGCAGTTTTTATATAAAAAAGTAAAATAATGTAAATCAAATACGAGTGTAATACAGAAAGGCAAAAAGTTCAGTTCTTTTGAAAATGCAATAGATATAGATATAACACATTCTTTAATCAATAAAAAACAATATAAAAAGAAATATACTATTGATTGTTATAGCAGTAAAATTAAAACAAAGTGGCACATTTACAAGGTAAATTCAAAAAATGACAAATAAGAAATAATAAATATTAGTAGTACTATAATACTATAAAAACAACTTTATACATTTAATTGCAATATTGAACTTCAAGTATTTATTATTTTTAAAAATTAATTTTAATAATTATTATTGACTGATTTAAAATTTTACTGTTCCGTAGATATTTTTAATTTACAATAGATTTACGTATAAATAAACATAAATTTATAATTAATGACAATTTTACACAAAGGCACATAAACAACATTAATAACAACAAGTAGTTAATATAACGTGTTCAATTTTTTTAAATTTTTAATGCATTGTTTGTAAACAAAAAATTGTAATTAATTATAAACTTTTAAATCTTCAACAGTAAAATTAATAAAATACAGAACAAATATTAAAGAAATTGCAGAAAATACTTTAAAACCCATTTGGCTATATTTCATAATAAAATCCTTTAAAATACGGAAATACGATACAAAAAATATTAAGTGCTTGTAAAAAAATAAAATTAATATATATGAGTAATATAATATATAAACAATTTTAAGTTAAAATAAAAAATCAATCCTTTTTCTAAAAAAAGAAATCTGCTTTCATTTTAAATTTAGTTTAACTTCTGAAAATGAAAAAATAACATACAACAAATAATCAGCTGGCGCACTGCGACCATGAAAAATATACGTGTGCCCTCAATATATACAAAAGATTAGAAATCAAGCAACAATAACATATGACAACGAACATGTTAATTAGAGTAGGGTGCTCGCTTATGTACAATTATTTATGTTGTGTTTTTATAAAGTGGTTAATTTTGACTTTTGAAGCAGTGATCGGCAATAAGTCGTTTTTTCGCTATTCATAATCACTTACAAAATTTTAAATTCAAGTGAGTATACATCATTTTAATTTTACTACTCAGATTTGTTCGCACTCACTATAAGAATGATTCATAAATACAAGTTGTATGATTATGAGTACTACGTCGACATCGAACTCATATATGTATGATTCGTGAAGTATGTCGTTTAGATTTATAATTTTAAAAAAATACTCTGAATACTTACAACTCATTTAACTCATTCAAGACACTAAAGAAAAAATTAACGGTTCTATTCTTTAGTACTTTACAAAAGGACGGCGATTGTTACATTAAAATATAGGGACAAAAATAAAAATATAAAATATTTTTTATCAATATAGAAGTGTGTAATAATCAATGAAAATGTAATAAATGAAAACTAATAAAATGTAGAATCAGCAATACAAACCTTTCTTTCTTAAAAACCACTAGTAATAGGGCTCGTTACTATATTTTGAAACTTATAAAAAAGTTTCAACTAAAAAATTTTCCAAGGAAAAATTTCACTAATAACGTTGCCACGTAAAAATTTTCAATTAAATTTTCACGAAAATTAATTTTCCCATAAAAATGTTTTCGAAATAGAAGAAATTTTCTTCAAAGCAGCTTTTGTTTCTAAGCAGTTTTTTAAACGTAAAAATCTTTTTGGTTGAATTATATATGCAAGAGTTAAAAAGGTTCTACTTGGAAGCATTATGAAAGTAATAAACATTCCTCTAAACATTATTCTAAAAACCTTTAAAGTTACTAAAATAATAAAAAAAAGCATCCCACACACCACTGTGAAACCTTCTATTGAAATAATAAAAAAAAAACATCCCAACGCCACTGTGAAACCTTCTACAGAGTATTTTATTTTCCGTTAGCGAATCATACTTATTTTGTATTGACTGTATATAATGAGTTAGTGAGAGTCGAAATCATCAACATCATACATGTTGTTAAGTATGAATACTCAGAGTAGTTCAAACCTTTGAGATGTTTGGTGTTTAGTGAGTCAGAAAAATGTATGAATGCGTATAAGTACAAAAAAATAAGAGTCATGATTCAACTCCACTTGTTTCTCCACTACTCATAACCGATCACTGTTTTGAAGTTAGTCAGATTTACACTTGATATTATTTCATGACATTTTTATTTTCAACTAAAAGTTACAGCGAGTTTCTTGACGTTTCTATACTATGAAATTTTTCATGGCATCGGATGGTGCAAAAAAAAGCCTAAAAATTCAAGCCATGCCATTTTGTCCACCCCGCATGCGTCTCTACACCTCGAGTAAACAAACAAAAATTTCGTTTCATGCAAAATGCCGTCGTGTAAAATATGAATTAAGGCCCAACTATAATGTGCATAAACTAGCTTATGCCAACTTATACAACTGTGCAAATACATTAAATTATATGTGGTAAACTATAATGTGAATAAGATAACTTTTCGTCAAGTTTCGTTAAATTTCATTTCTTTATGCAAAGTACGAAACTGATCGCACTTTTCGCACGGAAACAGCTGATTGTGCTTTGGTTTATACATTAATAAATAAATTTTCTAATTAAGACCTAAATTGTTAAATTTTTTAGTTTTTAATTCAATAAAAAATGTAGAAAAAACAACATTTTTCTTTATGGCGAATTTATTACAATTATAATATATATAAATTAAATTTGTATTTATACACACATACGTATACGATTAAGCGATGAACATCGTTGCATTTTTTAGTACGGTTGGCCACAAACACAAAACAGAAAATAATTTGTAATATTTTCTTTTTACATTTTCTTAGAACATAAACCAGAATATGTAAATGTGTTTGGGAATGTTATTAAATATATAAAATATTTTCTTTAAAGCCTTTTAGTTTTAAAATTTTGTTGATTTATATAGAAATTATTTTTGTCAAAAGTACGAAAAAACATAAATGTGCAACTGTGGCAAATAAGTTACTAAATTTATATATGTACATTGTAGCCACATACATTTCTTTGATAAGTTACCTAAGCATTTGACAGGCTTTTCGTTGAATTTTTGACATAAGCTAAAGCTAGCTTATGCACATTATAGTTGGGCCTTTAGGCTAGCATTAAGTGTTGTCATATTAGATTAATATTTTCGATGTACCAAAAAGTTCGTTCAATTTTTTTCGTTAATTTTGCAAACCTGCTTACGAATTGAGTAACAGCTGGTATTCTTTTAACAATTTGATTTGTTAGCACATGAATTAAACTTTAAAAGAATAGGATTTGTTCATGTTTTTCTGTATGGAGAAAACTTGGCAATGTTCATGTTTTGTTTACTCATATTATCGGGCTGATTGAAATGTGCACAACAATAGCAACTAAAAAACAAACAAAATAATCTTATTACTAAAAATCCTTAAATTTGTGTAATATTTTTTACTTATTTAGACGAAAGTGATGTTTGATGGCAGACATCTTTGTATGAATACATATCTGCTAATATTTCAGTTGTAGACACTTGTAAATGATTGTAAATCAAAACAGTGATGGGAAACAAATCGTACTTTCAGCGTCAAAATGTACATTTGTATTAAGACTTACTTTTTAAGTTGAAGTTGTTTAATACCATTGTTTAAAAAAAAAAAAAATAAATAAATAAATAAATAATAATTTTTCTCTCTTTATTAAAAAAAAAAAACAATCAATAATCAATATCGGTGATTTAAATAATTACTCGGGAAAATAGCACGAAAAAAAGATTTTTATTAAATTAATTAATATAATTAAAAAGAAATTCCCGTTGTATAAAATAATTTCACATCCGAGTTGTTTAGTTAAAATAATAAATTTGGTCCTATATTTTCTAAATGTTTTGTTACAGATTGCACTAATCTAAATCTACCATAAATGGAAGATAACTAATTTAAATTGGTTTTGTTCAAAATTTGCTACTTTTAATTGAATGTATGTACATCCATACGTTAAGTGGTTTGTTTTTAACTAGCAAAATTTAATCTTCAAAACTGTAAAAGCAAGTCTAAAAACATCTCTTAAAAGTTCAAGCTATGCCACAAACAAAAATTTTAATGAACTAGTTTCATGTAAAATAACGTGGTGTAAAATGCCAATAGGAAAAAAATATTTTTTCAAAATTTTTATTTATTTTTTCAAAATTTTTATTATTATTTATGCGGCCTACAGATGATAAACTTTTTTTTAATTCGCATATGTCAAAATTGCTTACTTTTTATCGAATTTTCTGTTGAAGCTAAAGTCACTTGATATGAATTTTTTCTTGGTACTTTTCTGTATGTACAAATGTATGTTCCATTTAAAATTTCAGTTTTCCATGTCCGGTATGAACCAGAACACTTTGTTTATTATCAAAACCCAGAAAGTTACAATCAAAACAATAACAAATAGTGAAATTTTTATACACATATTAACAAAATCAATAAATAATATTGTTCTTTGGAAATATCATTATAAATTATAAACAATGCAAAATTTTGATATGAATATGGATTTTTTGTTTGCACTTTTACCACCATCAAATTGTAAGTGTATTACATGCTGCACGAAAAAAAAAAACAAATTTAAAATTTTAATTTAATTACGTTTACAATTTAAACTTTGTGAAGACAAATGTATAATAATTGTATTATTTTTTAGTTCAAATGACCGATGAACAATTAGTATTGTGGCAACACAATGCCATTTTCGAGTGTGAATGTGATAATTTTATAAATCGACGCATTGAGGCAGATCGCCAAGAACGGGCTGATTATTTAAGTAACTATGCGATAAATACTGCCATACAACAGCATGGTCTACAAAGAAGGCGCAGAAGGAGTGAGGGGAATGAAAACGAATTAAGTAATGTGTTTGTCGTACATCCTCCAGCGAGACGTCCCCGTTTAGGACCACATTCGTATAAGGTTTACGAAGATGCTGTCGCTGAAGCCATACGAGAAAAAGGTTTAGTATTAAGAGGAAGACCTTAAAATAATAATTTGTGAAAAAACAATCATGTATAAAGAGAACATTTTGTAACCTAAACTGCAATTTTCTATTGGAATGAAAAGAAATTTTAAACTAGGAACCTGTGTGGAAATATTTATAGTAATTCACATGGAATTGAAACATTAGTTAATGTAATGCTATCAATTTTTTTTCTGGAATTTCACTCCAAAATTATTAAAAAGTAAAAACATATTTTGTGCAGTTTTTTTTTTGTTATTATATGATATAATAATAATAATATAATAATAAGGTTTAATCTCTATTATCCTTATATTTTAAGTTGTGAATGAATATAACAATTAGATTATACTAAAATACTTTTAAATTGACAAGTAAATATACGTATGTATGTATGTATTAGTAATGCGAAAATATATGTATTGAATATTTGTGTGAATTTTGAATAAAATGCGTATCTTTTTATAATAAAATTTATAATATTTGATATATACTTAGTTGATGTATAAAAATATTTTTATATTTTTAAAAGGAAGTTCTTCCATATCAAGTGTAATTACCTCTAATCCAAGGCTGTTGCTTAATCAGAATAAGTTTTTATTCAATAGATTCTCACATTAAAAAAAATTAATATTACTTATTCCATATAAAATAGTGTTATGGTAGGAATGGGCGGAAGCACCCGGCCTAGTGGCGCTTAAGGTTTGGTATATATGAAAATGAACACTTTTTAGCCAGGCTTAATTTTGTATTTTTGTAAATAAAATAATTTTAAATGTGTTAATTTTTAAACAAAACATGAAATGTTTATTTTAATATAATAAAGTAATTTATTATCTGAGTCGCTCATGAATTTTTAACTAAAAAAAAGTAGGGAAACGCACTTAATGATTTTTGGAGTTGCTGTCGTATATCTGTGATTAGGTGTTGCAAAAATGCGCCGTAGCCGCTCCTGAATTCCGATTCTTAAACCACGACCTTAAAGGTATTTATTCTGTTGTATTTTTTGTCGTTACCGCTCTGTCGTTCATTACTTGGCAAACAACTTGTGTTCTAGATATTGCACAGCCTGTTCATTAAAGTTTATATATCCCATCGAATTTATTTATATGTTAAAGTTAAAAAAAAAAATACTAAAAGCCCAGTCAAGGCACATCAATTAATTTATTGATTTGCCATCAGCTGCGCTCTTAGCACCATCTCATAAATGAATTCCCCATTACTAAGATAATAATTTTTAATGAGTGCTTGATGTATAAGAAGAAGCAATAATTTGACAATATTTTTTATTTCTAATATAATCCTACATGTGGCAAATTGTACATATAATAATATAAGAATCTCTGAAAGATGTCTAGTTTAAAGCATGAAATTAAAACATTACATGAATTAGTAAGAAGTCTGTTTATCCTTTGAAGCCCAGGTCAATCATGATTAACTTTTCTAGGAACAACTGACGGCTGATTTACGTGCGCAAATTGAGGATGCAAATAATCTTGTAGGCCTAGAAGATCACGACGAGACTCTTTTAAAATTACAAATGGAAAATACTAAGCTGAAACATCGTTTGACTATATTAAACAAGGTAACATTTTGATTTTAATAAACAATTTGAGGTCTATGTTATCGGGCTACTAAAATTTTTGTAAGGTTATGATGCCGGTTACTCCAACCGGATTTAGTGAAATCTTTAAAGTCATGTTTTACTAGCAGGGGTTTTTATAAACACTTAAGTAAGTGGTTAATACACCTGAAATGCGCTAGAAATCTTTTTGGTGTGAACTTTCTGATTTATAGTTTTAAGCCCTCGTAATTAGATATGTCTAATAAATTCCAAGGCCAAAAAAGATTGTGAGAGACGTAATGACCGGATAGAAGTCTGAAACACATTTGTGAGACAGCTTAATATTCCGACAACCCTCGAGAAAAAATAAAACTTCAGCGGGGACACATTGTTTTTTGAAATATTTATGTATACAATTATTTAAGCTATCCGACTATAATAGACCAATTAAGTACTCCCTGGACCATAATTTTTATATAGTTGAATAGCTATTTCTAAACATTAAAATGTGTTTTCGATTTTTAAATATTTTATGTTTTCAGTTTTTTTATTCTATTAAAAGTGACTTAACTGCTTTATTTTTTTTTTTATTAATTTAAAGGCATTAGAAGTTGAGAAAATGTCTCAAGGTGTTGGAACTGAAGTATTTGTACCCGCGGTTATACCAAAAGTTATGAATGAAATGATTTCTATAACCGAACATTTGTCGGATTTGTTTACTAACGCTATTGCCGATGCTTACCCAACACTAGCTGGAACAACAGCTATTATTTCGCCCGTTAATGTGAATGCTGCTAAATTTGGCGATTATCAATGTAACAGTGCCCTGTCTTTAGTTAAAACACTTAAACTAAGTGGTATTACTAAGTCACCACGCGATATTGCACAAGAGATCTTAAAGCGGTGTCAAGTTTCGCCATTGGTAGAGAAAATGGAAATAGCTGGTGCTGGATACATTAATGTGTTTTTAAAAAAGTAGGTATTTTCCTTTTGAAAGTAACGTATTTTTAATAATTTTTATATTAATGTTAATTTAATTTTTTATGATTTAATATTTATTTTTAATCAAAAATTAAGTATTGATAATAAAATTCATTAATAATTTTAAGTTTCAATAAGAAAAAGTTACAATTTTTTGTTATTTTTACTAGAACTTATGCTGTTGAGGCTTTGACTAATATGTTGCGTGTCGGTGTAAAAGGTCCCCATGTTAAGCGCCAACGTATACTTGTCGATTTTTCCTCGCCAAATATTGCCAAACAAATGCATGTAGGACATTTGCGCTCAACCATTATTGGTGAATCCATATCTCGACTTTTGGAATTTATGGGCCACGATGTGTTGCGTGTTAATCATGTAGGCGATTGGGGAACACAGTTTGGTATGTTGATTGCACACCTTGAGGACATATTTCCAAACTTCCTTAATGAAAGTCCACCTATAAGCGATTTACAAGCCTTTTATAAAGAATCCAAAAAACGGTAATTAGTTTTTTTGAAAATTTACAAAAACTTAATAAAATTTTTCTAAAGGTTTGACGAAGATGAAGATTTCAAAAAGCGTGCATATAGTCGTGTGGTCCAGTTACAAAGTGGTGAACCAAATTCAACTAAAGCCTGGAATTTAATATGCGATGTCTCGCGACGTGAATTCCAGAAAATTTACGATCGCTTAGATGTTCGTTTGACTGAAAAGGGAGAATCATTTTATCAATCTCGCATGGTTGAAGTTGTTAAATTTTTGGAATCAAAAAATCTTTTAGAAATAGACGAGGGCCGTAAAATTATGTGGCCAACAGAAGAAAAGGATTCCATACCATTGACTATCGTAAAATCGGATGGAGGTTTTACTTACGATACCTCCGATATGGCAGCTATACGCTTTAGAATCGAAGAAGAGAAAGCCGAATGGATAATATATGTAGTAGATGCTGGACAACATACGCATTTCAAAAATATTTATGCAGCTGCCGAAAGATGTGGTATCTTAGATCCTCAAAAACACCGTGCCGATCATGTTCAGTTTGGTGTGGTACTGGGCGAAGATGGCAAAAAATTTAAGACACGATCTGGCGATACGGTAAAATTATCTGATCTTTTAGATGAAGGCCTAAAACGATCTTTAGAAAAACTTGTAGAAAAGGAACGTGACAAGGTATTAACCCCTGAAGAACTAAAGGCTGCTCAGGAATCTGTAGCCTATGGTTGCATCAAATACGCTGATTTGTGCCACAATCGTACTAATGAATATGTGTTCTCATTTGATAAAATGCTGGAAGACCGCGGCAATACAGCTGTTTATCTTCTATACGCTTTCACTCGCATTTGTTCTATATCACGCAACAGCGGTGAAGATTTCTCTGATTTAAATAAAGTTTTGGAAACATGTAAATTGGAATTAACACATGAAAAAGAATGGAAACTGGCGAAAACGTTACTCAAATTTCCTGATATTTTGCTAAAAATTTCGAAAGATCTATTGCTGCATATACTTTGTGAATACTGTTATGAAGTTTGCACTGTATTCTCAGAATTCTATGATAATTGTTATTGTATTGAAAAGAACAAGGAAGGACAAATTGTCAAAGTCAACCGTAGTCGTATATTATTGTGTGAAGCTACAGCTGCAATATTGAAAAGTTGTTTCAATATATTAGGTTTGAAACCAGTAAGTAAGATTTAAAATTGTTTTTCAACTAATTAGTCTTCATTTTTTATAAACATTTTATAAAAATAAAGAACACTTGATATTTTGCTTTAAAGACAAAAAGGTATTCTTTTTTTTATCGAAAAATTAAGTTAAAAATTTGTTCGCCAGCGTCGGAAACTTTAATGCTTTTTTGCCCAATTTTTAGACTTATACTTAAACAAATTTTTTTTTAATATTTACATAAAAATGTATATAAGTACCTTGAATGCAAATATCCCCCTACTTTTTCTATTGAACTTGTTTAATTAAAAAATTTGAGCATAACTGATAAGATAAAATTTGAATAAATGACAATTTGAATTTTTGAAGACAGTTTGCGATAATGTGCTTCACTGAAAGGAAGCAAAAATAAAATTATAATATGAGTTTAATTAAAAAAAGAGTAAAATAAAATTAAGTAGCTTTTGCAACTTTAAAAATAAATCAGATACACTTTTTTAAGTTAACAAAATAAATTGTTTACAGGATAAGTATAACCAAAAGATAATTAAAAAAAATATTAAGGAAATAAACAGTGGTGTGGAATTTAATTTTTATGGTTTTCTTTAAATATTAACATAAATAAATGTGTTAAAGAGTTGATTTTATTAATATTAAATTTTAACAATAAAAATATGCTTTTCGCAATTTAGGAATTATAATAAAGTAAAAGCAAAATCAATAAGTAAAAAATGTAGGCTAAATTTACAATCCAAATATAATAAAATAGATATGGCTTAAAAGTGCTACAGACGAAATTATTTGAAAACAGAAATCTTTGCTTTGACAATATTTTTTCATAAAACTTTTATTTGACAGTCAAGCAATTTGCAAGTCTCTTATATTTCTTCAGCGTATTCGTAGTAATAAATTCAACTTGAATGTGTAAAGGCAACGAAGCTTTGCGAGTTCTTTTAATATTATTTGCAACACCCGGTTTTATTGATTTGAGTGACACTAATCAAAAGTTACATTCTGTTGGGCGAATGACACTTTTATATCAACAGCTGTTTCTTTGTTTAGTTCATTTTTCGTTCTTTCTTAAGACGTTTGCATTTTGTTCTGTGTTTTTAGAATAACATCAATTATTTACGGAAAATTTATAAAATTTTCCTACTCAAAATGCGTGCCTTTATATAATTCAATAAAAGGAAATTCGTTCTTAATTATTAAGCTTTAAAGTGATATTTTAATAGCAATTGTAATAATTAGTTTTAGTATTGTTAATTTTGTACTTAAAAACAAATAAAAAAGAAAACAAACAAACAAAAATAAAGGAAGGATGATTTTAAGAATGAATACTAAAATCCACAACTATTGACGTGAAAATAAAGTGTTTGTAGTGCTGTGTATTTAGTTAATGGTTTTGTAACGATAACAACAACAAAAATATCCTACTAATAAAATATCTAAATGTTTACAAACTGTATTTATAATCTTTATTAAGCCTTTTGATTAATAGAAATTAAAGATTGAGTTAAGAAATCCAACATACGACTGAATAAGGTAATCGTCATCAATTATTGTTAAATTATATAGAAGTCAATTTACATATCGCACTTGAGGGTATTAAATCAAAATTTTTAAAATGTTAGTTTTTGCAAGAAATCCACTAACAACATCAGTATCTATCTACTGTAATAATTTCAACGCATTCCAATAACTTTCATCTCTAATACGACATTTGAGACCAAGAACAGTGACCATCATTTGATTGATCCAATGACAATCACTAATGATGGAAATATCCATAATTGCGTAGATTAAAATTTATATCACATTCTTAGTAAAAAAATGAAAAAAAAAATGATGTAAATATTTGTATACCTTGTGATAGCTGCAGCAAACTAGGGATGAACGATCTCGTGATTTTTGAGGAGCGTTATTAACAGTGAACGTGACTTTCAAATCGCCGTTCTTTTAAATAGTTACCGTGATCACCTTTACCTGTTCTTTATTTTATTTAAGCATACATGTTATATTTTTTAATATTTTATTGTATATATTTTATAATATTTTATCATATAAAGAAGGTATTTTAATTTCTATATTCCAACGTCTGTAATTAAAATAGTCCAGAAATAAAATTGATTGTAGGCATTAAAAATTACATGTGCATTTTTTTGTTGCATATGTATGCGTAAAGTTTGAAAAAGAATAGATGTTGTTAAAAGGTAGAGCAAGAAATCAAATTAAAAACAAGTAAGAGTGCTATATTTGGCTATGCCGAATCTTATATACCCTTCACCATCTATGTGAATCTAGTTTAGTGAAGTAACTCCAATCAAAAAAGCAAATACTGGAGTGACAGAAAATTAAAAAATAAAAACATTTTGGCACTGCGTAAGAGAATATATAATTTTACTTAGAAATGCCATCGGGTCTTAATGGGTTAAGCATTTAAAAAAAAAATTTAGCATTTCCATAAATATATCTTCAAAAGCTTTAAAATGATAACCATATAGGTATTTTAAAAAATTTGAAAATTTCAGAGGCCCGTAACTCGGAAAATATGAGCTAGCGCCAACTTGTTCACTTAATGTTTGTTTTTCTAATTTTTAATTCTCCATCGACCCATATGTTTATTTTCTTGATTGGGGTTACTTTATTGTTTGAAATGACATGAAATAATTAGAGGTAGGCGTGGTGTTAACCTGCTGCCTCGAATGACATCGACCGATCTTACAGATTTCCAATGACACCTCATTCGACACTATGTATGATCGATTGCGCATTTAAATTTTCTCTAGCTGATGTAGCGCCTTCGCAAACTTGATTTTAACATTAACACGGACGGAAAGACTGGCAGACGGACATCGCCTAATCGACTTCGCTATGCATAAAAACTCTAAATATATGTATATAATTTATGTGCTCGGAAATGGATATTGTAGAAATTACAAACGGAATGACAAACTTAGATATACTCTTTTTCTACTTTTTCTGAAGAGCTAATTAAGCAGTAGCGAAATGGCCATCGAGACGTGCTTTCACGCTCAATAATCAATATCGGCGATTTAATAATTTAATCAGGATCAAAATAACACGATGATAAAAAAGTTAGTTGTTTTAATTAAATATTCTCGTAGTTTAATTTAATTTATTAATTTGGTTGTGTTTGATCAAACTTTTAACACAGCAGTGTGAAAATATGCCGCTGTTAGTTTATATGTACATATAAAGATGGATAATAAAATAATAATTTTGTTCTAATTAGTGATTAGATGATAAAAAAAGTTGAATAGTATTAGATTATAGTATGACGAAATAAAACTTTTTTATGTCTTATCTGATTTCTTATTTAATTAAGAGATAAAAGAGCATTTAGAGGTAATTATTATTAATTTTATTTCAAATCATGGCAATGGCGGAAGAACTGTAAGTCGATAAAATTAAAGCGACACACGGTGTTTTGTCCCCATATAGCGGATCAGCAAAACTTAAAAAAACCGCTTCAATTTAACTATAGTTATTACAGTCAAGTAAAATTTGTAAGTCTGTGTTGAATCTCAAGCCTCAACTTTAAAAGTTTAATTTTATCTATACATATAGCTCATTTACTTCTAGAACGTCATAACTCAAAATTTCAAATTTTGGAGTTAATCATACAGGATAGTTCGCCATTTTCTAAATTTGTATTTTAAGAAAACTAGAAATGACATAAAGAGTAAGTCGTGGGCACTGCCAGTCTAGAATGAGATTCAGATTAGAGCGAAAGATACATATAACTGTTGTTTGAATTGTTCTCTTTAGGTGTGTAGTAGTAAACTTCGCTAAAATCAGCGCAAAAACATGCCTGCCTGTGGTGGCTCAGTTTTAGGCTCAGAAGTTTTTGGTGTTGGTTCAGGAACTATGGGCCCAGAACTTTGTAGTGTTGGTTGGTAATGAGGATTTGTATTATCTTCTTTAGGTTGCTATATCATTGTTGATAAAAGTTGATTGATATGACGTTTAAGAACATAATCTTCATCAAGTTTTACTTGGTAATAGAAATGATCCAATTTTTTGATGATTGTGGCTAACTTCCATCAGCTTTTTTGTTGGAGTAATATCGACTTGTACTCTCTCACTTTCCCTTAATTGACGAGTTTTACAACAGCTTGTGGGCGTTTTATTTTGAAATATAGGAGGCTTAAGAGCATGCGAATTTGACGGTTTGAATATTGTTCTGAAGGCGTTTTACCATTTGCCAATGGTGTTGCTCGATAGCGAGAATGTGTATCTCTAACTTCTTCATGTATTGTTCGTAAGTTTGAACATTACGTTCGCCGAGGCCATTCGTGGCTGGATGACCCGACGCAATGAACTTCTGAAAAATGCCTCGTCGTGCGCAAAATGATTGAAACTCATTGCTGGTAAATATCGAGGCATTGTCAGAGACAATCACGTCTGGCCTTGCAAACACATCAAGGCCTTGCAAACAAATAGTATTATTGAACTGCCAATTTCAGACCACTTGGATTTAGCATCCATGACTACTAAATAGTAATAACTTTGAAAAATACCTGCACAATCGATATGTACCCTTTGCCAATTATGTTCTGGTTCATCCCAGGAATGTAATAATGCCGTTGGTGGACTGGAGTTAATCGAACCATAAGATGAACATTGCTTAACCAAGTTCTCGAAGTCCTTGTCGATACACGTCCAATAGACATAGCGGCGAGCAAGCTGCTTCATTTTTGATATTCCAACATGAGTTTGGTGAAGTTCAGCTAAAACTGCAGGCTGCAAACTCTGTGGTATTGCTACTCGTTGTCCTGACCATTATTGATCGTAAGCATCGTATCTTCTACTCGATTGTGTTGGAGGCTATGTAGTTGTGATGAAAATCGTGGGTCTTTTGACGTTTCTTCTTGAAGAGTTATAAAATCTAGGTTTAGTGTTGAACTCTGTTGTATAGACGATTCACAGAGCTTGTTTACTTCCTCGTTGATTGTGAAATCCATCAAATAGTGTCTAAGGACATAACGTATATAAACACAAGTACAAAAGAAATAACTAAAACAAGCAGCCAGATCTGTTTATATTGAACAAATTTAGACGACTTTATACGCCCATTAATAGAAATTGCGGCTGCGAACGGTATGACAGTATTAAGCAAAACGTCAAAAAGAGAAATTATGTGTCAGTTGTAGTAAAGTTTGTGTTGTTGCTTGTCAGTGCTGTCAACATAAATAAAATATAAAAATATGAAAAAATTATTATTAGAATAAAAGAATTTTGAATAGGGATAAATTGAAGGTTGAGTTTTTCTTAAATATTAAAGCAATGCGCAATATATTTCGCAAAATATTGATAAAAATAAAGTCTCTCTGCTTCTGTCTTGAGAAAATAAGTTCTAATTATTTTAAATTTGTTCAGTATTTTTAATATTTATTATATTGCTCATGTTTTTAAGGTTGTTTAGTATAATTTATCTACTCTTGATTAACAAATGCGTATCTTTTTTAATTGTTGTCTTTTTCGATAAAAGTTCAAAAGAGATTATTTAAGTAACAGTTGATAAGACTTTTTTTTTTGGTTATCTAAAAGGTATGATGTGTAAGTACTGCAGCAGTGTTAAAATCTTTAATATAATTATGCAAAAGGAAGTTCTTTTTATCACTTGTGAAATGAGCTTATAGTTTGATATACAAAATTATAACTATTATAACAAATTGTTATATTATTTTACCCTTTAGAATAAGTTTCCTATAATTTAAGGTGTTCTTGTGTACAAAGTGAATTGTTTTGGAATTGAACTTTTATAACAAACAAATGAATTTTCCTTTTTTTTGTTGCAATATTAGCTACAAACCACATTTGAGAAATATTTTGATAATAAGTGTGGAGACCTGACAACGCTAGTTAGTTTGTTAGATCTGGCAACACAGAGATAGTTGTTTAGTCTCTCGTAAAAAAGGGTATTGGAAAAAATAAGTAAGCAACAGAGGAGGCCTAGAGACAAAAGTAAAGCTAAATAAAAAAAGAGCAATTAAATTGAAAATCATTGTGTTTTATTAATTGTGTATCAGAAAGGGGTTATTACATTGGCGACTGAGGTAAATATTTAATTGCAGATACAGGAATATTAAATTGGCTGCATTAAATTGCAGAGAGAGAAAAATTAATTTCCTTTGCATTAAATTGCAGCGAAAGACATTAAATTGTCAACATTGAATTGTGATAATAACCTGAGGAAAAAGAAGAAGGAGGAAAAAGCGAAACCATGTGAGTGCGACATTTAATTGTAACAAATGGGAAGACATTAAATTGTTTTGCATTTAATTGCAGATAAGGAGATACAAAAGACATTAGATTGTCGGCCGGAAAGTATACAATTGCATTACATTTAATTGTAAGGACTGTGAACTAGTGGGAAACATTAATGAGATGAGTGCGGCAGGCATATCACCTTTCCTTTGTGATGCCATAGACAAGGCACTTCTGCGCACAGAATGGGAAAAATGGTACCGTTCGTTTTCCATATATCTGGACGCAGAAGAAATAAAGGACGCTGCGAAGAAAAGGAACAAGCTACTGTATTTGGGCGGTACACAACTCCAAGAGGTTGTGTACAGTATTCCCGGGGCACTTGTAGGGTCCGAAGATACAGATAAAGGTGTAGATGCATTCAAAACTCTGGTTGAAAAGCTCAACGAATATTTTTCACCAGAAAGAAACTCGACTTTTGAAAGACACCTTTTTCGTTCGCTAAAGCCTGAAGGAGGCGAGTGTTTCAACAAATTCCTTGTACGCCTACGAAACCAGGCCGCGAAATGCCAATTCGGCGAGACGAAAGATGAGACATTAGGAATAAATCTAAAAGACAAGCTTATTGATAATTGGGCACCAAATGATTTAAAGAAACGGCTCCTAGAAAAAGAATATACGCTCGCGGAAACCATCGAAATGTGTCACGTCCATGAGCAGATAAATAACCAGTCAGAGGCTATGAAATTGCCCAATGTATCCATCGATGTAAACAGAATTGAAGCAAAGAATCAACATATTGAGTGTGGCAGATGTGGTCGTCGAGATCATGAGGGTGCAAGTGCTGACTGTCCTGCTAAAAATTCAAAATGTAACAAATGTGGGTTTGTTGGCCATTTTGCCCGCAAATGCAAGACGAAAGGTTCAAAACGCAAGCAGCTAGGTTCTGGTTACACAGATGGAAAAAAGCGTAAATATTCAAATGTTCAATTTGTCTCAAGTGACGGAGTAACAGAAGCTGGATCTATGCGGAATAAGTGGAACGAACACAATTGTTTCCAGATAGCAGACAGGTTTAGCGAGCACATGGACGAAATGATAGAGTGCTATGTAGGGGGCCAGAAGATTACTATGCTGATTGACTCTGGGTCACATTATAACCTGTTGAGTGAGGACGATTGGGAATTCCTCCGTAGGGAAGATGCCACGATTTGGAACATACGAGCTAAGTCTGAAAATCAGTTTCGTGCGTATGCGGGAAACAATTTACTCAAGGTGAAAGCTGTTTTCGAAGCGGTAATAGGCCTTGATCTAGTTTCCAACGTGATTTCCTCGTTCTATGTAATTGAGAATGGGCGTAAATCACTGCTGGGCCGGGTGACTGCAATCAAATTGGGCGTTTTGAAACTAGGACGTGGAGTAAATCAAATCGAGAACTGCCATGTGTTTCCAAAAATTAGAGGTATTAAGGTTTCACTGACAATTGACACGTCTGTAAAACCTGTCCAACAGCCACTGCGGAGAGTTCCATCTGCCATAGAAGAAAAGGTCGAAAGGAAATTAGATGAAGCTCTGGAACAGGGTATCATAGAACCTGTGATAGGACCTAGCCCCTGGATATCTCCGGTAGTAATTGTATTTAAAGGTAACGGGGATATTCGATTATGCATCGACATGAGACGTGCGAATTTGGCCATATTAAGGGAAAATTATCCGCTACCAACATTCGATTCTTTCATGACCAAGCTACAGGGTGCTAAATACTTTTCTAGGTTGGATCTCAAAAATGCATACCACCAGTTGGAACTAGAGGAGGAGAGTCGTGAGATAACCACCTTCATCACGTCAAAAGGGTTATTTAGATATAAAAGGTTATTATTCGGCGTGAACTCTGCACCGGAAATCTTCCAAAGGATTATGGAAAGCATTTTGGCGCCTTGTAACTGCGCCATAAACTATTTGGACGATATAATCGTGTTTGGAAAGACAGAGTCTGAACACGACAAAAATCTTAAAGAGGTGTTGACAGTTTTTGAGAAGGCGAATGTTTTGCTGAACAGGGAGAAATGCATTTGGAAAACAGAGAAACTGCTATTCTTAGGCCACATTTTGTCTGATAAAGGCATAAATCCAGATCCCGGGAAAGTAGACACCATCATGAAATTTCGTGCACCAACTAGCAAGGAGGAGCTAAGGAGTTTCCTGGGATTAGTCACCTATCTAGGAAAATTTATACCGGATCTGGCTGACCTTACGGATGCGCTCAGGTATTTAACGAAAAAAGATGTGAAGTTCGACTGGGGTCAGCGCGAAGATGAAGCTTTTGTTAAACTGAAAAAGCAACTGGCCAGGATTCCAACATTATCATATTTCGACCCAAAAAGATGCACTCGCTTAATAGCTGACGCGAGTCCAGTGGCCCTCGGAGCGGTCCTGCTGCAATTTAGCGACAACATGCCACACGTAATATCGTTCGCGAGCAAAAGTTTGTCCGAGACTGAACGTAGATACTCACAAACAGAAAAGGAAAGTCTTGCATTGGTTTGGGGCGTCGAACGGTTCTACTATTACTTGGCGGGCATCGAGTTTGAATTGGTAACGGATCACAAGCCTTTGGAAACAATTTTCAAACCTACATCAAAGCCTCCGGCTCGTATCGAGCGATGGGTGTTACGTCTTCAGTCATTCAGGTTTAAAATCATTTATCAGGCTGGTAAACATAACATCGCCGATTCATTATCCAGATTATGCAAAATCGAATACAATACGTCTTTCGATCAACAAGCTGAAAGCAGCATATGCTCTATAATCGAAGAAGCTGTCCCGCGAGCAGTTTCAATTCTTGAGATCGTGGAGAATAACCGGTCCGATCTTGAACTAATGGAAGCGGTGGAATGCATTAAAAATAATTCATGGCCGTTGACTACATCCAATAGATATTTCCCGTTTCGACTTGAACTTTGTACGTTGGGTAATATTCTTCTACGAGGTACCAAAATCGTAATACCCGGTCCGCTAAGAACAAGAGTTTTATCGTTGGCACATGAAGGTCATCCAGGTGAGACGGTGATGAAGCGGCGGGTACGATCAAAAGTATGGTGGCCACTAATAGATCGAGATGTTGAGAAACATGTAAAAAACTGCCGTGAATGTTTGTTGGTATCAAGGCCGTCCCAACCGGCACCGATGACTCGACGCGCTTTGCCAGAAGGACCATGGTTATGCCTAGCAATGGATCTATTAGGACCGTTACCGAACAATGATTTCATATTTGTGGTCATTGACTATTATTCGAGGTACCAAGAGGTAAAATTTCTAAAGAAAATTACATCAAGCGCAATAATTGATTTTCTGGATGAGGTGTTCTCTCGGCTGGGTTACCCTAGGTCAGTCACAACAGATAATGGTCGTCAGTTTGTCAGCGATGAATTTAGGAGGTATTGCGCGAATAAAAATATCGAAATTATGACGTCTCCAACGTACTGGCCGCAAGCGAATGGCGAAGTGGAGAACATGAATCGTTCAATCGTCAAGCGCCTGCGGATAGCTCATAGTAATGGAGCAGACTATAAGAAGGAAATCCAAAAGTTCCTGCTTATGTACAATGTCACCCCTCATGGAACGACTGGGAAAGCTCCAACGGAATTACTATTCAAACGCGTGATTCGAGACAAAATACCATCTATCTTTGATGTCGGTGAAAACGTTCTAGATGCCGAGGCTAGAGACTTGGATGCTATCAATAAAGAAAAAGGATGAGAAAAGGCGGACAAAGATCGCGGAGCAAAACAAAGTGAGATTCAAGTTGGAGACAAAGTGTTGGTGCAAAATGTAATTTTCCCCAATAAGTTGACACCGACGTTTGGTCAAGAAACATGTGAAGTTGTTGAGCGACAGGGAAATGATGTCACGATCCGTAGGGATGATAAGCTATACAGGCGCAACGTTAGCCATCTGAAGAAATTGCCAACAACGTCGGAAGTAGGCGATAATAATTCTTGTGCAGATCGTGTGGAGAAGCAAATGGACCAAGAGCAGCTAAACCCAAGACTAACGCTAAAGCTGAAAAACATTGGAGGGATGTGGAGACCTGACAACGCTAGTTAGTTTGTTAGATCTGGCAACACAGAGATAGTCGTTTAGTCTCTCGTAAAAAAGGGTATTGGAAAAAATAAGTAAGCAACAGAGGAGGCCTAGAGACAAAAGTAAAGCTAAATAAAAAAAGAGCAATTAAATTGAAAATCATTGTGTTTTATTAATTGTGTATCAGAAAGGGGTTATTACAATAAGAATATTTCTTAGTTTAAGTATAATTTCCTCTCTTTGTAGAGAAAACTATTGTTCTGCAAATATTTTCCGATCATTTTCAAACGTTTATCTTTCGAGAAGTTGTTTCATTTCAATCATTTTTAACTTTAAATCAAGTCCTCATGGTTTTTTGTACCTACGTGTGTACAAAATACAATCAGAGGTTAAGAAAGCGGCTGTTATATAGATCTACATACTTAAGTTTAGTGCATTATCTGTCAAGCTCATATTTTCTTTTTCCCCATGTTTCCGCAACTTTCAAATAAAATAAATTATTTATTTTTTCTGAATGCTTTGAAAAGAAGCAAACTTATTTACATAAAAGTCATTACAATATATTTAAAAATAACAAGTAAGAGTGCTATATTTGGCTATAATGAATCTTATATTGGGGTTACAGAGAGTTAATCAAATATTGGGGTTACGGAGAGTTAAAAAAAATGGTACTGCGTATATAGAATTTTACATAAAAATGACATCGGCTCTTAATGGGTTAGGCATTTTGAAAAAATTTTAGTATTTCCTTAAAGATCTCTTCCAAAGCATAAAAATGATACCCATATTGATATTTAAAAAAATGTGAAAATTTCAGAGCCCCGTAACTCGAGACATATGGGTGAGCATCAATTTTTTCACTTGATGTCCTTTTCTTAATTTTTAATTCTCTATCGCCCCATGTATTTAAATTTTTGATTGGAGTTACTTCATTGTTTCAAATAACATGAAAAAATTAGGGGTAGGCGTGGTGTTTTGCCTACTGCTTCGAAAGACAAAGATCGATCATGCTGATTTCCAATAGCACTACTTTCGACACTATGTCTGATAGATTGACATTTTTTTTTTTTTTTTGTAAAATCAAGTTTGCTTCGGCGGACGGACAAACGAACATCGTTCAATCGACTTCGCTATGCATAAGAAGTCAGAATATATATATACCTTATAGGGTCAGAAATAGACATTGTAGAAATTACACACGGCATGACAAACTTATATATACCCTTTTTCTACTTTTTGTGCTGAAGGGTAGAAAAACAAAATGATTTTACTTTTTAAAAAATTCTTTTTTTCTCATGCTATTCTCCCGATTTATTATTTAAATCACCGATATTGATTATTGAGGGTCAAAGCACGTCTCGATGGCCATTTCGTTATCGCTTACTTAACTCGTCAGGAGACTTCTGACAATTATTTTAAATAAACTAAAGATTTTTGTCCAAACAATAAAGCAAACACAAAAATCAAAGTTTAAGCAAAAACAACAATAACCAATTGTAATTCTATTTTTCTTTCTCTGCTGTATAAGGCACAGTTTTTTTCTGCTCTTTTATACAGTTGAAAGAGGATGAAAAATAAAATATCACAAAACACTACGATAATTTATTTTATGCACAGGCACTTTGCAAATATTAAACATTTTAAACAACGGGATTTTATTTAAATAATTATATTAATTCATACTTAAATTTCAAAAAATTCTTTTTTTCTCATGCTATTATTTTCTTATGATTATTTTACATGTATGTACATAAAAATGAAACAAAACTTCAATGAAGAAAAATTTTAATGAAATTAAAAAACATTAAATAAAAAGTAATATTTTGTAACAATTTTGAATACAAATCAGTTAAGATTAGAGTTTCCAAATTCTCGAACATTTTTGATTCCAGAAACGCTGATCTAATTGCAAATAGCACACTAAATCAACTTTCTAAATTTTTAGTTCGTTCGCCCGTTGCTTTAAATATTGCACATTCTTACACTCAAATTTGGCTACTCGATGAATTTTATTTTTTTCTGATCTTGTTATGCGATAAAAACTTTCATTTTTGTCGACAAGCTCACAGATTTCAAAGTTCTTTAACAAATTATTGAAAACGATTAATTTTTGTCAATATTTCTTTTTTTTTTAGCCAAAAACCATTAAAATGTGTCATTCATAAATTCTAAATAAAAATGTATGTAATTGATGATGAGCAGATTAAATTGAGACGAAGCTATGTTATACATACACAATCACACATGGATATACATACATATGTATGTATGTATGTATTTACACTCTTGTTCAGTTATAAGGCCAACGTTCTTTTATAATTTATTTCCTATCA
Source organism: Gymnosoma rotundatum (assembly GCA_916610165.2). Taxonomy (NCBI): domain Eukaryota; kingdom Metazoa; phylum Arthropoda; class Insecta; order Diptera; family Tachinidae; genus Gymnosoma; species Gymnosoma rotundatum. Next base: position 128,299,141 of record OU744340.1, on the reverse strand, counting down.
ACTGATGGGGTATTTCGCCGGAATTAGAAACATGTAGTAAACATTGTGACATCCATACATACATACATATATAGTAAAATTTGATGACAAAATTGTTTTAGAACATTTTGTCCTTCCCCTTTACCTTTTTTTAGAGCGTTTCTTTTGCGTTTTGTTAGAATAAAGCCACAACAGGCCGTTTTGAGGGGAAGTTAGAGGGTAAATATGCCCCACACAAATACTTGTCATGAAATTTTCTATACTTCAGATATAAAGAAAATAAAGTTTTATATACCGATATTCTGCAAGAACAGGCCAGAGTTTGGAAGCTTTAACCGCACTTAAAATTAAATTTCGATGTGATTTTTCAAAACACACTTTTTTTGGACTCCTCTACCAGAATCAATTGTCAAAAATATCTCTTAATTTTTTTTTAAAGAAATCATATTTCTTCAATGCACATTTACCCATATTACTCCCATCTTTGTTGTTTATATGATTAAATAATATGAACTACAAAAAAAAAAAAAAAATTCGAGTTGTGGCGCCAACAAACATAATTAATGGCGGCATACAGCTACTTTGCAACCAAATGACTTGATGTTTGTAATGTAAAAACGGCAAAGTAAAATATAAGCTGATGTATTCAAACAGGAGTTATGTCAGGTGTAAGTTTTAATATACGTTTGTGACAATAATAGTTTTTGAACGTTACATAGTACTACTTTGCTTTCCAAAAATCGAGATTTAATTTTAAAAATTTAATTTTTTAGTTTAAAAAACAATCAATTAATTAATTTTGGATTAACATTAGATGCGATTATCTACATCGTATTTAAGTGAATTCGGATTTGCAGTATTAACCAACATAAAAACTAAAACAAAAGAAAGATTATTAAATGTTGAAGACGGCATAAAAGTTGTATGGTCATTTTTACGATCGAATATAATGAAATTATAAAAAACATCAAACTCAATAGTAGTTAATCCCTTAATAAACGTGCTGTTATTTTTACACACATTATTTTATTTCGCAAATTTAAAATTATTATCATAAACTATTTTACGCAGTGTGTTATAGGTGGTAAGTAAATAATTTTAAAAATTATCCTTTTCTTTTAGTGCCGCCAAATTTTGAAATCGTTAAAAGTGTGCCGTAACAAAAAAAAAAAAAAAGGTTAAAAACCACTGCCATAATGACAATATCAAGTATCTTGTCCCATATCGTCTGACTTGCTTTAGTTATACTTATCCGAAATAATCTAATAAAATTTCAGTTAAATCCGACTTTGAGAGTTATGGTTAAAAAGTGATTCGTTAAAAATCAATAAACTTAATAAAAAAAAATTTGGGAAAAACTATTTTTTTATTGGTTCACTCTTTAGCGTTTCAATAAGTTAAAACTTATTTTTAAATAAAATCACTGAAATTGGTGATAGAGCTAGTTCCTACTGCTAGTTTGTCGATTACTTAACTCAACTCATTTGGCCATCTTTCAATCACATTATAGCTGAGCTAAAGCTGCATTTAGGCTGAAAAATTAAATTGACCAAATGAGAAGCGAACAAATAAATTAAGAAAACCAAATATTAAAGCTAAGACAAGGTGTCCAATAGTTACTTTAAGCAAAAATAATATGTTTTTAATTAACTAATTCCACTATGATACAAAAAAAGTCGCAATTTTCATAGAATGTATGTATGTATGAATGTATGTATGTACGCATGTATGTATATTTAAATAAATATTTATCAAAAGTATTTTTTAATCCAAACGGCTACAAATAATTCTGGCGGCAAGATTTAAAAACTTATTTTCCAATGTCTTTCAATTAAATTAAAAGCAAATACGAGTTCTATAACCGCCTATGCCGAATCGTATATACCCTTCACTATCTATAAAAATCTAGTTTAGTGAAGTAAATCCATTAAAAAAAAGTCAATATTGAGGAGGCAGGAATATAAATATGCCAATCGATGAGACATAGTGTCGAAAGAGGAGCTATTAAAAATCAGCAAGATCGGTGCAGCGGTTAAAACACCACGCCTACCTACCTACCTACCACGCCTATTTTTTCCATATCATTTGGAATAATGAACTAACTCTAATCAAAAAACAAATATATAGGGCGATAGAGAATTAAAAAATTAGAAAAAACTATAAGTCTAAAAATTGACGCTCGCCCATATTTTCCGAGTTACGGGCTTCTGGAGTTTTAAAATTTTTTTAAATATCAATGTGGGTATCATTTTAAAGCTTTCGAAGAGATCTTTAAGGAAATACTAAAAATTTTTAAAAATGTTAAACCCAGTAAGGGCTGATGACGTTTTTAAGTTAAAATCTATATTTTAGTACCAAATTTTTTTCTCTTCTTTCTTTTTTTTTATTGTAGTTGCTTCACTCAACTAGATTTACATAGATGGTAAAGTGTATATAAGATTCGGTATAGCCGAATATAGCACTCTTACTTGTTTTTCTATATATTTGTACTTACATATAAATTAATTTAAATTATGCTAAATATAATAAAAAAATAATGCCTCATTAACTGATGTGTGTGAAGATAAATACGTATTTAAGTAGTGGAGACAAAAACCATTTTTTTAACATTGCCGTTTTTACAGTTAACAGAGTACTGTTAGCCACTTAACAGTCGTTCTGTTTTTGGGTTCCTTTCTTTTGAAGGATACTTTGTACCGTGTCGTCTACACTGTCGAAGTAAACGCATGTCTGTGTAAACACAGGCGAAAGATAAATACAACTCGGGGACAAAACAGTACACAAGGATGCCACATCAATAAATTCATAAAATCAGTACCATATTCGCCTGGGAAAATACCTTTTGAGACAACCATGTATAATGAAGTTGGTGTTTGCTACGCAGGCGTAGAGCAAAATGGCCTACTTCCGCCTTTTTCATTTTGGACGTCAGACAAAGGAGTTGAGGCGAACGAGAAAATCCTGGAAAATCAAGGAAGTCACACAGGAAAGTGAGTAGACAAACATAGCAAAACACAATACACCAAATTTTCTTAAGATGTAAATGTTTTTTTAGTTGCCGCATTAAAAAGTTCACTGTGCAATAAATAAAGGCTACAATATCGTGTTTTAACAATTGTAATTTATACTACAAAAACAATTTGATTCGTTAAATTCTATGGACAATTCTTCACTAGATAATTCTTTGAATTCCCAGCAAACATCACGTAAATCTTCTGTGGTGACTTTTCATTTAAACAATAGTGCCAACAGCTTTCACAATAATTCTTCGGCCTTAAATTCATTTGAGGATTGCAACACTGAACCCAACACTTCGACACAAAATCATTCTTTCAGTTTTGCCACTTATTATTTAGACAGCGACAATTCTCGTCATTTAAAGGACAGTGTCTTTGTGGCAGAAACTTCAATAATGGCTCAAAGAAAATTACAAGATGTACAACCTGACCCAGAGGTGATACAAATGAAACACAAGTCATTGCAGCAAGAATTCATACAGCAGCATCACCAACAGCAACAACAACTAGAGCTACAATAAATACCACATCAATAAAAATTACAACAACAAACAATATATTAAAATACCAAAAATTACAACAACAAACAATATATTAAAATACCAAAAATTACAACAACAAACAATATATTAAAATACCAAAAATTACAACAACAAACAATATATTAAAATACCAAAAATTACAACAACAAACAATATATTAAAACACCAAAAATTACAACAACAAACAATATATTAAAACACCAAAAATTACAACAACAACAATATAAATATCAAAACTACATTTTAAAACGAAGGAAAAGCCACAATAAGAAAATTTACCACAACAACCAGAGATGCAACAACCAATTACACCAATAGGGAGAATACAGCAAAGAGTGTTAAAACCAAAAACTACCACAACTAAAACAATAGCAGCAAAAACAACAACCCTAGATACAGCAACAACTACAACTATGGAGGGGATACCACTACAACAGGCATTTCACCAAACAACACAGCCACAACAATAATAGAAATGCTGAGGTCGGTAAGCTTTAAATATCAGTAGCAGTTTAGTTTGTCCTAGCATATATACACCGGTAGAAATAAGATATAGTAGTAACGTAGTTTTCGAATACGCGTTGCGAGCTCGTTTTTGTTTTAAAATTCAAGTTTCCGTAAAATCGTTTTTTAGTTTTTTTGTAAGTTTTTTTGCCTAAAAAAAAAAACTATCATCTGCATTTGACCAAGTATGTTTTGGGCATACACCGCCAACGTGAGTCTGTTGAGGAGGCAATAAGCTTTTTGGCCTGGAGAGGATCCAAGCCAGGGAGACTATTGCGGATCCAACAAGGTAGCCGCGGCAACCCTTTTGAAGTAAAACTTCGCTCGATTTGGAGCAGTACAGAAAAAAAATTAAATAAAAATATAAAAAGAAAAAAATTTAAATTAAAAAGGTATTTCAAACTTACATGGTTTTGTTTTCTCACTTTAACTGTCAGTATTATCAAATTCATAAAGCAAAATATATCACTTTTATATTAAATTATTGAAAAAAAAAATATATAAAAATTTCGAAATGTAAAGTAAAAACTTAACGCGTATTTCAAAATCAAAAAGACCCGAGTTTTTAAATTTAGTGTTTAAACAATTAAATAAAATACCTAAGTTAATGTTATATTCAAATTGAATTCTGTATACTAAAAGAATGTTATGTTTTAATATAGCAATAGTTATTATATAACTGTCATAAATCACATAAGCCTTTTTCTATACTAATATAAAAACGGTTCGAACCTAAAAAGTATAAGCCACGAGGCATAAGATAATTTGTGAAATAAATATAAGTTTTTTTATCAAATTATAAATGAATTTAAAAGAAACAACCACGGTAATGTTTTAGTTAACCAATAGGGCTACAAAGGTAGGTATCGAGTGGTGAAGTCGATAAAGGGGCAGTATAAAGAAATATTTATACTATACTGCCATGGTTAGGGGTGGGATAAGGGGATAACATCTATCCTCACTGGGAAAATCGCTATTTTTTTTATCGCTGGCACAATATGATAATACCTGTCGATCAAATAAACTTTTTGTCACTGCAACGTACCACCGCCCAAGCCCGACGAGCCTTAGCCGTGCACAAGCTACAAGTTGTCAGCGATGCTGTGACAAAAGGGTGAAATCAATTGTGGTTAGAATCGGTTCGCTGATTTGAAACGTGACAGATAATAATTATTAATAAATGGCGCCCAACGTGGGGCACGGCCTTGATTCGCCGTAGAGCTAGTCAAGTTTTCCACATTTTGGTGTAAACTCAAGGTTTAATTCATTCTTTCTTGTAACGTTAAGCTATTTTAATGAGTCCCGTTCGTTATCAGTGATAACACTGTGTTTGCCACTAAGATAGCTGTTTTGGGTTTCGTAAGTCTTATTGATCCAAATCAAGGATACTCTAATTGCGACGTACACCTAAACGTAATTCTAAAGTCTAGTATGGTATGTCCAAACTTGTATTGCTGTAATAGAGAAGTTTGTTGCTACCTACGAGACGACAAAGCGGCACAAATAAGAAAGAAAGGTAACCTTTAGTTTAAACCATAGCTCGCTTAGCGATTTTTCCTAGTATATCTTCATCCACTTGATACCTTCATTAGCCAAAGTTTTTTTATTTTTTTTTGTAAAATTTTATACACACACCTAACGGTTTAAACAAGTTAGTACGTAACATTAAGTCGGTTTATAATATAAATCTCAAAAATAAGAGAAAAACTTTATTACCTATCTATATTTTATATTAATATTTTATTTTAACATAAAACATAGGTTTAATACATTAAACCTATTCCCAAATACAGATTTATAAAAAAAAAAAAAAATATATAAGCATTAGTTTTACAACAAGGCTGGACTCTTGATTCAGTCTACCTTACAATCTTGTATTGATAATTTCGGATTGGTAATTATTTTGGGATATCAATATAAGATGTTAAGTTTTAACTAATAATATTTAAATAAAAAGGGTCCCCACTATAATGATACAAAATATAATTTCTTTTTACAAAACTAAAGAAAGTTTGAAATTCAATTTTGATTATTTTGTTTTACATATACTTTTAACACAAATTTTTAGGATGAATTTAATAAAAATTACAGCTTGTTTTAAACATCGTTGCTGGAGAAACGGTTCGCGAGACTAGTATTTGTTCACGTATGTTCAAGAAAGAAACAGGGAAATAATTAAAAAAAAAAATATATTTAATAGGGAATATTTAGAAATCAAATTTCGAAATTGTGTTTTGATAAAGTAATTGTCGGCAACATAGTTAGCAATGATACGTACAAGATCGGCTAGTAAAAACGAGCTCCCTGAAATTGCAATGGACTCTAATGCAGCCCCGACCACCAGTGCATCAGCTGCAAACACGATGGAAGCTATTCCAGAGGTGACAGACCCTAACGCCACGGTAGTGGAAGTACACCGTCAGGAAGACCCAGAGGCAAGTGGAGAAAGTTTTTCAGCCAATAGTTCAATAGTAACCCCACCATTCAGCAGTATGAGCGCAAGAGGCGTAAGAGAGGCATTTGCTCAACACAACGTACCATTAAGACCACCGCAAAGTCAAACCAATTTTCAAGAACCTTTAAGAACAGAAAGAAATATCACTCAAGCTGATTTAAAGAATTTTGAGGACAGGTTGTTAGATCTAATACCTAGAATAATTCAACAAAATGCACAGGCTATTCCGAGACCACCTTTACCTAGTCACTCCCAACCTCGAAGTTCCGATTACTTACCTGATTTGAGTCAACCACCTCCATCAATTTCGCACCCTTCTCAAAGACAATTGCAAATTCAGCAGTGGCCCAATACAACTTTTAATCCAACGAACAATTTTAGAAATGAATTTTTAAACCCGTCAGAAGGACAAATACCGCCGTTTACAGCAAACCAGAGGCAGCATATGGGAATAAGTTCAAACCTTCGTATAGATAAATGGGGAATAGTTTTCGATGGAACCACGCACACAACTAGCATAGAAGATTTTGTATTTCGTGTGGAAACCCTTCAAGCTGATCATGGATGTGAATGGAGGGATATTTTAAGATCATTTCACCATCTATTAAGAGGACCAGCTTTAGATTGGTTTTGGGATCACAGGAGATTCAATAATATTACGCGTTGGAGTGATTTCAAGTCAGCTCTGGTGACACAATTTCATAGATACGATAGCGATTTTGATATTCAACGGAAGATTCTCGACAGAAGACAGCAAGGGCAGGAAACATTTGATGATTTTTATAACTCAGTAATACGTTTACGTAATCAGCTTCGTAGTCCATTAAGTGAAAGAGATCTTGTTAATATCATGAAGGGAAACCTTAAGCCTAGTATGGCACAGTTGTTATTTTCAGTGCAGGTCAGCGGGTTAGCACAATTCGCCAAAGAATGCCGTCGAGCTGAAAATCTATTAAACAATCATCGAAATATTAACAGTAGATACAATACCAGGACAGTCCATGAATTAGAATATGAACGGATGACACCAGAAGAAACTCCAGAAGTAGAAGCGTTAGTTAAAACTCCAAGAAAATTAATATGCTGGAACTGTAAAGTAGAAGGTCACACGTTTATGGACTGTGCAGAGGAAAAAAGGAATTTGTTTTGTTACAAGTGTGGACTTGAGAATACTGTAACTCCAAGATGTCCAGTGTGCCAGGGAAACCAAAAGGGGAACTTGTCTCGCGCTGGGATGGAGACACGTTCCAAGGCAACCTATCCCAAGCCACAATAGAAGAAGAACGATCAGATTCAAAACAGTACAAACTTCAGCCCAGGATACTACAAAAACATCAGGAGAGCGACGATACTAACTTATTTCAAATTAGAAAACCATTACATGTCCGAATCATGGAATATGCTGAGGCAAGGAAGAAAATTTTTGGACCATCTCAGAGGATTTTAGAAACTCGAAACAGATATGAACGGAGAAAAAGGGTAAGATCTGAAATTTCAGCTGCACGTATTTACGAAGGGCACGACAATAGGATATATACCTCGATTGTAATTAATGGACAAACAATCCAAGGATTGTTGGACAGTGGCGCTTCGGTCACCATACTAGGGAATAGTTGCCTAGATTTCATTGAAAAAGCTAAACTACCTATTTTTCCATTTAAATCTGAAGTTAGAACAGCGGATGGACGTTTGAACCCTATTATAGGCCGTGTAAGAGCTAACATATTCTACAAGAATATGACCCTACCTGTCGATTTTTTCTTAGTCCCGACCCTAAAATTACCCCTATATTTAGGCCTAGACTTTATTAGAGCTTTTAATTTGGTAAAGTTCGAGCTAGACAGCCTGGAAACAGTTGCAGTTACTAACAAAGAAGAAGTGTTTCCTAGAAAGCACATTTTACGTCAAAATGAACAAGAAAAATTACAACATGTTATCGATTTATTTCCTTGTTTTACGAGGAAAGGATTAGGTAAGACCCCGATGGAAGTACATGTAATAGAAACAGGTGATGCTGTACCGATCAAGGAGAAGCATTATCCGGTATCTCCAGCAGTTCAAAAGTTAATGTATGGAGAATTAGATCGCATGCTTGCTTTAGGTGTAATTGAACCAAGCGAAAGCCCTTGGAATAATAGGGTAACAGTCGTTCTAAAAGGGGACAAAGTGAGAATCTGTCTTGATGCCAGAAGACTCAATAGCGTAACAGTGAAGGACGCGTATCCGTTACCACACATTGAAGGTCTATTGAGCCGTCTCGGGGACACACATTTTATCTCGAGCATTGACTTGAAGGATGCGTTTTGGCAGATACCCCTGGCAGATCAAAGCCGAGAGAAAACAGCTTTCACAGTACCTGGAAGGCCTTTGTACCATTTTACGGTAATGCCGTTTGGGCTGTGTAATGCTGCCCAGAGGTTGTGCCGTTTAATGGACAAAGTTATTCCAGCACGACTAAGAGAGAAGGTGTTTGTCTATTTGGATGATTTGCTGGTGGTATCTCCAAATTTAGATGACCATTTGGTACTACTAGCAGAAGTAGCTAATTGTTTAGAGAAGGCCGGACTAACAATAAATGTAAGTAAGTCGAAGTTTTGTTGCCGGGAATTAAAATACCTAGGATACATCGTTGGTGAAGGATTACTTAAACCTGATCCAGAAAAGGTAAAGGCAATTGTCGATCTACAATACCCCAAGACAGCCAAGCAAGTTCGCAGTTTCTTAGGAACCACTGGCTGGTATCGTAGATTTATTTCAGATTACGCCACAATTACGTCACCAATTAGCGATACTTTAAAAAAGGGCAAGAAATTTGAATTTCATAAGGAAGCACAAATCGCCTTCGATAAATTAAAAGAGTGTTTAATTGCAAGTCCCGTGTTGACGCACCCAGATTTCAGCAAACCATTTTTCATACAATGTGATGCATCAGACGTAGGGATGGGAGCTGTGTTATTCCAGGAAGACGCTGACGGTGGAGAGCATCCCATTGCATTTTTCTCCAAAAAATTCACACCTCCACAAAAAAAGTATTCAGTAACTGAAAGAGAATGTCTTGCGGTAGTCGCGGCAGTCAAACGATTCCGTCCATATGTTGAGTTGATGAACTTTATAGTTATCACAGACCACTCGTCTTTAAAGTGGCTGATGTCCCAGAGAGACTTAAATGGACGCTTGGCTAGATGGAGCTTGCAGCTGCAAAGTTTCTCGTTTGAAATACGACACCGAAAAGGATCACAAAACATCGTACCCGACACTCTATCCAGATATCTTAATGAAGAAATACAAATCACTGATAATATTTTGGTAGATTTGGCATCACCAGAGTTTAGTAGTGCTGATTATAAGGAACTTATAGAAAACGTAAAAGAACATCAAAAGAGCTTACCTGATATAAGAGTTATCGAAAATTTCGTATATAAGCGAACAGTGCCGTATGATGGAAGTTTAGATAAGGAAGACCATGCCTGGAAGTTATGGATACCAGTTGGGCTCACCGGAAAAGTGATTGCACAGGCACATGAACCCCCTAGCGCAGCACATGGCGGCATCGGAAAGACGATACATCGAATAAGGCAACACTTTTACTGGCCACATCTAAATGTACAAGTACGAGAGTTCATAAATCAGTGTAGTATTTGCAAGGAATGTAAACCAGCCAACTGCGTTTTAAAGCCACCCATGGGAAGAGAACCTGAGGCCGGGAGACCATTTCAACGCATATATGTGGACTTTTTAGGACCATATGTACGCTCAAAGAGAGGCAACTGTTTCATCTTTATAGTCCTAGATTATTTCTCAAAATACGTTTTGCTAAAAGCGATGTCTAAGGCAAGTTCCAAGAATGTCGTAAACTTTTTAATTCAAGAAGTATTCTATAAATTCGGATGTCCAGAAACTCTGATTTCAGACAACGGGCAACAGTTTGTTAGCAAAGACTTTGCCGGACTAATGAAGACATTTGGAATTGAACACATTCGGACAGCCAGTTACGCACCGCAAGCCAACGCTTCAGAAAGAGTGAATCAATCCGTTTTAGCAGCTATCAGGTCGTACTTAGAGGCAGATCAAACGGATTGGGACTTACATTTGTGTGAAATTGAATGCGCTCTGAGATCCGCAGTCCACTCAGCTATTGGTGTAACACCGTATTTTGTTTTATTCGGAACCAATATGGTAACCCATGCTTCGGCATACAAGCTAGCAAGAAAGCTAGATTTGTTGGAAGATCCAGACAACCGTATTGAAAACAGGAGTGAATTCTTAGAACTAGTTCGGGACAAAGTCAAACAGTCTCTACACCAAAGCTACGTTGCGAATGCTGGACGGTACAACGTAAGATGTCGCACAACCAGGTTTAAAAGTGGTCAGGAAGTTTTTAGGCGCAATTTTCAGTTATCTGATTTTTCAAAGCAGATATCAGCAAAGCTCTGTAAGAAGTTCGTCAAGTGCCGAATTATTAAGCCAGTAGGCAATAACCTATACGAAGTTGAGAACATGCAAGGGAAATTCCAAGGCGTATTTCACGCCAAGGATTTAAAAGCATGAGATGGTAGATAAGCTGCATTAAGTAAAGCTTATCATATTAGCAAATTTAATTTGCTAATATGATAAAAACTCGACACCGCGAAAGGGAATGTGTACCGTGTCGTCTACACTGTCGAAGTAAACGCATGTCTGTGTAAACACAGGCGAAAGATAAATACAACTCGGGGACAAAACAGTACACAAGGATGCCACATCAATAAATTCATAAAATCAGTACCATATTCGCCTGGGAAAATACCTTTTGAGACAACCATGTATAATGAAGTTGGTGTTTGCTACGCAGGCGTAGAGCAAAATGGCCTACTTCCGCCTTTTTCATTTTGGACGTCAGACAAAGGAGTTGAGGCGAACGAGAAAATCCTGGAAAATCAAGGAAGTCACACAGGAAAGTGAGTAGACAAACATAGCAAAACACAATACACCAAATTTTCTTAAGATGTAAATGTTTTTTTAGTTGCCGCATTAAAAAGTTCACTGTGCAATAAATAAAGGCTACAATATCGTGTTTTAACAATTGTAATTTATACTACAAAAACAATTTGATTCGTTAAATTCTATGGACAATTCTTCACTAGATAATTCTTTGAATTCCCAGCAAACATCACGTAAATCTTCTGTGGTGACTTTTCATTTAAACAATAGTGCCAACAGCTTTCACAATAATTCTTCGGCCTTAAATTCATTTGAGGATTGCAACACTGAACCCAACACTTCGACACAAAATCATTCTTTCAGTTTTGCCACTTATTATTTAGACAGCGACAATTCTCGTCATTTAAAGGACAGTGTCTTTGTGGCAGAAACTTCAATAATGGCTCAAAGAAAATTACAAGATGTACAACCTGACCCAGAGGTGATACAAATGAAACACAAGTCATTGCAGCAAGAATTCATACAGCAGCATCACCAACAGCAACAACAACTAGAGCTACAATAAATACCACATCAATAAAAATTACAACAACAAACAATATATTAAAATACCAAAAATTACAACAACAAACAATATATTAAAATACCAAAAATTACAACAACAAACAATATATTAAAATACCAAAAATTACAACAACAAACAATATATTAAAATACCAAAAATTACAACAACAAACAATATATTAAAACACCAAAAATTACAACAACAAACAATATATTAAAACACCAAAAATTACAACAACAACAATATAAATATCAAAACTACATTTTAAAACGAAGGAAAAGCCACAATAAGAAAATTTACCACAACAACCAGAGATGCAACAACCAATTACACCAATAGGGAGAATACAGCAAAGAGTGTTAAAACCAAAAACTACCACAACTAAAACAATAGCAGCAAAAACAACAACCCTAGATACAGCAACAACTACAACTATGGAGGGGATACCACTACAACAGGCATTTCACCAAACAACACAGCCACAACAATAATAGAAATGCTGAGGTCGGTAAGCTTTAAATATCAGTAGCAGTTTAGTTTGTCCTAGCATATATACACCGGTAGAAATAAGATATAGTAGTAACGTAGTTTTCGAATACGCGTTGCGAGCTCGTTTTTGTTTTAAAATTCAAGTTTCCGTAAAATCGTTTTTTAGTTTTTTTGTAAGTTTTTTTGCCTAAAAAAAAAAACTATCATCTGCATTTGACCAAGTATGTTTTGGGCATACACCGCCAACGTGAGTCTGTTGAGGAGGCAATAAGCTTTTTGGCCTGGAGAGGATCCAAGCCAGGGAGACTATTGCGGATCCAACAAGGTAGCCGCGGCAACCCTTTTGAAGTAAAACTTCGCTCGATTTGGAGCAGTACAGAAAAAAAATTAAATAAAAATATAAAAAGAAAAAAATTTAAATTAAAAAGGTATTTCAAACTTACATGGTTTTGTTTTCTCACTTTAACTGTCAGTATTATCAAATTCATAAAGCAAAATATATCACTTTTATATTAAATTATTGAAAAAAAAAATATATAAAAATTTCGAAATGTAAAGTAAAAACTTAACGCGTATTTCAAAATCAAAAAGACCCGAGTTTTTAAATTTAGTGTTTAAACAATTAAATAAAATACCTAAGTTAATGTTATATTCAAATTGAATTCTGTATACTAAAAGAATGTTATGTTTTAATATAGCAATAGTTATTATATAACTGTCATAAATCACATAAGCCTTTTTCTATACTAATATAAAAACGGTTCGAACCTAAAAAGTATAAGCCACGAGGCATAAGATAATTTGTGAAATAAATATAAGTTTTTTTATCAAATTATAAATGAATTTAAAAGAAACAACCACGGTAATGTTTTAGTTAACCAATAGGGCTACAAAGGTAGGTATCGAGTGGTGAAGTCGATAAAGGGGCAGTATAAAGAAATATTTATACTATACTGCCATGGTTAGGGGTGGGATAAGGGGATAACATCTATCCTCACTGGGAAAATCGCTATTTTTTTTATCGCTGGCACAATATGATAATACCTGTCGATCAAATAAACTTTTTGTCACTGCAACGTACCACCGCCCAAGCCCGACGAGCCTTAGCCGTGCACAAGCTACAAGTTGTCAGCGATGCTGTGACAAAAGGGTGAAATCAATTGTGGTTAGAATCGGTTCGCTGATTTGAAACGTGACAACTTTAAGTAGAAAAACACAAGTCCTTATAAATATAATTTATGAAAATGTTGCTTCAAGTGATATATTATGAAACTATAATAGTTTGGTATCAGAAAAATGTTTAGGAAAGCATTAAAATGGGTTATAATAAAACACTCATTTTTCATCATTTCTTGAGAAGAAGAAATGACCATTTTGGTCAAATATGGAATAGCACACATACTACACCCTATACACATGGTAGTCTGAAGGGTCCATAATAAGGCACTATAAGTCCAATATCTGAAATAATTTTGGGATTTGAGAAAATTAAGTTTTAAAAAAATGCTTTTTCAGCGAAATTTCTTGAAAAGATGGTCATTTATCTTCTTATACTTATAGTGCCTTATTATGGACCCTTCAGACTACCATGTGTATAGGGTCTAGTATGTGTGCTATTCCATATTTGACCAAAATGGTCATTTTTCTTCGCAAGAAATTTCGCTGAAAAAGCATTTTTTTAAAACTTAATTTTCTCAAATCCCAAAATTATTTCAGATATTGGACTTATAGTGCCTTATTATGAACCCTTCAGACTACCACGTGTATAGGGTGTAGTATGTGTGCTATTCCATATTTGACCAAAATGGTCATTTATCTTCTCAAGAAATTTCGCTGAAAAAGCATTTTTTTTAACTTAATTTTCTCAAATCCCAAAATTATTTCAGATATTGGACTAATAGTGCCTTATTATGGACCCTTCAGACTACCATGTGTATAGGGTGTAGTATGTGTGCTATTCCATATTTGACCATAATGGTCATTTATCTTCTCAAGAAATTTCGCTGAAAAAGCATTTTTTTAAAACTTAATTTTCTCAAATCCCAAAATTATTTCAGATATTTTACTTATGGTGCCTTATTATGGACCCTTCAGACTACCATGTGTAGGGTGTAGTATGTGTGCTATTCCATATTTGACCAAAATGGTCATTTATCTTCTCAAGAAATTTCGCTGAAAAATCATTTTTTTAAAACTTAGTTTTCTCAAATCCCAAAATTATTTCAGATATTGGACTAATAGTGCCTTATTATGGACCCTTCAGACTACCATGTGTATAGGGTGTAGTATGTGTGCTATTCCATATTTGACCAAAATGGTCATTTCTTCTTCTCAAGAAATGATGAAAAATGAGTGTTTTATTATAACCCATTTTAATGCTTTCCTAAACATTTTTCTGATACCAAACTATTATAGTTTCATAATATATCACTTGAAGCAACATTTTCATAAATTATATTTATAAGGACTTGTGTTTTTCTACTTAAATTATCCTTCAAAAGAAAGGAACCCAAAAACAGAACGACTGTTAAGTGGCTAACAGTACTCTGTTAACTGTAAAAACGGCAATGTTAATAAAAATGGTTTTTGTCTCCACTACTTAAATACGTATTTATCTTCACACACATCATTAACTGAACAGTAGTGTGTTTGTTTGTAATTATAATTAATTACATTTTACGTAATTGTTAATGAAAAACGAAGAAAATTTAAATTTATTGTGATTCAAGATCTAAAGGAAACTGTTCGATATTCATGTATTATTTCTATCTTAACTTAATTTTACAATTGCAATACAAATTATTTTTATATTTATTTTTTTGTTTTTAGATCTTAACAAATTGGAAAAGGTGCCATTATGAAATTTGCTGAGCATTTAACGGCTCATATAACGCCGGAATGGCGTAAACAATATATAAATTATGAGGTAACAAGGTCAAAAAAAAAAAAATTTATATAACAGAGTTTAATGGACTTGACATTTTTATTTTTTTTTTACCTGTAGGAAATGAAGGCCATGCTCTATATGGCTGTAGAGGAAGCACCATCTGTAGACAGTGTAGAAGATGAGGTGTTAAAGCGGCATTTTGCAAATTTTGATGAAAATTTCTTTCATTATTGTGATAAGGAGTTAAAAAAGATAAATACATTTTATTCGGAAAAATTAGCTGAAGCCACACGTAAATTTGCCACACTAAAAGCTGAACTAAAAACTTGTGTCGAAGAGTCTGAACGTAGTGCTAAAAAATCGAAAGCCTTAAAAAAAGCCGGCTTGCCACATCGCAAGGCTCAAGAGCTTAAATTAGCATTTAGTGAATTTTACTTAAGTTTAATTCTATTGCAAAATTATCAAAATCTTAATCACACTGGATTTCGCAAGATACTTAAGAAACATGATAAATTGTTGCGTGTTGATACTGGCGCTAAGTGGCGGCAAGATCATGTTGAAGCTTCACATTTCTTTATTAATAAGGATATCGATAATATTATCAATGAAACCGAGACCACAGTAACTACAGAATTGGAAGGTGGTGATCGTCAGCGCGCCATGAAACGTTTGCGTGTACCGCCGCTTGGTGAACAACAGAGTCCGTGGACAACATTTAAAGTGGGCTTGTTTTCGGGTTCGTTTATTGTTTTGGGTATTGTGGTGGTACTATCAGGTAAGTAATTAAAATTCATTTATCTTCTTTACTTTTCATTGGTCACTATGTTGAGCTTTTATTACTGTAATTGTAACTGTTTTTATGAAAAAACGCCGAAATAAAAAAATTCGACGGATTAAAATTTTTTCTACGTTAAGCGCCTTAATCCGAATTATCGACATTATAATCGATATAACCTTTTTTAAAATTATTTTTTAAGCATAAAATATAACTTGAATTAAACCTTTAAAAACTTTTTATTTAAAACTTTTGTTAAAATAAATTCAATGTCTGAAATTTCGGTTATATGCAAAATTTTTTGTTCAAAATATTGACAAACAGTTAGTTTCATACCTTTGCGGACAAAAACCATAACTCTTGAGCAACGTTGGAAAATATTGCAAACTTATTTTCAATGTGAGGGCAGTGTTGTCCAAACTATGCGTTTCTTAAAAAAAAATTTATTCGAAATAAAGCATCCATCGCGAGTGCTGTACTTTAGTTTGTGTAAAAATTCGTGAGACTGGCTTGCTATAGGACAGCATTTCTTTTCTGCATCGTTCTATGGTGAGGACCGACGAGATTGTAGTAGCGTGTATGCAACTCCATCCAGAAAACGTCGACGTGCTTAATAACCTCAACAACTCGGCATTTCACGCACTAGAAAGATCCGAATTTTGCAGAAAGATCCCGGAATATATACTTAATTCACTACTCAGTATTTGAATGCAAACGATCAGGCTCCAATCGGATATCTAATTTGGACGAAAACTCATTTTTTGCGAGAAGGCATATTTTCATCTCGGCGATTAAGTAAATGAATAAATACGTCGCTTCTGGTTATTGGAAAACCCGTATGTTATGGCGTGTCAGAGCAGAAAGCTGATGCACCCATGAAATTAACAGATTCGTGTGAATTTTAGATTGATAGAGTCAGTGGCTCAATTTTCAGTCAACAGCTAGTGTTACAGGGCAATGATTGTGGACTTTTTATGGCCTGAAACGATATGAACTTGGAAAAATTGTTGGTTTCATCAGAATAACACACTATGCCCAACATATCAATAAATAATCAATCTTTTGCACTTTAAATTCGATAATCGTGTTAACAGCCGTCTTTGCGCTAAGAGTTGGCCGCCTCTTAGTTGCGATTTTCTTGTGGCGTGGCTTTAAAGATCCATGCTATGCGAGTATTCCTGCTGCTATAGTCAAGGTGGTAAGCACGCTGACTACAAACCTGGTTGGTCACGGTTCAACCCCTGCGAAAATAAAAATGTTTTTTTTTTCTGTATAATGGTATAAATACAAATTCAGAATTAACATTAAACATGCAGCCTCCTTCGTCGGTACTTCTTTATAGCATATTCGCCGGCGAAGATTCTCAACCTTAAGACTTATTTTGTTCGAGCCCATTCGTCAGGTATAACTAGAAACCATCGACAAAGATGTGGAAAATTGGACTGACAGGGTAAGGTACTGTTGTGCCAGCGGCGGCAGTCCCATCATGAATTTGTCTATCTTTAATAATGAGAATAGTTGTTATTTCTGATAAGGAAACTTGTATTTGGATAACCCGTTATGTGCAATCTACATATAATAAAACTGTAACGGGATCATTTCTATACATGAAATATTTTTTGAAAATATTGTTGTTGGTGTAGATAGTAATCGATATGGAATACAAAACACCTATTTTTGGAATTTTTGTCTGTCTGTGTTCGCATTACGTAAGAACTACTGTAAGGATTTTAACAAAATTTTGTGAGGAGGTCTCTTAAAACCTTGGTTCAAATATAGAATACTTTTTTGCAAAAATAGGTCATTTCGTGACAAAATAGAGATAAAAAACACCAAATTTTACTCCTATAATGGTACAGTTGTCAACACCGAGGCGAATTAATACCAGGTGGCAGCGCCGCTACAACAATACAACAACAAAAAGAAAAACAGGTACTTACGTGTATGGAAAACTTCAAAACATTATTAATTATTTCACTTTTTTCTCACCCTTTTTAAAAATGTTTTCAATATGCTTTGTTTTTTAAATTGATTTAAAACTCCTGCACAATTCTATTTTAAAAATATATAAAGAAGAAACTTTTGTAATATAAAATGATACACTTTTGACAGCTGCTCTACGCATAGAAAATTATGCAGAAAATAGTCAGCTGCCGCAACGGTGCCTGCCACCTGATAAAATTAATTCGCCATTTTATTTTTATAGATGAAACATTTTTAACACTTTCTACAGAAATCTACAATAAATAGTTGAATTGGAACTTTAAGAAAATTATAAATAACATGCAGACGAAGTCGTGGGCACTACTAGTAACATATAAAATATTATTGCCGTGAATTAGTTCACAGTTTTCTTTTGCACAAAAGTCCCTTTTAGTGGCTCTGAAATGAATCCTTTAGAATATTTTTTCATGAAGTCCTCGTCCACACTTGTTAGAGCGGAAAGACGAGTGGAAATTGGAACGCTGTTTCATGTTCTTGCAATTCTCTTTTGTTTTGTCATTTGTCTAAGCAATCAAGGCCCATGTGTGGACACGAATGCAATTTTATAAGAGAATTAAAAAAAAAAATTGCAGAAACTAAAATTGCTTGTCAGGACGGGGGCTAACATATAATTAATGTGGCAAAAAAATATAAAGTCAACAATTTTAAAACTTTAAAGCAAAGTATATTTATATTAAGTATATGCAAGTCTACAACAAATACAACATTTCATGTATTATGTCAAAAAACAGTTTAGAGACGGCAAAGTGGGTAACATTTTATAATTTTTTTTAACTAAAAAATTAATATTAATTTTACTTAATTATTATAAAAAAAGTAAAAGAATGACCTTTTAACGACTATATTAATTTAAATTTAAACAAAAATTCAATAAAAGGATATTCAATGCAACTTGAGTTGGAAAAGTGTAATTTGAATATTTCGTTTACCATCCCTGATAGAACATAATAAAAATGAAAATAAACACCTAAAAAACAAGAGAAATGTATAGTAAAATAAAAATTAAAATAAATTTAAACAAATTTTGACACAAAACATGATAAACACGCACACAAATAAAACTATCACCTGAGCTCCTGCATATACTTGTTATAGATATACTTTGCTTTAAAGCAATTTTCGTAATCCTTCTGATACAAAGTTTTTATTTATTTTCAATTGGTTTTTTACAGCAATTTTTCACGATATAAGCGGAGAGAATCTTAAAGTGACATTTCGTCTCTATCGAGGTCCTTTGTTGATAATCGAGTTTATTTTCCTTATTGGTGTCAACATCTATGGTTGGCGTTCATCAGGAGTTAATCATGTACTTATATTTGAGTTAGATCCGCGAAATCATTTGTCGGAACAGCATCTTATGGAACTGGCAGCAATTTTTGGTGTTATTTGGACCTTAAGCATGTTAAGTTTCTTGTACTCGACCAGCTTGAGTATACCAGCGTTTATAAATCCTCTAACTTTAGCAATAATTATGGTGGCATTTTTATTAAATCCGTTTCATGTTCTGCATCATGATGCCCGGTTTTGGTTACTAAGAATATCGGTGAGTTTCTGAATATCGTTTTAATTAACAAAAGAACCATTTTAGTAAAATATACATTGTGCCTAAAAATAGGGTCGAATGGTGGCAGCTCCATTCTTTCATGTAGGCTTTGCTGATTTCTGGCTGGGAGATCAATTAAATTCATTGGTTACCGCTTTATTAGATTTTGAATATTTAATATGTTTCTATTTTACAAATGGCAATTGGTTTGAGGCACGTGATGCTTCCATTTGTATGGAAAAGGACTTTATAATACGACCAATATTTCTTTGTCTGCCAGCTTGGTTTCGTTTTGCCCAGTGTCTGCGACGCTATCGAGATTCACGCGAAGCTTTTCCTCATTTGGTAAATGCCGGAAAATATTCTTCGACCTTTTTGGTGGTAATATTTGCCACTTTAAAAAGTTTCAATAGTCG
Source organism: Gymnosoma rotundatum (assembly GCA_916610165.2). Classification (NCBI taxonomy): domain Eukaryota; kingdom Metazoa; phylum Arthropoda; class Insecta; order Diptera; family Tachinidae; genus Gymnosoma; species Gymnosoma rotundatum. The sequence continues at coordinate 128,279,045 of OU744340.1, read as the reverse complement.
TAAGTTCAGGTAACTTTCCCCAATAGAAAATATTGTATTTAAAAATGAGTTTTTCAATTTCAGGTTATTATTCTAATACTTTTGATAATCCCTACACATGGTTGTGGATTGTGGCTTCGGTAATATCATCATGTTATTCCTATACCTGGGATATAAAAATGGATTGGGGTTTATTCGATAAGAATGCTGGCGAAAACACTTTCCTAAGAGAAGAAATCGTTTATTCTTCAACTGTAAGTTAAATTCATTTCGCTTTAATAAATTCAAAAGCCATTTCAAAAATTTATTATCTCTTTAGGGCTTTTATTACTTTGCTATAGTTGAAGACTTGCTGTTACGTTTTAGTTGGGCCTTGTCACTTTATGTAACTGAAATGAAGTACTTAAGTGTCGATATAATGACATCTGTAACTGGTATTTTGGAAGTTTTCCGGTGTGTAGTCTTGCAAAATTTCATATTTATAGACATTTTTATATATTTTTTGGTTTTTTACACTTTGCAGTCGTTTTGTTTGGAACTTCTTTCGTTTAGAGAATGAACATTTGAACAATTGTGGTAAGTTTCGAGCAGTGCGCGATATTTCTATAGCTCCCATAGATTCGTCCGATCAAACTCAAATATTGCGAATGATGGATGAAGCTGATGGTGTTATTAATCGTTATACAAAAACCAACCGTCCAAAGCCCAAAAAGTCTAAAGATCCTGAAAAAAGAAGTCTTCTACCACTACGTGGTTCATTGCAGGACCTCACAATCGACATAGATGGCACCAAAAAACTTTAAATTAAATGTTCAAGGTTCAAGTCGATAAAGTTAACCAACACACACTTAATAATTTTAATTTATTTAAGTTCAAATAACGAGAATTTTGCCGTTTATATTTATTTGTGTTTAGTTTAATTTAAATGTATATACAAGCATTTTTGTCCACTTACATACATATTTCCTTTATTATTGTCGTGTACTTAAATCATTAAGGAAAAAAAAAACAAAACAAAAAGACCATTTAAAATGTCATAGTCTTAAGTCTTATTATATTTTAAGGCAGTATTACTTAAAACCCAACCCTTTAAATTTTATCGTTCTTCTGCTTCCAAATATATTTGAAGATACCATATGTATAACATTCCTAACATAAATAAATAATTTTAAAATTTTATCATTTTTGGTTTTACTAATGTGTATGTATGTATGTATGCGTGCATATCTCCCTTCGAATGAATGGATTTTGGAAAAAGTTTTTATAGAAACAAGAGGAGCACAATAATGGGTTCATAGTAGTGATCAGTGTTGCCAGGGAAAGACAGGAAAAAGTTACACTTCAAAAAAGTTGCAAGTAATTTTTACAAACTCCTTTATAAATCCATATCGGGTTCTTTATTTTGTTTCCTTTTGCCATCCATCTGCTAATCTTCTAGGCGGACCAAGAGAATTTAGAATTTTTAAAATTTCCTATTTTTCATGAAAATTGCAAGGAGCAGTACCTCTGCGAAAACCCAGTGCAAGAGATGGATTCTTCTGCAATTCTTCCACCAATTTTTCATATTGATTTGCATTTTTAACCTTCACTTTTTTAAATTTTCAATGTTATGTTGGGTTTAAATCTTCCTGCCGTTATGCAAAAAAGGGTCGACAAAAAAAGTGTCACGTCAATATAATATCGTCGTCAAATTTGTTATAAAATACAAAAAATTTTTCAGCAGTAATCGATTAGTGTCAATAACGACAAGTAGAATAACAAATCGAATGCGTCGACACATATCAACATTGATGTGTGACGACGCCGACAACTAGAATAAGAGAGAATATTTCCGTGTGGAAAATTGCATGCTCTCGACATTTAATAAAATTAGTTTAAGTAGGATTTTTTAAATAAATCCGTTTTACCTTTTTCTTTGAAAGATTGAGCTTCGATAGAATTTACTACATAATTATTTAAAAAATACCGTTATTAAAGACAAATTTAAGCCTTATTTGCTTAAAATTTCAACATAAAATTACTGACAATTTTTCTGTAATATAATCCCGCACTTCCTGAAAAAAATTAAAAGACAACTTTTTTCTAAATCGAGATATTGGTACGGTTGTCAAATTTTTCAAGTGGAATAACTGAAGTTGCTAACAATTTTTGCAAGTTTGAACAGAATGCTGAGTTTTCCGCACGAAATACACCTCATTTATGTGCGGTTTCTGTATTGCAAGCGAGCGAATCGTATAGAAAATTTGTACAGGAATCACTCATTAAATTGAGTGCATTTCATACAAATTTTCTAGACGAGTCGCTCGCTTGTATTACAGAAACTGCACATTAATTTCACAGTTGGAAAGAATTGTTGCCAGAAACATTTTGCTGTTTCTAAACATAAAGCAAGAAACATTTCGTGATTTCTCACGGATTGAACAGAGTAAAACTTCAGCAATGTTATTTTTTATTTATGAATTTCAAACTTATTTTTTATATACGATTTTAATTGCATTTGCAGGTAACCTTTGTTATTAAAATCGAATTGATATGTTAAGAAAGGTTGATATGTTTAGAGAGATTATTATCTTAAATAATGAAACAAGTCGATGGCTTAATATGAGAAAGGCCTAACTCAATTTTTTGTAACTTTACAGGAGTAGGAAAAAACTTATGTGCTGTTTCTATATTACAGGCGATTAACTCGTCTGAAAAATTTATATGGAAATAACTCAAAAAACTGAGTGCTTTTCATATAAATTTTTCAGACGAATTGATCGAAACAGCACTTTAATTAAATCCTAAAAATTTTAAATACAACAAAAATTTTAATGCAATTTTTAAGATTTTGAAGTTTTTTCCTTCTCCTATGTACGTGGAGCTTTTTAAAGTTACAAAAATGTAACCGAACGGCAACACTGGTAGTGATGTTCAAAAATAAAAATGTTGTATTGCCGAGAACAATAAGATTACATTAAGAGAAAAGTTGAGAGAAAATATATTCGTTTTTATGGTATTCATAAAGAAAATGCAAACAGTTAATTAATACATAAAATTTAAGCACGAACTGTAGATAAAAATAAACTTTAGAATTTCTGCATAAAGTTATGAATTGTTTTACTGAGAAAGAAAAAAAATAGGTTTTTTCTTAATCCAGCAAGGTTTAATAATGTCCTATGTCCATTCTGCGAGGTTCCTAAGTTACGGTTAGCAACCGTCCTGTAATGCAGCACATAGTCGCTGGTGCTGTTTTTAAAAATTCTCTGAAAAATTGTGATTAAATTAGGCGCTCACAGCCAAATCTGCTATTTGGTTTAATTATTTGCCGTCGCACAGTTATGTCCCAGCTCAGGTTGCAAAAAAACAATATCATAATGAATAAGCGGAAGTAGACCAATTAATTACCATAATTTTATCTCTTGAGATTTAAGAAATCACTATAATTTTATTAGTTGATATAGTTTTAATAAAAAATGCCATTTTCAAGAGACGTTTGTTTAATATTTTTACGCGAAAATCGTATTCATATTTACAAGAATTTAATGCGCTTAAGAAACAAAGAAGATTTAATATTGTTCACCAATATAATCTTCTCCTCACTTAGAAGTTCCTCAATAATAGCATTTATTTGAACCCATTTGAGGAATTGAAACCACTTTCGATCGGAATTGAATTTTGTGATATGCCTGCATGTATTTTTATTTTTTGACACAAGAATAATTTAATTAACATTTGTACATACAAACAAATGTTTTTCTTTAGCTTTCCTATTTTTTATTTGTTTTATTTTTCCATAAAATACAAAATAATAAACATGAAGTTTACGCAGAGGTTAAATGCTCACTTGACTCCTGAGTGGCGTCAGCAATATATTTCATACGCAGTAAGTAACGATTAATTTCCTTTTACAATTTAATTTGTCTTATATTTGACTACATTTGCAAATATAAATAAAACTAAAGGATTTGAAAAGCATGATCTTAGAAGCTGTAGAAAAGGCACCACTTCAACAAATTTCCAACGGTCGCATTATTGACAACTACTATTCAAACTTTGAAGAGGATTTCTTTTATGAGTGCGACAAAGAATTGAAGAAAATCGATAATTTTTATGCTGAAAAAATAGCTGAAGCCACAAGACATTATGATTGTCTTTCTTTAGCATTGAGTCAAATAATGGATGATTTTCATTTTCGTTCAAGTACCCGTCAGACTTTACATCAACATGTAGTTAAAAAACTTTTAACAAAAAAGAAGATTAAACTGGTCGATTTGAAAAATGGTTTTAGTGAATTGTACTTAAGTTTGGTTCTATTGCAGAACTATAAAGTGCTAAATCATACCGGATTTAAAAAGATATTAAAGAAACATGACAAGGTACTTATATTAATGAAAAGATACGTACAGTGTGTACAGTATCGAGCATACACAATGCAACGCTGGGCCATCTACGATAACGGTAACCAATAAAACACTTCTTTCGATAGCAAAACAACAATGTAAGCTAACCCTATTAAAAACAGCGAACAAATTTAGCGAGCAAAAAAAGTTTGTTCAAACTTAATTAAAAAAAATTTCAATGCAAATAGATAGGTCGTTCAGTGAGTGTCAAATAGCTATTATTAAAGTCTAGCTCTAGTGGCCGTGTACGAAAAAATATCTGCTTTTAAAATAGATGTCGAAATCGGTCATAAACAAAAAGCGACAGCATACTTTGCCAGACGACCAGCACTGAAAACTCAGCAACAGAAAAGTGCGTTATTCTAATTTAATAAATTTCGTTGCAGCGTATCATATATGGTAAGATTTCCAGTGATGGGTTCAATCTATTGTTTAGATTGAAAAACAAATGGATACCGGCTGACAGTTTATTCACCAAAAAGACTTACAGCTCACACTGATGTGGTGATGTGTAGGGTGATAAAGCACATTTTTTGAAGATCGTAATTAAAAAAACAAAAATAAAATAAATTTTGAAGTCAGAATGGACAACACATTGTACTTTTTTGGTACAATTCAAACAATCGGAGATTACATTATTTATATTTTTGATGCCAACACTTTTTTGCGTAAAAACTACAACGCAAAATAAATATTTGAATTACCAAAACAATAATTTCAATTCTGCCAAAATTTAAATTAAAATCAATTTTTTTTTTAAGTTTAAAAAATTTTGCTTAACTTTATTCGTTCTTAAGACTATGATTGACACAATCGTGATAGTCGTTGAAAAGAAAATCAGATGGAATTCTGTCCTACTAAAGGCCAGTCGGTAAAATCTAAGAGAAAATAAAATGAAAATCTCTCCGTATGAAAAAATAGAGATTAAAAATCGTGTGAATTCTTTTTATGTTTACATCATTGGTGTTGAATAAAATGAAGTAAAATTGAAACAGCTGTTGTTAAAACAATAATTGTTTACAAAAATATTTGTGATGCCAACTAACGCACATAGATGTTCCCCCTTCGAGATAAAGTAATATACTCCTAAACCGCCCTTAAGAAAAATCTCAAGAAATTGTGTTTACATGTTACATTGTTGCACAAAAACCCTTGCAACTCTGATCAAACAGATGCTTTTATTTTATGATTTTTTTTTAAAGTTGGCAAATCAAACAAATTTAGCTGTTACTCTATATTTCGATTCGAAAGAAACAAATTCGAATGATTTTCTTTTTCATTTTATTTAATTACATACTTACATGACATACACACATACATGACACTTTTGAGAGATCTAACCTCTAAATCTCGCAGTGTGTCATGTCCCTTATTATGCTCTTGAGCCTATAAACATTTAAGGACAATAAAGGCTACGAGACAATATTAAATTATTTTTATATAGATATTGTTTAGGCGTATGTGCATATTAACAAAAACTGAAGAAACTAAAGCTGCCGCCAGATGAGTCAAATATTTGACGAAAGACCACCACTATTTTTACAAATGTTTATTCAATCTTTTTTGGCGCATACTATTACGAATGATTATATATAATATAATAAATGTGATATCGCACTTCTTTTATTGAGTAAGATCTTACGTTTCTTAATTTTAGTGGTCACGTCTTTTTGGTCAAATATTTGACTAATTTGACCGTACCTTAAGATATACAGGCATGTCACAGAACTCAATTCCGATCGAAAGTGATTTCAATTCCGCAAATTCAATCTTCAAAAACGAAAAACGAAATTCTTTTGGAATGAAACCACTTTTGAATTTCAAAGTGGAATTTAATTTCTTTGAAATTTGTTTACTTGCGGTTTTCAAATTTACTTTTATTATGTGTCTTTATTTAGATAAGCCTTGTTCTTTACTTAAATAAAAAGGTGAAGATTAAGCAGTTTTTAGAAATAAGCAAAATCCATCGGAATCTGAAGAATGTAAAACAAAATCGATGGGAATTTTTAATACAGAATTCAAACCATTCCGATCGGAATTTGTGACATGCCAGATAAAATAATAAACGCATTGAACTAGAAATCATATGACAACTCAGCGTTGCATTTTTGTGTACAACAGTTTTTTATTATTTAAAATTATTAATTTATTTTTTGTTGCAGTTTTTGAACAATACTAAGGGCAATAAATGGTTCGAAGAAAAGGTTTCTTCGGCTTATTTTTATAACGACACTAATTTAAATATGCTGATGCACGATGTAGAAAGTAATTTTACACAATATTTGGAAAATGGTGATCGTGCCGAGGCTATGAAACGCTTAAGAGTACCACCTTTAGAGGAAATTCAAAAAGTTGGAACAGTATTTCGAGTGGGACTCTTTTTAGGTGCATTTATTGTACTTTTGGGTTTTATATTAATATTATGTATGTATGCGTCTCTCTATTCATATATACACAAATACCTTTTACCGAAAAACGACAAGGAGGCAGTAAAAAAAGACTAGCAAAGAATGAACGAAATAAAAGATTGTATTAAAAACGTCCTCCGACTTGATTCTTCTTAACCCTTTACAAATAGCATATGTGCTTGACTGTCCAGTTCTTTATATTTCATAGAAGGGCTCCTAATTACCGTTTAGTTTCTAATATTGGTAGTTTATAACTTTTATTAGAAAATTACTAACGCCTGCAGCTTAAGGGAAATAAGCCTAATTTGTCTTCTTTAAATATTAATGGATAAGAAACTTTACACTAGACTTTGAAGAATCACTATTTTTTTAATTTTTCGCTTTAGGGGTTTACATTTCGCCTCAGGAAAAATAATTTTAACTAACTCGATTTGTAGGAACTGAGCACTATTAGATTTTATACATTTGAAAACAGAAATAGCATTCGGTAAAAATTATCTAAAGTTTCTTTTTATAGCTTTCACCACAAAAAGTGGTAAAAGGGTACCTCTAATTTTTTCATGTCATTTGGAACAATTAAATAACTCCAATAAAAAAAAAAATAAGTATATGGGGCGATAGAAAATTAATAAATAAGAAAAAATATCAAGTGAAAAAATTGGCGCTCGCCCATATTTTCCGAGTTACGGGGCTCACAAATTTAAAAATTTTTTTAAATATTAACATGGGTATCATTTTAAATCTTTCGAAGAGATCTTTAAGGAAATACTAAAATTTTTAAAAAATGCTTAATCCATTAAGAGCCGATGTCATTTTTTTAATGTAAAATTATATACAGCAATAACGAAATTTTTTAATTCTCTGCTACCCCAATATTTGCTTTTTTAATTGGAGTTACTTCACTAAAATAGATTAACATAGATGGTGAAGGGTATATAAGATTCGGCATAGCCGAATATAGCACTCCTACTTATTTTATATTGGCTTTAATTTTTATATGTTTAATTTCGTTTAGCATTTTTTGGATATTTAAAATCCAACTCTCAGTCGGTCAATATTCATAATCTTATTCTATTTCGTGGTCCGTTTTATGTGATAATGTACCTGTTTCTTTTGGGAATAAATGTATTTTGTTGGCGTCGTGCTGGTGTTAATCACATTTTGATATTTGAAATAAATCCACGTAAACATCTCACTTATACCCACTTAATGGAATTGCATGCCGTTTTTGGTTTCATATGGAGTTTGTGTGTTTTGGGATATTTTTGTAATGATAGACTTAATGTACCGAAATTGTTATTTCCATTGCTTCTAATTGGAATAATGTTGGCGTTTCTTTTTAATCCGTTTCCAATTTTGTACAGAAATCCCCGATACTGGCTGTTGAAAGTAATAGTGAGTTTGATTGCTGTTTAAATTTAAAGTTGATGATATAAAATTTCTTTTCGTTAATATTTAAGGGTCGCGTACTAATGGCACCTTTCTTTAATGTTGCCTTTGCTGATTTTTGGTTGGGTGATCAGTTAAATTCCTTGGTTGCCTGCCTCTTGGACTTTAAATACCTCTTCTGCTTCTACATATACAATATAAGTTGGAAGGAGGAATTTGAAACAAATCAATGTTTAGAAAATGATTATATTGGCAATGCAATTGTTCGTTGCCTTCCCTCATGGTTTCGGTTTGCGCAGTGCCTAAGACGTTATAGTGATACTGGTCAAGCTTTTCCATTTTTGGTGAATGCCGGAAAATATGCAACAACATTTCCTATGGTATTATTTTTAACATTGACTTTAAAATATAACGGTAACTGCTCTCAAAGTAATTTCAATACAATTTAATTTAAATAAAGAAAAATAACTTCTTTCAGATAATTTTGAATATGTATTTCAAAATCATTTTTTATGGTTTTATCTGGGCTCGGCCATTTTCAATGCCTGCTATTGCTGCTGTTATGATATTTTGCGAGATTTTGGTTTATTTCAAACATTTACTGGGAAAAATATTTTTCTTCGCGAGCATATTGTTTATCAGCCTCGATTTTACTATTTCGCTATTGTGGAAAATATCATACTTCGTTTCTTTTGGGCAATATCTTTTTATTTTGTAACTCATAATTATGTTTATAAAATTAATATGGAAACTTTAGCAGGATGTTTAGAAATATTCAGGTAAACAATTATTTACTTAAAAAAAGTGGAAATAAGAAAATACTCTTTGCATATTTCAGACGTTATATTTGGAATTATATACGTTTAGAAAATGAGCATTTATTTAATGAGGGCCAATTTCGTGCTGTGCGTGATATTTTTATAACACCAGTTGAAACCATTAATACAATCGAAATACAAAAAATGATGGATGAAGAGGACGGAGTTGTCAATCGTGCAAGTTATAACTTTAAAAATTTATCAGTAACAGATGAGGATGACGATTTCGTAAAGTAGTAAATAAGAGTTGGAATTTATATAAGATATATTTAATAAAAACAAAACATTTAAAATACATAAAATAGCAAACGGGAATTATTTATGAAACATTTTCCGCTACGCCAGAAACTAATGCAGTTCCTCTTAAAATCCAAAAATCGGGTGGCAAGGAACTTTCCAACAGAATGGATAATATAAAATTCGAAGAATGTCCCGTTGTTGATAAGACTCCTGATCTGGATTGAGTTTTATATAGAGGCGCCTCATATCTATCAGCGACGCTTAGTTTTAAACACGGTATAAAACTTATAGCGGGTAATCTTGAATACAGAACACCAATTTTAGCATCGCATAAACCTCCTTCAGATGCGCGCCACTCGGCTGCCTCAGCAAAAATACCATGGACATTAACGCTGGCTTCTGTGGATGGTGGTAGATTACCATACAAATCATCGACCTTAAATTAAACATATAGTTTATATTTAATAAACACAATCGGATATTAAATTGGAAAAGCTTTTAACATTAATTAACTTACGGGCATATCATTCATTCTTCTCTCAAAGAAATTCTGTTGAATTAAAAAATTTTCTGTAACTTTGAAATCGATTTTTAATTCATCTATAGGCAGCACCCGTTTGCGGGCATAAGTTTGCAATACTCCGGTTAAAAACGATTGAGGAAAATAAAAACCACTGATCCAAAAAGATCTTGGGTTGCCAAAATTAACCCAATTTTGAATAAAATCAATGCGCCTCTCAAAATCTACAATAAAACTTGGCAATGGCTTAATAGAAAGAAAAGTTTTCTTCTCCCACATTTTTGGCACTAAATTTGCTAACAAGGATTGAAAAACTTCTTCTAGCTCTTCAGACATAACAACCAAACCTTTGATGGCTTTTTCTAAATTGACCATGCTAGAGTGTAACACGCGCAAAGAATTGTTGTAACGATCTACTTCTTGAACCAGCACAGTTGTAAGGGAGGGCAATTGGCCTTTAGCGTCGACCTGATAACGTAAATATTTTTGAATACAATATCTTAAAATTTGCAACTTTAATTGTGAGAGTAATTTACCTTCAACAGATTTGGAAATATTTCTTCCTTATTAATTTTTTGTGCTAAAGCTTCTTGTATTTTGCCTATAACATCCAAACACAGCTCATTTTCCTGGGCTTGACCTTCGTCGGCAGCTGATCTTGGTTGCCCAACAAGTAGTGTATTAATAAAAAAGAGGGTTTCTTTTCTTTGAAATACCAAATTGGCATTTTCATTCATGCCAAATATTTCTGGATCCTCTAAAGTGGGAAAATTTTGTACGTAGTCTTTATATTCTTGTAAAGTCTCTTTTCGTGGATCACGATAGTAGGGATCCCCACGACAGTATTTATAATTGGGGTCTAGGATCTTATCAAAAGTAAAAGTTTTCAAAATTGTTCTCAAGCATCGAAGATCCCAATAGTCCGTTACACGACCGCCCCAAGTTATTTCACCGTTGATGTAGTAAATAGCTTGCCAGGGAATTTTTTTAGCTTCTACACGACTAATGAAAAAGTCCAAGGTCTTAAGACCACATTCACGATCACTTTCATTAAATTCATAGGTAATATTCCATCCCAATGCTCCGAACTTACGTCGTTCTAAAAGTACAGCATGAAAAACACATATGCCAAATACTATAGCCCGCCATTTTTCTTGGAGTACATGCTTTTCAAAATAGTCCACATTAATATCTGATAAAGCTCCCAGAATGTTTGCTTTTATGCCTTTTGGAGGTTCATTGGTTACTTTAACAGAATTTTGCAACACACTTATTGGAAAACTTTTTTGTGGCATTGAGGACAAAAACAGACGGAAGTTTTCGTGGGGCTTAACAATACCCAAAGTTATGTTACGTACGATAATTTCCATTTGACCCATCCAAGAAGTGGCCAAGTGACAATTTTGTAAAAATACCCAGTGACCTAAACGCACGCTTTTATCTATTAAACTTTCGGCAAGTGGGCCCTGTCCTTGTCCCAACGATATGGAATAAAATTTATCAAGATATTTCATTTCCTCGGCAAATCTCAAAAAACTTGCCATTGGATCGGAACCAGTTGAAAGGACAAAGATCATGGGAATTACACAAGAAGTATCTAAAAACCTAAAACATAATTAAAAAGATTGTCATTAGGAAAATAACAATAAATAAATTTTACTTACACAACTTTAAGTTGACTGCCGGCAGCTGAAACTTCCGTAAAGTATCGCCCTACAGTTTCCCTTAAATAACCAACAACGTTAAGCAAAAATCTTTCTTTTCTAAATGTTTTGACAAACATCAGTTTTTGGAAATTTGTAAGTTTATTATTCCAGTAATTGGAGGGTTCTGCTTTGTTATCGGAAAAGCGATAAATCTATAATTGGTATTTATAGTCATAACTTCATTAAAATGTATGTGTGTATGTGATGGTACAAACCTCCCTATTATCATCAATTTGTAAATAGAAAGGTAAATGTAATCTCTCGGAAAATCCATCGAATACTGAAAAATTCTCTTCCAAGTACAAACTTGCCTCCCATTCAAAATCACTTAGTTTTATATTTTTCGGCTTGGGTACATCTCTAACAGAACCAACAACTCCGCGTGTTAGAAAATTGTACTCTTGTTGAGTTACGCGATCTTCTTGTCTCTCAATGGCGAGTGCTAGGAGAAAACTAAAAATAATTTTGTGATTTTCAAATAAACCTCTGGACACATTATCATAGATCGCCTTCAGTTCGTCCACTTTCAATTGTGCTATACGCTCGTTAGTACTCTGTTTAGGATGATCTACTCGTATGACGGCACCAAAAACTTGTGAGAAATATTTTAAGCTGTATTGGTACATTGGATCGATATCGGAAAGAATAGCAACTACAAAATACAGTATGGCACCGCGAGAGGCTAAATTACGATATTCTTCTCTGGTTGCAGTAATGACCTTTTCGGTTTCTTCTGTGTCCACTAAGCGTGTGGCTATTATCAAGGAGGTTTCCTAAACAAGCAAAAACATTGTAAATATCAGACACATTTTGAATTGTTTTTTTTTCTATAAGAAACTAACTTTAGCATCATTTAAGGTTTCTACCAGCTCCTCATCATCCAAAATATTGCCTTTGGAGTTGAATAAAAGTTTAAGAACCTTATCTTCCAAAGCCAACAATTGTTGCTTATCGCTATTGATTTTAACAATCAAGTCATTTCGTTGTATTTCTAAAGCAGGTAGCTCAATGGCCACAATATCTCTAAATAATTGATACTTCAATTCAGAACATATCTTTGGCATGATATACATAAATTTTGTACTTACGATAACAGTTGATCTTCTAAGCCACTTTCCGTAACCAAAAAATTAACCAACGTTACGTTTATACATATTTCGGGTAAATAATGCGGATTGGCTATTTTCGTGGTCATGTACAATTTGAAGTTATCGTCATAATCAATTACACTATCGCCCAACTTCAAATAGGTTCTTCCCTCAAATACATAAGTTTCACGTTGCAAGACTGGCCTTATAGAGGGATCAATAGTCTCGCTTATGTCTTCCAATAGTATGGGATAACCTTGACGTATACAATTCTCCATGATTCTCAATAAGTGTCCGTCATTCATTTTCAAAACATGTAAATTATTTTTCTTTTCCATATTCCTAATCCAACGATTGGCCTGTTCCTGGGGATCAATCATTAGAGGCCAGCGCAAAGCTCTTGTGGCATAAAGGCCATTTTCTACAGAGATTTCATCTTTGGGCAGACCATCAACAGTCCATTGCCGGATTTCATAAGGATCTCCTAGGATTTTAAGCAAATGAAATTCACTGCTGGAGTTAATTTTTTGTTCTCTACACTTGAGAACCCACTGAGAGCAAAGATTATCGCGATATTCAGTAGAAAAAGCACCCAAATAGGCGACGCAAGCTGAAGCAACCAAAACATCGCCTGGTACACTAACCAAATCCATCGTTAATGACTGTAATTATTGCTTTAGCTAAACAACATTCCGATAATTATTTCAAAAACAAAATTTACCTCAACGGTTTCCTTCCAGCGCACTTCTTCATCTGACAAGGCAGACGTCAAACGACCCGCTCTGTTAATACGTCCATAAGTTAAATCAACGGAATCTTGTACAATTTTAAATTCTTTGCGTTTCTGTTCTAAATTATCTCTAAGAACCTGAATTTTCGCCTCAACAGCGGCCAATTCCTTTTGTTTAGTTTTCAATACCGCCATGACTTGTTTCAATTCGCTTTCTGCTAGTTCCTTGCGTTTGATTTTTGGTTCAACCACCTTGTAAACTTTTGCAAATTTATCCATCGCTATAACCCACAAACTTACTGATTTTGCCACTTTTGAAACTTTTTCAAATTTCTAATTTGAAAATTAAAAAAAATATTTAATAATATCATTACTAAAAAAATCCATTCAAACTTACAGCGGGAACAAAATCTCTATGGGTAATATATTTGCCAACTTTTTTCAAAACATCTTCCTTTATATGCTCTTTATCGAATTCAAAAAGTCTCTTAATGAAATTGACATCAGCCATAATTGCCTTGGCCGAAGCCCAAGTTGGTCTAAAAATATGAAAGTATTAAGTAATCGCAAAATAACAATCTAAAAAAAGCTATTTATGTATGTATGTAGCTCACTTAGCTCCCAGCAGTATGCAAACAGCTTCCATACAAAATTGCACCAAAACGGGTGGTGTAGTAAATGATTTCAACTCATTTATATCAGCTTTGGTAAGACCCTTGAGAGCATCTTCAGCTTCTTTTAAAGCCGGCATAGCTATTTCTAAGTCTTTATTTGCATCATCGGACATTGCTTGACAGACGGCAGCCTTTTCTTTGGCATTGGCCTCATCAATCATAACACTCTCTTTGACCTGATCTGCCTGTTTGGTATCAATAGCTAATTTTTCCAATAAAGACTTCATGGTGGCGGATTTTTCATCCAATTGGGGCACCATAACCTCCAGTTCTTTTTGCATTACCCCTACCTGTTGCGGCAATTAAAATAGTTGCAGTATCTTTATCATTTCGTTTAAAACTTACAATATCATTGGTCTCCAAAATCTTATTTAAACCATTTGCAATTCTTTTACGTTTGTTTTTTATTTCATCGTTCTTTTTCTTCAATAAACTTTGGTACAGTTTTAAAAGTTCCAAATAGCTGCTGGGTGTCGTATAATAATGGCGTTTCATTTCTTTATAAAACAGTTCGGAGGCATCCTCTACAGTCTTAGATCACAAAAAAAAAACCGAAATAATAAATAAAAAAATAGACAAAAGGAGAAAAATTAAAGAAAAAACAAACTTTATGCATAAACACTGTGGTTTTCGCTAAAGCCACACATTCTTCTTTTGAGGAGGTAATTTTCGCCAATAGTCCTAGTGCTACTGAATATAATGCTTCGGTTGGCCAATTCGAGAACCAATCTATTGTGGTACAATTAACCAGCGATGGAAACATGCGACACCGGCGTCGAAACGCATCTCCAACCGGTGACATTGACAACACCACATGCAAATTATTGCGCACTCGATTTATAAAGAACTTGTATATATCATCACGACTACATCCCTTAAAAAATAATTTATTTAATTTTTTTTAACTTTGAAAAGTGGTTGTTGTTAATTATTTTACATCTTTCATAGCGGTATTGCAGGGCTCACGAGCATCAAGTATAACCTTCTCAAACTCATCGCCTTCAAACAAATTTGGTACTTCACCAGAATTCAATATATTGTTAATATCTTCCAAAAACTCCTCTTCTACAATTTGAGTATCGATCATTAAAAAGACAACTGGAACATTATCAATCTGAAGTTGAAATAAATTATTTGGTTAGATCAGATCGAATTCTTCTTAAAACAAACACAAACAAATTAACATTAATTTTTGAAAAAAAATTATTTGTTTATAGTAAAGAAAATCCCTCAAAAAATTATTTATTATCGCTACTTACTCCAGCTTCGCGATAAATAACTCTCAAGTCTTCATGAAAGATGTTAATATCGTAATTACGTTTAAGCTCAATTTGCATACATTTATATTCATTAACATGAGCGGCGAGTTTTGTTAACGACTGTTTACCCATACCAGCCACACCAACTAACAAACCATTGCCACGATCGCTCCTTAATAATCGCGCCAATCGAACTGTATGCTCTAGAGCATCTTGAAAGAGAATCAACTCCATTCTCTTTCCCGTCATTGAATTAAAATCCTCAATGTAATCCAGTAAAATACTTTCCAATTTAGAAGCTTCTCTAATTTCTTCGTAGACACGATCAGCTTTGGCTTTTCCAAATACCATAAAATCACCAAATAATATGGGTGGCTCCTCATCTTTATAGACTTCTTTTTTAAATTGTTTCAAGCACACCTCGTGCATGATTTTATTAAAAGAACTTTTATCTTCCTCATTTATTAAACGATCGTGAAAGACTCGTGTAGTTTCGTGATAAAATAAACGCAACATTTGCATTTCCATATTGTAGTGTAAATTACTGGCCTGCAAAATGCCCTGAATGCATTTTGAAAGATCTCTCAAATTAAATATATAATGAGATTTATCAGGTGTGGGTAACATTTCCTTTGCTATGCGCATATAAACCTCTACGCAGGCATTGACAATGGGTATAGATAGGGCTCGTATTGCCGAGGAGAAATCATTTAAAAATCTACAAAATAAAAAGGGGAACAATATTATTTTCATTCTACGTAAAATTTATTTGTTTTACCCTGTTAAAATGCCATTGAAAATGGTGGTTAAAATCTCATCATTTGGTTTCGGCAGCGCTAATAAGGCAAAATGTCTGACAAAACGTGGTGTTAGGGGATTCCTTCCACCACCTGGTGGTGCACAACCGCAGCCCAAAACTACATCTATTATTTCCTTCCAAAATAATTTCTCACGATCATAAAAACCCTTAAAGTCCAAAAATTGTCTAAACGCAATTAAAAGAAAATAAATTAGGAGTCGCAGATGAAAAAGCTAAAATATCTAAAAAAAAAACCTTAGTAATTCAATGGCTGGTTGACTTCCGTAAGTATCCAATTTAGGCATGTTGACATCATCTATAAACACAATGACAGTTTTTCCGATAGGAGCACCCAACTGATTGCGTTTACGTTTTTCTAACGGACCCTCTATCATTTCTTGGGTTCGTGTGCTGCTGGTTTGGGCAGAAAAATTTATTTGCACCGGCACCACTGACTTTTTCATAAGCTTTTTTAAAGTGGACACCGCTAAAACAGTTTTGCCTACACCAGTTTCACCTGTAAACATGACTGGATAACTGCGTTGAAATAACAATTCACTAACATATCTGCCAAATAAAAAACAGTAAAAATGTTATTTCCCTTCCATTCTCTGAATAACTGTCTGTCACCCACCCATATTTGGTTGTATCGAGTGTAGGAACTTGCATATCAAAATATTTATCCTCTGGATTAAACTCAAAGGTTTCCAGAATCAAAGACCACGATTCCCAACTGCGTGTAATCATATTAATTCTGTAATCCCAAAGTGAACCTTCCTGAGGAAAACTGAAACAAAATTGTATGTTTGAATTTCAAAATATGAGGTTGCATTTAACCATACAGCATATTTTCAAGAACTAACCTTACACGAGATTTTGCAGCCATTTGATTCCTCAACAGCTCTTCAAAAACTATTTTTTTACTATCCAGAAAGTTGGAAGATAGAGACCAGAGCACACACCACACAAACATTTTACTAAGCAAATCTTTGTATTCATTTGTCGTGATGTCATGCCAACTTATTTGTTCTATTAAGGAAGACAACAACTGTAGGCACAGTAGCACTTTGGAACTGGTAACCTGGGCTATCAGAAAAGAGCCATGTTTATTTACCAAGTCCAGGATTGCTTCAAAGTTTTTCTCGAATATTCCATATAAATATTTTAATTGTGCATCCTGTATTTTTTTAGCAATTGGGCCGTTTACCCAAGAGTCTAACAAAGGTAACCAACCGAGATCATCAGGATCTACAAAAACCATACCGCAACGCGAAACGGTAGCCGGAGAGGCTTGTATCAGGTCTTGTACTTCGAAAACCATGTGTACCCAGGCAGTAAGTTTGATACGCTCCGAATTAGCTAAACACAGCATTTTATTATCATCGAGCACAGTATTTAAATTTTCAATCCACACAGCATCTACTGGTCCATCATTAACTATCCATTGATGTATTTCATCTAAAAGTTAAAGAGTAAATGTGTGTTGTTGAGAAAAAATTAAGATAAAATTTTTAATTTGAATGTTACCTTCAACATTGACAGCAGCTCTAACAGCTAAACCCAGTAATCCATCTTGCCATTCCAGGGTTTTGGGATTTACATAACCATACAATTCATTCATTGTTACGGCCTTAGGATTCATACATTGTATGGTGACTGGTCTAAAGTTGGGGCCGGCCACTTCGATTTCATGCAAATGTCCAAGAGCAAACTCCAAGGCATGCAAAACGACTGATTTGCCACCGCCAGTAGGACCCACTAACATTACACCCCATCTTACGCACATGGTCTCATAAAGCTGTATAACCTTTCGCAACATGGTCTTTTTGGGTTGTAAATTCTTTTGTGTTAGGCCTAAAATAATACTTTCTTCCAAATCAGGATGTGAAGAGTCGGGCAATTCGACGCCTGGGAATAAATCACTAAGTATGCCCAAGAAGAGCATAGCATCGTCTGCCAAGAACTTGGGAATGTTTGAATCTTTTAAGGCAGCAATCAGTGTTATGTCCTCCCTCTGATCGGGAGAAGCTCTTTTAAGAGAACCTGCCATAACAAGCACTGATTTCACAGCACGCATTCCAAAATCATAATGATTCTGCTGGCTAAGTTGTTCGGAACAAAGTTTGTACATTTGTACCATTTTTCGGGCTAGATTTTTCGGTTCCTCAAAGCCCTCTGAATAGAGAATTACCTCGGCAATAAGAGCATAATCAGGTACCATCATAGCAATCGGCCGAAATAGAGCTTTCAAATTGTCTGGAAGTTCGGTACGGCCAGCATATCCCGGATTCATTGTTATAAATACGGCACACGATTTGTTCAGTTTTATCTCACGGCCCTCAAAAATAAATCTAAAAAATTTCAAGTACACTTTTACTATATAAAAATTATACTTTCTTTGAAAAGTATTTGAAGAAATAATTAAATGGATCAAGTAAAAATTTAAAAAAAAATAAGAGAAAGCTATAGATTCGGCTGTACCGAATTGACTTTAGGGATGTTTACATTAATTATTAAATATTATGGTCGTTTCTTTAAAATGAATTTTTTTATTTTTTGTGAAATGAAAACGTAAGGAAATAAATGATTAATCATTTTAAAAAAATAATAACACCTTTTTGTTGTAGACAGCAATCTGGCTTCAACTATTGCGAAAATTTCTTGTATGAAAATTTTATAAATTCGGTTAGTGATATTACAATTTTGCTTGGTAATCTAGAATTTTTTTTAATTTACGGTTTTTAATGAAATCTGCTTACTTGGGAATTTCTGATAAAAATGTGATACGATTTTTTTTTTTTTGTAAAATACAAAACCCAGACTCCATGACAATACTCACCTTTTAGCATTTAAAACTTTGGCATTTCGAATAGTGATCAGCTGTTGGGCAATTACCGACAAAACCTCAATATCGATACGATTAAATTCATCGAAACAACACCAGGCGCCACACTGCGCTAAGCCAGAGAAAAAGCGACCCATCATCTTGTAATCTAAACCGTCGGAACAGTTAAATACTACACATTGCTTTGCTACCGCTTTGGCCATATCTTTTGTTGTTTCTGTTTTACCAGTACCCGCTGGACCAGCCGGCGCACCACCTAAATCCATTTGTATAGCGCCCATTAAACACAAATAACAACGATCTGTCAATGGAGTTAAAACCAATACACCGCCAGCACCTAAATATTCGTAATAATAAGGTATTGTAGCCGAAGTCATACACGAAAACACAGTATCTGTTTCAACTTCCCAATAGAAGCGCAACATTTTTAACCAATCAAAATCGGAACTGCAAATTAAGAAAAAAATGTTTTAGTATAAAATTTATATAGAATAAGCAATAATTATTTTACGGAAAAATTTACTATTTTTCGTAGTAATTTTAAAAGAGAAAATATACTTTTCTAACGGCAGTAAACTGCGCTACGAACTAATCGCTAATTATATAAGTTACCGAAACGAAATTAAACTATATCTCACAAATTAATAAAAAATAAAATCTTAATATTTAAAAAAATGTTTAACCTTTTTTATTAAAACTAGCTATTCCCGGGCGCTTTGCTTCCCCAATAAGAATAATCGTACCGTGAACACTCTTCCAAGCAAGTTTTTTTATTTGAATGATATGAAAGTTATAACAGATTTCCTTCTGCCTATGGACTTTATGAATCAAGAGTTTTTTATCCTAAAAATATTCTTAAAAATAATTTTTGTTAAAATCTATTCCACACATTTCTTCTCACCCCCACTTACTCTTCCTGTTACTAATTTTTTAAATAAGCATATTCTCTTGGAACAGAGATATCTCTGTTTTAAATTTTTTGCAGCCCTTAATGCCCGTTTTAGTCATAACTCACGAACGCGTTGTGCAAACTTCAGATAAACGGTAAAATTTGGTTTGACCGTTTGTGAGTTATAAAGTCACAACGCACTTGCATAAATTTTTTATACATATGTGTATATAGATTATATTTTCTTGATGAAACTATTCTATTTCAGTTAAAATAAATAAAAAACTAAACATCAAGGCTCAA
This sequence comes from Gymnosoma rotundatum, assembly GCA_916610165.2. Lineage (NCBI taxonomy): Eukaryota > Metazoa > Arthropoda > Insecta > Diptera > Tachinidae > Gymnosoma > Gymnosoma rotundatum. The sequence continues at coordinate 128,259,016 of OU744340.1, read as the reverse complement.
TACATTGTTTCAAAAATATAATTTTAATTAATTTTTAAGCGAACACTCCAAAAGGAAAAGTCCTAACTTTTTTAATTTCTAAAAATTTGGGAGTTGATTTCCAAAAAAAAAAAGAAACAAAAATATGATTATTGCTTTCTTTTATATAAAAGTTTAGTTCATTTTCGCTTTTGATACATTTTCTATAGGATTCTTAACTCCTAAACAATTTGTTTGTTACTAATAAGTTCTCGTTTAAAATCCGAGTTCAAAATTTTTCATTAATGAGCATTCAACTATAATCATTTATGATATTTTTCGTAAATGAGATTTCAAGGATTTTTATTTTTCACGTTCATAAACGAACATCGAAAAATTATCTGCCTACGATCCCACATGAGTGTTTGCGTCTCTTTCATATTTAAGCATTCATATATGTAAGAGTGAACAATAAAAAAATTACTGTATTTTTTTTATATAATATCATTCTCATTAATGCTGCTTTGCATAAACAAATGGTAAGGTTTTTCAGCGTTGAAAAGTTTTTATTTATGAGAATTCAAATGATGAGATGAGATTTATGAAATATCTCATAAATGAGAAAAAAATGTATATCTTTTTCACGGTCATTATCAACAACAAAATTGCTACGATCCCACATGAATGTGTGTATTAGCATTGATGCAAGTAAGAGTGAAAAAGAAAGAAAATCCGTATTATGAAATTTATAATTAGACTAGGTAAAATCTCTAAGATATTAACAATAAAAAGAGGTTTGTTTTGTTCTAATTCATGAAAAAAAGAAAGCTTTACACATAAGCAAAAATTATGTTATTTTGTTGAAACAGTACTGTATAAAATTTTTTTTTTTTACAATAGTAAACCAAAAAAAAGCTCAAAAGTACAAAATTTACATTTACATATACTCCAAATCAAATAAAAAAAAATTGTAACATACGCGTTTATACGCCGCCAAAAGAACATAAAAAATATGCGTATACACACAAACGCGAACGCTTTATTATGAAAAGTTTTTTCTACGAACTTTTCACTTATGAAAAATTATCAAAATTGAAAATTCTCATAAATGAGCACTAGCGTGAAAAAAAATTTTCATTTTTCCCTTTTTGAAAAAAAAATTAATCATCACATTCATAAATGAAGAAATCAAAATAATTTTTAGCCTCTCACACATTTATAAAAAGAAGCAACAAAAACTAAACTGTCTCACTGCTCACACATGTGATGTTATTTCTAGACGATAACGATTATAAAGTTCCATTATTAATTTCCATCGTCTTAAGCAACTTACGATTTTACAACATTGTTGTCAATCAGCATTCTAACGGAATCCTTAGCATGCACATCTATGGTAATCAAGGCTGTTAAAACTTTTCTCACTAAACTTGTTATATTCTGTCTTGTCAATGCTGCCAAGGCGGCAAGATTTTTTAAGCACTTCGTTTCGAATTGTTTTATTAGATCAGATTTTTGCTGATCATTATTTTTTGGATTGTCTAAAATCAAATGTATATCGTTTGCCCATTGCTGCTGAGCTATAGTCAAAGCTACTTGATTCGGATGATCTTGAAACCAAACATCACGCTCCTTATTTGGATAACATTGGAAACCAAAACGCATGGCTCTTTTTACCGAAGCAAACATTCCATCTTCGACCTTACTTAACCATTCTTCTACAGCTCCTCTGGCTTTTAAACCTTTTTGGAAAAACAGTTTTTCTCCTTCGGGTGAAATAAATGCCAGAATATCATTAGTGGGTATCATGCGGCCAGTGCCATCATCTTTTTGTCCAAATTCTAGACGATATATGGCATCAAAACATTTACGTAAATGTGGTTGGACAGCTTGTGGTACACGAGTCTGTGCCAATATTTCCAGCAGTTCTCCATTTGAAAGGAAATAGAATCTAAAATTGTTACGCATTTTTGTTACATAAATCTCTTAATTGAAGATAAAGAACACATTTATTGTTACCGTGGAAAGACAACTCTCTTAACTTCAAGATAAGCCTCTAGGCCGCGAGTTATTAAATCTAGTAGGCGGTTATTTTCTACTAAAAGATCATAATTCTCCTTGGAAGACATAACCGGTAAAGCCAAGGATATTTTTTTCGATGTACGCAATAATTCCTTAAAGCTTTTATCCACTGCAAAGAACATTCTAGCTTCTTGCGGCAATTGCCTTTGAATATCAGGTGAGGCAAAGATGGCCTCCAAATACATCCATGACGTTTGACAATCCAACCAGACCTCTAAGATATAGCAAATGCAAGTCGATATTAAATTATGTTTAAAGAACAATATTTACTTTTTAAAATGTCGTGATTTTGCTTCCATGTATTAGTGAAATAAATCTGATACATTCAGGCTTGTCACAGAACTCAATTCCGATCGAAAGTGGTTTCAAATTTACTATTCGGAATCTTTTAATGTTAATTTACTTAAATCGTGCTAGATTTCTTTAAAAATAATCATATATATATATAATAATCATGATATATTTCATGATTATGTTATGAAATGTTTATTATTTAACAAGTAAGGGTGCTATATTCGGCTATGCCGAATCTTATATACCCTACACCATCTATGTAAATCTAGTTTAGTAAAGTAACTTCAATCAAAAAAGCAAATATTGGGGTGACAGAGAATTAAAAAATAAAAATAATTATGGTACTGCATATATATATTTTTACATAAAAAAATTAGAACTGCTCTTAATGGGTTAACTTAATATTTTTTAAGATTTTAAAAATTTCAGAGCACCGATCATGCTCATTTCCAATAGCACCTCTTTCGACACTATATCTGATCGATTGACATATTTATTATTTTCAACACTAACACGGACAGACGGACATCGCTCTATCGACTTCGCTATGCATAAGAAGTCAGAATATATATACTTTATGGGGTCGGAAATGGGTATTGTAGAAATTACACACGGAATTACAAACTTAGATATAACCTTTTTCCAATATTCTTCTGCGGGGAAAGCATATCAATCTGGCTATTTCGCTGCTGCCCAGATATCTCATTAGTGGATTCTGTTTGTTATATTGGTGTGACCAATGTTGCCATATAATAATTAAAAAGTGGAGATTCAGATAAAACAAAGTCGATCGGAATTTTTAATACAGAAATAAAACCACTGCGATCGGTACGTGTGACATGTCTGATTGTATTTTTTTTTTATATTGTTAAACACTTTAAAGTCTTTTTGAAATATTTTCATAGAACATACCCAAAGTTTTTCCAAATTGTTCCAATGCCGATATCCATTCATCAACTTTATGTTTTATCGGCGCCACATATTTTGAAGCTGCTATAGTATTAATATTGACACATGAATCATCCAAAACGGTTTGTAATTCCTCTGTGCCCGCCAATATAAACACATCCTTTTGATCACGATAAACAACAATTGAAAGCTCCTGTTCCTTCCAAATGGCATCAATAGCTTTAAGCATATTCTCAAGTTGAGCTTCACCCGTTGCTTGCGAAGAAATTTCCATTAAAGAATTAGCTATATCCTCATCAAAAGCATTTTGTTCCTCGTAGGTTGATAAAAAGATATTTTCTTCTTGAAATAATTTTCTACCCAAAACTGTTTCAATCTCACTCCAATGACGCTGCATTAAAAATATGTCAATTTATACAATTTTTTTTGGTAATGAAAATAAAACTAATAATTAAAATAATTTCTTCATTTACCGCTCTAAAGTTATTATTTCTTAAGTAACCAATAACTGGTAATTTATTTTTGAATGATTCTGCTGCTTGTTTTAAGATGGGCAATATATTGTTGGCTGGTAAATATTTTTCAAATTGTAAACAATTTTTAATAGTTTTGACAGTCAATTCCACTAAGTCGTTAACAACCAACTTGTTAAACTCGGTAGAAGTCCATATTTTATAGGCTTCTTCCCACTCTTCTACGGAATTGTGAAGATTTTGACGTAAGCGTATCTCGCTAAAGGCCTCAGTCATTTCGTTAAACATAGTAATGTCGATCTAAGAACCAAAGTATATTAAAAGTTTTAATTTAGTTTAATGTTTGTTTTGATTGTTCTCAAGCTGATTGTTAACCTTAAATTCCTTCTGATATCCAACATATTCGGTTGCTTGTTCTTGTAAACTTTGTAGACGTTCCAATAAGGCGGCTAATTTTGATTTCACATATTGTCTATCGGTGTTTTTCTATGATGACAAAACTTTTTAAACTTTCAAATAAATCGTTAAATATTATTAACTCACATCTAACAGATTTGGATTTTGTGTTTCAGTATAAATTTCACGAGTTCCTTTAAATATCACTTCTATATCTTTGTTTAAACTCTCCTCTAATTGACTAACAAATTCAGTTCTTTTAGCTTTTATTTCATGTAAGTTTTCACTTGTTCGATTAACGAAATCTTCACAATCCATATAATCTTCTTTCTTCTCGTCATCAATTGGTATTGCAAAGTCTTTGATAATAATAAACAGATCGTGGGCATAATCAACATGTTCAAAAATAGTTTCCATTTCCAAATGTACAACATCAATAAATCTTATATGGGCCACTATATCCAACGATGTTTCTGGTTCCGTTAAGATGCGCATTGAAAGATTTTGAGTTTGTTCGGATATCTGTTCGATTTGTTCAACTGCCAATCTACACAACAAGAAGGCGAGAGGTTAAAGGAGTAAAATAATTTTTAACAAAATAAATTCAAAATAGATACAGTTACTCTCAAAAATATTTTGCATCAATAAAAAATATAAATTTAAAGAAAAAATGCCTTCGAAACATGTAGTTTTTAAATAACTCATGTTTGTGTTTATTAAATATTAATAAATAGGAACTAAAATTTTAATTCTTTTCAAAAGATAACTTAAAAAACATTCCAAATGCATCACAATTAAAAAAAAATCAAAATTTAAGACTAATTCTTGCTTCACAAAAGTATTTTGCTTTTTATGTTTGTCATAAAAGTTTGGACATAAAAAGAAGAAATTTTAAATTTTAGTACTTCGTATGGTATCCTTTGTTAGCAATGCTCGATTCCAAGCGTCTGGGCAGTGACTCTACTAACTTTCTGCATGTTTCAGGAGATATCCTGTACCACTCTTCTTCCAAAACTTTCCTCAGTGAAGCTTTTGAGGATATATTGTGCTCCCGGACTTTCGCTTCCAAATAAGCCCATAGATTTTCTATTGGGTTGATGTCAGGACTTTGGGGTGGAGTTGGAAGATGCTTTGTGTTATATAGTAGCCATAGTTTGACGTCCAAAGCTGTATGTTTGGGGTCGTTATCATGTTGGAAATAATATCCATTCTCAGAAAACCCCATTTTTTCAGCGCTTTCACGCAAATTATCTTTTAAAATGGACAAATATACATATTTGTCCATAGTGTGATCGATAAAAACCAATTTTTCTACCCCCTGCGCCGACAAGCAGCCCCAAACCATTTGAGATCCACCTCCATGTTTTACTGTTGGTCTTATATTTCTTATATTCAACGATTCATTAGGCTTACGCCACACCATACGTTGTCCATCTGACCCAAAAATGTTGAATTTACTTTCGTCACTAAATATTACAGTTTTCCAAAAGTCAAAAGTTTTGGATTTGTGGAGTTCAGAAAATGAAAGGCGTTTTGTCTGTTAACCTCGGAAATATATGGTTTTTTTCTAGCCACACGACCGTGAATATTATTGGCTCTTAAAACCCTACGGATTGTTTCGTCACTTACACTTCTTCGTAGTGTCCCCTTGAGTTTATCGTTAATTTTTGGTGCTGATAAATGAGGATTTTCACGGTTTTCTTTAAGAATTTGTCTCTCATTTCTTAAAGTTAATAATTTGGGTCGGCCTTTTCTTGGAATATTTTCAATGTTGCCGCGTTCCTTTACTCTTTTTATTACATTTTCTATTGTTTGTCGACAGCGGCCAAACATATCAGAAGTATATTTTACTGATTTACCCTGATTGTGCGAATACAAAATAATTTTTTTCTCTGAACAATTAAATTCTCTTCCTTTAGGCATTTTTTACGAAATCAACCACACGACTGCGTACAAACCGAATAAAAATGCAAGATATTATGACATTTAAATGCATCAAATGATGTTGCTAAAGAAAACAAAAAAGAAGTGAAGACAAACATAAAAAATATAACGGTTCTTTTAAAAAAGCAAAATACTTTTGTGTAATATAAATTGCGTAGTTTATACAACAAATGCAAAAAAAAAGTATCAAAAACAAATTAAGAACTGCCGTTTTTTGCGTAGTTGCAATCAAAATTAGTAAGTTTTTTGAGATAGTAGAAAAAACATTACTATGTGTTATAATTTTTATATTATTAAGTAATAAACATACATTTTCTGCTTAAAATACAGAAGCAAAATATTTTTGTGAGCTACTGTATGTATGTAAGTATGAATGTATGTATTTATGTATCATACTTTGGTAAATAGGTGGCCAAGACATTTTGTAATTTAACACAGACTGGTGTTACGGCCTCTTTAAAGCTGGTTTGTGTCAGTTTAAGTAAGCCCAGGTTAACGTGCGATAAAATGCCATCTAACGCCTTCACATTATTACAGTAACGTTCACAATAGGCTCTTAATTTAACTAAATCTGTTCAACAAATAAAGACTCATTAATTAAAATAATTTTAAAATCCTTTTGATATACGAACTTACCTTTTTCATTTTTAATCGTATTGGGATCGGTGTGTGTATCTACTTCATAATTGGTCCGTATTGTTTCAAATCTAAGGGTGTAGGTTTTAGCCTTTTCATAGGCCAATCTTATAAATGTGAAAATTATTTTACTGCAAAAAAAAAAAAAACATAATATTTTTATAGCAGATCATAAACGTAACGTAGTTAATTGCAGTTAAAAAAAAAAACTTACCGATTAAATTGAAATTCTCGATCAGTTCTTAGTAGAAAACTTACATCGGGTGCAACACCAGCCAATCTTTCTTCCTGCCGTCCCATTATAGAGGGTCTTTACATATTAATACAAATGTTTTAAAATTAAGATTTGATAACAACGAATTGATTCAATGTTTACTTACTCCGTAAATTGCAAATAAGTTTTGTCATCAGTAAAATTTTCGATATCTGTAATCGACTCTAATATAAGAGTCGATATACGATTGAAAATATGTTTCATTATTTCTCTAAAGAAAAACAAAAAAGAAACAAATGTAATGAAAGCAAAAAAATTTGAATTTTTTCTAATTGATATAAAAACCGTTGTTAAACATATTGTATTCATAATTTGGCTCGAAGCACAGGGATCGTAAACAAATTCGGTCTGTGAATCCAGTAACAACTTTATTAGTAATTCGAAGTATATAAACCTCCTCCAAAAGGAGTTCAAGAATCATCTTCGTCTTGGATTCTTCTTAGGTAATTCTTCTCAAAGGAAAATAACGTAGGGCTCAGTAATATATGAAGTGTTGTGCTGTTGGCTAAATAGTCAATTCACAAGTTTTTACCATGGCTCTCATGGTAATTTTAGGCAAGGCTGTCATCTAGAGCTACAAAACAATCGATAGTACTATCGATAATATCGATAGTTTTATTTATGGCTGGCTATCGATAGTTTTTTCCAAAAGCTATAATGTCGGATAGCGACAGTTGCCGGAATTAGCACTTAAAGGGTGTTTTAAAGACCGATAGAACTTTAAATTAAATTGTAATGAAGAATTAATCGAGAGGTGTCAAATCACACGACCTTGCAGGCCAATTGACATTTCTCGTAATAACCTTAGCGCCAAATTTTGATTTCAATAACTCGATGGTTGCGGTCGCTGTATGGCACGTAGCGCCATCTTGTTAAAACTACATTTCGTCCGGATCAAGGCATCCATATTTTCAAACAAAAAATCATTAATAATTGTGTGGTAACCATCTCCATTGAACGTAACGTAAAATATGGCCTCATTTTTGAAGAAATGTGGCGTTAAACCACACCAAGCGTTTTTCTGGATGCAATGGAGTCTGTAGGGTATGTTGCTGATTAGTCTCACTCTATATGCGGCAATTTTGCTTAATTACAAATCCTTAAATACAAAAATGAGCCTCATCGCTGAACATAATTTGGCGATAAAACAACGGGTCAGTTACTAACTGCTCTAGAGCCTAATCGGCGACAGAACGACGCACTTAATGGTCTCGTGGCTTTAATTCCTGTACTAGCTGGGCCTTATACGGGTGTAGGTCAAGATCTTTGCGAAAAAATTTTCAAGTAGTGGACGGACAGAGCCATAATTCCTGCGACCGACGACGAATCGTTTATCAAAGTCAACTTGGACGATTTGATAGCGTTTTTGAAGCGTGATTCTATTCAAGATTTGCCAGAGTTTACTCAAAATAATAAGAAAAAATTCTTCATCGAAATTTAATTAAAAGTTCTATTGCGCTTAAAAAACACCTGATAGTTTAATATTTACATTTTTATACCCTTCACCACAAAGCGTGGAAAAAGGGTATATCTAAGTGTATAATTTCAGCAATCTCCATTTCCAAAAAGTATATATATTCTGAATTCTTATGCATAGCGAAGACGATTAAGCTATATCCGTCTGTCCATCCGTGTTAGTGTTGAAAACAAGTTTCGCAAAGCAAGTAAATATATGGGGCGATAGAAATTAAAAAAATTTGTGCTCGCCCATATTTGCCGAGTTACGGGGCTCTGAAATTTTCAATTTTTTTAAAATATCAATATGGGTATCATTTTAAAGCTTTTGAAGAGATCTTTAAGGAATTACTTAATTTTTTAAAAAAATGCTTAACCCATTAAGAGCCGATGTCATTTTTATGTAGTACCAAACATTTTTTTTATTATTTTTTAATTCTCCATCACCCCAATATTTGCTTTTTTTATTGAAGTAACATCACTAAACTAGATTCACATAGATGGTGAAGGGTATAAAAGATTCGGGATAGCTGAATATAGCACTCTTATTTGTTTATTATTGGGTGGGTAAGTGTGCTATCTGTGGCATATCTGTGGGTGTAAAAATTGTTTCATGGGTTGTTTTAATTGATCAGTTTTGCTTAAGTAACTACAAATTTTTAGTTTTTTGAGATATGACTATGTTGCAATAAAGGAGCGATATGTGTTCTTTAAACCTGGTTTTTAATGTTCGTCCAGCTTGGTTGCAGGTGCAAGTAAGTCTGTATACTCCGCTGGTACTAAATTTGTCGATTGTTTCTGTTGATATCTTAAGATCGTTTCGTAGAGTGTTGCTCATTTTTAGTTTACTTGTATATTTACTACATTTTGGTTAATAAGCGAATCAAAGATTGTTTAAAAATGGGAGAATGAAAGTGCAGGGCTGTCGCTGCTAATTAATTAATATGAGACTGTTTCACAACTACCCTAGTTTCCGACTTGGAACGATTTAAATATAAAATGATTTAACACACGGACACTTTAACAATTGTACACATCACAAACAAGTTTGTTTAAGTTTTTCATTCTTCTGAACTTTTAGATAATAACTTACTCAGAGGGTTCAACTTCAATGCGATCTGGTAGTAAGCGAAAATCTGCGACAAAAAAAGGACTCTGAAATGAAATCAAATAGAAAATTTACTATGAAAAATAACTATTATAATATTTTTGACCAAACGACATTACCTGAGGTGAACCTTCAGGCCGAGGTGGCTCCAGTTGTTCATGTAGCGTTAAATTTTCTTTTACAATATTTATTGATGGACCAAGGACATCATGAACTTTCATTGCTTCAACTAAATCGGTAAAACTGTTGGAAGTTATTTTATGGAGGGCATGATACATCATATGATCACAATAGCTGAGAAAGCTAAATATTCAGAATATATGAATTGATGTGTCAAATAATTGTTCACACATAAAATTTACTTAGATAAAATTTTGCAAAAGTTTCTCTTTCTGGCACGATCCATGAAACTCATAGCGTCCCGCATTTTCTTTATCGAGGGAAAATGATTAATTTCGTCAGTGGGAAAGAAACCATTCTCCACTATGGCCTTATAACAGGCATCGTCTTATATGAAATTAAAAATAAAAAATAAATGAAAGAAAAATCGAAATTAAATTCGGTTTAAAATACGGTTTAAATTCCAGGTTTTTTTTTTGCTAAAAATATATTAACTCTTTTACTAATTATAATTATCATAACGCAAAAAAGTTAGGTTTGCATTATTAATGACGAATGAGCTTTTATGGGATTTTCTTTCTAATGCGTTGATAGAGATCTTTTAAAAACCAAGAATGGAATATTTTTTAAAGTTTGGAAACTGTATTAATTGCAATTCACAAAAGCTTTCATAAATTTTCACAGTTTTTTTGAATGCAATCACCAGCACGTAGTTGTAAGATTTTGTATTCCTTTTTATGTCCTATCTAGTGTTTTTAGCTTGCTGGCTCTGTACATACGACTGTTGACTTAACATGCGCTTTAACAAGCATACGCATTAGTTCAAACCTTCATATTCTGTAAAAAGCCCTCTTACCCACTACTGTTGTTACCTTCGGTATAACCTTGTTTTCTTGTTTTACTATAACAACGCATTATTTTCTACAGAAGTCACTGTTGGGATTTGAACTCGAACTCATTATTTCCTGTTTAATATACCTTTAGCAACATCTCTGCCCAACAAGCATTGGCTAACTTTTTACATTTACCACCTTTGTTAGTGGCGGCAGTTTTAACTTAATCAGCTCTGTTCTTTGTTTTGACAGGGCTAAAAAAAATTAATTTTGGCGTTTTCATTGATAAACAATTAGACAGGTCATTAAAAAAAAATTTTTGACAATATTTTCTTTTATGTTAAACTAGCTTATTGTGTTCCGCGTTGCACGGGCCTATTTTAAAGGCGTTTTAAGGCACTGCGTAATATATTATGGCCTTGTTTGCTATTGGACTTCACTCCAAACACGTGAGAAATCTATCAAATCAGTTTGGATCTTATGGACCAGAAGATATCTTTATTTCAAATATTTTTAGAATTTGATTTTGTTAGGATCGTTTAACTATCAATGTGTATGCGCTACAACGTGTATTCCGTGTGCTTCATGCACACAGTAGTATACATACCGCACAAGCTCATATGCGCGTAAGTATTTTTTTGTTTTTATATGGACAAAATCACATAAATATATAAAAACTATATATTCAGGCATGTCACAGAACTCAATTCCGATCGAAAGTGGTTTCAATTCCGCAAATTGGTTCTTTAGAAAACTAAAAATGAAATATTTTTTCGGAATGAAACCACTTTTAAATTTCAAAGTGGAATTTAGTTTCTTTGAAATTCTGTTATTTGCGGATTTCAAATTTACTTTTAATGTGTCCTTATTTAGATTAGCCTTGTTGTTTACTCTGTTGTGTGCCATATTGCCACATATAAATAAGAAGTTGGAGTTTATGCATTTTTTAAAAATAATCAAAATCGATCGGAATCTGTAAAAGGTAAAACAAAATCGATCAGAATTGTTAATACGGAATTAAAACCATTCCGATCGGAATTTGTGACATGCCTGTATATAAATTTTTTGAATAGACATGTACGAATCATGTGTGTTGTATGGGAACTTCCTTTAAATTTTCAAATAAAAACTTTTTTTAAATTGAAAAAAAAAAAAAAAATCCTTAACATCGGTTCAGAGTTCTGCGGGCACAAATATAAAAAAATAAAGACAAATTGCTAACGTTCCTTGAAGTCGGTTTAAAGTCTACGAAATAAATAAACTTTTAAAGCTATTAATTCTTTAAAAAATCTGAAGAAACTTTCACTTATTCGAGATTAAATAATTTTTTAAATGTTGTTTTTGTTTTTGATATAAAAATGTGAAAGAAATGTACGTTCGCAATTATGTATATAAACAGGGCCTTAATTGTTTAACCACTTACACAGAACGTATTTCATTCTATCGCGAAAATCTCGTAGAGTTGTCTTTAATCTTTCATAAAGTTTCATTTGTAATTCCAAGAAATAGAATGGATGCCACTCTTCAATAACTATAACGAAAAAAAACACAATTTTAATTTATTTTTTAAAATAGTTATAGAAATTGATTGCACTTACCTCCCACATTTATAAAATTATTTTTTTCCAAGTAAACAATATCATTGCGTAGCTTTAGAATGGCCCTGGCCAAATGCGGTATGGCTATAAAGAGATGCTCTTGTAGAAATTGGCGGGCTGAGCTTTGTTTTTTCCATTTAACCGTTTTTTCCCACACCTTAAAGCCTTTCCATAAGCGAAAAACCGCAAATGTGCGAATTTTTATGATGCTCAAGAATTGCTGAAATTCCTGTTGCCATTGCAACAATGGTGTAAAAAAGTTCTCTGACAAATGCCAGTAGGTCACACCATGACGACTCATTGTAAAGTATAACAATTTATTAGGTAACTCGTTCCATGTATATTCCTTCAAACTGTAGGGTGTAAAGTATTCGCTGGTTTTTGGCAGCATATATGTCAAATAAATGAAACTATCATCAGGCATATTTCTCATACGTTCCACAAGTACATTCAGATCTGGTATTAAAGAAGCACCTGTCTTTATACTACTGCCCTGGCTTTCACGTTTTATCTTTTTCTTTTCATTTTCGTCAGGTGTGATTACGATGCTTCTCTTGGATTTATCTGATAATCGTTGTGTTGAAATACGACCTTCTGGATTAATGATATCCAAGATTTTCGCCCGAGAATAAAGTTTATCGTTTGTAAAGCGAAAAGACATTTTTTTATTTATTTTTTACGAATTAAAAATATTTATTAAGTTTTATTTTTTGATTTTTCTATAGCAACGAAGTTGTAATCAATTTTACTAATTCAAAGCTTTCATTATTGAAAGGAGGTGAAAAAAAATAACTAAACAAGTGGTTGTTGATAACATTTATTCATACTATTTCATTATGACATTCATTCAAACGTATTTTATGAATGTCCTCTCTAAAACAATACTTATATTTCAGGGGGCAAATTACGGTATTCGATATCGATCGAAATTTCAATAGAATTGTAAATTAAATTTCGTTCGATATCGAATGCTGTAATTTGCCCCCAGAATTGTCTATAGAATACAGAAACATAAAGTTACCAAGTGTTGAATAATCGTTCCTTTTGTTTTACTTATAAATTATTAGCTTTTAAAAAATCAGAGTTTCACCGTTTTGTTTTTGAGTGTGATTTTGTTATTATAATCGTATGAATTTTGTAGAATTTTTAGATACATACATACAAATGTTTATGTAACGCTAAATCGCTATTACGCTATACATATATTCGAAAGATATGTTTTTGATATTATTTTCGAGACAAGAATCTAGAAAATCATTTAAAACTAGTGAAAATATAAAGTTGCCGGAGACATATCCACTGACTGTTTTATATGAATTCGATTGCAAATTAAATAAATAGTAGAAGATAATTTTAAAAGATGAAGGGAACCTTGATGCCTGTTGATATCAATAATGGTGAAATATTCAAATTAGTTTTAAATAAAATACAATTTTAAAATTAATATAACAAAGTATCCAATAAAACCTATCCCACAGATATTTCAGAAAACGCAAAACAATAGCGGAATTGACGGCTTGCTATTGTGGACCGTTTACATCTTTTAGCTTTGGTAAATCTTGATAAATTTAAAACACAACAACAGCAAAATGCCTACATTTTTAATACGAGTATACTATGCTATTGCACTATCTGCAAAACTTAAAACTTTAGTAGAGTTGTAAGCGAATTTATTTACAAGTGTGAATCTTTTTTATATTTGGCACCATGTTGTGTTTTGCTTTTTCGATTTCTTTACAATACAGAGGCATAGGTTGCTCACACTTAATCATAGAATATTTTAAGTTTAATATGAACCGTGAATTCCGCTAATATTTGACCTTTTCTGTTCTCTTTACAATTCAACTGAAAATAACTTAGTCCATTCACAACTCTTGTAAATTACTCGGTTTTTAAACTTCCAAGACAGTTAAATTAAAAGGGGCATAAACAAAATCGAATTAAAATAAGCAAAATTGAAATATACTTAAGAAAATTATTTGCCTTCCTAGTTAGCATTTTTGTTTTTAATTATTGATCATATTCGAGTCTTTTTTGACTCTTCTACATGATTATAATAATCGTTTATGCGTTAGTTTTAGAGTCGAAAATGATTTTGTAGAGAGAAAATGGTACCCTAGCCGCGACTCTTCTGAACTAGTAGATTATGACTCGCGTTTTTCACTCATTTTCGATACTGTTTTCAATCGTATTTGAAACTTTTTCGAGTAATTTTTTTTTTGATCATATTTAATTTTAAAGCTTTTTTAAAAAAAATGTTAACGCATTGACATGCGACACATTTCTCTTAATTTGTACATATATAAATACACTACTAATATATTCATAACTCCAAAAAATGGCCGACCGCCCCTTATTAGTTAAAAGACAAGTCTGACGAAAGATCATGAATGAAGAAAACAAGATTCAAAAAATTTTTCAACTGTGCATCTACGTCATAATAGAATGAAAATGAGTGTTTGTTTTAAAAAGCGTAGGAGATTTTTGGCGCAAAACTGGAAATATATGCATAATTTCTAAACGGGTGCATCGAATTGAATAAAATTTTAAATGGAAAGAAAAAAGATATAGTCGAGTAAAAATTTTGTGTTTGGGATTGAAGCCCGAGAAGAAGAAGAGCTATTTTGGGCTACCAAAATTTTAATTTTTGGGTTATATGAGAATTCTTATAAAAAATTATTAATTTCAGAAGTTATTTCATTAGTTATTGTAAATTAATCATTTTATAAAGGAAATAGAGATCTATATAATAATTATTAATGACCATAATGCCAAATAACTGATAGTAAAATAAATTTGTTTTCAAAATAAAACTAAAACCATAATATTTGGAATATAAGTTAATTTTTAATTTATTTTTGGTCATGCTGTAGTCTTTAAGCTTCGCATTAAGTTTTTGTATTTTAAAATACTTTTTTTATCTAAAACTAGCTATTTTACTTTTTTCATAGTTTCAGGTGTCAGCTTTATTAGACCGCCCTCAGACACATGATTAACCCACGAATACGATGGTCCTTCATCGTTTTGTGCCACTGCAACATCTGGGATATCATTTTTAAGTTTGGATTCGAGTTGTTTGTTTCTTCTAAGCCTCTTCATTTTTAGGAGATACATTACGGATAGTGGGCACAGCCCTGCCCTTCAAGATCGTTTTATTAGTAAAACCTTAAAATAGATTCGCAAAAATTAACTTTTAATTTTTATCAATATTATATAATAAACTTCGCATCTCATATTGCGAATTGTTTTCAAAATCCTCCGGTTTTAAATGTTCCATGCAGACATGCGACGTTTTTACATTTAATTTTCCCTTGCGGTCACAAAATATAATCACTTTTTTAAAAACCAGGGCGCGAAGGAAAATTTAAAAAGCTTATTTTGCATGCTTTTGAATTGTTTTCATTTTCACATTTATTAACTGCAAATTTCATTTTTATCTTTAATAAATTTTCACCCTTTTTACTTTAGAGAGAGAACGCTATACAATAAACTAACGGACCTGCGCAATCTTGTTATCTTGATTCATGACGAAACATAATCGAAGTTACACCACAAATAATAGTTTGTAACGCTTTTATGTTTCAAACAAAATCTCTATCATACCATCTCTGGGTCATCAGTTTCTAGTGAATTAAAAATAAGTGCACGAATAATTTTCGGCCAGCTGTAATCTGACAAAACATCTGTTTAGTTTTTTTTTATTTGTTTTTAATAAAATAGCTTTTGCCACAGATCACTATTCAACGACTTCTGCTTTAAAATAAAAATCATGGACCAAGATATATCTTTCTCAGAACTATTGGAAAAAGCAGAGGAAAAAATTATATTGGGTAACGAGCTAATGAAAAATTTAGATGCCTTTAGCAAAATACCAGGAGTACAAAAAGTACAAAGAAAAATTTACCAAGAAATAAAATTCTTGCAAAAAGTATGTGAACGCATCCACTTACATACATATAATCTAATTTATGTCCGTTTTATTTGTTCCGAAAGGTCATTAAGAATAAAACCTTAAAAATAAATCATGTTCAGTGCAGTAATTTAACTCACTATGAGTTCTTGGTGAAAATTTTGTACCTTCAACGTGATGTTGTCCATGTAGACTGTGGTTTTCCAGTAGATTATCGAGAAAATCCTTTAAGAGTGGATATTGTTTGTGAGAATGGCTTGAAGTGGATTAAAGCCATTGCCCGTAACTCAAAGTCATTGACTGATGCTGCCCGTGGGAAAGCTAGTTATGGTGCGAGAAGTATAATAGATCAAGCCGAAGAGTTCGTAGAGGCAGCTAGCCAAAATTTATGTATGTTTAAGTGTCCAAAGGTAAGATATTTCATTAAAGACTTGAAATTTTGTAAATAAATTTTTAATTTCATTACAGGTTGTTTTTTACTTCAGTCAAACAATTGAAAATGAATTATTAACAACTTTGCAAGATAAAGGCGTTGAAATCGCTTCCTTGCAACAACCTTCCGAAGTTGTAAACAGTTCAGATCTCATAAGCGTTAGTACTTTAAATTTGGATATTACTACAATGTTGGCGTATATAAGCAATGTTTGTAATGGTGCATGTCATTGGAAATTCCAGGAACCTATTTTAACTGAACAAGCAGAAAAAGAAAGGGAATGTCCACTAAAACCTATATTGGATAAACTTTTTATGGGTAAGTTGTCTGACTATCTAAAAAGTTATAACTAAGTAAAAGACCTAGATGATATGACTAAATAGTGTTTAGAAATAAATATCATGTGAGGAGTGAAATCGTTCATTTATTTAGAAAAAATTTTATTCGAAATAGGTAATTAATTTAAAATTAAAAAAAAAAGAATATATTAAATCAAAATTCCACATTTGGTAAGCTGCTTAAGCAGGGTCTATCTTAATTTGAATTTGTTTATTAATGTCCTTTTGTATTACCTTTAAGTGTTTGGATCTTTAATTAATATTATTTACTATTTTATTTATTTTATTTTTATTTTATTTTTTAGTTTATTTGTAATTTGTAAATCTAATTGGCCAATAAATAAATTACAGGATTCCACACATTAATTGAATTAATATTATATAACCACAATAGATACAATAAATAGAATATAAGAATATATAAATAATTACATTTCGTACTGTCCCATTCTATTAATAAGAAGTTAAATACGATATAAGTTTTTTTGAGCATCTATATTATATAAGCTTATTTTTGTGGCTAGCATATGTTTTATTGAAGTGTCTTGATGTAGATGGTAATGAGTTAAACGATCGTACAACTCTTACATGATATGATCGTTCTAGCCAGGATGAGTAACGGTGCATTAAAGTTAATTAGAACTAGAAGAGTTAGTAAATGTAAAAAAATTCATTAAAAATGTTGGGTATCCATGAATGAAATAAATAAATACCTAAATAGTTTGTTTTTATTTAAGATAAACGCCTTGTTTGCTGTGAAACTGCATATAAATCTTTTGAAGATATTGTTTCTTTACTCGGTGGACCACAAGAAAAACAACGTGCGCAGGAGCTTAGAAAACGTATAGAAATATTGCCAGATGTTTCAAGCATACCAGAAGAATTAGCAACCATTAAATTTAGTGGTAAAATTAATGAAAGAAGTTTGTTAATATTTTCCTTTGGCATGCATATGAAAGCAGTAACTGTGACATCAAATAAAGCCTTTGTGCGTTCAGCTAAAATGCAGGTAGGCGCCAATAACACATAGTATATATTTAACAAAAGTTAGTAATAAATTTTAAAGGGTATCAATGTGCCCGTTTTTACACATCAAGCACGAGCCTTAACAGAAGTTAAAATGGAAACTGCCGTACCTGTATAATATACATAACGTATGTATGTATGCCTTTCGGGCTTCCTTTGTATTGATATTAATAAATAAATTGAAAACTGACTAAAATCAAATAAAATTGAACTGTGAAATTTTATTATGAAAATATTGTTACTATTGTGTTTATTATTTACTTAACAAATAAATACGAGTTCAGTTTTTTTTAAGCTTAACGGGACAATTTCTCTTTGTTTTCATTGTAAACTGTTTGCAAAAGTGTAAAATAACTCATTGAAGTACTGAGTATTGCAGTAAAGGATTGCAGTGATACAGTGGAAAATTTACAGGCTGTTATTTTAACCGGTCGCTGGCTACACATGAGCATTATTTGTAAGTTTTGCCTGAATTGTTTGTTAGCTGGTGCATATTTTATGCTGCGAAAATCTCTCCACTTGTCTTGACTCTGAAAAATTTGGCATGATTTCTGTCCAGCATTTCTAAAGGTTTGTTTACGTTTTTGATATTTAAAAGTACCCGATGTAAAATGAAAATCTCCACCTTCCCAATTGCAGTCATATAAATGTTGAGCAGTTTCTAAAAACTATTTAAAAGTATCAGATATTAATTGCCTTGTTTCATGCATAAAAAAACACTTACGTGTTGTATCAAGGAATCACCATTCCAACATAAAATGTGAAGCTGTGATAGACTGGAGGAAATGTAAACCACAAACTTTACATAGTCTCCAATGAACATATCTTTTCCAGTTACCAACTGAAAGCCCACCATACAGATTAATATCGAGGATATTGTAAAATTTACCAATAATATAGGATTAAAAAAGTTTTCCAAACGATTTGCAAATCTATAGTTAAAAAAAAATAATTTTTAAAAATGAGAATAGTGTATTCTTAACACACATGCACATATATGTATACCTACTCTATTAACTTATTATGATCGTAGGCTAATTGATTCAGCAGTTGAATGTAAGTTTCTTGAATTTCCCTTTCATCTTGTCTATTTCTTATCAATTGATAAGCATCTCTTACTAGATTGTCAATACGTTCATGAAGTATTTGAACTTTGCCACACGTATAAGTTATAAAGAAGCCAAAAATAGAATCTTCAGCAAAGAGTGTGGTCACGACACATATTCCTGCATATGAAGTGAAAATATATGTGGCCATATAACGCCAACCATGATGAGCATTATAGGGAAATAGCATTTTGTAAGGGAATGGCTTCTCTTTAGAATCCAGGCCTGTATCAAAAAATAATATAACGAGTGGAAGGAAGCAATACATCAAAATCAAACAACTCAATAGGACAGTCATTACACGAAATGTTCGCATTTTTCTCGAACACTCAGCAGCAATAGAGGGATGATTTTTTCTGTAAAAGAAAACTTTGATTTAGGTTTGAATGACGGACGTTAAGGTTTTTTCTAGAAAACTTTGCGATATTAAATAATTTCAAAAGAAAAATTTATTTTTATCTTAAAATAAAATGAATATTCAATGCTGCAGTTAGATAAATCGAATTTTATAATCGTACAAATCAACAGTACATACATTAAGCAATTCGTTACTCCTTCCATTATCATTCCAAAAGTGCTTTTTAAGGCATAACGTTTAATCATATCCCCAATATTTGAAGGGGACAGTTGTGCAAGAGAAAAAGAATATCAAGTAAAATATTGATGATTTAGAGAGCCTTGAAACAGGTTGGTTGGTGGAAACTACGAGTCAATTCCACCATATCAGTAATGCAAAAGTAAAGGAAGAAATTTTTTTAGAGCTACAAATATCAGGCCTTATGAAATTCGTAATCATTAAAATGATGTTAAATGAAGCGGAAGAAAGAACATCATTGGCAAAGAATGTCATGTCTGAGAAGGGCTAATACAATCTCAGACCAAATTTATCCTCTTCATGACACAATTTTCCTTTACGTTAACTGAATGATATATTTATTTGGGAACTAGAAAATGCTGTGAACAATCAAAAATCGTTAGGAAATTTTTTTCATTCAAAATATTTGTTAGAAGTTTCCTGAAGAGCTGAGTAAGTGGTAGAGAATTGGCCATCGGGACGAGATCGTTGATTTAATAATTTAACCGCAATAAAAATAGCACGTTATTTAAAAACAAAAAATAATTTATTATATATTACCGTGATTTAATTAAAATTTTTTTTAGATATATTTTGAAAACTGCTTCACTGTGCATCGTCTATCGTCTATTTTTCTAGTGATTATAGATTATACCCATACGAACTTCGTTAGTCCCATCTGGCATTTCTTTTATCGACATCGTTTTTTATGCAGTCTCTACGCGACACGAGCAACAATGCATTGACCATTCGAAAACTTCATCCGATTGTCTCGTTTTCATAAATTTAATATATTCGGCTATGCCCGAATCTTATATACCCTTTACCATCTATGTAAATCTAGTAACTTCAATCAAAAAATAAGAATAATTATAGTACTGCATAAATTATATATTTTACATAAAAATTACAGCGGCTCCTAAGCGGTTAATCATTTTTAAAAAAAATTTAGCATTTCCTTAAAGATCTCTACAAAAGTTTTAAAATGATACCCATATTGCTATTTTAAAAAATTTAAAAATTTTAGAGCCCCGTAACTCCGAAAATATGGGTGAGCGCCATTTATTTAACTCAATGTTTTTTCTCTTATTTTTTAATTCTCTATCGCCCCATGTATTAATTGGAGTTACTTTATTGTTCCAAATGATATAAAAAAATTAGAGGTAGGCGTGGTCTTTTGCCTGCTGTCTTGAAGAATATGGACCGATCATGATGATTTCTAATAGCACCTCTTTCGACACTATATCTGATCGATTAATATTACATTTTTTTCGTGACACTAGCACGAACGGACAGACGGACATCGCTCAATCGGCTTGGCTATGCATAAGAAGTCGGAATATATACACTTTATGGGGTCGGAAATGGATATTGTAGAAATTACACACGAAATGGCAAAATTTACCAAATACCCTTTTCCACTTTTAGTGGTGAAGGGTATAATAAGTTTACATTATTCTTTAATACACAAACTTGACGCAATGTGCTAGATTGTGTTGCCTTTTACACGCTAATAGGGAATTAACAGTTATGAAGATCAAATTACATATTATTGAACTTACTTAACAATCCATATATTATCCACAAATTGTTGTAAAACCTCCCGAAAAGACCGCTGATTTAGACGCATGTGAAGCAAGCGGACAAAATTCAATGCTCCCATAAATGTAGTGCAGCAATTTTCGGTTGTCATCATAATATCTCCGAGATTATTGATTAAAAAAGCCGTCTGAAAACCAATTGTTATGCCCACAGAGCAAATAACATACCAAGACCAAATCGAATACAATCTGCCATAAACAGCATTTGAATTAGTGAAACTTGATTTTGCTTTATATTCAAACGGCCAAGAGCCATTTAGTTTAAGCCAAACACATTGGCCTGGTATTCCATATTTCAAATCATCCTTTGGTTTTGGATTAAACATTTGTTGTCACTTTACTTCCGTGTTCTGAAGCCCAATATTTTGATTTTGTGTGCAATACTTCATTTTTATATACTTTTTTTTTGGCTGTCGATTTAATTAATAAAACAGTGCGATTATTGTGGATAAACATTATTAAAAATTCCGTTTTAACTTGAATTGCTGAACACAAAAATTGTTTGTTTTACCAACAATAATTGCCCTCCAAAGGTATAAAGGAAATAAAAAAAAAAAAAACAAAAAACACGAAAAAAGGAATTCTTAATTACAAAGGGATGTTTTAATGATTAAAGGTCTTTGATGTTGGCTTTTTTATTTCAAAAATTTTTTTTGTATTAAAATACGAGTTAATTTAAATTTAGGTGTCTTTGAAGAAAAATATTTAGAAGCAATAAACCTTCATACAGGTTTAAATTAATAAATAAAATATATAATGAGAAAAATCATCATCATATTTTAGTTGCCAGTATAAGGGCAACGTTTAAATATAAATTTAAGCCGTTTTCTTTGAAAGTAGTACAAGTCCATTTTCAATTAAATGGAAATACTTAAAGGTTTCTATGTCATTTTAAATGCTCGCATTTTATCTTCTTTTAATATAAAATATAATTATAAATGTGTTCAATATAAAGACGGGGGTCTAAAATAATAAATAAGAGCAGACAGACATGGTTTTTAAAAAATAAAAAAGACAAAACAAAAAAAAAACTTTTTCTTTAACTAAGGATTTTCAAATCTTAACTTGAGAAAAGTCTTAAAGAATTTTAATAACAAATTACGATTTATGCAGCGTTAAAGGGAAAAAGCACGAATTTTCGAGAGGACCGATAGACAATAAACAGACTATAAGTTGTTCAAGATTTATCGCCATTTTCGATTTATCGGCGTGCGAATGATCTTGGCTCTTCTAGAGCTTAAAAAATTTGATAACATTGCACATTTAATAGATAATAATTAGGCCTGTTCTAAAAATTTGATTTGAAATAGTAGTGTTTTAAATCAACCGTTTGATTTGTCCCTGTTCTGCATATCATAAGAGTTAGGTTGCCTTTAATTAGTATTTAAAATCATAGAGCAATAATTAATAATAATAATAATAATATATATGGCCAAACTTTATACACAGACAGCTAAAATTTACAAGGAACCTTTATTTAAAACTCATTCCAAAGAAATTATTCGTTAATCTTTTTCTGAACAACCAATCTGCAGAATAGAAACCACTTTCGATCGGAATTGAGTTCTGTGACATGCCTGCATCTTTTTCTTTACATTTTTTGTTAAAGGAATACAGTTTTTTGTGAGTGCTTAAATAAAATTGAATCTTCTAAAATATGGGAACCAGGGAGTCATTTTAATAGATTCATTTTGCATTTACATGTCAACTGTTAAAAGCTGCTGTATGTGCGACATGATGTTCATACCAAGTTGATGACTCGTGGAGACGTAGGGTTAAGTTGAACTTACTTTTTTGTATATAAATTTCAAAATTGCCAATATCTTTTAAAATATTTTTTAAAGTCAAAGCGAAGTAGAGATTTTTATTTTTTTTTTTAATAATATTTATTTATTAAATATTTATATATTCTAAATATTTAGTTTAGATAATAATTAAAATATAGTTTAACAAACTAATACAACTAAATTTTAACTAATCGTTTATATTACTAAATATTTATAAATAAATTTATAATCGAATTTATAGTACATTTATTTCATTTTTTTAATTTTTAAATATTCAATGTTATAAAATGAAACAAACAAAAAAAAATTTTTAATGATTATACACAGACCCGGTTTAGATACTACAAATTTTCATAAGAATAAGAAACAATAAAATGATTTTTTAAAGGCCGATAACTATGCTTCCGCCGATATTTTTAACATTAATTTGTGTTCGATATAAATTGATCATTCATTTATGCCAATAGCTGTAGCCGATTCGTGGCTGCCTCATTATGAGACAGCAAGCAATTCCGAACAATTCTGAAACAATTTTAAAGACACGTAAATGATTCAGCAAAAATGAAAAAATTATTGCTGCTGCTTGATTTAAAAACCATGTGCAAGATCAAAAAATTGTTAACACGTGGTGAAAGTTATCGTTATTTCTTACCATTTTGTGAATCAATCTTATTTTTTAAACCAACTTTCGTTGTGTCATTTTTTTTTTCTTAAATTTTACCAATTACGCCAGTGTTTTCTGAAGCAGGTGTCGAGATATAAGTCCACGAATACGGCATAGAAAGACTGCATGAAAAGGGTTTCTTCGGATGATCAAGAGTATTTCTAGTGAGAGGAACAACTCAATATGTTTTTATAGGAATAAGTGGGCTGGTTATTAATTTAAGGACTTTGACTACATTTTAGAGACTTTGTCAAAAAGGCGGTAGCAATTCCACAACAATAATCAAAGCAAAAGTTTTTCATTAAAACAAAAACACGGAAATATTAAGTTAATCAAATTGTCAAATTATCGTGCTTTTTTCTCGAATAAATTATTTAAATCATCAAAACTGATGGCCATTTCGCTAACACTCACTTAACTTTTCGGGAAACTTCTCACAAATATTTTAAATGAACTAAAGTTTTTTGTCCAAACAAAAATATGGAAAGACAAAACTAAAATTTTAAGTAAAAACAACAATAATCAACTGTGATTTTACCTTTCTTTATCCACTGTATAAGGCTGAATTTTTTTCGGCTCTTTTATACAGTTAAAAGATGATGAAAAATAAAAGTAAAACAACAAATAAAATATCACAAAAACTCTAAGATATTTTATTTTTGTTTTATGCACGGACACTTGCCATTCGGTGTGAAACACACGAAAATCAAATACTTTTTGTTTTTGTAATTGTTGTAACCACCTATTTAACAACAGGGAGATTATTCTGAATTGCGAAGCGAAAGAAAATTGGTATTCTGTTAGACTTTCGCAATAGCATTCGCAATTTATTTCAAATCGTGGCAACGCTGCTCAAATAAACGTCCAATTAAGAATAAATAAAGTTTTTGTGTTTGGCTCTGAAAATTCTGCAAGAAAAAAAATGGATTCTGTGGCACTGACGACAGAGAAGAACATAAGCAAAATGAAAGGATACAGAGAAGATTGCTTAGAAGCAATTGTTGCTCCGAAGGAAAGTGCGACCGGTAATACATTTACGGAAACCGTCATGGTTCATAATTTCACCACTCTCTCTTCTTAGGGAGACAGTGGATTATATCTTGATGGCACCAATGTGGGTTTAATTTGATCCATTGATATTTAGTTCTTCAGTTAACGTTTGCCACAAAGTATTTGCCGACTGACGTGCATTTGGTGTAGTCAAAAGGCCTCTTGCCAAATAGCTGTGCTTATTCATAATTCTATCCTTATTTAATATTGACGCGGTTTGGTTTCTTGCTTTCCTGAATTATTTAATAAATATATGATGAATAAATAAATAAAATACTTTATTTGGTCGGCAGAAAACTGACTCATGGCACTTTTTTCAGTTTTCCGAAATTTAATAGCAGTTTTCTACTAACCGATTTTAGACCTTTGAAATGATTATATCACAAGTATAACTATGGTCTTAATCAATCCTTGGCACTTGGCTGCTAAAATATCTGGTATTGTAGCATCCAAACGTACCGGAATGTAGGCAAGAAGGAAATAAGTCTGAATATTCAGATTTAATGGTCTAAATGCCAGATAATGGCAACAAAGTTTAACACGTTAAAAGTTTTAAGGTCACCGCCATATGACAACAGACAAGAATTTTTATCGACAGAAAAACGTTAAAAGCACAGTGAGTTTTATTTACTTTACGTAACAACATGTAATACAGAATAAGATTTTTTTCGAAAAATTAAGATTTTTCTATAAAAATATCTGGCACAGCTGCTGCTGTTCTCCCGTGTTCTCCATTAAATTTTTCAATGAATTATTTCGATCAATTTGAAACATAGACGAGGTAGCCGGAATATACAAAAGTCATAAATTTTAAATAGCAGTTAGTTAAATTTGTTTCAATTTTGCAACAAAATGGCGGAGGGGAAAATTGCACAGCAAAGAAAAGTTACAAAATTTTGCCAATTAACTAATTTCGAAGAAATATTGTTTTGAAATGGATTGAAATTATAAACTGGTATTTCTTAATCATTTAATATTTTTTCAATATTATTCTTATTAATTTTTTATTGTTTTTATTGTTAATTAATTTAATAATTATTGATAATAATATTATTAATTTCGTTTGTCTGGTTTTATTTTAAGAATTCTTACGAAAAAGTTTTCTGTTTCTGTTTCTTATTTATTTTGAATGGATGTGTGTCAAGTATTTTACAATTTTCTTATTTTCCGTTGGCCTTTACTTTTTTTTTTGTTGGTTTTCTTTTTATCCTTTTTAGTTTTTATGATTCGTTTAAGCAAATATCTTTTGTTGTTGTTGCTGTTGTTGTAGTTATTGTATTATTTTTAAAGCAAATTTTATCTTAATTTTATCAATTATTTATTGTTGTTGTTGTTGTTGTTGTTGTTTTTACAATTATTATTTTATTCTTATTACTATTTAATCATATTAACTGTACTTTTTATTTCAAGTGGCTAGTATTTTCTTGTGGTATTATTTTCAATTCTTTTTCATTAATAATTATTTAAAATTTTTGTTTATTTTTTCTTTTTATTTAGAAAAGAAAAAAAAAACGTCTTTTACTTAAAAAAGATTAAAGTTTTTATTTTGATTTCCATAGTTTTTTAAATACAATAAATTTTCTTTTTTCTTTTTTTTTTTGTTTTTTGTAACTTTATTTGTTTAACTGGTTTTAACAAAATTTTGCTAATAAAATACATACTTTCTTTATTTGTTTTGTGTAGGCTGATGATAAGGTTTAAATTTAAATCTCTTTTAATTAATATTTATTGAATTGTGTTATTTTGGAAATTGGAAACGTTTCTTGCTACGCAGTCTAGACGAGGCATCAATTTGTTTAGTCATCAAAGAATTTGACAATCGAATATGAATTTAACTTGTGGCGAGCCGTCAGAACATTTCTTTGCACAACGACGTCTAACCTCAAGTATAATTTTTGGTTTCATAGTTTTAATTTCAAAAAATGCCATCTGTTGCTTAACTGTGCAAAATAGTCTCATCTTGAAATAAAGCATCGAAACAACCAGAATGACAAACAGAAAATTATTTTTAGACAAAAGATCGAAAGCAGTCGCAAGAAAGAAAATCATGAACAAATATATGGCGGTATATGCTCGTCGACATGTCGTAAAATATATAATTATTTTGTCTAATGCCACGCCTTTCCATTTGTAGATCAAACTGTGTTTAGCAGAAGGGTGTTTTTTAACCCCAAGAAAATTTGAAATTAAAAAAAAAAAAAAAATAATGACCAAAAACATTAAATTTTAATAATTTTTTTTTTAATTCTAAAATACAGTTTGTGGACTAAAGATCGCACATATGGCCACCGTGGCTGTTTTAAGCGAAGTGCACTTAGGACCACTATTTCGAACATTGCTGGCCTAATGTCATGGCTAACACGAACAATGTTGGTGGTTTATGAGCAGAAATAATCGACAGGTGTATAATCACACGACCTCCATTTTACTCAGGTAACGCTTACGTTCAGCTTATGACACGAAGCGCTGAGTCGATATCAAACAAAAATTAATTCGTCCTGGTTCGAAAACGATCTGCATCAGCTGTAACGCGTTTTGCGGCTTCATTTTTAAAGAAATAAGGTTTAATAACACTACCAGCATGTAAACCGCATCAAAAAGTAAATCAACAGTGGATTAAATGGAGTTTGTAGGCTCTAATGCAGATCGGTTTCACTTCATATGCGACAATTTTGTTAATTAACAAACTCATGAAGCAAAGATATGAGTCTTATCGCTAAACAAAATATTGCGATAGATAAATTGAATTGATGTTAAACTTCCAATGCAAATTTAGATAATTTGGTTGCTCAAGAGTTGTTTAAGTTTCAAAATATGTATGATTAATTGCCAGAGACTACTGATCATAATTGGCAAGAATTCAGCGCAGTATGATAGATCGTTTGACAGTTTACCTTTTCTCAAATTCTTTCGGGACTTAAAAACACCCTATAAAATGCTTATTCATTTAAAAAAAAAACTACAGCATAATTATCTCTTCAGTTTCAACCAAATATTTTAAACCAGAATTATATAAAAAAAAAAAATAAGAAGTGGGCGTTTTTTTTTTTGGGAAATGTTTTTAACTTCCAGAGAATAAATTTCAAGTCCAATTACATCGGTCTGCAAAAAAAAAAAATTTTATCGAACCCTGACACTACTCGGGGTGATTCTTTATAAAATGACGTCAAGAATCCAAATATGACTTCCATTTTCTTGTACCACACACCATTTTCGAGAGGGCCCAAAATCTTTAATTTTACTACTTTTCGATAAATGGTAATAAATTTATGGACATAAATTTAATTTAAGAAAGAACTATTTTAGCTATAAACAATAATAAATAAAAAGATATTCACCGTTACTTCGTGCTTGCTTTCCTTGTATACCCCGGGGTACCTCGTTTCAAAAACCAGCAGTACTCCGACAACATGTTTGCACTCCACTCCACTTCCCTGAAAATCTCTTCTTTAGCTTAGCGATATCTTGATAGAAGCAATCCCCGTATTCATCCGAGGTTGCTCCAAAATTTTCAGGGATGCCCAGATGCGAGTGACGAAAGTGAACCTTAAGAGACATGTTACATTCTTTGTCTTGATACGCTAAAAGCAGTTTCTCGACAAGAGCGACATAGTCTTTACTTTTGTGATTACCCAGAAAGTTCTTACACAAACTACTTCATCAATCCAACTTCGAAGCCCCAGATATGGCGCAGAGTCTTTTAAATCACTTTCTGGCTCTAGAGTATAAGTATTTGGGGGCTCTGGAATTGGCAAAGTATCGTTATGAGGAACAGGTCTTAGAGCTAACGGAATATTGGGACTCTGAATTGTATGCAAGTCATACAAAAGTAACAACCTATAAAATGACAGCGAGGTTCACGCGAAACCCAGGGTGTTTCTACATACATTTTAAAGCAAAGCTTTTGGCATGAATTTTATTCCATTTTATTACAAAATGCAAAAAATACTATAAAAATGGGGTCCCTCAAAAAAAGATTGGCTGATGGGTAAAAACAGACTTCATTTTTGGATTTAGGTCATTTTACATAAGAATCGTCAAGAATGGTATCAGGACCGATTTTCATGCAGACCAGTGTTATCATTGAAATACCAACTGATTAATCGCGAATATTTTTGTTAACTTGCAGTTTTTATATGAAATAAAATTGTGTATTTTTTTTCTTTCTTTTTGCAATAAACTCATTAAATCAATGGCTTAGAAATCAGTTGTGGTTTTATGATTTCCTTCCCATATTTGTTATACCCTCCACTATTAGTTGCAAACATAGACAAGATGGGCATTTAAATTTTTGTTAAAAAAATTTGTTGAGCTGATTTTAAAAAGAATTGTAGCAGATATCCTGGTAAGCTTAATGACTAACGGCAGAAATATTATTTATAAAAAAAGGGCGTAGTAGGAGTAAAATGTTTGTATTCCGACTTGACTTCCAAGTTATAGACAGGTAGAGAATAGTTTTGCAACAACAAAATTTAAGCGCCATACACCTACAGAATGTGGAATTATTAGACAATTTCTCTGTGTCGCTTTAAAGCAGCAAGAATTTTGTTACCGTATTTTTAATGGATGCGCCAGGCTTCATTTAGGGCTTTTTGTAACACGAGTTTACGGAAACCTCAACCTCAAACCTTGCAAGTCTTGAATGATAACGTCATAAATTTCACATCTTTGTATAAAATTTTGTCGTGAAAGCAGAGTTAATTTTTTCATTTTTAACAAAATGATAGACAAAGTTTATATTATTACATTAGCGTTGCCCACGACTTCGTCTGCGTGTCATTTTAAATTTTCTTATAATTCAAATTGAAGTTTATATTCTAGAGCTCTTTAGACAGTGTTAAAAATTTTCATCTAAAAAAATGAAAAGTGCTGACAACTCATTTAGTACAATTATAAGAGACCTCCTCCCAAAATTTTGTTCAAATCCATCCAGTAGTTTTTACGTGATGCGAACACAGACGGACGTACAGACAGACAAAAATTAAAAAATAGGGATCTTATGCAATGAAGAGGATATATTAATAGCCAATCGCTCAAACTTTACACACATTGATTAAATGTGGTTCATTAATGACACACATTAATGAAACGTCATTTGGAAAAAAATATCAAAAATTATCTAAAGTTAGAAAATAAAAGCAAAGGACAAAAAAAAAAAAAAAAAATCCGAGAACGCAGTGGCATGAGAATACTCTACTTAAATCAATGGTGAAGTGAAAGGAACATGACACCTTCAGCTATGCTCAAGTCTTCGATACTTAAGGTAAAAATGGGAAATAAAAACTTTAAATGTAAATACAACTATTTAAGCACAATTCAGGGAATTAAGGGATATCTGACAATTTTCTGTTTGATCATTTTGTTTTGTTTTCTTTTTTTTTATTAAAGTGAAAAATATATAAAATATTCGGCTGAACCGGATTTATTTCTATCATTTGCTTTATTTTTTACTTTTAATTATATTTAAAATTTTTTTTATTATATAAATATTTATTTAATTTTTGTTTATAATTTTACTAATTATTTTAAATTTTAAAAGGCTTAAAACATTTAAAAATAAATTTCAACAGAATTATCTACATAAAATTCTTTTTTTTTCTTTCTTTTTTTAAATATATTTATATATGTTTTGTTTTGTTTTTTTTTCTTTCATTTTTAAATATTACACATTTTTTTAAATATTTTAATAATTATTTAGTTTGTTTTTTTTAACCAGAAAAATTTTTATTTAAATTAAAACAAAAGAACTTTTACATAAATATCTATTTAGTTTATAATAATAATAATAATAATATTAATATATAGTACACACAATGAAATATATTTAAAACTATAATTATTAATATATTAACTTTATTTATAAAATGCGCGCCAAAATTAAAAGGTCACTCACTTAGTTTTAATTGTGTGCAGGCAAAAGTTTTACCAGCATTGAATAGTAACAAAATGTAAAAAATAGTGTTGCTTAAGTAGCGTGTTTTTTTTCTTAAACTATTGGCAACATCATTTTACTGTTAGTTTTACTTTAAAGGCCAATAATCCAGAATTTTTATTTTGCGAAGGCGACTTAAAACTTTTCAAATTAAAACTTCCATAGACATGTTAATTTAATTTAATATTCTTATTTATTTTTATTTATTTGCACATAAAATTCAAACTTTAAGAAATTGAGTGATTTAAAGATTTTTCAAGACTTTTAATTTATTTAAAATTAAATGTTTCAATTTTAGTTCAGATGTAACAATTTTAGTTTGCTGTGAAAATATGCAACTTAAATGCTAAGACACCCACGTTATACGTTGTATGGGCGTGAGAGCTTTTGTATTTTAATAACGAAATTTTGGCAATTTTATTTACAAAACACACAAAAAATAAATTCTAAGAAATAATAATACAATAAAAATTTAAATTTGTTTTAAAGCATTTGATAAATAAATAAAATTTAAAAAAAAAATAACGTGCTACTTTTTATCCCGGTTAAATTATTAGGTCACCGATATTGATTACTACCAGGGCTCTAACCGCGTTGCCGGCGCCATCTGTCGATCAATTCCCAATCCACTCAAAAACACTCCTCACGAACAGTTGATACATATTAATTTTAGTCGATATCACAAACAAACAAAAAGGAAATTTTGCGCCATCTGTTGAACAAACACTAAACTACATAGAAGTACTGCTGGCGACCTATAGAGTATAAATATAAATTTTGGTCGAAATCGGTGCAGTAGTTCTTGAGTTTATCGATCACTAACATGCACGTAATTTTTATATATATGGAGATTAAGGGTAGGTCTCGTTGGCCATTGCTTTCACCCTCAATAAGCAAGAATTTTTTTTTTTAAATAATTAATTTAATTTCATATGCCCGTGATTTCATTTCACAAATTTTTTAATTTACTAAATTAACATTTTGTATTTGAGCAGCAGTAAAACAATGCCGAAACACTTTTGCTTGAAAACACAAAAGGAACAAGTATGTGACCTTATCATTTTGATGCGCACCTTGTTTATTATTTTTGTTTTGTTGCAGTTTTTTCAATTTCTTTATTTAAATATTTTAAACATTAAAGCAATAAATTGGCTTTATTTATGCAAATTAATTTTAATTTCAATTACTTTTGTTTTGTTATTAATAGTTTCTGTGTCTTGTTTTAATAAATTTTTCATAGTTTTTCTTTTGTTTTGTAAATTTTTTTATTTTCATTTGTAATTGTTAAATTTGAATTGAAAAAAAAGAAAAGAAAACTTTCATGCTGTTTTTGTAATGTCTATGTGGTGTTTTTTAATTTATTTTTTTTAATTTAATATGTTTGTTTGTTTGTTTGTTGGTATGGGTATTTAGTTTGCTGGTATTTGTAGACAGAACAAATAAAGGTTTTTGTGATTTTGTTTTTATTGTAATTTTTTGCTTAATTTGATTTGTTTTCTTTTTTTTTAATTTTAGTTTTTTCACATATTTTCTTTTGTTTTATTTAATTTAATTTTAAAATTATTTTATAATTTATTTATTTATTTATTTATATATATATTTTTTTAATTTAATTTTATTATTATTCAAGCTAAATTCTAATGTCTATAATTTAGTTACAAAATACAACAAGTCGTTGAACAGCATCTACTAGAACCTCCTTTACTTTTTTGTCTTTGATCTGAAATTTATAAAATTTTATTTAAATTCTTATATTTTATTTCTTTTTCATTTAATGAGAAAAATTTTAATTGCACAAAATACCTTGTGAATTGGGTTCTGGCAAATTATCACGCGGTACTAAATGCATAACAGTCGTTTTGCCCAAAGGTAGTCCCAGTGCACCCAAGGTAACGTTACAGTGTAAAAATCGTCCTTGATAAATGAGACGCAATATTTCAGCTTTAGAAACAGCTTCACGCTCCCAATCTGAAATTAATAAAAAAAAATAATTTAATAATTTCATTAATGTTGTTTATTTATATCAATATCAATTAATAGTTTAAATTATTTGTCTTAAAATTTTTTGGTTTTTGAAATTTCCACATTTTGATAAATTTGTTTTTGTTGTCTTTATTTAAAATTTTACAAATTTTTATGCGAAATTTAAAGATTCTTTTGAGGAGTTCCATTATTCTCCTCAAAAAAGTTTAAGTGTATAAAAAAAAAGAAAATGTTCTCTTTGTGAATGTTTTTTTTCTAAATATTTTAATGATTTTGTTTACGAAATTGTTGGTGGAACTGTTTAATTTTAAAGCAAATGAATTAATATTAATTGGGCTTTTGTATGCGGACGTTTTCCAAAGGCAACAAAATAAATAATAAATAAATAAAAATAAAGACCATCATAATGTAATGCTCATTTTATGCATGTTATCATTCGCCAACAGTTCATCAAATAATTTCATAAAAATTAAATTAAAATGCAAGGCACAACGCATGCGCATTCATGCTTACTTCATACCAGTCAATATCATATTAAGTTCGATCAACTTTTGC
Source organism: Gymnosoma rotundatum (assembly GCA_916610165.2). Lineage (NCBI taxonomy): Eukaryota > Metazoa > Arthropoda > Insecta > Diptera > Tachinidae > Gymnosoma > Gymnosoma rotundatum. The sequence goes on along the minus strand of OU744340.1, from coordinate 128,225,980 downwards.
GAAAAATTCGTAACATACAAGGCGCTACAGTGATTAAGTTTGAAGGTCTCACTAAATAAGTCAATCGGTGGTAGCGGCACGTGGAGCAAGGATTTAATCAATGCGTGCTAATGACTCACCCTTATTAATAATTTCTGTAACTACCATTCGAAGCTTCGTTTACTCCAAACAAATATTTGTCACAACAACTAAGAGTGCTATATTCGGCTATGCCGAATCTTATATACCCTTCACCATCTATGTAAATCTAGTTTAGTGAATTTACTTCAATCTATAAAGCAAGTATTGGGGTGACAGAGAATTAAAAAATGAGAAAAAATTAATTATTAAAAATATATAATTTTACATAAAAATGCCATTGGCTCTTAATGGGTTAAGCAATTTTTTTTAATTTTAGTATTTCCTTAAAGATTTCTTCAAAAGCTTTAAAATGATACTCATATTGATATTTTGAAATATTTAAAAATTTCAGAGCCCCGTAACTCGGAAAATATGCGTGAGTGCCAATTCGTTTACTTGATATTTTTTTTCTTATTTTTTGTTTCTCCATCTCCCCATATATTTAGTTTTTTGATATTAACTCCTATTGTTTCAAATGCCATAAAAAAGTAGAGGTAGGCGTGGTGTTTTGCCCACTGCCTCGAAGGACATGGACCGATCATGCTGATTTCCAATAGCACCTCTTTCGACACTATATCTGAGCGATTGACACATTTTTTTTTTTTTTGTGAAATCAAGTTTGCCGAGGCACACTAACATGGACGGACAGACGGACATCGCTCAATCGACTTCGCTATGCATAAGAAGTCAGGGGTTGGAAATGGATATTGTAGAAATTACACACGAAATGACAAACTAAGTTATACCCTTCTTCCAATTATTGCGGTGACGTAACTCCTAAATTTAAATGTAATTATTTTTCACATCACACCAGATCCCAAAATTGTAACCAAGTTCGATGTAAAGTTGAGTACACGTGTGTCATAAATAGTATTTATTCTTTTATCATCCAAAAATTCCATTCAAGATATTTGTATGAATTTTTTATTTTATTATATTTACTGCCAGTCCCACGATGTCGCAATCGTTCGTTCGTTCGCATAGTTACATGTAAAACAAAAACAATTTTTTAGAAATTGTTTTTGTTTTGAATGTAATTGTGCGAACGAACGAACACTTGCGATATCGTGGGACTGGCAGTTAATTTGTATTAAATATTGAAACATATTTATAAAATTATTTTTTTTTGTTGCTTTTTTTTTGGAGTTTATTTTTAGTACAAATGTCTGTTTAAGTCCATAATGTAAAACAGATTTGCAGCAGCAATTTGCTGTCTCCGTTTCGTATATTTTCCATTTTACTTTTTAATTTTTGCTTTTAGTGAAAGAGTGAGTGAGTGAGTATCCCTTCTTAATGGCTGGAGTAAAATAAAACATGTCAGTTAATAGAACGTGGGACACACAAACACACTCTTTTTTCTACATCTTGATAAATTTGTTTTACATTCTCTGCGTGTGTGTGTGTGTGAGTATGCATCTGTAAGTATAATTTTTGCTAGTTCGTTTTAACAAGAAAAATAGTGTTTCATTTGTTAAATTGACCAGTTAGGTAGTTATTGTAGTTGTTGTTGTATTTTTTTCCTATACTCTTTTTTCTGTAAAAATCTTTTATTGTTAAATTGCTTTTGGCACTTCTTCTATTTAATGCTGAAACATTTCTGCAAAAAAATAACGAACACTTAAATGGATTTGAAGAAATTTGTAGGAAACATGTTATCAATTAAATATTGTTTAAGTATTAAAATTTCCACAAAAAAAAGAGAAAGAAATTAAGAGCTTCAAATTAATTGATATAAAATGAACTTTAACTGATACACGAAAGGGAAATGAAGTTTTTTTTTTTCGAAGCTATCGCTTTTTAATTCAAAAATATATTTTAAGAACATTTGACTGATTATTAAATTGGAGATACACGAAATATATTCCATACATTTTGATTATTTTTTTAAAGGCAGTTTACACTATTGCAATGATTAAAAAGTTTAATAAATTTAAAATTAAATATTGTTGCCAAAAACTAGTTACGTTCAATTGCCTTAAAGTAATTTGAATGTTTGTACAAAAAAAATGAAAGGATTTTTTTAAGGCGTCTCAACGAAACAAAAAAATTGAAAAAAAAAACGAATGGGCGTATGTGAAATATTAAAATGGAATTATTTATTAATTATACGTTTCGAATTTCTGAAAACCACACATTCTCCTAATCACTGTGGATTTTAATAAATAAAACTAGATTTTCCAAAAAAAAAAAAAAAAAAAAAAAAAACGCACAAAAACAAATTAAAAAATTATACTATAAAATTTAATTTAAAAACCTATATTTATTAAAATATGTAAAAATATAACATAACAAAAAATAACCTAACAAAACAATTGTATTTCTAATGAAGTCCATATCAAAATATATTTAAATAAATAAAAATTAATTTACTGAAATATAAAAGAAACTACAGCGTTTAGTGTTTGATGCGAATGGCTTCTAATTAAAATTAAACAACAAAAATAGGTATGTATGTATTTTGTTTTTGGATTTAAAAAGAAAACCTGTGCATTGAACATTGAACTCCGTTGTTATGTTCATATATCAATTAGTGCATAGAAGTATTTTTTAAATAACACAAATTCTTGTTTTCTTAATTTTCAAAGTTTGCACTGCATTTGTACTGCACAAGGTTGCGATTTCTAGTCTGTTCCAAGTTTTATTTTTATTTATTTGATAACAAATTGATTGAACGTTAGCTGTTGCAACAGGAACTGATTAAATTTTATATACTATTTTTTTTTTTTTTTTTTTTTTTGAAAAAGGAAACGCTTACGTTCCATCACCACGTTTTGTTTTAAAAATGAGTGCCCAAAAATTTTTCAGTATTTCATGTAATTTAATTAATACTAGACTTTGTCTTGTGGTCAAAATTTGAACACTTTTCTTTGTTCATTTTATACACACTCATGTTCTGAATATATGTGTATTTATTGCATGTGTAGTGGTAGTCCATGATAGTAAAGTCCATGGTCATTTATGTCTTAAAAACTAAACCGATTGAAATGAGATACAGAAGGTGCACTAAAGCTTGGTTAACAAATAGAGGAGAAAAAGAGTTCCGAGGATTGGGTTTGCCTATTTATATATAGAATTTTTGTGATCTAAATGCCATTTAAAAATATTACTTTACTTTACTTTAAGACGTGTATTTAGTATACAAAGACAAGGAACATATTCCTTAAAGCACTATTTATCATTCAATGCTAATGAAATTGTCAATTAATTAGTTCATCTAATTAATTACTCACATGTATGATAACACTGTTCTGCACGAAAATCCTCCTTTAAACCAAAATATGCTTTCTTACTGTTTTCAAATGTGCTGAACACGAATTTGAAGTCAGATTCTGTTTATCACGCACAGTTTCTTAATAAATTCTAGTTTTTATCAAAAAATCTGATTTTTTTTGTAAATTTGACGAATTTTTTTGGCATCAAAACATAGTGAAAAAAATTCAAAAGTCCGACGATTTTGAGCGCAATAAAGTATATTTGAACAAAAAAATGTGGATGGGAATATTACACGTGGTTGAAAAAATATGGCTTAAAGTTTTTTTTATGGTGTTATCATTTTCATTCAAATCCCTACCTACCCCCTTTCACCCTCAATACCCCAACTCCCCCCTCCCCACTCAGCCGCTCTCTTGTCACTATTTTCTTCTACGATTTGGTCAGTACTCTCGAGGCTTTCGCTCCAAGTTTCTCCTCTTTTCTCTCAAAATCAGAGGGTGGTAGAATTTTTCTGAGTTCAGAGTCGGACTCAGCACACCTGAAAACATGAGAAACAGGCAAAATTGTTCAAGGGAGGGGAGAAAAGTTTTTTTGCAGAACAGTGTAATCAGCCTTTCTCTACTTTTTATAACCTTCACCACAATATTTGGAAGAAGGGTATATCTAAGTTTGTCATTCCCTGTGTAATTTCTACAATATCCATTTCCGACTCCATAAAGTATTTACATATTCTGACTTCTTATGCATAGCGAAATCGATTGAGCGTTGTCCGTCTGTGTTAGTGTTAAAATCAAATTTGCCGAGGATAAAAATAAATATGTCAATCGATCAGATATAGTGTCGAAAGAGGTGCTATTGCGAATCAGCATGATTGCTCCATGTCCTTCGAGACAGCAGAAAAAACACCACGACTACCTCTAATTTTTTCATGTCATTTGGAACAATAAAGCAACTCCAATAAAAAATATATGGGACAACAAAGAATTAAAAAAATAAAAATAAAAACATTAAGTAATAAAATTGGTGCTCAGCCATATTTTCCGAGTTACGGGGTTCTGAATTTTTTTTAATTTTTTGATCCATTTTACAACAATAATATTAAAAAGAAATAAACAATAAAAATAAATTAAAATAAAAAACATTTTAAAAAGTAAAATATAATAAGAAGCATCGATACCGTAAAGGTTATTTGTAAACATGTGTTTTCACAATTGGCATTAATCAAACAGCAGTTGCTGCAAACGACGCACACTGGCTCGCTCGTACATCATTGTTCTTAAAATTGCTATTAATTTTTGAATATTTGTTTAATTCATTACAATTGATTTAATGTCGTGCAGTCACAATGTGAACATTCATTGATCTTTTTTTTGCATTTATTTCAAACATTTACATTATTTTTTGTTTCTTCATATAAATGGATGCTTGGCTGCTATTGCTATTTATGAATGTTCGGTTGTATGTATGAAGAGGTTCTCTTTAACAAAAAATAGTTAAAGGTTAAATTTAATAGCGACTGCAACAATAACAAAATGTCAACAAAACGACCATAAATTTGCAATAAAACAAAAGCAACAACAATTACTTGAAACGAATGCATGGTCTTGGTCGTTGGTCGTTGATATTGTTCTGTCTATTTATGTGTCGTTTGTCATCATCGTCAACATCGCTAACATCAACATTGACAGCAACACACACATGACAATAACATCTTTATAACATGCAATTACGCATACGATAATGAAAACGATAAAAACTACTACTCGTGCTATAATTTATATTCATATTCATGTTGTTTACAACAATCGACCACTGCAAACGCTGTGTAAGTATTAGTAAATAGTTATTCACCCAGCAAACACAAAATGAATATTTTTTCCGATTTAAACAAACATTTAACAAATTCTTTTCAAGAAGAAATATTTAATAAATTAAATTAACGGAAATTTTACGTATTTAAAACAATAACCTACAATCACTGTAGGTTATTGTTTTTTTTTTTTTTGCCTAAAGTATAATTTTTTTTCTTTACTTAATTGTTCGGACAAAAGTCTTTAGTTTATTTAAAATGTTTGTGAGAAGCTTCCTAAAGACCTAAGTAAACGGTAGCGAAATGGTCATCTTCAACAATCAATATCTGTGATTTAATTATTAAATCGGGATAATAAATAAAATAAAAATGGCACGAAAAAAATACTTTTTTGAAAAGAAAAAAATTTTATTTAGAATCTTTATGTTAATTTACTTTGTGCTTGATTTCTTCAAATTTCAGTTTTACGTAATAAATATTTCATCAGAATATCATGCTTTGTTGAATTTAGTTCTCATTTAATCATACTTTTCATTTTTCTATACAAAATTTGGGTAGTGATCCACTGATGAGCTTTATGAGCAGTAGCAAAATCGCCACATGGATATTAATTTTTTGTTTTAATATAAAAAATATTTTATAAGAATATCATGGAATATTTATGTTTGAAAAAATTAAACAAAAATAACTTAACATAAAAAAAAAAAACATTTCAAATAATATACAGTTTCATATAAAAAATATAATAATCATAAACAAGACATTTATAATTTCCTTCTCATCTGAGTTTTATTTAAAATTTTTCTTCAAATGAGATCACTCTTGAATGTACGCTGGGTATAAAATAAAATGCAGCTCTGGTCATTGTCAACAACAACAACAAAAATGATAGCTTTAGTACACAAAAGAAACCTGTTTGAAAAGAAAAAAAAAACATGATGTTTATGTTCTATATTTATAGTTTCATTCCTTGAAATTGGCCAGGGATGGTAAAATGAGTACCATACATATATATTTTATTGCTCACGTATAAAGTACAAAGTATAATACAGGTGTTTGTCTGTAACTTTCTTAAAGAAATTATATAAGTCCACCATCGTCATTTCGCCCATAGTAAAACATAATTAGCAATTCTGAATGAGTACCATGAATTTCAGAGTCTCAAATTATCTATCGATGTTATAAAATAAAACACAACATGCTTAATGACTTTTTAAACGATTTTTAACCGTAAATCAGGAACTTGTTGTTTGGAGCGAGATAATGGGAACGATTAAAATTTTTTTGTAGCTTTTTCGTTAAATTTGCATAACGATTTTTCCTTAAGGCACGGATCCACTTCAATTTCAACTTAAAGAATTTTTTAGTAGAATTCATTAAGCTTTCAAATTTAAAATTCCAGTAGTATAGAATAAAATTGGTGTTCAGTTAACAAGTTAATGATGACGGTGGATTCTCGTGAGGAGAATCAACCGGTGATTTAAATAATAAATCGGGAAAATAGCACAAAAAAAAAAAGAATTAAAAAAAAAAATTGTTTAAAATTGCATCAAAAAAGTAACGCCACAGGATTTTAAATCATATTGATGGTAAAAAAGTAATTTCCTAAATAAAAAGAACATCCTTTAACATCACAACATTGGTTAATATTATGAATTTCAGATAACAATCTTAGATCAAATGAAATAAAGAAGAAATTACCACGCCACGTGACTAATTCTAATTGGCAGGCAAGTGAAGGTGTTGGGATAATTATAAAATCAAATATCGGCTGTTTTTTTAAGACCGATAGAACTTGAAATTATAAAAAATAAAACTGAAAATTTAAATTTCGATGAAAAATTGTTTATTATTTTCAGTAAACTGTAAGTAAACGAGTTTACTTTAAAATTCATTCATCAATTCGAGGAACTTATACACGTCTTCGCGATTTTTAAGAAGCACATAACTATCCATCTAAGTAAGCTATCCCTCGAACTGTGGATAGATTTCGTACCACATACTGTCTAGAGGATGCAACAACACCAACACGTCGAAGAAATGTGCGTACTGAAGAGAATATCGCTGCTGTAAACGAAAGTGTGGAAGAAGATCCGAATTCATCGATTCGTCGTGGGCTCTTTCTGTCTACTAAGTGGAAAATTTTGCGCAAAGATCTTGGCCTACACCCCTATAAGATCCATCTGGTGCAGGAATTAAAGCCAGGAGACCATTATATGCGTCGTTCTTTTGCCGATTGGGCTCTAGATCAGTTAGTAACTGACCCGTTGTTTTATCGCCAAATTGTGTTCAGCGATGAGGCTCATTTTTAGCTCAACGGGTTTGTTAATAAGCAAAATTGCCGCATATGGAGTGAGACCAATCCACAACATACCCTATAGACTCCATTGCATCCAGAAAAATGCACCGTTTGGTGTGGTTTACTCGCTGGTGGCATCATCGGTCCTTATTTCTTACAAACCGAGGACGGATCTAACGTTACGGTCAATGGAGATCGTTACCGCACCATGAGTAATGATTTTTTGTTTGAAAATATGGATGACATTGATACGGACGAAATGAGGTTTTAACAAGATGCCGCTGCGTGTCATACGGCGACCTCAACCATCAAGTTATTGATATCAAAATTTAGCAATAAGTTAATTTCGAGAAATGGACCTGTCAATTGGCCTCCAAGGTCGTGCGATTATTTCTTGTGGGGCCACGTGAAGTCACTGGTTTATGCTGATAAGTCAGTAACAATTGACGCTTTGGAGGCCAACATTGTTAGTGTTATTCGTGACATACGGCCAGCAGTACTTAAAAAAGTGACTCAAAACTGGACGTCTAGATAGATTGTGCTTCATCATGAGCAGTCGCGGTGTCCCGAAATCACTTTTAAATATTAATTAAATGTTCTGATCTTTCGATCAAAAAAATTCTTAATTACAATTTAACTTTTTGTGTTATTTTTAACAGTTTCGGGCTTAAAAAAAATTTGTAAAGTCGCCAAAGGTGTAGAGAGCGATAACTATTTCTCTCTCAAGTTTTAACTTTACCTTCATTTTTATTTATAGATTTTTTTCAATTATTTAAATAAAATTTTAATCAAATTCATATAAAATTATTTCAACATTAATTTAAATGAATGACAAATAAGATTTGTGGCACATTCTAATCTCTGGACGAAACATTGTATGCTTCTCTTAAGATTTGTTCACAAACATTCTAAAGAAGAAATAAACAAACAAACAAATTTAATTTGCAATAATGTTGTTCGGTTAGCCACATTTGCATACAATTTATGTTCTAAACATATTTATGTAAATTTAAATTATTTATTAATTAATAAAAGTAACAAACAAATAAACCACAAACAAAACAAGAAAATATATAATTTAATCATATGGTTTGAAAAGAAGACAAGCAAATGGTCAGTCTTTGATGTCATCTATCTTGGGAATCCAAGAATATAAAATGCCAAGAACATAACACGCAGGAAAACGAACAGAACACATGGAAAACAAACCGCAAGAATACAAAAAAAAAAAAACACACACACACACACACAAATATTTAACAAACAAATGAAATGTAACACAAATAAATAATTACACACTTTGTATTTATTTCTTTTCTTTTACATATAAATTAACTCACACATCCCTATAGAAGTGTTTTTTTTTCAACTTTAATTAGAGATTTCACTTAGCGTTTAGGGTGCCCATCACGTTGCCAGCAGACTTAAGTATAAAATGTGCGTGTCTAAGGAAAACTGGCTACACACCGCAAAATAAAATTCGTATTCATTTACTGAATTTATAAACTCAAATAACTATTTTCTTGAAATAGGTTCAATCACACAATCAGTAAAATTTAATATACAAATTCATAAATATTTAACTGAAAAAAATAAGTTTCGTTTCAAACACAAAACGAAGTAAAAATCTTTACAAAAACATTTATAAAAGCAATTAAAACAGTAATAAGACTTAAGTTTAAGTTCAAGCAAATGTTTGTTTAAATAAAATTTATATATAAATTGATCTGTGTAGCTGACTACTTGTTCTAAGTTTTGCTGCAAAAGCTTTTTAAATAATTCTTTTTATACCCTTCACTACAGGTAGAAGAATGTTTGTGATTCCGTTTGTAATTTCAACGATATCCATATTCGACACAATAAGTCGATTAAGCGATCTCCGTCTGTCCGTCTGTTCGTCCATATTTGTGTTGAAATCAACTTTGCCAAGGCACAGATGAGCTAGAGAAAATTAAAATACGTCAATCAATCAATCAGAAATAGCTTCGAAAATTTTTCTATAAAAAAGCAGTCAAAACGGGCCATGTCCTTCGAGGCAGCTGGCAAAACACCATATATTTTTCTCCACTTTTGTTTGTATTTCTGCAGGTGTAAGGTAAGGTAAGAAAAATTGATAGGCTTTTCACCAATTACTACTTATTCACCACTGAATTATACTTGGATGTGAGTGATACATTAATCGTTTCCATTTACTAAGCTGGGACAACAACCCTAAGCAAAACCTTTTTTGAGAAGAAAAACTTTGTAGAAGGAAAGAGTTTCTTGTGCCGGCTTTTATTTAAACTATTAAGTTCAATGGGAACTTTACATTATAGCAGATTTCGTTATACTAATATAGTGAAGGGTATGTAGGTAACGCCATATAAGTGGAGTAATTCCACTGCATCTATGAAAGATTTTATTTAATTTCACATTGAAATGTAACAAACAAAGTATTTATTTAATTAAATTATTTTTTAATTAGAAAATTGCTTATTTGTTTTGGGATTTAATTTAACATTGAATCAATGGGAACTTAATTAAGGTTCAATCCTAAACCCAATAAAACTTTTAATAGGTGAAAAAATTGATAGCTATAAAGCAACATATATTTCAGGGTGTACGCACTTTGAGGATTTAATGAACCATAGTTCAACTACATAGCACTAATACATGTTTAATTGAGTTACTTAAAAAAATTTCAACTAGTTTTAAGATTTTTCTAACAAAGTAAATTAAAGGTTATGCACCGGTGCACCGATTAGATAATATCACAGGAAGCTCAAAAAAGTTTATTCTGATAAGTGCTGGGAGAGTTAAAGAGGACTGCAGAATTTCTGTGGACCAGACTTAGAGTTGTTGGCATAAACAAACTTGTACGAGTGCATGAAAAAAAAATCAATAGCAATAGCTCGATCCTAAATTAACACAGAGAATGGCTTAACACATTAAGTGTTAAGACATTTTGATAGTGGCTAATATTAATATCTGAGGCATTCGCGATTTTTTTTGTTGCTTATTTTTAAATTTATGACAGAAATGTTGGCCAATAATAATCTACATAAAAAACATAAAATATTTTACGAAGTGTGAAAGTAAAAACAAAAGACAATGTGAAATATAAAACAACCCTAGTCGTGCATCTCAAGAAGAATAATGCTGGATACACATGAGGCAACAACAAAAAAAGCATGGTTTGAAAACCATTTTTCTTTTTTTTAGCATAGACGAGGCAACTACACAAGAAACATGAATTCTGTGTGTATTTTATGCGCTCAGCACATACGCGGAAGTAAACATATAATAAAATAAGTGACACGCGATTAAATAACACAAGAAAACCTGTTAACATCGATACACACGAGGCAACATTGTAAGGCAACATGAATTTAAACATGAAAATTTTGATATTTCAGGCCACACGAAACGTAACACGAATTTCAACAAGAAACATTCGTACACATTAGGGAACATAAAGTGTAACATGCTCTTGTTTACTTTATAATTCCCTCTTGCTGGTCTAACATTAGATGTTGTACACAAACGTAAAAAGTGGAACTTGATGTGTGTGACGGGAAATACAACACTCCTAACTTTGAAGGGATATAAAAGGAAGAGTAGATGAGACCTCTAAAAGCGCCGTTAGCTGGACGAACACTTTGCAATGGGTCAGGCGATATTGTAAGTTGTCGGTTTAAGAATACGATCAGATTAATCCTGGGAATCAAGAGAATATATTTTTGGAGTAAAAACAGAAGGTAATCTCGACTCAGTTTTGAGGCGATACCTTCTCTGTCAGTTAATTTTTTTTAGCAGTACCCAACTCTCTTGTTACTACTTTATAAATTGAACACATTTATTACATTTAAAAGAAATGCTACGGTTTTTCTTTTATTTGATAGAGAATTTTCGGAAAAGATCTTTTTTCTGTGTTGAAATTCATTAAAAGTTATTTACTGAAACAGTCTGCTGGTGTTATTTCGAACAATAATTTGCAGTTTGATTTTTAAAAGAATTTTTTTTTATTCAAATAAAAGTTAAAGAAATAAATTTAAGGAACTCAACTTTGGACTTCGTAGATTAATAAAGTTCGTATCAAACCAAACAACCAACCAACCATTCATCCATCCAACCATCCATAATTCCAAACATTTTTCCTTTCATCCATTCATTTGTTTATTAAATTTAACAAATAAACCAATCGCACAAACATAAAGGCGGACGGACATCCCATTCCATATTTGCACAATAAACAAAACAAAGTGTTGTTGTCGTTTTTGCGTTAAAATAAATTTGATTTCTTGAGCAGAGAATACTTTTACTTTTTGATATAAAATAAAATATTCGTTGTCTGTATGTCTGTTTGTTTGTTGTTTGTTGTATTGCGAGTATTTTTGTAACCATAAAATTTAATTAACATGCGTTGCATGAAACATAATTTTATTTTATATTCGCTTTTATTTTATTTTTTGCAATTAAGTGTGTGTGAATGTGTCCACTGTTTACGCAGGCTGACTGCGAAACGCAAACAAACTAACGGATCAGTGGTTCAGCAAATGAAAGTATTTGGAGAAAAATATTTCAAGTTGACTGTCAAATTTTTACAAACAAGTTTTTTTTTTTTTAAAAATATCAACAACTCATGATAATTTGATTTTATTTAATGTTAAAGAGACGAACGTTTAAGTTTGAATGGCGCAAAAATTGGATTTTAAAATCTGATGAAACTGCAAAATTAAATTTTTTTTATTTATTTCATTTATTTTCAATATTCGAGAATAATTTTATAACGACAAGGTAACCGCCACAACAACTGTAATTGCAGTAACATGTTAAGTCAACCTGTTTGCTTGTTAAGTATTTACGTTTCGGCCGTTGCCACAACTGTTAAACAATTTCATATATTTTTGGCAGCGTTTAAGGCAACATTAAACAAGGCGACACGGCAGACATTATTTGAAGCGGGACAAAGGTATGTTTGGTGTGCAGTCAGTATTTTAAGAAAAAAGTTTATACTAAAAGTTTTTGCATTTCACTTGCAGTTAAAAAGATTCTGAATATTTCTCTTATTAAATTTTTGAAGCCTTACTGCCATCCCTAAATTAGCGCGTAAAGCGCAAGATAACTGTATAAAGCAAATAGCACGGCGTCAACGCTTGGCAATTGGAAAATCCAATTTTGACAGTGCGTTAGGAAGTGAAGTCGGCTGCTTGTTGGTTTGTTTTGTTTTGTTATGGTTGAAAAGTAATGACAATTTAGTTATTTTTAAGACAATCTAGCGGTTTTATCTCTTCTTTATTCTTATACAGCGAATTTTATAAAATAAAATGAGTTAACATTATTGCTAAAGACACAACGTTGACGTTCTTATTTAGGGATGACATTCCAGCGCAAAAGCTATGAATCACATTGCTTCGCGCCTAACGCGCTAATTTATGGATGGCAGTTAAAGTTTGCGGTGGCCATATGCCCGAAATCATTTTTAAATATTAATATTTTTTAAATATTAATGATCTTTCGTATAAAAAAAAATTCATTATTATTTAATTTTTTGTGTTATTTTTTACAATTTAAAGTTCTAACGGGCTTAAAAGAACACCCCCTAAAAAACAAATCAAATTCTGAAATAAAATAGAAATTCAATCAAACGCAGTTAGAAAAAGAAAGAAGTCTTCGAATGAAATCAAATTAAATCCTGTTTTTCTTTAAAATTTAAACCTCAACAAACAAAAACTACTAAAAGTCACTTTTTCTTTGTAAAGCTTTCTGTGAATACAAAAGTAAACAGGTGGGTGTTGATATTCTTAGTAAATGAAACGCAATTTCAAATACAGACTTTATTTACAATATAAATGGGCAGCTTGTTGCTTTTAAATGTGGTTCCCAAAAAACGATACGAATTTCTATTTTCTAAACAAAATTTTTTGGAAATAAATTTGTTTGAAAATCCCTTCTATTTCAAAATGGATGCTGTTTAACCATAAACTAGTGGCGTTGCTATCAAATGGCTTACCTCTGGTCAGCAACTGCTCGGTGGTTCATTTGTGCTGCAGTTATTTTTTTTGTTTGGATTTTTGTTAAACACTCCATCCGTTTGTATGCAGAAAAATTTTATGGTTTGCAATTTGTAAATTTTAATTAAAATAAAATGGAAAAAACTTAAACAAAATAAGTGAAAATAATTCGACGAGAAACAAAAGAAGATTTGTTTAAACACATTTGAATTTGGTAGGGATATCAGACAGACAGACAGACAGACAGACAGTTATCTAGTCAGCCAATCATTTCAAATTTGTTCGGTAATTCAATGTAATGTTAAATACTTTTAGAAAACATTTTTAATCTGATTTCCCATTTTTTTTCTGAGTAAATTTAGTCATGAAATTTTATTTCAAAAATAAATCTAAAGATGTAAAATTAAAAGTATTAGAAAAAATAAATAAATGAAATAATTAAGTGAAAGAATATTTAAACAAAAAAATATTAAATATATTAAATATTGATATTCGCAAGTAAATAAATTAAATTAAATTTGGCTGTACATCTTTAAACTTAAAACTTTTTTATTTTTGCACAAATAAAGAGTTTAGAAGAGTTTTTTACTTAAAGAGCCACAGCCTAGAAAGAGTTTTATCTCTTTTTAATAGAGCTTAAGCAAATAAGGGAAATTTTGATACGAGAGTACTTTTTGCTGATACTACATGATGTTGTTCAAAGGTTCCGCATTACATCCCTGACTCATTTAAGACACTCAACGAGAGATGTATTTGTAGTGAAGCACAATATTTGTTTCTGTTTTAGCTGCTGTCAAAAGTAAAGAAAATAATCAAAAACAAGCAATTATTGACCCTACTAAAACCTATTTAACTCTTTTAAAATATGAATTAAAAAATTACAGCATGGAATTTATTTAAAGAGAAGCAAAAAAAATTATTTTTTTCAATATGTTTCAAACTCATGAATTTTGTAAACATAAAAGTGCAGTGAGACGATACAAGAAACAAATGGCTTTGTCTATTAAAAAAGCACTTTTTATTGAAATTTATTTAACTAGGAAAAATGGTTTGAAAATACGCTTATTACTAAAAAAAAAAAACTCTCAAAAAACACGGACTTTGTTGCACCCAAAAAGTTGACAAAATTTACTTGAATATATATGACTGACTTCTTATGCATAGCGATGCCGCTTAAGCGAGTCTGTGTTAGTGTTGAAGACAAGTTTGCCAAACTAGATTAGCTAAATACGCCAATCGATCATCGATCATATAGTGTCGAACGAGGTGCTATTGAAAAATGATCAGTATATGTCCTTCGGGGCAGCAAAACACTACGCCTTTCTCTAATTTGGAACAATAAAGTAAAAGTAAAATTTATTAAATATGCTTAACCAATTAAGAGCCGGTGCCATTTTTACGTAGTATCCATTTTTTTTCTTTTTTATTTTTAAATTCTCTGTCACCCCAATATTTACTTTTTTGCTTGGTGTTACTTCACTAAACTAGATTTACATAGATAGTGAAGGGTATATAAGATTCGGCATAGCCAAATATAGCACTTTTACTTGTTGTTGTTGTTGAAGGTACTTTATTAACAAAAATATACTTTCTAAAAAAAGACAGATTCGTTCTGAATAAGAAAGAAAGAAGAAAAGAAAGTACTGTGTAAATAATATTGTAAAGTTAAATTTACGTAAAATTACCTTAACCCCATTGTGTGTTAAAAAAATCTATAAAATAAATTTTAGTGATGAGATAAATATAAAAAATGAATAACAAATTTTAATATAAAGAATTTTGAATATAAATTCAAGAAAAATAAATAATAACAAAAAATATTTAAGATTTTAGAAATTAATTCTGTAGTTAGTCAGATTCATTTTGATGATTTATTTTGAGTTTTTTGTTATTCACTCTAATTAAATCTAAAATATTAATTTAACATAATAAAATATTTTGTTTTTCATTCGTTGACAACTTCCTTCCTAAATTGCTATTGCACAAAATGTTACGTTTAATTATTATGTTTCTTTCAAGTATGCGAATGCGCCTTGCCGTCAATGTAAACACCTTGAGTTTCGTGTTAAAGTCGTTTAATAATATTTTTTAACTCATGCTCATTCTTAACAATAACAAAAAAAAAAAAAATAAAAAAAATCCAATGACCGAGAAAAATGTATGAAAAACCGGTAGGTAGGCGGGTCTAACATTTGTATATTTGTACTTGTAGACGGTCATTGCAATTATTAAATTGGAGCGTTCATATATTTTTTGTTTTTTGTTTAATTTTTTCAAAGCAACATTTTGTTTTGCATCGAGTTTTTTATTTTTTATTTTTAATTTGAATTTTTTAGTTTTTTGTCTGTAAATACAATTATTCATTTAATTAAATATTTCTAACACATTCTTGACAACAAAAATAGCAACGAATAATAATTTGAAATTTTTAAATACAGTGCAAATGCGAGTTTATATAAGACAGAGATGGAAAATTGCACTTTTTTTAAAAATATTTTAAGTTGTAATCATTTGGTAATTGGAAAGGATCAAAAATTTATTTGTTTTCTTTTCTTTTGGAGAAAAAAATCTTAATGTTTGAAATAATTTAAATCACCGGCTAATTTTATATATTTTTCATTAAGAAACAAATTATTGAATTAATTCTATTGATTTTATCAGCTCTTTATACATTTCGCTGAGATAGTCCCATCGAACACAAATGATCATTTTATTTATGGTGGGTTTCGATTTCAGTTTCGTTACCGCATCTAAGTTTTTTTTTAAGTTGACCTTCTCCGAATCTGAATCTTTTCTAAAGTAAATAGATAAAGCAGTTTAGACGATTTTGTAAAAATCATAAGTTGTCAAATGTTTCTTTCAATGAACAAATTCGTACGCCATGTGACATACGGCCGTGCTTCTTCTTAAACTGTATGTCAGTAATTGAGGTCTTGCCAAAAGAATAACTGTAGGTTCCTTAAGTAGGCCAGATAGATACGTTAGACTTTATTCTTATTCAATGGTGAAACAAATTGTTTAAAATACACGACATATTTCCAATATTTTTCAATTCAGTTTCACTGTGTTACTTGAGATTACTAACGATAAATTGCTGAACCAATCTAATTCCTAAACAACCTGCAAATGTATTGTAAATTTCAAACTAAACTTGCAATGAAATTTCAATTATATTAAACTTCCCATTCCTGCTAGAAATCATTAAGCAACTAATGTTTTTTACACAAACACATATTTATTCTTACACTATTGCAACAATTTCAGTCAAGTTCAAAGCTGCATTTGTTTTGGCAAAAATTTCAAACGAGAAAAATGAACAAATATTTGAACAATTTATCTTCATTACGTCACAGACGATGTACGATGTGCTTATTTATAAATTAAAATAAACACAATTTAGTGAATTTTTCAAATAAAAAAACTTTGAATGTTTTTAATTGCAAATTGTGTTGTAAAATGCAATAAGAAAATTTAAGAAATTTCTTTCTAAATAAAGAAGAAGAATACAAATTATGACACTATTCTTAATGCAGACTGCACAGGTAGTATTCTATTATAGCTAGAGGATGTTAACTAAAGCTGTGGCGTTCATGAATGCACGGATACAATTAAACGAATTGCACAACTGAACGAAGTCTTTCTTCCGTACGGTTTGCTGTTCGCTTTGTGCTCCTTAGTGCACCGTTCAATTTTATGAAAAAAGTTTTATTGCTCACACACTTTGGTTTCAGTTAGTTGCATTTAGGTAGTTTTGTTATCAAGAGAATTTAAAAAGCAGGTTTACACAGCCTTTTTTTTTAAATAACTAGAAAATCGTAATAAAATTTTTTTATTTCATACTCTTAATGCAAAATTATATCTTTTTGAATTGCAACCCAAAAAATTATATATTGTTACGAAAATATGATCTGGCAACCCCTGTTGTTGTTTTCCGTATGAGCGTGGTGAATAAGTTACTTTTACTAATGGTGTGTAAATATAATAATACCACAATTAACTAACAAAAGCTGAGCAACCTCAATCAATGGCTGCGTTGGTAGAGGTGCTTGCTGTAAAACAGTAGATCGTGAGTTCGAGCCCACCTTCGGACATGCGCAAAAAGGAAAATAATAATTGTGTAAGGCAATTAAAAATTTAAGAAGCAGCAGTAAGAAACCTCCCGGAAAGAAATTATTGTACGAAGCCATGGCAGATAATTCATTGAAGATGTCTAATTTAATATAAGAGCACATTTAATGAAGAAATTATCGAACTAAAGAATTGAACGAACGAGTTCAATTTTGATACTTGAGCGAAAATGATCGCTCACTAAAATGAACGATTTGGCACAAGTTTAACGTTAACATTCCACTTATTCGAATCACTGATATATATATTCAAAAAAATCTTCTTATTTCTTAAAACTGATTTTTATGCACAACAAATATCAAATGATGAAAAGTGCAATGCCTTGATTTTAACTCCTTCGGAGATTATGGGTTTGTTTAAATGTTGGCAGACAGAAAACCCAACGATTATGACAAAGGTACAGGCTGAATGGTGAAAGATGCTAAGACTAATGTTTTTTTTATAAATTCCATTCCGTTGTTTTTCTAGACAAGTATTACGCTGGATGATCAGTTCCTTAGCTCCTAGGATAATTAAGCAACCCCAGAATGACAACAAAAAGAGTACATGTAGGCAACATTCATGCCGAATCTTACATACCCTTCACCATCTATGTAAGTCTAGTGATAGAGAATTAATAAATAATGCATTTATATAATTTTACATAAAAATGTAATCGGCTCTTGATGGGTTAAAAAAATTTTCGTATTTTCTTAAAGATATCTTCAAAAGTTTTAAAATGATACCCATAGTGATATATTAGGAAATTTAAAAATTTCAGAGGCCTGTAACTCGGAAAATATAGGCGAGCGCTAATTTTTTTTACTTGCTGTTTTTTTTCTTATCTTTTAATTCTCTGTCGCCCCATATATTTGTTTTTTTTTAATTCGAGTTACTTCATTGTTCCAAATAATATAGAAAAATTAGAGGTAGGCGTGGTGTTTTGTTTGGGGCCGGATTTTAATATTGTAGAAATAACAAACGGAATGACAAACTTAGTTATCTCCTTTTTCCACTTTTTGTGGTGAAGGGTATTAAAATTATTTTTTCCATTGAAATAAAAAATCCTTTTAAGAATAAAATACAAAAATATGCACTAAAAGTAAAATCCTTATTAAACTTAAAATCCTACAGGATTTAACTACAGCATGTGACACATTTATTTTACATCCACACTAAAGAAACAATCATAAATACGAGCTTGCACACACACACAACGACAAAGAAAATAAATAGCTTTTTGTTCGCTGTTATTATTGTAGTTGTTTTGTTTCTATTATTGTGTCGTTGATGTCACTGTTGTGTAAACATCAATTAGCCAACACACAGAGAACAAAAGAAGTACCGAAATAAATACAGCGACAGCTTAAAACCATCCACGAAAACGTCCATTTACAATGAAACAAATAACCACCATTAAAAAGGACACAAATAAACGACACAAAGAAAACAAAGTGACCAACAGTATTGAAATACAAAGTCAAATATTCAAACAAAATAACAAACAAGCGAACCGGTGTGTGTGTGTGTGTGTGTCTGTGTTAGTATTTGCTTTTAAAATTGGGGTTGTATTAAATTTTTGTTTAACGACCAGATGTCAAATAACCGTCACATTGACAGAAAATGCGACCATCGACTGACTGAAGACTTCTACACTTTGTTGAACAAATGCATTTAAACCATCATCATTATCGTCGGTCGTCACTGCCAGTTGTTGTTAAAGGGTTTTAATGAGTTTGTACTCAATATCCGTTCTTATTCCTTGCTTTAGCCCTTAACATGCAACATCAACATTGCAACAAAATATTCACGTGAACTTTATACTCCTCTTCTGCTGCATGAACATAAATTCCTTTTGACTTCACCACAGCAGTGAAGTAAATATGTGCATTGTTTGGATGTTCAATTTTGCATCACTTATTCGAGCATTATAACACGAATAATATTAGCCACCAAGGTCAAGGCATAACCAATGAAATTACATGGCCTACCGGAAATAATCGAGAGGTGTCCAGTCGTGCGACGTTGAAGACCATTTGAAATGCCTATTTCTTGCTGAACTAACACCTCGCCTGCATCAATATCGTTTATGATTTAAATTAAAAAAACCTGGATCATGATGCGGAAGCAATCTCCGTTGACCGAAACGCGGGCTCTGGATTTATTTTTAAAGAAATAAGTAGGATCTGTTGAGGTTTGGTTTCACTCCATATGCCACAAGTATTGCTTATTAACAAACCGGTAAAGTATATCTGGATAATTTATATTCTGGATATGTTAAAAAGTAAGGGCAGTATAACAGTTCGTATAACAGTTAACATTTTCGTAAGTTCTATTAGTCTTAAAAAACACTAAATATGCTGCAGTGGCTGCATTAGTACAGGTGTCTGCTTGTTAAACTGAAAAGCACGAGGCATGAGTTCAAATCCTAACAGCAACTTGAGTGTTAAGCAAAATAATATTTGTTGAGTTGCTGCGGCGAATAAATGAAAAAACCTATTGGAGTAGTGATTAGTAAACGAAAACAATTGAATTGTAGCGGCAGTACCTAAATTGCTAAAGAAGCCTGAAATTTAGGCAGAGCTGCAACTTTTACAACTAAAATTTTCCAGAATTCAATGTTTTTATACCCTTCACCACAAAAAGTTGGAAAAGGGTATAACTAAGTTCGTCATACCGTTGGTAATTTCTACAATATCCATTTCCGACCCCATGAAGTATATATTTTCTGACTTCTTATGCATAACGAAGTCGATTGAGCGATGTCCGTGTGTCCGTCCGTGTTAGTGTTTAAATTAAGGTCGCCGAGGCACTAGATCAGCAATAGAAAATTTAAATACGCCAATCGATCAGACATAATTTCGAAAGAGTTGCTATTTAGAATCAGCAAGATCGGTCCGTGTACTTCGAGGCAGCGGGCAAACACTACGCCTGCCTCTAATTTTTCCATATAATTTGGTACAATGAAGTAACTCCAATCACGAAATCAAATATATGTGGCGATAGAGAATTAAAAAATAAGAAAAAAAGAACATCAAGTGAAAATATTGGCGCTCGCCCATATTTTCCGAGTTACGGGGCTCTGAAATTTTCAAATTTTTTAAAATATCAATATCATTTAAATGAGATCTTTAACGAAAAAAAATTTTTTTTTTTGAATGCCGATGATATTTGTATGTAAAATTGTGTATATGTATATGTAAGGAGTCATAGTTCTAAAGAAAACACTCTTTTTAAGTCTGTTCAATAATCTCATTAATAAAAATAAAACAAAAGTTTGGCAAAATAGTTTGCTATTACTGACATTGTGTTCTTCATGTCGACAACGTGTCGTTATTAATTGTTTCGTTGAGTTATATGAGAATGCAATCGAGTGTCAGTAACTCGATTTAAAAGTGTCGAAGGGTGTCGTAATACGCGACGTAATCGTATTGAAATTTAAAATGATTACAATGTTAATCAAAACAGAAAAAGCAAAACTGGAAAAAAAGTAAGTGACTAAGCGCGTAAATGACTGAATGACTATAACAAAAACAAAAACAAAACATTGCCTGACCTCTGTTAATATGTTTCTTATTGTGCATTACAATATATTTTTTTTTATTTTACACTACGAGTAAAAAATATAGAAAACAGGGTTAACTTGAAGTTATTACAGAGTTTATTTTTTATTTCATTAATTTTCACGATACAACGCAGCCGGAATTATTTATATATTAAGTTTTTCCTTTGGTTTGTAACTTTTAAAATATGAACTTGCTTCTCTGATAGGAATTAAAATACATAATCGTAAGAGATCTATGCAGGTAAGAAAATCGTTTAAGGTTGTTTCTCTATTCTGTATTGGCTTGAATTGCTTTACAGCTTAAATCTGTATTTTCTAGATTTTTTGTTTAAGAATTGGAAAAATATTGGTTGGTTTTATTCTTTAATCTTATAGTCTTATATCTCCTCCTATTTAAGCACAAACCATGATTGATACTTAAAGTATAAGAGAAGAAGGGTACGCAAAATTCGTCACAGCTAAAAAAAAACACCTCTTATTTGTGTTATTTTCCATTTTACTTAATTAAATTTTACTGCTTTAATGGTGCGATTTTTTTATATTTTTAAAATACATCATCACTTTGATATTAAGTGGAAGTTTTTTGTTTTTTTATTTTTTATTTTATGAGAAAAGACTGGAAATATTTGTGATTTAGTTTTAATTAATCTTACGGAAACATTAAAAACAAAAGATTTCACTTTATTTGCAGCAAATTAACATAAATTACTGTCATGTTGTGTTTTGTCTTTTTTTTTTAACAATTTTATTTCTATTTTAAATGATAGTTTGTCTCCTCATTATGTTTCTGTTTGGTTTGTGTTTTAGTGTTTATTTTGTTGTTGTTGTTTTTGTAAATTGATCACGTTTTTTTTATTTTAGATGAATATTTTTAAAGTTTTTTTTTGGGTTTCTGAACAACACATAATTTGTTTTTTTTTTTTTAAGTAAAACTTCGTCACTTGAGTTGTCTTTAATGTTTGGCGGTGAACAAAGCAATTTCTTAATGGGGTGTGACTGTTTTTCAACGCGGCAATAAAAATGTTATGCAATCGTTATTTATTTAAGTAAAATGGAATTAAAAATCTTATTAAACAAATTTTTAGAAATCTTGTTAAAATACAACTCGATGATTAGAGTAGTGGTCGCCACAAAGAGATCACATCAATGCTATTAAGATTTAATAATTGAGTAATATAAAGTCTCAACTGAACACACAACTAAAACAAACAAAGGATTATTATCGTGGTAGCGTCGTGTTGTTATAAAAAGTTTTCACTTCAAAAATCGTTTAATTTCTGGCATCTTTAATTATTATACCCTTCACCACAAAAGTGGAAATAGGGTATAACTAAGTCTATCATTCTGTTCGTGATTTTTACAATATCCATTTCCGACCCTATAAAGTATGTATATTGTGAATTCTTTTGCATAGGCAAGGCGATTGAGCGATGTCCGTCTTTCCGTCCGTGTTGAAATCAATTTGGCAAGGAACTAGATCAACTAGAGAAAATTTAAATACGCCAATCGATCAGACATACTGTCGGAAGAGGTGGTATTGGAAATCAGCAAGGTCGGTCCATGACCTTCGAGGCACCGGGCAAAACACCACGACTACGGCTAATTTTTCCATATAATTTGGAACAATGAAATAACTTCAATCAAAGTAACAAATGTATGAAGCGATAAAGAATTAAAAAATAAGAAAAAAAAAACATTAAGGGAAAAAATTGACGCTAGCCCATATTTTCCGGATTACGGACCTCTGAAAATTTCAAATTTTTAAAATATCAATATAGGTGTCCTTTTAAAGCTTTTGAAGAGATCTTTAATGAAATACTAACTATAATAATTTTTAAAAAATGCTTACTCATTTAATCAATTTGGCTTTTGATATAAGACTCTGAGGTTTTCTTTACAAAATTTGGGTAGAATCCACTGATGAGCTATATGAGCAGTAGCGAAATGGCCATATGGAAATGCGTCAGCGTAAAATCATTTGATTTTATTTGTTAAAGTTTTTGACTTCAGACAAACTTATTCAAAGCCATTAGCCAAAGAATTAGCAGTTTTCTCCTACCGAATAAAGAACTTAATATGTTGTACCAGTATTTTACGCTTAAACGCTATTTTAATGTCAAGAAATTTGTTACAAAAATCAATATTAACAGGAATCAATAACAATTAATTAACAAATAAATAAACAAACTGGCAGGCAGTTGGCGTTGTTACAATTTCTGTTGACTAATAACATGCAGGGCTTGCCGTTGATAAACAAAAAAACAAACACACACACCTGGACCTAATAATATATGAAACTTTGTTAATTTAATTTAACAAACATTTACACATTCCTGAAGAAGGTACGCAGAAAGTACCGAAATATTGAAATAAAATATTAATAAAAAAATATAAGGACCCAAAGCTTAATAAAATAGAAAATAATTTACACATTCCGTTTACCGTGGAGTGATATTTGGAGGTAAATTGCTATTCGTTACAACAAAAAAAAAAAAGTTTATGCGGTCAATTAAAAGGGAAATAAAAATTCAATATAAATGTCAAAACAGACAGTTGTATTGGCTCCCACACACAAATCACACACATACACACACACACACACACACGCACGCACATAGACTAGTACGTTGTAACAAGTTGTAATTTGACGCTTGTGGTTTAGTCTCTGTTCAT
The DNA here is from genome assembly GCA_916610165.2 of Gymnosoma rotundatum. Lineage (NCBI taxonomy): Eukaryota > Metazoa > Arthropoda > Insecta > Diptera > Tachinidae > Gymnosoma > Gymnosoma rotundatum. Next base: position 128,202,200 of record OU744340.1, on the reverse strand, counting down.
GCGGCGTCTTACTTTTTTTTTTGGTTTTAAAACAAACAAATTTATTATTTTGAAAAATGTGTCATTTAGATTGATTTCGTTTTTTTTAAATAAAGTATGAGTGATTTGTGGAAAAGTTGAAATAAAAACTTTAATTTTAATTGGGAAGTTAATGTGGATTAATAGGATTTTGAATTGCAATAAAAGTTTTTCCTGTTGAATAACAGCAACTGCAATAAATGTTCAATACCGAATGCTTGCGTCTTGTTTAAACAAATTATCTATTTCAATGTCAAACGATTTACGTCGAGCAGATGTTAAAAGTATTTAAAGTTCAATGAGCTCAAAAAAATGCTATGACGAAGTTCACAATTGAGAACAAATTGTGACATCAATGTAACTCTGAAATGAAATAACTTCCAAGTGATATAAATTTCAATGATTTTGTACTCTCCCAATTTTCGAAAACGTTTATAGCGGATTTTTTAACAAGAACTAGGTTTTCTAAAACAAAATAAAAAATTTAGATGAAGATGATTCAAATTTTACTTGTATTAGGAAGAGAAAAATTAAAAAAAAAATATCTGCGAAATGTCCACCTCGACCAGGCTGACAGATGTCGATTTTTTCATTTAAATTTTCAATCAAGTTTTGGCAAAATGGCCCAATCACGCCTCCAGACTACAAAGCGCACTATACAGTGATACATTCTCCATGCAAAGGCTTCTAAATAATCGCTCTAGAATTTCCAGAAGCGCAAATGTAGCAATTTTCCTTGCTGAACCACCCTGACAAGTAAAAATGGGCTTCGCTTGAAAACAGGATTTTTCAAAAAATGTTACTTTAACAGAACCAAAATTTTCACTGTAAATTTTAATTATTTTAATGCTATTTTTGAGCGAAATTGAATTCATTGCAACAAATGCCAATGCTCTAAGGAAAAAAATTTATGTCAAAAATGTCGTTGGTGTTGCCACAATTGAAAAACAAAGTTCTTAATGAAAAACCCTTTATTTTTACAAATGACCTTTTTTATAAATTTACAAATTTATTGGCCCATATTCATAGTTAAAATAAAGTATACTTTAAGGGAACTAAAGTCGGTTTTACTTTAAAATCGACTCTAACTCATTCATAGACAATTTAAAATATACTTTTGGAGAGAAAGTCAACTCTAAATTTTAAAACTACCTAAAGCTGTTTTTAACTCATTTTTAAAAAATTATTTTATTTGGTTTAAGAACACAATACTCTTTATCTGATTTTTATACTAAAGTGAACAAAATAAAAACAAGGTTACTTTTTTCTAATGTTTGTGTAGAAATTGTATGAAAACATTTATCAAATTACAGCTGGCACCCAGTGGAAGGCGTCTAAACTAAAAGTATACTTTATTCTTCACTATGAAAGCAAAAAAGATAATAAGAGCTTTTTATTTTAGAGTATACTTTAGCAAGAGTCGACTTTTTTGTATAACTATAAATTTGGGCCATTGATTTTTCACAAAGTTGAAAGAAATATAAATTGTTTTTTATTTAGTTTGTTGACTTTTTTTTTTTTAATAATTTTAGTATTTTTATTTCAATTTTTTTCTTTGGAGCAGTTCAAATTTCGCGTTTGTAATATCATTTTGATGAGAACATTAAAAATATTTTAATTTTTTTACAAATGTGTTTTGGCGTTTTTCCAGCGTTTTGTATTCAACTTTTTCCTTTCTTGCGGGTATTTTACATAAAAATTCCATCCGCTCTTAATGGGTCAAGCATTTTTTAAAAAGGTAAGTATTTCCTTAAAGATCATTTTCAAAGCTTTTAAATGATACCCATATTAATATTTTAAAAAATTTAAAAAGTTCAAAGGCGTGTAACTCGGGAAATATGGGCGAGGTCCAATTTTTCCACTTAATGTTTTTTTCTTGGCGTATTTAAATTTTCTCTAGCTGATTTATTTCCTTGGAAAACTTGATTTCAATACTAACACGGACGGACATCCCGAACCCGTTTGTTTTTAGGATTTTTTTTCTTAATTTTAAAAATATTTTTAGTTATTACCCTGTTCAGACATACTCTCTAATTGCGCAATTAAGGAATTTACGCAATTAAGGCCTTAATTGAGCTCAATATGCCATATAAGAAGTCAATTAATAAATTGAGCAATTAGTACTTAATTGCATCATTAAGTGAATAAAATACGAAATGCCATCTGGACACTATGTTCAGTGAGAACAAAAAATTCATAAAATTGAAAAGCCGCAAGTAAAAAATATAAACAAACAAATAAAAAGAAAACGGCGGGTCATACGAAAATGGCTTTTGACACTTTAAAGTAACAACAAAAAGCCATGTTATTTTTGTAAGAAAAAAGAGTGATAAGCTGATCGGACGACACTACCTAGCAAACTTAATTGGGCATGTATGAACACCAAATTAAATTTCTCAATTAAAATTAAATTAACTCAATTAAGAAAACGTGTCTAAACGATTTTTACTGTTTTATTTTCTCTGATTAAAAATATGATTTTGTGTTGTTTGACATTTTTAAAGAGCTTGTTTTGATTTTGGAAAAATTTCTTTAACATTTTTTTGTTTTCGGCGATTTTTTCTGTATAAATTTTTTTTTCCAAATTGTTTTTACACGACTTCTTATTATTATTTAAGTATGATTTTATTTAGTGAACAGTACATTTTTTTAGTAATCTTTTGAGCTTTGCTTTGTTTTTATTTTTTTGCCAGTGTTGTGTAAGCGGTGATTTTAAATATAATCGATTATTTGGATTTTTGAGTTTACTTCAGCTACACCACCTTTTTACATTTTTAAAAATTACAACGTGTATTGTTTACATTATCGTTTTGAGAATAAAGAAAATTTGTACAAAATATTTTTAAACTCATTTAATGTATTTCTGTAAAACAAAATTTATTTCTTACCTTCCGGCCAATTATCAAATACTGTTTGTGCAATATCACCAGCTGAATCTGTTGGATTAAATAGGAATTCTTTTGTTTTGCCGCTTACAAGTATTAAACGTAAATTTATCTGAAAATAAAATAAATGAATGCAACTAAAATTTAAAATGTTTTTAATTCATTGCAAAGTATTAAAATAATTTTTTTTTTAATTTTTACACAAGGAAATCAATTATTATTTTTAAAATTTTTTTATTAAAAGTCAATTTTCTGTAATAAGGAAGTAAAAAACTAAAATAACTCTCAAATGAGATATTTTACAAATTTTTATTAAACCAAGTTGTTGCCTTGTGCATGTGAGTGACGCAGCAAAAAAAAAATAACTTCACACTTTTCAATTAAACGATTTTAAGGGAATTATAAGAAGCATTTTGTTAAAATTATTTCCGTAATTGTTTCAAATCATTATCTTCCCCAATTTGTATTTTTAAACAGTTTTACAACTTAATTTGTTAATATCAGATATTTGTTTATTTTTTTTAACAATTGCGTATCATATTTGGTCGAGTTATGTTAAAAAAATAAATTGTTTTTTATGCTTGAGTTGGTTTTGCAACTAAAAATGATTCATTTATTTATAAATAAATAATCCAAACAAATATTGTGTTAAAATATTAAAATATTCACGGCCATGACGTAACATGTACATTTTCCTACGTTCTGTAACGTCAAAGCATATTTAAATAAATATATAAATATAAAATAATTATCGCCTATTCTTCAAACTATAAGTGATTACAAATAAGTAGGACAAATTAAAGATATCATGACGTAATGTAGTTCTTCCTTACGTAATGAATTACTTCATTTTATATTTAACTCGTCATATTTATCTTAATTAAGAGTAGAAATTTGTTAGAAAATTACGGGTACATGCAAGTCTACATTCCTTTCTTACCGACTTCAAAATAAGAAGGAGGTTATCAATTTGTTTGTGCCCCCAGAACTTCGCCATTTCTGAAATGATTTTGAATTTTTTTCTTTATTTAAAAGGTGATGCTTACAGATTGGTCCCATTTTAAGAACAGTTATTTTATTTAACACAAAAAAATGAAGGTATCATTTAGTACTTAATAGCAAAAATTAATGCAAAAATAAATCTAAAAATTAAAGGGTATCCCCATAGACAAACGATTGAAAATTGGACAGAATGTTGATTGCTATGTCCGTTATAGTAGCAAGTATTAATATTTCAAAAATTTTAAATTAAAGGGTTCCCCGATAGTTTATTTGATTTGATTTAATTTAAACGCTTGTAAACAAACAGTGAAAATTAACAAAGGACCTGTGTTGTTAATTCCGCTATACAAACAAGTACAAAATTTGGAATTGTAAATTAAAGGGTGTCACAATAGTTGATGTAATTTGATCGTATGTGGCCAAACTTTTGAAGCGTTAAACTGACAAGAAACTTTTGTTGCGACAACCGCTGCAACAGCAGGTATAAAATTTGAACTAAGAAATTAAAGGGTGTTCTCAAAATTAATGTAGGTCAAATTGTAGGCCTTATATTTAAAATCGTTATATACAAACGTTTAAAAATTAGACATAATGTCCATTACTTTGAGTGGTATAATAAGAGGTATAAATATTTTAAATTTTTAATTAAAGAGTGTTACAATAGTTGATGTAAAATGAAGTATATGGCCAAACTGTTAAACCGTTATAGACAAACGTTTGAAATTTGCAAAAAACCTAAAGTATAAAATGTGAATTTTGAAAGTAAAGGGTGCTTCTATAGTTGATGTATACACAGACAGATGAATTCTGTTTTGAAGTCGATTTTTTTGCAAGAACTAAAAGTGTTTCGTATCCAAAGTGTCTATCCGTCTGTGGCAGCCCTAGATCTGTAATAAGTAAACTCTTGTAATTTTAACAATATATTTATTAGTATAAAGGGTGTTCCTATAGTGACGTGATTTTTCCGTATATGGTGATTATTTTTCAACCGCAGCCGGCAGAGGTTTAGAATTTACACAGAGCGTATTTAAAAATATGTTCACTATAAAATTAAAGGTTGCTTTAATAAAGGGCTCGATTTGAAACGTAAGAATCAGACGCTTGAAATTTTCAACAACAAATAAGAAAAAGATAAATTTAAAAATTAAAAGGCGGCCCATATATTATAAAAATTACTTGTGATGAGAAGGAAGGATGGGGTTAATTATTAATACAAATCTCAGCAGGAAGGAAGACAAAATGGCTCAGACTATTTCAGTATCACCACTCCACCATTCACATTGTTTTCTTTAAACCATTTAATTCGCTGAAGGCCAATTATATTTTAAAGAAAAATGTAAATAATCTTTGTAAGTGTCTATAGAACTAAACTTCAATTGCTGCTGGGGAAAACTTTGTTAAGAAAAATATCAGCAAAAAGTAAAAAAAAAAAATCTTCTATTGACTCATCTTTTTATATTTTCCCCCCTTTTAAACCAATTATTTTTGTGTGTCACTTTATATATTCGATATCTTGCTGTTACATATTTTGTAAGTTAAACACGTTCACCAAAATGGAAACAAAAGATTTTTCCAAAACATTTTTTAGCAGAAAACTCAGATTTTGCAAATTTAAAATTCAATTAAGTTTTGCTTTCTAGTCAAGCAAATTGAACAAGGGAGGCGCACACCAATGGCCAGATTAAACTTTTAAAAGACAATTTAAGGTGGGTGGGAGTATTAAATGATACACAAGTTGACATTTGAAGGGACCGTCATTTTGTTTAAACAAAAATAATGGTCCCAAAACCCAAACTTTGTCAAGCAACTCACGTTTCGAACAGGCATTAAAATATAAATTAATTTCTCTGCAGAAACGTTTTTATGTTTTAAATATTTTCGAAACAAAAAATAAAGATAAAAAACCCGAAAAAAGAAAATCAAAAAGAAAAGAAACTAGAAAACTGTATGAAAATATTTATGTCATGCAGAGAATATTGTCTGTCTAATTGCCCTCATAAAATCTGTAGCACTTGTTAGTTAAATAAAAATAAAAAAAGTAGCATTAAAAAAGGGTTCAAATGTTGTTTAGAGACCGACTAACATTCATTCCACTGACATTAAACATGTTAATGTCATCATTAAATTTAAACTTTTACAAGAAAATTAAGACCGACTCTATTAATTTTATTTTTATTTTTTTTTTCAACAGTATAAAAGATACGCAATAACTTTTTAATTGCTACAATGAAGCTTTATCAGTATTAAGGGTATTCAGGTCGAAATGTAAAAGAGAAAAAAATCACATGAATTTAATTTGTAAAATTAATTTTTTAAATTCTAAGCAATTTAGATTCAAAGAAATTTTTAAAAAAATGCTAATTTGAATATGCTAAAGACAAAGTGTTTAATGCATTTAAATCTATTTTACTATGACGTGTTTCAAATGTGAAGTACTTGTCTCTAAAAGGCAATGTTTCCAAGCCCATCAAAGCAAATATTATAATTATTTGCCATGTACTGTTTGAAGGCCTTTAAGAAAGCAGGTTTTGCATTGCATTTTGCAAATGCAGCCTGCCAAATTTATACGTGGCGTTTAATTGGAAAAGGTAGCTCTGCTAGCGTGGCAGATTTCTCACTAGATACCAGATTGTCGAGCAGGTCCCTGTTTGTGCCTTGCTATTGCTCAGCTGAGGCTTGCAATTAAAATTGTCGGAGTTCTATTGTCTTCCACGTCTTTTCCACCACAGATATTCTTTAAGATACTCATTAAATTCAACCAATTTAGAAGAGGGCACAATCAACACTTTGTAGAACTATTGTCAATCCCCTCCTCTGACTGCATCATCAGAAAAATTATAACTCAAATTGTTAGAGAGTTTATAACGTAACGGTTTCATAAAAGATGTTGAAACTGAAACGAAAAAAATTCAAACAAGAAGAGTAATATTAAGGATCAAAAGTATTTAATTGTTCTATTTTCGGCTACGCTATGTAAATCTAGTTTAGTGAAGTAACTCCAATCAAAAAAGCAAATATTTCGATGACAAAGAATTAAGAAATAAGAAAAAAAAAAATTAAGGTCTGAAAATAAATAATTTTACCTAAAAATGTCATCGGCTCTTAATGGGTTAAGTATTTTTAAAAAAGTTTAGTATTTCCTTAAAGATCTCATTAAGAGCTTTTAAATGATACCCATATTGATATTAAAAAAAAAACTAAAAATTTTAGATGCCCGTAACTCGGAGCGTCAATTTTTTCACTTGATGTTTCTTTTTTCTTATGTCTTAATTCTCTATCGCCCCATATATTTGTTTTTTTGATTAGAGTTACCTCATTGTTCCAAACAATATGGAAAAATTTAAGGCAGGCGGGGTGTGTTGCCCGCTGCGTCTAAGGGCATGCTGATTTCTAATAGCACTTCGACACTATATCTGATAGATTGGCGTATTTTAATTTTTGTTGTAATCAAGTTTGCCTACGCAAACATCATTTGGTTTGAAATGCCCTGGATACCTTTCAAACAAAGATCTGAAGAAAGTAAAAGAAAGTGTAGCCGCGGCATGGGTGTTGTAACCAACGTACACTGTTTCCCTGACAACTGTGGCGTTTGCTACATGGCACGTAATGTGGTCTTTCTACACATATATACAGGACAATTTGATTTAAAAAAATTTTTTTATTTGCTGATCTGAATAAGTTGCAGTTGGCATTGGCGAAATCAACTTTATTTCTTCAAATAAAATAGCCAGTTTATCTGCATGCTCAAAGGTCATCAAAGATGCATCGCAACCTGATGACTGTTAATGGATTGCATCGTTCCACATGCAAAAATTTTACTTGTTAAGATTGCTGTACATCGTATAATGCGTCTAGCAGTTAAAAATAATTCTTCGTCCACAATGTTGGCCTTAATAAAAACCCATTTGGATTTAAAAAAATATTATTTAGATGCGTTGCTTTCTGTGATGACTTGGCATCGTCAGTGCGTCGACAATTACCAGTAGATATAATAGATAACGCCAAATATAATGGCCGCTTAAAATTTAAAAAAGCAGCGAAAACAATTTTTTAACTAAAGACTTGTTTCTGTAACTAATGTGAGAAATTTCTCACATGAAAATATAATAGTACTTTTATTTTAAATATATAAAATTAAAGTTAATTAAGAACTTTTTTAAAATTTAGATTATAAGGTTCATGACTTACATAAAAAATTCCTCACACACAACCTCTCAGCTGCCTGCTAAAGATTTGTGCACTTAAAAGCATTAAATTTAGCATTTTTTTTAAATATTGGACAATAACATTTAAAATAAATAAAAAAATATATTTTGTTTTTTTAATATTAAATTATTAAATATTTGCATAATTCAGTCAATTAAAAAGACATCCGTTGTTGATGTCTGATGACTCAAAAATCAACATTTGTACAAATTACAATGTGTGTTCATCATATGTTTGTGTTTGTCTTTTAAATTATATTTTTTTATGCGAAAAACCATAAAAAATGACAAATATTTTACATATTTTATGCGCTAATTTGAATATTACATTTCAGTTGTTTTTATTTTAGTGTCGTGGCTTTTGAATTTTAAAATAAACGCAAAATATGAGCCAAAAAACAATTATAAATAAAAATAATAATAAAATAAGGAAAAATTTTAAACGATCATGGAGAGGGAGACTTAATGTTCGATCAGTTCGTCTCGAAAATTTCTCTAGAAATAATTATTATACAAATGTAGCATTCGAGATTATAAACAACGAAGATTCGTTCTCGAATGAAGCACAACTGTGCTAATGGAAAAAGATATTAATCAAAATAATAGTTATTAGAATATTTTTTACTTTGGTTTATATTGACTTGTCAGTGGGTTTTTTATATTAATAAAGCAATCAAATGATATTGTTATGAAAGTAGACTTAATAACGTTAAGCAGATAAAACAATAATACTCTTAAAAAAGCTTTACAACAACACAAAAACTTCGCCTAAAATCTCTATTCCATCTACGAAAATACAAAACAAAAACGTTTACTTTTATATAAAATTTGAGTGCAGCATTAACAATTAAAGCTGGACAAATAACGCAATTAATTTTTTTTTTAATGTTGCTATAAAACTCACTTGATTGTCTCATACTTTAACGTACGTAAATATTTGTAGAAGAGAAACATCACAACCAAGATGCCAGATCTTTCCTTATTACAATAATCTAGACGTGTTTACTCGTCTATAAAAAGAAATCGCAGTTGTCTGGTGTTTGGCAGTATTAAGAAAAATTACGAACAGGAAAGCAGGGATAAGGTGCATATGAATTAACAGTGTTGACAATAAAATAAACCAAAAAAAAGGTATATTAAGTGACATCAAAACAATTTTATTTTATTTTTCAACGACAAAATAAAATGCAACAATGTGTAAAGAAGTGATTTTGTTTTTGCTAAACTAAGGAACTGTTGCATCAGCATTTGACTTAAAACTCCGAAACAGTTGCAAAAATATGATGTTTAAGCTAAAGTGATCATAAATATTTTTTAGTATTTTTTAAAGTTACTTTCTCAATTTAAAGATTGTTTTATCTAACTGAGGACAAAATAAATTGAAATAAAATAAAAAAAACATAATTAACAATTAAAATAATAATCGTAAACAAATTAATACCTTCTCTGAAATCCTTTTTTACGACTTTGGCTTTTTCTAAAAAAATGAGAAAGTGTCGATTTTCTAGAAATTCATTCTTTTAGATTCTATTAAATTCGTAGTCAGTTTATTTAATTTTTTATTTTTTTTTTTTGTTTGTGTAACACAATTGTTTATAATTATTATGTTTTAGTAATAATTTTCATATTTAGATTCAAATACAAATATTGTTTTTCTTAAAATAGAAATTCAAGGTGGAATTTTTTTTATTTATTAAAAAAAGTTTTCATTAGATTTAAATTTAAAAATTTTATTTATGTTTAATTACTGCCACAGTTTGATGTAAATGTATTACGAGTATCACCGCAAAAAGAAATTAAAATTATTTTTTTTGTCTGTTTGATAAATAAATATTTACATTTCCTGGTCATGTGGTGACATGATTAAAATATTAAAATAAGTATTTGCTAAAACAAAAAAAAAAAAAAAAAAAAAAAAATCAGGTTTGGCCCCACCATCCCAGACATGGAGGTAAAAATATTAAATTTCATTTAATAAATAATTTATGAGAAATAAAAGACGTTTTCAGGTGTGTGAGAAATTTTTATTTCTTTCTCGAAATTCACACATTTTCTTTGAAATTCGAGAAAGTTTTGATTTGATACTGTGAGTATTTTATTTCTTATAAATACATTTATATTTGTATGTATTTGTGCAATTGGATGGGCGATTGTTTGAAAAAAAAATTAAATTAATTGAAAAAATCCGAACATTTATTAATTGATTTATGTTCGTCGCAATTGCAGCTAAAATTGGAATTGAATTGTAAATTACAGGTCAACTATAAATCTGTGTAGCGTTTGTTTCTGTCTGTCTGTTAATTAAATATTGAATTATTTATTATTTTTTTTTAAATTTTAAGGTTAAAGATATATAAATTAATATTCATTTATTTATTCATTTTAGTTATTGAAACAATTTGTGCTTATGGCAGAAAATAATGAATTAAAGTAAAAAAATTTATAATATAATTAATTAATTTTTTATTTCAAATCGAATTGTGATATTAAATATTTTAAACAAAAAATCTGCGGCGCTTGATTGATATTTAATGCATAAAATGTGCGTCAATTGCGGTTGATTACTTATACTTTTTTCAAAACTGCCTCCAAAAGGGTTGACAGATGGAGGAATCCATGACATAAATGTACGACTATGCCGATTTCATGCGAATTTGAATCGCAGCTAGGTCCTCATCTGGAAAGGGGATATACCTTGCCAGATTTAAAACTCGATTCTAAAGGAGAGAAAAGAGGAAAAAACGATCAATGTTTGTATAAATATTTCGGGGTACTATATTTGTACACGTGGTGCTATCTCGAAGATCTGACAATTTTTATCTCTGAAATTATGCTTTGAAGTTCAAAAAGTGTGTCTGCTGCATTTAAAGTAGAGTCACAGGGTGTACAAACGCTTTAAAGAGTTATCCAAACAGACAGGAAATCAGCGGTATAGAAATAACATCTATATGACGTATATTAATGAAGGATCATACGCAGACTATCCATCGAATTCTGATAACTCAAAAATAACACTGATCTTAAAAAAAGAAAATTTACAAAAGAAAAAAAAAAATAGGACGAACGTAAAATGAAAAAAAAAAATTCGCGTTATTATATTTGTACCTGTTGCAGAGTTGAGTGATTAGAGTAAAGGCTGGTTCACCCATTGTTTCGGAACAAAATTTTTGTTGTGAGAGAATTTTAGTTTTTTGAGAGTTTGTTCTGAAACGATTCACCCACTTCGAAAAATTTTTCTGGAAAAACAAAGCTACCATATGAAACATATGTGTAAGCGAGATGTGTTACTTTAAAGGCAGACAGCACTGTGATAGAAAATTAAAATCACTGAATGCCGTTTGGTTATAAATAAATTCTAAATTAAAAAAACTTTCATAATTAAATCAAAAGATGAGGTAAAAAAAAATTGAGGTAAAAAGTCATACAAGCATTCTCTACCCGGCTTTTTCATTTCTGAAATAAGCTTCAAGGCAAGGGATTCATTCGTTGAGATCCATGACACAATTTTTTAAACTTATTTTCTTTTATTTTGTGTTTTATTATAAATATACCAGGCAAATTAAGGCAGGTAATCTTAAGAACAAAACAAATTTTAAAAATAATTATTGAATATCAATGCAAACAAAGAACGAAAAAGTATGTAACATATATTTTTTTGCTTGAAAGATTTTTATCACATTAATTAATGAAGTTAAATTTTCTTTGAAAATATAAAATAGTTGGCAGCACAGTTTCATTGTTTCGGAACAAAAATTAAAATTAAACCAATTCAAGCTAAAATTGTTCCGAAGTAAGTTTACTCTTTTTCTCTCTCTCTCTCAAAAAGTAAAACGTCAAACTACATATAAAAAAATGTTTCGGAACAAAATTTTTGTGGGTGAACCAGCCTTAAATACGTGATGCTATCTCGAAAATGTGAAATTTTACACTTTGAATTTCAAAACTTGTTTGAAGTGGAGTCACAGGATACACAAACACCATAATACGTTGTCTAAACAGACATTAAATCAGATCAGAAAATTCCATCTTCGCCACACAAAAAAAAAAAAAAAATAGGACGAACGTAATATGAAAAAAAAACTGCTTTAAATTTGTTTTTATTTTTTTTTAATCGAAAAAACTAAAGTCCAGAGAATAGTTTATCCGATTTGGTTCGGTATTTTTTTATTCTTGGTTGTTAAGTGTTTGATTATTAGTTTTAAAAATTATGACTTTTTGTATAAAAAATATTTTATGGAAAAATGAATTTGTTTTTTTTTTGCATATAAATATTTTCAAAATTGCCAAATTCTTTGAGAAAAACCTTTTGTTTTAATTTAAGATTTTTCGTGTTTTTTTTAATTTTTAGTAAATTTTTTATTTTTCTAACTTTAGCTGTTGTCTAAGTTTATTTAGATTTCAACATTTTTCTTTAGAATATTTTGTTTCTATCAGCTAAAATAATGTCAGATATTAACAGCATCTTTAACATTTATTAGTTGATAAAAAAATACAATAATCTTTCATGGGTTAAATTTCGTCATCAGTTACTTGAGACCATGTCCAAGGTTAATAAAAAGTTCAGTTTTTTTTTTGCCGCCTTTATTATTTCACGTTTTTGCATTAGCGTTTGGTTATAATATCAGTTGAACGGTCTTTCACTTTTTTAATTTTTTTAACAAAAGAAATTAAATTAGAAAAAAAAGGACAATTAAAAGAAATTATAAAATTATATATGAATTTAAGCGATCACATTTATATTTATAGATTTTTCTTTTTGTAAAAGGAACTTTTCTTAAATTTAAAACTGCGTGGAAAGCAATATTCGCATTTAATTCCATCAACAACAAATCAAACAACATTTGCGTAGAAATCAGAATGACGTCTTTCAAAGTGTGGCAAAATTTCTACACGCCATGATTAAGATTTACATATTTAGTCATATTTATTTTAATTGAAAACGTCAGAACTGTTTTAGCATGCAAATTAATTATATTTGAGTCAGGCAAAAAAAAAAAAAAAAAAAAAACACTACAACAATAAATCCCGTTAATTAAGCAATCAGATTCAGTATACATTTATATTTTTTAAAATTCTAAAATTTTCTTTAAACTTCTTTGATTATTATTGTGGCTTAAAATTACACTAACTATATGTTGTTTTTTAAGCATGATAGAGCTTCAAATTATAAAAAAATAACACTAAAAATAAAATTTTTATGAACACTTTTTTCTTATTATTTTGAGTAAACTCTGCAAATCATTATGAATAGACTCACGCTGGAACAATCCTATCAAATCGTCCAAGTTTTATTTGAAAGACAGTCATAAATTCGAGCAACTTATAGACTTCGACTTCGTGATTTTTATGGTGCCCATAATCGTCCGTCTGAGCAAGCCAGCCTTCGAACTGTGGATAAATTTTGTACCACATACTCTCTAGAGGATGCAATAACACCAACACGTCGAAGGAATGTGTGTGCTGAAGAGAATATCGCTGCTGCAAACGAAAGTGTGGAAGAAGATCCAAATTTATCGATTCGTCGACGGTTGAGGGAATTTTGTACAAGGATCTTGGCCTGCACCAGTGTAAGATACAGCTAGTGCAGCAATTAAAGCCACGAGTCCATTATATGCGGCGTTCTTTTACCGATTGGGCTCTAGAGCAGTTAGTAACTGACCCGTTGTTTTATTGCCAGATTGTATTCAGCGATGAGGCTCATTTTTGTCTTTAAGGGTTTGTAATTAAGCAAAATTGATGCATATGGAGTCAGACCAATCCACAACATACCCTCTAGACTCCATTGCATCCAGAAAAATGCACCGTGTGGTGTCGCTTATACGCTGGTGGCCTCATCGGACTTTATTTCTTTAAAAAATGAGGCCGGATCTCATGTTGCCGTTAATGGAGATTGTTACCGCACCATGTTTATTTTTATTTTTCGTATAAAGAAATACTTCATCACAATTTAATTTTTTGTCTTATTTTTTGTGTTGATGACTTCAAAGACCATCTACTATTATTAGTTTTGCTAGTTTGTCAAAATGGTCTTGGGACAGCCCTTATTATCACCTAAATTGTTTACTGGGTTATTGACTGAGTTTAAATTTAATCTTAAAGAATAATTTGTGGTATCGCTCAATTTTACTTTCAAGTCTTTATATGATTTGATTAACTCTGCCTGCAACGTTTTGTGGCTGATCATTTTCTTATTCATTTCGTTTGTTTGTGTCTTTTTAAATGAAAGAAATCAAATTATATTCACACTTTCGCAACAACTACTGATGACAGTATCACACTATGCAAAACCTTCTGCTCCATTAAGACGGATAAATAACAAACGGCAGGAAACGCGTAATCGATTCGAATTTATTCATCTAAATTATTTATATTTACAACTTCTTTTATATTTACAATTTCTTTTTTTTTTTTTTGACAGACATTTTAGATTGAATTGAAATCAAATGTGTTCCAAATGATTTATTTATTTAAATGAAAGAATAAATATCCACACGGTCACGGAGTGCAACAGTTGTAACATCTTAGGGTCTTGATTAACGAAGTCCTATCCATAGCGATTCGTATCGGACGTAGGATGTCAACTATCCATTTTTTCGTGTTAAGGAACTTTTTCCTAACCGAAACCTTTAATGTTTATACTCGGATGTCTCTTATTTCTGATATTTATATAAACGAAAAATAGGGAGGATTCACGCTCTGTGCTTTAATTTAAAAAACTAATTAAAAGTTTCTGATTTCAATAGGCGGAGAAATTTAATTTTGGCTTGAAGAGTTAAATAAAAATATAAAGTGTAATAGCCTGTGACCAGCCTCAATATTAAAAGTGTAATTTTCTATCAGTCTGGCAGTTTCTGGTTCCAACTGGCGGAGGGATTTGATATTTGACTTGAATATGAAATAAATATGAAATAATGATATATTTTTTAAAATAAATTGGAGCCTGTGACCAGCCTT
The DNA here is from genome assembly GCA_916610165.2 of Gymnosoma rotundatum. NCBI lineage: Eukaryota > Metazoa > Arthropoda > Insecta > Diptera > Tachinidae > Gymnosoma > Gymnosoma rotundatum. The sequence continues at coordinate 128,187,136 of OU744340.1, read as the reverse complement.
AATGTCGATAGTGTAAATGTCTATCAGTCCGATTCCAATAGGCGGAAAAATTTGATATTTGGCCTGATGAATTAAATAAGAATATGAATTGTAACAGTAACGAAATATTTATTAAAATAAATTAGAGCCTGTGATCAGCCTTAATGTTGATAGTGTAATTTTTTATTGGTCTATTGGTTTCTCGTTCCAATGTACGAAGGAATTTGCTATTTGGCTTGATGAATTAAATAAGAATATGAATTCTAATAGTAATAAAATACTTATTAAAATAAATTACAATCTGTGATCAGCCTTAATTTCTATTTTTTGTTAAGTTTTTTAATTTTTTTAATAATTTTAAATTTCGTTTAATATTGCTCATGCACTCACTTGCTTTAAGTGCAGACAGTTTTATTAAGTGACATAATATTCAATTAACTTTTTTTTTTTATTATAAATTGATTTTTATTGATAAACAGCAAAGTGCTGCACAGTTGAACATGTGTTTTTTATGTTTTTATTGAAAAATACGAGGGCAGGCTAATAAGTTTCTAGTTTCACTAACGTGTTCAAGAACTGATATGGAATACACACTACAAGACATCAGTAGATTGGTAACTTTTTTTTTTCTTTACTTAAATATTATTCTTGAATAACCCACGTTGTACGAAAATATAATAAATTTGTAAACTAAAAAAGTATATCCTTTGCCATGAAAAATACTAGATCTACCGCAGTTAGACTGCAAATGTCCCGCTTGAGATGTACCCAAAATATTTATTCTTTCTACTAAAATTATTCTATAGAAAATATGTAATGATTTTTAAAATTTCCCGGAATCGAGTTTTTGTAAATCCCGATCCAGAAATTCCGATATTTTAGGGTATCCCGAGGTTTTTCTGTATTTCTGAATCTTTCTCTTTTTTATAGTGTACATAATTTTTGGGTAGTGATAAAATCATTACAATAAATAATTGACTGTTTGGGATTCGATTAAAAGCATTAGAACTTTTTTATACGTACGATGTATAATAATATTATTGAAGTTCTCTTAAAGTCACTTTTCTTTTTCCTATTAATTTTTTTGTAATTTCTGACACCGACAATTATCACTTAAGAAAATTATGAATAATATTTACTTTAACAAATATTTGTTTGAACTTAACTTAAAGTCTTATTACTGATTTAATTGCTTTAATTAATGTTTTTGTTAAGCTTTTTATTTCATTTTGTGTTCAAGATGAAAATTATTTAATACCAATTAAATATTAACGAATTTTTGTATTTAACTTTACTAGTTGTGTAATAGGTAACCGAATATGAGTTTCACTTTCTCAAAATTGATTATAAAGGGTGTTTTTTAAGCATTTAAAAATTAAATTTTGATGAAAAATTTTTTCTTATTATTTTCAGTAAACAAATCATTATGAATAGACTCACACTTAAACAATGCTATCAAATCATCCAAGTTCAATCATCAATTCGAGCAACTTATAGACGATTTCTGGATTTTTTGGTGCACATTACCGTCCGCCTGAGCAAGCCATCCGTCGAACTGTGATTAGATTTCGTACCACATACCCTTTAGAAGATGCAATAACACCAACACGTCGAAAGAATGTACGTTCTGAAGAGAATATCGCTGCTGGAAACGAAAGTTTGAAGGAAGATCCAAATTTATCGATTCGTTGTCGGTCGCAGGCATTGGGGCTCTGTCTGTGCACTACGTAGAAAATGTTATGCAAAGATTTTGGCCTAAGCCCGTATAAGACCCAGCTAGTGCTGGAATTAAATCCACGGGACCAATCCACAACATACCCCACAGTCTCCATTGCATCCAGAAAAATTCACCGTTCGGTGTGGTTTACAAGCTGGTGGCATCATCGGACCTTATTTCTTCAGAACTGAAGCTGGATCTCACGTTACGGTCAATACGCATCATACGGCATCCGCCACCATTTAGTTATTAAAATCAAAATTTGGCGATAAGTTTGTTTCGAGAAATGGACCTGTCAAATGTCCCCCAAGGTCGTGCGATTTGACACCTCTCGATTAATTCTTGTGGGGCCACGTGAAGTCACCGGTTTATGCTAATAAACCAGCAACAATTGACGGTTTGGAGGCCAACATTGTTCGTGTTATTTGTGACATACGGCCAGCAGTACTTGAAAAAACAAATAACCAAAAATTGTACGTCCAGAATGCGCTTCGTCATGACTAGCCGCGTTGGCTAATGTTCTGATCTTTCATATAAAAAATTCTTCATTACAATTTAATTTTTTGTGTTTCTATTTCCTCATTGAAGACGAACACAGAACTTATTTAATATTTTTTATTTAAAATCTATTTACAATTTCTGTTATAATCTCCTCAGTATAAATAATTTTTAAATTAATAAACTATTCTACAATTTCTTTTTCTTTTCAAAATTTTGTGTTGCCCTAAACATTTTGTGGTTTTATGCAACTCATATGCATAAATTATAATCACTTGGGTTAAAAACATTAAAAACATTTAACCAAAAATGAAATATTAAATACCAACCCTAGAAAGTGATGGTATATTTTATATTCACATTTTTTAGAATATATTTCATCATGAATGTTTTTAGTTTCGGCTTAAATAAAGATTTATTTAAGATAAAATTTCAATTTGTGAATATTTCTTTCTTTTTTAATTTTTTTCTTGTTTCATATATTTTTGACAAATGTTCTCTTTTCAACAATGTCATCAGTCAAAGCAACATTCAAAAAAGAAGGAGTGTGTCATCGTTATTTTGTGTTGAGTGCAAGTGCTCGTTTTGTTTTATTTATTTAAATGTTTCTTTTTTTTTGTTGTTGTTGCATTTAATTCCATAATTGTGCAAAACCTTGACCCATAAAATAAAAATGTAAACTAAAATAGTGTGCAGTTTCTTGCAGATTCTTGACAATGACAATAAAATATAAATACACAGCATATACTTTGGGCAAATAAAATACTGCATACTTTTTGGCGCATTGAAGTAAAGTTTTATTTTATCAATATTTTTTTAGCCTCTCTAATTCTTCTTTTTTCTTTTTAAAAACAGTTTCTTTTTTGTACATCCTACTTGCTCCTTTCGGCTGGATGTTAAAGTCAAGTTTATGCATAAAAAAGTGATAAATATTCTATAATAATGATTTATTTATTTATTTTATTTGGGAGTATATTTTTAACAAGGATTTGAAAGAATATTTAAGTCAATATTTATGACTATTTTAAAATTCACATCAAAAGCTTATGTCGACATAAAAAGGGTAAAATGATTCAATTTTTTTCTTTGTTGGCAAACAAAATGAATTTTTAATGCAGAAAAAAAATGAGTAAAAACGAATTTTCTATACTCTATAGATAGAGTTTTTGCTTTATGTTGCTTTCGGTGATTTAAGGGGTTTTTTATATTTGATTTTTCTAACCGAAAAGTGTGTTGAGCAAAACATTCTAGAAGAAAAATTTTGAAGCCGAAAAAACACTTGTGATATTTAAAAAAAATTTCGGAACGGACTATAACTGTGTAAATATATAGGAAGACTAGGGGTGGATGCTTGTATTTTAGAACAACAGATGTGATGGTTAAGAGGCCTGTATAATAAAACAATGTGGGGGAAGCCTGCTCACAATCTCCTGAGCTTCATTCTCTACCAGAGCCACGGCGTAGTTTGGTCTGGATGATCGCGCGGGTTTAGAAGAGCTTCTCTGCCAAGTCTCGCCGAAGAAGAAGCCCTACATTTGACGCTGGCAAAGTGTACCATTATGATTTCTAAATGTTTTTAAACGAATGAAAAAGAAAAAACATAAAAATTTAATTTTTTACACACTTTCATTAATTAAATTTATCATAAAACACCCAATTTTGCAACACCCGCTTTTAAAGCATTAAGAGCTTTAGTGTGAAAAAAGCACCTAAAGGTATTTACCATTTTATTAGTCTGTTGAAAAATTTAAATATTTTTTGAAGAAAAAATTTCATTATTTCAACGACTCCCACAAGGATCAACATTAAATCCTTTAACCTCTCCTGCTGTTGTGCATGCAGCAGTAATCGCGTTTTCTTCTATTGAAAAAGCTAGAAAAGCTAAAAGTATTCCACAACAATATTTAGGAATTTTAAATGGTTGACATAAATATCCAACTAAAGCAGCTTTAATAAAACGCCAAGGGGGGTCTTTTGTACAGTAAGATACACACTCACACACACACACACATAAACACTGATAAAGGTGGTAAATGTGTTTGCCACTCAATGCTAACGACACAGGAAGTTGATGTAGACAAATCATTATGCAAAGCTTAACTCAGAGCAGAATTTTTAAATTTATACTCGTATGTACGCGTACGTTTGCTGTGAAAATAAGAAAAAAAACAAGTTTTTATTTAATGTTTAAAGTTTTACTTGAAATTTAAATTTTTTAAGTTCCGTTTTGCTCTATTCTGTGTTTTTAGAAAGAAAAAAGTGAAATCGAAGCACGTTTAAGAAATTGTTAGCTTCTAATATCCTAGTCTTGAAACTCATTTCGGGGGCCAGTAAACCAAGTCTGCGTTCCTAGTTTCAAAAGAACGACTAAAGGGCTTAAGCAGACCAGAGCAGCAGAGCAGACTTCTTATTTTAGAGGCCACCATAAAAGATACTTAGAAAACGCAAAATAGTGTGGTGTCTGGCTGTGGAATACTTTTGTTTGGTACTTTCGTATCACTCCCTATGACCGCAAATAACCTAAGTTAAATATTTAAAGCACTGGTTTTTTATATTCTTGTGCACAATATGAAAATAACATTAACTTAACTTTCTGAAATATTACGTAATTCTTCAAATAGTAAAAATGTTTGACGTAACTACTTACGTCATAACGCATGGAAAGATATCTGGGACATTATTTAATTTATTTTAATATGAAAGTAATTTGACATTTTATATTTTTGTTTTATATGTTGCTATGTCCGACAGGACTGATTGCAGCAGTCCTGTCGGAAAAAGTAACTCTGAAAAAACAGAATCAATTTTAATACCCGTGTGATTAAGTCGATGGACGTTAAAGAAATCGTTAGCTTCTAATATCCTAGTATTAAAACTTTTTGCGTGGGCCAATAAACCAAGACTGTTTTTCTAAGAACGACTAAAGTGCTAAAGCTGTTTAAGAAAATCAGGTCGCTCTATCTTATCTCCTTATTTTACAGGTCATATTCTGGGACCAAGTATTTACTTTAACGCAAGAGTGTGACTGAATTTAAATCTTATAATTTCTTGTCATGGTGACTTGATAAATTTATATATTTAATATATTTTATAATTTTGTTGTTTATGTGATAAATTTGTAAAGACTTACTTTGCTTACGTCATTCTTCAAACAGTAAAAATGTTTGACGTAACTACTTACGTCATAGAACATTAAAAGGTATTTAGGACAAATTTATCTGTCGAATTGTTTAATTTTTTGTGAAAAAAATCAATATGTTTTCCCTTGTTTCGTTTCTTCTTAAAGCTTAACTGTACTCGAAACAATGAATAAGATGTAGTGGGAAACATCTTAAATAAAAATAATTAATGTTCATCCGTGATCTTAAATTTTTCATTATTTCTAAAATAAAGTTCCAATTTGATGCTCTAAATGAAACAACATCTTTTTATTAATTTTCGTTAAAAAAAAATGTGTTCTCATTGCAACCACTGTCATTGTCACTGCCATTAGCCATTAGCAGCTAACAACACACATGTGTTTATTCTATGAAAACCCAAATGATGCTTCATTTAGATTTTAAAACAAATGACTTTTTAATTCATAGATTTATGATGATTTTGCGTTTTAAAGCATTTGGGGGAGCAAAACACATGTTTCCCAGCAAAAAAAAAAAAAAAACTCATAAAAACAGCAGAAAGTGGATACTACATCACTTTGAAGTTGCTCACTCTTTGCTGACAATACATGTCTCGTCATGCATTTTAATACACACACACACACACACAGAACAAAAGTATTTAGAAAATTGTAAGTGAACTTGAATGCAGGGGGTCGCACCATTATTTTTGTATTTCAACAATCTGTAAACACAAAATTTTCTTTCGTTTCTTCTTTTACGTCTGCCACACACTTTTCTTTTGTAGAGTTTTAAGCAGATTTAATATTTTAAGTGGCCTCTATTAAAATCAATTTAAATTTAAAAATCTATTTTTAAGAACTTTTTAAATTTGATTTTTCAATACGAGAACACATTTCAAATGTGTACGAAATTTATTCAATGAAGTGTGCGTAATTAATAATTATTTTTTTTTTGTTTTTTTATTCTCTAGAATTTATTTTAATTTCTTAGAAATACTTATTTGCGTTTTATTCTATTGAGAAAAAAAAATCACAATAACAGAAAGAGGTTTGAGGTAAATTAATGCAATTTTTATAAAAATGGAAACGCTGGTTATCAAATCTGAAAAATAAGTTAGGTGCGCCCACAAATCTTTGCTTCCACTTTGCAATCGCAAGTGTCTAAAGGTCAGCTGAAGATAAATTTTCCTACATAATGACAAATTGATGCAACTGAAATAAATTTGCTTCTTTTTTATGTTTACAATACATTTCTAAAACAAACAACTATAAAAAGCTGCCAGATCTTTAATTTTCAAAATAATTTAAGCGATTTAACTCGTCTATTTATAAAAATCCCCTTGCTACCAATATGGCAGATTAACAGAGAAGTTTTGTTTAACAATGTTGACTAACAAAGTATGCAGTGTTGTGCAAGTAAAGTGACATAAATAAATAAATTTTATAGTGATATATAACATTTCTAGGACCACGATGGGGATCACTCTCAAAAAACTTTTCACTTTTTTTACAAAACCTCTCAATATCTTATAGTCAATAAAAACGTATGTTATTTATCCAACTTTCCTCACTTTAACAAAACAACGACAAAACTCAAGCAAAAGCCTTGAAAATTCATTAAACGATGCAGAATTTTTTTATCTGTCCAGCTGCGCACTTAAATTTTTACATTATTCAAAATGAATTTTTGGCCTAATGTTCGGCTACATTGGCAAAATACCTATATATGCATCGTATATAATTAGCCACTTTTGCAATACCCCTTGCAATTATGCATTCTCACATTGTTGCCATTTCGGAAGGTTACAATCTCCTGTTTTAAAACCCATTTTCTATTTTCTATTTTCTATTTACATTCATAATTTATTATTTTAAACAAGTTCTAAGAAGCTGCAATAACAAAATAAATATAATAAATTTTCGTTACAGCCAATAATCTTTATAGTGTAAATGTCCATTAGTCACACCTTGTACTACTATTCAACTTTTTCATTCTGTAAACAAACGATTATTATACAACAAATTTGTGTTGTGCCAATTTTGTTGTTGCTTTTAAAGTTTGTTTACCAAGAGAATAAAATAAAAACAAGATTTTGAAAACAGAACTGTTCTACTTTAAACAGTTTACAATATAACAATTTGACCCTTTTTATACCCTTAAATAATTTATTAGAAATTTTGCTAATAATGTTTATAAAGAAAAAATTATTGCACGTGTGGGCTCATATTTTTTCAAGAAGTTATTGCTAGGATGTACTTTTGTATCCGTGGTACTTAAAGTTTTTCAAGTAATTAAAGGGCGAGTCAAAAATATTGTGCTAATGTGAATTGACTGTCGTTTTGTGGAGAATTAATAAAGGTCTCTTTTTAGTTGCCGATATTTCGCTAATTCTTTTGTGTAGCATCATCATTTTTGATTTCCACACGTACATAAAAACAAGTATAAAGGCAGTAACTCGAAAAGGTTGCCAAATCTTCCCATAGTAAAATAATCTTGACGTTTTTACTCGTCAATATATTCAAATCGCACTTACTAGTTGAATGGCATGACGGTAACATCTTTATAAAAGTAAAGGGTGTTGTTTAAAGTGCTGCTAACAACAGAGCTGAGTAAAACAAAGAAAAAACTACTAATTATTAACAAGGCGATAACGACGTTACAATATTCATAAAAAAGTAGCAGCCATAACTAAATGTAAGAGTTAAGACATTCAGGAAACTTTAGTTACATATTTAAACAAATAAAAAACCGTGTTGCCCTTCTTGTCCTCATCATAAATATAAACTATTCAATGTCAAATTTCAGCAGCAGTTTAAATTAAAAACAGTTACACCCAGTAGAATAAAAAAGGAATCATGATGAGAAACAATAAAAAACAACTTAATGAGGATAAAATACAACTGGATACACAAACATAAAATTATTTACAAAAACACAACTGCTACAAAAACATAAATGAAATTTAAGACAAAATATACATTCTCTTATTTTATTTTTTATTTCAAATAAGAATGAAACAGGAGTGTAAGCGCCAGCCACCTTTAGAAACAACACAACACATTTGAACCCTTTTAAATCATGAAGGTAAAAAAGATTTTTTTTTTTACAAAACAATTTAGTATACAAGCAGAAGAAGACTCGAATATTTTTTTGTAAAAAAAAGCCGAAAGCAGTACAAAGGGGAGAAAAATAAACTTAAAAAAATAATTACTTCAGTAGAGTTCATTATATAAAATTGAGAGGAAACAACACACTGAAGCATGTTTGTGATGAGTTTGTTTGTTCCACTGCATGAAAAAACCTGTTCTGACATTTTACAACAGAAAGTAAGATTAAAAATATCTTGTTTTATAATAAATTGTATTAAAACTTAGCAAACAACCCTCGAATTATTGAAGCAAACACATGATGCCTGTCTGCCTATTCATAAACCATTAAAGTCATAAATATGAGAACCAAAACAAAATCAGACGCAAAAGGGCGCACTTTGTATGCCTGAATGGTTGGTTGGATACATTTATGGATAGAAATAAAAAATAAAAAATATTTGCTTTTTAAGGCTGTCGGCAGTTTAATACGTAAAACAAAGAAATAAAAAAAAAATAAGTTAAAAAGTAAAATAAAAAATAAAATATTCTGATAAACAGAAAAAAGCTTAAGACTGGAAAATATGTTCAAGTATCTTCTCTCGTCATGGACGCAATAGAATTTAATTTGTAGAGGTCATTACAAACGTTAGGCCTTCGTGGACACATTTGTAAATATTTTTTTTTTTAATTTCAATTAAGTGTGAAATTACATTGAGTGAGACAAAACTTAATTAGCCCTTGACTACATACAACGGCAGCAGACAAAAAACTACACTCTACACAACCTTTGGCTCGATTGTGATTAAAGAAATTCTGGACAAAAGTATACATTTATATTAAAGTTAGAATCACTAGATATATGCTAGTATGGTTAAGGCCTAGGTATTGGTCCGACATAAATGAGAAAGTACAAAACACTTTTGAATCATATTCTCGACAAAAACTAAAACAGATGTCATCTGAGTAAAACATAGAGCAGATAAAAACTACACAAAAACTTGATATCAACCAGATGTGTTAGAAAGAGACTACACATGTGCCATATACAGATTAGACATGGACTAGGTGTAGACTGTATAAGAGAATAAAAAGTAAATTACTTCTACATAGATCGGACACAAAGACCAGTAACATAAGAGATATAGACTAGTCTATATCTAATAGGACAGACTAGACATAAACTAGATTTTAACTAAACATAGACAAGACATGAACTAAATATAGAATAGAAATGCTAAATAAAATAAAGACGAAGCACAATATAGACTACTTAAGGGAGAAAAATCTTTGCAGAAAATCTTTGGTAAGCGAAGCCGTTGTTGTTGAAAGTGCGAAAATTATGAAACTTTTATAAGTGACGCTTTGTCCATACTAAAAACGACACAATGCCCATGGACATTATGACATTTTTAAAAGCGACATAACATCCATGGACATTATGTCACTTTTGAGTGCGATATAAAGTCAATAGACATTATTTCCTTGGACACTATGACATGCCACCTAACATTTATTAGAAACAGACTAGGCTTGGACAACACCTAGCCAAAGAAGAGACATAGATAAAGACTGAATACAGAGTTAAAATAGACAGAATACATTGACTACACAAAGACAGGAGATGTACAAACATAGTTATAGTTTTAGTTACTATTTGCAGAATATACATACATATGTATAAGATTTAACATATTGAATGAGAAATGTAAACATGTTGAATGAATCAAAACATTGCCTGCTTTAAAGAGAATCATAACATTACATGATTTGTTTTGTTTTTCAAACCAAATCAAAACAAATAGCGGTTTATTGTCAGCATATTTATTATGTCAACAAAAAAAGACACGAATCACAGTTGTGATTCATTTGTCATTGTAATAAGGGAAACATACTACTCGTACTTATTTGGAATATGTAAATTTTACATGTAATATATGCATGTATGCATGCGTTTTGCTGTTTTAGAAATAAATATAGGTAAAAACTTAAATTATATATTTTATTATAAATTGCAAAAATAAAGTTTTTAAAACAGAACTTCCAAAAAGTAGCTTAAAAATGTTCACATTCATAAACATACATGCATTTTTTTATTTTTTTTAGATTTTATATACGTATTTATTTCGGGCAAGACTTTACTAAAGGTAGATGCAAAAGAGCTTATGCAACTGCCCTCTTACATAGTGTAGTATCTACAAGTAGATACGAAGTTTCGCAAGAATCGGTTATATAAAATTATCGCAAAAGGCCTTATGCGTCTAACCTCGTAGACTATAAGATAGAACACTAATTTATATTAACGCAAATAAGCACAAGTATAAGTTTTCATGCGCCGGTCGATCAAAAGTAACTTATGCAACTGCCCTCGTATATAGTGAAAATATCGTAATGTCTCAGTGTTACAGGAACACAACACATGTATGAAGCTTCGCAAGAATCGTTTATATACAATAATTACAAAAAGGCCTTATACGTCTGACCTCGTAGACTATTAGACAGATTACTACTTAATATTACAGAAACTGAACAGATGCGTCGGCCAATCAAAAGTAGTTGAAAAGTAACTTATGCAATTGCCCAGTCTTATTATCGTTACGTGAAATTTCTATTGGATGTTAGGTCGACATGGCCTAGGACTTTTTGATTAAAAACATTTTAAATATAAATACTCAGGCATGTCACAGAACTTAATTCCGATCGAAAATGGTTTCAATTCCGTAAATTGATTCTTTACAAAACGAAAAACGAAAAATTTCTTCGGAATGAAACTACTTTTAAATTTCAAAGTGGAATTTAGTTTCTTTGAAATTTTGTTATTTGCGGTTTTCTAATTAACTTTTAATATGTGTCTTTAGTTAGATTAGCCCTGTCGTCTACTTTGGTGTGCGCAATTTTGTCACATTTAAAAAAAAGGGAGAAATTAAGCATTCTTTAGAAATAAGCAAAATCGATCGGAATCGTTAATACGGAATTAAAACCATTCCGATCGGAATTTGTGACATGCCTGACTATCTGCACAAACATATGAATGTATGTAAGTATGTATTGATGTACATATAGGTACATAAAAAAATAAAAGCTAAATTTTTTAAATGCAAAAAAGTTCTAGATCTTTTTTAAAAAACATATTATACGAGTAATGTAATTACCCATCATTTTTTACCCAAAACGCAATAGTATACGAATATACATATGTATGTAAATTAAAATAGCAATATTGCATTACTCTTTTTAAGCTGATAAAAATCAACTCATAGAATCAAAAATGATTCGTTATTTTTTAGTGTAAAACTGATTCTACACATTTGATTCACGTTATGTTTTGATTTGATTCGTAAATAATCTTTGAAAAGCGTGATTTGTTTCATTCGTTTCGAAAACTTTGGCACAAAACAAATCGTGACATGAAAAAAAAACGAATGATTCAAAAGGCGTTTTGAATGCATTAATGCAGATCTCTACTAGACGAGGATTGGATATATAGTAGACATTGGCCAACTGGAACAAAATCTATAGCAAAGAAGATATAGGACCAGGTAAGGACTAGATATTAAAATATAAATCAAGTAAAGACATAATTTGCAAACATTACACTAAACATACATTAGACCGTTCTTCAACATTAAATTAAAGATTTTCTCAATTGAAATACAAAAACTTAACGAAATGGAAAAAATTTCCTTTTTTTCTATTAAAATTTTCAGGTGAATCAATTAAGTCTTAAATACATTTAAAGTTGTAGTTTTCTCAATTTAAACTTTGAAATCATTTTTATTAAAAACAAAATACACTTCAAACTGAGTATTTTTATGAGTATTTTGCAGTTTTTTTTCACAAAGAGAAAACAAAAATCCGACAAAGAATAAAGAATCTGGTGGTTTAATGACAAGAACAGTACGAGTATATGGATTTTCAAAGGATTGTAAGCACAAGAATCACAATCTGCACCTGTATCTGGTTTACAAATGAGGAAAAAGGAAGGAAAATTTAAAGAGCATTAGAGTGAGTGAGTGAATGCACGTAGTTGTCTTTAATTACAACTGAACTACACCAGCAGACATTCAAGTAAAAAATGAAAAAGAAATGAAAAAAAAGGAAAACTGAAATGAAAAATAATAAAGAAATTCAACTTTTGAAAAGTGGAAAAAGCAAACAAATTAAAGAAACAAGAACAAGACGCGACAATTTAATGACATGACGACAATTGTTTTTGAGCACGAAGTATAAAAGAGAATAGTTTTTTTTTTTTGTTTTGTTTTTGTGAATAAGAGGACGAGTACGAATGCAGTTGACTCAAGTGCAAGTTTAGAAGAACAAAAGACAGACTGACAGAATGACAAAAACATAAAACTTAGACAGACTGGCAACACAACAAAACAAAACTCAAAACATTCTTCTAAGTTGCAACATGCACACACACACGCAACAACAACCAAAAATTGATTCACAATTTCACAAACAATTCACAGTCAGGAAAACGAACGAAACAGACTTGTCACATCTTTTTGCACAACTTTCAAGTTACAGATTCGTTTTTGTTGTGTTTTCTTTTGCTGTTTGTGGTTGCCGTTGGTTGCTTTGCTTTACTTTACAACTAAAAAAAAAACATCTTGATGACGAAATTCATTAATTTTGTCTGTCGTGTGCACATTACGGAATGTTGTAAAGTATTGAAAAAAGTTTTTTTCTTTTCAGTTTCATAAATGGCGATGAAATTAATTAATTTGTGAAATAAAGTTCAAACCCAAGGGTTACACGCTGGTTCGTATAATCCCACATAGAAAATTCTTGCGGTAAAAATGTGAAACTATACTTCTCGAAAGTGTTGACGGCTGCAAATCGAACCCATTCTTGTTGTGGGACTTGTTTTATTTAAACCAAGGTTTATATCTTGAATTTTAAAGGCTGTAGCCGCCGAATTTTCAAAATCCCTGTATTCCTTTGAAAAATAGTTCGTGTCTATTAAACCTCTAAACCACATAACTTTTTGTGTGGCAAATATTTTTTGACAGTCACTCGCGAGTTGCCACTGCTCACTTAAGGTAAAATAATTTTGGTTGTTGACTCATCATCCGAAAAGCAAAATATGAGTCCTTAGACGTTTTTTTAGAAATCCTTTTTTTGCATTTTTTTAATCTAACTTTTGTGCGTGTGTTACGTTATCTCATTCACTTTATTACCAAGTGCATGTGTGTGTCTGCGTGTGTAGAGGCGAACCTGAAATGTGCGTCTCTGGAATGTCAAGGATTTCTTTTTTGTTCATTAAAACCATACGAATTTTTTTTCTTTTATCTTTTTAAAATACTTCATCGTAGTTGTCATATTAAACACAATGATAAGGGTTTGAAATTAGAAGTGAAAAAAAGCAACATCTGAAAAAAAATAATTTAATTTCCTAATTCACTCAGCAAAAAAAAAAAAAAAAAAAAAAAAAAAAAAAAAAAGAAATGGAGCGATGATACACTTGAAAAAAAGTTTGAAATCTGTCAGATTTAGTTTTTCAAAATAAATGGTTAATTGACACTTGACATTTTGGTTTATTATATTTAATTCTTTCATATTAAGTTTTTTTTTGAAGTTTTAATATCTTACAGAAGACTTAAAAAGAGAGTGTGGGTTAAATTATAATTTACTTTTTTCTCCAGGAATAAATTTCCCTTGCCTCAGTTTTTTACGCGTTTAGAAACGATGTAGAATTTTGGCAAAATTATTTTAACATGCTCGCCATGCATTTCATCTCGTATGACGGTGTTAGATATTAGAAAATTACTAATTTTATTCTACATTTAAAAAAATGTAAAAATTGTCTCAAGCAATCGAATCTTTGATAATAAAACACGAGTAATATTTTTCTTTTTTATACCCAAAAAGCAGAAAAAGGGTATAATTATGTTTGTCATTTCATATGTAATATCTACAATATCCATTTCCGACACCCATAAAGTATAGGGCTGCTCTATATATTTCTGGCCTAATAGTGAAAATGCGAATATTTATAATCAAAAATGGTTTTATTGTTTTTCAAAGTATTCTCCAGCATGATTTATACACTTTTGCATGCGCTCAAACCAGTTGTCGAAGCACTTTATCCACTCCGATTGAGACACCGCTAAAACATGGTTTTTGAACACTTCAACAGCTTCTTCTGGCGACGAAAATCGTTGACCACGCCTTTTTTTTCTTGATGTGCGGAAACAAGAAGAAGTCATTAGGTGCCAAGTCAGGGCTGTACGGCGGATGACCCATTAATTCGACGTTTTGGCCGGTCAAAAACGCTCTGGTTTGAGCCGATGTGTGAGAGCTCGCATTGTCATGGTGAACAATGATTCGTCTTCTCTTGTTGGTTTTTCGAATTTCTCCGATGACTTCATGCAAACAAATTGTAGTGTACCACTCAGAAGTGACCGTCCTACGTTGCTCAAGCGGAACAGTCGCCACATGACCAGTTTTGCCGAAGAAACAGGCGACCATTTGCTTCGAAGTGCTTCTTTCACGAACAACTTCGTTGGATTTTGCTCGTCTTTGCAGACGCACACGGTCGATTGTTGTTTCGTTAAGGGCTCATACGCATAGATCCATGATTCGTCACCTGTAGCGATCTTATAAACGTCTTTTGAAGCACCGCAATCGTATTTTTGCAACATTTCTTTGCACCAATCGACACGAGCCTTTTTTTGAGCGACTTTCAAACTGTGCGGGATCCAACGAGAACAAACCTTTTTTACGGCCAGGTGTTCATGCAGTATCGAATGTATGCTGGTGGAAGATATGTCCAAGGATGTCTCTATCTCTCGGTATGTCGCATGTCGATCTTGCATTATGAGTTCACGCACGGCATCAATGTTCTCTGGCACAACAGCCGTTTTGGGACGACCTTCACGGAATTCGTCTTTGAGCGAGCTTCGGCCACGATTAAATTCATTATACCAATTTTTCACAGTGCTATCGCCATACAAAGATTTAAGTTCATTAATGCACTCTTGTCGCGATAATTCACGTCGAAAGTTGTGAAAAATGATGGCACGAAAATGTTCACGAGTTAATTCCATTTTTTTTCTATATTAATTTTTTCAAGTCACTGTTAACAACACAAATAATGGTCGTACGTCAAAACGTTTTGAGTACGATTATGCTTAAAAATGACAAACTTTCCAATGGAAATGTCAGATTGCACTTGGCAGCACTCAGTGTTGCCAGGCCAGATATATATATATAGCAGCCCTCGTATATTCTGACTTCTTATAAATAGCGAAGTCGATTGAGCGATGTCCTTCTGTCCGTTTGTCCGTCCGTGTTCGGGTTGAAATCAACTTTTCCAAGGCACCACATCAGCTACAGAAAATTAAAATACACCAATCTATCAGACGCAGTTTCAAAAATATTGCTATTGAAATCAGCAAGATCGGTCATGTCCTTCGATGCATTTTTAAAGCACCACGTCTGCCTCTAATTTTTCCAACCATTTGAAACAGTGAAGTAACTCCATTAAAAAAAATATATATATGGAGCGATAGAGCATTAAAAGATAAGAAAAAACATCAAGTGAAAAAAAATTGGCGCTCGCCCATATTTTCACAGTTACGGGCCTCTACAATTAAACAATTTTTAAAACATCAATATGGGAATCATTTTAAAGCTTTTGAAGAGATCTTTAATGAAATGCTAAACGTTTAAAAAAATGCTTAACCCATTAAGGGTCGATGATATTTTTAAGTAAAAATATGTAAAGATCTTTTTTTCTTATTTTTTAATTCTCTGTCACCCCACTATTATTATTATTTATTTTTTTTTTTTTTTGATTGGAGTTACTTCACTAAACTAGCACTATTGCTAGTTTTAAATTTTTATAAAAGGTTTAATATTAACAGATGAATTATAACAGATTTTAGCTTTAGTTAATACTTTTATTTTAATTTCTAAAAGTTTTAAGAAAAAAAAAGTTTTACAAATTATTTACAAAAACAAGAAAACAGGAAAAATTAAGCAGAATTTAATTTCGCATTTTCTCGATCGCCCAATTCGTCATAATAAATATTTATAAATAAGTTTTCTCCTTTCATTGATAAATTAAATTATCTGCAAAGAATTACTATTCATTTGTAACATAAAAGATACTCCCCTAATTTAACTCACCCAATTTCAAATAAATTCACACAAACTTATTGTTGTCATCATTTCACATATAAAAGTCCTGTCAAAGACACCAAAGTGCTACAAATTTTTTACCCCTTTGAAGCTTTTAACTCCCTGAGAAATCTATTTAATTAATTGTAATATTAAGCATTAATTTCATTTAGATCAAAACAGTTTCTGTGAAAATTAAGCTCAGGGAATTGTGCTAAACAGGTCTGTGTGGGAAAGTATTATGACACAATATAATATCTAGAAAAAATACATTTAATTTACATAAATATTTCTGCAGAAAAGTCGCAATGGCAACACAAAAAAATTTATTTTAAAAAAATATGAAGTTGAATAAAAAATAATAGAAAATGTCAGGGGTACGTTCTTTTAATAATTCTACTGTTTGCAGCACCCGCTAACAAGAGCAACAATGTACAATATCTAAGTAACTCAATGTAGGAATGTTGATGTTGTTATATTTGTCATTGTTGTTTCTGTTTGAAAATGTTGTCGTGTAGACTGGTGGTGATGGTTGTTGCAAGCGATGTCAACGCCACATTTTCTTATTCACTTACAACGACAATATGTCTTCATTTAAATAATTATTCGGCAAAAGTACTTTTTTTGTTGTTGTTGCTGTTGTTATTCAGTATGTAAGATTAATTAGAGCATAAGATAGTTTTGAAATCTGCACATAAACTAATCTAATGGGATACAAAGCAGCAGTTGAAAGTATGAATACAAAATTTTAAGTTAATTATTCTTATTCAAAGCAAGACTAACAACAATAGACATTTAATTACTAAATTAATAATTTAGAAATACCAGAATTGTTTTAATCGAAAAAATTATACTTAAATGCATTTCTTGATATTTATGTTAAGCCATCTGCCATGATATATGAAAGCCAAGATCATCGATGTCAGTCCTATTCTCTATTTTAATGTCTAAATATTATTGTTCTTGCTCTTTTTGTGTCAATAGTGATATGGCTTCAACAATTGTGTTACTGTCTGCATGAGTATCGCTGTAAGCATACTTAAGTTAATTTCGTTAATGGCATAAAATAAAGCTTATAATGTTGAATTTAAATTAATGCATATGTTGTCCATGTTAAAGTCCATGTCTATGTCAACATTAATGTCAATGTCGATAACACTTAAATTCATTTTCAGTGATTTTTAATTTTAATATTTATTTCAGTGTCTATGTTATAGGAAATGTCAGCATACATGTATGCATGCTTATATCAAAATCGATGTCAACGATAAATTGAGCATGAATGTCAGCATTAACACCCACATCTTATTCAGCTCACACGTCCATGTTAGTGTCAATGCCTACAAATATCCACAGTTATGTTAAAGTAAATTTCATATTCAATGTTGATGCTATTGTTATGTTTTTATGTTACTTTCTGTGCGAAAGTCGATATAAGTAGCTACAAATATATTTATGTCCATGTCTATGTCGGTATATATGTCTATTTTAATATCAATGTGATCATGTCAATTACTTTATTAATTCATACATCAGGTATCTATCTACCTTTACATAAATGTTTTTATAACTTAAAATGCCAGTGGAAATGTTCATGGCAATGTCATATCAAGTAAAGATCAATAGCAACACCTATCTAAATTTATATTTTATGCAAATGTCAACAAGTATATGCCAGTAGCCATATCAAGTTTTTATCTCTACCATTATTTTTGTTTAAATCAGTGTCTATGTCAATCAGCATGTTAAGGTAAAATTTGTTTAATTGTGTTTCATGCCTATGCCAATGTCTATGTTAATGTCTCTATTCATGGAAAAGTTTATGTTTATATATTTGGACGATTTTATGTCTATGGGACTGTTAATTTTAACGCCAGTCAATATTAATGTTAATGACAAAATTATTATCTCTATCTATATTCTACGTGATTATTGCCTTGACGACTTTATAGCTGAGTCTATGCAGAACCCTATAACATAGACAAAATCGCTGAACGTGAGGCTTTACATCTATCAGTCTATCCATTCCCTTTTAATATTCTGCACACACACACACACACACGCACATCCAACTTGAATGCAATAGTTATTTCTGTATACGTATCTTAACAAATATTAATTATGATTACACACACACTCACACAGAAGAAGATTTTCATACAGGCAGTAATACACACACACATGCATATGTGTATACACCCATAGAAACAAAAGTTATTCAACAATCAGCGTTGCCACACAAGAAATTGACTTCCTACCAATAATTTTCAAAAATCCTACCAAAATCGTTCACAGCCTACCAAAAATTTAGAAATGCATTTCTTGCACATAAACCCTGTTATACTCACTTGTTTTTTTTTTCTGTAATTGTAGAGATGGGAGTTTGTCTTTTGGTGATTTTTAAGATGGGTGTTATGATTTAAAATAGTTTTAGAGCATACTACTCGTATGCAGAATGAACACCCATCCCTTTCCTGGAGCTAATCAAATTCGCTCAACCATGTTCTGTTCTAAATTTCCTTTTGACTGTTTCTTTACAATGTTCACTAAAAGTATTATATTATTTAAAAATGTTTTAAAACAAAAACATAGTTGAGGGAATATCGTCTTCTAAAGTTATATTATTTTCATTTAATTTTAGAGTTTTTGATTAAAATCTGAAAAAAATGCATGCAATATTAGTAAATATTTATGTAATTAATAAGTACATATGTATTTACAATTAAAAAAGTATTTTACTTTTCCATTTTGTCTGTTAATTTTTTTAATACATACACTTCAAAATAAACCTTCACTCAAAAATATTGTTAATTTCAATTTCATAATATTGTTCGCGTTTCTTAAACCAGAGGTGGTTATAGCTTTATTTATATGTGCTTTAATCATCTCTATGCAAAAAAGCAGAGATGTTTTCTATTACACCTAAAACAGTTTTTTAAAACATTTTATTTAATTGTTTATTTAATTCAAAGTTACATTTTTTTTATTTTATCTTCTGAATTTATAAGGTGAAAAATTTACTATTGCTAAAAAATTGCTACAGGAGGAAAACCTACCAAAAATTTAAAAAAATGCAACAAACCAACCAAACTACCAAACTGTTTTTTAAAAACGAAAAACTACCAAGTTTGGTCCGATTGGACCAAAGCGGCAACGCTGTCAACAATAGTATTCGTAATTGTATTACGTGTGCAAACATTGATGCAAGATATAATGAGAATATTGTGGCTTTATTTAATCTCTTTCTCTACACAGAGAAAAGAAATTCATTATAAGAAGCGAATTTGTTGCCAATCGAATTTTGTCGGCTGTGTGTATTATCTTGAATTCGGTTGTAATAACTGAATGAATATAGCACTCACAACTATTTAAAAAAATGATTCTTGGGTGACTATAAAATATTATTGCGAATAAAGTAAAACAATAAAATATTTTAATATTTGCTTTTATTTAAAAAAAATTATAGGATAAAGATTATAAATTTCATGATTCGAACCATTGAATTCAGCCTTCTCCTTGCTTTACATCTTAATTTCTCCTTTTCCACATAGTTTCTTCAACTTGCCATCCCATACAACACGTGTTGCCGCTACAAAGTGTATTAAACATTTTAAAACTATTTTTAATCCTAAATGTCTTTCTGAAATAATTTTGAACTTACTCTTGAACAGTATTGAAGAAATTTTCACCACTTCTAATAAATATTTGTTTTTTTTTTTTTAACTAAAATATTTTTGAATTTTTGTCTCATGTACATATACAAACTTTATTTTTATTATATCGAACTTTTTTCAATTTCAGAATATGCAATCAAGTTTTTTGATTCTCAATACCTAAATTTGGTTTTCAGTAGTAATGTGCTGAATAAGTTCAGTTGCATCTTCCATTTAATAGAATAAATTATAGTAAAGACACAAATCGATCAGGATAACTTTTTTAAGAGTTGTTACAACTAACATTTAGAGGAAAATATCATTTGTTAGCTCCTGATATAAAAAATTAATCAAGATTATAAATTATTAATAATAAAAATCAAATAATTATATTAGTAATTGAGTTTTTAAAATACCAACCGAATTTTTACTTTTTTTTTTTCTGTGTGTACTTATATCAGTCATCATGACAGTTGTTTTAAAATGTATTTGCATTAACACTCATACACATGAACAACATACACAGGCATATAATACATCTTAAAATTCCCTCTGGTTTTGAATTTTGGTTTAATTGTTACAAAATTTCATGCAATTAAATTTATCTAACAATATTTTTTTTTTATAAATTAATTTTAAAGGAGAAAGGTTTTTGTTCAAATTTTTATACAATTGCAAACAATGAGAAGAAATAATTAGCAAAATAAGTGTTGTAATTGTAAAAAAAAATAGTTTTTAATCTCGAATCAGAATGAGAATTGTTACTGTGTTAAAAAAACTTTTTAAGCATATAAAAGTTTATGTTGCTACATTCAGGATATTGTTATGGGTTAATATAAAGGATCTTATGTTTTCAAGTTTAAATTTATTTTTTTTTATAATTTTTCGTTATTTCGTTGTAAAAAATCTATTTTCTTAATTTTAAAAAATGAAAATGGTTTTAAAATATTTTCTATCAAAAAAAAAAAAAAAAAAAAAAAAAAAAAAAAAAAAAAAAGGAAACTGTTTAAAATGCTAAAAAAAATGTCTGCTTTAATTTTCTTTTAATTTACATTAAACTAACGGTGCATTCAGATTAGTGAAATTTTTTGTTGGTTAAGTAACAGCCGATTGGTTCTTTGCAAAGTTGCAATTTTTTGAAATTAATTTTTATAGTAAAACTATGTATTTTATACGAAAATACAATAAAACTCTTTACAGACCTGTTGTCAGATCTCATAATATTGTCAGAAAAATATACAGCAAACTTCTAACAATTGTGTTCTGATAATATTGTAATTGTAAGACTTTTACCTGACAATAATATTGTCAGATATCTTACAACTGCGTGAACACTTTTGTTTGCCATTGTCAGAACATTGACAGCACAAAATATATTGTAATATGTTGGAAATTTTAAACATCTGACAACGATATCATTGTCAGCTAAACGTAAATGAAAAAAGTGAAAGTGTGAAAAAGTGCTTTTAAAAAAATTTAATTAAAAAAGATTATTAAAATTAAAACAGACAAGAGTAAGTTTAAATAAAAAAAAAAAAATGGACACCGACCTTATTTCGCGGTACTATTTTGATGGTGGGAAAGAAATCGCCTGTGTACAAGCACTGTGGAAATAGCATCTACTACTTCAGGAACAATGCTCGAAGTAGTTAAAACCGGAATACGGAACAAGTACTGTAGTGACCAAAAGTTTTCATGTTAATTGACCTATGTGGTCATATCTTTTAAAACTTTATAGACATAGGCTTGAAAACTAAACAGAATTTCAATAACTATGATCGTTATAATAACAAGTATAAATATTTAAAATTGTAAATTAAAGGGTGGCCAAATAGATCACTCACTTTAATGTAGATGATGGTTGTAAATAGGCGAATCATATTTACAAAGAACCTAAGTCCTCCATAACAAAAAAGTATAAAATTTGAAATTGAAAATTAAAGGGTGTCCCCATAATCGATGTCATATGACGTATGTGGCTAAAACTTTGAACCGTTATAGACAGACAACTGATATTTACAAGAACTTGTATAGCTAAGTTTGCTATAAGAGCAAGTATGCAATGAATGAATTTAGAAATTAAAGGGTGCGCTCATAGCTGATGTAATTTGAAATATATAGCCCTCGCTTTTGAATCTTTATATTCAAATACTTGAAAATTAGAAACAATGTCCGCTACTTTGTATGGAATATTAAGAAGTATAAATAGTTTAACCTAAAAATTAAAGGGTGTGCCAATAGTTGATGTATGTGGCCAAATTTTTAAACCTTTATAGGCAAACAGCTAAAATTTGTTTTGAAGTCAGTTCTTGCTTGAATTATTCTTCTTGATCCTCGCTAAAATTGTAAGCTGTTAGAATCGTCGCAGTTTCTTCGTTTTGATGTTAATAAATATTTGTAGTATGATAATGATATTTAAAAAATTAAAAAAAATGTCTGTTGAAATGTTTCGATTCTGTAAATAAATGTTTCCCACTAAGCAATTCTTACTACCGTGCGAACTTACAGTTTTTTTTTTATCTGACAATGTTGCCAGATAAAGTTGTTGTAAGATAATTGTCTTACAATGGAATTGCCAGTTTTCTGACAAATACCTTGCAACCGTGTGAACTGACAATCTACACGCAAAGAAAAAACATGGTTGAGGCAACCATAATCCAAGAGCAACATATTATGGTTGTATTATATGGTTATTAACAAATCATAGTATTGTTACATTTAATAATAATTAAGATGGTCTTGCAACCATATTGTTGTCTAGCATAACAATAACATGGTCAAATCTAAAAATAATTATGTTAAAATATGAACATTAAATGGTTATTGAAAAACATTGATTTACCAAAAAAAGGCAATTATTTCCTTACTAAAATAATTTCACAATTGTGCTTAAAACACAAAAATAAAGATTTATATGCTTACATACATACATATACGTACATATATTTCAACTATGTTTTGCTTACCTTTTCAACTTTAAGCTAACAAGAAATTACTACTAACAACAACAAATAACAAGAAATTATTACTAACTGATAGAAAAGTATTCTGTCAAGACCTAAAACAAAATATTGTTTTGTTTGCTTTTAATCATACCCTGCTTAATAAAAATATATTATGGTTAAATATATAATATTATTTTTAATAAGTTATAAATCTTTGGTCGTGGTTTAAATTTGTTTTACGTTAAGCCAACCACGTTGTATTTTTTCGGCACAGTAATCATATAATGGTTAAATATCAACAAAAACGTGTTTATCGTGACTAAAGTATTTTTGAAAACAACTAATAAATAATTTATTCTCTGCAACTTTACAATGTTACAAAGAACATATTAGCCCTATTCACGATCTTTGTGCAATGGTCTTGCATAATAGCATTTGCAAAAAAGTGTAGCATACTTTTAGTTTACACCAACAAAACACACAGTAATGAGTAAAATATGCTACACATTTTGCAATGCTATGATGCAAGACCATTGCACAAAGATCGTGAATAGAGCTATTATGTTTATTGTGACCATACCATATTTTTTCTTTGCCTGTACATTGTGGTAACAATTTTTCTTTACCTTGTCATTGTCAACACTTTGTTAGGTCTGCCAAAATTGTAAGATCTGACAACCGTCTGTACAGAGCTTAAGAATTGAAGTTGTTAAAGACAGTTTTTATTTTTATTTTAACGATTTTCTTTTTCTAACTTTTAATAAGCGAAACAAATACGTTAATTATTATTTTTTGATTTTAAATACTTTAAAGCAAACTGACTTGTGTGGTTTGTATAAGATAATACGGTAATTATTGCAACCAGACGGAAGATATCTATTTTTACTTTTTAGCAATAATTATTTTTAACAATTAAAAAATAAAAAATAAATTAAAAAAAATACTGTTTTGTTTTTAAATTATAATAAAACAAAACAATGAGTAGAAAGAAAACCCCAAAAAAATAAATGTTTTGTAAAATATTATTTAAAAGCAGACATTGAAGTACTTTTCTCGTTGCACATTTAGATTTTTACTTCATGAATTTTAATTTTGCGTGTCAAATCCATTCAATGCTTTTTATGCGTGTTCGCAGCATTAAAAAACAACACAAAACGCAATAAAAACCACAAACAAATGTAAACATGCCCACCACTGCCACAACAGGTACCAGAGACCATCTCAAAAGAGTTTCAATAAATTTTCTACACAGAGAAAAAACATTTTCAATCCTTTACAAAAAAAAAAAAAAAAAAAAAATAAAAAAAAAAACGCAGATAAAAATAAAAGTCTTTTTCATTTTAATCTAACGGATACCAATTTTTATAAGTCTCTAGTGTGCTGTACAATACGCAGGATAAGAATACATAATTTGACTTCAACATTAAAAGGTTTACTCTCCTCCGTAATGTTTATTACTGTTTTGGACTTCTACAAGCTGAAGGAGGGAAGAAACACAGGCAGCCAGTGCTCATCATTAAAACATGTTAACAAAAGTTTTTTCTTCGTTGTTTTTATTTATAAAGAAAAATTCCTCAAGAGGTTCTAAAGAATATTTATTTTTTTATTTTAATCCTTCAAGATCAAAATTGTTCTTTATGAGTTGATAAGGAGTCGTCGGTCGTAATAACTTGCCGTCTAAACATTTAAAACAAAAATGTCGCCATCAACAATTTTTCATCTCTCTTCCCCCACTTTAATATGGGAACAAAGTTTTTGAGTTTTTTTTTAGTTTTAATTTATTTATTAAAAAGTTGTTTTTATTGTTAAAATTGAAATTTATTTATTCGAAGGGTGTCGTGTTTACTTTTTGTTATTTTTTTTTATTTTCAATGAAATATAAGCTTTGCCAATCCTTTAAATATCTCGAACAACAAAAGCTAATATTGTTGTTGTTTGTGTATGTGTTTTAAACAGCGTTGAATAAATTGTTACGTCCATCACTAACAGAGTGTGGTGTGTGTGAATAGAATAAAATAAAGGTAAGATAAAACACATTGAGCAGCCTTGTTGGTTGGGTTGGTAAAAGCGTATGCTCGTTTATTAAGCAGAAGTTCATGAGTTCAAATCCCAACAGCGTCATGAGTATAAAGAAACAAAAAATAATATTTATAAAGGAGCCGCAATAGAGGAGTTGTTTAAACTTTAAAGGCGATTCTATAGGATACAACAGTTCAATTCTCTCTGAATTTTGAGAAGAAAAGGAAAATGTTTGTTCTGTAGCTGCTGTACATAAAAATTTATATCAGTTGTTTTTAAGGAAAGTGACAACATAACAACAGTCTGTGGCAGACAGGGCTGAAGTGGTTCAAAACAGCCTGGTAGGTAAGGCAGAAGATCGTGAGTTTAAGTTTCACCTTGGCGTATATGAGAACTTGAAAAAACATTTTTTATTCCTTTGAGTAACATTGGGAACATCCTAGTTTTACCTTTCCCCCCATGATTGAAAATAAGATAACGGCAGCTCAACGTGATACGAAAAGATTGGAATCGGAAAGTTTTCATATAAAAAATATAATTTTAAAAGAACAATATTCAGAAACGTTAATTTGTATAGAGAACAATTTTATAATTTTTTTAAGTACTTTTTTAAACAGAGGTACATTCTTATAAAGCAATTAAATAAAGCAATGTTACTCGTTTGAAAAACTTTTTATTTTTTTGGTTTTATTTTAAAACAGAATTTTTTGTAAATCCGGTGTTTGGAAAGGTACTGTTTTACATTATCTAAAAAAAAAAAATGAAAATGACGGTACACGTTGGAATAATTAATACAGAAATATAAAAAAGGTTGACGAAAATTTAACTCATAGTTAAATGCACTGTCCTTAAAAGCTCCTTATTAAAATATATAATTTTAGTCCTTTTTTTAAAAAAAAGTTACTTTATTAAAATACTGCAAAATTCATTTAATTTATTTTAAGAAAGTACTTTTTAATAAAAAGTACCTTTTATATAAGGTAGATTTTGACAAAGGTACTTTTTAGAATCACCAACTTGAGTTTTAAAATTTGTACTCTTTGAAAGATCTTAAGTTTTTTTTTGGTTTTTCGCTAAAGTACCAACCTCAAACATTGGAAAAGGTACTTTTTTAAACGAATTTTAAATAAAGTAGCATTGCAAAGAAAGTACTTTTTGGACAGTGCTTTTTAAAAAAGTTCTTTCAAATGCTTTTTTTTTAAAGCGGTACTTTTTCTAAAAGGTACTTTCTTAAAATTTACTGCATCGTTTTTTTTTTAAATGGCTTAAGTAATGTTTGTATTTGCTTAAAGGAAAAGTTAAAGAATATTTCGTCATACATAACATAAAACTAATTTAAAGCAAATTTTTTAATTGCAGTATAAAAATAAAAAAATCAAATTTACTTTTTGCACACGCTAGCAAATCCAATGGAAAGTAATTTCAAAGAACGAAGACAATGCTGAAGAGAAGAGAAAAATGTTTCAAGGTTTTTTTAAACAAGAATAAAAAAAGAAAAAACTTAAAACCATTCCAAGACAAGTACAACTCCTTCGTTTTAAGTACAAAAGCGTATAAAAATTAAAATATAAGAAAAACAACTCTTAAGATGAAACTTTGTGTTTTGACTTTTCGCAAACAAGTTGGAGTGAAAGAAAACGTGATGTTGTAGAAATTTTGCATGTAAAATTATTTTACGGTTTGTTAACAACTGCCAGTGTTTCTTAATGCTTAAAATAAGAAAAATATATAATTTTTTTTGTTGTTAAATTATGAGTATTTCCTTTTTGTTGTTGTTGTTGCTGTTTCTATGTTTTTTATCTTTTCTTTTCTTTCTTTTATTTACTACGCCAGAAGATTAAAGCACTTATGAATACTTTGCAAATATTAAAAAACAACAACAACAGAATACTTTAATATTTTCTCCCTTTTTTGCTTTTACGAGTATGAGTGTGTGTGTATGCGAGTGTATGTACTTGTGTCTCAGAATAATGCAAAATATTTTTAAGCTTATCTGCACATACACGTACAATATTTGATTTCATATTAAAAGCTTAAAGGAAATTGAAAATAAAACGATTCATTTTTCTTCATTTAAAGTCATCATTTTATACAACAACAATTTGTTTGTCTCTGATACCAAATCCACTGGCCAAATTAAATCTCTGGCATTTTTTCCTTTTGTGAAATTCAAGAAACTTTGCAATCGATTGTTGCCAGAATGTTTCATCTGCATAAATAATATCTTTTTTTCTTGTATAAAACAAACCACAAAACTAAAATTCGGGGCAGTCAAACAGTGTGTGTGTGCAAATGTATTGGTCTAAGCTACAGTATAAAAAGGTTCTATTAAACAAGAGTTGTTAAGTTTTACAAATTTTAAAGTTTAAACAAAAAAAAAATGCTTTAAAATTTAAATAAACAGACACAAGTTTTTTCATCTATTAAGGGTTTTGTTTGTGTGTAGATTGAAAAATAGGTTACGTACGGTTAGGTTGCACAGGCTAACGGCTGAGGAAACCGACACCCTTGGGTCCTAAAAGGTCCCATTGTCTTACCTGAAAAGGGATGTGTGAAGATTATTTCAGGTTCCTACGTTACCATCAAGATCCATTCCCAAACCACTCCGAGAACCGAATAAACGTGTTTATCCTAGCAACATCACAGACCGATATGTCTGCAAGACCATGCAGCAGTCTCGGACTGCCGAAAATGGCTGCTCCGTTCCCCGAAAGAGCTGGACAATGGCAGAGCAAATACTCCACCGTGTTCTACTCTTCCTTATCCCGACAACTCCTATAGTAGTCATGGTGCAGAAGATACAATCTCCTAGCATGGGTACCAATGACACATTGCCCTTTCAGCACAACACCAGTATGTCCAGCTGCCCTCGAGGAAACCTCAGGAGATTTGCAGATCTCCTACTATCATACTGAGGCCATAATGTCCTCGAAACCATGCAGGTGACCTCTTCAGACCATCTTGTCTGCGCGGCTCTAAAGTGTTCCTGCTGAAATAAAGCGCTACAGCAGCTTAACGGGACTCCCAGCAGTTGATCTATCTCCCGATCTTTTAGCCAAGTTCTAGATCTGGCGAGTTCATCCGCGACTATGTTCCCGGGTATGCCCGAGTGAGTCGGTACCGAAAATAGTTCCAGGTTAGAATGTGTCGCCATTTCGTTCATAGATGTCCGGCATTCACGGACCAATCTGGATGTCGTATAGTCACCCGATAAGGAGTTGATTGCGGTCTTTGACTAAATTATTTTTTTACTAAGAAAATTATTTTCTTCTTTTTTAATTAAATTTATAATTAATTCAATTAAATATTTAATTTTAAATTTAATATTTTTACATTTAATATTCAAATATTTGAGTCATTACAAAAATTGATCAAAATTTAATTCTGAAAAAAACTTGTTTCTGTGTATGGATTTTGTCAAATTACTGAATTAAAGAGGTCTGTATGCTAACTTAGAAGACAATAAGTATGAGATATTGGCATGTGTTGTCTATTCCGTTGGTGTTATATTCTTAAATGTTTTCACATTAAGAGAACTTAAATTTACGGAAAACAAATGTAACGATGCTTTAGACGTCTGAAGTCCGCCGGAAAAGCATTCTACTTTGTTCGTTTATAATTCTTTATTAAATGAAAGAGAATCGATTTTAATATGACAAGTGTTTTATTTAATGTCAGCAATTATGTATGAAAAACAATATCAGGTAAATTTCCGCCTCTGTTATCCTCACACATGCGAGCCCTTTTGAGCACATTTTTTATTACATTCTCACACATTTCACGCGGTATTTCATGAATTTTATCGCGAATATTTTTTTGGAGTTGCTCAAGCATATATGTACAAGAATGCTAAATTGAAACAATTGTGGCCAAAGTTGTTCTTTGAAGACCAACTCCTGAGTAAGGCGTCGAATTAAAGTTGATGAATTGTTTTGAACACTTTTTTGTGCGGCAGTAATGTTTTTAGACAATCTAGCAGTAAGTTGTGGTACAGGCTTGAGCCTGTCGTCTACAGATTCTCTTTCTTCGAAAACGTTCACTACACGGTGAATAGTGCATTTTGTTGGCACGTTGTTTCTCCCAAAAATTTCACGCAACTTTTTCATCGTCATAGTAATCGATGCTTGATTTAAATGTTTCAACAATTAAAACACGTTAGTTTATCAAATATTTTCATTATAAATTTTTCACTTCTCTACTTCACGACTGTCAAATATGAAATGTCAAGACTAATGTTTGTCAAAATGGCGGCAAAAAAATGCTTAAATGACTGTTCTTTGCCTTATAGAATTCGTCAGATAGTGGTTGCGGTTACAGTGTTATTTTTTAACTACCCGTTTCGAGGAAACAGTCTGATAAGGCGGAGTTGCGTTGTGGCTGAGATATAACATTGTGACTGAGGTGAGATTCACTATCTTCAGTTAAAGCCAAACGACTATTAAATCTCTTGAAAACGTCTTTCTGAACCTATATGTCGTCTACACTAGCCTTCAACCTGGTATAAACATCATGGCGCACTTGACGTCGGCTAGTGTAGATCGCTCATATTCATGTTTAGTCCATGTGCTGCCATATTCGCGATGATATTCGCCATTACATATAGCTGTTAGTGTAATTGCTCCATATTGAAATAAAGACATCTATTGATCAACATTGAAGCAACCTTTTTAACAAACTGGCAGAACATTAATATGTATTCGCCACATAAAAGAACATGAACAAATTTGTGTTGTTGCTCTGGTTGCATTATGTTTATGTCCTGTCTTATGTCGATGGCGCGACGCAGTGTTAAAAACGACCATAAACTGTCGCTAATCTCCTAATGTACAGTTTAATGTTCGTTTGCAAGGTTAGGAACTATATGGCTCGTTGTAGGAGAACTAGAGTGTGCGGAGGAAATTCTTTAAATGAATTTTGGAATTTATATAAAAAAAAAATTCAGATTTTCCTTAAATAAAAGTTGTATTTCTTTATTTATTTATTTTTTTAATTAATCCTTCTTTTTGCAATTAAGACATGGCAAGACTATCTATCTTTAATACCAACACGATGATGACAATGTTTAATGTGCACTCAATAATTAATTTCTTTTGAAGATAGACTCATACGTACAAGTAAGATTGGGTAGACGTAATGCTTCTCACACTTAAAGCAACTTCAAGGTATATCTTTGTACCTTCGACTCGTCTTTCAAAAATACAGCACAGCAACAACAACAGTATGAATAAAAATTTTCAGACCGACAAAATATCAGATTTTTTGTTTTTGCTGTTTTGTTTTTTGCAAAAAAGTATGCCAATTGGTTGGTTTGTTCTTAATTCCATAATTTTAAAAAGGCAGTTAATGCAGAGGCATGAAATCAACTTCAATGTTACAATAAGCAACAGCACGAAAACATAAAGCCTCAAGCAATAAAATACAAAAATGAAGATAAAGAGGGTATTTGTTTTTTTCTTCTAAATACGAGAACCAAATCTGGAAGACTGTTTATCATATTCACTGAATTAGATGCAAAAAGGTGAATTTGAAGATAATTGATTATGATGTTTAGCAAATGAGAAAAGAAAGAGAACATGAAAAGAATATTTTCAAATCTGCTTTCAAAAAGCAATAGACATTTAAGAACTAAAATTCAATAGAAATTTTTGAATTTAAATGGGTTTGTAGTTGTGTTTTCCGTAGATTTATGAAAATACAGCGAACTCGACAAGGATTTTTATTTCTTTTGGAAAATGGTTTTCAGCATTGGAGTATTTTGCTTTATTTAGGTTGAAATAATTAGCAGTCGCTCAAATATGACTTTGTTTTCGAGATATAGCAACAAGTCTTAAGGGTTATTTTAAAGAACATAATTTTTTTATTATTAGTCATGATTCAGAAATACGTTGCTTTTAAGAAGCGCACGAACTTAGGTGATGTGTTCCAATTTGTTATCTTAAAACTAGTTCTTAAACCTAAAGGGATTTTGACATTAAAAACATATTGCGATTCTTAAAATTTAGCTTTTATATGAGGTCCTTTAACTCTATTTAGTTAAAAATCTAATCTGATCCACAGACAGCTTAGTTCTTGACAAGAAAATATTAATGTGGCTTAGCCATGAATTATTTAAAGTTTTCGAAGAACTTTAGTCACATATAATATCTTAATATTGTAACGTCTTATTTACTTATTTTTCGCTAGTTCTGTGTTTAAGGTTTTGTTTAATATTGCCATATCGTTCGTTACTACTATTTATATTTACAGGCGATTTAAAACGTCTATATTCTTTAAATATGAAAAGATCTGGCAGTAGCTTATTTTATATTTGTATTATGTACATATTGTCGAATAAGTTGTGTAATGGTATTAAGTCCACTTAAAGAAATCGCTAGAACTTTAAAGTTATTGTTTGTCTTATTATTTTATTTTGACAATTCCAAGAGGGTTTAAAGGCCTGTACAAATGTATACAATTATAGAATGTTTTTAAATACTTCAACTAATGTTTCTTTTACCTCATTACAGAGACAGTTTTCTATAAAAAAGGTGGACGCTAAAAACGTTTAAGATAAAAATGCAGAATTTTTGTCAAACTTTAAAATAGTGCTCCTTTATGGAGATTAACCCTTTTTCCGATTTTTGTGGTCCAATAATAATGAAAATAATTTAAGTATTTTATTTCAGGCGTCGTTACAGTACAATCAGGACTCGGCTGGTAAATAACGGTGCATTGTTTCAGTATGGAAGATAAGAGATGTATGGAGATGAATGCGTCAATAGTTAATCACCAGTGACGAAATTAATTTGGATGGAAAGGGAAAAGCTTTTAACAAAATCTCGAATTAGTTATATGAATGCCTTCGTTTTCTTTTGCAAACAAACTTTACTCAAATTTATGCAACAGTTGTACTAAGCACTCCTAGTTCTTTTTTGCTGGCGACTGCTTCACCTTAAAGTCCAGTACAAGGAAGGATCATTTCTTTAGATGTGTCTTTCGAAATAAATTTTCTTTCCCTTTTTAAAGGAATTGTTAAAAAAATCTTCCCCAAACAAAAAGTCAAAACTAAATGACCGATTTCGCTTTCATTTGGCATTTGACTTTCTTTATAAATATAAATACTGACTTACCCTCGTATTTGCTATTACAGCCATCTTTATTTATTCAATTATTTGCAACATCATGAAGTACTTACGAGTATTCACAAACTTAAAAACTCAGAAGACATTTTGATATCAAATCTTACCTGAAAATAGAAAAGACATTGAAAAATACGTTATTCAAATACAAAACTTATTTATAAGTTTATATGGGGCTTTCCACAAATTACGTCATGAGATAGAAATTTACTTTAGATAATAAACTTTTTTTTGTGGATATTTTAAATTCAAACATATTTCAGTGATTTAAAAGAATTTTATGAGTCAAGAAATTATTTCAAAATAAAGCGCTCCAACACTGAAAAAACATTTTTATTCACTACAAGGTGGAATAAATTGCCACCCACTCCAACAAGAAAGAAGAACATAAAAATGTGCTGCTGTTGGAAACACACTTCTTGTTTGCATGATCTAAAATAATGATGCTGAGAAAAAAAAAATGACAAAGATTGTGTGATATCGGCATAAGGACTCTTTAAAACAGAAAGCACGTACAGATTCGTTGTAAATTATTATGAGGGTGTAGACAGAAAACACCAGGCACAAGTGACAAAAAAAAAACTAAAAGAGAAAAAGAAAGAAGAAGTAAGTAAAAAAGGATGCATACAAATGGAATTGAAATCATTGCGAACATGGCACAGGCACATTTAAAATGATTGCGGAGCTCAGCAGAACAAAACTGTAGTTAATGGAAAAATAGAAAAAAACGGATAAGAGGATGAGGTAAGAAATAATTGTAATGTGAAAAAACTAAGTTAAATCTAGCAAGAAGTACTTTTTTAATTGTGTATTTAAATCTCAATGTGGGCTGTGTTTCATATTTTATCGTTACTACAACGGAATGCGCTCTAATCGTACCTGAAAGCGCTCTGCATTAAGAGCGCATCCCTTTGTGGCCGATTGGCCAGTAAATTGCACTACGTATTGCGGAGAAAATTCGTTTTTTAGCAGAACAGTTCGCATGTGGAATAAACTCCCTGCGAAGTTCTTTCCTGTTACTTTCAGTGTGCAAAGATTCAAATCAAATGTCCACAAGCACTACTCCCTCTATTCCCCTCCCATAACCTAATTTCCTAGTTCTGGCATAATGCGTTGCATAAGTAGAGGCCATCCCCTGAGTGTCGGTCCTAATTAACAAAAATGACACACGTTTAATTGTGTACAAAAGGTACTATTTTAGGACTATTTCAAAAAGTATTTTTTTGTACTATTTTAAGCAGTAGAATTAGTACTAAATTCTAATATATTTTTATTGAGTACCTCTTCGAAAAAAAAATACCTTAAACTTCCACTTCGATTTTAAGAACTTCTTTTGAAGAATGAAATTCTGCTACACACCTCGTATATAAGACACTTTTACTTCGTAAAATCGTTAAGTATGAAATGGATTGGTTAGATAAAGTGCACTTCTATTAAGTTTTCTTTTTTTACCTAGTTTATTGAACACAATCAACCAACGAATAGAAGACACAAATTCACTTGGCAGGCAGACAGGCAGGGCCACTAATCACTAAACCAAGCGTGAAAGCAGTTGCAGGAAACAAAAACCATAATTGAAACATCGTTTTTTTACACGCTTAAGGCAATTCTTATTTCCTTTTTGCTGCCTCTAAAAGTTAACAGACACGCACTAATAATCTTTAAAGAATTCTTAAACAGGGACGGGTCGATTTTCGGAGTTTAAGGCTACAACGTTCTATTACCGTTTAAACCTTTTTTTAGTTTATCAGCGTCCAGGAACACATGCAAATAATAATAATAATTATTTATCCCAAAATAGGTGCATGAAAATGTATATCCTCGATTAGGGCGGGAGAGTGGGAGAGTACGTCTCTACGAGAGACATGGCACTTGTAACCCCTGTCAGGTACTAAGGCATCTCACCTAGACCTGCTCTTTTAAGGAATCTTAATCGCTTAATGTTGGCATTTCTTGGTTAATTTTATACCCTTCACCACACAAAGTAAAAAAGGGTATCACTAAGTTTGTCACTCCATGTATTATTTCTACAATATCCATAAAGTCTATATATATTCTGACTTCTTATGCATAGCGAAGTCGATTAAGCGATGTCCGCCTGTCCGTCCGTGTTAGTGTTGCAATTAGGATTGCCGAGGCACTAGATCAGCTAAAAAAAAAATAAATATGTAAATCTATCAGACAAAGGGCTGCTATTCGAAATCAGGATGATCGGTCCATGTCCTTCGAGGCAGCAGGCAAAACACCACGCCTACCTCTAATTTTTTCATATAATTTGGAAAAATTAAATAACTTCAATAATAAGAAAAAACAAAAAAACAAATATATGGGGCGATGGAGAATCATAAAATAAGAAAAAAGATCAAGTAAAAAAAATTGCGCTCACCCACATTTTCCGAGTTAAGGGGCTCTGAAATTTTCAATTTTTTTTTAATTATCAATATGGGTATCATATTAAAGCTTTTAAAGAGATCTTTAGGAAAATACTAAAATTCTTTAAAAATGCTTAACCCATTAAAAGCCTTTGGCATTTTTATGTGAAATTATATATATGCACTACCAAATTTTTTTTTATTTTTTAATTCTCTTTCAATATTTGCTTTTTTGATTGGAGTTACTTCACTAAACTAGATTTACATAGATGGTGAAGGGTATAAGATTTGGCATAGCCGAATATAGCACTCCTATTTGTCTTCTTATGGAGATGAGAGCTTTAAAGCGAGTGTCCTTTTCCGCCTAAAGCAGTTATTTAATAAAATCAAGAAATAGTTTGCATTTTGAACAGTCTTCCTATAAAACGACGACCTACACTTTCATTTAAAAATTCTTCATGGTTTCAATTATTTTTAAGCGTTAATAATGACAGCGATAAGCTTGTGAACAATTACGACAATAGGGTAAAGTTAGATCACTCTAAGATGATTTTCGTTATTGGACCGGATGTCGTTTTCGATAATATTGTAGTAAGACTCTCATATCATTTCGTTGATAAATTAATGTGAATCAGACTGTAATACTTTAAAGTTTCGATTTCTTTGTGAATCATGCAAGCTGAGGCGGGCCTCTCCAGAACATTAATTTGAAAAGCAGGGGTCTTTCCTTTGTGATCTGTGTCGATATTTTAGTTAGGTCTAGTACTCTAATGTCTAGCATTTTATAACCTAATCTCTGGTTAATAGTGTCATCCTTTAAAAACGGAGTCCCGCGGGATACACCTTTGTCTTGCAACTAACAGAATTGTGTTGGGCTCCCAGAATATAATGGCTACAAAGTTCAACATCTTTTAAAAACTTACAAATCTTTTGCAAAAGTACTATTTGAAAAGTACTTTTTCAATTTTGTATCTTTAAATCCTTTAAAAAAATACATAGTATACGCGTATTCTCAATTTTTTGCGGTAAAAGTTCCCTAATAATTCCTTTAAACTTCAACGCACGAAGGGACACTACCCTTCAAATTACGGTTTTGTTTCAAAGAAGCGTGTGTATTAAAACTATTTCATTTTTTTTGCAACTCTGTGTGGAAATAATACGCGGCGAAAGTAACTGGTTGATAATGGACGTAGAACAAAAAATCGTTGATGATGACACATATTCATTTGAAAAATTAAAGCAAAGACACAATTATAAAAGTACTATTTTAGTACGGTTTTAAACCGTTCTATTTGTACTATACGTACGTTAAGTACTTTAGTTCGAACTTTAACTGGTATGAATCACAAAATGAACTAATTTAAAATAGTTTTACTTTACAAACAATCAAATAAATCTTTATATAAATTCAAGAAAGTTAATTTTATTTCCAAACGAAATTACAAAGAGAAACTTAGAAATGAATTATGTTTGTAAAAATTACTTTTCAGAGTGGTAGGGTGTTCTACGTGGTTAAATATATCCTTCTGTTGTTCCGAGTAATTGTGCATTCAATTTTAGTTATTAATGACTTTGACCTCTGACTGTGCATTAAAAACAGTTTTTGTTTTGCTTTTCTGTGTTATAAAAATTTCTTGCTCGATTTTTCAGCTCCAAGGGGGTTTGGATTTTTCTATTTTATTTATTTCTTTGTACTCTTTAGACAACTTTAATTTTTGCCTTCACACAGTTTTTAGTTTTAGTTTTATTTCCCCAGTGCAGTTTGATTTAGGAAATTTGTTTGTACGTGTTTTAATTCAAATTCCATTGCAACGAAAGATCCATTTCATTTTATGTGCGATGAATATTGAAATGTTTAAATATCTGCATCAATTGCAATTTTTCACTTAATTAAGAATAATTAAAATAAAAAATATCTGTTTAGTTTTTTTGTATGTGTGTGTGTTTTATTGTTGTCATTAAATGAAATGAATTTTCATGAACAAGTTGCCAACAACAAGGCTCAGCTCGTTAAGATATTCCCTGCAATTGAAAGTGATTTAAAACATTGAATCGAGTGTTGTGTGTGTGTGTAATAGACGCATCAGAGAAAAAGAAAAAAAAATCCCGCCCCTCCAAAAAGTACTAGCTAATGGTTTAAATATCTATCAGAAAGTATCTTGACGTAACGCAACTTTGTATCTTTATATTTTATTAATTTGAATGAGCCAAGGATACAAAATTTAAATTTATTCTGTTCTTTAAGGCATTCAACGATTTAACAAAGTTGCAAACATGACAAGATAAATTCTAAGCAAATTATGCTCAGATACGAGTTTATTAACATACATTTTTCTTTGTGTGTAAATGGGTGCAGCAGGCCTATGGGTGCATGCACATGTGTGTGTGTGTGTGTATACACTTGACATTTGTGTATATGAAATTGATTATTAACCAGATAAAAATCTTATCAATTAATGAATAATTTTTATGGTGAATTAAACTTGATTACACAATATGTTTTTGCAGAATTTTTAAATGTAATTTGAAAGTGGTGATTGCATCAGTAATTTAAGCTGCTTTTAAAAATTAAATTTTCATAACTGTAATTACTTTTCAAATTATTGGCTAAAATTACTGTGGAAAATACTTCCTACCTCTGGTTTTAGTTTTAAAATGAAATACTTAAGGATAAAGTAAATTTTAACTAAAAATAAATTTGACATTGTTTTAAAATGAAGGGTTTTTAAGGCAGAACTTGAATTATAAAAAATAACATTAAAAATTAAAAATTTGATAAAAAATGTTTTCTTATTACTTCGGGTAAACTCTGGAAAATCGTGAATAGACTTACGCTTTAACAACCCTATCAATTCATCCAAGTTTTTTTTAAAATCAGTCATTAAATAGACCGTTTGGTGTCGTTAACACGCTGGTGGCATCATCGGATCTTATTTCTTCAAAATTGAGGACAGATCTCACGTTACGGTTAATCGAGATCGTTACCGCACTATGATTATTGATTTTTTTTTTTGAAAATATGGATGGCATTGGTCTAGACGAAATGTAGTTTTAACAAGATGGCGCTACGTGCCATACGGCGACCACAACCATCGAGTTATTGACATCAAAATTTGGCGATAACTTGATTTCGAGAAATGGACCTGTCAATTGTCCTCCAAGGTCGTGCGATTTGACACCTCTCGTTTATTAAATACTAACAGCTGTAGATTTGAAATTCATTTAAAATAAAATAAAAAAACTAAAATTCAACAAAATAAATACACAAGACCAAAAGAAAAAAAACGCCAACTGCAGAGTCCGCCATCTAACGTTTTTTTAACTAGTGCTTATTTCGTGAATGGTAATACTTACCTGATTTGACAGATAATTAGTTTTATTCTTCTGCTGAACGATTATGGTTGTGTAATACGCTTGAACAACGCTAGGAAATATTGCGCTAGGCTCATTTTTATCTTGGCGGGTATGTAAACAAGCAAAATTGTCGCATTTGGGGCGCAGAAAACCCACACTCATACATTGAAAAGCCGGTGCATCTAAAACTCGTCACTATTTGGTGCGGATTTTGGCCCAGAGGCATAATTGGGGAATATGTCTTTGAAAATAAAAGGACGGCCGTTACAGGCAATGGCGATCGATATCGGGCCACGTTAAACGAATTTTTGTTCGCAAAAATTGAAGAGGAGAGTATTGGCAACATTTGGTTTTTTATACCTTTTTCAAAAAAAAAAAAATGTTATTCGGCGAACCCTTTATAACTGAATGTTTGACACATTTTACTAAAAAAAAAGCTACAAGGGAAAACATGATCCAATAAATACAATAGAAACAGAAAAATGGTTTTAAAATCAAATAAAAATACAAAATAGAAACAAAAAAATAAAAAGTAAACTTAAAGTAAATTTTTGTATAATTGACAACATGAAAATGTTGAAGAACTGTCAAAAGTAACAGTATTGAGTTATTAAAAAACATACACACACAAATTTTACTTGCAGCATAGTGGGAGTAAATATTTCTTGCAAAAAACTATTTTCTCTGATTAAATACATGCTTTACGAATCCGTTCAAAAAGGTATTTTTTTGAACAAAGTTTGGAATAAATTTAAGCTTTTAAGGGAAAATGGAGAATTATTTTTTCAGTTTGGTTTTTAGAATTTGTCTTTTTAAAAATACTTTTTATTGTAAAAATTTCTGTTATTAAATAAAAAATTCTCTTCTTTAAATGAAGAAGAAGAAATAATTCTTAATTTTGTTAAGTTAAAGAGGGCCGGACTGACTTTTATATCATATGACGCTTTGGTTAAAAATATTTATTAGACAATTTTAATAAATATTTTATTAAGAAAACCGATTTTTGACAAAATATAAAACATTAGAAAAGGTAAATTTTTACGACATATTTGGGAATGGCCAATAACTTGTTAAAATATTATTATTTTTTTTTTATTAAAAAACATCTTTTTTCAAAAAGAAACCTGGTCGAAATGAAATTTTCCTTAAAATACCCACTTTTTTATTAGAAGTTTTTTTTTTTTTTGTTAAATATATTTTGTCAAAAAGGTACTTAGTACTTTTTGGTACCCAAAGGTACTTTTTATAGAAAGTTGTTTTTTAAGTAATTTTTGTTAAATAGTTTATTTTAGTAAACATAAATACCTTCCTTAGAAAAGGAACTATTTCAATTAATTTAATTATTTTAATTATATTTTTAACAAAATTTGGTAGTAAAAAATCCATTCCTCATCAATGGACATTTGAAAAATTTATATGCTTTAAAAACATAAATTTTATAAAGCTGTATGCCTTAAAGAATTAAGAAATTGAAACTAATTACAAAAAAACTTTTTTGAAATTAATAATTTTTTGAAAAATAATAAAATAAAATAATAAAATAAGACACCCACAATACGAGTCCCAGTTTACAGACAATTGAAAAGAAATTTTTTCAAGTGATAAATCAAACAGAAAAAACAATTAAAAATAAAATGATTGAAATAAAAAATTTTATGAAAATAATTGCTTGTACAAAAAACTGCCACAAAATATACACAATGAACAAATCAAATACAGAATATTTTGACTGCACAGTCATTTGAATGACGAAGAAGCTCCTCAACACACTGAAACTTAATTTATATCTTGTGTTTTCTTTATGAGTGCATATAAAATTGCAACACATGCACTTCCATGCACACACACGCACACATACTAATGTACTTAAAAAAGATACACAATGCCAAACACTTACACACATGACGCCCACTTCCAAGGATGACTTTGAGAGCATGAGTGCATTATTTGTTTATTTTAATAGGTCAAGGACTTGATTGTTGATTATTTATACTGCAACAGTGAAAAGCAACAAAATTAAACGAAAGAAAGAAAAACAAACAACAAAAGTAGCATCAAAAACGTCAAGGCGACAACAGCTGCACTGCAATAGCAGCAGAAGCAGCAGCAGCGATTGCAGTCTAAACCAAAATCGAAAGAAAGAAAAATGAAAATCGTTTACAACACGAGAGCACACAAACGAAATAAAATTTTTCTTTATGTGCGTTATGGCGGGTGAAAGAAATTATTTCAATGAAATCGCCATTTGTAAATATCTTTTCTAAAATTCTAGTTATAATTTGTATTTTTATTTTTTTTTTTTATTTTAGAAATTCCAAAATAAAAGTGAATTATAATGTGCAATTAATATTTAATTAAGTTCATTTAATCTTAACGTCACAGACTATCGCGTAAATAAAATCTCTTTATAGGAATGAATAGGGAACGAAAGAAAAGATGTTTTAA
This sequence comes from Gymnosoma rotundatum, assembly GCA_916610165.2. Taxonomy (NCBI): domain Eukaryota; kingdom Metazoa; phylum Arthropoda; class Insecta; order Diptera; family Tachinidae; genus Gymnosoma; species Gymnosoma rotundatum. Next base: position 128,146,701 of record OU744340.1, on the reverse strand, counting down.
GTTTCCATTCCGTCCTCTTCTCTTCAACCGAACACTTCAAACAAACGACGTAAGGCGGTACTTTATTTAATATTTAATACAACGACGCAAGAAGTTACGTCGTATCTTCTACGCATAACTAAATTTAGCCAGCTTTTATTGAATTTATTTTTTTCTCAACAATCTCATGACATTTATTATGACATGAATGCCTGAAAGAGAAGCTCTGGCGCTGGAAGTTTACACTATCTATTGTCGGCAGTAATTAAAATAACAAGAAATTATTTATTTATTTATTTAATTATTTTTCCAATTTTAAAGAAAAACTGGGGCTCTGTTGTGTAACTAAAGTGAGAAATTTCTCAGAAGAAAATATAAAAGTCTTCCTGTTTTAGACAGGATAATAGACTTAATATTCCCAAGTTAAGGATTAACACTAGGTAACCCTGTATAAAACAAAAGGTACTTCCTTTTGCAGAGTATTTTTTAGGCTCGATAGAACAAGTTAACATTAAAAATCAGTCATCAATTCGAGTAACTTATAGAGGACTTAGTGATTTTTATGGTGCACATAATAGTCCGTCTGAGCAAGCGTTTCGTCGAACTGTTAAAAAGATTTCATATTACATACTCTCTAGAGGATGGAATAATACCAACACGTCGAAGGAATATGTGTACTGAAGAGAATATCGCTGCTGTAAACGAAAATGTGGAAGAAGATCCAAATTCGTCGTTGGTTGCAGGAATCGGGGCTCTGTCCTTTCAATACGTGAAAAATTTTGAGCAAAGATCTTGGCCTAGATCCGTATAAGATCCATCTACTGCAGGAATTAAAGCCACAACATCATTATATGCGTCGTTGTTTCGCCGGTTGGGCTCTAGGGCAGTTATCGCCATATTGTGTTGAGCAATGAGGCTGATTTTTGGCTTAACGAGTTTGTTAATAAGCAAAATTGATGCATATGGAGTGAGACCAATCCAAAACAAATCCTCCAGACACCATGGCAAAATCGGACCTTATTTCTTTAAAAAAATGAGGCCGGATATCACGTTACGGTCAATGGAGATCGTTACCACACTATGATTAATGATTTTTTTGTTTTAAAATATCGATGACATTGATTCGAACGAAATATGGTTTCAACAAAATGGCGCTATGGCCATATGGCGACCGCAACCATCGAGTAAATGAAATCAATATTTGGCGATAACTTGATTTCGAGAAATGAACCTGTCAATTGGCCTTCAAGGTCGTGTGATTTGACACCTCTCGATTATTTCCTGTGGAGCCACTGGTTTATGCTGAGAAACGAGCAAGAATTGACGCTTGGGAGGCCAACATTGTTCGTGTTATTATTATACTTGAAAAAGTGACCCGAAATCGGAATTCCAGAATGTGTTTCGTAATGAGCAGCCGCGGTAGCCATATGCCTGTAGTAATTTTTAAATATTAATGCCGTGTTCTGATCTTTCGTATAAAAAAAATTCTTCATTAAATATAAATTTTTTGTGTTACTTTTTACAATTTAAAATTCTAACGGGCTTAAATAACACCCTTTATAATTCTTCCTTTTGTTTTTAATACAGTTTTAATGTTGTTGTTTTCTTTTCGTTTTACTGTTTATAATGTCGGTGTAAATTGAGTTTACACAGAAAATGTATCTTCTTTCTGCCCTAAATATTTTTTTTAGCCACTTGTATGACCACAAGGATACAGTCATTAAGTTTGTAAATGTGTGTCTAGAAGCATTTCGAAAAAGACCTGCTTTTAATATGTCTTTGTTTTTGCTTCTCTTTATGCCGAAATTCAATATCATCTGGCAAATGGAGCTATTTTTTATTTTTTGTTTTTATAAAGAAAATTATGGTGTAAAACAAGGTTAAGGATAAAGTTATTACTTGAGTAAATGTATGTGCATGTATGTGAATGTGTAAAGCCAACCATTTTATTAACACATGCATACGCTCTTATATTTTGAGCCTTGAAAATTGTGGAATTTGTTATTTTTTTTTCAACGTCAGTGAAAATAATATTAAAACATATAAAAATGTTAAGTTATTGTTAAATTCTATAACTATTTATGCTAATGGAATTTCAGAGCATACACTAGGCACTACAATACTGTGGCAAAAGTAATTTTTTTTTACCAGAAAAATTTTATTGAAAATGTTTAAAACAGCTTTAATTGTATAGAACCCTTTTCACGTCGCACTACAGAATCAATTTAAATCGTATACATGTGTAGACTATTTCATCTTCAGATATTCGCTTAGACCCTGCATTGAATAAGTTGTAGTACCGCCTACGTTATAAAGAATTACAAAATTCGTTTCATTTACAACGAATGTTTGATTCTTAACCTGTCTGCTGAAAAAATCCTCTCTTGAATTAATTCTAAACATCTCATACGTATTCTTGGTCGATGAGAAACTTTTCAAAAATTTTTCTATTGAATAGCAAAACATTTTTCGAAAGTTAGAAATTAAATTTAATATAAACCAAAATTAAAAATTTTTTAAATATTTCGTGAGCCAGAATATTGCCTTTTTCTTTCAAATTTATTAAAATACAACAATACCGTACTTTAAAATTAATATTTCGCATTAGTTCGAAAATTCGAAATTAAGTACGAAAATTCGAAATTAAATTCGAAAATTCGAAATTAAGTTCGAAAATTCGAAATTAAGATCGAAAATTCGAACTTACTTTTAAAACATCTATTTCAGATATCCATCTAAAAACATTAGTCTTTCCTTCTTAAAATAAAGAAAAAATATTACACTTATCAACTGCGTAACGTAAAATTGGAATACTTAAGCCGCTAATCGAGATGACTGCAAACGTCCTATAGCTTATATTTTTAAGATTAAACATTAATTTCTTTTCTGCCTTACAACTTTTTGAGCAGCCATTGCCATTGTTTTAGTTTTATACTGAAGTTTCTTCAGCGAATTATTCCTTTGCGTCATGTTTCATTATACGTGTGGTGCGGTTTTTTCCAGTTCAAGTAGATGTTTTCAGAGTTTTAGGCGATAAAGTTATTTTCAGATCCATCTGTTTTTCGCCATCAATATTTTATTTTTCTTTATCCGAAGTAGAAGTTTTTCACTTTGGAATTTGCAGAAATTTCGATCCTAAAATTTTTCTCAATAGTAACACTTATGTTGTGATTGACTCAAAGATCATGTTATCAAACCAAGTCCTCGCCCTTATTGTCCGTCTGGTAGGGTTTTATCCAATCAGTTTTAAAGTTTTTCTCCTGGTCTAGTCCGAGTTAGAGTTTTTAAATATTTAAATATTTTAGCTTCTTTCACACTCTTGAAGATTCCGGAGCGTTCATTTAATATAAAAGCACTTCTCACTTCTCTTTTAAAGTGTCATTATCCCCTTTTCCAATTCACCATACTCCGGAGTCCTCTGCTTACAAGTTACCTCAGAGATTATCTGCTTATCCTCTTTGTGCGAATTTCTTTTCTGTTCCTTTCAGTTCTCTGCAATCCAACGTGGCATCTTCAACTTATTAAACTTTTCATTGGCTAAAGTTTGCTAAGAGACGCTTTGCATATTTAGTCTTTTAACAAAGATTGTTAGGAAACGAGTTACCTTCTGCAAGTGCAGACTTTAATTTCTTGTTTAAATTGTTAACAGAAGCGAAAGTCCTTAATGTTCTCATTTAGAAATTGCATATTAATATTTTTAACACTTTTTAAATATTTTTTTTGTTTTATTTAACGCAAAATTTAATAAAAAATTGGCAACATGGTTGCATTGCATGATGCCAAAAAAAAAAGAAAAACACTAAATGAAAATAATAACCTTGACAACAGATAATAAATAAAATTAAATGAAAATACATATATTTTACTCACACTGCAGGCATGTACAAGTGTGACTACGAATACAGATTGCCAATAGATACAAAATTTCATTGTTATTTTCATTTTTTATTTCATTTTAATTGTGTTGAAGTGAATAATGTTTCTAAAAATAAAAAACAACAATAAATTTGACGTTATTAAAAAAAACATTTATTGCATGTTTCTGATGTAAACAAACAAAGACACAACAACTTCTTACAGTTTAATTAAGTTGTAAAGGACAAGAAAGATTCTGAAAAGAAATTAATTATTGACTCTTTTTAAAGTTTTCTGTGATAAAATTGAAACACACAAGCCCGATACAAAATTAACGAGCTGATTCGACTGGTCAACTATTCATAGCCACCAGCTCTGAATGGGTAAAATTTTAAAAATTCTACACGATTCGTTTGCTAACTTATAAAGTGATTATTTAAGGATCCTGACATGTAGATTTAATGATGTGTGTAAAGATAAATACGTCAAGTTAAATACGTTTTTTAAAAAATGTAGCATGCGACAAATTTGTTCTCCCATACATACAGTACAATTTGTATTAATATCGGACTTTTTTTTTAACAAATATGATTACAGCGACAAAACCCTTCGATCTCGGAGAGTCAAACCTATTGGGAAATCAAGGGCATATATAAAATGTGAACGCAGTTTATTCAAATTGAATTTGGGAAATTTTTTAATACGATGAGCTCTGTGAGGGATTTTGTTAAAAAAAAAATTAAGCTAGAAGTTGCACTTTCGCTACACTTGTATGAAAAATTGGAATTTGAACAGAAATCGAAGCTTCACCGCAAATAATATTCACTAAAAAGTTCAGGAATTGTAAACTCCAATTTTCTTCGACCTTTCACCACAATAATTGGAAGAAGGGTATATCTAAGTTTGTCATTCCGTTTGTAATTTCTACAATATCCATTTCCGACCCCATAAAGTATATATTATATTCTGACTTCTTAAGCATAGCGAAGTCAATTAACCAATGTCCTTGTTAGTGTTAAAATCAAGTTTGCCAAGGCACTAGATCAGCTACAGAAAATGTAAATACGCCAATCGATCAGACATAGTGTCGAAAGAGATGCTATTGGAAATCAGCAAGATCAGTCCATGTCCTTCGAGGCAGCGGGCAAACCACCACGCCTACCTCTACATTTTTCACATCATTTGGAAGAATAAAGGAACTCCAATCAAAAAAATAAATATATGGGGCCACAGATAATTAAAAAATAGTAAAAAACATTAAGTGAAAAAATGGCGCTCGCTCATATTTTCCGAGTTACGGGCTCATATTTTCCGAGTTTTTTAAAATATAAATATGGGTATCATTTTAAAGCTTTTGAAGGGATCTTTAAGGAAATACCAATTTTTTTTAAATGCTTAACCCATTAAGAGCCTATGACATTTTTATGTAAAATTATATATTTGTAGAACTTATTTTTTTTTCGCTTATTTTTTAATTCTTTGTCACACCAATTTTTGGTTTTTTGATTGTAGCTACTTCACTAAACTAGAATTGCATATATGGTGAAGGGTATATAAGAATTGTCATAATTAAATATAATACAATTGTGTTACTGATGCTATAAAAAATAAAAGTAATATCGAATATCATTAATCACTGCGCTGAAGAGTAAATAAGATTAGAGAACTTGATGATTTAAGTTTGATAGAATTAAGCAATAAAATAAAAAATTAATCTCCTTTTTATAAATTATAAAAGTGACGATGATGATGATCATGTTCCAAGTGAATTTTATAAAAAAATTTATTTGGAAAAAACACGGCTATAAAAAACATTAAATGTCTGTTTTTGATGGTCAACTCAAAATATATATTTTTATTCTAGTTTTATAATAAATATATCACATCTTAATAAAAAACACACTTTACATAAGATATACACTGAGAGAAATTTATGTCATGATTTTTCAACATTTTATTGAGTAACGTTCCGACCTGGTATAGTTATCTTCGATTCCTTCCCAACTTTGAGTTTAACTGGAGATAATTAATATTGGAAAATCTGCAATAGTGTCTACTAGACACAAGAGTAATGTAAAAGGACATTAAAAAATAAAAATAATAATAAAAATTTAAGTCAAATAAAATAACTAAGAGAGTAATACGTTACGTCATTAGATATTTATTAATACGTTTTAAGTCAAGAATGCAGAAATAATTTTAAAAAATTAAAAAAAATATGTTGCAATTTCTAGAAACGTATCAAATGACGCAAGCTGTAGCATCGAAACACATAATTAAACATATCTACTTGCACATGTAATAATAACTTATTTTAAAACAATTTATTTTAAGAGCAAATAAATTGAAAACTTAAAAAAATAAACAATTTTTAAAACGTGACGTAATTAACGCAACTGTTGAATTAACTGCTTGTTTACGTAATAAATGATATTAAATATATAAGCTCTGTTTTATTATTTTTTAAGTCACTAGCAACATGCAATAATTATCTATGCTGTTATGCCCTTCATTACTCTTCTTGAGTGGTAGGGAAAAAGGTATAAAAATGGCTGTTTGGTTAGCACGGAAGCTTTTGATATGAACCACCACTTGATGTGGATGACTTTTAAAAAACATAACGACAGAAAGAATGTTGATGATCATGTAGCGAAACCGAGATAATCCAAGGTTCTTCAAGCCTCCTACAAGTATGATTTGGGATTTTCAAATTTATTATTACGAACGGACGGAGGCGGATCAATTAGCGCAAGAATTTTTTTTAAATTAATTTATTTGTTTTCTGATCGAAATTTAAATACGTTTTTAATTGTCTCAATTATAAATTTAGTAAGAAAATCAAATTAAGTAATTAATCAATTTTATCTTTAATTAAAAAAGAGGACAATAATTTTCTTATCAAGAAAAAAAAAACAAGGTGAAAAAACTTTTTTCTGTGTCCAATTAAAAAAAAAGCTGGAGGAAATTTAAAAATATAATGAACGAATTTATATTTTTCTACGTAAAAAAAATTTTGAAAATTTTAATAATATTTTGTGGTCCGCAAATATTTTTCTTTCAGTGTTGTCTCTTTAATTGCTGTAAACTGTATATTTTTGCGATAATATATGGCTGACAATTTTTCTGGCACTTGTGAATTTCCATTCTGACCCAAATTATTTAAATAAAAAAAAATATGCAACAATTTTATAAAACAAAAAAATAAAATATTTATTCACACAAAAGATTCAAGTTGCAACACTTCTGTTAAAGTTGTATAAATTTAAAATGTAAAAATAACAAAACAGAAAAAAAACATAAATGTCACAAAAACAGGAAAAACAAACATGTCCCCAGAGTTGTAAAATTGTTTATTTTCAAAAGAGACTTTTTAACACAAAAGTTAAATACTGTGTTTACCACACAGACTCAAGAATACATTTGAAATTATAAAATAGTGAAGAAACGATACAAAAATGTAAAAAAAAATTTAAAAATAAGTAAAAACAGAAAATAAACAGAAAATATCGTAAAAATAACAGAAAATCAGGGCCAAGTCCATAGGGCGTCTATCGAACAATGTCGTATTCAGAGTAACCAGAAGTCGAATAAAGTTTTGAGTGGAAGACAATTCAAAATTTAGTCACGCACGCACACGGTAGTTTTGTCAGGGTCTTTGATTTTAGTTTTCGATAAAAAATTTCTTTAATAAAATTTGTGTCGTCAACATGCGCGCCGCGAATGGGTCACCTTAATACTAAGAATTTCTATTCTGATTCTACTTCCAACTCCAAATAGTTTTTCTACCCTTTAGAACAATTTGTACAACAACAGAGAGCTCGGATTAGGTTAATGAAAACGTTATACCTTTAGATATAATAAATACGGAGCAGAGTGAGTCGATGAGACTAAAACTAAAAGTTTTCTCTGATTTTATGATCTGTGGTGACATGCTGTACCAAGACTGAAGATTCTATGTTCAGCGACATCCAGCTGATCATAAAGAATTCAGTTATTAAAACTACTCAAATTTTTAAGCTCTTTACGCAACGAAGCTGTTAATAAAGGAAGTCAAGCGCTGTCAACCATACAGAAACGCTCCCTAATAAACCAGGACAAGTCCAATCTACATAATAATAAAAAAAAAATATTCCTGAGAGTTTTAATTCGTTCGTTTCAAATTGTTTGTGCTAGAATTCGAAAACTCTCATTAAGTTGAAAAATACTAAATAGAAGATATTTTTTTACTTTTCGAAGTCGAACTATTTGTGTATTAAAACAAATTAATTCGGCTTAAAAAATAAAATTACACACAAGGCGAGATACTGAAATACCATCCATCTACTGTGACTTAAAGAAAAAAGTATAAAAAAAAAACAAAAATAAGATTGCATTCATAGCCAAACTGATGGTTAGCAGCAAGCAAAAACAAATTTATGTGAAGATTGATAAAAAGAACAACGAGAAAAGCTTTGGGTTGCGTGTGGACTTTGTTTAACCAAATCAATATTGATTGATTATAAATATTCCTCGTATTCTTAGTTAAGCCGTGTGTCCACGTTAGAAGTCGACTTCCACAAGTGGAAACACGTTTTTGTTGCTTGCTAAAAGTAACTTGAAGGAATAGCTAAAAAGTGCAAGTGTTTTCAAGATTTCCAGAAGAAGTCCGATATACGTTGGGTAAACAGTTTGTGGTATTTTGTTAGAGCCAGTTTTACGATGTCACAATCGTTCGCTCGTTCGGATAATTACATTTAAAACAAATTTAATTTTTTTGAATTTGTGTTTTGAATGTAATTGGGCGAACGAAAGAACGATTGCGACATCGTGTAACTGGCCCTTAGTTTTTTTTTCCAAATTTATTAAAATTTACAAAAATAAATTCGTTTGAGTAGTGAAAAAACGCATTTGAAACGTAATTGAAAAACAAGAAAGTTATCCTGAATTATGGGACACTATCTGGCGATCGTTTATGCAGAGATTCGAAACAGAAACATAAGAGAATGAAAGGCGATTCCTTTCACAATTTGCATTTAATTTTAAATACTTATGAAAATAAAATGAATTAAAAATATTTCTCTTGTTTTTTTACGAATAAAATAATGTTTGTACTGTCATTAAAAAAAGCAAAATCTACTGCAAGCTGTTCTTCCATTATGTGAAAACACGTCTGAAATTTTTTGCAGCAAGATTGTCGTAATAACCTCCACAAACTACTTCTGGAAGCAGACTTCCGCAAGTGACTTGCTAGTGGACACCCGGCTCTACAAAATAAATTGCTTACACTCTAAAGATATACACAAAGAATACCGATGGCGGATTTAGAAGTGCAGAAAATGCTGCATTACATTTTGCTGGGTCCATTTTTTTTTATTGTTTTTTTTTTTTTTTTTCTTAATTAATACAAATATTTGTAATTTATTTCTCTTTCTTAATAAATTTCGATATTAAGATAATGTGAACTTAGACCGAATTAAAATTATTAATTTAGGTGAAACCTATAAAATCGAGATTCTGAGAAATAAAAACTGGGGGCAATTTATGGCATTCGATATCGATCGAAATTTACATTTATTTACATTGAAATTTCGATCGATATCAAATGCAGTAATTTTTCCCCTGAATTAATTTTCAGCAAAAAATCGTAGTTTCACAAATAATCAAAATCTAAGCACTCGAAATGTTACAAATTACCGTAATTACGAAAAAATCAAATTTACCAAAAAGTCATTGTTTCACTTCAAATTGGAAGTTTCACCACAAAAATCGAAGTTCCATATAATTTACTATGGCCCTCGAAATTCCAAATAATTTACTGTGGCCCTTTATTTTTCACCGAAAACTGAAATTTTAATAAAAATCAATATTTAACGAAAAATGAAGATTTCACAAGAAATTGTAAAATCACAAAAAAAATTTAATTTACCAAAAATCGATAAAACTATATTCACCGAAAGTTTGCAAAAATCGAAATTTTATTTAAAAAAACAAACAAATCAAAATTTAGAATTTCCTAAAAAGCTGATATTTCCTTTAGAAGCAAATAAATTGGCAATAAAAATCGAATATTATTCGAATCGAATGATATTCCCAAATCAACTTGATAATTTATGCTGTTTAAATCAATACTTATGTTTGAAAATTTGTCTCAAGAAGGAATTTGTACGGCTTCTGTTTAAAGAAATAATTATGACCTGAAATTTCAATTACTGCTGTAGTCAAGCTGGTAAGCACGTTGACTGCATACCTGGTTGGCCAGGGTTCATACCTTGCGGGAATAAAAAAAAATGTTTTTTCTGTTTAATGGTATAAATACATATTTATGGCTCTCATTACAACATGCAGCCTCCTTCGTCGGTACTTCTTCATAGTATATTCGCCGACAAAGAAAAATAACTAATAAAATGGCTATATCTATCTATTTTTCTCCTTTCACCACCTATCTTATCACTATTATATTCCTTTCCTAAAGAATGTAGCACGGTTATGAAAATAACTAAATAGGTATTATTGCCTGAAGTGCTATTTCTCTTTAAAAAAAATGTAATAGAATGTACGATGGTTTAGGTTGTTTCGTCTTTCGACTTTGTAATATCTTCGTTGGCGTCTTGTGTATTTTAATTGCCAATATTTAATTTTTTGTAAAATCAGAAAATTTTCTTAACGGAACAGCGAATGTAAAAAAAACCTAAATTTTCTTTACGCAAACATGCAATGCCAACGGATTGTAAATTACAATTTTTATTACTTCTTTTTTTCTCTTAATTTTCCTTAACGAATTTCCAAATTTAAAAGCAAGACGAAATATATGAGAAAAAAATTAAATGATTCCATTTTTTATAGTTTAATATTTAACAAAAACCGCCACAAATCATTAAAAAAAAAATAAGAAGTATTAAACTTTCAAGGTTCATTTTAAAAAGAGTTCGTGAGAATGTAGTAATTTTTTTGCTGTCTATTATCGTTTAAATTTTACAGCTACTGGGTGGGATTGTTAAAATATTTTTTATTGTGAAAATGTACAAAAAATGTTCGTAACTTTCGTTTTATTTTAAATCCGTTATTAACAAAAAAAAAAAAAAAAGTTTCTAAAAATTTTAATATAAAAATGTAAAAAAAATATCGACAAACTTTTCGGAGTTTTTCTTTTAACATGCAGCGCTTACACACACACATTTATCACGTATTCTTTTTTTTAAATTTGAAACTCCAGTAAAACAAAACTCATTTGAAAATTTCTTAAAGGATTTACACACTAGAAAAAAGTAATAAATCAAACAAGAGAATAAAGAACAGAATGTGAGTTGGAAAAAAAGTATTTTGTTTTTAATTCAAAAGGATTATTAAATATTAAAGTTGGATTTAAAAAAAAAAAAAAAAAAATTAAAAAGTACATATAAGAAACTAAAAAAAACATGGTAAATTTCGATTTATTTTAAAACCACACAAAATAGATAAAACAGAAATATCTTGTTTTTCCCACAAAAATATCAATTGTGTAACAGGGCGACCTCGATAAAATTGTTTTCAATTAATTTCCAATTTACGATTTTACTACAGATAATGAAAATTGCAAAATTACCAAAAAGCCTTTACTAAACAAGAAAAATGTTACATATGATTAAAGTAAAATGGAGGAAAATAACTTGACATGTTATATATGTGTTTAGGTAGCACGATACGTCATTATATATTTATTAATACGTTTCAAGTGTTTATTACGTATTTTTCAAATGTAAAGTAACAACTATTTAAGTCTGAAATTTTGTGAAATTAAAGTGTATCAAGTATGCAAAAATAAAAATTTTAAGCATTTATTAAAAACGTAACCAATGACGTAAGATGTTGCGTTAAAGCACAAAACGTAATTACTTATAAGGCAATTTTACTACTATAGAAAAAATTAATCTTAAATTTAAATTCAATATTTTCATTAAAAACGACGTAATTACGTAATAATAAAAAAAATATGCGCTATTAATTTATTTGCAATTTTTTTAGTAAATTCGAATAGAAATTAGTTCTTTTTGTCATAACAGCTCGTACAAAGATAATGTTAGGCCACGGGTGAATTAGTCACCCTTAGCCGATTCTGCTACGTAACGTATAAGAGGTACTTAAAAGTGTCTAAAGATGAAAATATTTACAGCAGCAGGCCAAAGCTCTATGACTGCAAATGTCGTTTAAAGCACATAAAAATCAAGAAAAATGATGCCTGTTCGTAGCGTTATCTTGAGGAGCACGGCCATTTGCTCCTTGGACTACATGATATACCTTAGCTTTAAGATGTACGTTATCTGTGATAAGTAAAGAAAACTGTGATATTCGGCAACTAGAAATAACAGTAGAGAGCTTGACTATTAAGAATCCTTCTCCTAACTTACCACCGATGTGCGAGGGATGTTCATAAAGAAAAAAAAATTGTAGAAGACCCCTTCCGAGCCGCCCTTAAGCTCTTGATATTATGATTTTACACTTTCTGCTTTAACGATATTAAAACACCAGTTGTTTTGAAGGATTAATTTGGATAGTTAAAAGAAAAGCAGAGGAAGACCATGACAACTAGTTTTTTGAAATCATTAAAGAAGTATTTACAATCCAAAAAAAAATAAAAAATCTCCAAAAAATATTAACGACGACTGGCAAACTAGAAAATTTTCAAACCAAAAAAAAAAAAAAAATTCTTGTATGCAAATCTAGAATACAGGCTGGCATTTGCCTTTGAAATTAAAAAAAAAAAAAACAAGGTTTACACTGTCATACGATCACACTTTTACTTGAAATGTGAAACTTCTAAAAAAATATCATCGATGTCTGCAAAAGGGTTTATTGCATTCTTAAGTTAAGTAAATCAACCGTGACCGTACAAACCTCTTCCTTCTTTCTAGTATTAGCTTCTCAAGTAGTTTCCTATTTCATTTATATCCGATAAAAAAAAGCAAACGAAAATATGAAAATTTTTTCCTCAACCGCAAGAAATTAAGTTCACCTTGGAATCCTAATGGTTTTTTTTCTTTCCTCTTTCTAAACTTCGCTGCTTAATTTATTACCTTTTTCGGTCTTTTTATTGTATTTCTATTTCGGTTTTTTTAAATACAGTGAGGGAGACATTTTGAATGTGTGTCCTTAAACACTGTGTAAAAACATGCAGATAAAAAGTCGTATCCTCTTTTGCCTCTGGGGAGCAAAATTTAGTTATTGGGTTTAAGTATGCACACTCGCATGATTTTAAATAAAAATAAAAAAGAAAACATAAGAGAAGTTGTTTTATATTTATGGTTCTAAATACATCTAGGAGTACAATATTCCATAAGGGATCAAGCACAAGCACAAGCACTCAGAAAACAACATGTGCCCATTTGTCGTCTTCTGTGGTTAATTTTTGTAAAAGGTAGTAAACAGTTTTACTTCATACATTTATGCACACTCAAACTGAAACTTATGTTTACCTACACACATGTAAACAAACTAAAATATTGCGGTTAAGGATTTGTACAACAATGTAAATAGTTCTTTTCTTTACTAAAACTTGTCCAATCAGCGACTGCATTGACTTCAAATTCGAAAAACAATTTTTAATTTTCAAAGATAATTGTTGTAAATTAAGAAAATATATGCTTTGACGTAAAATAAATTTTTTTACGTAAAATATATGCTTAAACGTAAAATACATGCTTAAACGTAAAATATGTTTCTCTACGTAAAATGTGTTTTTTACGTAAAATATATGTTTTGACGTAAAATACATGCTTACGCGTAAAATATGCTTTTTGAAGTAAGACTTATTTTCTAACCCAAAATGTACGATTTGACGTAAAATATATTCTTTGGCGTAAAGCATATGCTTTGACGTAAAATATATTATTTATCCATATTTTTTTAACGTAAAATATACGATTTGACGTAAAATATACGATTTGACGTAAAACACATGTTTTGACGTAAAATATATTTTTTTACGTAGGACATACTTTTTTACGTAACATGTACGGTTTGCCGTGAAATATATTCTTTGGCGTAAAACACATGCTTTGACGTAAAATATATTTTTTTGCCTAAAATAAATTCCTTAACGTAAATCATATTTTTTTAACGTAAAATATACGATTTGACGCAAAATATATTCTTTATCGTAAGACATATTTTCTTACGTAAAATGTAGGATTTGACAGAAAATATATTCTTTGGCGTAAAATACATTCTTTGGTGTAGAATATATTCTTTGTCGTAAGACATATTTTTTATGTAAAATGTACGATTTGACGTAAAATATATTATTTGATGTAAAATACGTGCATTGACGTAAGACATATTTTCTTACGTAAAATATATTCTTTGGGGTAAAATACGTGCATTGACGTAGTATATATTCTTTGACGTAAGACATATTTTTTAACGTAAAATGTACGATTTGACACAAAATATATTTTTTGGCGTAAATGCATTCTTTGGTGTAGAATATATTATTTGGAGTAAAATACGTGCATTGACGTAAGACATATTTTCTTATGTAAAATGTACGATTTGACGTCAAATATGTTCTTTGGGGTAAAATACGTGCATTGACGTAGAATATATTCTTTGAAGTAAGACATATTTTCTTACGTAAAATGTAAGATTTGACGTAAATATATTATTTGGAGTAAAATACGTGCATTGACGTAGAATATATTCTTCGACGTAAGACATATTTTCTTACGTAAAATGTACGATTTGACGTAAAATACATTCTTTGGGGTAAAATACGTGCATTGACGTAAGACATATTTTCTTATGTAAAATGTACGATTTGACGTAAAATATATTATTTGGAGTAAAATACGTGCAGTGACGTAAGACATAATTTCGTACGTAAAATGTACGATTTGAAGTAAATTATATTCTTTAGAGTAAATTACGTGCATTGACACAGAATATATTCTTCGACGTAAAAATTTTTTTAAGATAATGTAAGATTTCAAATAAAATATATTCTTTAGCGTGAAATGCATGCTTTGACGTAAAACATATTTTTTTAACGTAAAATATGCGATTTGACCTCAAATTTATTGTTCGGCGTAAAAACGTGTATTGACGTAAAATATATTCTTTGACGTAAAATATATTTTTTACGTAAAGTGTACGATTTCATATAAAATATATTCTTTGGCGTAAAATACATACTTTGACGTCAAATTTATATTTTGGGTAAAATATATTCTTTGAAGTGAAACATACACGTTGACTTAAAATATATATTCATTGATGATAAATAAATACAGAAGATATGTTTTCACGTAAAATATTTTCTTTGAGGTAAATATGAACGTTATAACGACTTACAAAAAATGAATATATTTTGATCTTTGAGAAATGTTTTAATAGGACTTATTTTATTTTCTCATTTATGTTTTTGTGCAAAATTTAATAGCCGCAATGAGAAATTGTAATTAATAATTGATTTCTTTTACAAGGACTGTAACATGTCGATGAATTTTGTTCAAGCCATATTTTGCCCATCCTCCAATTTTATTTGGGTCTCTAAATCCATAATTTAAAAATTAATATCTTAAGGTCAAAATATGCCTCGCGTTAATCTATTTCACAAAAAACTCATCGCTTTGTATAGTTATAAGGCTTAAGTTCTAATGTCAGTTGAACTCTGAACAAGTTGCAGTTTTGTGCAAGCGTTGCAACAGCATTAAATAATAGGCATCTTTTTATTGAAGTCTTCTTTAGGTAAGTTTTTTAACGCTCTAGTTCAATTGCAAATTACAATAATTGAGAAAAAGATTTAGGGTCCTCATTTGATTATGTATTAAAAAAATACAACTATTCAAGTATGTTGTATAAAGTTTGAAAGAAAATAACTCAAACACACAAAAAAAAAATGAAAACTCTTCTTTCGAATTCAGCTTAATTCTTTTCAACTCTGATAAAACTTTAAGTTTGTGCTATTTTTGTGTTTTAAAAAATTTATAAATTTCAAGAGAACATTAACTTTCAAAATAATTGTCAAGAACAAAACAATACGCTCCTTTATTACTAAATAGTTCAGAGAAAAGCAACAACAAATTTAAAATCTTGTGTTACTAATGGTAAAGCAAACATCCGAGCTTAGTTTTTCCAAAAAAAAATTCCTCCAAAAAGATCTGATGACTGTTGTTTGTTCCTTTTATTTTTACTCTGTTGCTAGAATTTGTTCAGAATTATTTATATTTTTGTAGAGCAGTGGTTGGCGAAAAGAGAGAGAATTGTAAAAATAGGAAACTCTGTAATTTTTCGTTTAACATAAATATTAAATGATAATGGATCTGCTTCTTACTCTTTACGGAACGAAAACTTTAAATGTGTAAAATAAACAAGTTAATAAATAAACAAATGACAAAACTTAAAAACTGAAATCAACAACACAGAAATCCGAGTAACTGTAGCTCATTCAAGAACATTTAAATCTGCTCCTTTACAAAAGTTCGCCACAAATTATCATGTACCGGCTGTGTTAAATATTAAATTTTTTCGCTCTTATGTTTGAGGAACTGCTTCGTAATCTGTGCTGCATAATTGACGACCACTACTTCAGAGTCTATTTTGTAGTTACTTTTTCTCAGTTAATATTTAAGTTACTTTTATCTTTGTTATTGTGTGCGCGTAAGCAAACTTATATTTTCATATAAAAACTAAAAGAAACTAAGAAAAACAAAAAGGAAATGTTTTTTTATGTTGTTGCAACACAAAAGGAAAAGAAAGATATTAAACGTAACTTTTAAGAAAAAAGGTGTTGATTTTTCTCTTAAGGAAAAACTCAACATTTTAAACAAAGGAACTGTTGTGCAATTATAATTAACTACAACTAAATAACCTTAAAAAATATGGTTGAATTTAGAGAGATGTTTTTACAATTAAAATTAACACATTGAATAATTTTTTATATTTTTAAATAATTGTTTTTTGAGTAATTCTGAAAATAGGCAACATTTAAAGAAAAATATTAATATTATTAAAGTTATTCAATACATAGCGAGAGCAACACAACGAATATGACAAAAGAGCCGCTATTTCTGCCAATCTCTTTTCATATTTTGGTGACAGTGATTTTTCCGATAACTTTAAACATGTAAAGGAGCGGTCAAAAAATTTTTTTGTTCAAATATGAATATGAAATGGCATAAAAGTTGTACGAGTTTCAAAGTTTTTCTTTAAAACAGCACGCTGTTTGGCTTAAAGGTAATACTTCGATAAGAAACCTGAAACGCAGTCTGCCATCACTAAATCGAAGCCTGGATGGCTGGTAAGCTAAATTTCTACTGCTATTTTTGAAATATTTTTTATTTAAAAACTACAAACTGAAATGTATAACTGCGGGGAAAGCAGTCACTGACGAGCTATTTGAGCAGTAGTGAAATGGTCATATGGACATGCTTTCCCCGCAGTAATACATTTCAGTTTGTAGTTTTTAAATGAAAAATATTTCATGAGAATATTACGAAATCTTTATATTTGAAGGAATTAAGCACGTTTAAAGTAAAGTGAAATGTTTATCATTAAAATAAAAAAATTTATTTTTCATAACAATTTTCTGTTTTTAAAGATGGCAATTAAATGCTTAAAAATCAGCAATTTGTAGTTGCCAGTTTAAAGCTTTTAATAATCTTCAAACTAAATATGACCTTCTTGTCAGATTATTTAGTGAAAAACAATAGAAAAAAATATTTTTTAAGCCATTGTGTCTTAAAGAAGCCATAAATTTATTTGCATAAAGTTTTTGCAACACAAAACAAACAAAACTAGGTTTTTGGATCAAAATTGTTTAATTAGATAATAAAAATTATGGTTAGCAATATGGTTTCTAGGAGAATACAAAATTTCTATAAAACTTATACATTTAAAAAGAAAAGAAAATAAAAACTTTTAAATGCAGACATTTTTTGAGGTGAGAAGAAAAGGTTTTCAAATGAGCGGTATTCGATATGCACGACTTAATGCGTATTTTTTGTGTAATTTCTATTATTTAAAATCTTCTTAAGTTTTAAATGAAACCTCTATTCTTCTAAAATGGTTTTCAATTCTAGTGGACTTATTTTCTGATCTCAAAAAATGTCGTTCATGAAGATTTCATTCTTTCAATTTTTAAAATCTTTCAATCAGACCGTATCGCTTCATCGTTTTGATTTTGGCTAAGTTTTTGATTCTTAAATAGGTTGGAGGGATACTGATCTATATATTATTTAATTTCAAAAAATGCATTTAGTGTTTAGTGCTACATTTGGTGTTTTTATGATGCTGCTGTAAATGAGCTGTTTCATGACAAGTACTAATATTCGAATCTGTATTGACGCTACACCGATAGTAACTTGATTTGTAGACAGTTTCAAACAAGTTAAAAGCGGCACTAAAGCTGGCGTTTATAAAAACCGTTCAAATTTGTATTAAAAATATCTAATCAAATAATAATTTAGAAAACCAAAAAATTTCAATAATATTTAAGGATAAACTGAAATAAATGCTTTCTTAAAAAAGTCTTACTTTGTTGCGACTTCAAACAACGGGTGGCCAAAAATAGAAGCAACTATAATGGGTCAAATTTGGCATGAATGGTTTTCTAAGAAAATTTCGAGAAAATCTCAGAAGTGACACGCCCACCTCCCATAGAACCTAAATTTAAAAATTGTAATTATTTAGAAATTGAAATTTTGCATCTGAATATATTCATTAATATTGGAACATATTTCCAATTTCCAAAAAATCGGAGAGGCGCCATTGCACGCGCCTCTCATAAGAAACATTCAGACGCCATCCACCACTTGTATTTGCTTCCTATTGTATAACATAATTTAATTTTATTGCAAAACCAAAACTATACACGGAAAATTACATTATAAATTTATTTACCTTCTACTAATTCGTTATCTAGCCAGTCATCCAACTCAGTTTCAAATCTATCTCTCATGCGATGATATTTAGACCAATTATTAGAAAATTTTAAAAGAGTAAGCCTTATTTTCTGTTGTTAAATGATTTTTTTTACAAAATCTTTAACATAACGCATAACATCGTAGAGTGATTGTTTTTTGATACGAAAAAACAATCACAAAAGGAACTCGGGCAATATTGGGCAGCTGAACTTTAAATATATTGAAATAAATACTTGTGGCAACAAAATACAAAAAAAAAACAGGAAAAGTGTTAGTTCTATTTCTATTTTTTTCCTACTAAATTTCACGGTTGCTGATAAATCTTGCCTATAATTTTTTAATATTGAAGATACCTCACTACTACCTTCTTTCTAACGGTGTCTGACATATAATTAATATTTGTAAATAAAAACACGGTTGCAATTATAACTAGAAGCATCACTTAAAATCCTGTTACAAATTTTCGTAGCCGTTATATTCAAATACTTAAATTCTTAGAATTATAAATGAATATAAAGTTCTGGATTTTTCCATAAATTTCGTTTGCTGTACGCAAACCTTAACTTTAAACCACTATAACTTTAAAATTTGTAAACATTTTAAAAAGATATTTTAGATTTCATCTGGCCAGAGTGTTTACAAAAAAATGA
This sequence comes from Gymnosoma rotundatum, assembly GCA_916610165.2. Taxonomy (NCBI): domain Eukaryota; kingdom Metazoa; phylum Arthropoda; class Insecta; order Diptera; family Tachinidae; genus Gymnosoma; species Gymnosoma rotundatum. Next base: position 128,127,344 of record OU744340.1, on the reverse strand, counting down.
AAAATAAATCGGTTAAATTCTAACATAGATTTCAACCATTTTTGGCCACCCTCGTGACACAATGGTAAGTATTCACTTCCGTACGCTTGAAAGAAAAAAACTATTTTTTCACTTGATTTTCAATATTTAGTCTAAAGCCCAGCGAGAAGAATAATTCAAGCAAAATAATTATTCTTCTAATAGATCTTGATACACCTTCAAGCATGTTTTTAAAATGTATGATTCGAAATATTTCACCACTCACTATGTTTGGACTCGGGACCAAAGTTCATTTAAATTTGTTACACCATCAATTTGTCCCCAAACTCCAGAGGTTGTGCTGTTTGCATAACTTTGGTCGTGCCTTTTATTTATTAGCGGCACTGCTGGTGGTTTTGCTTTGTAGCTCTAAAGTGATTTCCATTTTTCATACGCGTGGTATTCACTCATGGACTGACTGGTTAATGGCATCTGATGTCTGTTTTGGTTCTTTCGACTTTTTCGTAACCAAAGAATGGGCAGAGGGTTCCTCTCGGTACGCAAAGCTCGTAGCGAATATCTTCTCTTTTTATTACTTGAAGCAGTGTTAATTGGCAAATTTCCAGTGACTTCGCCATTTCAGGTGCCGAGTGAATGTTTTTTTTTTGTCACTTCAACAGTATAATTTTATAATTATTTATATTTTAATTAAAAGTTTAATGTTTTAGAAAAAAAGACGACGTTCAGTAGTTGGATTTTAGGCATATGAAAAAAAGTTTTCTAAAGAACTTACTTGAACATCTATGGAGATCTCTCTTGAGAGAGCAATTGATGACATAATGAGTCACTTACCTAAAACAAAATAAAGAAGAACAATATTTAATTAATAAAAATTGTTAATTACAAGTGAATGCATATTCTATTCTAAAAAAATGTTCAAAAAAGAATAACAAAACAAATTTTTTATTCCATCAAATGATTTAATTTTTATTTTTATTTATTCATTCAAATTGTAATTCAACCAAAACCTTGATAAAAAAAAAAGGATTAAAAAATCAATGATTTTCAAATACACACATTCAAGTACAATATTCAAGGACATTATATGACAACAGCATCCTTTCTCCATGAAATTAAAAAAAAAGAAACAACTAAAACAAGTATAAAAAAAGTAAAAAAAAACTGAATTCATAAAAAAGCTCAACGAAATTATTTATTTATAAAAAAATCTCACAACTGCTACTACCTGGGTAACTAACTGTACATTTGCAAAATAGTGAATTTGAAAGAGTGAAAGGAAAATCTCCAAAATAAAAATATACAAACAACCTTGGATGTTAATTATACATTTGCAAAGATACACACACACTCACATATACACGAATATACAGTCAAACACCACATGAAAACTCTTTTTCCTTAATACAAAAACAAAGTTTCCAGTTTATTAAGGGCTGACAGACAGACACTTAATATTAAAAAAAAAAAAACTTTAGAAACAAATTATTTTGCAAAACCCTGGCCCAATTTCACACAAAAAAATACTTAAAAGACAGGTAAGGAAAATGAAAAAAAAATATAAAATAGAAATTTCGAGTTAAATCCTCCATATTATTGACATAATAAAATTTTAAAACAGCAATTCAAATAAAAATTTACTAAAATAAATAAACAAAACGCCTAAATGCCCAAATTAAAAAGATAAACTAACTGTGTATTTCTACATAAATATAAAACAGTAAGTGCGAAAAGTAACTACACAGTTTATTTAAAAAAAAATTTTTTTTTTGTGCAGACGTAATTTTTTGTAAGCAAAACTATATCTCAATTTGATCGTTTTTAAACAAGAGTGACTTTTTAGAGAAAAAAAAAATTAGTCAAAAATTATTATAAAAATTTGTTTTTTATGTCAACTAAAGCCTTTTTGAAAAAAGGGAAATTTTCATTTATTTTAAGAATACCGCGTTTTTTCGAAGAAGGCACTTTTTGTTAAAAAAGCGATTAAAAAATAAAATAGTGTGCTATACTCGGATATGCGGAATCCTACTTACCCTTTGCTATCTATGTAAATCTATTGTAGTGAAATAACTCCAACCAAAAAAGCAAATATTGGGGTGACAAAAATTTAAAAAATAAAAACTTTTTTAATTTTCAAAAAGAAATGTTTTTTCGTGCTATTTTCTATTAACCCGATTAATTATTTAAATCACCGATACTGATTATTGAGGGTGAAAGCACGTCTCGATGGCCATTTCACTACCGCTACTTAGCTCTTCAGGAAACTTCTCACAAAAATTTTAAATAAACTAAAGATTTTTGTCCAAACAATAAAGTAAAGACAAAAACAACAAAATTAATAATAATGATTTTATTTTTCTTTTATCCACTGTATACGGCTGACTTTTTTTCGGCTCTTTTATACAGCTAAAAGATGATGAAAAATAAAATATCACAAAACACTACGATAATATATTTATATGCACGGGCATTTTGAAATTATTAAATTAAATTAAACAACGGGAATTTTTATTATAACTATTAATTTTCCAAAAGAAATCTTTTTTGTGCCATTTTCTATTAACCCGATTAATTATTTAAATCACCGATATTGATTATTGAAAAAAAATTCTAACTACTTCATATGTATAATTTTACATAAAAATGTCATCGGCTCTTAATGGGTTAATCATTTTTAGAAAATTTTAGTATTTCTTTAAAGATCTCATCAAACGGTTTTAAATGATACCCATATTGATATTTTAAAAATTCTAAACATTTCAGAGCCCCTTAACTCGGAAAATACGGGCGAGTGCCAATTTTTCACGTGATGTTTTTCTTTTATTTTTTAATTCTCTATCGCCACATATATTTACTTTCTTGATTGAAGTTACTTTATTGTTCCAAATGAAAAACAACATGAAAAAATGAGAGGTAGGCGTTTTGGAGTTTTGCTTGCTGCCTCGAAGGACATAGACCGATCTTGCGGATTTCCAATAGAACCTCTTTTGACACCTCGGAGAAGAGGAAGAAAGGCGTTTTTTCGAAGAAGGCACTTTTTGTCAAAAGCGTTTTTTTTTTTTTAAAGAGCTTTTGTCGCCTCTTTGTCGAAAACGGACCTTTTGTCATAAAAGTTAATTTTTTCAAAAAGCTGTTTTATTGCCAAAAAAAAGAGCAACTTTTTGCAAACAATAAGTTTTTGTAAAAGTTTCTTGCGAAAATGCGACTTTCATCTATTTTTTGTGAAAAAGAAATTTTTTTTAAGGGACTCCTTTTTTGTCAGAAAAGGACCTTTTCCGCAAAAAAAAGAGATTTTTTGTGGGCAAAGGAACGTTTTTTAGAAAACTTTACCTTTTGCCGAAAAAAGAAAGAAAATAATTTTTTTTTAATGAATTAAAGAAGTACTTGTTCTGATTTTTTTGTACACTCAAACTTTGTATCTTCCTTTTTGTTATTAGAGTTTAAGTAGATTAAGTTAATAATACTCCTTTGCTACGTGTGTGCAAACACAGTTTTTTTTCAGTGTAAAATCTGTTAATGAAAAAATTTAAAATTACAGTGCAGATAATTTTTATGGAAGAGATGAAAACGCCATTGAGATTTGAATTCGGATAAACGTTTTTGTGATTTTAGTTTTTAGTCGAAATAAGAGTTACAAACTTTTATTGTTGTTGTGGGTATTAAATATTTGTTGTTATCGTTTTTAGTGCCGTAGTTATTGCTGTTCTACTCAATATTGTAGAATTTAGGGAATAAATGTTAATATTTGTTAAAACAAGTTTTATGCAGATGTGTGTTCTGGTTTCAGTGTTTTTTTTTCATTTTTATTTTGTTATTTTCGTTGAAACCAAAATGAACATATTTTTGCAATTGACTGCAACTTGCTTTTGGTTACAGTGCAAACTTTTTTTTTTTTTTTTTTTGGTTGAAAGGATCTACATAGATGGTTTGATTTTTGTACAGCAATAACAGCAACAACAAAATAAAACAAATTGTAAAGTAAACTAAAAATTGCGGTTGGAAAACTGTTATAAAAATCAATATTGATACGTTTTTTATATGTAAAACATTTTTGTTTATTTTATTTTTTATTTGTTGTAATGGAAATAGATGCTTGTTTAAATAGCACATGTATATTCATCTGTTTCTATGTGTGAGTATTAAGTATAATACGAGGGCTGCTTTATATATTTCTGGCCTAATAGTGAAAATACGAATATTTATAATCAAAAATGGTTTTATTGTTTTTCAAAGTATTCTCCAGCATGATTTATACACTTTTGCATGCGCTCAAACCAGTTGTCGAAGCACTTTTTCCACTCCGATTGAGACACCTCTAAAACATGGTTTTTAAATACTTCAACAGCTTCTTCTGGCGACGAAAATCGTTGACCACGCCTTAGTTTTCTTGATGTGCGGAAACAAGAAGTCATTACGTTTTGGCCGGTCAAAAACGCTCTGGTTTGAGCCGATGTGTGAGAGCACGCATTGTCATGGTGAACAATGATTCGTCTTCTCTTGTTGGTTTTTCGAATTTCTCCGATGACTTCGGGCAAACAAATTGTAGTGTACCACTCAGAAGTGAGTGGAACAGTCGCCATATGACCAGTTTTGCCGAAGAAACAGGCGACCATTTGCTTCGAAGTGCTTCTTCCACGAACAACTTTCGTTGGATTTTGCTCCTCTTTGCAGACGCACACGGTCGATTGTTGTTCCGTTTCGGGCTCATACGCATAGATCCATGATTCGTCACCTGTGACGATCTTATAAACGTCTTTTGAAGCACCGCAATCGTATTTTTGCAACATTTCTTTGCACCAATCGACACGAGCCTTTTTTTGAGCGACTTTCAAATTGTGCGGGATCCAACGAGAACAAACGGCATCAATGTTCTCTGGCACAACAGCCGTTTTTGGACGACCTTAATGGAATTCGTGTTTGAGGGAGCTTCGGCCACGATTAAATTCATTATACCAATTTTTCACAGCGCTATAGGATGGTGCTTCATCGCCATACAAAGATTTAAGTTCATCAATGCACTCTTGTCGTGATAATCCACGTCGAAAGTTGTGAAAAATGATGGCACGAAAATGTCCACGAGTTAATTCCATTTTTTTTCTATATTAATTTTTTCAAGTCACTGTAAACAACACAAATAATGGTCGTACGTCAAAACGTTTTGAGTACGATTATGCTTAAAAATGACAAACTTTCCAATGGAAATGTCAGATTGCACTTGGCAGCACTCAGTGTTGCCAGGCCAGAAATATATATAGCAGCCCTCGTATGTGCATTTATGTTACATCTGCAACTGAAAGTGTTCGTTTCATATTGTTATTTCTTTTACCATAGATGGAAACACGGTGTAACTAAGTTTGTCATTCAGTGCGTAATTACTACAATATCCGTTTCCGACTCCTTAAAGAATATATATTCTAAGTTCTTTTGTATAAGGAAGTCGATTGAACGATGTTCGTCTATCGGTCCGTGTTCGCATTGCAATCAACTTTGCCAAGGAACTAGATCAGCTAGAGAATATTAAAATACGCCAATCGATCAGACATAATGTCGAAGGAGGTGCTATTAGAAATCAGCAAGATCTGTCTATGCCCTTTAAGGCAGCGGGCAAAACACTACGCCTGCCTCTAATTTGTTCATAATATTTGGAACAATTAAGTAACTCTAACTAAAAATACGAATACATGGGGAGAGTTAAAAAATAAGGAAAAAATATTAAGTAAGAAAAATAAGTGCTCGCCTATATTTTCCGAGTTACGGGCTTCTAAAATTTAAAAATTTTTTAAAACATCAATGATAGCTATCATTTTAAAGCTTTTGAAGAAATCTTTAAGAAGATACTAAAATTTTTTAAAAATGCTTAACCCATTAAGAACCAGTGACATTTTTATGTAAAATTATGTTTAGAACTTATTTTTTTCTTATTTTTTAATTCTCTGTCACCCCAATATTTTCTTTTTTGTTTGAAGTGACTTCACTTAACTATATTTACATAGATGATGAAGGGTATATAAGATTCGGCATATATCACTTTTACTTGTTTCCGTTATATTTGTTTTCGTACAAATCTTGCTTTAATTAAAAAAATTTACGGCATAGTTTAGGAAGCTTTTCTTAAGAAATTTAATACTTTAATTTAAATTCCTTATAACCAGATTAAATATTGAACTAATAATCGCTTCAAATATTTTATGCAAATATTTCATTTAATTTAAAACAAAATTTAATTAAAATACAAAAGAAAAGCTTTCGGACTTCCTTAACAAAATTTTATTTGCAAATATCTTTTATCTAAAAGTCTTTCTTCTTAAGAATACACACACATTTGCCTTAAAAACAAATAATCTTTTAGGAGGTCAAACAAACTTAATAAAAATACAACCAACAATGAAATGGTTTTAATTTTACTAACAAGATTTTCAAATGATAGAAATGCAAGAAACATTTTATTGCAGACAACAAACAGGATGTTCCAGTATTTCTAAACATTAATTGAAAATAAAAAAAAGCAAATTTTTGAACAACTTAAAAACAAAACACAAAGAGAATAAATTACTTTTGACTAAATCGCAAGCATACTTTAAGGAGGTAAAGATTAGTGAAGGAGTTTTCTAAATCTGAAATTATAAGGAATACTATAGTAATGAACGGACGGACTAGCTAGCGAGAAGGATATCTGAGTTGAATATCTGTAATATCTTGAGACACTTGCTTTAAAAGTGTGAAGGAAAATGGCATAATATGGACACATGAAGGGTTGCCAGATTAACGTGAAAAGATATTTCAGCAGTGATGACGAGTCACTGGACGCTTGTAGGGCATGCATGTCATGTAGGGCTACCATTCAATGATCATTGTCTTTTACCTTCTATGCCGCCAGACACAGATTCCTGGGCAACTAAATGATTGCTGACCTTGGTGAGATTTGTAGAGAAAGGTTTGATAGATTGATCTAAACACAAGCACAATTGTGTATTTTATCTGACCAGTGGTGCGGTCTTGCCCTGAGACTCTACCTTTGATCGTTTGTGCGAGGTAACAATCGTGTTTACCTATCCACCAACTAATACCATTTACCATAAAACCAACCAACACTTACTTAGTTTAAAATTGTTGCATGGTTTATTTTGTTATTAAGATTTGGCTTTCAGAGCCGGAAAACTGGAATAATTTTTTCTAAAGTAAAAGAAAAGAATCGAGGAAAAATGTTTCAAGTTGACTGAGCAGATCGTCTACGCAAAAGAAGAGTGTTCTGACGGTCTTTTAAATGTTTACAATATGGGAACCTGGTTTATTATTAAGATTTGGCTATCAGAGCCGGAAAATTGGAACAAATGTTATTCGAAGCAAATGAATGGACACGAATAAAAAAGATTCGGATCGACTAAGCGGACAATCACGTTAAGTAAACAATCAACCAACACCAATTTAGTTTAAAATTTTCATCTGGCTTATGTTAGTATCAAGATTTAGCTTTCAGGGTCGGAAAACTAGAATTATTTTTTTACAGTAAAAGATAGAACTCGAGGAAAAAATGATTCGAGTTGCATGAGCTGATCATCTACACAAAAGAAGAGTATTCTGATGGTCTTTTAAATGTTTACATTGTGTGAACTGCTAAAAAAATTTAATCTTCTCAACAGATATCAATAAAATTATTTTGGCGCAACATTAAAACTATAATTTAAAGAATATGATTTTTAAGGGCCACCCTAATAATTTTATTTAAATACTAAAATTCCTGGTTACAAGGAGAACCATCCACAATACCAGACCAGTTCAAGTTTATAAACAAATGTTGAATGAAGCTGTAAAATTTGTGTTGGCTTCAAGGCACAGATTCAAACAGAAAATGAATCGTAACGATTGAAAGAGTCAGACACACAAACAGGAATAGACAATTTGGTCTAAATGCAATCAAGCAATGATAACATTTTTATGTTTTTAAGTTTTTTGAAAAAGTCATGTCATCATTAACAACAAACAACAGTCGTCGTCAACTACAGAATCATACAAACAAACACAACTGTAGTGCTCTATGGTCCATATGAATCTGACTAGTTTGAATTTGCTACAACAATTAACAAAAAAACACAAAGTGACTATATTTGTTGTTTAATTGTGTGGGGTGTGGTGTTTGGTTTGTTGTGTTTGTTGTGCGTGTTGTGTTATCCGCCAACATGGGATTAATAAATACAAAACGACAGTGTTAAAAACCAATGAACAGGAATAAGGAGGAGACTGTAGAAAATTATCCAACTCAACTCATAAACAAACATTGAGGGGCAACGAGAAAAGTTTTATTCAAACTAACGTTTGTTCAATAAACAAGTTAATGTTCGCTTACAATTTAAATGGCAAAAGTTTTGGACACGAAATTTTCTTTTCAAAGTTTTTTTTTTGTGCATAAATTGTCTGACGACATCAAAATAAAAGCAGTTTTATTTCAATGTCTAATTTAAAATGAGCCTGTAAGGCGGCAGTATTTGCATATACGTATATGAATGTGTGTGTAAGTGTTCATATGTGTTCAAAAAACATCGGTAAAGTGTGTCAAAAAGTCTAACAATTTTACAGTTTAAACTGTAAAATGTATTCGTGCGATTATGAATAAATAGTAATTTTGTTGTTGGACTAACTTAAACAAACATACAGAGAGACAGGCAGACACACAGGTTAACAAATTTGAAACTTTGACATCAAGTCCAAGGCGTACATTTATTTACACAACCATTTATCTTTGTTTGTTAAAGTTTAAACATTTCTTTACAGTGACTGAATGTCTGTCATGTTGTCACATAAAAAAAAATTCTACAATTAATGTGTCAAAATTAACGGAAAACTTTGATTTGCCACCATTTGTTTGGTAACGTGTCGGCGATCCAAAACATATTTGACCGCTGGCAATTTATTGTTTTGAGAAAAAAAGGAACAAGCCGTAATAATTTATAAGCCATAATAAGATGCTTAGTTTTTTACCAAAACCTTCTCGAACTTTGAAGCTTATATTCATCTTCATGGGTGAGTTAATGGTCTAAATTGTGATGTTTGACGTTTAAAATCTTAACTAAAAAAAATTTATGTCATGTATTAATTATATCAAAAGTGAATGTAAATTCTAATAAAATTAGGTTTGAAATTAAAGGGTGCACCCTTAAAGGCGTGATATTTACGTATATCGTTTCAGTTTTTTAACCATACAAGTAAACTTTTGAAACTTTTATAGAGTGTGATGCAGTACTGTTTATTAAAGCAAAAAAAAAAAAAAAAAAAAAAAGAAAAAATAAAAATTGCGGGTAATGAGAGCATGAATTTGACGCATAAAAAATTTAAAACTTCAGAAAACCTCGAATGCTCGCTAAAGTTTGTAATTTCATCATTATTTCTTTCTTCTTTATTTTAAAAGTTCAAGTTCCCACATATTCTTGTAGAAATATTAAGTTGCATCGAAATACTTTGCAGTGTATAAAAGACAGATATTCTTTGCACCTATAAAAATTTTAATTTGTTTTCAAAGTGAAAATTAATTAAATTTTTTATTAATATAATTATCTATTTTATAAGAAATTTCTTTCTTTTTTTTAATAAAATATGTGATTGATTCAATAAATTAATTTATTAGAAAATTTTAGATTTATTTTTTAATTAAATATATTATATTACATATTAAATATAATAATAATTTATTATATTACAATTGAGTTAATTACCAATTTACTTAAATTTTAATCTAAAAGCGATTCTCTGAACGAAAATTTACAATAGAATTATTGATTGTTTTATACCGCTCGTAAATTATCATGTTTAAATTTTTAATAAGAAGTTTTTACTTAAGATTTGTAAATGTGTTCAAAGCAACTGAATTACTTTCAAAGTATCAAAGAGACACATAATTCATTAAAAAGTTTCTGATGAAAAAGTAATGAATTGTATTTTAACAGGCGTAACGATGCGTAAGAAGTTACTGTCTCAAATGAATGAAAACTTTATTCATGAACTTCTTTCAAGTTGTAATAGAAACAGTCGCACCTCAAGTGAATTGGATTTCAACATTAAGATGAATAAATTACTAAAGTTTTAAAACGAGAAACAATTTCCTTAAGAACTTTATAAAATATTAAATAAATAATTTTGGAAAGTTGCATGAAACTGTTCTGCAAAATAAAACACTAAATGAATAAACGTTAACAACCAGAGAGAATTTCTTTTAAATTGGAAAACGTAAAATTTAATAAAGACGAATATAAACCATAATTTAATCAAGTAAAACATCCTTGAGCCCAACCCCAGTTACTTTGGAAAAGTCATCTAGAAAAAAAAAAACAATAACAACCCAAAAGAGAAAAAAGACCGACAACCCAGATACATTTTAAATGAAATGAAGACGAAGTAAATTAAATTACATCGTAAGGTAACTGAAATATTTCAACAGAACTGAATTTGAAAAGTTCATAAAGCATTAAGTGATGAAACTTAACAAAGAAATGAATGTAATTCTTGGTGCAAATTATGTTGATAAGTTTTCCTTTGCTTCGTTCATTTTCTTCACCCAAAACAAAGTGAAGATGTTTCAAGTCAAAGTTTTCTTTGAAAAAACAAAAAAAAAAAAATTGTACTTTACAGCCACTTAAACATTGAAAAAGAAACATCAAAAGAAATTTTTAGTTGTCAAAAGATATTGACAATATTTGTATCTGCTGCAAAGAAGTTGTTAGAAATGTAAAGTGTATTTATAAAAAAAAAATTAAAGAGTGCCCCAAAAATCACACACGATTTCCGCCGATTCAATGTTGGCTATAGTACTGAAAGGAACTTTAATTTTTAACGACTATTTATAAGTACAGTGTTAAAATATATTTTACAACAGTATACCAGCTCTTAACTGTGTATAACAGTTAAAAAAATTTATTAGTTAGTTTTACAACTGTAATGTAGCCATTTGAGAAATTGCGTTTAAAAGAATTATGTTAAAGAAATATATTTCAATTTTTCTTTCAGAAATATAACAGTTTTTGAAACGCAAATTAAAACAAAAGTGCTTGATATCAATTTACTGGATGTAAATAACAGTTTCTTATTCTAGTATCTCTCAATTTCTTATTACCGCATTTATAGTAAAAACTAAAAATGTTTAAAAATACAAATAATATGATGAATCTGTTATAAAATTATAACAGTTAGTTCTTAAATATATTATTTTCCTCTTTTTATATGATAACACTTTGTTATATGAATCTATTTAATTTAGGTATAAAACTTTTTATGGAATTTGCACTAAGTTTATGACAGTTTTTTGAAATGTACTCCAAGGCGAATTAATTCTAAGGTGATAGCGATGGCGAATTATGCATTTTCGCCGGTATTCTAAAAGACTGAATTCACCATCGCTATTACCTTATAATTAATTCGCCTTGAAGTACACATTACCTTGTTTTATTACCTTAACTTTTTATTACAGTTCAGTTAATAGTATAAAACAAAACTGTTAAACTGTTATAACCAGGCCTGCAGTTACTACAAATAGAACTAAACTTAATATTTTTGCTATCTCCCGTTTAAAATAATCATCCCAAATTTTCTTTTTACAACAGCATATTCTTTAGAAAGGAAACAGAACAGCAGTTTTGAAATTTAACTTTATCTGTCTTATAGCTCAAACCGGTTGCTGCCTTCCTTTCATTTATGGCAGCCGTTGAAGAATTAAATAACACTTCATTTCCATCGCTAATATCACAAAGAGGCAAATAATTTGTTTTATCGCTAGATCCATTTATAGTTCGAAAGCTGGGCAAAAGTTTAAGCTAACAATAGACGAATTTTTGGTTGGAATAGACCGAATTAACCAAGAAAAAATTCAAAGAACAGTTAGAAATTTCTAAAAATTTGTCTCTATAAGTATAACACTTTTAAGGTTGTCCAAAGATATGAAGAAACTTTTATTCGAATAACGTCTTTTCATTATAACAGTTTTGTCATTATTACTTCATATACCTTTAAATATAAATAATCAAAATATTACATTACTTAATTAATTAATACAATCATTTAAATTTATCTATTATAACAGATCAGTCAAAGTTAGTTCTGTTATAATGGACAAATTAAAATGATTATAACAATAAAAGAAATTTATCAAGTTTTTTTTAATAATTTGCAGTTCCGAAATAAGGGCATCGTTATCATTAACATGTTTTCAATAATTAAAATGTTTTCATATTACAGGGTGCCCCATAGAAACGTTAATTTTAGGTATATGGAGTTTTCTTCTTAACGGTTATACACACACGCTTAAAACTTACACATAGTGTTTGTCCGCTATAAGAAAAAGCAATCAAAAGAAACTAGAACTTACAGGGTGTCCTTACAGGGTGACCTTACTTTACGTATATCATACTTGGGCATGCTGCAGTATATTTTTAATGCATTATGCATAGCAGTAAACAGTAAAATTTGAAATTATACATTTATGACGTATATACTTTAAATTTTCAACTAAAAATAATAGAGATAAAATTATGGCCCACACATGGTACGGAATAGTTTAAGTGTGAGTTCAACTTGCTGCTGGCAAATTTAATTTATTTTAATGCATTCTGTAACTGCGTTTGTTTCGTAAATATTTTTAAATAAATGTTTATCTATTTAACAATTGACTTTGCCGCTTTCGCCTTGGTTGTGTTTACATTCCATTACTTAAATAAATTAAATAACTTTTAGACAGATTGGTTGCTTTGAAAACAAATGGAAACAGAGGAAGAGTAAAGCTATTTTGTAGAATTTTTAAATTTATTGTTTCACCTTTCGTTTACAGTCTCACGTTGCAAGAGTGGAGAGAGACAAGTAAAACAGGAAACGCATTTATTGTTTTTAACAAGAATTAGAACAGAATGACCTCTTGAGGTAAAATTTAAACGAAACAAAATAAAATGATATTTTTTAATTTATTTCGTGTCTCTATTTTATTGTTGTTTTTTATGAAACTTCTGCTGCTAAATAGTGGCACTGTTGCAGTAACTGTTGTTACTGTTATTTTGTATTTAACAACAACATCACATGCCCCATGTACATTTCGGTTTAATCAACCAACCACCAGTAGCATTCATTAATGTATTTTTATTGTTCAGTCACGTCAAACTGTCAGATATTTTATTATAATAAAAGTTGGTCGCTTGGCTTGTTAATGCCGATACTTTATACTTTCGACGCTTTATTTCATTACCCCACTGCGACTTTTGTCCTGTTTCTTATTTTTTATGTGACAGCAGTATCAAAACATGAGTTGTGACATTTTATCATGTCATAAGGATAAAAATAGGAAGAAGAAGAAGGAAAAAAATCAGTTATTAAATTTATTAAAGGGGGATAAAAGAAGAAGGCATTCTGTGTGTATAAAAGGGGATATATAAAAGTTGGGGGGGTCAGCAATTGTTCAGAATATTCATCTTGTTCTACTTTTTTTTTCTCTATTTAATTTACTGCCCTCTTTCCAATTTAATAAAATACCTGAGGGCATGTGGCGCATTACTTCAATTCATTTATTACAATTGTAATAAATATATATTTTATCATTTATATGCTTTTTAACCCAGTCCTTCGTTCAACAGTGTGTTTGTTGTAAGAATAATAAATATTTGTAAGCATTTTTCATAACAAGTAAATATTTAAAGAAATTTAATTAAAATAAATAGAGATTTTTTTTAATGGAATAATAAATTTTAATTCAGCTCTTCTATTTTTAGGAAGGTAATGTCCTTCAAAAGAAAAGGTTAAATTTTCGGTGATTTATTTATTAGAAGAAGAAGATAAAACTTCTTATTAAATTTCAATGTTAAGCAAAAAGTTGAAATTATAAAATTTTTTTATCGTAATAAATATTAATTCGCTTATGAAATTTATGTATCCGTTGTTTCCCCCTGCACCTTCATTCTTGACTGTAATCAACATGGCGACTGGTTCAGAGAACGAATCTCAACGTCTGTATGTCAACGATTCATTCAACGTGACGTAACGCTAACCTGGGATGTTCACATTATATATTTGGATTGCCGTTGTTGTGTACTTTAGAGGAGAGGAGGAGAGTTAAAGCTAAGTTAAGATCGGTATTTTGAGAGTTCGCTCCGCAAGTTAAGAACCAGAACAGGTCTTAGGGAACGTTCAGACTTATATGAGGTTACGTAATTTTCCCTGCAAAATATTTACTACCAGAAACGAAAGACTTGTCTACAGGAGAAAGACTTTTGCGTTGTAGATCGTGAGTCTAAGTTTGCAGTAATCCTCGTATTTTGCTTCTTTCAGTCTACACTGTACAAGCAGCGCCACCAGGGGTTGCTGATGATGAGAGATCGCCTTTAAAGTTAATTGTGTACATTGAGCTTTCATATTGTGATGGTATATAATTTTGCTTTTGACCCATTTCCTGTCTTCCTCTTCTTGCTTGATAAGGCAAAGTTTATGGACTAATTATGTTTTTATTTCTTATTTGGCATTCCCGACTTTTACATGAGGTCCCCTTTTTCAGTGAACTTTAACGCCTTCTTGACGTTGTGCTTATAAGAGGGCCTGAGAAAGGGAGATAAGAACATGCGACGTCCGATCAGTCGCTAAACTACTGATGCCACGAGAGCCGGTAGCCCGCAGGGATTACGATCCATATACCGGTTATATAGGGTCCGCCAAATAACTTTTTTTTAACTACTGAATCGAGTGTAGCTTCGGCTGTGTGGCACGTAGCGCCGTCGTGTTAAAACCAAATGTTGCTAATATCCCAATGCGACAATTTTTGTGAACAGAAATTCGTTCAAAATGGCCCGCTAACGATCGCCATTGACTTTAACGGCCAGTCCTTTCGTTTTTAAATAAAAATGGCCCAATTAAGCCTCTGGACCAAAATCCGCACCAAACCGTGACTCGTTTTGGATGCACCGGGTTTTCAATGTATGAGTGCGGGTTTTCTGTGTCCCAAATAAGACAATTTTGCTTGTTTACATACTCGGCAAAATCAAAACGAGCTCAATCTGAAATGATGATAGATTGCTTTGGGAAGTAACGCGATGGCTTTGGTTTAATTGCTGTTGCATCTAATAACACAATGCCGCCAAAAGAGCGGCAGGAGTTTAGATAGTCTCCAGGTCTCAAGCAAGGAGTAGGGACACGGTCCTGATAGGAGTGCTCTTCATGTTGGCCATCGTAAAGGCGTATGTCTTACGGCTTCCAACTGACTTTAACCTGTATTACACTCTATAAGAGGATGTCTGTTACTAATTGTTGCATTGCAACCCATAGGAAAAATTCGTAGCACCTCCGATTTGAACCCAAAATGCATAGAGAATGGATGATGATTTATAACCGTGCGCCGTGGCACGAAACACAAATCGATATAGTGACAAATTTCTTTTTCCAATTCCATTTTTCTGACAGTATTTTTGCCAACTTCCGACAACTATTGTTCCATACATATAATTTTTAATATGATCTGGCCTTATATTCAACTAAAATTATTTTTACTGTAAAATTAATAAAAACCACCAGTGTTGACTCTAAAATAAGCTGTGATAACGTAAAAACAAATTTATTTTTTTACTGGCGATGCAACTTTTTAGCATTTAAAAATTTCATTTAGAAACAGCAAAAATAGCTTCTAAACAATTAAAATTCTATGTAGAATCATATAATATATAATTAATATTATATATAATATATAATCATATAATATCAGATAAATTATAGGCAGCTAAATAGGGAGGTTATTTTGATAAAAATTTCATTTGTTATGCAACAAACTGGCACGTTTGTCCTTGTCTTTTTATCTCGTGTAACCATAGAGACTCTGCATGAATTTCATCTTAAACCAAAAAAAGAGTTTTTTATTATCACACAATCATATAACTTTTACATATTTTTCTTTTCTTAATTTGACGCTCTCATTCCCTATAAATGAAGAAATATATTCTTGAAAAAATATCTAATTTTGTTTTTATCGTATTATCGTAAATGCCACTCAATGCAGATTTTTTTTTATATTTTTATTTGTTAAATCAGGCAAAAAAAAAATCGATAAATACCTTCAGGCGTTTATTGAATTTATAAATTTTTTCTAACAACAAAAAAGTGTGCACATGAAGAGATAAAAAGGAAATAAATATGAAAAAGGAAAATAATTTTTTTTTTATTCATAAAACAAGAACGAGAAAGAAACGTTCTGGTGAAAATAAGAAAATCAAGTTTTTCTGGCATTTTTATGCAACGAAAACAATACCTAAATATAAAATGACATAAAGCACACATGTTCTTATATAAAACTTATGCTCATGGCAAAGAATTGTTGTTCTTTTAAAAACTGGTAGCATTGCGCTTCTAGTGTAAATTTAAAAAAAAAATGGGCAACTTATATTTTTGGCTTTTTTGAGACCACAAAAACATGTTTGGAACCTCAGCCAAAGTTGCACTGTGCGGCAGAAACAAAGTGTTGTAGCTGTTACAATTGTAACAAAATTTTACAGGGTAATAAAACGAGCAGAGATCGCTAGAGTCTAAGTGTGGAACTTTTTTCATCTGCAGATGTATTAAATTTTCTTTTTTAATGAGAAAAGAAGAAGGATTATTATATATTATAATACTTGTTTAACCAATTTTTATATTAAAGAGGGCTTTAAAAATCTTAAATTAACTGGTCCAAAATTAAAAAAAAAAAAGATAATAAAAAATAAATCTTTTTATTTTAAAAATAAATAGTTTCCGTCCCAAAGTGCATTGCTATTTTTATAGCTTGCTATACCTTTTAATTTAACACATTTTAAACTTTTTCTCTCGCCAAACGTCTCTCTATTTATTTTATTTATTGGTCAAATTTTATTTTATTTATTTTATTATTAGTCAAATAGTTCTAATGAACAGCCAATTTTATTGTCTTTGAATATTTAAAATTCTTAAATTTAAAAAAATTTTAAATTGCATTTTAATATTTCCAAATGAAAGTTTAACGCGACCATATTTTATATGAGCAATTCTTTAACACAGCAGCTCGTTACAGTTTTGTGAATGCTCCTTGAAATATGCAACATTTTATAAATTAAACGTAATAAAAAAATTGCTTACTTTTTTGCTTTTTAAACGTTTAAATTGGCTTTTAATATTTAAATAAATTGTATAAGAAAAAACAAAAAAACCTGTTTAATAAACCACAAAAGGAAATTTCCGTTTCTTAGGTCTCCTATTTCTCTCACACACTTAGTCTATGTTTATGTTTAGCAATTTCAAATTACAAATACTTTATTTATTACAAGTCTATACATTAACACATTCACACACATACATCATGCACAAGAAACAGTTTCCGTAATTTTATGTTTATACTTTTTATCTCATCGTCTCTCTCTCGCTCTCTCACACAATTTCACTTGCTTTGGTATTGTTATTGATGAAGTTAAAGGAGCCAAAACATGGTTTGAGTCTTATAAATAATCAGTGATTTATATACAAAATGTCTATTATATTATAAAAGAATTTTGCCGTTGTTGTTTTTGCTTGCGAGAACATATTTCGATTTAGGCAATAAATATCAATAAAACTAAAGTTTTTGGCATTTATTGAAATTTTTCCTAAGAAATTTTCTCATTGTGAAACAAAAGACAGAAAAAGTTTCAAGTGAAAACTTTAATATTGTCTTGTATTAGATATTTTTGTATCGACAAATTGTAATTTGACATAAATACTCTCGGTTTTAGTTTTATGTACTGCAAAAATAAAAATCAAAAAGTGTAGTATATTCGTAGGCATTCTCATATTTATATATTAAAAGTATATTTTTAGGAGAAATTAAAATTTTAAACTGTTTAAAGTATCTCGGAACTGGATACATGATAATATGTAAAATAAAAATGAACGAACCTAAAGTAGGGCTTAGAAAAAGGTTTGTTCAAACGAAACGCAGCGCTTCAAGAAACTGTGCATTATGGTACAAGATTTAAGCAAATCCTTAAACTTTGTTTACTGAAATTAAAGGAAATATGAGTGTGAATTAATGACAACTACATCTGATAGCGTGAAGCTGTGTTTGGTCAAAACGGAATGGCCTGCTTCTTGCGTTACACACTGCCACGTAAAACAATCAAACAGAAGCGTTTTTTGAAAGTACTTTTAAAGTTAATTTATTTTAAAAGGACTTTTTTTTAAAGAAAACTGTTAAAAAAGTACTTTTTAAAGTAATTTTTTAAAGAGAAAGTACTATTTTGAAAAACATTGTTCAAAGGGGTTTTTCATTTGTTTCCCATAATGTACTTTTTTAAAGAACATTATTTAGAAATTTTTTTATCTTGAATAAAGGTACTTTTAAATGTATTTTTATAGTTACTTTTAAATTAACATCTTTTAAAAGATAATTTCTTAAAAGATGATTTTATATATATTTTTTAAAAGTACATTAAATTAAGTTTTTATGTTAAAAAGTACTTTTGTCAAAAGGTACTTTTTTGAAATGTTCTGTTTTCTTATTTTTGCGCAATCTAAATGATAAGAAATATGTTTTAAAGGTTCTTTCTTAAAGTTGTACTGCAAAGGTACTGGTTTCTGTTTCCAACAATCTTTTTGTTTAAGAAATTTAAGCACTAAATCTTTGACTTCTGAAGAAAAAGCAATAGCATCAAAGTCGTTTTGAATATATTTAAAGAAAACATTTTTTTTTTCTCATCAAAGCTTTACTTTCAGAGTAAAATTTATTGAAGTGTTTAATTTCTCAAAGTATTCTTAAAAGAACAAATTTTGAAGAAAATTTCAAAGAAAAAAAGTTTCTCCTTCAATTACTTTGTATTTCAATGTTGTCACAAAACAAAAAGAAAACAAAAATTTAGTAGAGAAAAATAAAAGTTTTCACTTTTATTGCACTGCATCACTTTTTTTCATCTTTCTTAGATTTTTTTTAATGGTACAATTTCGCTGTTTAAGGAAAACTAAGTAAAAAAACTAAAATAAATTACGTAACTTCTCGTATTCTTATTTACAAAATTAGTTGGTTAAAATGATGATGTTTACAATGTACACAACCTAAGGTAGATACATTCGAAGAATTCTGATGACGGATGTAAGCGATTCAGAAGATGCAGGTGTCTAGTTTTTCTTGTTTTCTTTGAAAAATGTCCGCATATATTTGTAAAATAATTTTTATTTTTAAATAAGAATATTGAAATAAAAAAATGAATTTAAGCCAAAATCAATTTCGAATCGTTTTTAAGTTACGCAACGTTATTGAAGTTTAAAAATTTTTTAAACGATTAATTTCTTTAAGTTTACATTACATTTTACTCAAATCTTACGAACAACAAATACTTTACATGCAAATAAAATGTTATATAAAATCTATATTTGAAAGTGAAAAAAGTTTTTTTTGAAACCGGCAGCAGGTTGTAGATCTCACCTTTTGGGTATTTGCGGTAACAAACGGATAGTAATGATCCGAAAAGTATCCCAAAATTGGACGTCTATAATGCAAGTCGTTAAGATCATGTTGAGCTTAAAAAAACACTCATTACATACGTTCAGTAGGCGTGATACAATTGCAAACCCTTGTAAATATTTTGACAACTAAATGTCGTTAGTTACAGCTGCTAAAACATAACAACTAGAAACCCCATCTCTGATCAAATAAAATAGAAATATTCAATTTAAATTTATAGCTTAATTAGAAATGCAATTTAATTTAGCTTCAAACTAAAGAAATATTTATCTTTTTAATAAAATTGTTTTTCTTTCACCAAAAAAGTGTACAAAACAACCAAAAATATTTTGATATTTTTTCTATGATAAAAATAGTTTCAAATAAATAAATAATAAAACAACAAATAACAAATAATAAAATATCAAGTGAAATGTTTTGCAAGTGCAAATGGGTTGAAAATGTATCAAAAATGTTCACACTTACACGCGTTTGTCACTGGGGATATGAACAGAAATATAAATACTTCCAAGTGCCAACACAAACATTCATAAATCACTTATAAATGCATTGGCATACAATAAATATACTTTCGCATAAATATACAAAGTTGCATAAATATTGTGTAAATTGTTATTAAAACATATAAAAATTAAAATTTTAAATTGCATTAAAATAATAATGAAAACAATAACAAGAAATATCCAATATATTAGCTTATAGAGTTATAGATGTACACATACACATATATATGTTACAAATACTAATGCAAATGGGTGAATATAAGACTGTATGTGTAACGGAAAAATATGTATTTCATGGTATTCACACAAATACAATGTCATAATAAAGTAGTCCATATACAAACAGACACACACACACACATACACATACACACACATACACCCTTTCAGTTATGTCAATATGTACTCATTTACAAATGTGTATATAAATTTTTTAAAGGTTTACTTAATGTATAAATACGAGGATGATTCCATAATTCATGATCGAATAGAAGGAACAGGAATATTTTACACTTTTTTCATAGTTTTACACAAGGTTGCCAGATTCGAATATTACAAAATGCTTGACATGAATTTGTTTACCGATTTTCAAACATAATCACTTTATCGATAAAATATGAACTCGCTTTTGATCACGAAAATTTTGACAAGTAAAAAATTAAATTTTCTTCTTCTTGTAAATCAATAAGGAATTATTTATCTCCCCTTTTTTTAATTTTTTAAAATGAAAATATTTCAAAAGATTTTTATTTTTCCCAGAAAAAAAATGCGAGAAGAAACAAATTTAATCGAAGGGCATAAAAGTTTACTTCTTGCTTAATTTTTTTTTTCATGGGAGGTATCATTGAATACGACATAGGTAGACCGTATTAAACCGAATTTAATGTGCTGGATATTTAATTTTTTTAGCTTACTAGATTAGAAAATATGAATTTTTTAAATTGAAATTGAAAAATTATAAATTTTTACAAATTTTTGGTGAACAATCCTTCACCAGTAAAAATAAAATATTGTTACAAAAATAAGGTTTGGCAACCCCTGTTGTTGTTGTCCGCATGAGCGTGGTGAATAAGTTACATCCACTAATGGTGTGTGAATAGAATAATACCACAATTAGCTAACACAAAGCTTAGCAACCTCAATGGCTGCGTTGATAGAGGTACTTGCTGTAAAAAAGAAGATCGTGAGTTCGACCCCACCTTCAGACATGCATACAACGGAAAATCGTAATTGATATAATGCAATGAAAAATTAAGAAGCAGCAGTACAAACAAACCACCCGAGAAGCAAAAGATAATTATCGTCTGAAGCTTTATGATGATAATTTATTAAAAGACGTCTATTTACAATAAGAGAAAGAGCTCTAGCTGTTAGCGCAAAGAAGTGTAACAGCATAACAACAACAGTTTATGGATTGAGATGTGTGTTGAGTTGTATTAGATAAAGGGGTTGTCTGTGGATGGTTAATGTTACTAAACAAGACATTGAGTAATTAATTTCTTGCCGGAGTAACACAGTAATTTCGCCTGGATGGCTACCTTTGTAGTAATAACGCATGGTTATTAAATACGAGACCACAGGATTCACAAGACCGTAGTATCAAGCAGTATAGACAGATAAAGTCCAGATTTACACTATGCAATTTTTTGAGGCATTTTTTTCTCAAATCTATTTAAGTAACAGCGTTATGCGTTATCTGAAAGTAAATATTAGCAGCAGTAATATCCCCTCAAAACTCAAGCAATACCATATTACTTACTCCTCCTGACTCATCTACAAACAGAAATTTTTTGCCAGTTTCATGAAAAATTGCATTGTGTAAATGCCGTAAAAGCCAAAAAGTACGAGTGTAGTATTTATAATGAGCCACAGTGGTTTTTGCAATCAATCTGTGTTTGTCTAAAAAGGGAAAAACGTAACAATATATTATCGCACATCTAACCTTTTCTTTACTAAAATGCATTATAACAAAATTGATTGCTGCTACTGAACCTCCTCGAGTTAGATCTATTTTGGGAAATTTCAAGTTTAGCCTATATTTTCTAAAATGCCAAGAGTCTAATTGAAAATGAAAGCAAGTCGATGTTGGAACTTAACTGTTTTGCCTCCAGTGATAAATGTTCACTACTAATTGATTTAAGCTTTATGTGCCTTTAAATCAGCCCAAATATGTTTGTGAAGTTTGCGTGTGTAATTGTGTAGTCATTGATTGTATTGTTGTTACAAAGAAAAAAAATCCAATCCATTTGAAAATAAATTAAAATATTTCGATTGAATTCATTTTAATGCTTCTTTAAAATTATGGCATACTTTCAGGCAAATTTAAAAAATAACCAAACATTTATTGCCTACTTTATGGATTTGTTAATACATAAAAGAGAAATTATGACTGATTTTAAAGATATAATAAATTATTAACATTTAAGTGAAGATATTATAGCACAAAATAATTGTTACGTTCTTTACTTATGAAATGGAGCACGTCAATTATTTATTTATTTTAGGCTTCTGTGAAACATGATTTTTTAGCTACTTCTTCCACTCTTAGCAAACTCAAGCAGCCACGCACGTCGCAAAATTCCATTGCTCTGGCGGAAATCGAACTACTCGATGTCTTGCTAGGCAAACATGTGCCTTGAACCCGCATAGTGGAGATTCAACCTCATTATCAACTGTTATATCAATCAGGTCTTTAACCAGCTCAGCCCTGACTGCCACACACTGTTGTTATAATATTAGCTCGGCCCTCTCTTCGTTTTGTCATACAACTGATGTCTTCTAGTATAAGGATTCAGGATTTCTAAAATTGTCGTCTGCATTTATTCTTCTCTGAACAAATCATTCATCGCGACTACTCAACAAAAAATTATGTTTCTTTGCATTCAAAGCTCAAATCCTTACTCGTCTATTTCATACACACACACACACACACCTTTACCAACGCATACAATGAAGTTGCTCAACCTGTTTTCCTTTTATTAAATTTAGACACACTACACTTTTTAGGTGGTGAAATTAAATACATCTCAGCTCTGTTTACTACACATACACAAAAACGTTAACGTCTGTATTTTTCTAAGAAGCGAAAATGTAATGAAAATGTTATTTGATTTATCTGGGGTGAATATTGTTTTGGTTCACGTTTGACCTTTAAAACCAGTTTTGGTCAGGTTCCGTTGTGTAATTTAGCATAAAAAACATGCAGTTATTTTTTTTCACCGTCTCTAAAATTAAATTTGCATTAACGAAATCTAGAAATTCGTTACCGAAACCCAACTTTTCTGCGTACACGCATGTGGTTTGTTGAGAGTACATCCATTTGTGGCCATCAGGCAAGTGAATGCAAATTTTGACTGGATAATTTTGAGCAATACATTCGAGCTTTAGTTTAAAAGCAATCGCTCTTCATACCTTAAAAACTACGTTACCTAAACTCCTGTAATTTGCTGAAGATCTGGCATACTACATCTTTCATAAAAGTTATGGCAATTTCTCGCCAAACGTGGCGATAAAGAACCTTTTTGGCGATTAAAAATTTTATAATGGCGAGAAGTAAAATTGTTGGCGATTTTTAAAGATTTTTCTACGATGACATTGCATTTAAAATAGATAAAATTTTGGCAGCTTTATAATGTGTGTTTTAGGTTGACTAAGAATGTTTGTATTATGGCGAATTAACTGAATTCGCTTCGAGTCCTTTATTTGTTTATACAAAAATTTATTAATTTTAGAATTAAAAGTGAAATAGCAAAGACACTTAAAGAAAAAAGCAGCAAGATAAAAAATCGGAGTTAATTAAATTAAATGAGAAATGGCATCGACACCAAAAAAAGTTATAATTAAGAAAATAGCGATGAATGAATAAAAAATTGAAAAAGGAAAAACATTTACAAAATTCGTTTTTAAATATAGACAGCATTGATTTTTGCACAAAATTTTGAACTGAATTGAACAAGACTGTTTTAAATGTAACTGAGACGTTATTTATACAAGAAAGGTTTTTTTTTCTATATTTAAGAAAGTTGTTAAAAGAAATGCTTGATCGGCTTTCAGAAAACATATCGATTTTTAAAGTTTATTGTCAATTTTCAAATTATATTTTCTGCAGTTCAAGAAGCTTTTGAAAGATTTAGAGACCCTAATTATTTTACTAAACAGTTTATATAACTATAATATTATCTATTTTTTACATTACTGACATTTGACAAGCCCTTTGGCGAGAAATCTCGAAAAAAAAGTGGCAACACTGCTTCAAAGTATTGAAGTCTTCAGTGTTAATATTTTCCCTTATTTATTTTTTTTTACTGTTTTATGTTTTTAATATTAATTTTTTCTAAATGGAAATTTATTATAATTTATGCCAAGTGTTAGCAGTAAGTGACCTTAGAAAACCAAAAAAAAAAACAAACAACAAATCTTTTACTTGGAAAATAAATTCAGTGTTTAAAATCCCCTAAAGTATACTACTAATTTATATTTATTATATTTTGTTGGAATGCGAAATAAGAAGTTTATTTACATCTTTTAAAATTGTACAATTTTCCTTGATTACTTTTATCTCTAAAATGGCTAATACTCTGCTCAAAATATGATGGCGATGATGATGAGATGGTGACGAGCATGAGTAAGATTTGTACATTTATAAAATATTTTTCTCTTCATCTCATTCCTTTACTTTTATTTCAACGAAATAAAAATTTTTTCTAAAAGGACTACATTTTTCTTGTAGCTGCTTTATTTTATTTGGCCTCTTAAAATGATTTCATTCATTTATTAGTCACGTGTATTATAATTCTTAATTACGAATTTTCCCCATTTGTATCTTATCTAAGAATAAATTATTCTTTATGGCAGCAACTGTATTTAATGGAACATCTTTAGAATTTAATTTTTAATTATTTGTTTTGCATTTTGTCGTAGGTGTTTTATAATTTCTATACACCTTGATTTCATATTTCACTAATTCATCAAAAGTTGTTTAAAACGTAATTATTTCATCACTTGGATAAAACATTTTTTATAAGAAAAATAAAAACTATTAAACTCTTAAGATTAAGTGATGTAAATAGACTTTATATATTTAAAATATGAAACAAAAACATCAATCAAAAATTTATTATTATTACGAGGGCTGCTCTATATATTTCTGGCCTAATAGTGAAAATGCGAATATTTATAATCAAAAATGGTTTTATTGTTTTTTAAAGTATTCTCCAGCATGATTTATACACTTTTGAATGCGCTCAAACCAGTTGTCGAAGCACTTTTTCCCCTCCGATTGAGACACCTCTAAAACATGGTTTTTGAACACTTCAACAGCTTCTTCTGGCGACGAAAATCGTTGACCACACATTTTTTTCTTGATGTGCGGAAACAAGAAGAAGTCATTAGGTGCCAAGTCAGGGCTGTACGGCGGATGACCCATTAATTCGACGTTTTGGCCGGTCGAAAACGCTCTGGTTTGAGCCGATGTATGAGAGCACGCATTGTCATGGTGAACAATGATTCGTCTTCTCTTGTTGGGTTTTCGAATTTCTCTGATGACTTCGGGCAAACAAATTGTAGTGTACCACTCAGAAGTGATTGTCCTACGATGCTCAAGCGGAACAGTCGCCACATGACCAGTTTTGCCGAAGAAACAGGCGACCATTTGCTTCGAAGTGCTTCTTCCACGAACAACTTTCGTTGGATTTTGCTCGTCTTTGAAGACCCACACGGTCGATTGTTGTTTCGTTTCGGGCTCATACGCATAGATCCATGATTCGTCACCTGTGACGATCTTATAAACGTCTTTTGAAGCACCGCAATCATATTTTTGCAACATTTCTTTGCACCAATCGACACGAGCCTTTTTTGAGCGACTTTCAAATTGTGCGGGATCCAACGAGAACAAACCTTTTTTACGGCCAGGTGTTCATGCAGTATCGAATGTATGCTGGTGGAAGAAATGTCCAAGGATGTCTCTATCTCTCGGTATGTCGCATGTCGAACTTGCATTATGAGTGCACGCACGGCATCAATGTTCTCTGGCACAACAGCCGTTTTTGGACGACCTTCACGGAATTAGTCTTTGAGCGAGCTTCGGCCACGATTAAATTCATTATACCAATTTTTCACAGTGCTATAGGATGGTGCTTCATCGCCATACAAAGATTTAAGTTCATCAATGCATTCTTGTCGTAATAATCCACGTCGAAAGTTGTGAAAAATGATGGCACGAAAATGTTCACGAGTTAATTCCATTTTTTTCTATATTAATTTTTTCAAGTCACTGTAAACAACACAAATAATGGTCGTACGTCAAAACGTTTTGAGTACGATTATGCTTAAAAATGACAAACTTTCCAATGGAAATGTCAGATTGCACTTGGCAGCACTCAGTGTTGCCAGGCCAGAAATATATATAACAGCCCTCAGTTAGTGAAGGTTAACAATTGTTTTTTTAAAAAATACTCACGAAATCTCATGAAATATTTGTTATTTAAAAAAATATATATATGACTCGTTTTATTGTAAGGAAATAACATTCGCATCGGTGGTTTCTCAACAAATTTTGTATAAAAAATTTTAAATTCTTATGTCGTAAAATAAATTAAGTAAATGAGTATTGTATTTTTTACAAACAACATTTAAATTTTAATATGAAACACACTGCGCGATAACTCACGACGATTATTTTTTAATATCAGGTGAGTAATTGTCTTCATGAGTGATTGTCTTTGTTCACCCTTGTCATATCGTGAGAGCCAGTCTCTAGTTTCAATCGAATAAACTGTTGTCTTTGTAACTTTTTGTATTCCCAAAATGATACTTTCTTTCAAATTGTGTTCCTCCAAAACCTAAAAAAAATCTTTCTTTTGACTTGACTTTGGAATCAATTAAAATAATAGAAATTGATTGTAGACTCGGGTATTTCAAATGTCTTTATGTTTTTAAGATTCCGAATGTCTGGAGTTAAAGTGTTTTTTTTTTATGTACTGGAAAATTAATGTTTATGAGTGATACCAGAAAAACGTCAAAATGTTACCATTTTCCAAACAAAAATCGTCAATCTCGGGAAATAAATAAAAAAGCTCAAAGTTAAGTAAAATTTTTACATCTTACGTCTGGAGAGTATTAATCCAGGAATAACTTTTAATAAACTGTATGATCTGAAGGTGGAAAAGGGAAGCATTTTTTATTATTATTATTTTATTATTTTACCACAACAGTCAATCAAGGTCGCTACAATCAAATTTAATAAAAGCATTAGGGAGCGAGAGAACAGTGGGAACACAAAGAAATATTAGGGAGGGAGAAATGGAAAAATTAATTATAAAGCAGTTTCAAAGGATTTTCATATAAGAAATTCAGTTTTTGGGGCAAAAAATTACATTTTTTAGTGATCACAGCTTAAATCCCTTTTCCTCCTAGGACGCATAGTTACCGATATAAATGAGTTTTAAGTTTTCCATGTAAAAATATGTGCACGTTATATCGACATGACCAAAAATAACAAAAAATATTCCTGAACTTTTTCGCGAAGTAAATTTTAGACTTTTTTATAAGTTTCCGTTTTTTAAATACAAATTTCGGCTGTCCGTAGTAAAATAATACTCGTAATGATAAAAAATAATGAAACCAACAATACTTTAAAACATAAAAATTAATCCAAATCTGATTTATTTTAAATTACATAATAGATAATCCTACACATATGCAAACAATTCTTTGGTATGCTTTAAAATAGTTTTTTGTTTTCATAAATCGCAGTGTTATTTAAGGAGCTTCAATTAATTTAAAAGGATTAAAATTCTCTATTGTGCCATTTAAACCACAACTTTCAGTTTTGTTTTGAAAAAGCTTTTAAAATTAGAACTATAGAGAAGGGAAACCACAAAATCCATCTCATGCTCCAGTTAAGATGAGATTGTACAAAAAGGCAAGAGAATGACAAAAATAACCAAAAGTTAATCAATTCAAATGTCGTAACCATTAAACGAGAACTCCATTAACACAAATAGACAAAGGCAACAACAAAAAGTAAACGAATGTGACCAATAAATCATCAATTTACTCATTCACATGGAAATTTCAAAAACACATCGTTACATAAACTATTTGCCAGAATACAAATCCAGTTTAACTCAATCATTTGGTTATGAAAGTTACGAGAATGTGTGGAAATGATTTCCCTTTTTTATTAAGCGTCACAAAAAGGATTAAAGACATGAACTGAAGAAGAAGAAGAAAAAAAGATTTGAAGTAAATAAATGACAGTGAGTAAAAAGAATTTTGTTTGTGGCTGACAAAGAACATTAAATAAATATTATATTTACTAATAAAACACATACTCAAGTAAATTTACATACACACACAACTTTCTTCATCTATAGAAAAAGTTGCGTTTACATACACAAATTATATTTTCAATTTGTTTTTTTTTTAAGAAATATGCAAGAAATAATGACAATCTTTATATGTCTAAGCAAAAATATTTTCAGTTGGTGATATTTTTCTTCAACAACTTTTCACTTTATTAAATGAAATACTATGTCAACAAGTTATTTCTCGTGTATTAGTTGCATGTTGTATCCAAATAAAAGAGGCTACATGAGCACAACTCAGACATAACACAAACACTGGAAAATGAACTCATGAATACAAACATCAAACAAATTTGCACTACTCCGCCCAATAGAAAACGTAATAAAAGAAATTTGATACGTCAAGGTAAAACATGCAATACAAATCAAATTAAAAATTGTGTCACAAACTGTTACTTAATATTGCAAAATAATACACAACCAACAATTTCAATAAAAGTATTTTTTATATTGCATATTTTAAAGGCTTTATAAAAAAAATAATTAAAAACATTGCATACTTTAGAGGGGTTTCTTTTTTTTCATAATTTCTGTACACTTTCAGGGTTTTAATCAATTAAAGAAAGAGTACAAAAGTTATTACACATGCACACTTGCATACATACATTTATACGAACAGAAGCTTATAGACATGATGTTACTAATTGCAAAGCACGAATTCACCTTGTTGTTGCATATAATGCCATTTGCTTATTTTTTATAAGATCAACAACAAAGTTTTTGTTGTTTTAAATTCTTTCAAATTCAAAGAGTAACGAAAGAAAATAATTAAGAAAATTTTTGCAAATGCGATTATGTGGCAGCAGCAGTAGCATACAAAACTACGCACACATACAGACAGACATACACACACCTTTATGCCAAAACAATTTATTTCAAAGGCAAAAATATTATTAAAACAATAACATAATAAAAAATTATTCAAAAGAAAGAGAATTAAATTTTAAAAGGTAAAAATCATATTAAAAGGAATAATTAAAAATTATGTATTTTGGAATTTAATTTCATTTTTATCTTGTTAGTAATTTTAATTGGTTGTGTTTTTTAATTAAATTTAAAAGTTAAGAACAATAAAAATTTTCAGATGTTAAAATATCTTTAAACTAAATGAGAGTTTTAGCCAAAATATAAAGGAAACTTAAAAGCTTTGGTTAAAGATTTTTTTTATCTCTGAGATAAAGAGCTTTTAAGCAAAACAGTTACTTAGACAACAATTCTACTAACACAAGATAACGATTTACAAAATGTAAAAAGAGACGAAAATCAGAGAACATGAAATTTTTTTCCTGTATCGTTTGGGGTACTTTATTGTTTGAAATGCTCTTTGTAAAAGGTACTAGCTTTCAACAGGTGCGTTTTGTAAGGCTACTATTTTGGAAAGAATTTTTATTAAATTAATAAAATTTGTGAAAGATATAATATTCTAAAATTTACTTTCCGTAAAAAGTGCTTTTGAGAAAAGACACTTTATTCATATTTCTTTTTTAAAAGTACTTTTTAAGTTTCGCAAAAGTCTTGTTGTAACAGGTACTTTTAAAAAAGATAATCAACTGTTTAAAAACTTCTTTTTTAAATGTTCCAAAAAAATTTTTTAATAAATTTTTACATACTTTTTTTTATAAATAAAAGTGGCTTTTTTGTTTAAAAAGAACTTTCATTAAAGTTATCTTTTTAAGGTGTGTTGTGCTCAAAAAGGTTATAATCAGAAGTACTTATTGAAAAATAATATTTAATAAAAATATTTAAAAGACAGGTACTTTTTTTAAAAAGTACCTTTTTAACAAGTACTTTTTAGGGAAAACATTTGCCAAATGAACTTTTTGTTGCATTTTAATAATGTAAGATAATTTTTTACGCTATTTTTTTAAAAGGTACTTTTTGTAAATTTTGTACAGTACTTTTTTATAGGTACTATTTTAATATTTTTTTAAATGTTCTTTGAAAGAATTTTACTTCAAATACTCGATATTATTTAGCGAAACTTGAAAATGAAAATACAATTTATGCAGCTTTAATCCCATAATGATTAAATGATTTGTAAAACAAATGCATAATTAAACTTGAATTATAAATCTAAATATAAATATAAAAGCTTATTTTAAAAATATTTTTCCTTTCGAAAAGTAGGAAACATATAATTTATGCTTCCTTCACTTCTAAAAAAAATACAAAATTGCATAAAGACAATTCTTTCTATTTGCATTTCCTGTCAGTCCTTTGACATTTTATTATTTAAAAATTTCTTTATAATTTTCTTTCCACCCACAAACTTGTTGTTTTGTTTTTTCTTTTTGCTTCTTTTGAGTTTTCTTTTGCACAGTTTAAAGTTTCCTTTAAAAAGCAAAGAGTGTAAAGAAATTCTTTAAAGAAAAAGAAAAAACTCATTTCATTTTGTTCGTTAAAATGAGTCAGTGAGTTCCCTGCAATTGCATTTGTAGAACAAAGTTTATTTTGCATGAAACTTGAATTTTCTTTTTAAAACTTCCTCTTTACTCCCTGTCATAAAAAAAGTTTTTTTTTTATTTTACAGTTAGAAACAATGGTGAACAAGAAACTGGGTTAAGCTTCTTGCTTTAGTTTTTTTCTTTATTATTTGAAGAATCAAACAATTGATTAAACGATTTGTCTTGTCTTTGATTTAAAAGTTAAAAATACATAAAACAAATGTTTGCAATTTTCTAAAGAAAATAAAAAAATTATTTAATTTATGCCTAAATGTAGGCAACATATTTTTTTAAATTTAAATACCGCACAAAAGTAAGAGATGCAAAAAAGATAGAATTTGAAACTAAAAGTTTTTATTGCGATTTTATTGCTATAAATTAGAATAGAAATTAGCCATGAACATAAACATGAATAAACATTTATCTCAGTGGGTACTTTTACTTTCAATTTAGATTTATAATTTGCAAATTGCATACTAGGAAAGAAGAACATTTATGTAGAAAATATGTTTCTGTTTCTGTAAAGGGGATACAATTTCATAAAGTGGATGATAAAAAGTATTTTTTATAAAATTTTAATATTTCAAAGAAATTTTTGAAAAATTTGCAAATGTTCTACTAAAGTTCTTTTTTGAATTAAATGCTTAAATTCATTTTTACAAAGAATATTTAAAATTTATAACAAGGAAAAATGTCAAGCTTAAAAATGGACTGGCCAAATAATCTTTTGTATTTTCAGCAGATTTAAAAGAATTAATTTGGTACTGCTAAATCAAATTGTGGTCGTGTACATATCATATGGTTGTGTGCTTTAAAGTTTGCAGGAAGACACTTATTTTTTATTAAGACCCGTCATTAGATAACCTCAAGTTATGCGACGCATTGCGTTTTATGCGGACAATCGATTTTAAAATTATCACTGGACATTTGACCACACTAGGATGGACTCTTAATAAAGAATGTGTTGTACAAAAAAAGTCTTGTTTCTGGAACGAGTCACCAATGTTAATTAGAGCGTGTCACGTCGATGCTCATTTAGGTCAAAGTTGAAAGCCTTCCTTTCTGCCACCAATGAGTTCTTTCATCATCTCCTCTAAGCGATCGCTTAACTCCCAAAGAAAAAACATTTAAGCGACGGCACACTCATGTGCTGTTGTATTCATTGCAAGACCTCTCTCTGAATGCATTTTTGTTAAATATTTTCTTTAGTATTTGCTCATTTAATTTAATTGTTATTCCTTAGTTGGTCTTAAGTTCGTTATAACTTATAACTAATTAAATAATTAAATGCAAATTTTTTTAAAAATCACTTTAATAATAGACTAAAGCTTAACTAAAGGACAATAACCAATTTCTAAAAAATATATTTCAAATAAAATATTCCTTACAATTTTAATAAAATGTTGTTTTATTTAAGTAAATTTTTTTTTAATTTTTATTTTTTTTTATTTCTTAGAAGTAATACTCGTAAAAGCCGAACCTTCATTTTGGTAGACTTAAAATATAATCATTTCCAATTAATTTTGCATTTACTCTTTCTTTTGTTTACGACTTTGAATACAAAATTAAATGTGTCATTCACTCTCAATCAAATCACAACCAACTGCGTCCAATTAAGCCCTTTTAATTACTTTTTTTTTTCGTTTGACTAACTTTGGGTTTTGTTAATTCGCAATAATTCAAAAAAACTAATTTGTTTTTACCCTTAAATTTAAAATAGCAAATATTTCTCAGGGTCTAACATAAGGCTAAATAAAAAGTTGAAAAATGTGGCATATTTAAAGGGCTTACAAAAATTATAATAAATAATAATAAAAATAAAAAACAGGGATTTTGTTACATAAAATTTTAAACCTGATCAATAAAATTAAATTAACTTGAATGAACAATAAACAAAGAGATTTAAGCGAAATCTGATTAAAAAATCTGCAAATATTAATTTGCAAGAATTATTGACATTTTTGTTTATTAACAATAAAAATTGATTTAAAAAATTAAATGTTTTATTAATCAAATCATGAACTTTGATATTTTAAATTAATTATTTATTTTATCCACCTACGCCTCAAAGTATACTATAAAATAATTTTTAATATACAGCCTTTAATTATCCCATTATTTTGTTTTTACTGTGTTTTTGTCGCATTTGTTTGCGTTAAATATACCTCAAACTTATATCTTCATTCTCATGCCTTTTAATCAAAAATATAGTTTCGTTATAAAGCGGTTAATTTAATTTGTTTGGTAACGTTAAATGTTTAGCATTTTATATGTTCCTCTTTGTTTTGTCCTTTTGTATTTGGGTGAGTAATTTAACCAACCCACAAATATGCTACAGTTTTATGCATAAATTTCTGCCTCAAGTACTGTCTGATGTTTTTTTTTTAGTTAAAAAGTTAGAAGATAAGTAATGTGACCTTTTATATAAAATTTTAATACATTATTTTGTATTTTACACCCTTAATAAACGAACGCAGGCAGCTGTATGTGTGTGCGGGAGGTAGAGATCTGTGCCCCTAAGTTCCGTGTTCTATAAGATTTAGTAAATAATAAGGTTTTTCTTTTTTTTTCTGCTGATTGCAAGTACCTGCACGGCCTTTTTTATTTTTGCTTAACTCTACGAGGGCACATTATAAAATCTATATTTCTTACTCTGACTATACTTGGTCCTGCGGTCTCTTGCTCTCTTAACGTACGCTATTTCAAACGCAGCCATCTATGCTACACCACTGTGTTACTCCGACGATACACAAGCTATTCGATGCTTTATAAGCCATCCAGAACTTGTTTTTTCATTTACATCCAAACCAGTCCTCTTAGACACATGTGCCAAATACTGTTGTTAATCCCCTACGCTAACAACTATATTTTTTTTCGTTACCGATGTTGAGCATTATATTGGCTACTACAATTCGCTGCGCAAGTCAGCACCCAAGTAGAACTAATAAAATTCGCCATCTTGTTTTACAGCAAGCAGTCACCGTGGCCGCTCAACTTATGTTACCTTATTGACATATTATTCTACACTCACACACCATATTGCTCACGGTGAATTAACTTTATTCACCACCGTTTTTTACCACGCACTTTTGGACAACGACAATAACAACACTGTTTCTTTTCAGATATCGAGGGGTTGCCAGATCTTATTTATGTAACAATACTTTATTATCCCTTTACTACAACATAAAAAAAGTAAAGTCTTTCTTTCTTTTTTTCTAACCGATTCCTTGCGATACTTCTTCCAAATCCATTTTTAAATTCTTCGATTGGGTAAATAATTTTAAACTGTGATATATGTTTAAAAAAAACTTAACGTTCTGACGAATGAAAAAGTCTTCCAATATGTGTTTTCAGATAAGGGCATTTATCTAGTAATTCAAGCGGCTCGTGGACCTCCTATTTTAATACAGACTTACCTGGGCAAAATAAGACTCTTAGTAGGTGGACTTGATTGCTCCCCTCTATAAGCTGAACTAAACCAAATGGAAGGAACGGGTGTATTTGAAGAGGAGATGGTAAATCGCTGATGTATTTACAGTGTATAAATATACAAGAAGATGACTCCAGAAAAAGATAAACTGAAAATGTCTGGAACATAATTCTTCGATGGAAAAATTCACTATTCACCAAAATTCGCACTTGGAATACAGTATGTATTATCTGAACGACTGGAGTGGTGTACGTAAAAAAAGATAATCGATCAAGTATACTTGATAGCTTTCTACCGCTTTAACTAACGCATCAATCTGACCTGGCCCAAGAAGATTCAGGGCTGACTGCCCTGGAAATTCTGATCCAGTTTTGTTCCGAGAAGAAAGAATCGTCTTTGAAAGCATAAAAGAAACTAAAAATAGAGTTTTACAATGGACAGCTAAAAAAGGTTGAGAAAGAAGTTTAGAAATGGCAAACCTAGAAAATCAGACCCGATTCAGGTTCAGAAATTCTTGTTCAGTGAGGCAAGACTCCACGAGAGTAAAGTTTTAGGACACATACACAGATAACTAGTTCAGGAAATGCTAATACTATAGTCTTGAATAGGAAATCCTAAAAAGTCTAAAGACAAAAGTTAGCCGTCCTCTTCAATAAAACTCAAATAAAGTTTTCAAACGAAAGAATTCCGCAAAGGGCCCAAACGACAGTAGTCTAGTTTACTATGCCTCCGCCAATTCAATGATATGGATTTCTTCATATTGATTTCTGCAATAGAGGAGAATCAAAACTAAAAATTATTATTTCTCATTATTTGGTCAATTTAGCTCTGGATATAAACTTGTGAAATTTCGAATCTCTTCCGCCATGGTCATTCAACTTTACAGATTTATTCAGATTTAGATCTTTGTGGCTATTTCCTTTTCCAAAATTTGATGATTGGATTTTAAACCAGCTTTCAAAAGTTGTAAGACCACTGGATGAAGCGTTCAAAACGTATTAACCTAGCGCAGATATATTTTATGTGTGTGAAGAAAAATACGTTAAGTTAAATACGTTTTAAAAAAAATTGTAGCATGCGATAATTTTTTTTCTCCTGTGCTGTATACAATTTGTACTGTAAATTCCGGACTTTTTTTAACAAATACGATTACAGCAATAAAACCCTTCGATCTCCGAGAATCAAACCTATTGGGAAATCAAGGGCACATCTCTACTTTTAAATTTTAATGTGGCAATATTGTGCCCACTATAAAGTAAGAGTAACTTTAAAAACTTGAAAAAAAAACAAAAAATTGAACTTCCAAACTTAAAAGTGAAACTTTTGATTTTTGAAAAACTTATTTGCGAAATTGAAACCACTTTTGATTGGAATTGAGTTCTGTGACATGCTCCATTATAACCATTATCAGAACTACAGGGTGTGTACACAAGTAGTCCTTTCTTTATGACAGTAAATATGAAGTGTATTTATGTGTTCTTTTATTAAGCCTTTGCGTGCGTGTTTGTTTAACGATTATTATTACTCGTGTGCTGCTGAGGAAAATGACGACGGCAAAGATTCTGACATTAAAATCCCGATGTTTGTTGTTATACATATTTATATTTATTCGAGGATGAGACATGGCAACAACCTTAAATGACGGCGGAGCCTTCTTCATAAATAAGAACTCTAACGCAGACAAACGCACACTTCTTTTAATATGCGTGTTTAGCATTTATGCGACAAATTTGTTATTAATTTTTTTTCATATTTTTTCTCCAAGTTCCTTTACTCTTCATGATCTATGCTTATGAAGAATTTACACTTCAACAATGAATGTTGTTGCTTTTTTATTAAAAACTCTTCCTCTTTTAATTGTAATGTTTTAAACTACTTCTCTCTCTCTCTCTCTCTCTCTCTCTCTCGTTTTCCTTCCTTTTTTTGCTGTTGGTATTTTTACACACTTTTAACCATTTTCGCCCTGTCGTGTACTTGTTGTAATGAATAAATGATTTAAATGCGAAAAAAGGCGTTGATGTTTAATTTATTATACCATTATGGTTTATTATGTTGATTGTTGGTTGTTGGAGGCTTTACGACTCCTTTTTCATAATTTGTTAATACATAAATATTTAAAAAAAAATTATAGCATACTTTTAGGAAACGTTTTAAAATGAGTTTTTCTTCATTCGACCAACAAATATATGTCGCATGTTTGATGATGGTCAACATTTTGTTTTAATTATAATTTGCCGCTCTTGGTATGTTTTCATAACATACCAAGAGTTACAAGTTGAGTTTTAATGGACAGTTTAGAGCCAACAGATAATTTAGCTTTTCATTTCGAGTTGCCATATTTTTCCTTTTATTAAAGTAAATAAATTTAACCCACACTAAATTATAATTGTGGAAAGAACACAGCCCCAATTATTTAAATGAAAAATATATTTTTAAATGTTTTCAACCGCAAAACCGCGGATAACAAGTGAGCTACATTGTTGTACTTTTAAATTTATAAAATATCCAAATGAATAATTTTAATTCGGCTTAATTGCGTGTATACTTTAGTTTTAAAATTTATTAAAAAAGAAAGATTGATGAGCAGAATGCTGATAACGGTTAAAGTTATTCAGAAAATGCAGCATTACATTTTGTTTAAAAATGTATTAACAATTTTTGCGTCTTCATAAATTTGGAAATTAAAATATACTTCAACTTAAGCCGAAATTAAATTGTTCATTTTGTTACAGTGCAAAATTGCTCCGACTTACAATATCCAAAATTAAAAATTATTAAATTTAATTCACTGGACGGTTATGAAAAAGAAACATAGATAAATTTTATAATTATGCTGTAGTTAAGGAGGTAGGCACATTGACTATAAATCTGGTTGGCCACGGTTCAAGCCCGGCATTCAAAAAATAGAAATGTTTTTTTTCTGTTTTTCTGTTGGTATAAATACATATTCAGAATGAACATAACAACATGCAGCCTCCTTTGTCGATACTTCTTCATAACATGCATATTCGACGAAGATATAAAATAACTAGGAAAACGGCTATATTTTTCCCCTTTACCACCTGTCGTATCTCTCATCTATCCCTTTACTTATAGAATGTAGGACGGTAACGAAAAATAACTAAATAGGTTCTACTGTAATTCGTGAACTTTTATAATATAAAGGTTTAACTTTCCTTCTATTCTTACTCTTATCAACAGCAATTTCTAAGAAGGCATTGTTGTCTTACCTTACTTTTATAATTTATAATTCGGATATGCCGAATCTACCCTTCACAATCTATGTAAATCTGGTTTAGTGAATCAAAAACCCAAATATTGGGGTAACAGAGAGTCAAAAATTAAAAAAAAATTCACATTTGCCCTTAATGGGTTAAGCATTTTTTAAAAATTTTAGTATTTCCTTAAAGATTTCATCAATAGCTTTTAAATGAGACCCATATTGATACTGTAAAAAATTTGAAAATTTCAGAGCCCCGTAACTCGGAAAATATGGGGGAGCGCCAATATTTTCACGTGATGTTCTTTTCTTATTTTTTAATTCTCTATCGCCCCATATATTTTTTTTATTGGAGTTGCTTTATTGTTCTAAATGACATGAAAATTTTAAAGGTGGGCGTGATGTTGTAGGACATGAATCGATCAAGCTGATTTCCAATATAACGTTTTTCGAGACTATATCTCATCGATTGACATATTTTTTTGTGAAATAAAGTCAAGTCAATCGGCAGGCTTGATTTCAATACTAAGACGGGCGGACAGACGGACATCGCTCAACCGACTTCGCTATGCATAAGAAGTCAGAATATATATAAGTTATGAGGTCGGAAATAGTTATTGTAGAAATTACACACAGAATGACAACATCATCTGTGTCCAACATTCGAAGAAAATGATTTAAGATATCTCTGCAATAAATGGCGGTTTTAAAGAGCTATCGAATTCCTAATTTGAGGGAGTATTAAAAAAATAGAAGTTAAAGGTTGACATAATAAAGAATATCGTTCTAAAAAAGGAAACTCCAAAATTTTACTGTACAAGTTTTTTTTAAACAGTTGGTAACTTCTTTTTATAAACAGTATTTTTAACTTCCATTTTTTATTATATTATATTCAAAAATTCCTTACATTAAATTGAAATAATTTTTAAATATAAAACACAAACAAAAAAATACACTTTTTTATTTAATTTACGAAAAAAAATTATAATGAAATGTAAAATTTGAGTTATAAAATAAAATTATTTTCTTCTCACATGCTACAAGGCACGAACAGTTTTGAAATTAAGTTGACGCAAGGAATTTTTTAAATAGATTTCTATACACACACACACACACACGCTATGACTGTATAAATGAATATATGTATTTATTTATGTTTAAATGAATGTATGCATAACAGCTTAAACGACTTAGCTCATCCATAAAGAAAGTAAAAATTAAAGTTAAACTAATCATGAAAAACTACTATTTTAATTTTTTTAGAATTTGGATGAAATTGTTTGATCGAAAATTTTTAAGCAATAATTCTTTTTTTTTCAGTGTATGAACAGGTACGTGCATGCAACAGTGAATGAATGCACTTGTGAACATTTGCTTTTCATTAAACTTAAATAGCTTTGTTTTAATTTTATATAATCAACTTTAAATATTTGTATCAGGGTTGGAAAACTTGATACAATTGCAGTTTCGTTGGTACTATTCAAAACTGTGCAATACCGTGTCTTATATGGTATAATTGAAAAATTTTCCCACTTTCTAAAACTTTAAGTCTTGATTTTCTTTTATTTTTTAAAAAAATGCTCCAAGTTCTAAAAATAATGATTTAAATATCAAAATATCGGGTGTTATTTTAATCCGGATAGAACTTTAAAAATAACACTTAAAATTAAATTTTGACGAAAAAATTTTTCTTATTGTTTTCAGTCAACCTTGGAAAATCATTATGAATAGACTCACGCTTCAACAATGCTATCAAATCATACAAGTTTACTTTGAAAATCAGTCATCAATTCAAGGAATTTAAAGACGACTTCGTGATTCTTATACTGCACATAATAGTCCGTCTGAGGAAGCTTCCGTTGAACTGTGGATAGATTTCGTACCTTATACTCTATAGAGGATGCAATAACACCAACAAGTTGAAGGAACGTGCGTACTGGAGAGAATATCGCTGCTGTAAACGAAAGTGTGGAAGAAGATCCAAATTGATCGATTCCTTGTCGGTCACAGGAATTCGTTCTCTGTCCGTCCACTACGTGGAAAATTTTGCGCATAGATCGCAGCTAGTGCAGGAATTTAAGCCACGAGACCATAATATGCGAAGTTCTTTCGCTGATTGAGCTATAGAGCAGTTAGTAGCTGACCCCTTGTTTCATCGCCAAATTGTGTTCAGCGATGAGGCTAATTTTTGGCTTAACGGGGTTGTTAATAAGCAAAATTGCCGCAAATGCAGTGAGACCCATCAACAACCTGCACTACAGACTCCATTGCATCCAGAAAAATGCACCGTTTACTGTGGTTTACAAGCTGGTTGCATCATCGTACCATATTTCTTAAAAATGAGGCCGAATCTCACGTTACTTTCAATGAAGATCGTATGATTCGGACAGAATGTGGTTGCAACAAGATGCCGCTACGTGCCATACGGCAACCGCAACCATCGGGATATTAAAATAAAATTTTTGGCCTGTTAATTGGCCTCCAAGGTCGTGCGATTTGACACCTCTCGATTATTTTCTGTGGGGCCACGTGAAGTCAATGGTTTATGCTGATGAACCAGCAACATTTGACGCTTTGGAGACCAACATTGTTCGTGTAATTCGTGACATACGGCCAGCAGTACTTGAAAAAAAAACACAAAATTGGACGTCCAGAATGCGCTTCATCATGAGCAGCCGAGGTGACCATATGCCCGATATCATTTTTAAATATGAATTGCATGTTCTGATCTTTTGTATAAAAAAATTTTTTTTTAATTTAATTTTTTGTGTTATTTTTTTTTACAAATTAAAGTTCTATCGACCTTAAAAAAATACCCTTTATATTTAAGCTAATTTGTCTAAAATAATTGAGCAAAGTGAGAGTTGGACTCACCCTTCTATGGGGACAGCCTTTAAGTTTAATATACAAACAAACAATCTAAAAAAATCGTTTGCCAGCACTGGTAATAGCTTTAGATTTTAAAATGCAACAGCCATTAAAAGCGTTATAAAATATATAAAACGCCAAAACAAAGTTTATTATAGTCAGGCATAATTTATGTCTAATCGAAATAAAAAATTAGGGAGCACTCTGCACAAACGAAATTGACAAATATGTTTCGCTCTATTTAGAATAAAATTTTCCCATCACAAAAAGAATTAAGATGTGACTAGCACTTGTTAACTCCCATTTACATAAGTTTACAACCCGACATAAGACCGTGTTTACAAAGAAAATACAACAGCAACGAATGACAATTTATACGCGTACTCATCCAATAGTTTAAGAAATAAGAAAAAAAATGAAACGTGATATATTTCAAATTCTATTTTCATCGTTAAGTTGTGCGTTGAGTAATGTTCATTGTTTTAATTTAAAAGGAAAATTATTACTTTTTTATTGTGGTGTAGTTTTCTCACTCAGTCGTGTAAAATGTATCGAGTTTAAATTGAAGACAAAAATGCTTAGAAAAAAACAATTTTTAAGCATTTACGAAATAAAATTATTTTATTAATTTACAAATTAAATTGATTATTATTTATAGTAAAAGTTTTTTTGGTACCGTTTTTAGGTACCTTTTTCTGAAAGTACACTGTCCACAGTACTCTAGAATAAATATTTAAAAACACATTTTTTATAAAACTAAACTAATCCTTCTTAAAAAAGCATTTGTTGGAGTATATATGAATATTTTCAGTTATATTTTAATATTTAAGGTACCATTTTAAAACGTTTTTTTTTTTATTTTAGGTACTTCTTACTAAAAAAGAAAGAGCTAAACGTAAAATTGTTTTTATATAAGAGCAAAAGAGAGATTTTCCAATAAAGTTTTTTAAATGTACTATTTTAAGGTACTTCTCTCGAAGGTACTTTTTGTAAAAAGTTTTTTTTTAGTATTTTTGCCACAGAAGTTTTTCGGAAAAACACTTTTTTGCCATGTATACTTTTAAATAAATCTTTTAAATATTTTTTTAATATTTCTTTTTAATACTGCTTGTTTAAATATGTGTTGTTTGAAAAATCATGTCAAAGAAATTACGTTTTTAGTGACTAAAAGTATTTATTTTCTATGAAAAAATTTCTCTTATTAATTTGTTTATCCCTCTGTTGTCAAATATAAACAAAAATTACATCAATTTTGTGTACTTTTTCTTAAACTTTCGCTTGTTTGTTGCAAACTTCTTCAGGGAAATTTTTTATTTAAAATCTAGCCAAATATATACAAATGTTTTTAAATTTAATTGAAAAGCAGCAGTATATTAAAAAATATTTCAAAATATTTTCAAAATATTTTATTTTTGTGCACAATATAGTGTTTTAAAAGGTACTTTTTTAAATTTTGTACCTTTATGAAAAAATTATTTATAACATACCGTTATAAATATGCTAAACAATACACTCTTCAAAAAAAAAAATAATTTTCTTAAAAAAGGTAACCCTAGAAAATATGAAAAAATCCCTGAAAAAGTACTTTTTATAAAATGTACTTGAAATATGTATATCAATATTTTCGTTTTTTTTTTATTGTAAAAAGTAGACTTTGTTCTAACAAAACTTTCCATAGCCAAGTCATTCAAAGAACTGTCGTTAGCTGTAAGTTTTCTCGAATTCCATGCCAGAAACAACTAAAGAGAATCCTATTCTTTATTTTTAATGGAGGATATAAAAAGCATCGTGATCGTTACGGCCAGTTTTCGTGGATTCAGCAATTTAATGAACAAAAGCTCTTTTAATCCCAATCAAGCAACAAGGCATTTACAGTCCGCCCTACATTGAAAAAGTAGACGTGAGCTGCAAATTCTCGCAATAGAATTTCCTAGGCCTGTTCCAAGCCGATAATTTTCTTAACCACTAAAACACCACTTTTTATATGGAAAATGAGAGTCTGAAAGCGTTCGGATTCAGTTCAAATGACTTGAATTAAATACATAAAAAGTTTAAAAAATAATACAATAACAACAAGGCTTTTCTTTAACGACGTTTTAATGTTGAAAAAAATGTGAAAAAAATAAAAGAAAAGAAGACAAAAAATAATTATGTTGTTGTATTTGTCGTTTGTAAGTCTTAATGATACAAATATAAGACTTTTGTTGTCGTCTGCTGTTTTAGAAAAAAAAAAATAAAATATCAAAGAAAAAATAAAAAGCAACAACAACAAAGTTTGTACATAAGATTCCTAAACATCATTATTAACAATATCAGAAATTGTGAATACAAAGAAAAACAAACACACGCAATTATTCTAACGCAACTAAAAATAATAATAGAGAATCTTTAACTGTTTTCACTTTGTTTCTTAATGTGCTTTATTGTTAATACACTTATCCCTTGATTACCGCTATAATCGGTTGCGAAACACCTTACACCTTAAATTTTAGTTTAATTCAAAAAAATAACGTTACTGTTAAATAAGACAAATATTCTAAAATATACAACGTTGTCCTATTAATAATACGAGGGAATTCGAGTTGATGTTTTTATGCGCTCAAGTCTGCTAGGATGCATTACTGGAATAAAACTTATCTTTTAAGGGTTCCGTAGTATCTAAAGACTAGAAACGTAATCGTAGTCTCAAGAAAACAAGTCAAAAAGAAAATAAGATTTGTGCGCGTGCCAATTCGATGGTGGCATAAGCAGCGAAGAACAACCTTCATGTTAACATTCAGATTTAAAAAATTTTACTCTGCTGCTGTAAGTGATGAAAATTTTAACAATGGATATACCGAAAATCGAGGGATTACTGTATTTTGCTAAATACAAAAGAAAAGAAAATAATTGTAATGTAAAGGTGAGTGAGTGACTGAAGCAAATAAAAAATATGGTTCTTGAGAACACAGACAAAAGGAGTGAGAGCAAGACAGAAGGTAAAGAAATGTCCAAGAAAACAATAAATTATATGTAAATGTTTCTTTGACCTTTTTAAATAATTTTTCTTTTCTAATTTATTAAGCACTAGGTCAGTTTTATAAATAATAAAAATTTTTTATTTATATTTTCAATATTTCGCCACACCTTTGGGTGGCATCATCAGGAAACAGGAAACAAAAAAATTAAATTTTCTTTTTTCAAAAATAACAAAAATTAAAATGAAATTATTTTTTCAAACAAAAAACAGAAAAATTAAAAATCAAACGACAAAAAACTCAAATATTTAAACATTTACATTTTTATAAATTTAAAACTCAAAAAACATTCAAGTAAAATAACTCAATAATTTAAAATTTTAAAAAACTTAATACAAATACATTAACATAAACTTTCACGATAGAAATGTTACAAGCAATCATATACTCTCAAACGTTAATTAATTTTTATGCACTAAATGTCTATAACATTGCGCAACATTATCAGTATCAGCCTTAAAGTTTATTCTTTTTGTTGCTGGTATTTTAATTATTTGTAACATCTCTAACATATACCGACGCTTATAATTATTTTCTATATTTAAAACAGATGCATCTTCAAAGTTAGGATAATGATT
This sequence comes from Gymnosoma rotundatum, assembly GCA_916610165.2. Taxonomy (NCBI): domain Eukaryota; kingdom Metazoa; phylum Arthropoda; class Insecta; order Diptera; family Tachinidae; genus Gymnosoma; species Gymnosoma rotundatum. Next base: position 128,083,495 of record OU744340.1, on the reverse strand, counting down.
AAATCTGGCACAATGGGAAGATAATGCAGTTTTTTGTGAATTATTAACGTCCCTGTATCTTTGATCAGACTTATGTCCAGCTATTCTAGTTTTTAGTTTATTTTTTGTCGTACCTACATATTCCTTATTACAATTCTCACTATCATTACCATTACAAGGTATTTTGTAAACTACATTTGACATGTCCCATTTTTTAATCTTATCTTTTGTTTTACTAAATAATCTATTTAAAGTATTATAAGTTTTGTATGCCATTTTATATTTATCCCCATCAAAAATTTTTGATTTTTCAATCCTTTCTGCTATTTCTGGTACATAAATTAAAGACTTGTAAACTTTAGTTTCTGTAACATCTCTTGTATTATTTGCCCTTCTAAACTTTAATTGTTTAAACAAACTATTTATCACTCTCATTGGAAAATTATTATCAATTAATATCTTTTTAACTTTATCTTTATTGCTTTTGTGAAATTCCTTATCACTTAGCTTAAGTACTTTTTCTATCAAATTTTTTCCCGTATTAATAATTATTCTTTTATTATGCTTTGAATAATAATTAATAATTCTCCCGGAAGCTGTTGGCTTTTGATACCAATCCATTTTTAGTTTATTCCCTCTCCTTACTACTAACGTATCTAAATAGGGCAATGTTATAGACATTTAGTGCATAAAAATTAATTAACGTTTGAGAGTATATGATTGCTTGTAACATTTCTATCGTGAAAGTTTATGTTAATGTATTTGTATTAAGTTTTTTAAAATTTTAAATTATTGAGTTATTTTACTTGAATGTTTTTTGAGTTTTAAATTTATAAAAATGTAAATGTTTAAATATTTGAGTTTTTTGTCGTTTGATTTTTAATTTTTCTGTTTTTTGTTTGAAAAAATAATTTCATTTTAATTTTTGTTATTTTTGAAAAAAGAAAATTTAATTTTTTTGTTTCCTGTTTCCTGATGATGCCACCCAAAGGTGTGGCGAAATATTGAAAATATAAATAAAAAATTTTTATTATTTATAAAACTGACCTAGTGCTTAATAAATTAGAAAAGAAAAATTATTTAAAAAGGTCAAAGAAACATTTACATATAATTTAAAAGTGAGCACGTGTAAACAATATAACGATGAGTTATAATTTATTTAAAAGAAACCGGTGGATGAGAGGACTCGTTAATCGTTTCAAAACGTTGAGGGATAAGGTTGTTAAAACTCAATCTGCAATAACCTTTTTAATTAGATGCCGTAATTCAGGAATTGTACCAAAATTTATTGTGAATGCAACAAAGAATATTCCTAATATTTTCAAGATGGAGGGAAAATGGACAATCAAACACATCATGGAGAAATACCTATTTGATTTAAGAGATAAAATATTAAGATGTTCAATTCTTGAAAAACATAAATTATTGAAGTATTTTCAAAGGGAGCTAATAATGATTGAAAGGGATTTGGAAAAACTTTTATCAAGAGAAGCAATGGAAAGATTTTTGCAGTTTGAAGACAGAATAGGAGCAGCTTTAAAAGTTAAGGTAAATAAAATACATAAAAAGAAGTTTGAGGGTTTGAGGGAATTACAAAAGAAGGAGTTAGGTATTAAATTAAACAAAAAGTGGTTTGTAAATAAGACTAATTTAGATATTCCAGATGAGGTTCAGTGGGTTCTTTCATTAGGACATAAACATGCGTTACCCATTAAACGAGAAGATTTTCCGGTTTTAAAAATGATAACGGACGGAGAGGATTTAGTGCAAACATTAAAATCAAAAGAAGAACAAGAAATAGCTAGAACTAAATTAACTTCAATAATAGATAATCATTTAAATAAGATTAAATTAACTAACAGGGATAGATTTATGTTAGAAAACGTAAAAAAGGCGGATAGTTTTTTGAGAAGAAATAGGGATATACTCATCTTAAAAGCTGATAAAGGTAACACCACAGTAGCTTTAAATAAGAGTGATTATGTTTTAAGAATTAACAGTATTGTAGGGGATGTTGCTAATTATAAGTTAGCAAACAAAGATCCAACAACAAAATTGCAGAGGATTAATAATGTGTTGGTTGAAGAACTTTTTAAACAAAAAGTTATTACAATTTTAGAGAAAAACAAGCTTAAAACCAATGTTTCTACAGCTCCAAGATTGTATGGGTTACCTAAAATTCACAAGGAGGATTTTCCTTTAAGACCGATTTGTTCTTTTATAAATTCTCCATCTTATGAGTTATGTAAATATATTACAATGATTTTAAAAAAGATTACAGAAAATTCAAAATATAATGTTAAAAATTCGCTTGAATTTAAAGAGAGGATAAGGAACATAAGTGTTCTGAATGATGAAAAATTAGTATCTTTTGATGTAGTCTCTTTATTTCCAAGTATACCTGTTGATTTGGCATTGAATATTATTGAAGAAAAATGGAACGTAATACAGGAATATACTAGGATGGAAAAATGTTTATTTTTACGAATTTTAAAATTCTGTATTGAAGATAACAGATACTTTCAATATAATGGTAACATATATTTGCAACAAAAAGGGCTTCCAATGGGATCTCCAGCTTCCCCTGTTGTGGCAGATATTATTATGGAAAAATTATTAGACACGTGCATTAATGAAGTAAATATAAAACCAAGAATAATGACAAAATATGTTGATGATTTGTTTTGTATTATTTCTGCATCTGGTATTGAAAATATGTTAGAAACATTAAATAATTTCAATAGTTGTATAAAATTTACAATAGAAATAGAAAATAATTTTAAATTGCCCTATTTAGATACGTTAGTAGTAAGGAGAGGGAATAAACTAAAAATGGATTGGTATCAAAAGCCAACAGCTTCCGGGAGAATTATTAATTATTATTCAAAGCATAATAAAAGAATAATTATTAATACGGGAAAAAATTTGATAGAAAAAGTACTTAAGCTAAGTGATAAGGAATTTCACAAAAGCAATAAAGATAAAGTTAAAAAGATATTAATTGATAATAATTTTCCAATGAGAGTGATAAATAGTTTGTTTAAACAATTAAAGTTTAGAAGGGCAAATAATACAAGAGATGTTACAGAAACTAAAGTTTACAAGTCTTTAATTTATGTACCAGAAATAGCAGAAAGGATTGAAAAATCAAAAATTTTTGATGGGGATAAATATAAAATGGCATACAAAACTTATAATACTTTAAATAGATTATTTAGTAAAACAAAAGATAAGATTAAAAAATGGGACATGTCAAATGTAGTTTACAAAATACCTTGTAATGGTAATGATAGTGAGAATTGTAATAAGGAATATGTAGGTACGACAAAAAATAAACTAAAAACTAGAATAGCTGGACATAAGTCTGATCAAAGATACAGGGACGTTAATAATTCACAAAAAACTGCATTATCTTCCCATTGTGCCAGATTTAATCATTATCCTAACTTTGAAGATGCATCTGTTTTAAATATAGAAAATAATTATAAGCGTCGGTATATGTTAGAGATGTTACAAATAATTAAAATACCAGCAACAAAAAGAATAAACTTTAAGGCTGATACTGATAATGTTGCGCAATGTTATAGACATTTAGTGCATAAAAATTAATTAACGTTTGAGAGTATATGATTGCTTGTAACATTTCTACCGTGAAAGTTTATGTTAATGTATTTGTATTAAGTTTTTTAAAATTTTAAATTATTGAGTTATTTTACTTGAATGTTTTTTGAGTTTTAAATTTATAAAAATGTAAATGTTTAAATATTTGAGTTTTTTGTCGTTTGATTTTTAATTTTTCTGTTTTTTGTTTGAAAAAATAATTTCATTTTAATTTTTGTTATTTTTGAAAAAAGAAAATTTAATTTTTTTGTTTCCTGTTTCCTGATGATGCCACCCAAAGGTGTGGCGAAATATTGAAAATATAAATAAAAAATTTTTATTATTTATAAAACTGACCTAGTGCTTAATAAATTAGAAAAGAAAAACAATAAATTGTTTAAAATGTAAGAAATTCTAGCGGTTTTAATCACTTTAGAAACCAAAGAAAATATAAAAAATTGTAATAATTTCATAAAAATAAAAAATATTTGTTTCTTTTTAACTGACTTCAAAAAATGAAGAAGGTTATCAATTCGTGTGAATGTTTCTTTTCTTAATGTTTGTGTCTACAGAATTCAGTCATTTCTAAAGCGATTTTGCAAATATTTGAAATTAGATAGATTACGCTTACAGATTGGTCCCGTTTTAAAAACAGTTTATAATCTTAAAAATTAAAGGGTGTCCCCATACAACAGACACATTTTTTAAGTGTATTATGTACTGTAAAGGGCACTTCTTTAAAATTTAAAATGACTGCGTATTACTACAGTTATATACAAACGCTTGAAAATTGGTCAGAATGTCGATTACTATGAACGTTATAATAACAAGTATAAAAATTTTAATTTAATTTAAAGGGTGTTCCAATAAATAATTTAATTTAATGTTGGTGGCCAAACTTTATAACCGTTATAGACAAACAGCTGAAACTTACAAAAGACCTGTATTGCTATGTACGCTATAGCAAAAAGTTTATAATTTCAATGTAATATTTAAAGGGTGTTCCCATAATTGATGTAAATTTAGCTATATTGACCTATGTTGTGAACCCTTATAGACGAAGGATTGAAAATTGGACAGAATGTTGACTGCTATGACCAATATAGAATTAAGAGTTAATATTCAAAATTATAAATTAGAGGGTGCCCCAATAGTAAATATAGTTTTTGTCCATACTTTTGAACAGTTCTAGACAGACGCTTGAAACTTACAAAGAATCTGTATTGCTAAGTGAGCTATAAAAACAAGTTTAAAATTTGAGTTTAGAAATAAAAGGGTGTTCCCAAAATTAATGTTATTCGACCTATATGGCCGTATCTTTTGAAGCGTTAAATACAAACAATTCAAAATTAGACAGAATGGCCACTACTTTAGTTAATATAGTAAGAAGTATTAATAGTTGAGATTATAAAATAGAGGGTTACCCTATAGTTGTTGTAATTTGATGTATATGCCCAAACTGTTGAATTGTTTTAGACAGACAGTTGAAATATACAAAGAACCTGATGGCTAAGTCTACTACAATAGCAGGTATACAATTTGAATTTGGAAATTAAAGGGTGGCCCTATACTTGCTGTATTTACTGTTGCACAATTGTATACAGATGGTTGAAACTAACAAGGAGCTGTAGTGGTAAGTCTGTTATAACAAGTATAAATTTTTAAGATAGAATTTAAGGGTGTCCCAATATTTAATGTAAATCGATTTGAAGTCTGTTTTATTTTTGCCAGAATTATTTATATTTTTAAATGAGCGTAACTAGAGAATTTTTTTTTGAAAGGGGCTACAGTCCTATAACGAAAAGGAAATTTTGTCATATATAAGAAATCCTATAGTAGAAGACAGGCCGTATGCGCAGATCTATTATTGTTATTTGATTTCTAAAAGACACATCAGACACAACTAAAATTGGACGACATTATTACGAATGGTAAATATAGATTTGTTAAATATTTACACACACATGTACATAAATATGTACGAATGAATATGGACAGAGTGAAAATGCTCGAATTAAATTCAGTTGCGAACGCATCAAATTTTAACAACGCTTTGCTCGCGAGTCTAAGAAGCGAAGAGGGGAGAAAGGGAAAAGTTAAAATTTAAACTTCGAAAATTTGAATGGCGAATGTTTGAATGTTTTTACGAGTTTCACAATTTTGTGAATACATTTTTCAAGTAAACAAATTTCGAACAAAAATTTTTACCAAATAAAAAACACTGAATGTTATTAACAACATTTATTCAATTTTTGACCAACCACCAATTATGATCAGGTAAGGTATTTGACTAATCTGACCGTAAAACGTAACCACTATTTTTACAAATGTTTATTCAATCTTTCTTGACACATACGAGTATCATTTCGAATGACAATTTGTAATATAATAAATGTGATATCTCTTATATTCAGTAGGATCGTATTTTAAATTCTAAAAAAATGTTTTTGTTTTAAATGTTATATGCGAACGAACGAACGATTGCGGCATCACGAAACTGGCATGGCCCTAAACTTTTTTTCATAATTTAGTGGTTACGTCTTTTTGGTCAAATATTTGAATAATCTGACTGTACCTTTACATTTTAATATGCATGGCCTGTAATTGTATGTTGTATGTAATGGCTGCCCCCTCAAACTATTACTTTTAAGGTGTGTAAACGTTGCTGTCCTCTTGTTATCTACAAAATACTGATTTGTTTAGAGATGGCCAGCTGTCTTGTGGGTAGACATTTTTATACTTATGTAATTGTGATAACAATCTTATTTGTAAAGTTTTGTATAAATTCTTATTGTCAAATTTACCTTTACATATGTTCTCTGACTTTAAAAAACTTAAGCCAAATTGAGAAATAATCATAAAATAAATGAACCACCTACACAAATCTTTCGATTTACGATAAGTTAAATCTATTATAAATATAACAAATTTATTAGAAAATCGTTTTTGTTGTTAAAACTATTTTAAATAGTCAAAACCAAAATGCGTCAAATTTGAACAAGAAAAAAAGAAAAATTATGTATTTTAGTTTTAAAAACTTTATGAACTCAAAAACACCTTAAATGTTTTTATGGTTGTATATTTCCTTTGTATTCGATTCTAACGAAAATGGAAATATAAAAAAATTTTAATCATTCATTCATTTATTTTCGTTTGTAAACAGATTTGTTGGTAACGGTTGTAAAAGCTATTACCCCATCTAGCAATCCAACCAACGAACCATCCAATCATTCATCCAACCATTTAGTCAACAATCGTAATCTGCTTTTAAAACGAAATAGACACATACTTACGCACACGATCACACAAGCAAGGTAGTAGTTATTGACGTTCATTTTCTAAAATTAAAAGTGTTTTAAAATTTCAATTGTAAATCAAAAAACCCGAAAAATCATCAGTTTCCCTTCGTAAGGTTTTGAATGGGTTTCAGTACTCAATTATGGCGAATCTATGTTAAAAGTCTGTGGTGAATAGTGCGAAATTACCACGGCAAGTAATACGGTGTAGCAGCCCGATCAAATGATTAAATTTTATTATCAAAATTTAGTGTTAATGAAAACCTTACAAATGAAAAAACGTCTTCAGAAATGTATACATGTCATGATTAATATGTCAAGGTACATATTTATTTGGAAAATATAGCATGCGATAAATTTTCTTCGATACAGGCAGACACATGACAATATTCTTAATTAAATTTTTGACCCTTTTTACCGTGGTTATGCCCTTCCAACTTATTTAATCAAGTCATCTTGAAGTAGTTTTTGTTGTAAAACTGTAAATACACTTTAACCAAAATTCATTTGAGAAATTATTTGTAAAAACCTGTGTTCTGTGTGGAATTTAGTTACGCTGTTTTAAATTCTGAAAGCGGCTCTGTCTCCTTTATATTTTCAATCTGTGAAATAAGAAACTTGAAGAGAATAACCACGATAAATACAAATTCTAAGGCATAGGGTTGCCAGAATGAAATTTTAAAATTTTAATTTTTGCAAATTGTCGGAAAAGTTTAAAGAGAATATAATTAAAAAGGTTTTAAGCTGGTGAAAATAAAGCAAGTATAAGTTATTCATTTTCGTAGATTTAGATATTCGCAATAGCAAAAGAAACAAAATTTTCTATTTATTTTTCTTCCTACTCGAGGATAATGGTAATTTAATAAAATTTGAGTCAACACTATTTTGTTGGCTTCATAAAACTATCTTCCATTGCAAATCTTTTCTTTTTTAATATTTTCGTCTGAAATGGTGTACTATTATTACTTATGACTTAACCCCAAAAAAGATTTAAATTTAAATTGAAATTAAAAAACTAAACAATGTTTTGTTGAGAATGCATCAGCATAGCCACTACTTTACTCCCCGCATATCCTCACCAATAACCGGTGAAGACTTCATAAGTCCAACAGGCTACCGAATCTTATGGTGCCCTAAAATACTTGCCCGCCATCGAGAATTTACTACCTGCCAGTTTCAAGTTCCAGCAAGCAATCAATAACTTAAAGGTGTCGAACTTTACCAAGATAACCTTCCGTGAAGGTTGTGACTTTCCACATGCAATCAAAACATCCGATGATGCAGTTGAATTTTTATAGCATTAAATCCTGCAGCGTTTCTAGTTATTTTACTTCCCATGAAAAAGGCAAAATTTCAATCTGGATTACATGCGTGAAAAATAATTCTTCTGGCTCATGTCGATAGAAAGAGAATAACTAAGCTGCAGTAAAACTTCTTCAATGTAACGATTAATATCCGTCGAAGGACAAAAAAAAAGCAACGCAATGTTGCCACACTTTCTTTTAACCTTAAACTCTATAGTGTTGCCATTTATCGAAGCTTTGACTTTTTACAGCTGCTTACACGTCACAGCTTATACAACACAGTATTGCATTAATGTGTCTTTTATTTTGATTTGATTTTAAACTGCATAAATACTTAAAATTTTTTCTTCCGTTAAAAGACACAGATTCAAGTACAACGCAGCAAAAAGAATACAACAACTGGGTCATAAAGAATTTTATTATACCAAAAGTCAAAAGAATATTTTCTATTGCCTTAAAACAAGTCATTAGGATGCATTAGCAATACGTTTTAATGCTACTGCTCAACCGTACGACTGGAATTGTGTAAATTCTTTGCTGCGAATCGTTAAAACCAACTTGAATTTAACTGCAACTTTCGCATTTTGTTGTTGTTATATGATTTTATACATTTTTTTTAATATTTAATTTCCCAAGCATACAGAAAGCAAAAACAAAATGTGTGTTAATAATGATGCTTTGGTTCGTTTACGATTTTTTTTTCGCTAATTTGTCTTTAAAGTGCTAAAAGCATAATGAGAAAAAAAATTAAAGAAAAAATAAATAAACCGTTCAAATAAACCAGTTATGCCATACAACTCCATAAGAAGCTCATTTTCTTTTCTTAGTAGTTTATAAGTTATTGAAGAATTTCCATTGAAATGGGGAAACGTTAACAACTATTTTCTTTATAAGGAAATTCTGTTTATTTATGTGTGGAAAAACTTAAATGGAATTCGTTTGGATTTAACATTTAAGGAAACGAAAAAAATATTTATTATAAATTGTTTGTGATTAAATTAAAATACTTGCAAAATCAAATCAATAAAAAATTAGAAACTAAAACATATTTAATTATTTTTGCAAGAATTATTGCCTTTCACCCTGTTTTGTTTATGAAATTAATTTCAGTTTCCATTTTCATATAGCGGTTAAAGTGTTATACATTTGCCAGATATGGCAACTCTACTGTCCCATGTCTTCAGTTTAGTTTTATATTTTATTATAAATAGACTGGCGCCAAAAAAACGCTTGCAAATTGGTACATTTTCTTTAATCATGATTTACTGCTGATTTAACTAAATACGAACGAACATTTCTTCGACATATTTCTATTGAAAACTATCACCAATTTGTATATTTTGTTTTCAATACAATTATCCGAAAGAACTGTTCGTTCGCATTTGGTGAAATCGGCAGCCAGATAAGGGGTTTAACCCAAAAATGCGGAATTTTTTTAATGAGGACCAAAAACAAATAATGTTTGTGAAGAATGATTTTTTCAGAAGATTTTAATTACTTTGAGGAATTTTATTTTTACACTGTTCAGTTTCAGTTTTTTCCATGTGTGTAAAGACAAAAATGTCAAATTAAATACGTTTTTTAAGAAATATAGCATGCGATAAATTTTTTCTCCCATACATACAGTACAAATTTTATAGCAAATTCCGGCCTTTTTTTTGGCAAATACGATTACACCCACAAAACCTTCGATATCGGAAATGAAGGGCACAATCAGAGCTTTTAAACTGTAAACAAAGTTTATTTAAATTGAATTTGAAAAATTTTTTATAAGACGCATAAGATTGACTTAGTGCAATTTTCTCACATGCGATGAGTTCTGTAAGGGATTTTCTTACTGTGACCAAACCCTTCGATCTCGGACATACAAAAAATGCGCTAAGTCAATTTTCAACGTCTTATAAAAAATTTCTCAAATTAAATTTGAATCAACTGTTTTTGTCAAAGTTACAGATCTGTATGTGATTTTCCAATAGGTTTGATTTCCTGACATTGAAGGGTTTTGTCGCAGTAATCGTATTTGTTTAAAAAGTCCGGAATTTACTACACAAATTGTCTTTAGGTATGGGAGAAAAAAATTATCACATGCTACATTTTTAACGTATTTAACTTGACGTATTTATCTTCACACACTTGTTTTTTCTTTACATGAAAAATTTATTTAAAGGGCGTGATTTATAAGAGGATGCTACTTTTTTGAATATAAAGCTTGTCTGTTACAAATTTCTTGATATGGCGTCGTGGCTTGAATTAACCGATCTGATCATATCTGGCCACTAGCAATACAATTTAATTGCTACATAAGAAATTATTTTCTCTCATTTTGGCGAACTAATTTTGATGGTATGTGTTATATTAACTTTATTTGATTATATTCTAGATATTTTTTAAAGGTCTATGCCAAGAAGACTACAACTTCCCATTCGTTAAACAACAATTACAGTACAATTTGTATTAAATGCATGGGTAAAATTTATCGCATGCTATATATATATATTTTTTTTCTTAAGTATTTCACATATTTATCTTGACATAAATTTTTTATTCATTAAGTTTTGCCTGCTTAGGCCGCATATAAATTATAAAAAATATATTCTTTTTACATACTTGTGTTAATCCGATTCATTTGAATTCAATAAAATTTAATCACATTTACGTACCTGCAATGAAAACAAACAAAAAATAATACATTTAATTAAATTATTAAGAATCTTATTTTGTGACAGCAGTTTTTGCTAAATATATTCCATTTAGAAAAAGTAATTACATTATTGTCTAACAGAAAATCTAACAGCCCTTTCATTTGAAACACCAAAACAAAAAATATTTTTTAATTATTATTATTATGTTTTTTGTTTTTGTTTTGTAAACCTTTTAAAGATTTCAAAAAGTTGGTGTCTCGTTATCATATTTATTAAAAGCAAAAATACCCAGAATCATAAATTTTAACTTTCGAATTTGTTTTCAAAGTAAAAACTTTGACATTAAAACTTTTTTCACTGAATGATAATGTTGCTGTGAGTTGGCTAAATGTCGTCTGTATTTCTTTATTTTTTTAAGTGTAACATTGAAGCTCAAGGTAAAAATAAATTGTTTTCTCTTTCAAGGATTAAATTTAATTAATTTACTTGTTGTTTATTAGCTGTTCATGAAGAATTCACTTAAATTTATTGTGCTAAATACCAAATAAATTCGAGATTTAAAAAAACTCTTATCGAGTTTGAAGAAGCTGTAGATTTAAATTAAAAAAAATAGTTTATTTGCGTCTAAATAACTAAAATTGAGAGCAAAAACGACTCCCTACCATATGCTACAATGTCTGTTCGTCTGTCTGCCTGTCACAGGCCTCTCTCTCTCTCTTTGCAACCGTAACAGCCAGACACTTGAAATTTACTCACTAGTTGCTTTACTATGGCCACTATCACAAAAAAAAAAATGGAAAATTAAGGGGTGTCTCCATAGAAACTTGTTTTTTACGCATATAGCATGTGCCCTTGATTTCCCAATAGGTTTGATTCTCCGAAATCGTAGGGTTTTGTAGCTGTAATCGTATTTGTTAAAAAAAAGTCCGGAATTTGCTATACAAATTGTACTGTATGTATGGGAGAAATAATTTATCGCATGCTACGCTTTTAAAAAAACGTATTTAACTTGACGTATTTATCTTCACACACATAGAAAAACTTATATATTTTAATCTTAAGCTACGATTAGCTAATCTTAGTATTAGACTAGCAAATTTTTGAAACCACAACTAGTTGAATTAATATTTGTTTAACTATGATTACTCAAACTTTAATTTGTACCTTTTTAATAGGAAAATATAAATAATTAATTTAAAAACTAAAATTTAAAAGATATTTATGTAGTTCGATATGTTAAATAATGATGGCAGAGCATTGTGCTTTAAAAAAATTAAAACAAGTTTTAGAACTTTTCAATTTCTATCGAACAGTATGCTGGACTTACGATGAATCATAATTTAAAAGTAAATCCATCATTTTAAGCTGTCACATCAATTTTGTTACGTTTTTTTTTTTAATGTTAAAATTCGTATTTGCGAATTTGTTTTTTTTTTTAATTTTCAACAATTCAGTTCAGTGAATCGATATGAAATAATTGTGATTTGTTTTTTTTTTTTGTTTTGCTTTCGTTATTTGCTGCACGTACAAAATTACGAAATTGTTTTTGTAATTATTTGGATGTTTTTTTGTTTTCTTTTCAACAGCTACAGATTTACTTTTTAGCAAAACCACAAAAACTGCTTTCAGTAAATGAATAAAAGTTCAAAATGAACATCTTGAAAGAGAGTTTAGCGCCAAAAGCAAATATAATGGCAATGATGGCTTTAAAGCCAGGTTTAAAATTAAAGAAAAACTTAAGTCTTCTTGCATGTTGCTGATTGCAAAAATCGATTTAAAGCAATTTGAAACCAGTTTAGCAGTTGAAAAAAATCATAAAATAAAGTTAAACAAATCAAAGAAACTGCGAATTAATAAATGCATTGAGAAGATCAAGTTGTATTTTAATTAAATAAATTGGCATTTCTAATCACTGGATCCTTGAAAAACATGAAATAGTTAACCATATCTTCTACAGGGTGGTATTAAAAAAGTTTCAAATTTTCAAATCATAAGCTATTTTGCCTGATGGAGCTAAAAGATAAGGCTTTATAAATTCAATTAAATCACCTGTGGAGACACCTTTTAATTACCAATTTGAAATATTTATTTACATTTAAAGTGTTTGTAACGGTTCAAAAGACTATGCCATATAAAGTTAAAAATAGAAGAGTGAGCCCAAGCAGCACAGACGTTTATTGAATTCTAACGGATATCTATAGAAAATTTAAAAATTTTTATTTAGTGTAACGAAAGCTCCCAATAACAGAAGGTAATAAAAAAAGAACTTAAAAGCGAAGGGGTTTTCCAAAAGAGACTTGATTTTAATAAAGATACTGATAAGCAGACATTTCAAATATACACCTCCGTTATAGCAACAAAAAAAAAAAATAAAATTTTCAGCTAAAAGGGTTCCCAGTTGTGACGTGATTTTAAAGAATATGGCTTTAGGTCTTCAACCATCGGGAAATCAAGGGAACATACACAGCTTTTAAAACTCTAAACACAGTTTATTCAAATTTACTCGAGAAATCAAACCTGCACTAAGTTAATTTACCGCGTCTTATTAAAATTTTCCCGAATTCAATTTGAATAAATTGTGTTTAGAGTTTTAAAGCTGTCTATGTTCCCTTGATTTCCCAATAGGTTTGATTCCCCGAAATCGAAGTGTTTTGTGGGTGTAATCGTATTTGTTAAAAGGCCCGAAACTTTCTATGCAATCTGTATTATAAGGGGTATTTATCGCATGCTACATTTTTTCCGCAACATACCCAACAGACTCCATTACATCCAGAAAAATAAACCGTTTGGTGTGGTTTACACTCTGGTGGCATCGTCGGACCTTATTTCTTCAAAAATGAGGCCGGATCTCACGTTACGGTCAATAAAAATCGTTCTGGACGAAATGTTGTTTCAACAAGATGGCGCTAAGTGCCATACGACAGCCGCAACAATCGAGTTATTGAAATCAAAATTTGGCGATAACTTGATTTCGAGAAATGGACCAGTCTATTGGCCTCCAAGGTCGTGCGATTTGACACCTATCGATTATTTCCTGTGGGACCACGTAAACTCAATTGCTAATGCTGATAAACCAGCAACAATTGGCGCCTTCGAGTCCAGAATTGTTCGTGTTCTTCGTGACATACAGCCAGCAGTACTTGAAGAAGTGACGTAAAATTGGTCATCCAGAATGTGCTTCGTCATGAGCAGCCGCGGTGACCAATTTTTAAACATTAATGTTTTTTTGTGTTATTTTTTGCAATTTGAAGTTCTTGCGGGCTTAAAAAAAATACCCTTTATGTGTAGGGGGAAGGGGAAATTTATCGCATGCTACTTCTTTTAAAAAACGTATTTAACTTGGCGTGCTTGACACGCTTAAACTTTGCACATGGTATATATTTGCTGTGTCTGCTATAAGAACAAGCAAAAATAAAAAATTAAAGGGTGTCCCTATAAAAACATGACATTCAAATATAACTTTATACTTTTAGCGGTGAATAAATGACAAAATTAAAAGATCATCTCCGATGCATAATACGGAACCCTTAATGTGTGAGTCCAGTTCGCATTTGACTGTTTCTTTTTATTATTTCATTACTTTACTCTTCCTAATTTGTGTTTTTACTGCAGCTGCTACAGTTTTAAATACTAAAAAAAATCTGAATAGTCTCTATTTTATTTAGCTGTTTCATCTCGTTTTCTTAAACACAAGGAAGTTTGCTGCAAGATAAAAGATGACTTCATCAATCCACTACCATTGTTGAGTTCTCTTTAAGGCTTTGTGATTTCTAAGATAAATAATTTTTATATGAAAAATTAATCAAAACTTTAAAACCTCTGTAACTCCGTAAACATTGAGTTTTTCGAGAAATTTAATGATGACGATCATCTACAAATACTTATAAAATATATATTTTTGTAAGAAACTAAACTTCGGTAACAACATACATCTGGGACCTATCACAGCATATCTAAATAGTGTCAAGGCCAGGAAGTAGATATTCATTATGTAAATCGGCCCCTTTTTAATTAAGCAATCTTTATTATTAAAATACTTTAACCTTTGTCTGTGTGTGAGTTTTTTTTTTCTAATAAAAATTGAAATAAAAGGCGTGGCACTTCCAATATAAAATTTCTTAATAAATACTTAAAACACACAATACGAATTAGATTTGTCTTGTTGCAGATAATTATGTCATGAAAATTTATTTTGCGATGTTTTTTATTTGCTCTACAACGAAACCATTTCGTACACGTGTGCACCTTAAGAGTTATTTTGCTTATAGTGGCTCTTATTTTGGTTCATGCAAAAAGTTTTTTTTTCGTTATTTGAAGAATAACTACAAATCAGAAAAACCAGTAAAACCACTTTAGTTTGTTGCTTCTTTTTTTCTTTTGTTTCTTTTGTTTTTGTCTAAATTTAGTTTTAGTTTCACATCATGCGGAAGATAACAGAGAAATACACTTTATATAAACATGGATACATATGTACATATGTATATATGTACCCACATATATTAACAATATATGCATTACTTGCATAACACACACATAAGTGTATGCTGAGAGCATAATTACAGTACTGTGCATAACAAAAGCATTACTGAAACATTAAATTGCACAATATATTGCTAAAAAAAAAAACAAACACAATGACAATGACAAGAGTTGAACGTATAAACTTGATGGCTGCTTTAAATATGCAAAATGGTCCCAATAAAAAGAAGCCTAAAATCTTCTTTTGAGGACAACAAAATAAAAATAACAGGCAAAATGTTTCCTTCAATTAATTAACTTTTTCTATTTTAGTTTTGAAAAACAGCTTTAAAATCTTTCCCGAGATTATTTTAATTTTTGGGACTGTTTATTCCATTTTCTACATTAAGAAAGCTTTCAAAATTTGTTTTTATTGCTAACAAAGATATTAATTATACCTTTACAAATCTGAGGCAGAAAGAACACTCCAGTATACAACATTGACAAAATTTTTAATTCATACTTAACAAACAACACAATAGCTTTCTCTTAGTCAGCAAAAACCAGTATTTTATTGATTGGGTCATACCCACTCGTATTTATATACAAGTTAATTCTATTCTAGTCGTTTTAACTCGCCTATAAATCAAAATTTCGATTATGACGGGTATGGCGGTATTATGCAAAACATCGAACAGAGAAGATATTTGTGTATAGTAGACAAACTGAGTAAATAAAGGCACCAACAAGTAAATAAAAACGGAACAATATAGAGCCTTTGCTGCAGGACTCAACTCGACTCGATTTTCAGAATAGATCCAGATTAGTTTCTTTCCTCGTAAAGAACTGAGAGTAATGTATTATAAAGTCTAGATCAAAACAGCAACTGGCTAAATCGACAAGCAGTTTATTTTACTTTAAGCTGTACATCGCTGTTTAGTTGCCATGTCAATTTAATGCAATGGCATCGTGCTTTGTTTCCTATTGGAAATCAGCATGATCGGTCCATGTCCTTCGAGGCAGCAGGCAAAACACCACGCCTACCTCTATATTTTTCTTATCATTTAAAACAATAAAGTAACTCCAATCAAAAAAAATAAATGTATGGGGCGAAAGAGAATTACAAAATAAGAAAAAAATCATCAAGTAAAAAAATTGGCGTTCGCCCATATTTTCCGAGTTATGGGGCTCTGAAATTTAAAATTTTTTTCAAATATCAATATAGGTATCATTTAAAAGTTATAGAAGAGATCTTTAAGGAAATACTAAAATTTTTTAAAAATGCTTAACCCATTAAGAGCCCATGGCATTTTTATGTAAAATTATATAAATGTTTTTTTGCTTTTGTTTTGCACAGTATTGTATGTATTTGAAGTGTATTTTTAACACTGCACAAAAAGAAAG
The DNA here is from genome assembly GCA_916610165.2 of Gymnosoma rotundatum. Taxonomy (NCBI): domain Eukaryota; kingdom Metazoa; phylum Arthropoda; class Insecta; order Diptera; family Tachinidae; genus Gymnosoma; species Gymnosoma rotundatum. Next base: position 128,066,812 of record OU744340.1, on the reverse strand, counting down.
TATTAATTAAACAAACGTTTACTTTTTATGAGTAAAAATAAATTAAATTTCCATATGTTGTTGCTGTTGTTGTTTATTTTTTCCTCCTTAATTTTATGGAGTTTTATGTTGTATTTAATGTTATTTTTCACATTTCATTTAGATTTTATATAACATTCATTGTATATTATAAAACATTTAATTATGCATTTTATTAATAATGCAAATTTGTAATGCATAAGAATGCTTGTGTGTGTGTGTTTATGTTGTTGCTTTTATATTGTGTAATAATATAAATATAAAAATAGTTTTTTAAGGAAATAATTATTTTGTTAAAACAATAAACTAATTGATTCAAAATTTTTCTTTATTATGTTTTCAACGAAAGACAACACAAACATTTGATTTAAAAATATATTTAAATTTGAAAACAGAAATTTTATTTTTGTAAAATTCATAATAAATTGATTAATATTATTTTATTTCTTGTTTTTTTATCCTTCACTTATTTAAAGGAAAAACTTATATTTGAAATTAGCTAAATATTTTTAAATATGATAATTGTATCTTATAATTATTAAAAAAGTTTCAAATACTATACCTATGGGAGACCCTTTAATACTGAGTTTAGTTTTCATTTACGCTGTTGGTGTAATCTTAGCAAATCTATATACCTTCACCATCTATGTAAATCTAGTTTAGTGAGGTAACTCCAATCAAAAAAGCAAATATTGAGGTGACAGAGAATTAAAAAATAAAAAATTTTTGGTACTGCATATAATTTTACATAAAAATGACATCGGCTCTTAATGGGTTACGCATTTTTTAAAAAAAAATTTAGTATTCCCTCAAAGATCTCTTTAAAAGCTTTAAATTAATACCCATATTGATATTTAAAAAAAAAAATTTAAAACTCCAGAGCCCCGTAACTCCGAAAATATGGGCGAGCGCCAATTTGTTTACTTGATGTTTTTTCTTATTTTCTTTAATTCTGTATCGTCACATATATTTATTTTCCTGATTGGAGTTACTTTATTGCTTAAAATGACAAGAAAAACTTGGCAGTCGGTGTGGTGTTTTGCCTGCTGCCTCGAAGAACATGTACCGATCATGCTGATTTCCAATAGCACCTTTTTCGACAGTATATCTGATCGATTGACATACAATGAATTTCTGAATTTATTCAACGAAGACGAACCTGATGTAATATAAAGACAACGGATTATACTTCTTACAGCTCATATCTCAGACTGTCAAACCTTATGGAAAGTAAACACAATTGATTATACTTTTCAATTGTGGACACCTCGTAATGTGCTCTTTAATGTGCATTGAAAATAAAAAATAATTTAAACATTTTTCTAAAGCATTAACAAAAATAAATACAAGAGATTTAGTCAACAAGTGTTGGAGCTATTTAAGTGTTTCAAGTGTCTTAACTAATATTTGAGTACAAACATTCACTGACTCTGTAGTGGAAAGCGGGAAATATCAACAGCCAGACAATCGTACTTCGTTACATAAATAATTAACCGGAAATAAAAAATAAAAATAAAAAAAAATACAATTATCGCATTTGTGTGTAAAAGAAAAACATACAACTAAAAATAAAAAAACAAAAACAAGAAGCATGATACAAGAATTGAATGACTCAACAATAACAACAAAAAATAAAAACATGATAAATAAAAGTTATTACAATAAAATTTAAGAAATTATTTCATTGTAAATATAAAGGAAAAACATTTACACACACACATACATACACTTCCAAAATAATTTGTTAAGTTTAAGAATGAATAAATAAAAAAAAACTAAAGAATTGTGTCAAAAACAAAAAATCAATGAATTTGAAATTTGCTTAAACAAAACGAAATAATAGACACGAGCGAGTTAACGCAACAAAGAGAAATGATGTTGAATTCAAATTAATTGAAAACTTTAATATGGTTTGCATTTCTGGTGTGTTTTTTTTTTACTTATCTTTGGATGTATAATTCATACATACAAATGTGAGTTTCGATATCATTTTTCCTTTGTTTTTTTTCCTTTTTTTTTTTTGTTTTTGTTTGTGAAAGTGTTGATATAAATTTTTCTTACACAATTGTTCGCTCATAGAATTTCGTATTAAAATAAATATTTATCAAACGTATTATATTAAAAGGTTTCAAATAACTCACACGCACACATATGTATATACAAAGTTTATATGATCGTATAATATAGAATATCAAAAGAAGCAGACATATAAAAATATAAAAAAACAGTTTTTGTTTGTTTTGAAAACTTTATATTTTTTAAGAAAGCAGATCATAGAGATACCAGCAAATATAATTTGGTTTTAGAAGCATGATGTTTTTTTAAGCATGATAGAACTTGAAATTATTAAAAAACAAAAACACACTAAAAATAAAATTTTGATGAAAATTTTTTTCTTATTATTTTCAGTAAACTCTGGAAAATCATTAGGAATAGACTCACGCTTGAACAACGCTGTCAAATCAAGTTTACTTTGAAAATCAGTCATCAATTCGAGCAACTTGTAGACGACTTCGTGATTTTTATGGTGCACATAATCGTCCGTCTGAGCAAGCTATCAGTCGAACTGTGGATAGATTTCGTACCACATACTCTCTAGAGGATGCAATAACACCAAAACGACGTGGAACACTTTACGCAAAGATCTTAACCTACATCCGTATAAGATCCAGCTAGTGCAGGAATTAAAGCCACGAGACCATTGCGTGCGTCGTTCTTTCGCCGATTAGGCTCTAGAGCAGTTAGTAACTGACCCGTTGTTTTATCGCCAAATTGTGTTCAGCGATGAGGCTAATTTTTGCCTTAACAGGGTTGCTAATAAGACAAATTGCAGCATATGAAGTGAGACCAATCCACAGCATACCCTCTAGACTCCATTGCATCCAGAAAAATGCACCGTTTGGTGTGGTTTACACGCTGATGGCATCATGGGGCCTTATTGCTTTAAAACTGAGGCCGGATCTCACGTTACGTTCAATGGATATAGTTACCGCACCATGATTAATGATTTCTTGTTTGAAAATATGGATGACATTAATCTGGACAAAATGTGGTTTTAGCAAGATGGCGCTACGTGCCACACGGCGATCGCAAGCATTGAGTAATTGAAATCAAAATTTGGCGATAAGTTGACTTCGAGAAACGGACATGTTAATTGGCCTCCAAGGTCGTATTATTTAACGCCTTTCGATTATTTCCTGTCTTTCCACCCGAAGTCACTGGTTTATGTTGATAAACCAGCAACAATTGACGCTTTGGAGGCCGATATTGTTTGTGTTATTCGTGACATACGGCCAGCAGTACTTTAAAAAGTGACCCAAAGTTGGACGTCCAGAATGCTCTTCTTCATGAGCAGCTGTGGTGGCCATATGCCCGAAATTATTTTTAAATATTAATGCCATGTTCTGATCTTTCGTATAAAAAAAATTCTTCGTTATAATTTAAGTTTTTGTGTTATTTTTAGCAATTTAAAGTTCTATCGGGCTTAAAAAAACACTCAATATAACAAAATCAGGGGGAAAGACCTCTTTGTAGGAAATGGGAATTGGGAAGGAGAAATTTTTTTTAAAACATCCAAACGTTTTTAGAAGAAACTTTTGTTGGTTAGTGTAAAAGAACACCAGGAGGTCGTGAGTTTGAATCACGCCGAAATCATAGCGTGTTATGCTATGAACGGAAGAACAGGCTTAAGGCATATGTTTGATAAAACGGGTAGCTTGAGTATATCCGAAGAATAATGTGGTGGGGAAAACTGCTTGAGTTTATAAAAGAGCATGTTTAGTGATAAAAGATTTAGGAAACAAGTCTAGAAAGATGCTAAAAATTATCTCAAAATAGTTTCTAAATAAATAATCGTATTAAGTAGAAAAAAGTTCTAAAATTTGAAGCAAAAAATATCGCATGCTATATTTTTTCAAAAAAATAAAAAAAATTATATTAAATTGGCTGTCTTTAAAACATTTTAAAACTCTTTTAATACATTGAGTTACTCAGAATTTATTGACTTGACAATAAATTACACTAATTTTGTGTTTTCTCTCAAAAGTAGGTCATTAGAATACCTGCAACATTTTACTTTTACATTCATTAGATAAGAAATAGAATTTTCATTTAAAATGAACCAAGAACCAATAAAGGCGGTGCAGCAAATCCCATAAGGCAAACATTTTTAAGCAGATTTAATTTACGTTCTAAAGTAGTCTTGTACATCGAAATGCCTGCCGTCTCAACTCTATTTTTCTTTCATATTTTTTTCTTTTTTTTTTTTCTTTATGACAATTTCAACACTTGTAAGAATTCCACAAGAAGTTTAAATAGAAATATGTACAAACTTTAAATAACAAGGAAATAAATAAGAAATTTGTGCTCGTTAGGAAAAAAAAGAAGGGAAAAATATCTAAAACCCCAATACTAAGTCTTGTGTTTTTTTTTTTTTTACTCCAAATCTAGGCAAAAACGTTTCCTTCAATTTAAAAGAAAAATCTGCAAAAAAGAAGAAAAAGAATATTAAATTGTATTAAAAACATAAGAAATGGATTTGCTGCAGTGAACCATAACAACCATTTGCAAAACCAAAAGCTTATCCAAGATTATGCTTAAGGTCTGCCGTCCATAATGTTTTTGTTTACTTTTACTTTATTTTGTAGTTTTCTTGTACTTGATAAAGTTCTTGTACAAAAATAAATTTTATATATATAAATTCATTCCTGATAGTTGTCATGTAATAATGGAGTTCACAAGAAAGTAAATGAAAAAATAAATGTTGAGGAAATTAACAACTTCCTTGAGTTAAAGAGATGGCACAAAAATGCAAACAAAATTAAAAAGGGTTGACATGAAAGTCATAGCAGAGTGTTCTGTTGTCTCCAAAATAGGGGGTTTTATTTAACCAGAGAAAAAAATCATAATAAAAATAACCGCAGGCACAATATTAAAGTAATAAAAAATGTAGTTTATGAAACCCCTTAAGATATGCTATTAATAACTTATAATAACTTCGCCCTATATTATGCTGAAAAAAACTACATAATTTTTTTTCCTAAAATTTAAATTTAAATTGGTAAAAGGTCGTGTAAATTGTACTAATTTATTTATTATTAGTTATTTTTAGCCAAAGGGTAATACATAATCCTTTTAAACCACTATTGAGCTACAATGTGTAACCGTCTGTCTGTCACCAATCTCTATCTCTTTAAACTCGCACTTTAAATTTTCACAGAAGTAGTTTTTTATGGAAACTACAATAATGAATAATAAAATTAAGTTAAATATTAAAGGGTGTCCCCCTAGAACACGATTTTTACTTAAAAACTATTCAAAACAGTCTCACTTGCAACTTTTAAGGACTTTAAAAATTAATTGGGAGCCCCAAAAAAATATGTCAATTTAGAGTCAAAACCATATCTTTGCAGACACTTAAAATTTACACACGAGTGTTTGCCGATAAAACAACAAGTTTAAAAAAACCTTAAAGGGTATCCCCATAAAAGATTTTGACGTATATCTTTTGAACGTTATATAAAAAAAAAAACTTAAAAATGTCCACTTGCATTTAAAAAGGAAAAAATTCAAAATTAAAGGGTGGTCCAAAAATAGCACAGAACCCTTTCTGTGTGAGTGTGAGTGCTGCACTAGACGGATTAAATATACATTTACATAGTGATATCGACATATGGATTAAGATCTTTTAACGAAAAGGCTGCTTGAAGACTAAATTTACCAACATGACATTTGCCACATACGCACACACACATACACACATAACAAAATCAATTACAAAAAAAGAATTATTTTTTAAATACATTACAAACTTAAATACAATTATCTTTTCGTGTTTGCCAAAGCAGAAATAGGAATTTAAAAGAGGTCATTATGAAGGCAAAAGAAAAAAATCCACACAAAGTTATAGAGGTCAGGTGGACAATTTTAGTTTATCGGTTTAAACAACCTGCTGGCAAAAAAGATATTGGAAATCTAAAATAAACTTAACGCACACACACAAACACATATACACTTACTATTGTATCCAAATGTACATCCCACTACATAAAGGAAATTATGTTTGTATTAAAAAAACTATAGATTATAATGTGTCTCTTTTATGCTGCAAGTTTTTCGAAGGTGACTGGTAACAGTTTAAGGCTAAATATACAGGCAGTTTGTATATTTTGTCAATGGCTTTTAATTTGAACCCAAAAGTATCACTAATAGCGGCAATGAAGCTTACAGCAACAAAATAAATACCGATTCAATGAACAATCGAAACATTTGGCATTTGAAAAAAAAAGAAAAAAAAAACATAAATGGAAAAACGTGTGGCTGAATGACTTTAGGTCATTGTAAAGCAAACAAATTGGAATATAAATAGAATGGCTTCAACCGATACTATAGACATTAGAAAATACTGGAAGAGCAAGAAAGGGGGAGAGGGAGAGGAAACGTGACGCAGAAACGCATTTTTTTCCAGAAAATGGGGATGGAAATATTTATAATTTAAAATGGTTTAAGAGAAAGCAAAATCACAAATACAAATTAATATTTTAATGTTTTTATCAAGACTAGCAATATGTTACTATTAATAGTCATAGCCGAGTCATAACTTAGTTACGGACTATTTGTTATTCACGATCATACCAAATTTATATCCATAGAACGAAACTCAAGTCATAGTCGCAACGTGTTCTAGTCAAAATTTAGTTTGGTTTTAGTCTAGACATACCGAAATCATAGCCTCACTATAATGTAGTCATAAGCAAATTCTAGTCATAGTATAGACATGGCTAAATACGGTTGCACAGGTTGCCGGTCCTACACATGAGACCTCTGTAATGCCTGAGGGTGTAAGGCTGAGTCTTAAGGTCCACCCCTCTCTCTCCCGGAACCACACTAGGCCCAGAGGCAAACAATCCCAAAGCCCAGATATATGAGCGACCTCGCAACCCGAAAGGTCTGCAAGATTCGTCCTTTCCGCAAAAAAGTCAGGAGATACTTCACAGACTCCTCTTCCTCCTACTCGTCCTGGCAACTTCTAAAAAAGTCGTTGAAAGGAATATTCAACCTTCTAGCATGAACACCAATTGTGCAGTGCCAGTCGCCTCCGAGGAGTTTGCCTTCCCTGTTATATTGCGATTACAAAAACCTTGATACCGTACAGCTAACTTCAGTTGATCATATAGTCTGTGCAGTTACCGTAATACCCACTGGAAACACTCCTTACAGCGAAAGTACGGCACAACTTCTATCCGTTCCATATCCTCCCCGTCTCTAAACCCACTTTACGATGTGGCGATTTAATTCGCAACTATAGTTCAAGGTACCAAAAGAGTTCCAGGTTGAAATGTCTCGCCATCTGATTCAAAGATGCCCGTCCGGCATTCACAAACCAATCTGGATGTTATATACACAATCAATTAGAATATTATCGCAGCTTTGTTGTCGGATGTGTGTGAAGATAAATTCGAATTTAACTAGTAGACACAAACCAATTTTTTTAACATGGCTAATTTTGCAGTTAACAGAGCACTGTTAATCATTTAACAGTCGTTAGAATTTTGACCTTGATAAATTAAAACGCTTAACCCGGGAATTTGGGACCCGGTCCATCTTAATTGCAATATGTAAAAATTGTGCTAGAGTGTACTGGGTGAGATTATAAAAGTTAAATGTTCAAAATAGTTCTTAAAGAACCACAAATACATAGTTTTTTAACATAGTCATTTTTCAACATTTCTTGAGAAGATTGGTGGTCATTATAGAAAAATGGGAAATGGCTGGTATAACACACCCTATACAAATGGAGGCCCAAGGGCTACTCTATTGATCCATATTAGTGGGATATCTGAAATAATCTTAGAAACTAAAACAAATTTAAGTTTTTTAACATAGTCATTTTTCAACATTTCTTGAGAAGATTGGTGGTCATTATGGAAAAATGGGAAAATGATTATTTCAGATATCCCACTAATATGGATCAATAGGGTAGCCCTTGGGCCTCCATTTGTATAGGGTGTGTTATAGCAGCCATTTCCCATTTTTCCATAATGACCACCAATCTTCTCAAGAAATGTTGAAAAATGACTATGTCTAGAGTTGCCAATGCAATAGTCAGTCATTGTATAGTGATTGACACATATCGGGTGTTTGTTTAAGCCCGATAGAACTTTAAATTAAAATTTAAATTATGATGAAAATTTTTTTCATATTATTTTCAGTAAACTCTGGCAACTCATTATGAATAGATTCACGCTTGAAAAAAGCTATCAAATCATCCAAGTTTACTTTGATGAGGAACTTATAGATGACTTCGTGATTTTTATGGTGCACATAATCGTCCGTCTGGGTTTGTTAATAAGCAAAATTGCAAATCGCATATGGAGTGAGACAAATCCAAAACATACCCTACAGATTCCATTGCATCCAGAAAAATGCACCATTTGGTGTAGTTTACACGCTCGAACGTTATTTCTTCAAAAATGAGGCCGGATAAATGATGTTTTGTTTGAAAATATGTATGACCTTAATCCGGACGAAATGTGGTTTCAACAAGATGGCGCTACGTGTCATACGACGACCGCAACCATCGAGTTATTGAATTCAAAATTTGGCGATAAGTTGATTTCGAGAAATGGACATGTCAATTGACCTTCAAGGGGGCCACGTAAAGTCACTGGTTTATGCTGATAAACCAGCAACAATTGACGCTTTGGAGGCCAACATTGTTTGTGTTATTCGTGACATACGGCCAGCAGTGTTTAAAAAAGTGACCCAAAATTGGACGTCCAGAATGCTCTTCGTCATGAGCAGCCGCGGTGGCCATATGCCCGAAATCATTTTTAAATATTAATACCATGTTCTGATCTTTTGAATAAAAAAAACTCTTCGTTGCAATTTAATTTTTTGTGTTATTTTTACAATTTAAAGTTCTATCGGGCTAAAAACCCCCTTTTTTATTCTGGTCATAATCTAGTCCTTGTTTAGTCTTGTCTGACCAGTACCATTCGTCATCATAGTCAAATATATTCCTTGTCTAATCCAGTCATACTTAGTCTAATCATATTTTATATATATACATAAGTCATAGTCCAGTGCTGGTTTATTCAAGGTCTGGCAATAGTCAAGTCATAGTCTGGTCAGAGTTCATTCAGAATCCGTCATAATCATGTTATATTTAAGTGACATTGTATAGGAATAAATCAAAGTGCCGTAGTCAAATCCCAGTGCGTTAATTATTCAGACGTTATCTTGCCATGGTGTATTCACATTCTAGTCATAGTCATGTTGACAAAAAATAGTCTTTTGACCATTTATTCTTTAAATCCGTTAAAGGTATCAAAATAATTGCTACAAGCAAGCAGTCAAAGTCAAAATTATATATTTTTTCAAATGTTTTTCATATAATATATAGTTTTATTTCGCTTGACATTCAAACAGAAACGATACAAGAACAACCACTAAGTGGACGAAAGGGAGACGCAAAAGCATTACAAGGCAAAACGAACAACAAAGAAGTTGGAGCCTGGCGCTTGGTCGACCATTTAAATGTCTGGACAACATTGAGATGACGCGACTTTTGTTGCTTTTTGAATTTTGTTGTTATTGCTGTTGTTTGTTGTTATTGTTTGCTGGTGTTTCTACTTTAATTCTTCAAAAAAAATAAATTTTATGTGTGTGTGTGTATGTGTTTGTTCGTGTTGTTGCTGTTGCTGTACATTTGACAACACCCATTTGACTTTGCATTAATTTTGCTTGACCTTTAGATATTTTTTTCTTTTCTTTTGTCTCCTTAAACTTTCTGTAATTTTACATTGGTTCTCATTAATTTTCAAGGATAAAAGTTTAATATTTTATTTTCATTTAATTAGATTTTTTTGTTCAAATATTTTTTTTTTTTTTTTTTTTTTTGTATTTTGCATCACACTTTTTTCTGCTGATGAAGAAAATACGTGGCTGTCAGTGTTGTTAAGTGGGTGTTACGTGTTTTAAGTTGTACGTTATTGTATTGTTGATAAATAAGACTTTCAAAGATTTTCTGTAAATGCCATGTTTATGTTTTTCTTAAATAGAATTAAATAGGATTTAATATTTTGGACCAAATTGGGAGAAAAAAAATATTTAGGAGAACAGAACAAATATTTTTTTTTTTAGTTTTTTGCAGCGTTTTATAACCACAAAAATAAAGGAAGGGTTGCGCACCATGTATGTGCCTCATACAATTTTTGTTATTTAATTATTTGTTGCTAAAAATTCAAAGTGTTTGCCTATTATGGTGCAAGATATTAAAACACATATAACAAAAAAAGGTTTCCTATGGGGGCACCCTTTAAGTTTTACAGTTTTCATTTATTGTTGTAAAGGGCACAAAGTCCGACTATTTCGGCTTAAAAGATCAGTAAATGTACATAAGTCACGTTTTGTATGACACACCCTGTCATTTTTAATTTTAAGTATTTAAACTTTTTTTTAAAGAGAAGCATAACCTATTTAGCTATTTTTCATAATCGTCTTACATTCTTTAGGAAAGGAATAGATGAGCGATAAAACACAAGTGGTGAAAGGAGAAAGATAGAGCCATTTTATTATTTATTTTACTTCGCCGGCAAAGTACCGACAGAAGAGGCTGTTTTAATGTTAATTCTGAATTTTTATTTATATCATTAAACAAAAAAAAAAAACATTTATTAGTTTTTTATTGCCGCCACAGGGGTTGAACCCTGACAAACCAGATTTGTAGTCAACGTGCTTACCACCTTGACTACAGGCAGCAGCTTTTAAACTTGTCGTTTTTGCAGACTTGGTATGTACTACATGCTCAATACATACTTTGTATAAATTGCAATTGACTGCCTATAATGGTCTTACTATTACGATCCCAGAGATAGAGGAACAGACAGGTATTTAGCGAATATCCTCTGGGGACGAAGCACGAACAGTCTTTTTACCCGAATTTATTATCTTCACTTGAGACAGTTTAAGCTTTTTCAATTGACTGTTGTTTAAGTTCTGGCGTTGTTGAAACCTTTATCAGGAACAAATACTTTATGAAGACAAGCTGTTTATTTATTTTCAGGACTTTGTTTATTCTCAAACCAAACCTTGTGAAGAGTATTATCAACAGTTTCTGTAAAATTTGCTACTGCACGATCGCCCGAATTAGTTTCTTTATTTATGCATGATCCCAATTTCAAATAACACTAATGGCTGGGTTGTATGTGTGACGTTAATATAACTTTACATATCTTTCATATCTTTAAATACTAATGGATTCTCCTATAATAATCCCAAACACATTTGGAATTTAAAAATCCTTAAACTTGTCATACGATTTTGTTACATCATATTGAGTTACCCACGTAACTCAATAGAGCCACTATTCTCTTTAATTAATTTTTCGATTTAAAAATACTAAGAACAATTAACGAGATTCTAACAATAGTTTCATCACTATGTTCGTAACTAATGCAAATTATTATTGACATAGAAATCCTACAAAATCCATTCCAATAGAAAACAATAAATTTCATTTCATACTCTCACAATTCTCCAATCAAATAAAAGAGTACCACCGAAGCACTTCACATAAAGTTCATTAGGAAAATATGATTTTGTATATTTTATCGTTAACTACCACAAATCGAAATTTTAACATTATATTCAAGTTAAAAAAATTTGGAAGAAAAGTTGGAAAAAAATATTATAATGAAATCCTTAGCAAATCACTACCACATGAAAGCACATCATCAATAAAATCTCGCCAGTATTTGTTTGCATTATGAATCCTTAAAACTTAAACAAATTTCAAACAAACTTTAACTTTTACAGTGGGACAAAATATCATAACTTTGGAAAAAAATTCAAAAATTAAACTTGATTTAAAAAAATTGTGGAGGAATATTTTGAATTAAAATGATTCTTGGAAATTCCAATTCTTATATCTTTAAAACTAATACAGGTAAATGTCAAAATCAATATAAAAAAAATTGCATCTTAATCCACTCAACAAATTTATAAATTGTTTGGTACCTTTTGTCATTTTTTAGGGCCGTAAAAACAGGTAAGAACTTAATTTCGGTACTTTTTTTTAAGGTAAAAAGTCCAAAAAATCTTTATATCATGGGATATTTCAATAAAATTATGTGATTTAAAAATAAGTACTCGACAAAAAAATTATTTTAAAGCAAAAAAGAGGGTAAAAGCAAATAGTTGGTACTCTTTTCCTATTTATGTACTTTAGTTTTGCTTCTTTAGCGTTTTTCATAACCAAAAAAACAATAATTATAAAACTAAAAACAAGCACTTCAAACTTTATAGAGAAATAATAAAGGGGACAAAAACTGTACTTTTTCTTTTTCAGTAATACTTTTTTCTCTCGATTTAAGAACTCACAAAAGGAACAAAATGAAAGTTTATTATCTAGATCTCTGAAATGAGAACAAAATAAATCTGGAAGACTTGGTTGATTATAACAAAGTAAGAACTTTTTAATTAACTAAAAATATCCTGCGTGGAATGGGAAATAAAATAAGCCAAAGTGTTACTTTCTGTCTGTTATTGGTACTTTTTTTATTTTTCATTTGATTATCAATCGCACGAAGCCGTGGGTTCAGCTAGTACAACCTACTCTCTTAACTCTCTTAACTGTCTGTTTATAACGGTTGCGGTAATATTTCATATCAGGGTTTAGCAATTTTGAAAAATAAATGTTCGGTAGAATTCTTTCCTACTGTTAAACAGCCATAATTAAATTATTGTTGTCAATAAAAATAACATAACCTTTAAATTCTATAAATTTAAAAAAAATCGGATTGTCCTTTTACGGTTGCATTTTAATCAGAGAATATAAAAAAAACTAAATTAGAACATGAGGCAGATGCATTCGACATTATTTTAAGTTTTTAAGATTTCAGATTTAGGATTTACGAAAAGAATTAATTTTGGGGAACCTGCAGGTTCCATGGATTTAAATGTTAAATTTTCAATTTAAAAATAAATCATCATGAGGTTGTATGATTTTAAAATTTCATTATTTAAGAACGTAAACAAATGAAGGAAAACGAGTAAGAATGTTATCTGATGTTCTATAAAAACCTAACCAAGGTATTGTTAAAATGCATATATGATGAGCTAACCGCTTGAAAAAAGAAGCATGCGCCAACATGTTTTTGTAGGTCGCAATCAAAGTACCTTTTTATTTTACCAGGTAATAGAGGCTCTACAACAAATAAAACATTGCAAAAACAACATGGCTTTTTATTGTTGCTTTGTCCGTTGGAAAAGTCAAAAACAGAAAGAGAAAAGATAATTGCTCTAAATTCAAATGCTTGCCTTGTTTTGCAAATGCTTGTTTCTGTTATTTTTTAAATTCGTAAACAAACATAGCAAAATACAAACAACTTTTGACATTTTCAACTACAAACCAGCTAAGCTAAAGATGACACCACCTAGTAAAATAAATGTACCTTGATCGCAACAATTTAAAGCAAACTTTCTTAAATCGACTATAAAACAAAGAAACTGTTTTCTTGTGTTACACTTTTAAAATGCCCTACTATGAGAAATTACAGCTCCTCTCCTAACAGGTCTAGCGAGTTCCACATTAAAACATAAGCTTGAATTCTTATTTACTGTGGCCCTGGTAAATTTATTATTAATCTGTTTAATAAAGGCAAATTTATTTCCACAATATTAAAAACTTTGCACCATTGTGCAAATTTAACAAAAGTTAACATTGAAATGCTGATGGTTTTTCTCTTTATTATTTTCAGCACATAAAGGAAGCAACCAAAAAAAATCAATATAAATATAAAAAGTTTTGCAAGGCCTTGTTCAAAACCGAACAAAAGATTTACAAGAACGAAAAATAAAATGCAACAACCACCCGCATTTGAACAAACCCCAGATGAAATAACATAAACACACACACACACACACAATCTCACGAAATGCATGCTAATGCAAGGAGAAAAATGGTAGAACTAAAAAAAAGGAAAAAATAAATACGCTTAAGCAGTATTTACAAATTGTTTGTGTGTCTATAAATATGCTACCGAAAAGCAAGTGTATTTAAGCCTAAACATATGCTATAAAATATGTAGTTTGCACAAGTCCTGACTGAAAGTTTTTCTTTTATTTGGCTTTTGCCACAAATTAAATTTAACTTAGAATAAAAACAAACACAAAAATAGAAAACGTACTTACCTTGTCCGAGGGTATAGTACGCGATTTTTGCGAAATCACGGCCGGAGTAACTATATTGGCATTTCCTTGGCCTACAACACCTGCTGAGCCAACACCAACACCAACACCACCACTAACGCCACTACCACTTTTGCCACCTACCACTGATACCGAATTAGAACTTGCCGATGAACAGCAGGAGGAGGATGAGGCCGAGCAAACAGAAACATCTGTAGTATGACGTTTGATGCTGCATGGTGTGCACGAGTTGTTTTGCGACAAAGTGGCGGCTGTACAAGGAGCTGACATTGACGTCGATGGCCTTGCAAATTGCAAATGATGATGCTGTTGCTGTTGTGGTAATTTTTGTTGTTGCTGGTATTGTGTATGTGAATGTGAATGATTTTGTTGATGAGCATACGAGGAGGATGCCGAAAATGTAGAAGAATTATTATGATGATGTTGTTGTTGCTGAGCTGAATATGAATTAGTTGAATTATTATTATTGTTGTTGTGGGAGTATTGTGGTTGATGTACAGCCACAGCTGCGGCTGTTGCAGCACTTGCCGATGCTGAGGGTGAGGAAGCGTTAGACGATGAGGGTGTTAAAAGTGAATGAGTCGAAGATTGATGATTATTATACTGTTGATTGTGACTGGCTGTTGAAGTCATAGTGTTGGCAATTGCATTAGAGGAAAACCCGTTGGCGGAAGACCCGTTCGATGATGAAGAAGTGGAATGAGAACGTTTATAACTTTGTTGTTGTGGCCCGTTATTGGTTGTAGTTGTAGCCACAGCCGTAGTTGTTGTTGTTGTTTGTGTATAGGGATTATTATGTGGACCAGCGCCAGCGCTGACTACAATCGCCCTCGTAGTATGCTGATGCGATGCTGTATGATAGCTGTGACTACGATTATGTTGCAATGGCTGATGCTGCAGTGGACCCGTTGGTGAAGTTGGCGTTTCAATGGACGAAGTTGTCGACATGCTGCACGTGGCACGTTCAATTAATCTAGAATGTTACAATTTTTATTCAACTGCAGCTCTTTTTGTTCTAAAAATTTTCTTTTCCTATCTAAAAATTTTTTGGATATTTAATTTGTAACTCCTGCAAAAAAAAGAGAATTGTTTTGTAAATTATAAAAGAAAATTGAATGGAATAAATTTCAAATATAAAAAAACAAAATCGATTGTATTGTTTAACCCTGACTTTATTTCACAATAAATGTAATTTTAGAATTAAGTAAAATATAATCTGCCATATTCATAGAAAATAAAATAACTTTGAAATGTGTTTTATGACAAATTTTTCATACAAATTTGTCCTAAAATACATTTCACATCTATTTTGATTTTCTATGAATACGGAAGAACATATTTAGTTTCTAGGTCGACGCATCCCTTGTTCAGCGTTATGTCTACTGACTTCGACCTTATTCTTTGAATCATCTGCCTGTTTAAAAAGTTTTAGACTGAAATTTTAATAGATTTTTAATCACTTTAATTATTTATTTAATTGGAAAATGTTTTCTTATTTTTAAATAAATTTCAAAAATTTGTGATTAATTTTAATTAAATATATTTTGGAAAATATACGAGTATAACTAAAAATTTAATTAAATTTTTTTTGCAAGCAAATAAAACTATTAATAGGTTCAAAAACTTTTTTCTGTGCACATTCCCTGAATTCTATGTACTTAAAATCGATAGTCGTAATTTATTTTAAAAAAAAGTAATAAATAATTAAATATCGGAAACTCTAATTAAGGCAATTCCATATTTCCCTTCCCTTTAACTACAGATTTTTATACAAATTATTCACTTTTGGAAGCTTCGCTTTCGTAAAGAAGGAAAAAATATATTTCTACTGTCCCGCCCGATGCAAGAAAAACTATCAGATTTCAATAGATAGACTTAGACCCCAGTAAAATTAAATGCAAATATAGGCACCTGCATATTTTTTTAGTTAAATTTAGTTGTTTTAATTAAATTGTTTCATGACAATTGATTATTACGGTTATGGATATAACGAATTTTTTCGACTACTGTTCTGTCACACGTATTGCTTTTGCACTCTGCAGAGCACAATTTGGTACTCAATATATTAATAACTTTGTAGTTTTAATTTAAACAAATGAATAACAAAACAATTTAAAATTAAAAACCATATACCTAATTTATGTTTTCATTTCATCTTACACACTTGTAAATGACTTCCGGGTTTTTTTTTATTTATTGTTAAAATTTTCTTTATTACATATAGGAAGATACCTGGTAACTTTAAAATCAAATACTTTTTTGCACATTTACATATTTGCACTAGTATTCGTGTTTACATACCAATGTAACAGTGATATATTTTAATTATTATTGTTACTCTTTTGAAATCTCCACTCTCACTATATATTCAGTTACTTTGTCTTCTTCTCACACTATCTCTCTTGTATAGTTTTACAGGAGTTAGTGTTGTTTTCTTGCTGCTGTTACCAGCGTTGCCAGAAGCTTTGAGAAGAAAATCATCGTATGCAGAAAAAAAAAATCATATTTTATGGAAAAAAAATCATTATTTTTTTAATAAAAAAATTTTATTTAAAAATTATAATTAAAATACATATAAGTATTAACATACATTGTATATATATATTTAAATTATTACTGTTAAGAGTGTACGAAGTTTTACGAAGAACTTTTACTATAATATATACATGGTTTCATATTCTTAATATCTTGGTTAATTTTTAAATTATAGCAGGAACAGTTTCTTATTGCTAAGAAATGTTTTGCGTACAAGATACCTTCGAGAATGCTGTTGTCTAATCTATTTCTATATTTAGTTTTATTTAAATTGACTTTTGAGAATATTCGTTCGCAATTGCCGAAGAAATGGGATGACTTATTAAGTTTTGAACAAATTTTGACAACACCGGAAAAGCTGGAACGTTGTCAGCACGAGTTATTTTTAAAACTTTTGACCAAAATTCCTCACAGCTAAGATTATCTACAGTCGTTATCTAAATTTTAAGTATTAAGCCTGTTAGAGAATAAATTTTTCTATTTATAATTTTTAAAGGGTCAACCATGAGAGCTCTTTTAAAAACGTATCGTTAAAATCAAATCGTTTTAATATTTGTTTACATAACTCAATGTGAAATGGCACACAATTTTCAATAAATTCATTTTTTTCATTTGCAGTGAGCTTTGAGCTAGAAATTTTTTTCTTTAACAAAAACACCCAGATAGACTTCTTCGTTGTGTAGAAACAGAGTTTTGTTTTCAAAAAGTCAAGGTTGTTATTGAGAGTCATGTTTACATATTCTGTTTGTATAAAATTGTCTTAAATTTCCTCATACATTCTGTGTATTTGACAGGATGAGCTTTGAAAAATGTTGTTTTGTTCACAACAAGCTGATACAAAACTTAACTTCACTATGTAGTACAATTACAACAAAAGTACTACACACTTGAAATACAAAAATCATAGTTTTTATAAATTAGAAATCATAGTTTAAGAAAAAAAATCATCAAATCATATTTTGGTTCAAAAATCATCAAAAATATGATAAAATCATCATTTTGGCAACGCTGGCTGTTACTGTTGCTGCTCGCACACCATTTAAAATTTTCTAAGTGTTGTCATTTGCTATAAAATATTACGCTGCTTCTTTTTCTTCTATACCTTTTTTTGTTATTAAGTTTTATTTTCCCTACAAAGGGGATAATTGTTCGTGTGTTTGAATTTGCTGCTAATATGTACAAACGATTTGTTATTATAAACAAAATTAAAAAAAACAGCAGCAACAAAAAAAAGAGAGAATGAAAAATGCATTGTTTACTTTGTAAACTTGTATTTGTAAGAGCATTTTTTTACCTTTATAAATTTATATCAAAAATGTATTTTGGCAAATGAATGTTCAACACATGTGTACGCGTGTATGTGCACTTGTGACTTTTAATATCAGTACTTGTGTTTGTGTGCTAAACAATGTTCAAGTCAACGAATTTATTTGTTGTTGCTGATTTAATGCACTTATTCTCTTATCCTATTTGTTTTTACGTCATTTGTAGCAACCCTCAAAAAATATGAATTTGATGTTCATGCCAATAATGTGCAAAAGAAACTGCAAAACAATAACAAAATAAACATGGATATAAATTTTAAACTCAAAAAAAATATCCGTTACGACGGAAGTTGTAAGAGTTAAATTTTTTGTGAGTTTTGTTCAATGCATTTGTCGTTCAATCCATTCAACGATTTTTATTTTGTAAATGACTTTATGCTTATATTGATAGCGTTTACTGGAGATTTTTTGTTTAAGTCGAACATGCCATTTTTGTAATTCTCTTTTAATGGCATCAAAATTTGTACACAAAAAAAAAAGAACATGAAACTAGTTTCATGCAAAATGTCATAGTGTAAAATCGCTCTAAGAAAAAAAATTTCATAAGTAAAATCGATTGGAATCTGAAGAAGGTTAAAACTAAAAAAGATGGGAATTTTAAATACGGAATCAAAACCATTCCGATAGGAATTTGTGACATGCCTGTATTTTTGTATGTTTTTAAATAGTCCTGTTTTTTAGTTTTTTTTTTAGATAGTTAAATAACTTCCTTTATCTTATCCGCCAATTCTGTAATTTGTTAAGCTCCCTTGAAAGTAACATTTCGGAAGGTTCTTTAAGCAGTGTTGTGTAAGAAAGATGAACTTTTTAAAAGAATCGAATCTTTTTTTCGATAAGCAATTCTTTAAATTTTTCTTCAGGAGAAGTCGCTGAACAATAAGTCTGGTTTCCTTTTGAAACACTTTTTTGATAGCAGATCACTTTATTATTATCATTATTATATATTTTATTATCTTTTTTTTTATATAGAGAAGTTTTTTCTGACTTATGCGATACCCGTTTTTCAAATTTACACCAAACGCCGTTGGGCGTATTCACCTGGTTAATTTCATTAAACTAAAAACTATGCCTTTTAGATTTATTGCTATGTACATATAAATTCGTGTACCCATCATTTGAAAAAAATTGCTGCTTCATCTGTTTAAAATTGATTGTTATTTAGAAACACTATTTGATTAAATTTGAATGTGCAACATATGTATTTCATAATTACTATCACTCGTAATTTAGAACGTAATAAAAAAACACAAATTATTTTAAATTGATTAATGAAACAAAAAATTACCAATGTAAAAAAATTACTCTGTTTTAAAACTGACTTTGAACTATTCCACCGTTAAAATCCTTTTTTAAAACCTACTTGTCATTTACTTCTATGGATCGTTATTTATTTCTATTTCTATGGATCGTTGTGTTGCCTCAACCTCTTTTTAATTGTTTCAACTGTTTTAGAATGATTGGAGTATATTTTTTTAAAAGCTTAATAAGTTCTGATTTTTAAACTCACAATATAAAATTATTGTGAATAACTGCATTTATGTTACAATTTCCAAATTATGAAATTCGAGATATGTTTAGTTTGTAACAAATACAAAATGATATGCCTACTTAAAATTAAAAAAAAAATAAATATTGTAAAAATATTGTTGTATGATTTCCGTGAAATAATAATAATAGTAATTATTTACAATATTGACCAATTCAAAACAATTGTTTATACGCCACTAACCACAATTTTGTAGTTTAAAAATAAAGATTTTTTTAGTTAGAATTTTCTTTTCATTTATGGAAAAATTTTATAAAAAAAAAACTTTACAAACATAAAACCTAAAAAACCGTCGTAACCTTTAAAATTAATTAACTTGAAATTATCTTAGTGTTATTTAAACTGGTGGGGGAGTAATGTAAGGTACCTCCCTGTCATGTACTTTGTTTTATAAAATCTAATATAAAAGTAAATTTTTTGAAGATTGTAAAATAAGAACTTTTCTATTTATTTCAAGTTTTCTTAACTACCTGAAAATGTATAATTTGAAAGATTGGAAAAAAGGTTTTGATTTCAAAAGAAAAACACTTTAAAGAACTAAATGTTCCAGAGCCAATATATTTTTATAAACTTGATGTTATTAATTTTGTAATTTTTCATTCTTACACCCTTCACCACAAAAAGTGGAAAAAGGGTTTATCTAAGTTTGTCAATCCGTGTGTAATGTCTACAATATCCATTTCCGACCCCATAGCGTATATATATTCTAAATTCTTATGCAAAGCGAAGTCAATTGAGCGATGTCTGCCTGTCCGTCTGTTCGTTCGTGTTAGTGTTGAAATCAAGGCAAACTCGATTACACAAAAAAATATTTCAATCGATCAGATAGGTGCTATTGGAAATAAGCATGATTGGTCCATGTTCTTTGAGGTAGAAGACAAAACACCACGCCTACCTCTAATTTTTGTATGTCATTTGGAGCAATAAAGTAACTTCAATCAAAAAAAAATAAATATATATGGGGCGACAGAGAATTAAAAACTAAGAAAAAACCTCAAGTGAAAAAATTTGCGCTCACCCATATTTTCCGATTTACTGGGCTCTGAAATTTTCAAATTTTTTGAATTATTAATATGGATATCACTTTTGAAGATAGCTTTTGCTTAACCCATTAAGAGCTGATCTCGTTTTTTATGTAAAATTATATACATGCAGTACAAAATTTTTTATTTTTTTTTTCTGTCACTAGATTCACATAGATGGTGAAAGGTATACAAGATTCGGTATAACCGAATATAGCACTCTTACTTGTTTTTTCATTGTTTTGAATTTAAACACCCTTTTAAGGCATTTTACACAGTAATATGAAAGACATATTCATTCTTTTTCGCTGAACTGGATATGTCAAATTCCTTTTATTTAAATTAAAAATTGCTTACAAAATTTAAATAATCTTGGACGTTCCCAGGTTAAAATAAACTAAACTGTTGGTCGGTTAGTTACACCTGTTATGAATTCGCCTTGTTTTCATTTGAACAAACATTAATTTTTTAGTGTATCGTTGATATATTTTGTACACACTTTTCAAACACAAAGTTACTTGAATAAAATTTTAAAAGTCAAAGGTGGGGCGTTAAATTGTGATGATTTTACTTCATAGGTTTGCAACATAAGCATTAAAACACACACGCAAATAGCAATAAAGCTAACAATAGCAAAAATCAAATAAGAATAATTTAATTGAATTGATTTACTTTTTGATTTTCTGGTTAAACCCACAATGCAATCGATTTTGGTAAGAAAATAAAGAAATTTACACGCACACACACTTTTTCTAACTAAATTTAAAAGAGAACAATATTAATAAAAATAAAACAACAATTAAAAGAAAGAATGAATAATGTATACAAACGTACACGAAAAATATTATTTTGATAGAAATTTTTATATTTTTTCATAAACTCGGCCAAAAATTTGTGTAGCTTTTACTTTAAAAATTATTATTTTCTATATTTTTTATTTATTTATTTCACTTCATTCTTTAAAGGCTTTTTTATTTTTCTATTTTTGATTAATCATTTTAAAACTTTTTCTCTTGCTGAAAATTTAACAAAATTTGTATTAAAAATTTTGATTTTCTTCAATTTCAAATTTATTGTGCAAGAATTTCTTCTCATTTATTTTTTTTAACAATTTTTTTTATTTATTTCTCATTTGTTTTGGTTGATAAACAAACACACACATGCACATACATATCCAGAGAAACGCACGGTGGAGAACAGCAATGAAAACCAGTTAACTTGCATTTGTTTTTTATTTATATCGATTTTTTTTGGGTTTTTCTTTGCTTGTTAAAATTTATTTTTATCACTCCCTTAAGCCACAATTAACTACAGCTTTTTTGCTTCCTTTTTAACAACAACCTATAATAATCAATGTTTTTTAAGATTTAAGTCACAAAGCTTAACACTTTTTTTTATTGATTTTTACACATGCACCTTTAAAACTTTTGTAAATATACATTTCATTGGCCCGTACCCGTCATTGTTACATCAACAAAACTTGTACATGAACACGCTCACCCATCTATCACCAGAGCAAAACACAAACTAAATTTTCTCATTAAAGAAATAAATAGAAAAAAAATTTCTTTTAACCACACAGTTGCTTAAAAAGGTATTAAAAAAGGATTTATCCAGTTTAATCTTTAAATATTTTGTTTCAAGATCTCGAGCACGATCAATTGTAGAAATATTTTGTTTTACATCTAAAAGTTATTTAGATTGTATTCTGTTTTTACAGTCGCATTATTTTAAGTTAAAAATATTATTGCAGTAAGAAAACCATTATTCGGGTCTGTTAAGACAAAGAGTACAAATAAAGCAACCATGTTTTTGTTATTTCCTTTTCATCTATCACGTAAGACTGCCGTATTGTACGATTAGTGCCATACTAACGATTTTAAGTCAAAAATATACTTTGTAGGTAAATTTCATAACGCAGAAGAGGACTAAAAAATAGGTATTACGTCCTTAAAAGTAAATATGAAATTTGCTCTTCTATAGCCACTGGTAGGATAATATATCGTAAAAGAAGCGATGTTGGTAAATAGTGTTAATAATATTTATGTTGAGTAAAAAGTTTTAACTTCTACTAAAAATATTTAAATAATTAATAAAGTTTAATTAACAAAAATATGTTATTTTAAATAACAGAGAAATTTATAATATGAAATCCATTTTTAAATTATTTTTATCTTCATTTCATATCATTTTTCATTTTTAAATGGCAAATATAAAGACAAATAATCACACGAAAAAATGATTCATTTCATTTTAAGCTTTGAATATATTTTAATTAAGAACTACAGACATCTAGAGTCGAGCCTCGATTATCAGTGATGGTCGGGACAAGAAGCGTTACGTCAATCAATCGAATAAAAATTTTGATTATACAGTTATTTTATATTATCATTATTTAAAAACTTAACCCAAGAAGTTGAGCTAGCAAAAATTTTGAGTTCTCTTTTATTATTTTATCTTTATCTTCATATCATATCATTCATATCTAAAACGTTTTTTTTTTTTTTGCTTTTTACCAGTGGTAACCATGCCATACTAAATATATTAATTTATATTTTTTTATTTATATATATAAACCAACCACTTGTAAATGCTTCTGAATCATCGTATTCAAACAAGAGAATTCACCGTTTTCATTTTTATTATGTATATTGAATATATATTGATGTATATATAAATTTAAAGTTAATACAAATAATTCTGCCATCATGGGTAATAGAGGTACTCACGGTTAATCGAAGCAAACGATTTGAAAACATTGCAAACAAAAAACAATAGACTGATTTTTTGCCATCACTACTAATCGGTGTTACCAGTTAGTCGATGCCCGACTAACTCATAAAAATGTGTATTCATTATTGTAGCAAAATTACGTTCAGTTTTTTTCCGATTTTCGCTCATAAGCAAAGGTCTTACAATTTAATTAATCTGGCAACTATGGTGAATACACCACACAGTGTTAACAACTGAATGCACTTGTTTAAAAAATATTCAAGATGAAAAATTTTCGTTTTATTAAGATTTTTTATTTGTACAACTTACAGGTAGACAAACTATTTCATTACTTGCACAAAACAAATTACACCAATACTAAATTAAAAACCAACTTTGAGCTTCCACTGATTTTTAGACATTTCGTTTTACTATTTTACTAAGAAGACGCAAAAAACTACGCTTTTAAAAAGAAGACATGTCTTATCTCATGCAACATTTTTGTTTGAAATAAGTTTTAAATGCACAATTTAAATTAGTGTATCGAAATTTTAGAAAATTGAATGCAATCTTCAAAACGGCAACTGTCTTGTTGCTAGATTGTTATTTTGTGACGTATATTGTTGCGGGTTAACGCTTCTTGAAAATTGCATTACTTTCGCGTACGTTTAAACAAATAATTGTGTATTAAGCCATGTGTCACTTGCGGAAGGACTTCTGCAAGACTTTGCTGAAGAGTTTCCACTCAAACTTGCGGAAGTCTTTATAGAAGTTATTACGACGACCTTGCTGCTAAAATTGCAGATGTGTTTCCACATAATGGGAGAATAGCTTGCAGCAGAGTTTGGTTTTTTTTTAAATGCCAGTATAAAAATTATTTTATTCGTAAAAAACAAAAATATTTTAATTCATTTTATTTTCATAAGTATTTCAAATTAAATGCTAATTATGAGTATGTTTCCTTTCATTCTCTTATGTATCTGTTTCGAATCCCTGTATGTACGATCGCAAGATCGTGTCCCATAATTCAGGATAACTTGCTTGTTTTTTAATTACCAAAACTCTAAAAAAAATACCACAAACAGTTTACCCGACGTATATCCGACTTCTTCTGGAAGTCTTCAAAACACTTGCACTTCACAGCTAGTCGTTCAAGTTACTTCTAGCCTGCAACAAACACGTGTTTTTGGAAATCGTTTTCTAATACGTGTTTACTAAAAAAAAACTTCTGTAAAGTTGGTAGTGGGTTTACGTCCTTAAAGGATAAATCTTGTACTCTAAATTAAAGTGTATTTATTAGAAACACCCTGTTGCAGATCCGTTCAGAGTCGCCTCAAGTCTACATATTATTTTAATTTCTAGAATGCAACACTGAAACTACAAGTCTCCGACGAATAATGTAGAAAATGTAAACGACGACCAAATATGAAATAACGCAGTACTGTGAAAATTCTCTTGAAAAAAGTCCTTTGAATTTTTTCTTTGCAATTTTCAATGGAAAATTTTACAATTTAATTCATTTTATTAAGTGAAAAATTATTTTGTTAAACTGGGTTGAATATTGTGATAATTTATTTGTGCTAAATTCGTAGAGTGTACTAATCCTTATAAAATCAAAGCAAAAGCGATCCATTTTAAAAACTTTTTTTGGTAAGGAAATCAATAAACGTAAAAGAATAATGCCAAAGTAAATGGTGGAATAAAAAGAATTACGGCGAACAGAATATTCAATTAAAATTTTTGTCGAAATAAATTTGCCAAAATAACATAAAATAAAAAACCATGTAAATAAAATAAATCTTCAAAGAAAACAACACAATAAAAGTGTTTAAAAACTAATTTGTCAAAACTTGAAAAAGTGTAAATTTTAAAATAAACAAAGACGATTTCTTCGAAAATGGAAGATAATAAAACTTGTTCATTCTTCATTATTTTTTCCCTGAATTGTGATTTTTCATTTCTCTTATTCTTGTTCTGTGTCTTTTGTTGAGTTTTATGCCGCATCCTCTATGCCCTTCAATCATACTCTTTAAAATTTTTTGTTTGCGGCATTCATTGAAATTCAACCCCAAAAAAAGCAAGAAAAAAGCTATTTGGTATGAAATGCCTACCACCCCGCGGAGCTCCAACTCTAAAAATTAAGCTGATTTAGTTCTTCATTATGTTTGCATGTGCATGGCCATGTTAGAGTAAGCGTGAGATAACGAGTGTGTAAAAGAGATGCCCAAAGTTGTTTGGTTAGTGGTAAATGGAAACAAAATTAAAAAAGCGAAAATGTGATTAAAACATACGCCAAAAAACAAAAACAAAAAAAGAATGATTGTGTGATGTAAGGAATAAATACAAAACTAAAAGAATTGTTGGATAAAAATAAACCATGAAAGAATACAGGTGAAAAATTACAAATAAATAATGAAAAACTAACACGCTTGAAATTTTTAGGAGTCTGAGAAAGATTTAAAATTTACCTCAAATTATAATTCCAATTTCTGAATCTTATTTAAACTTATATTTATTTATTCATTCATTAAAGTAAAAAATCCAAAAAAAATTTTAAAAAATTTTATAAAAACTAATAAATTTTACAAAACTTTTTACACATATCCTAACTTTTAATTTTTATTTATATTATTTTGCTACCCCTTTGTGGAATATTGAAATTAAATGTCTTATAATTGGAATAGTAAAAGTTAAGCACTTAGGAAGAAAAACATGTTGGAGGCTGGTATCACGGTTGCCCTGAAATTTTTCATTTAAAATTTTTTGCTTAAAATAGTACCTTTTTTTAGCATTGCCAGTAAACTTGATTTGTACTAAAATTTTGTACTAGATTTTAGATTTAGTTGAAATTGATATATTAAGAAAAATCTATACATCAACATGAAAATTTATTAATCGGAATCTTTTTGATTTTAATTTACTTTAATTTATTTTTCACACTTGTCTGTCTGACCGTCTATCTGTCTGTGTTTGCATCACGTAAAAACTACTAAATGAATTTGAGAATTTTTTTTTTGAGGAGGTCCCTTAGGTCCTTGATTCTAATGTAGAATACTATTTTTTCGTAAAAATAAGTCATTTCGTAGAGAATTTACCAGTAAAGCGCTTTTGTACATCTTACTTTTATTTATTTATTCAATTTCGTTGAAAGCCTCATAAGCCAAAATAACTTATATTAAAGAATTCCGTAATAAATATTTAAAAACGCTATTTTTTAAATTTGAATTTACAAATGACACGCAGATGAAGTCGTGAGCTCTGCTAGTAATTAATATATCAATAGAAACATTTAATATACTCATAAATAAAAAATAAAGCAACAAGCATATACAAGAACTGCTTTTTATGGTCTTAATAATATCAAGAAATGTTTATGCTTGAAGAAATCAAGAGCAATTAACATAAATTAACTGAAACTTAATTTATACATATTTACAATATCGTTATTTATGTAACACTAATTTTGAAAGTTTATGCAGTTTATGGTCGAGGCTTTCAAATTTGGTTCATGTACTTTATTTTTTATTTTTTTTATTATTTATTTATTACAGTAACCAACTGAGCCCTTAGGGCCATATATAGTTGGTGGACTACAATTATTAACAGGTGTACATAAGTAGGCAACAAACTTATAAATAGACAACAATTTATCAAAATGAGACAATAAAAGACATAATTATAGAAATAAATAATTAGAATATGAAAGAAATATATAAAAAGAGAACATCAGTTCAACTGAATCAACAGTAGTTTCCGACAAGCTTAACCTTGAATGAATTACGTGTGGAATTCTGTCAAGGAGCGCGGTAAAGAGTTCCAAGACTTGACAACCCGAACATGAAAGGTAATTTCATATATTAAACGATTTCTATCAGGAATTATAAGCTGCGGTCTTCTGTCAGTCTGCAAGAAATTGAAATGTTTGCGATCATACTCGAGGCAGTCTGTTAGCATAACATTGTAGAAAAATACAAGCGATCTAATCTTAATGTAGTTTATAAAACTACACGCCAAAAAATCGTTCACATGTGTAGAAACATGATCATCAATTTATAATTTATATACAAAACGTATGATTGTATTAAATAGTAAGTAAATCGTTGTTATTTAGGTTTTCGGCACTACAACCAGAATATACCTCGACACAGTACAAGAGGTATGACATTAATAAAGAATGAGCAACAATCTTTCTTATTTAAAGGGGCAAATATAAATTTAAACAAAAAAGTGATATTAACTTTTGAGATCAGACCACTAATATGGTCAGTGAATCCAAGATTTATGTCTAGTGTAACACCAAGACATTTTATTTATTTATTTAAAAACTAAAATCATCTCCATAATTGCTAAATTGGCGGTATTGTGCATTATAAAATAATTTTTTTCCTTTCGAAACGTAAACCTACGCTGAGGAAAACAAAAGATACTCAGAGTACAGATATAAAAACATTTAAACTCCCAAACCATTATTTTTAACAGACATGTTACGGAAATTGATAGAAATAAATACAATCAGTTTTGTGTTTGTTTGTTTTTTTTATAATTTAAAAAATTTTTGTAATTGGTTTTGTGTTTTGAAATCGATCGAAAGTCATCATACTTTTTAACAAAAATTATTTTTAAATCTAACGATTTCTATGTACATATATATATATTTTTTTAATTTCATTTTGTTTTAACTACTTGTTATAAGCAGGCTAACTTTTGGTTAATAGTTAAATAAGTTTTTCTTTATTTATTATTATGTGTTTCATTATTATATCGGAATTTTGTAATAGATTTCTTAATTAAATAGATTATAATTTCATATGCCTCCAAATGGCTTAACTTATCAAAAATCATTCGTGTGAATATATAGCATAATTTAATCTAGATTGTTTGTGCAAGAATAAAAGTGAGTGGTTTTTAATTTTGTTAGCGATGGTAAAATATATTATACATAAATATGAATATTTATATACTTTGTATTAAATAGTTTATTAATGTTGTTTATTTAAGGCTAATAGAATCTGCTGTTTTTAGTTCCAAAAACCGAACAACAAGTTAAAAAAATTTCAATTGGTCAAAGAAAGTAATGGTGTATTTTTATAATACAATGTTTATAATATTTGATAAAACAATTTATTTTTAAAGTTCATCTTACGGATTTAAATGCCAAATGTCAATAGTACTAAACAAAACAGCTCTGAGTTTTATTGACAATCATATTGCAACCCTAAAATATAGTGCAAATTTTGTTTATGAAAAAATGTAAAACAAACATACAAACAAAGGAAAATCAAGTAAAGACGAAAAATAAAACGAACGAGTAAAAAGTTTTCCATTTTCAAAGAAAATTTATTTCAATCATTGACGTTTTTCATGGAAAAAGAGTTTAACTGCTGAAGCAAATGTGTACGAGTGTGTGTGTTTGAAAGGTGAACTTTGAAAACTATTAAGTGCAAAAGAAAAATGAAGAAAAAGAAAATCGAGTAAAATATGCGTAGTAAAAAAATTCCTAATTATTTCTATTTATAAAAATATAAATTTAAACTCCAATGAATAAAATATTTTAAGACACCTAAAAGCATTCACCAGAAAAATAATTAAAGAAGAAACAATTTTTAAGTGATAAACTAGAAAATAAAATGAACATAAATCAGTACAAAACAAAAATGGAAAACATTAATTTAAATGAATGTGAATTAATGAATTAAAAAAGAAAAAATTAAACACGCTTCATTTTTTACCGTAAATAAAAGAATCTTTGTATAAAAATTATTTTGCAAAAAAAAAAAAAAAAAAAAAAAACAAATACAAAAACAAAAATAATAAACCAAATGCTTCAATTAAATGATTGAAATAATATTTTAATAAAATTAAAAACTCACAGCAAATAAAAATATGGATGGCTCTAATAATACAAGTGGAGGTTTATCTTCGCGCAGTCTTCCCTCTTTATTTTCAATAAGTAATGGTTCCTCGATGGCTTCTAAGGATTTAGAAGGCCTAATGGCCATGAATGACAGTGCATTGTCTCAACAAATCGAATTTATCTTACAAGATGCTCCCATGGAGCATGACGACGATGACGACGATGAACATCATAATCATCCAAGCAATCATCACGTAATTTATCAACACCAAGTGGCCGCAAAGTCCGTCAGTGAAGTGGGTCATCAGCAAATGGATACAGAAACCAGCAATTCTCAGGGGGCCATATCATCGACTGCAGCTTCCAATAAAACGATAGCAGCTGCCATTTATAAAATAGAGACCCCACCGAATTCAAATACACCAATAAATAGCGCTTCCGATTTAAGTCAAACCAGTCAAGATGCCGAACAGTCCGTAATTGGAACTACAAAGGCAACACTTCATACAACTTCTGTTCAACAGCAGCAACAACAACAACAGCGTCGTACGCAACATCATTTTCTCAATGGCCGTGGTATCATTGTACGTTCCTCGGATTTGCACAATTATAATTCTCTGCCATTGTCTGCAGCCGCCTCAATGGATCATCATTCTTTGGAAACTGAGGATGATGAAGAAGATCCGGAATTAAATGATGAAAATTTGCAGGATATCGAGGAAGAAGCTAAGGCAGCAGAAGCAGATGAGGAACCTCCGCACTTAGACGCCTCACAGATCAAAGTTGAAGCCATGGAAGTGCAGTCTAATGAAAATACTCCTCGATTGGCCTACACTAGTGCTGCCACTACTGTGACCACTACTGATGCCGATGGTCAGCCTACTCAATTGGTATTACCTGCAGGTTCATTAGTCAGTACCGGCACACGAACCGTCACAGTGCCAGTTTCAGAAGCATTAGCTCATCTTCAAAGACGTTCAGTGTTTATTAGCAATGGAGTAGCCAATGTAGGTGGCACTACTTTGGTTCGCATGCCTGCAGTGCTGAGTCGTAACGGCTCTATGGCTGTCCTAAATGTGGTTCAACAACAAGTTGGTTCTAATGGCCAAACAACACAATTAATCTTACAGGCAGCACCCATGGGAAGCAGTTCTAGTGCTACAGGAACTCCTATAATGGTAACTACAACGCAGCAACCACAACAACAGCAACAACATCAGCAGCTTTTAACAGATAATACAGGGAACTCTTCTCCAATTTCCGCAATAACGCCAACTTCAAATGGCCATCAAATATTAGCAAATGCTTTAACGACCAATCAACAAATACAAATTCAACAAGCACACCACCAACAGCAACAAACATCTACAATAATGACTGTTAACAACGGCTCAACTACGCCCAACTCATCTTCATCCACATCTTCGTCGGCGTCCTCTGCAACAAATGCTGCCATATCAACAACAACAACAGCTAGATCAACTCCGCCTCGACCGTCATCAGCATCGTTAAATCCGAACCAACAGCACCCTGTCGCATCAACTTCAGCTCAAGCTCAAGCTGCTTATATTCGAAATACAGCCTCAACCTCGCCACCGTCGTCCTCTTCGTCCGCTTCTCCATCTTCCACCTCGACACCGACAGGTCCTGGTGCCGGTGTTGGAACAATTTACCAGTGCATGGAATGTGTTGAGAAATTCGACAACAAAGAACTTTTCGAAATTCATCGTTCTGGTCATGCCAACAACATGAAATGCGCCATTTGCAACATGGTTTTGAAATCTTTGAAAAACTACGAGAAACACTGTCTTCGCTGCAAACCGTACGAATGCCAAATCTGCGGTCGTGTCGTTCGTTTTCGTCCCAACTTTATCAAACATATGCGAGTCCATACCGGACAGCAGTCCGAACGTCATAAGTACAAGTGCGAAGTGTGTCACAAGGAATTTATGAGTTTTGAATATTTTAAAGTCCACAAAAAGATTCACAATGAAAATGTTAACCTGACTTGTGAAATATGCGGCAAACAGTTTAGTGCATTGGCATCATTGCGGGGACACTCAAAATTACATTCAGGTGTTAAGTTGCATAAGTGAGTGAAACTTTTTTTTATTTTAACTGTCGAGCTATTTTGCTCATAAATGCTTTTAACGATATTTTCCGTAATAAATAAATTTCCTTTTTTTTTGTATTTTTGCAGATGTGAAGTTTGTGGTAAGGGTTTTGGCCAACGTTACAATCTCAAAATTCATGCTCGTACTCACACTGGCGATTTTCCATTCGAGTGTAAAATTTGTAAAAAGAAACTACACACTCAATCATCGTTGCAAACCCACATGCAGGTGCATCAACGTGTTCAAACGTCTCAAGCCACATCAACCATAAAATCAACAGCAACAAGCACCACTACGAGTGGCAACACTAGTTCCAGTAGCAGCGCAAGCAGTGCTCACAATTCGCCTACTTCGACCATCATCAAAATGGAACCCCAACTTTCGGCATCTAGCCCACTTGAAAGGCCCAGCACAAGTAGCAATTTATTACTAAGCCAACACTCAATACATGATGATTTAGACGATAACTCTGGCATGAGTGATGAACTTAATTCTTTAAATGGTCAACAATATGTAACTACTAGTTGTGTTAAAAACACAATTGTCTCAGCCACCGGCGATGATTCATCCGAATCATCGAATACATCTCAAGAACAATTGCGACAGACTAGACAACTTTTGTTAAATGGGGCCACACCAACACGAGCCATTGTGATTAATAACTATTTGCATAATAACGATAATAAAGGTGTTGACACTCTTTTGTCGCAAACTTCACAGCCCCAACTTCATCAGCAACATCATGCTCAAGTTATACGCCACAATAATAGCAGCAATAACAATCACATTACAAGCAGTAGCACCAGCAACAGTGCATTACAACAGCAGTTGATGCGTAAAACTCCTATTATACATTCGACTGGTGGCGCAACATCATTAACAAGCTCAGTATTTGGCAGTGCCATTCAGCATAGAGGTAAGAAACTAAAAACTTTCTTTTAAGCTTTTTATTTTTATTTTCAATTGCAAAATTTTATAAAAAAAGTAATTTATAGAAGAAAAATGCTTCTAGACATTTTAAAAGTTTCTATGGAATTAAATGGTTTTTATGTTTTTTATGTGTTCTTTAAGGCGTTTCACCATCTCCATCGCCCTCTTCTTCATCGACATCATGTTCCTCTTCAGTTGTGGTCTCCAAGTCTGGGGTACCCCTATCATTGGCTTCGGCTGCTCTAGGTTCCTCATCGATAATACGCAGCACACGTGATCACGATGCGAGCCTTAATGGTCATCATAATCAACATCAACATCATAATCACCACCAACGCAATAACCACCGAAATCACCACCGGCGCCGTCATCTGGCCGATATGGATGATGACGATGATGATACGAATTTACATCATCCGAATGTCAATAATGGCCGTCACTTTGATGACGACGATGATATCTTAGATGAGAAATCTTCCCCGTCCCTGGCTACTACAGCCATCAAAACCGAACCGAATTTCTATGCCTCTGGTGATAATTCCAATGAAATGTTGATTAAAGAAGAGGTCGTATTCGATGACGCCTCTGCCAATTCGCCTCACTCGCCACCCAGTTCGAAATTTGGCATGTCCAATTTCGACAATGATCTCGATCATCATGTTGACTTATCTCATTCGTTACCCACCTATGGGTATCTATTGGACCAGCACTCAATACCCGACACAATACCAACTCAACTATACGCCGACGATGATGACTTTCGATTAGATCACAATTCTCTGGGAGCTTTACACAATAATTCCTCATCGACTAATGATGGCGATTATATCAAGAAGGAATGGAGTTATGGCACAAGTTCGAACTACACAATAAATGGCAAATTTGATGATGATAGCAATGCCCTGTGCGATGCTGCCAATTTCATTTACAATTGATTCGAAGATAAAATTTTATCGTCACCACCGGTATTAATTGATGCAACCGCCACACAGTAACAGAATAACAAGGTGAAGTTTAAATGTAATAAATAATATTAAATCCTGGAATCCTTGTACTGGTTAGAAAACAATATCTACTCTATTTTCTTTTTTGTTTTTTCATCCAACCACCACACTCTGATTCCTTTTGTTAGAGATTAAACATGAACATGTTTTTTTTTTGTAACGAAAAATACAAACATGTAAAAATATAAAAACAAAAAACAAATGCCAACAAATTTACTAAGTATTGAAAACAAAAACAAAAACAAAAAACGAAACAAAGAAACAAACAAACAAACAAACCACAAGCACATATAATTATATAAATAATTTTAATTATTAATCTTAAACAAAACAAAAGCTCTAAATGGATTTTAAACTGAAAAGTGAGAAATGAAAACTGAAAATTGAAAACCTAAGCGACTCGAGTCCAAACGTTTTTATTTTGGATTTTGATTAAGTTAAAAGATTTTTAACTCCTCCTCGCATAAAAAAACCAGAAATAAAACAAACGAGCAACTGACTTTTTCTTTAACGTTAAGAAACAACAGTCAAACCAAACTTTTCTGGACTTTTGCTTTTGTTTTTCTTAAAACAAAAAAAAGCAAAACAAAAACAAAATGAGAAAGAGGTTAGTTCTGCTTAATGACTTTTTTTCTGTTAAAATTCTTATGATTTTAAAAGTAGTTATTTAAGATTTATTTTTTCTTTTTTTTTTTTAATTATTATATACATACGCATATGCATACGTTTATATATAAATGTTTATATATAAGTACGTATATAGATTTTTTTTAATTTAATTTTGGTATTTAAACATACATTTTTATTATTAGAATATATAAACAAATATATAATTCTTTTGTGTGTGTGTGTTGTGTCTCTGTGTGTGTAATTAATTAATTGTTTAAAATGATGTTTTAATTTTTGTAATTTGTAAGCGTCGTAAATGTGAAATTATTTCGTAGTCTTATTATTTAAAAATCAAAAGTTATTTCCTTTTCACTTTTTTCTTTTCTTCATCAAAATAAAAAAAAAAAATAAATAACTCAACAGTGTCTCTTGTCCCCCCACCTAAGCCAATCTCCCTTTTTTCTTGTTTTATAACGTTAAGGAGACAACAGCAGAAACAGCATTGATTAATTTTTAAGGTTTAATAAATAATATTTAAGTTTTCTTTATAAATATTATTATTTGGAATTTATTTTTATTTTTAATTTAAATTGTATATATATGCAAATGTGTGTATGTTAATGTCTTAGAATTTTCAATATACACATTCATTTAAAAAATTAACTCTAAACAATTTTTTTTTCTTTTTGGTGTGTTAAAATGTTAAAAAAAAACCTAAAAGCAAAGAAAGAAAAAATGTTGTTGCCCGATGAATGCATGTTAAATACAAATATAATATTACAAAAAAATCAAAAAAAAAAAAACGAATCATATTATATTTTAGAGTAGTTTAAAATTATAAAAAGTAGGATGTTAATATAATTATAATCATCATCATCATCATCACCATAAATATACATAAATAAAATTTTCATTAAATTTGAAAATAACTTAATAGTGAAAGAAAAGAAAAACTTTTCTTCTAACTTTTAAATATTTGATTTTGTTGCTATCAATTCCCTTTTAACAAAGTTAATAGAAAGAAGTATTGCTTATTAAAAAAAGAAGCCTACAGTATAGATTTTAAAAATCCCAGTGCAATATTTATTTTTCTAATATTTCTTTTCTTAAAATCATTTAAAAAAACAAAGTTTTTCTTTTGAAATAAATTTTTCTTTTAATAATTTCGTCTTGTAGCACTTAAACCTAAAATAATTAATTTAATGTGATTTTTTACAATTTGTATTTTTATTATCTTTCTTTCTTCCAAGAAGTGCAATTTTAAGTTTTCTTTTCTTTATCTCAATATAAAATCTTTTGCAATCATTTTGTTTCTCAAATAATTGACATTTTATATGTGTTTTTTATTAATAAACTGTTATGGACGGAAAAAATAGCTCTCAAATTTAAATATTTCAAACTAATTTATTTTTTAAAATCATTTGTTGTTTTAAGTAACAATTTGTGAAATTATATAAAACCTTGTCAGGCAAGCATGTTCTCAACTTTACACGAAGTTTTCACCTTTCGGCATTCAAGGCTTTGTTACAAAAAAATTATCAGCCCAATTATAAACAAAAATTCCGTGCGAGTTTTTTCACTTTTCCCTTTTCTCCTATTATAAATTTTTTCCCATTTGGTTGACTGCGGAAAGTGAAAAAAAAAATTCGGCGGAAAAGAGTAGGTATTATGAATTATAAAATAAAAATTATATATAAATAAACACAAAAACTCCCTTCAAATTACGATGATGCCACTTTTTTATTACTTTATTCCCACGGAATTCATAATTGGAGGAATCTTTTCTCGAGAAAAATTTTTTCGGTGGGAAAGAAATTCCGTGAGAATATTCATAATTGGGCTGTATGTTTCACAAGTTTCTTTTGGATTTCAAGCAGGAGACTAAGAGTTCATGTCAATACATTTAATACAAGAACCGAACCAACCTGGAATTTAAATTATATTACTGCTTAAGATTTTTAATTCCCTAATTAATTAATTTTAAAAAAATTTCCGAAAGGTAAAAAAAAATCTTTGTAATTGAATTCATGGTCAAATCTCGACCATTGTTCTTGAAGCCTTCTTCTCTAAAGTAACAAGCGTTTTTCCTAATGCAATTTTAAAGAACTTTTGGCATAAATTTCTACATAAATAAGTGTCTAACTCTTGTACAAACTTTCAACTTCAAGTTTTGTTCAAAAATTTAAGCAACAGATCTGAAATGAAACTTGACATGAGAAACAAAAATCATTTCTCGTAACACATCAAAGACTAAATTGTAAAATCTGCCATCGTCTTCTTCTTTGTACTCTGTAATTTGTTCTTTGTAATTTGTTATTTTAAAAGACAACAATTTCGGTTTACTTCATTAACTCACTTTTGGCCACCAAACCGTGTCATAATTTCAAGGGATTTTGATAGAATAAATTATTTATTTTTAAATATTTGGGTAAATTAGAAAAGTATTTTTTTTAAGAAGGTACCTTTTTCAAGCAGGTGTTGCGACGAATTTTACACTGCACAACAAATACTTCATTGAAAATTCTTTTGTTATTTCGACAATCGAAACTTAATTAGGATGAACAAATTATTTATAAATTAATTTGAAAATATAATTTTGTTTGCCCGATCCACTTGATAGAGTGACAATGTATATGAAAAGCAATAATTGAATACAATAACAAAAAAGGCTTAAAATTAAATACATTAAATAAAAAATAGTATGTTTTTTATATAAAACTATAAATAAAAAGAAAATAAATTTTAATCTAAAAAGCAATTGAAAACTCTAAAAATTAAATAGAAAAACGGCCACGCTACAGCGAAATTCGTCATTCGTCTGGATAAAAAAACGAAATTAATTTCGCCAGAAGATTTAATTGTGGGCGGGGCTTTGTATACCCAAAAATATATGTATATCTTTTTATTTCTGACGACGAATACGTATTCGCAACGAAAAATTCGTTATTCGCCCCAAATATGTTTATTGCCTTCTTTTTCCAAAGTATAGATTTGAAGCCTGAATCCAATCAAAAGGATTTAAAAAACCAAATCCATACAATTTTTTGCAGTATCAATGAAAAATTAGCATTTGATTTAAACAATGTCATTCCAGAAAAATTTCGTTTCAAAACCATGTGCGATTTTCTCTTTCACAACACGATTTGTAGTTCAGCGAAAATTGCATTTTCAATTTTAAAATAATATTCAACATGTTTTCCTTTAAAAGTCCGGCTTTTATAATTTTTACAATCCTATTAACTTTTGTGGAAAAGCATTTATAAGTTTTTTTTTTTTTAATTTTAAAAGATGTCAGCCATTTTGTGTTTTTTTTACCTTTTTCCGAGAATGATGCTTCACTCCATACTGCATCAGAATATGTTCTCGTTAGCTTTTTAATCATTAAATTTCATCTAAAGTAAATTAAATTTTATTATTTAATAAATTTATAAATAAATGTTTATGCTCCAAAATAAATATATATTTTGGCATGGTAGTGTAGTGAACAAACACGTATTTATTGTAATTATTTGTTTTTGTTGTCATCATTATTTAGCTATTTATAATTATTTGCTTAAACACTAAAAAAAGCACGTAATTTTAATTTTTCGTTTGTAAAAAATAGCAAAAACAAAATATATAAAGTAGTAAAACATTTAATAAACAAACAAACAAAAGTCAACAAAATAAACATTTACATTAGAAAGGAAAATACAATAAAAATTAATTAATTAAACATTAAACATTTTAGCAAAATTTAAATTTGTCTAAATGAAAAGAAATTTTAAATAAAAAAATTATTTAAATTAATTACATGACATCAAAAAAAAAAAAAAATAATAATAATTAGTAGCAAATAAGAAGTTAGTAGTCAAATATAGAATTTAAGAATAATGAAAAAAGTATTTCAAGTAAAAAATTTTAGTAAAATTTTTAAGTTCGTTTTCAAAAATTTATTAAAAAAAATTTTTTGTTTTAATTTTTTTTTGTACCTTTTGGCAGCTTGAATTGTGTGCAGTTTGTTGATTTTCTTTTATTAATTGTATATAATTATTTAAATAAGTTGGGAAAATAATATATATTTGAAATATAAGTATCCTCTATTATTATATTATAATAGCAACATCTGTAGGTTTATTATATATTTTAAAATTTAAATTATTTTCCTTTTTCAAGAACCAGAATCGATGAACAGTGATATTCTCCATTTAATATTAACTGCCGTATTCATAAAAAATAAAATAACTTTGAAATGTGTTTGTGAGTAATTTTTCATACAAATTTGTCCTAAAATATTTTTCAAATCTTTTTTGATTTTTTATGAATACGGCAGTAATTATTAAAACATAAAAACTGTCATTGTCAACAAAAGCAAAAAGCAATTTATCATTCTGGTCACTTTCGATCGAGAATATCTCCGCAATATAGTAGATAGTAGGTACTCTCGATCTCTGTTTACAAACTTTTATAATCTTCACATCGAACACTGTTTTTATTAGTGGTATTTTCCAAAGTTTATAATACGAATATTGTTGTCGACAAACGCAGCGCAAATTACAAAATACAAAACTATAAACAGAAGAAGTAGAAACAGGCCTTTAATAAGTAATGAAAAATGCCCAAGATCAACTTAAAAAATTTGACTAAAAATCTTAAAAATTAACGGGTCTCAAGACTTCTATTTGTAGAGTGTTAGACTGCAACCAAACAACCAATTTTTAACAGTCTTTAATATCCCTGCAATAATAAATGGTAGGTCATCTGACAAATAAAATATGTTTACGTGACATACAAAGCCCTTGTGCTTTGCTTTCCACAACAATACTTAAAGCAAAAAATTTAGAAAACATATACCCAATTCACATAATCTATTGTTTTATTATGTTCCCGTCCAGACATGCAATTTTTGTTTCTGAAAATTTTTTAAATTCTTTTAAAAAATTGCATTCGTGTCCACACATTCAAATTTTGTTTTTGCAATTTCGGTATTGATTGCTTAGACGAATGAGAAAACAAAAAAGAGTTGCAAGTACATGAAACAGTGTGCCCGTTTCTACTTGTCTTTTCTCTTACACCTACAAACTTTAAAATTGCGCAACAAAAGCTGCAAAATGTGGACGAGGTCTATTTAAAACCAGTTTAGTTCAGAACATGCTGCAGTATCAGGTTTGTGTAGACGCCCAATTTAAAAAGAATAGAAATTAAATAAAATAAAATATTAAATTTAAATCTCATTTTCCAAGAAATAACAAATATTGTACTGTTTGGTACTTAAAATGTACTTTTCGAAAAGTCTTATTTTAAAAAGATAATTTAAAAAAGGTTTACTTTCGCTAAATTTGATGTTTCGAAAACATTTATTTCAAAAGTACATTTTTCCGGCCCTATTTGTTCATACATGCTTTTAAAATAGTATTTTTCTATATTGAACGTTACTTTTAATAAAACAAATTTCAGTATGTTTTTTTTTTTTTTTTATCAAAAAACATATTTTATAAATATAATTTCTTAAAAGTACTTTTCACAAGGTACTTTTTTGAAAAGGCTCATTTTAAAATATGGTAACATTCAATGTTACAAAAATCATTTTTAAATGTAGCTTTTGAAAAACATTTATCTCAAAGGTACCTTTTTCCGGCCCTATTTTTTCATGCATGCTTTTAAAATAGTACTTTTCTATATTGAACGTTACTTTTAATAAAACAAATTTCAGTACGTTTTTTATTAAAATATCTTTTAATCACACACACATATTTTATAAATATAATTTCTTAAAGGTACTTTTTAATAGGTACTTTTTTGAAATAGCTCATTTCAAAACAGCTACAATTGTTTAAAAATTTGTTTTCATAATAATTTTTAATATCTAGGGGTTTTAATAGGGATTTTTTCGAAATGTACATGCAAAAAAAATTAACCCTTTTTTTGTTTTTAAAGTGCTCATTATATCACAATTTAAATTTATGTCCATAACATGTTTTTTTTTTAATATTTTTAAGAGTAGACCAAAAATTGATTGGTTAAAAATTTAAAGTCAAAATTGTTTAAAAAATTATTAATTTCATACTAGAAAAAAATTCTTTATTAAAAAAAAAAAACAATTTAAAATTTTTCAACTTGAATTTTTTTTTAGTTTTGAAAATTCATTAAAAAACAAAAAAAAGCAATTAAAAATTTTTCAACTTGAATAATTTTTTTTTTTTAGTTTTGAAAATTCATTTCAAATCTAAAAAACAAATAGTTTGCATTTATTAAATATTTGACCTGACTTGTATTTTATTCTCTTAATAATCATTCATGCTTTCTATCAAGTTATATTCAACAAGGTAGAAGAGACAGGCAAAACTCTTAATTGCCCCTTTCCCTCCTCCTTTTTTTTTTAATTGTAAAAATGACTAAAAATGTACTGCCATATTCATAAAAAATAAAATAAGTTTGAAATGTGTTTTATGAGAAAATGTTCATACAAATATTTCCTGAAGTACATTTCAAATCTATTTTATTATTTTATGAATACGGCAGGTAGGTATTCTCTTAACAAATATAATTAATCACATTATGTTTTTTTTTTCTTTGCCCACTTTTTTGTTTAATCATTGTAATAAAACTTTTAAATCTAACAGGTTTTCCCTTTCATCACCGTTCATCTGGCAACAATATTTTATATTTAAAAAAAAAAGATGACCAAATTTTAAGCAAAAAATTTCAAAGCAAATCATACGCACAGACTAAAAAAATAAGAAAAAAAAGTAATAATAATAATAATTAAAAAATAAATCAAGATCAAACAATAAAAAGAAAAATAGGCTGCTACGAATTTTATAAATAATTATTTGTTTTAATTTTATATACACATTTACTTTTAAATATATAAATTTTCTTTTATAATTAATTAATTTAAGAACTAATGAAACAAAATCTCTGAAAAAATATTGTATTTATTTTAAACTTAAACTACTTAAAAGCAAAATAGAAATATAAAACAACAACTGTGAAATACTTTTTCTACTTTTACTTTTACTTTTTTATTTTTTATTAAAACTACTCATAATATTATTTCCTTCTTCTTTTATTTTTATTTTTTTTCCTTTATATACCAAAGATACGAATTATATTCGTAGTAAAAAACTTATTTTAAGCTAAAAAACAGAACTGTTTTATTTTGATCTTTTCAATTTTTATTTTTAAATTAAAGCTGCAGTTACGATCAAATTTATATAAATCCCAGGAACTTAGTTCCATAAGTACTTGTAGCCGGGGTGTAAAGAGTCAGTCGAAATAGCGTAATTTTTTTCAAAACCGCTGCGTTTAAACAAAATTTTAAGAGAATGTTGTAGAGTTAGAAATTTTTCTTTCAAAATGATTGCTGATTGTTCATGTGTATGTAAACAATGATTTTTGTTGTTATAATAACCCAATTAATTTAATGATTTTTGTTGTTCGCTGCTGTAGGTCGGTCGAAGTTTTTATTCATCATTGAGGAATGACAGGGGATTAAAAAAATCCTCTGAAAATTATAAGTTTTTTATTTTAAAGTATTTCAATACGAAGCAGTCGAATCTGATACTTTTTCATTTTGTTAACAATTTGCTTCCAATCATTTAAAAATAACAAACAATTTGAAAACGTATTTTTTAACAAATGAAGGTTGTGAAACTGGAAGGGTTATTAGGCAAGTTCAGAAGGCCTTAGCGAGTGTACACGAGTTTGTTTTGAATCTATTATAGATGATTACCGTTTTTTCTTCTTTTTCTTTTACTCCATTGCTATCACTTTGACCAAACCACACATTAATTATCAATTTTTTGAAGGCGTTGCCTTTAAGACAGCCTCAAGTGGAACTCTACCCGCCGACAATGGCTCTTTTAAAAGAAAAAAAGAATTGTTAATCCTTTTTGATTTTGAGAGACTAAATCACACATCGCACAAAGATTGTTTTATTGACCTTGTGCAGGACAAGACATATCGCTCATCCAATTGTTGGCAGCATTTAAAAAATATTAATCTCTTATCTGGAGCCTTCAAGACTCTTTCCTTTAAACCGTTGTTTATTTTTGTTCCGATAACAAAGAAAAAAGTTTTCTTCATTTCGTGATCAGAGACAAATTAAACAAATCATGCAACTTAGAGCAGATTTGTCATAAATTCGAATACAGGGGGCAAAATACGGCATTCGATATGGATCGAATTTGAATAGAATTTAAATGATAATTTCGATCGATATCGAATGCCGTAATTTGCTCCCATTTTTTTAATATTTTTAAAACAAATTTCAAAAATTCAACAAAAATCGGTTAATAAGTCTTAAATCAATGGGTTTCACACGATAATGGCACTTTACTACTTCTAAGGACGTTCATAAATATCTCAAGGTCTTCATATTACATCCAATCGCGAGTTAGTATTTTCATAACAAATTATTTAAAATTTCCTGGGAATTATTTTATTTTTTAATTATTTTTTTTCACATAAAAATATAAATAAAAGTAAAAATATTGTGATTTGAAAACTATTTCTAATACAAAATAAAGAAATTTTATTAATAAAATGATTTTTTTTATAAACTAAAAATAAAAAAAAACGACTGCGCACACATTTATAAACCATCAAAAATTATATAAATAAATTGTAAAAAAAATTTACATGGATATTTAAACAAAAAATTAAATTTTAATCTTTTTAAACAAAATTTATTGTATTTTTTTTCTCGAATTGCACAAAAAAATTAAAGAAAATAAGTTATTAAAAAAAAAAAAATCAAATAAAACAAGTTCAAATTATTATCATACTCGTCTATTCTTATCTCAACTAATTACTCGTATCCACTCTGTCTGTCTACACTTTCTGTAAAAAATCTATAACAAAAATTTAAATTATTTTCTTTTTACAAATATATTTTTACTTTATTGTACTTTTACTAATTAATAATTTTTTTTACAAAATTTATATTTTTAAATATTTTTGTATTTATTTTATACTAAATAAAAATTTAATTATAAAAATAAAATAAAAACAATTAAAAAATTGCAAATAATAAAAATAATAAAATTATATTAATGTTACCACTAACGTGTGCGTCAAAATGATAAGGACAGTTACACTATTTAAAACAAAAAGAAATATATAGATGATATGGTTTGCTAAGATACTTCTTGCCAAAATGTTCTGTTTGTAATTTATCATGAACAGTTGTATTTCCTTGCGTTAAAATGTTAAGGTCAGTGTTCATCGTGGCGAAATAATGCAGGTGGTTTCGATCGCGAATTTATTAAACTTTTCCTTTCAACGCTAAATGTCAAACACCAGGGCGAATCAATTACCAGGTGGCAGTGTAGGCGAATTCACTAATTTTCGCCGTTAACACTACTGTTAAAATCCATATATAAAAAATGAGTGTATATTTTTTATATATGAAGTTTGACAGTAATTTTTACCAGCAAAAAATAATGAATTCGCCTACGCTGCCACCTGGTAATAGATTTGCCTTGGTAAAACACCATATAAAAAAATTATACATATTTTTTATATATGGAGATTGACATTTAGCGTTTACGGCGAAATTAATGAATTCGCCATCGCGACCACCTAATATTATTTCGCCATGGTGCATATTTATTGAATGAAATAACTTATTTTAAAATTTCACAGTAGTGGCCAAATAAAGTTGACAAAACACATTTTCTTACAACTTTTAAAATTATTTTAATTATCTAAACACACAACAGGTTAAAAAACTAACTATTTCGAAGAAAATAATAATTAGCGATTTATTCTTAAATAAATTTTTGTCGCAAATAGGGAAATCCCGAATCTGGCGATTTTTCGAAATTGATATCTATCAAGGATTTAAAATTTATCAAAATCTTCAACATCTTGTTTATAGATAAATCTGCCAAAAATGGCGTGTGTGTGCATGTGACCAAAATGTAGAAGTATTGTGTATTAAAATAAAATGTTTGACGATTTTTTGACAGCTCTGCCCGATTTTCTTTGCTACTGGTTTCTATACGAACAGAGTTGCATTTTGAGATGCATCAATCTTGTTTAACAGTGTGGCAACTGGACAAATAAACGAATTTCACTGTCAGCCATCAGTTATATGACTAGACCAGTGATCTTTATTCATATTACTCGGCTAACGAAGCTGTTAAGGTATTTATTTATTCTCTTCCTAAAAAAAAATTCTTGAAATGTATCAAAACTAATCTTTATTACATTACATTTTAATTTAAATATCTTTGGGTATTTACTGATTTTGCTTCTATAATTTCTGGAGAGCTATTTTTAATTTTTTTTTTTTTTTGTCTTAAAAACGTTAAGAAATTTTAATTAATTAACAACACCTCCAACATTATAATAAAAAACTCAATATAAATTTCTTTAATCAAGCCGAACGGCGGCCATA
The DNA here is from genome assembly GCA_916610165.2 of Gymnosoma rotundatum. Lineage (NCBI taxonomy): Eukaryota > Metazoa > Arthropoda > Insecta > Diptera > Tachinidae > Gymnosoma > Gymnosoma rotundatum. The sequence goes on along the minus strand of OU744340.1, from coordinate 128,022,548 downwards.
ATTACAACACATTACAAAACTTGTGTGAGAAGCAAAAATTTCATTCAGTAATTCAGTGGTTTGTAGCTTTCAACAGTTTCGGATCATATCGGTTGTTTTTATATTCTAAGATTTAAGAGAGCTAAATTTCTTTTGCTGTTTTGTGTGTTTCTCTTTGTTAAAGGCCACTGTTTTGGACAAGAAGTATGTGTGATCAACTTGAAAGTTAAACCTTGATTAATTTTAAACACTTTGTTTCCAAATTTCCGTTTCTAAATTTATTGGCTTCAATTTCATGATTCCACTCTGTTGTGCTTTAAAAAAACTGCAATATTTCTAATAACAATTTTCAAATGCGAATATTTCGCTAAAAACTTTTTTCGATGTGGTTCATTCTCCTTGAATTTTAGCCAAGAGGTTTATTAATAGTTAAGAATTGTTAGAATAAATCAAAGTGAAAAAAGCCGGAGATGTGGGGCAATTAGTTGAAGGTATATGAATATATATATATATATATATATATATATATATATATATATATATATATCATAACAATCATGTGCCTGTTCTACCCCATTGTTTGTTATTTGGCTTAAAAAACCGTCATTGCAGAATGTCAAGCTCAACGTTTAAAGAAATCTGTGTAACATTTTTTATCAGCACTTTGATAATTTAAACAACGGCGGAAATATGTGAATTCGCCATTGCTACCAGCTGGTAACTAATTCGCCTTAGCTGGTCCTAAAAAAAAGTTTGGATAAAATTTACAAAGCATTGTTAAGCCTTTTTTTTTCAGCCACTACTATATACCTGTTTCAATGGCTGTTTTATAAAAATGATATAAAAGAAAATTAAATTTTCTATAGTATTTTGTTTTTTTTTTTTTTGTGACACCATATACTGGTCAAAAATATTTGGTATTTGTTCTAAAAGTGAGCAGATACAAGTGATAATTCAAAAGCTTTCAAACCAACCGAGTTAATAACCATTCATTTCTTTTCGTTGTTGTTCAAAATGTCAATCTCCACATACTAAGTATTCCAGGGGAGAAAATTAATGAATTCATCCAAGGCGAATCAATTATTAGCTGGCAGCATAGGCGAATTCATTCACTTTCGCCGAAATCTACTGTCAAACTCCATAAATAAAAAAATATAAACACATATGTTTTATGATATGGAATTTGACAGTAATCGTTACCAGAAAAAATAATGAAATCGTCTTTCTTATTAAACAAAACTGATTCAGTCAGTGTTCCAGTGGAAAGAACATTTAGCCCAATTATAAACAAAAATTCCGTGCAAGTTTAAAAAGTTTTCCATTTAAAAATTTGTTTCCTTTTTTATTGGCTGGTAAAGTGAAACAAAACGAGGGGAAAAAACGACTTCGTTCAAATTACGATGATGCCACCTTTTTATATTTTTGTTTCCACGAAATTAATAATAGGAAAAATCTTTTCTCGAGAAAATTTTTTTCCGTGAGAATATTCATGAAATATCAAGAATACCTAAAATAAGAATGAAAAATACCTTAAAATATGAGAGTAATTAAGAATATTATATGATACAACAAACGAAATAATTTTAAAACTAATTTCAATATCCACGAAAACTCGGTTTAGTATATCATATATTTTAAGTACAAAGGATTTGTATTATTCATTTTAAAATTTACATATTGGATGTTTTCATTAATTTATGTATACATTACAACATATGGCAGCGTTATCATGCATTAAAAGAAATAAGTGATTCAGTGTCCCTATCATTTTGTCGCGTACCTATTGTAAAATAGTATACATTCATTTAATTGAAACCCACAATAACATCATTAATATTAAAAACAAAAACAACTAATTATATTTCCATAAATGTAGTATGTGTAATTAAAAACAAAAACAATAAAATATTACAAAAAATAAAAAAACTAAATTCTTTATTATTTTCTTCTGTTAAATGCAATCAGATATGACTTTTCTTATTTAATTTTAAAATAAACAATTTTTTAAAATGTACCTTATACATAAATAAATTAAATATAATTATACTCTATTACACAAAAAATTAGCTTAATTTTTATGTTTTTATATAAAAAAATATTTAAAAATAATAACAAATTTTTAATATAAAATCTAGTAATTTTGATAAATTATTACAAAAAAAAAACATTAAAGTAAAAATTTGTAATTTTGAAAGCTGACACAAAACAACAACAATAATTATTATTATAAATCTAGTGATAACATTTTATTTTATTTATTTTTACAATTTAATTTTTTGTAATAATAATTATAATTTTATTTTAATAATTTTTTTATTTAAGACACCACAGCATTTATATTTAGCAACTTTTTTTATTGCAATTCTGACTGCATAAGAAAGAAAAGAAAACGAAAAAACCAGATAAAGAGAGATGCAGATTCTAAAGTGTATTTTAAATTCTATTTCTTTTATTTTTCGTAGTTTTAACGAAATTAAATTCTTGAAACGTAAAGCCAGTTCTGTTACACGTGGTAAAACCTCGGCAGATATTTTTATATGAAGTATGACGTTTCGAGGCGAATCTACTGCCATCACCTGGTACACATAATTTCGCTATGCTGTTACGGGTAATAACAATGGTGAATTCATTTAAATTCGCCGCCATTCCTTAAATGTCAAACTCTATATGTAACATAATCTGAGCATCGTCCGTGTTCAGGCAGCTCACTTTTTTTTAATTGCAAAACGAAAAACCCAAGATGAATTGACAACAGGTGCGCTTAACAGCTTAGGTGACAATTGTGATTTTTCCTTTTTCGAGTGTCAAAAGTTATAATCTCTTTTGTTTTTGATAGCCAAAAACTATTTGTACAAAAACAAAATGTACATGTTTCTATCGCAGCGTTGTATTTATTTTCGCCGTGAGTATACCTGTTATAAATTCGCCTTGTGAAAAACCTATCATGATCTCGAAAGAATTCGCCTTAAAGTTCAATTGTAACAAGTTACAAGCATCAGTTCGTCTCAACATATGCTTGTGGTTTGAAGTCGCCAGACTTCCAGCGATTTCCAACGCCTCTTTTGCCATTATAAATCGGAATTCCCAATTTTTTGTGTTTGTTAAAACATGAGCCTATTATATGAAGTTTGACTTTCAGCTCAACGGCGAAAAAAAATATATACGCTATTTTGCCATCACCTGGTTATTTATTAGCCTTGTGATACATTAAGAGCGAGAAAATATTTCTTAATGAGAACCGAGATGGAATTATAATAAAAGTAACCGCGGCGAAATTATTACATGTGTAAACATTAGCCCAGCAGTTTACTTTTTTTTGGTCTAAAACGTTACAGTTCACTTAACGTTTTTCCAAATTTACAAAAATTTAAAAATACATATTTTACAATGTTCATTACAAAGTTGCCGCTTTAGTGGTTTTTTTTCTTTATATTTTAGTCCGCTTTTTGTGAACATTCAGTCGAGCAAGCAGCAATGAATTCGCTTTGCATCACCTTTATAAGTATGCCCTGATGTGAACTGATTGTGAGTTTTTTTTCTTAATTCTGCATTTTTCCTCTTAAACAAATTTTGTCAAATTTAAAATTACTGCTCTTTTTAAGTCATTCCTATATTAAGACTTTATTACATATTTTCGGATTTATTATCGGTGGTTAAAAGTGTTGTAAATGTGACATACAGCGTTTAAGTGTTTTGTGGTTAAAAAATCGTTTCAAAAATATTTATTGTCAAAAATTAAAATAAGAATACTTTTCGTTTAACACATTGCATTCCACGGCGTGTTAAAAATAACCAAAAAAGTGATGTCATTCACAAAAATTCTAGCGCAGTGAGAGATTATTGTGGTAACTTTTTTTAGTTTAAAGTGGGTATTTTTTGATTAAATTAAAAAAAAGTTTAGGATAATTTACCTCGGTTGAGACAGAGGTTTATACTTGTTGTTGTAACGGATTCAGCACTGGATCGTTGTAAATTTGAATCGTCTGTCTACAACTGTTCAAAAGTATGGCCATATACATCAAATTAAATGAACTATTTTGGCGCCCTTTAATTTATTATTATATTATTTTGAATATGGATGAATGATGAATATGAAATAGGTTAATTTACATCACCTATGGCGACACCTTTTAATTTTTGGACTTATTCTAATACTTTTTGCTATTCAGATCAATAGTGATACGCAGTGTTTTGAATTTAAAAGCGGAGCCCTTTACAAGTCATAAAAAACACGAATGGTGTATGGGGACACCCTTTAATTTCTAAAATTATAAACTGATTTTAAAACGGGACCAATCTGTATTCTATACCTTTCAAATAAAAAATTTCAAAATCGGCTCAGAGATGTGTGAGTTATTGAGGCATATAAACATTAAAAAAAAGCAACATATAGACGAATTGATTTTGAAGTCGGTTAAATATCAAATGATTTCCGCAATTTAGAATCGTCCTTGTTGTGACAAGGCGTTTTCAATTTGCAAAAAGTTCAATTGTAATATGTTGCATTCGTACGTTTCTGTATATACTTGCGGTTTGAAGCCACTGCACTTCAAATCATAAGCACAAATTTGAAGCAATATGAGTTTGTCAGAACATGGACGTATTTTTCGTAATAACAGAGCCAGTTTGATTAATATTATTTATATGTGGCAACATTGACAAATAAATCCATTGAAATAGAATCAGGAAACTGAGTTGAACGTAAATTTAGTATTGATTACAAAATAATAAAATAAAAAAATTGGTTCTGAAAACCAATTTTTAATGCACTGATCCTAAGTCTCTGAATAGGTGTCGTTTCGCTAGCAGATTTCAAATCATTAATTTTTTTTAGTATTCTTAACGAATTTAATTTTATGGTTTTCTTATTTATTTTCTTTTTATTTCTCGAATACAAAACGTTTGCTATTTTTGACATTCCTGTTTTTTCTTCATTAAATACTTGTGAGGCTGCCATATCTTTGATGTTCTTGTGCCTGTGACATTTGCTTTAAATCTTTCGTAACACCTGACTGTATAAAACCTTTGAACAAAAGACTTTCAGGAGTAAAGATCATTGCGATTTTGGACCAATGTTTTTAAAAGCTTGACTTGTAACAAACTAAATCAGGGGGGTTACTCTCTATTGCGATGCGAAAGCAAATTCGATGCTACAGGTAGATGCGATAAGAGTACAATTTAATACTCTGTATTGCTAACGCAAATGCAACATTGGCTCAACAAAACAAACAATAGAAGAAGAAGACAAACAATAGAAGAATGATAAAATGAAATGTAAATATTTGTAAACAAATCATTTATTTTATTTTCGCGGCAAGTAAAAATTATGTATTATTAATTATAAACCATGGCGAAATAATACAGGTGAACGCACGGGCGAAAAATCTCATCAGCTGTATACATTGCAGTTGTCAAAAAAAAATTACTTGTTAATTTTTTTATTTTATTTTAAATTTTTTTTGATTGCTAATAGAAAACAAAGTAACTATTAAAATTCCTAGAGAAAACTATCACAACATGGAACCGTATTTGCAGTTCCTGATGTGTATAATCAAAATATAATTTCCTGGTTTTTTTGTGGAAGATGATGTTAGTCTTCAAATGGTCAACGTGCAAGAATGGAACGATGCATGTGATTTGGGCAAACTAGTGGTACAATAGAATTTTGGTCACACTTTTCCTGGATTTTCATTTTTATGTAACTTAATTTTTTATAATTTTTTTATTCTGAAAATTACAACCCCTTTTTTCATCAAATATATTTTTTTATTTTGTTTTTTTTTAACAATATTTTTTGACAACATACCTAAATTTTGTAGCAACAAATTGCCTGTTGTTTTTTGTGTTGTTGGATTGTTGTAGCCGTGCAGTCACCTGTATTAATTCGCCTTGTTATAAACATTTAATGTAAAACGATCATTGATGTGTGTTGTGTTTTATTAGAAATAAAATAATATAAAATAGTGATGGATTCAGTGAAATATGGATGGAGGCGGAAAAATGTTATTTTAATTTTGCAAAGATAACAAAACTTTTGAAGGCTTTTTGTTTACTGTAACATTGTTTGTAAAATTGATACTCTCGCCAAAGCATTTTGATGTTGGCATCCCGTTGTCGACTTCTTCCATATATTTCCATAGAGGAAGACAGGCAATATAGTGAATCACAAACACCCGTACAATAAATGCTCACCTTATTCGTATTACCGAGTACGGTGATACCATATTTGGGAAAGAAAAATACAAAACGCCATAGAGGGTACCATTTGTTCGATTACGCACCATTTTTCTTTCGCATCGCAATAGAGAGTAAAAAATTTAAAAATCGTGTTGACTTCAGAAAAGCAACAAAGCGCAACGGATTCAATAGAGATTTCAGACGAGCACTTTAAAACACCTTTTCGATTTAAAATCGTTTCGTTTTCAAAATTATTTCTATGTGATAAAAACACTCAATATTCTTATAGAGATTTCTTCAAGCATTTTGTAAATGATGCTGATTTTTTATGGAAAATTTTTCAAATTTCATTTTTATTTTATTTTTCATATGACAGTTGAAATATTAATTTCACATCTTTAAGCCACTGGTTATGTGATGACAGTTTTATCATCTTCTTCTTTCTTTCTTTATAATTTTGATGTAATTTTTGCGCCTTCTATTTAAAGTCGAGCAGATGGGCAACTGGGTTATCACAATTCACAGCTTGTTTTTTTACAGATGAAATTTCATTTTTTATAATTTTAAATAATTTAACTCTTCTAAACATTTATATTTATGATTTTAGTGTTTTTATACCGTTAAAAATATCTAAATCTGTAGAATATTTTCACGCTTTTAAAAAATTATGAATTAATTTTATATTTAATTAGAAATTGTTAAACTTAAATATTATGATACAAAAACGTAGATGGCATTGTAACATTAGCATACATTAAATTATAAATCATTTATAATTTCAAATTAAAGTGAAGAAAATATTAGACTTTTAAAACAGGATAATGTTTGAACTGAACTTTTAAGAAATATTAAAAAAAAACACTTATAATCACAAAAACAAAATTTGGAACAGATTCCTGATAACAAAATTAAATTGGAAAAAATTATAATAAAAAAAAGTTAATATTAAATTAAATATGTTTTTAATTAGATGAATATTGATGGATCCATTATAATCATGCAGTTTTTTCTTTATTATTAAGAAAAACAAAACATATAAAAAATTTATCAATTGTTTTAAACTTATTTTCTTTTCAAGATTCAATGCAATAATTAATATTTTAATAGAAAAATATTTATAAATAATAATAAAGGATTTTTTATCAATAAAGATTTAAGATTTAAAATGATGTGAAATTAAACCCCAACGGTAAAATTAAAGAAAATTGAGACAAGTTATAAAAAAAAATAAAATAAAATTTAATAAAAAAAACTTATATATATTTATATAAATGTCTAGTCGCATTTTCAGTATTATTAAAAATAATAACAAAAATTAAACAACAAAAACAAACAAAACTATCAATAAACATTAAAACTTAACAACAACTACTCAATATTTTGCAGTCAACTTGAAACTGTAAAAAAAAATTTAAATAACAACAATTTAATACAACAAAAAAAAATGAATAAATTTAAAAAATACTAAAACAAACAATAAATATCCCCAAACCAACCAAAATTTTTAGAAACATTTTTTAACTCAAAAACAATAAAAAGAACAAAAAAAATATATATTAAAGCCAGAAACTAAAAACAAATTATTTGTTTTTCTTTTTCATAAATGTTTACAAAAATCTACAAAAAACTTTAAAAAAAAGGAAAAAATTTAATAATAAAAATTAAAAAAAAAATCAAATAAAAAATAAATCTTATAAATGTGTCTGTTTTTTAGCCCATAAGTTTACAAATACATACATACAAACATATAATAGCTCTATATTATATTATTATTATAACTACAATAATTATATATTAATATTAATAATTAATTATTATTATTATTATATTGTATCCTTAAATGTATGTATGCATAAAAATTATGAATGTGTAAAACTACAAAAAAAAAAAAAAAACAAAAAAAAAAACTCAAAAAACACACTTAAAGAAAGTCTTTAATAAAAATCATTTAAAATTATTAAAAAAAAAAAATTATTTGTATAAAATTTGTTTAATTAAGGCACCACTATTTCTTTATATTATTTAAAATATTTTAAAATTTATTTAATACTTTTCTATTATTTTTTATTTTACTTTTTTTTACTGAGAAATACTTTATCTGAAATACATTTTTTAAAAGGATAAAATTTTTTTATCTAATATTTAATATTTAGTCACCCTGAATTTTGCTGCATTTATAAGCAAAATTGTTTACGTTCATACATAACTGTTTTACGACTTTTGTTTTGCTATTTGTAATCAGTAATGCCATTTTAGCAATTTTTCACCATATTTGATTATTTTTATCTGATATGTGGATTCAAAAAAAGAAGGAGGTTATTAATTCATCTGAATGTTGCTTCTTTTTAATGTTTGTACCTGCAAAACTCACTCATTTCTGAACCGATTTAAAAAATTTTTTGTAATTTGATAGAACAATTCATAATCTTCAAAATTAAAGGGTGTCCCCATACAACCTACATGTTTTCTCGCGTATTATGAACCGTAAAGTCTACCACTATAGCTCCCAATAACAAAAAGTAATACAAAAATAAATCTTAAATTAAAGGGTGTCCTTATAGGTGTCGTAAATTGACCTATATGGGCCTATCTTTTAAGCTGTTATAGACAAACGCTTGCAAATTGGACAGAATGTCGATTTATAAAACAGTTATCGTAACAAGTATTAATATTTAAAACTATAAAGTAAAGGGTGCCCCAATAGTTTATTTAATTTGTTGCATATGGACATACTTTTAAACTGTTTTAGATAGACGCTTGAAATTTGTAAAGAATCTGTATTGCTAACTCCGCTTTAAAAACTAGTATAAAATTTGGATTTGCAAATAAAAGGGTGTTCCCATAATTGATGTAAATAGACCTATATTGGCCTACCTTGTAAACCCTTATAGACAAATGCTTGCAAATGTTAACTGCTATGACCGTTGTAGTAACAAGTATTAATATTCAAAATTATAAATTAGAGGGTGCCCCAATAGTTCATTTAGTTTGATGTATATGGCCATACTTTTGAACAGTCGCTTGAAGTATTGCTAAGTTCGCTATAGAAACAAGTTTAAAATTTAAATTTAGAAATTAAAGGGTGTTCCCAAAATAAGTGTAATTTGACCTATATGGCCGTATCTTTTGAACATTAGACAAAATGTCCACTACTTTGCTTAGTACTCGTATAGTAAGAAGTATAAATATTTTAGATTATAAATTAAAGGGTGTCCCTATATAGACTGTTGAACCTTTATGGATAGACGGTTGCAATTTATAAATAACCTGATGGCTAAGTTTACTACAGCAGCAAGTATAAAATTTGAATGTGGAAATTAAAGGGTATCCCTATAGTTGCTGTAATTTGATATAACAAGTATAAAGTTTGAAGATGGAATATTAGGGTGTCGCAATAGTTAATGTAATTTAATGTATTTGGCCATACTTTTGAACGGTTATAGACAGACTCTACTTACATATTCTATTAGATCTTATAAACTTCTTATAAACTTTAAATTAAAAAATTATTAAATTTTTTTAGTTTTGTTCATAAATATTAGATGACATAATTTTTAGTAAATCTGTAAATATAAATGTGTCAAAACATTTTTAGTTTTAAGTCTTAAATAATATTTTGTTAGCAATATCTGTGGTTTTCATGAATAACAACAGCCTATGTTCAAATTTTCTCATTTCGAGTTAATGATACTAAATTGTTACATTTTAAATGATTTTTTTAAATGTAAAAAAAAAAATTTAATTATGAACCTATATCCCCCTTTTTTCTTTACACAACAATACAACTTCTACCTTTTTTCAAATTAATTTCAACAATAAGGAGCATGTTGACAAACAATGGATTTTTTTTAAATTTCTTTCTTATAAAAAAACACAGCTGTTTTATCTGAACACATTCCAAAATTATGTTTCGATGATTGTTTAGTTAAAAACAAATCAAATGGTCATAACTTTGCTTTATACGGTGTTTTTTTCCATGTAATCTTAGCTGTGCTGTTGAAAAAAATTTAAAAATTTCGCTTTTATAACATTTCTATTCTAACTTTTTTTAATTGCATTAAAAGTTTTAAATATATGTATGTTTGTTATTTTATCATATCGCTCCTTTATTGCAACATAGTCATATCTCAAAAAATTAAAAATTTGTAGTTACTTAAGCAAAACTGCTCTTATAGACCTTCTGTACATGTTGAAAAAAATCAGTTTTATATCCCAAGCTGAACCGAAGTTATAGCAATTGAAATTGCAGTAATTAGATCATAGGACTAATGTCTTGAAAACTTAAATCGCATTTTGCCAAGTTCAAGTTCTTTTGAGATATGACTATGTTGCAATAAAGGAGCGATATGAGGTACCTACTCTTTAAGTTCGTTACTTACTTGTGTGGTTGCATTCTTTTTGTTCAGCGAAAATCATTTACATAGACATACTCTGTTTCGTCAGAACACAATTTCGATGTTTAAAATGGTTTGTTATTTTCAAATTGCTCTGGGATCTAATCCATAAGGAAATGTTTCCTAAAAATTATTTGGAATATTGCTTAAACCTACTCTTACATTACCGTATAAAAAAAAGTTGAAAAGTTTTGATACCAAGACCGCAGCTTCAAAAATAACTCTACTGGAAAGTTTGATTTTAAGACATGCGCTGTTATTCATGAAAACCACAGGTACTACTACTAAAGATTAATTTTCTAAGCGATGGCGAAGTTTTGTTTTATTTAAATGTCCCTGACTTATATAAAATCGTTATATTTTGGACAAACGCTGACGGAGTTGGAAAAGCAGAACCAAAACCAGTATGTCTTATTTGGAATACTTTTTTCTAGAAATTAACTAAATTCATTTCTAACATTTTACTCTCTAAATTCCGAGTCCAAGTCCTGTTTTTTATTTTCTTTAAAATATCTCTGGATAATTTTAAGCTAAGTTCCAAACTGAGTTTGTATCACCATTTTTTATGTCAAGCGATTTCATTATGTTATAAAAAAAAATAATTCAATATCCAATAATTCAACTTAAAATTTAATACAATTATCAAACATTTTGTTTATATCGCACTGGTCAAACTCGTGCTTAAAACTGTTTCAGTTGCATGAATGTCTAGATATGTATGCGCTTTAAAAATTACGTCATTGTCGATAAAATATTTAACAATTAATTTGTGTAAAAGCTAAAAGAGTCTACTAAGCAAAAAAATAGGTTTGAAAATCTATGCAGTCCCGAATTGTCATGTCCGAACTTGTACGTGCTCTAAACACATAGACCACAGCGAAATACAGACTACAATCTGTCAAAAGTAAAATACACACGTTCATATGAAGGCTATTTTTTTGGAGGCATCTCGGCTACATGATTACTACAAATGTCGCTGTCGCCAATTTAAACTAATTTCTATTTTTAGTTACGACAATTGACAAATAAAGTGTTGACAATTTACATAGAACGCGTAGAAGAAAAATCAGCTTAAATATATATGGAACGAATTATAATTATATACATTTTAAAACAAGTTATTTTACCTGAAATACCACAGAGAAGGTGCGAAATAAGTATTTTTATGCCAGACCTGTTAAAATATTTTTTTTTATTTATTTGATTTTCTTTTTGATCATGTTCAGTTTATTCTATGTTTCAATTTTTTAAATGAGTAATTTTGTGTTAAGGCGAAAAAAATTGAAGTGGCAACATTGAAATATGTAGCTGCCGCCTTAAAAAAATTAAGTAGCTGACTACACGGTGACATATGAAGTCAACTGCATTTGTAGCCCTCAAGCGGTGCAGTTTGCTGTGGTCTATGTTTTTAGTGCATAAGGATTTTTTATTTAAAAGGATAAAACAAAAAAAAAAAAAACAATATCGGCCGTGTTTACAAAACACAACTGTTTAATTATAAAACGAAAATCCATATAAAATTGAAATTAAGAAATCTTTCATTAGTCAAAATATTTTTTTCATTGCGAGCGTAACAACCAAAATTTAAGCTAAATGTTTTAGAACCACTAACCAAAAAATGGATTCGATGGCTTTTCTGTTTTTAAAATTGATTTAATTTAAAAAAAAATTATCATTTCGTGGCGTATTTTTTTCCGTTATGAAAACCGAATCCTTGTTATATTTTTTCGATTTCAAATCGGCTTTGACTTTTAATAATAAAATTACGGAAATAATAAATTAAATTAATTTATGTTAAATTAATAAAAAATAAAATAAATTTAAAATGTTTTTCATTATAAATTCTCCATACAAATTTTTCCTAAAATACATTTCAAATCTTTTTTAATATTTTATGAATACGGCAGTTTATCATGCTATTGCCCCGATCAAAATTATTAAATTCACTAATATTGATTATTGAGTGTGAAAGCAAGTGCCCGTGCATAAAATAAAAATAAATTATCCTAGTGATTTGTGATATTTTATATGTTGTTTTTATTTTATTTTTCATCATCTTTTAAACATATAAAAAAGGCCAAGAATAAGTCAGCGATATGGATTGGATAAAACTTATTTAAAATCTTTGTGACAAGTTTTCCTGTAGAATTAATTCAGCGGTAGCAAAATGGCCATCGAGACATGCTTTCACTCTCAATAATCAATGTCGGTGAAATAAGATGGGGAAGATTGAGCAATGTCCGTCTGACCGACTGTCCACCCGTCTTCCCTCCGGGGGAACTAAGAGTCGGGCTGATCTAACCTAGGCACAGACCAAGTGTTCTCGGGGTATAGGGGGAACCATTCCCCCGGTGTGTAGAACCAAATATGGATAGACAGTTGCGTAATGTCGAAGGATGCACCAGTGTCCCTAAATAAACTGGCATCACGGGATTCTGTAGCCCATACAGAGCGTTGCCCATCTCTGTAACCCATTATTGATGAGGTCCCTTCGGGGTACGCGTGGTGGCTGTTGGTAAAAGGCCACACCTGCAAGTCAGGTGCGGAATGGATTTGAGTTTGCTGTTGCTCTCTTAACAGACGGGGTTGGATAGTCTCCAATATTCAAGCAAGAGGAAGTTCAGGATGCTGCAAGCCATGTTCTTGACATTGCAACTCTGTTTGCTACGTCTAGTGGAGGGCGCTAGTCGATGCTTTTTATTTCACTCAGTGGTAAGATGACCGTCAGGGTCAGGGTATTGACGCAAATCTTGATCACATCTGTCCGTGCGTGTTTGTGTTGAAATCAAGTTTGCCAAGGTACTAGATCGGTTAGAGAAAATTTAAATACGGCAATCGATCAGGTATAGTATCGAAAGAAGTGATATTGGAAATCAGTATGATCGACCCATGTCCTTCAAGGCAGCAGGCAAAACACTACGCCTACCTCTAATTTTTTCATGTCATTTGGTAATAATAAAGTAACTCTAATCAAAAAAAAAAAAAATACAAATATATGGGGTGATAGAGATTTCAAAAATAAGAAATAAACATCAAGTGTAAAAAATGGCGCTCACCCATATTTCCGAGTTACGGGGCTCTGAAATTTTCAAATTTGTTGATGTGTCAATATGGGCAATATTTTAAAGCTTTAAAAGAGATCTTTAAGGAAATACTAAAATTTTTTAAAAATGCTTAATTAAGAGCCGATGTCATTTTTATGTAAAATTACACACATGCAGTACCAATTTTTTATTTATTTTTTAATTCTCTGTCACCCCAATATTTGCTGTTTTGAAAGGAATTACTTCACTAAACTAGATTTACATAATCGAATTTGGCACTCTTACTGGTTTTTTCTAAATGAGTTGCTAATGCCTCCTTAAAAAATCTAAAATGCCTTAAACTTTTACGACTACATTTTAAAATTGTGTTTGTAATAAAATAAGGAATTATATGGATCGGCCACAAGTAAATCTAACAGATCGATAGGCTTTTTTATACTCAAGAATTTATTTTAGTAAAATATATACAATTGTTTTTTATTGTTGTTTTTTTTTTTTAATAAAATTATTGTATAAATATTTATGGCTTAAAAATAAAAGAAATAATAATAAAATACATTTATAATAAAAGATAATAATAATTATAAAATTTTTAAGTTTTGTTACAGGGGTAAAGAGAATAAATTGAATTTGGTTAAACTTTTTAATTTTTTTTGTTGTTGAATTTTAAAAACAAATCTTCGTTTTAAGAACTTTTTATTCACTTTATTATTTCCATAATTAACTTTTTGTTTTAAATTTTTTATAAGCTTTACTTTTTCATGTACAAAATTTTATAAAGTTTTTTTTTTAATTATACAAGGTTCATAATTAAATAATACAATATTTTATTATTTACATATTTAAACTTAAAAACAATTTGTGTAATTTTTCTTAATTTAAAATTAAAAAAAGAAAAGAAAAAATCTATAAATACTAATTTACATAAAAATTGCAATTTTCTTTTGTTTTGTTTTTTATTTTTATTTGTTATTTTTTTTTTGTTTTTTTTTTTTTTTTTTTTTTTGTTGAAATGGCCACTAATTTATGTTTTTTAATTATTTAATTTTTTTTTGTTTGTGTAATGCGTTTGATTAAAGTTTAAATTAAAATATTTTAGCTAAACTAGGCGTTCGACGAAATGGATTCCAAGAACTGGATGACACACTGCCAGCACGTGTTTTTGACGTAGATTTGCAACGAATTTTGGGTTTGCTGGTGGTACCAGTGGGACTGGATGAACCCGATGAAACACCTGATGAACTTGCCGCAGATAAAGTGGAAATTGATCCCTTCGATGATAAAGGCTACAAAATAAAAAGATGATGAAAATTTAATATAAATTATTTTTGTCAATAAATTATTAAAAAAAAAAATTTAAATTTAAAAATATTTAATATTTGTTTATTCAGTTTGGAATTTTTACAGATTTAACTTTCAAACATTCGGAAAATATTAACTTTTTTTAACTTTTCTTTCTTATTATTTTTCTTGATCAGAATTTTGAATTTTAGTTAAGTTTGTGGAAACCTATTTTGAAAATTGGCTTTTATTTCTTTGACAGCTGTCAGTTAATGCTCAGATAGTACTCTTCTTGAATTTTCAAGATTGTTGTGTAAATTTATTTACTCCGCTTTAAAAACTTGACAATTAGCCAGTGGTGCCCATAAAACGATTTTTAAGAAAGTTGTCATTTGTATTTTCTTTAAGTGCTCAACATTGCTGCCTGTTGGCTACAATTCAACGCAGATGCATTCTGCAGTTAAAAAAAAAATAAAAATTTACAAATAAGAGTGCTATATTCGGCTATATCGAATATTATACACACTTCACCATTTATGTAAATCTAGTTTGGTGAAGTAACTCCAATCGAAAAAGCAAATATTGGGGTGACAGAGTATTAAAATACAAAAAGAAAAAATTTGATACTGCATATATATGATTTTACATACAAATGACATCGGCTCTTAATGGGTTAATCATTTTTTTTAATTTTAGAATTTCCTTAATGATCTCTTCAAAAGCTTTTAAATGATACCCATATTGCTATTTCAAAAAATTTTAAAATTTCAGAGTCCCGTAACTCGGAAAATATGGGCGAGCCCCAATTTTTTTTACTTGATGTTTTTTTTTTCTTAATTTTTAATTCTCTATTGCCTCATACTATATATTTTTTTGATTGGAGTTACTTTATTGCTCTAAGTGACATAAAAAATTAGAGATAGATGTGGTGTGTTGAATGCTGCTTCGAAAGACATGGACCGATCATGCTGATTTACAATAACACCTCTTTCGACACTATATCTGATCGATTTACATATTTATTAATTTTTTTTTGAAATCAAGTTTGCCTCTGCAAGCTTAATTTCAACACTTACACGGACGGACAGAGGCACATCGCCCAATCGACTACGCTATGCATAAGAAGTCAGAATATACTTTATGGGGTCCGAAACTGATGTTGTAGAAATTACAAACGGAATGACAAACTTAATTATACCCTTACCACGAAAAGTTGAAAAAGGGAATGGAAAATAAAATGCTGCTAGAAACATTTTGAGATTTTTCACAAGTTGGGCAGAGCACAGCTTCAGCAAGATTTTTGTTTATTAATTTTGCACTGATAATGGTAAGAATACAATTCTTTACACATAATAATTTTTTTAATAGTTAAAACTACCTCCGACGTTCTTCCTGGTTTGGATTTTGGGACAAATTTTTAGATATTTTTTTTATTTATTTATGGTTTAAAATCAGACTACAAAATTTATTTGGTTTGTATTCGTTCGCAAACAAATTAAATTCAAACGAATTCTTTTTTATAATATTAGGGATTATTATTCGTATTATTCGCAAACGAAAAATATTTAAAGAATTTAAAAACAAATATTTTCCGTGAATACCATTTTTTAATACACGAACGAATATAGTAAAATTTTATGAATTTGTGAACAGAACTCCAGAGTGTTAGAAGTCAGAGTATAATGATTGCAGCCAGTGTTGCCAATTTTTTTTCGAACTTTCTCACCAAATGGCTTTAATTTGAAAATTGACAACAAACTTGAAAAATAGACATATATTCTGGAAGCCGATCAAGCATTTTTGTCAACACCTTTTTAAAATGTAGAAAACAGCTGTGTTCCAAAATTAACGTTTAAGTTACATTTAAAACAGTCTTGTTCAATTTAGTTTAAAATTTTGCGCAAAAATCAATGCTGTCTATTGTTTTTCTTTAAGCGCCTTTACCATTTGGCTCTTAATTCTAAAATTAATATTTATTTGTATATACAAGGCAAATTAACAGGTACGTACAAATATAGGACTCAAAGCGAATTTAGTTAATTCGCCGTAATACATAAACTTTTAGTAAACATTAAAATATATAAAATAAAGCTGCCAGGTTTCTTATTTTTTCTTGAATGCAATGTGTCCTAAAGAAAATCATAAAAAATAGTCAAAAATTTCGTTAAGTATTTTAAATACCGCCAGGAATCTCGCTTCTCGCCAAAAGGGATTTTTTATCGCCGCGTTTGGCGAAAAATTGCCATAACTGACAACACTGATTTCAACAAAGACTCTTTTTCTATTCATACTTGCTCCTCATTCGAATATAAAAAATTGTTGCAAGTAGTATTCATTAGTGAAGAGAATAAAAAAATAAAAAATAAATTTTTTTTCGCGAAATAAATTATTCTCTTCCCTGCTTCAAATTAAATCTGTGTTTGGCGTTGGTATATGAAAAAAAAATCATTTGTAGAATTTACCTTTAAATAATTTCTATCCATTGGCGTTATAACTTTTAGTTCCAATGTTGAACCACATGATTGTATTAAACGAACGACTTGTTGATGCAAATACCATTTCACATCGATGCCGGCAATTTCAACTATAAAATCACCCTCCTTAATGCCACCCATCTAAAAAAAAAACAAAAAGCAAGAAAATGTTTAAAAAGTTATTAAAACGGTAGAGAGTCATTTGAACACTTACATCAGCTAACGAATTTATTTCTACGTGGGCTATCATAACGGGTGCATCACCTTGTACATGAAAACCAAAACTTTCTATTTCTGCTTTGTACAAACTACAGCCAACTTCATGGCCATCGGCTGGCGATGGACAATGACAGTGATAGTGGGTGCCATCATGATAAATTGAAGAGCCCTTTTGCAAACGTACACAACGTGGAGCGGTCCAATGACGTCTGGCCGAGAAAATGGCAATGGGACCTAAACGCTTAAAGGGATCTTCAATTTTGTACGATGTAAAATCCGGACCCGTCAATGACAGTGTAAATTTAGAGCAGGCTGCAGATGCCAAAAAATAAATTCAATTAATTAATAAAATGACTAATAATTTTATAAATTTTTAATCCCTTTAAATTTACCTTCCACTTGACTGATTTCGAACAAATCTTCGATTTCATTTTCTGGCATTTCTTCATACAATTTTTCCAATTCGTCTTGCGTCTTATACTGGGCTTCCTTAATGACTTGTGTTAGAGACATTTTATTCTAAAAAGTAAAATTAAAAACAATTTAAAAAAGAAAATCGAAGTAAATAAATCATGATGAGATGGCACAAGGCGTTTAATGTGCAGTCAATTATACGCCAAAGCTTTCAAATAATAAATAAAAGAAATTAAAAAAAACACAAACAAAAAAATCTAACAGCATTCTAAAATGGTATTCCACCATCATCAGTCAGTCACTATCACTTCCAAGATGTTTTAGCAACACGAGACTGTTAGTCATTCATTTCATACTCAGCCAAATAATGTATTGGAACACCCAGTGCTATTAAATCAATGCAGCTGCATTCATGTTAAAAGATGAATAGAAATTAACAAACCACCACGCAAAAACAGCAACAACTTTAGCAAATATTTTAACATAAAAAAATATATAGAAGAATATGGCAATGAAACTGCCGTACATGGTGTCGCAAGCATAACTAAACAATTGCCTTCATAAGCTGTCATCATCATCAGCAGCAGCAGCATCATCGTCATCGTCAGCTTCATCATCTTTGTCTTTAGGTTTGGAATATGTTTATATTTCTACAAATATGTGTAGCATGTGGGTAAAACTAACAACAACAACAAACACTACAACAACATTTCATCTAGGTTAGTTAGATTAGGTTAGGTTGCACAGGCTGTCGGCGTATTGAGACCGACTGACTTGGGTCCTAAAGGTTCCGTTGTGTTACCTGGAATATGATATGCAAGGATTAATTCAGGTCCCTACGGTGCCATCAAATATCCATATCCAAACCATCCCGAGGGTAAACGAGTTTAACCTAGCAACATCGCAGACCGATAAGTCTGCCAGACCATGCAGTCTCGGACTGCCGTTAATGGCCGCTCTGTTCCCAGAAAGAGCCGGACAATGGCAGAGCAGATGCTCCACAGTTTCCTCCTCCTCCTCATCCTGACAACTCCCACAGTAGTCGTGATGCGGAAGATTCAGTCTTCTAGTTTGGATACCGATGACACAGTGCCCTGTCAGCACAGCCACAAGTGTACCCAGCTGCCCTCGAGGAAACCTCAGTAAAGTTGCGAATCTTCCACTATCATACTGAGGCAATAAGGTCCTCACCCTGCAGGTGACCTCTTCAGACCATCTAGTGTGCACGTCCCTAAAGAGTTCCTGCTGATATAAAGCCCTACAGCAGCTTAACGGTACTCCCACCAGTGGATCTATCTCCCGGTCTCTCATCCGAATATTTCATCTTAATATGAATATAAATCTAATATAACGAACGGGTGACTCAAACACAAGTATCTTTTTAAATCATATTTATTTTCGACAGTGATAGGACTTTTTTCTGGCCGATTCTTTTTTTTTTATCAGTCGGCATAAATTCTCTGCGGCTTTAAATCAGTCATTTGTGTTGGCCGAAATGAAGCACTCACTGCAAGTGCTGTTCCAGTTTGTGCAAAATATTCTTGAGAGTGACCTGCTGGTAGAAATTAATCATGTTCCCTATTAACATACGGTGCGTAACGACGAGAATGTGTCTGTCTGTGAGCGAAATTATGCAACTCAATCTAAGAATGGCGTCTTGTCATTAATTTTAAAAACACGGCATTTGGCGCAGTAACATGATGCGAATTTTGCTCAGAGAAATCATATTGAACACTTACAATGTGCAACTTACTAAGCACAACTGAAGACAAAAGACCATCATCCACTTCGTTACGGAGCTCTTAGTTTGGACCTTGCCGAAGATCTAATGGGATATCGAATTTGGCTGTAAAATATACTTTTTACCTACCAGACGCATACTCATCGTGATAAGAAAATATGCACGCCATTGTCGAGAAGCTGATGCATTTGCAGATATTGACAGTTTGATGTTTATTTTGGATTGGTGGCATCATTGGATCTTCTTTTGGATAGTGCTGCTGGAAACGCCATTTCAGTCAACACTAACGTTTCAGAGTCATGATTACGGACTTTATGTTTCATCCCATTTACACATGCAAATCTTACTTTGCAAAGTGAGAGGGAGGAAGAAAGAATGATTGACAGTACAGACATTGATGTACTCGCAAAGTTGCTATGTTTTTCTTTCGTTGCTTATATACAGTTGTACAAATACAAAACGTCCAAAACTTAGGAACGATCAAACAGAAGAAAATAAAATTTGCAAAAGAAAACTTTTTGTGTCTGAATAGCAAACAAAGTTTAAAATAAAATTAACAAAACTTGGTCAAAGTAAAATTTGCGTTTCTAAATGCAGTCTTTGTTTGATTGTTTTATCAGTCACCTTGGCGATTTCAATTAGTTGTCATGGAGCTGCTTTTTTAATCTCTTAAGACTTTTTTTTTGTTGTGGAGTGCCATTAAAGACCGATGCCTTACGAATAATCTAGAAAAGATCCACATACGTGGTCAGTGATCGAGTTTTTTCTGTCCAAGATATTTTGTATCGGTTTTAATTTTCACCGGTTTCAAATGAGTCATTAGTATTGGCCGAAATGAAGCACTCGCCGCGAGTGCTGTACGCCAGTTTGTGGAAGAAAATTGTAAAAATCACTTCACAGTGGAAATCAATAATGTGCTCTCATGCTACGGTCAGCAACGACTGAAATTTGTCTACTATGACCAAATTTTATTCAAATAACTCATATCTAATTACAATGCGCAGTTAACTCAGCCGATATCAAATTTAGCAAATAAAAAAAAATATTATTTTTAACCAGGCGCATAATCATCTCGACAGTTATGTCAACAAACTAAATTGCCGCATCTGTGGATTAGAAAATACTTGCACGTCATTGTCGATAAGCTGATAGATTTCCAAAGAGTGATTGTTAGGTGACGATATTGAGGTGGTGGCATCATTCGAAGGTTTTTTTTTTTTTGAAAGTGCTGCTGAAAATGCTATTTAAGTCAACACGAGCATTTCAAAGTCATGATTATGGACTTTTAATAGTCTGAAATAAAATTTATGCCAGACAGCTGTTCAAGCAACTGAAGTTTTTTGCACTAAATTCGTTAATTGTTTTTTCAGTCACCTTGGCGATATCAATTAGTCGTCGTAGAGCGGCGATTTGATCCCTTAAGACTTTTTTACTTTACGTATAATCCAAAAAAGTTCCACATCCTTAAGACTGACATGCGTAAGATATAACTAGAAACTATCAACAAAGTATTCGAAAATTAAGTCGAAATTGCTGCGAAGCCAGACCCGGCAGTCAAATGTAAATGAAATCGTGTTCCAGAAATAATTGAAATAATTTTTATTTTTAAGAAGCTCATTAAATTGCCATGAAAAATTTTTTTTATTTTTTTTTGAATCTTAAATAAAGATGCTCGTACTTAAACCACCCAATTTTAATCACGAAAAAATATTAAATTTTAGGAAAATCTATTCATCTGCATTTTGCCGTAAAAAGCCAACTTTTAAATTCCAAACACACATACACACACACCCACGAATATTATGCTTTACTATATTTTTCTTTATATTTTTTTTTTTTATTATTTGTTAAATTTATATTTAATAGTTTTGTAAAATTTTAAACTCACCTTTAAATAACGACACATGCGCTGTAAACGTTGGGTTTCTTCATGACTAGCCAATGCTTCTTTTAAATGTGCCCGTTTTAAGGCCGCGAAACTTGTGCCCTCCTCATCGCTGTCATCGACAGCACAGCGCATTGCCTCCCGCGCATTACCAATAAACGATTCATTTGAGGTGGCTTGACTTTTTTTGGTACTCAGGGAAGCTTTGTCGTCGTTGACATCTATGCTGCGAGCTTCATAATGATGAGCCAGAGCTGAAAAATAACAAAATAACGATTATGAAATATAAGCAGATTAAAAATAAAAAATAAAACATATTTTTTTCATCTTCATTTTCTTTTAAAGAATTTTAATTTGTATTTTGTGTGGTTTTTTTATAGTAATATTATTTTTTTAAGTTTTAAGAGTTTGTGACAAAAATAATACAATGATGCTGTTGCTGTTGCTAATAATACAAGGTAAGCGGGTTTTGTTTGGCTAAGTCAGTTAGTCATTCAGTCAGTCAATTTGGCTGCAATACTGCTGTAGTCTTATTTAAGTTGCTTGTGTAAGACAAAAATAAAATTGATTTCTTGTCTGCGTCATAAATTAACAATTGTTCACAGAGGTAAAAAAAAATAACAAAGTCATGATGCTGATCTTTAAGCCATGTAGTCAAAATCATATAAAACAAATCAAAGCAAAATAAAAAGCTATTAGAATTTTGGCCAAAACTTTTTTGCAAACTTTTCTTATTCTTCCTAAAATAATGTTCATAATTTTGCTGTTTCCATACACTTACCTTTATAATATTCCGCTTTGAGTGGCACTAGGCCGGCCCAACATTCTGGCAAATATGTGTGGGTATCATTCATTTGTATATTTTTGTGCATTTCATTGTACTCTTGTGTTAATTGTGCTGCTTCGCCAGCTAAATCTTTAAAAAGCTTGAATAAAAATGCAAGAAAAAAATCAGTTCATCATTTTAATTATGTAGTTAAATTATTTCAAGAATTTTATTTGAAATTAAAAAAAAAAAAATCTATTGTTTTAATCCCAATAATAAATCATTAAAATTTTCAAAGCGTATTTAAAACTAAAAAAACTTTTCTTGAGTATTAAAAGACTTAAGATGCAAACTTTGTAGAGAGACCTCAATTAAACTAAACAACTTAAGACACAAACTTTTTTTGTTTGCATCCAGCAACGATTGAAAAGAGATTGTGAGAGAAGAAAAAGCAGATAGAAACAATCCATCAGTGTTGTAGTTTGGTTACATTTTTTACATTTTTTGTAACTTTTAAAGGGTCCACGTTACATGTACATATAATTATTTAATATTAGACCAAGTTTTCGCAACTTTTTGTACAGGCACGAAATGAAGTAACATCACTGAAAAAATACTTTTTTCATTATTTGAGGTAAGATTCGATTTTAATAACAAAGTTTACCTGCAAATGCAATCAAAATCCTACATAAGAAATTAGTTTGAAATAAACAAAAAATAATATTGCTGAAGTTTTACTCTGCTCCATCATACGTAAAAAATCACGAAATGTTTTTTGCTGCATGTTTAAAAACAGTAAAATGTTTCTGGCAACAATTCTTTCCAACCGTGAAATAATATGAACTGCTTTTCGTATAGAAAACTAAGATGCTTTCTGTTTAAACTTACGAAAATTGTTAGCAACTTCAGTTATTCTGCTTGAAAAAATTTACAACCGTATTAATACCTCGATTAAAAAGAAAGTTGCCTTTTAATTTCCTTACGGAAGTGCCGGTTTTTATTACTGAAAAATTGTTAGTTATTTTTTTGTTGAAGTTTTAAGTAAATAAGGCTTAAATCTGTCTTTTTTTTATTTTCAAAATAAGTAGTGTAGTAAATTCTATCGAAGCTCAATCTTTTAAAGAAAGAGGTAAAACGGACTTATTAAAAAAATTCTACTTAAATTAATTTTATTGAATGGAGACAGAATGCTTTTTCCATAACAAAATATTGGTGTTGAGTCCTAATTTAAATCGTCATAAGTATCATCGGTATGAAATTTTTTTCACACGGGTTCTGTTTTTTTTTCCTTTTGTTTTTGTTCAGTAAATGAATTTGTTGCTTTGTTGTTTTCACTGAAACATTACTATTTTATTTTATGGTAAATTTCAAAATGTAACTTTTAATCAAAAAATTTTTCTAGTCTTTCCCTGGCAACACTGCAATCCACATTGTAAAAAATAAAAAAGTTAAAACTAAAAACCTTTTAAAATACACATTCCACATTCCTGAATGTCGTGGTTTCGGGATTTTTTTCCGTTTTTTCGATGATTAAAAAATTTAGTTTAATAAAAAAATGCTTTAGTTTCTCTTATTTGATTTTTAACCTTACAAATTCTTTACACTTACATGACTCGATTCCGTTAAACCCAATGACTCGATTTGTAGTTGTAACTTTTCGAACAGACATTCACGGGCCTGCGACAACATGCACGATACCAAAACGTCTAACACCTGGGGTTTTAAATCCATTGACGGAGCATTCGTGAATGTATCGTAGATGTGACGGAAAATACCAGCAGCACGTAAAAAGCTATCGACAGCGGCATCGAGACCTTTTTCAGTGGTACGATCATGACGGGCACCGATTTGTGTATAAATGGCACCCAAATTAAAAAGAGTACATGCCTTTTCAAAGGCAATTGTGCGTTGGCAAGAGGGAACGCCTAAAGTAACAGAGATATATATGTTTTTCTATTATTTTAAATGTATTTTTTCAAAGTTTAACAGAACTTACCGGTTAATGAATCATACCACTCAAAATAGACGCCCAAATTTCGATCTGGTGGAAAGAATCGCCTTTCAACATAATACAATAAATTGTAGTAGCGAAAGAGTAAAGCAACACCTTGGCTGTCACGGGATGGTGTTTTGGAGGCCTGAAAAAAATTAATTTAAAAAATTTCTTTAAATTTCTATTTTTACATTTTTTTTAAAGTTAAAAAATATTAAAAAAGTGCGTACTATAGTTATTTCTGTTTAATTAAATTTGATTTAAGCACTTTTAACTTTTTTTCTAAAAAAAAAAATAATTAAAACAAAAATCTTTGTAAAATTTGTTTTTTGAATAAAATTTCTTTTTGAAGAAATAATTTTTTTATCTTAAACCTTATAAAATGGAATATTAAAAAAATATACTTAAATTAATTAACTTAAGTGTTTGATGTTTAATATTTTAATATTTTTTTTTTGTTTTATTGTTTTCTTGATTGAATGTAGTTCTCATTGAGTCTAATAAGTTAGAGACATAAAGTTTGGCTAGCATCCGCGATTTAACAAAAATAAAGCTTAACTATGTTTTCAACCAAACTTTGTTTTTAGTTATTAAAAAATAAATACCATATTGAAAAAAATACCTTTCTAAAAAAGTCCTTTTTGAAAAAGTACCTTTTAAAATTTTTTT
Organism: Gymnosoma rotundatum; assembly: GCA_916610165.2. Classification (NCBI taxonomy): domain Eukaryota; kingdom Metazoa; phylum Arthropoda; class Insecta; order Diptera; family Tachinidae; genus Gymnosoma; species Gymnosoma rotundatum. The sequence goes on along the minus strand of OU744340.1, from coordinate 127,997,512 downwards.
TTGGCAAAATTATTATTTTGAGTAAATAAATAATTGTTAAAAAAGTATTTTTTTCTAAAAACTATTTTGTTAAAACTACCTTTTTCAAAAAAAATTTCTTTTATGGTTTGTTGTTGCAAAAAAAAAAATTAAAATAAAATTACCTGTCTTGTATCTGTTATATCGGCTATAGCATCAGTGTACATTGATGGTTCTTCACTATAGTGTTCGAGTATAAAATCAGAGAATGGTTCCATAAAATCAATTTCTTTTGTTTCCTTTAATCCTAACGGTATCATTGGCATAACTCCATCTTGACTGCAATTAGAAAATAATTAATATAATTAATTCATGAAAATATTTGAAATATCAAGATTTTTAAGTCATAAAATATTTTAGAATTTACGGTGGGAGTTCAAAAAGTCATTATAATTTCGTAATTTGTTGATGCCCTTGTTTTTAATTCTAATTTTTACAAAAAAAAATTTATTTAAAAATTAATTTATATAACGAGAACACCAATCTTTTTTATACCCTTTACCACGAGAAGTAGAAAAAGGGTATATCTAAGTTTGTCATTCCGTTTGTAGTTTCTAAAATATCCATTTCCGATCCCATAAAGCGAAGTCGATTGAGCGATGTCCATCTCTCCGATTTTAAGTTTGCTGTGGCACTAGATCAGCTAGAGAATATTAAAATACGCCAATCGATCACACATAGTGTCGAAAGAGGTGGTGTTAGCAAGATAGGTCCATGAACTTCGTGGCAGCGGGCAAAATACCACGCCTACCTCTAATTTTGTATGTCATTTGAAGCAATAAAGTAACTCCAATCAAAAAAAAAATATATACGGGGAGATAGAGAATTAAAAATAGAAAAAAAAACATCCAGTGAAAACATTGGGGCTCGCCCATATTTTCCGAGTTACGGGGCTCTGAAATTTTCAAGCTTTTTAAAATTCCAATATGGGTATCATTTTGAAGCTTTTGAAGAGATCTATAAGAAAATACTAAACAATTTTAAAAAAGCTTAACCCATTAAGAGCCGATATCATTTTTATGTAAAATTTAAGTTTTTACTTTTTTATTTATTTTATACTTTTCATTCACCCCAAATGTCTTTTTTTGTTAGTTGGAGTTACTTCACTAAACTATATTTATATATATATATGTTAAAGGGTATTTAAGATTTGACGATGGAGAAAAAAACGTACGTCACCATAGAAGGAATATTTTTTATTATTCTGTATCTTTAAAACCTTCCTAGTTTGTTGGTGTGGGTTACACTTAAATTACAGTTTTTAGTCAGAGAAAGGAAAGTCGTACTTTTCTCAACAAAATAATATTTATTATCGTGAATATAAGGTACATTACTTTTATTTCCAGAGTCTCTAAATTTAGTGTGTAACACATTTGTTAACATAAATTTTCTAATATATATATTGTTTATTTTATGAAAGCCACAGCGTGTGATTAGTTCTCTTTCAATTATAATGTTTTAACTTTTATGCTTTTTCAAGCTTAAATTTCTTAAATAACAAAAACAATAAGAATAAACTTTTATTTTAACCTCATTACAAAAATTTGATGTGTTTTTTATATTTCTCTAAAAAAAATGAACAACAGCTTCACGTTGTTATAAAAACTGCGTTATGAAAGTAAATTAGCAAACAAAAAAAATAATAAATAATAAAAATGATTTATAACATTTTCTGCACTCAACAAAAAACGATAAGATCATAAATCTGCAAAATATAAAGAGTTTGTAAGAACGATACAATAAAAAAAATTATAATAAGAAGAAGAAAAAGTCCCCAAGTAAAAAGAATAAATAACAACAAAAAAAAAAAAATAATAATGTCACCCAAGTGAAAAAAAAAAATTGGTTAAAAAATCTTGGAAAAAAAAACAAAAGAATCATCTGAAACTCATTATTAAAAAAAAAAATACAAATGTAAGCAAAAGGCCCTTCATGTTGATGCAAAAAATTGTAATTGCCTGAATAAGAAATGGGAAATTGTTTTACCAATTTTAATTTTTATTGTTGTCATAAAAAATCTGAAGCTATTGACACCAATTCCTGGTTTATTTACATTAAATTTATATATTTTCAGTTTATTAAAAATAAATGGAAAGTAATGTTTTCGTTAAGAAATGATGCCATATGTTAAAAAAATGCCATGTCACTGAATTCTAAAAACCGGGTAGAAACCGAGTAAAAACCGTTTAAATTTTGCTTGTTCGAAGAGCTAAAAATATATTTTTTTCTTCCAGAGAATATAAAAGTGACGATCACACAATTGCATACTTTTTAAATTGATTTTTTTTTAACAAAAACTCTTAAAATGTGCTGCTTTATAAAATTAATTGTTCAAAGTCACTTAATGGCCTCTTCTTCTGGAAACGTAACGGATAGAGATTTAAGTTGTACCAAGGCAAATTTATAACAGGTGGCAGCGTCTCTAGAACAATACACATAGAAAGAAATACGGGTACTTAGATGTATGCTAAGCTTCAAAACACAATCAATTACTGCACTTTGTTTTTTAAATTGATTTAAAACTCTTCTTTTTCTTCTATTTTTAAGAATATAAAAAAATAAATTTTGTGATATAAAATGATACACTTTTGACAGCTGCTCTACACATAAGAAAATTAAGTAAAAAATAGTGAGCTGCCGAACGATGCCACCTGATAAAATTAATTCCCCTTGAGTTGTGTTATTACGCTAGTTCAGCAACAAAATTAAAATGAAGTTACAAATTAATGTTAAACATGATTTTTCGAGCCGTAATAGACAGACATTTAAAATTATTAACTGCACAACAAAGTGATCAAAAGAAAAGAAAAATTAAAACAATTAAAAAAAATTATTTAAAGATATTTCACCAAAAGTACTTTTGAAAAATGAAATTTTACTGAAGATTCTTAAAATTCCTTTTAAAAAATTTGCTTTTATTTAAGGCACTTTTAAGTCGTCTTTAAAATGTTCCTTAAAGATGAACTCGTGCCCAGAGGCACATATTAAAATACATTTCTTTTTAACTATCTAAAAAACTATTTAAAAAAGTTTTTTTAAGGAAACTTCTTCAGGAAACTTCTCACAAACATTTTAAATTAAATAGAGATTTTTTTTCAAAAGAAAAATTGAATCAATGTTGGCTATTATTGTTTTTGTTTAAGTTTTGATTTTTTTCTTTACATTATTGTTTGAACAAAAATCTTTAGTTTATTTAAAATGTTTGTGAGAAGTTTCCTGAAGAACTAAGTAAGCGGTAGCGAAATGGCCATCGGGGATTTATAATTTAAATCGTTATAATATAAAAATATAGCACAATAATTTTTTTGAAAATTAATTAATTAAATACGTTTTATATTTCTTAAAAAGTACTTATTCAGAGACCTTTTTATTATTTCAAAGATATTTTTTAAGTTTCCTATAAACCATTTTAAATGAATTAGTAAAGACATGCACTTCTCGAAGTACTTCTATTTAAGGTACTTCTTAAAAGTACTTGTTAAGATGATACCCTTAAGGAAAAGTTCTAAAAACAGACTTATTTGAAAAGGGATTTTTCAAGTTATTTAAGAATATATATAATTTTGAGGGAATATTCTTAAAAGGTACTTTTTAAGATTTTTTATTTAAAAAGTTTTGCTTTCAGAAGATTTTTGTTACAGTTATGTTAACATAAAGCATGATTTTTATATAAACATTTTTAAAGCAATGTTTAAGAGATCCTTCTAATCTTTTTTAACTAAAATTGTAAATTTTTTTTTTTTAAAGAGGTCTTTTCCAAAGGGAACGAAACTTTTTAAAAGCTTTAGAGGTTGACTTTTGCAACAGGATTTTTTTCTTAGAAGCATACATATGTTACAATTTACAAGTAAATTTTTTTAACGTGCTTTTTTTAAATATTTTTTAAAGGTACTTTTTTATTACTCTTTTTAAATTTATTTTATTTATTTTGTATATGTGATCATATACAAAAATAATAGTACAATGTATCATGTTGGCTCCTCAGCTATAAAAAAATTTAAAAGAGAAATAATGTGACAATTGTATGACAATTGGTCCCTTCATCAATTTGTTTTTTTTATCACAATTATGCTAAAAGATATTTTAAAATCTTTAAATTATTTTAATGAAATTTTTTAAAGGTGCGTCTTAAAAAGATATTTTAATTAAAGTTATTGTCCTTAAAAGTACTTTTTTAAAGGAATAAGTTATTTAATTTTTAATTTTTTTTAAGGCTCTCCTTTGAATTAAGTGGCCTTTTTCAAATGGGTCATATTGAAGATATTAAATTTTTAGTAGTTTTTAAAAAAAGTACTTTTAGAAAATAGAAGATATTTTTTCATCTTTCTTAAAAAGGTTAGTTTTCACAACTCATTTTTAATGCATATTTTTTTTTATTTGCTTAAAAAATATTTTTTATTTAATTTAATTTACTTGCTTATACAAAAATAAGTAAAAAATGTGATCATCATCATCATCATCTTTTATTTAAACTTTTCATTTCTAAATTATACTCTTCACTTTAAATGTAAAATTAATCAAAAATTAGATAAAAATCATTATTTATTTGAATTGAAATTATTAAAAAGCGTAGTTGATTTAAAAATGAGTCAAAACTGTCACCTGACTGTTTTCGAAAAAATGTAAACATGTTTTTTTGTTGCTTTTTTATAAGCATTTTATTTTTACTGAAGGCGGCTTTTGTTTGTTGTTAAATTTAACTAAAAGTTTAAACATTTTTTTTTTTGAGATTAAAAATGAAAAACATCTGATAAATTTGTCTTCTTTTGTTGAGTGTAAAATATAAAAAAGATACACAGATTTAAGCTGTTATTGGGATGACTGAGCCAAGCCTTTTCCTATCACAGTAAAAAAAGAAACCGTAAAAAAATATAAAATAGCAAAGAAAGATTTGTTTTCTAATGTTCATCACAACAAAAAATGCATTTTTTTGTTTGAATAAAATTTTGTTTTGAAGTTCTGGTCAAGTGATTTTTAAATTCATCGAACCGTTTTGTTTTGTTCAAATTCTATTAAAAAAATAATTTGAGGGAGAAATTTTACTTTTCATTTAATGATGCATGATTTGTTTAGCTTTTTCAATGTTTTTAAAATATTTTTTAATTCTAGCATTTTATTTAGTAATTCTTTTTAAAATTAATTAATACAAATCTTTAAAAAATAATAGAGCAGACTATTTATTTGTTTTTTCATAAAGTTTAATTTAGCTTCATACAGCTTAGCATTGTCCACCCAGTTTAGGCTCCATTAGCCCGAAAGTTGATAAAAAGTAAAATTAAGTTAAAAGAATTAATGGGATTCGGCAGCAAATTAAAATTCGAATCATGTGTTTCCGCCATAGAAACCGCACTAATGTGCACTGGAGTTATACGTTGGTGGTAAGATGACGTCTGATCCTGCTTGTACGAAGTGAAAGTAATTTGCTCCCTTTCTTTTAAGAAATTCCTTAAGTTTCACAAATGTCAAAAAATAACGAAAAAGTCTTTTGAACCTGTAAAATCTTAAATGTGCAAAGATTTTTGAAACTGATTTATTATTTGAAAAAAAAAAACAACTTTAAGCATTTCTAAAGCATAATTTTTCGAGAAAAAAATACAATTTATTAATTTTCTTATTTAAAACTCATAAGCTTTTAGTTAATACGAAATGAATAAAAAAGATTATGTTGCTGTGGATGATCTAAGTTCATTTTGTGAAGTTACAAATTTTTTTTAAACATGTTTATAAACATCAAAATGTTTCCAGCAACATTTTTTCCGCAACATTGTTTTAAATGCATAATAATATAAGCTAATTTTTTTTGAATGAAGTTGCAACCAACAACATAAAATGTTGCCAGATTAAGCAAAATGAAAACGATAAGTTTCTTCTTAATCGAGGAATTGCTGCCAAACTTTTTTAAGTGAAATGAATAATGTTGCTAAACAATTTTAGTTTAAGAAACATAAGACAAACTGCAAAGTAAATGTAAATTTTCCAGGAACATAAAACATCTTGTGTTCTATAAGAAATCAATTGATATAAATTCTGTTAAAATGGCAATTGAGTGTGTAAGTTTTTTAAATTGAGGGAAATTAAGATGTTATTGATAGATTATGCTACCAAAGTTCAAAATACTCGGGTTTTGCTAAGAAAACTACACAATTTTTATTATTAAGTATTTTCTCTTCATTATTTTTGTTAATTAAATTTAAAGAGTTGTTTTTTTTGTGTTTGTTCTCCGCATCATCGTCTATTTAAAACAATTACAATCTACATAAATTTACAGCCTTTGGGAATAAGATTGCATGTCTCTGCATAATACTTTAGGAGAACAACCAACATTATTGGCATCAGTAGGCAGCCAGACTAAGAAGAAAACACTTGAATTTAAAGTTAATTTGAAATCGATATAAGAAAAGAATATTCTAAAGAAACATTATTTGCAGTATTTTCCATACAAACAAACAAAGATACGAGGAAAACAAAGGCAGGCAGGTAATGACTTAAATCAATCGGTAACTTAAAATCTTAATGGTTTACAGGAAGAAAACAAAAATACTGTTTAAAAAAAAAGAAAGATGCAGTGCAAACATGCATGTTGCATGGATTAAAAAAAAACCAAAGAAAATTTAATCCAGGCTTTTGAAACCACACACATGGTTTATGTAACATTGAAAGATGTTGTAGCATAAATTTGATATTAAAAGTATGAAAAAGTGGACATTGGTTAGAAATATAATAAATTTATTTATACGTATATTTTTTATGAATTTTAAGAACTCAATGTAGAATTATTTAAAAACCTTGAGATTAAATAAAAATTTATGTGAATTGTAATTTGAAACATTTGAAAGTATTTCCTTATGTCTGTTAAAATGTCAAGACACAAATAAAATGTTGCTAAACATTTTAATACAAGACTTGAGTCATGTTTTATGTTGCATTATTTTATTGTTATTTTTCTTTGTTATTTACCTATTGTTTTGATAAATTTCCACTGATGAATTTAATTCAGCCAATTGTTCTTTCAATAATTGTAAATTAGAATTGACAAAACTCAATTCCAGTGCTACAGTGTCACGTAATTTACGATTTGTGGTTGCCTGCAAGGAAAAGATTTTATAAAAATTAGTCATTTTATTAATTGTAATTTATTTCATTTGTTTAAATAATCACCTTAAAGAGGTTTTCAGCACCGGCCCTTAATCGTAACTCTTTATTTATTTCTTGATTCAATTTACAGCGTCGGCTTTGTAATTTTCCGCGACAAGTGGCAGCTCGTGGATCAGAGCCCTGTAAATACACAAAAATATAAATAAAAATTAAAAAGTGAATTTACAAATTTTTTTTTTTAAATTTTACTGTTTTATGAAATCTGTAAGTCCAAGACATGAGTTCTAAGAGTATTTTGCTTTGTGTTTTCACCACATCCATTCCGTGATGAGTCCGTATAACATACAAACTTACTCTTGTGTTAAACTTAATCCCTAGTCTCTTACGTACAACGTCTCGACATTTTGAAAGAGTTGCACAGTGGGGCAGATACCAAATATTTTGGAATTTAAAGAAAACGATGAAAATAGAAAAGCATCTAATGTATCTAAATGATGAGTTAATGTCGGTTATTAAATTATTTATCTAAATATTTTGTTTAAATTTGCGAAAATTCCTCAGCAGCTTTGCATATTTTGCTTGAAACATTAAAAGTTTTCTATTGTTGGCAACATACCACGATTTAGAAAAAAATTGTCCTTTTTATTGTCTTTAAGTATACAACAGTGTTTGCTGTTGGCTACAATTTCGCGCGAAATACTACTTTGTAGTCCAAAAAGTGCTGCTAAAAACATTTGAAGTTGAGCAACATGTTGCCAGAAAGATTTACAAGATGAATATTTTTATTTTTTAAAATTTTTTTTTTAACTTGACTGATTTCGAACGAAATGATGAACAAAATGCCATGCATTAGGTTTGTTATCCCATTTTAATAGAATAATTAATTGAGTTGAAATTTCATAAACTTAAAATTTTCCTTCAACTAAATTTTGATAAATTAAACTCATGTGTATTTGTACTATTTCTTTGAAATCCTCTCTTTCTACCTACTTTTAGCTTTTTATCAAAATAATTATAAATCTGCATTTTCATCCACTCATCGCATGTCAAGTCCATCTGTCATAACATTTAATTATACACGCGACTTAAACATTTAATATTTTTCATTCGGTTGAAATAATATTTCACAGTTAAGAAGATTAATAATGTGACCACATCAGACAGTTAGAATACGGCTGGTCACATTATAACAATCTAGTAAATAAAATAACAAAAGAAAAACATGAAACTAATTCATTTTCTATGCCAGCATGCACTGTTCGAACTAAATGTAATTAAGTGAAAAAAATCCTCAACTGGTTTCATTGCGATGAAAATAATTTATTTTTATTAATCTTTATGACAAGATTAAAGTAGCACGCTTTACAAAAAAAAAAAAAAAAACAAAAAGTTACTCCTGCTACTCTTGATTTTCTTGACTTTAAATAGTGTGTTACCTGTAGCGCTCTACTCTAGATAGAAAATCTCTAACTAACGCATCTGCCTTTTAAGTAGAGTGTCTTAGTTTCCGATGTCTCACAGCTGATAAAGGCTTAACTGAAAGTCTCATAAACAAAAACAAACACACACACACACACACAAAATCAAGAAACTTGTTGCTTGAGATTGTAGCCCACAAGAGCTAAAACTAGTTGTTGCTGTTATTTAAAAACTCCAGGCTTTTTAAAAATGTTATTTTATTTTTCTACTTTTATTTATTTATTTATTTTTTTTTTGCACAAAGAAAGTATAAAACTTTCATCATTTCCGTTTTAAGTCATCGATTTATTTAAGAAGCTGCTCAGAAATCTTCGGCATCTTTTTTTTCTATTATCAGTCACAATGTGTTGCTGTTTAAAAAAAATACGAAAAAAGCAAACTAGAAACACTTTCGTTAAGGCGCTTTGCTTAATTTAACATCATTATTTAGATTGCGTTTTTAAGTTTCAAGATTATGTTCGATAAGCAAGATAAATACGCCTCAAAACGCCACAAGGTGACTGCGAATAAAAGGAAACAATTGCTGTTTTCCAATGAAAAGAAAAAAAAAAGCTAAAAAGCCAAAGTTCTTAAATAAAATAAAGATTTAGTTAAAAGAGTTCAAACAAAATTCGAAATGGCTTCCAAGGTCGTGCGATTTTACAGCACTCGCTTATTTTTAGTGGGACTATGTAAAGTCACTTATTTATGTTGATAAACTACTATAAAAATTTTGGACCCTAAATAGACGCCTTGATGTTGTTCACGACGGTCAAAAAATGACCCAAATATTGATGGCACATATAGATTTTTCGAATAAAAAAACCCTTTTATATACATTTTGATGTAATCGGCAGAACATTATTTTTTTGACGATTAATGGGGACTATAAATTTAGTTATAAATGTATATTAAGAGAAGAAATGCAAGAACACTGCCCCGATCAAAGTAGGATCATGAAATTGGTATAAGAGGTCAAGACTATAAAACCCCACAATGACAAAATATTCTCGATTGAAATAAAAAAGGAAATTACAGAGACTGAGTCTTGCAAGCTGAATATCTGACGCAACTCTAGATAAATAAGCAAGAAGAAGAAAAGGGAAAAACTCCCTACGGTTGAGACTCAGAAGAGTAGACTTTTGTATACCCCAGGCGAGACGAACTCTTGGTAATCGCATATAAAGAGCAGGGTTACCAGGAATTAGCTAGAAATAGGACAGTTAAAATGATTCTAAAGCATCATTAAGGCGGGAAATCAATTAAAGTACTGATTTTCTCGCTCATCACTGAGCAACGAAGTGTTAACCTTATTTAGGATTACTTAACAATTATTATCAGATGACTACTACAGTTGTCGGATTGGAGTCTTGTACTAGCTGTTCCCACAGCGCTTCGCTACCCCAATGAGAATAATTTTACTACGACCACTCTTCCAAGCAAGTTTTTTTATTTGATTAATATGAAAGTTATAACAGATTTTCTTCTGCCTATTGGACCTTATGAATCAAGACTTATTTATCTTTAAAAATTTTCTTATAATTGTTTTTTTTAATCGATTATTTTTATTCTGCCTTACTTGCCTATTCTGTTCCTTTTTTTTTAAATAAGCAAACCTTGTTGGAACTACTAAGTAAATGTCTTTCTCTGTTTTAACCCTCCGATGAGTGACAGTTCTAAACTTCACGGCCGTGTGAAAAGGTCCCTACGGACCTTTTTTGTAAATCATGTTTTTTTCATATAAAAATTTTTTTTTGATTTTTTTGTTGTTTATAACTAAATTCTACATAAAAAAATAATTTTTTTAATTTTTTTTTGTTTTGCTTGAATTTTCTTAAGACTATTATAAAAAAACTGGGTAGTGGCCGAAGAAGGAGTAGTTTCAGTTTGAAAAGGCAAAAAGGTCCCTAGGGACCTTCTCACTCATCGGAGAGTTAATTTATTTTAATCGGTGCCCGTTTTAGTTACAAGTCACGAACGCGTCGACCGAAACTTTAGATAAATCATCTACACGACCATTCGAACAAACCCTAAAAATTTAAACGAACTCGGTTTGACCGAACGTTAGGTATTAAGTCACAACACACTTGCAACAATTTTTTATTTTTATAGATAGATTTAACTCAAGTGTTATCTTTCTGGTATTTATTTTACGGTTGCAAGACAAAATTATACACTTAACTCTTTTCAAATTAAAACATGTTATAAAAATCTAAAGCAAATATTTGTGCATTTATTTGTTGATTGGCCTCCCAACAGAATGTATATATTTAAAAAAAAAATTATACGTTCAACAATCTTACAAATGTATAGAGAAAAAAGAAAAAGAAAATTTTTCCATATTTAGCATGTCACTGCCATCCAGTCAGCCATCCTGACAGGCTTAAGCAGTAAATGCTGTCGCTAAAGACATTTTATATTTTTTTCATAAAACATTTTTTACATGATTTTAGTTTGTGTTTCTTTGTTTGTTTATTTTTTTTCCAAGTTTAGTGGAGTTCGAAATGAAGGTGATATAATATTGGTTGGTGGTCTTGCTTTTTGATTTCTTTTCCAACTCATCGCCAGCATCATGGTCGTTGTCATCTCTAAACAACATCTTTTGTACGAATATGAAAATAATTCTTGGGACTCGTGTTCTATTATGGTTTCATTTAAGATTCTAGCCAGATCTATTTTCTTATAAAGCAAAAAAAAATAAATAAATAAAAATAAAAATCTAGAGTAAAATTACTGTGGATAAATTTGATATCATGAAAGAAAACATTCACAACAAACCAAAGCCCTTTAAGTAATAATTGCCTTTAAGCATCAACTTGTTCTTTTTTATTTTTTTTTCTATTTTTTGTTGTTGTTGTTTTAAATTAATCTCGTTTGTGGTTTTTTTTGAATATTTTTTCTTGCAATTTGTTGCTTCTTGTTTTCTATCAATAAAGTTTTTACACGCGAGAATGACAAGCGTAAACCACTTTTGCTCTTTATTAATTTATTTCATAGAATAATAAAAATAATATAAACAATATTCGCTTGATAGAGCAGAAAATTAGTTTAAGTAAAAAATACATTGACCATTACGCCAGCCGACAAAGAAAAAAAGAAATTAAATAAAAATTGTTGTTGCGAATTTCAATAAAGACGACTGACTGCAAAAGCAAAGTCAGACAAAATGCCGACATTCGGAATGCCAACAGAAGGAAAGTTTAGTTTGAAGTTGGGTCAAATGGTAATTATTTAATTAAAATTAAGTGAAGAAGTGCTTCTAAAGCCGCGCTATGCCCAGTGCCTAATCAATCCAAGTCCCGAATAAACGAGTTTATATCATTAAAATCTCAACCCGAAAGTTCTACAAGATTCTGCGGTCTCGGACTGCCCAAAAAAAACTGCTCGATTTGTGGAGAGTTGTAGAATAGCAGAGGTGGAGCCCTACAGTCTCTTCGCCCTAAAAACTTCCGAAGAAGTCGTTTTAATAAATATTCAGTCTCCTAGCATAAGTACCAAGGGTTTAATGTCCTGTCAGCACAGTCATCAGCGTACCTTTCGTTTCCGAGGTTTTGCAGCAGATTTGTTGCTTTAATGTTGCTGCTATAAGAGCGTCGATACCGCACAAATCCATCATTTGTTTAATGTTGTTTTCAGTTATTCTAACTAATAATTCCTCTTACAGCTATTAAGAGCCAGACCTTTGACGTAAACGTCGCTCTATTTCCTCATCTTCATATAAATAGCACTAAATACTTGAAACAAATAAAATTTCTTCCACAAATGAAAAATTCCCATTTAAAAGTCAATGCAATTAATTTAACCATTTAAGCCCGGAAGAAAATCAGGAAAAGTTAGCAAGTTGCTCATCGTTAAAGCATATTGCACTGTTCATCATTTCGTGCGAAATGTTGTCAAAAGTCCAAAAAATTACTGCGAAATAAATAAGAAATAGTGATGCTGAAGAAGTACTCTGCTTTTTGTGAAAAAGTCGCGAAATGTTTCTCGCATCATGTTTTTCTAAAATAAAAAATGTTTCTGGCAACATTTTTTTGAACTACGAAATAACATAAGCAACACCTTTTTCGTAAGGAATTTTTGACAACCATTGTTTCAGATTTAATTTTGTTGTGTTCAAAAAATTTAAGAAAGAAAAATTTAAAAGAAGAAGAAGACAAAAGTAAATTTAATAAAGCAAAAAAGCATTTGATCATTACTGTAATTAAAAAATAAAAACATATATGGGATAAATCACATAAGCTTGAATGAGTTGAAGGAGTATTACTCTTCGCCTTCAGTAAATTTTTCTATTTTATTCAGCTACACAAAATTAAAACTGTTAAAACAGTGTGGCTTTCTTGAAGGCGATAAAAATGACAAATTTATCTAAACCGCTGTGTTGTCACAAGTAGCTAATTGTTCAATTTTTCAAGCGAAATAATGCATGTTGCTCAACATTGTGCGCAAAATTAAATAGATCACTACGCTTAAGAAAGCGACTACAATTTGTGTGTTGTTTAACTTATCGACAATGGTTACTGCAATCAATAGAAAATGTCGATAAAAATATTACGACTGTCGTATAGTTAAAAGTTAGCGAATCTCACTACTGGTGGAAAAAATGTGGCAACGCGATGTTAGGTTTCTCGATTAAATTAACTTGTAGTAAATAAATTATTAAATTTAGTGTCGCTCGTATGACACATATTTGATAAAAGAAAAGTGCACGATAAGACTTTGAGGCTACAGAGCTCACACCTTTAGGACCTACCGATCTCTTACTTTGCGGAGGGCTAAGACAAGTTAGAGAATGACTAGAAAAAGCGTTAATAATAAGAGGAGAGTTAATTAAAAAACTTTGCAGAATCAATGCAAAAAAGTGTTCTTTAAAGACTGTGCTCGTATATGCATTAAAACAGGTGTTTGATGTTGTGCAATTTTTTTACAAATTTTTGTGTTTTCTGTACATTAGATTCCTTTTTTTTTTACTAGTGAAATTAAATTTAAAAACATTACTTTTATTTATGTCTTTAACGCATTCAATATAATTTATATTTTTATTGGAGTGAATAAATTGACAGTACGTTCGTTTAATCTTGATTTTTTGGTAAACTTTTGAACTCTTATAAAATAAGGATAACTATCGGTCAGTACTTATTTCGCATTTTATTCAATTACAAAACTTTTTAGAAAAATATTGCTGGAATAAAAAATATTATTTGAAACATGCGGTTGAATGTATATTTTTGTTTAACAAAAAATTCGCATTTTAAAGTAGAAAGCAACAATTTAATTTTAAAAATAGTTTTTCATGTTTCCTTCCTATTGTAAAACTTTTTAATGTAAAAATTTTTTAATAAAACTTCGTTTAAATTCATAATTTACTCTCGATTAGAATATAAAATTTATCGACATTAAACTAAAATTAATTAGAATTTGTATTTGTTGCAACACCATTTATGTTCACAATTTTTATGTACTGTTATTTAACCGTCTGTTGAATGTCAGTTATAAACTACTGACCCATTTCTCAACAATATTCATTAACTTATTTCAATCTTTAACAAAAGTTCAGTTTAGCAGCCAAAATATTAAAAACACAAACAAAACAAAAGTATTGTATAAGTTCATGTTAAAAGAATACGTCACAAAAAGCGACACATTGAAATTCCATAAATGACATTCTAAAGCACGAAATTGACGACAACAACAACAACAACATTTCAAAACAAGCAAGACAAAACAATCTAAAAACGCCCGACAATTGTAGGCACCACAAAAAAGTATAAAAATAAAAAAATATAAAAAAATTGAATACATTTATAAATAACAGAAATAAATAACAAATATTTCAAATAGTAGTAATGCATATGGTAACCAGTTAAAAAGACGCCAACAACAAAACTAAAACTACAACAAAGAGGTTATTGACATTGTGGAAACTTGCCAAAAAAAAAAAAAACAATAAGAAAAATAAACACAGAAATAAAAACAAAACCTTAACAGTCATAAGAACTTAAGAGAAATACTACAACAAAAGCAATAATGTGATAGCAGAATACTATTCAAATAAATATAAAGAAAAATAAATTATTTAAACTTTTGGTTACACTAAGAAAACTTGGCCATTACAATATTCATAAACAATTTAAAAAAACTTGAGAAATATTTTTAAATAAATTGAAATTATTTTTGCTTAAGTTCAATTCAATTCATTTATAATATTCACAGTTCAAATAATTATTTGATAAAAATTGAAGTATTTTTAATAAATACACTTAATGAAATTGTGATGTTGAAAATCAGCAAAAAGTGTTCGTAAATAATGGAAGAAAACGGCATGAATTATAAGATTTAACAATTGCTAATTGCGACAAAAAAAAAAAAATAAAATAAAATATCTTTTTTTCTTTAAACAAAAATGTATAATTTTCACAGAAAAAAATATTTGCAGCTAAAAAAGTTTGTTTTCAGATAAATATCTTATTAAATTTTTAATTGATGCAATTATTTATTTAATAGACATATGTCATCTGCTTTTTTATTAAATTAAATTAAAAATATTTAGTTTTCATAAGACTTATTTTTATTTATTTATTTTTAATTAAGAAATTAAGTCAATTAAAAATTTACATATATAAATTTCAATACGGAAATAGCTAAAACTATCCAGATAATTATCTAGAAAAGACGATCTCATGTACTTTTCTGAAAAAATATAACGGCAAAAATTTCTGTTACAACTATTTACTGCAATAAATAAGAAAAATAGTAGTAGAAAAGACAATGTAACGACACAAATGTTGCTAGCAACATGTCTCTCAACATAAAATTTGGCGCCGTACAAAGAATTTGTTTAAATTTTGTGCAACAGATTAAGATCTTTGCTCCTCAATTTATTTAAATGTAAGCTGGAGTGCTTACATTTATAAAAATTAAAATAAAGAATGAAAAATAAACTCCTTTTTTAAAAGAGCACAGTTGTCAAGCAACATGTTGACAAAAACAGTCTATAATATAACAATAGAATAAGTTAATGGACAAAACATTTTAGACTTAGTATAAACATACATATATATTTAAGAACATGTTGCTAATACATGTTACAAACAATTTTAAATTCAAACATAAATAAATAAATTGTTTTAGTGGTAAAACTTAAACTGAAATTTAAAAAATTGAAAATTTTAATAAATAATTAATTTATATGTTGACATTGTTCGCAAATACTGGAAACAACATGTTGCAAAATAGTTTTATCTTTCAATAACTTAAATGCAATGACAAGCTTAAATGACTACAGCCAGTAAATTTTTTCAGTAAGTTTTAAATTTTTAGTTTTCTTATTTCTCTCAGTGTATTTATCCTAAGAACCTAGAAAAACAAAAACTAAACTCCTATTTGACACTTAAGGCTTTGACTGCCTTTTGCTGACCAAATTAAATGTGTTGACTATTTTATGCAGAAGACCACATGAGAGACATTTTATACTTGTACATTTTGTACTATTCAAGGCACCCATGAACGTACTCGCACTTTGTCTGCATTGTACATTGAATTTTTTTTTTTTTTTGTAGCCATTTTTAATACGTGTTTAAAACCTTTGTCACGTCTCTAAATAAAAAAGCTAAACGTCTTTGACCAAAACAACGACAAAATATTTAAACTCTTGAAAGAACTACACCAAGACTAATTCTGCTCTATGCGAATACCAACTTGTTTTTCAAATGAACATTACAAAATGAAAGTAGTTGGAGTGTTTTAAGTAAAACCAACGTATTTTTGTTTTTTCTTACTTGGTAAAAAAGTGTGCGACAGTATTTTATTTAGAATCGTGCTGAGTCTATAGAATTTTATTTAAATCGGAAACCCGTAAATGTTATTCAAAAGGGTGTTGGGTAATAATAATGAGTTCTTTTTTGTAAGTTTTTAATTCTTATCTTTATTTTTCTTTATTGCCTTCGTGGCTCCTGGTAGTAAAAGTGCCAGAATAAAGTTTGGTTGGAGCGCATCGTTAAAAAGTGTTTTCATTTTAATTGCGGAAATGTTAAATTTAAAGTTGTTGATTTTTTATTTGTGAATTAACCTTTAAGTTATTTTTTCTACAGCCTTTAAATAAACAAATAAACAAACGTTTTAATTAAATTAAATAATTGAACAAATGCTCATCACTATTTCTAGTTTTAAACTTTATTTGTATTCAGCTGCAATGCAACTTTTATGTTTGTATGCAAAAGTCAATAGCAACATTGATATTTATTGAAAACTATTTTTTTAAGTTTTTTATGGTTTCTATGACATTTAAAGAATATTGAAAAGTTGTGGTTTAGCAATGACTGGTTTTGTGTCTTCCCTTCACTAGATCTGAGAAGTGATCTCTGCTCATTGAATATTTTGCGTTGCATTTAATAAAAAATTTCTATAGATCTATAATATAACAGAATATTGAATATTTAATTTTTTTGCTGGCTTACTTTCCCTTAAACTTGTTTTGATTTTGCTCCCCAATGTTTTAAGCAGGAATATAAAACTTTTTGTATGTAAAATTAATTAAAATAGAAATAATAATTAAAAAAATTATGTACTTTCTTTTATGTTACTGGCAACATGATGCCAATTTATTTCAGTTCATAAAAGATTTCCTATATTTTGTTAAATTGTTTTTAATATTTCATAACAAATCTCAATGTCTTAAAAATTGATTAAAATTAACTAAACTTTTTTATAAAATTTTCCACTTCACTTTTCATGGCATGTTTATGATAAATAATTTGTTTAAATTACTATAATTATATAAAATTGTGTTGTTGTATTATGTACAAACATTAATTGATTTAAACAATTTGCTGGTGTTTGTACGTATGACCATCTTGTTTGCAAGAGGCAAATAATTCAACAGCAAAAAAATTAACTTAATTTATTTTACTAAAAGTTATTAACAACAACATTTTTTTATTCATATTCAACCGAAGCCTATGAACTTAAATAAGATGAAGTAAACATAAATAATAAAATGAGAGAGAGAGAGAAGAGAGGTTATTTAAAACAAACCATATTTTTAGCCGATTATTTTTTAAATGGATAATTAATTAAGCAAAATGTTATTTTTAGAAATTTTTTAAGTGGAGTTATTATTTTATATTGAAATAATCCAAACAGGAAGAAATTATTGGTTAATATTTTTAATATTTTCAGTTTGAGTGTTTATTATTTTTTAAATTATTAATTTCTTTTTATATTTTATAAAAAAAGCTATTTATTAGTTGAGATAAAGCGTTTTCCTGTTTGCTAAGACCAGTTAAGCAAAATATAAGAAACCTTTATCAATATTTTTAGAAAAATCCAGAATCATTTTCCTTTAACGACAACATAAGAACTCTGTTTGAAGTCGAATACACCTATTTTGCATTTTATGAAAAAAATTGTGGGTTATTTTATTATGTAAAACAAACAGTAGTCAGTATATGACTTTTCCAATTTTGATTTTCTTTTCCAAACTTATATGTTTTTAACAATTTTCTAAACAAATTTTTTTATTATAAATTAAGAAAAAAAAATCTTATATAAGCAACATGTTGCAGCAACCAAGTAATCATAAAGAATTGTTATTATTTTTCTGCCAAGTGTAAGAAGGAATTTAGTCTAAGGGAACAAAACTTTATGTTGTTAAGTTTTATTTTCGAATGAAACAAACTTTTGTCACACTTAAATAACATGTTGCAAGCGCAAAATTTAAAAACATTTTGTACCAGCAACATGTTGTATAACATATTTTTAATTTTTATTAATTTTGTATTTATTTGCGTATAAAAATAAATATTTTGACTTTAAATTTTAGAAAATTTTTATTTACAATAATTATATACACATATTACAACTTTTCATATGTTTGCAACATGTTGATATACATATAATAATATTTGCGTTTAGTTAAATTTTTGAGTTTTTTAGTATTCTAGTTTTAGCACATGCATAGCTATATGTTGCTAAGCAAATCTTTATTTTTCATTAATTTTACCTTCAATTTGGTGTTTTTCAACTTTTTGAAAAATTAAAAATTAACATGTTTAAAAAAATCCTCACGTAATAGAAAAAATATTTATCAAAGTATTTTAAATTCCTAAACTTCGAGTGCAAATACAGACACTAGTTTACACTGGCATTGAAAGTTTATTTATTAAACTGTTCACAATGTTTGCATTCGTTAACAATTAACAAATAAAAATAAAAAACGATTTTAATAATCAGCAGATTTGTTTTTCAAGCAAAGTCAATATTTTAAAAAAAAAAAAAAACTTTAAGCAATAATTTGTTGAATATTTAATTAATTTTTTTTTATTTATAAGAAATCGAAATCTTTGTCAGTTTAATTACAAAATTTATAAAATACTCGCGCCAAGTTCAATGAATGTTGCATAGTTTTTTTTTAATTGTTGTAAAGCCAGATTATTAATATTTTTAATATTGCTAATTGTTTAAACATTTCGTTAACAATTTTTATAAAATGGTTTTTTATACTCTAGTGTTTTGCTTGAATTCACAATCTAAATGAGCGATGATTAAATTTATAACAATTTTTGTAATTATTGTTTATAAAAGTTGATAATTATTGTCTTTAATTGTAAGTGTGGGGGTTATCGGAGTTTATTAATCTGTTTATTAAAAACAGGAAGTATTGGACGAAAATAATTGGCTGAGGTATCGCTGAAGTCGCAATGGATATGGTCCAGTAGTCAAGTCAGCCTGCAATCATTTGTCTACAAAGTATTCTAACGAACTAATAAATCGAATAAAATCTACGTACAATACTCATTTTGCTGACAGTGGCCGATTACCAAAAGGCTAAAAGAATCACGCCTTTTTATTTTCAAGTTATATTTTTGGAGTTGCCATACTTTCTCGAGGGTATAAATTATTAGAATTTTTTACCGTCGTGGAATTTCAGCATTTTTCAGTCGATTTTTTGCTATCCTTGATCAATGATTTTTTCAAAGTATTCTTTTCGGATGTTTCGAAAACCGTACCGAAGTTCCTTCTTCAGACATTTTTTTTATTCTACTAATTATCTGGTATGATTATTTGCAACTGCTGATAAACTCAAATATTTTCGCAAATACCACCTCAAAAAGAAGAGCCCTATTCCGAACAGTGGTGGTAGTCTTTTTTGTTTGTTTCTATTCTAACAGCACCGATCACAAAATTAAAATCATTATATCTTTTTTAGTGGCGTTTTTTGTACGTTACCGTCTAAACCAAAGTTTTCTGTCCAGCAATAGTTGCAAAATGGTGTCAGAGCCCTTTTAAAGAGTTTGTGCGTAAAAAATAAAAGATAATGTTGAAGACGTTAAATACTCTGACTATGTGAAGTCGGAAATGTGTCTGGCAACATGTTTTTCAACTGCAACATTTTTTTGGGTAAATTTTTTTAACTGCGAAATAATATGAATTGCACTTATTTCATGCGAAACTGTAGGCAACAGCAAACGATTTGCATAATTAAAGGCTATAAAAATACAATTTCGAGGTATTGGCAACAAAGTTGCTAAACAGTTTTCATGCAAATTTCAATTAAAAACTTGACAAATTAATGCACTACCACCACTAACACCTATTTCTTTAGGAATTTAGCTTGCTGTCATGGTAGAACTTGAAGAAAAACCAACGTTTCAATTGTTCTTTTTATTGCTATTATTTTTCGCAGTCTTTCCTTTTTTTCTCTTTTCATAAAAACTTGTTAATTGTTTTATTTTCATTCTTAGACCGTGACTCCAGTATCTCGCTATGTAGATAATACAATGTTGGAAATAAATGAGATTTTCATCTTTTTAATGCCACGAGTAAAATATTTTTATTAATCAATACCTCTTTTCACGCAACAATGTGGTTGGTTGATTAAAAGTTGAAAGCAAAAGAAAATAAAACTGAAGCTTTTCAAGAAATATTTGCTTTGTTGCGTATTAAAATTCTTATTTTGATCTAAAGTTGCTTATGATATTGTAAAAGAAATATATATTTTTTTTAATTCATTTATAGAATTTAACCTCACGTATCTGTAGGACTTTTTGTTTTATTTGCAAACATCAAGACCCATGATTATGATGAGTTAATAAGTTAAGTTTATTTAATGTTTTTAACAAACAGCCTTAAACTATAATAACAAGAATAAGAACAAGAATGATAACGATATACATTGTAGTGAACACGAGTCTTGCAACATTGTTGCAAGGCTTTGGTATGATCATATCTATGTCTGTAATTAGCATGTATATCTTGTGAGGAATCTTGCAAAACTATTTCATTTATTTTTAAAGCGAATTACTGTTCTTTTTAAATTAATATTTTTTAAAGGTGTACCTGCTGATACATGCTTGATCAGGAGCAGAACACATAAATAATTCTAGTACAAACAAATTCGTTTTTTCCTTTAAAAAAGGGGTTTATTAAGAAGTGCAAAAACAACAAGTTAAGGTCTTCTTAAAAATTAAAGTTATTTTTTAACGACTTTGCTACATTTGCGAATAAGAAAAATATTTAATGGTTGTTGATACACTACACTTCATGCAGTATAGAGACTAAATATTTTAATTAAGTCATTAAAAATCTGATTATGTTTTTTCTTTGCCCTTTACGCCCATTTTCCGAAACTTCTTAATTTTTTTTTTATGCGACAGAAAAAACGAAACATTTTTTATTAAAGCTTTGACAAAGTTTATTACATACTTCAACACAAAAACATTTTTTACGCCAACATTAAGGGAAGGGGATAAGCAAAAATCAATAGACTTGATAAAATTTAAATGTCCAAACGGATATCTTTTTTTTCAACAAATCAACATGGCCAAACACGTACTTGCTCTTGAATTTGTAATTTTATTTTAATAAATTAGGCAGTCCAACAGCGATTTACGGCTGAACATAAATTTGTATGCAAGAAAAAAATATAAATTGTTATTTTTACCCTTTGGACACAACAAATCGACGCAGCTAAATGGCCAGAGAAAACTGATTTTAACTACAAGCTCAAGCTTTAAATACTTGAAGACAGTGCTCGATTTATTTTTAACGGATAATTTAAAAATATAAGTTTTTTAACAAAAAAAAAAAAAAAATAGAAAATAAATAAATTTTTTGCATTATTATTGTTTTTTTAAGAAAATTAATGAACAAAAAAAAAAATAATAAAATAATAAAAAAATAAAATAATAAAAATATATTTTTTTAACAAGAAATACAGCAGCAAGAATACTTAAAAAAATTTTAATTAAGGAAAATACGAAAATACATAAAATAAGTTTAACATTAAAAGAAGATACAAGAGAAAATTTATGTTTATAAGGATTGGCGTCTACGATTGAAAAAGATTCATTTACACATATCCCACATTACAGGTGTAAGAGGGGGTACTTTCATTCATTTGCGATCCCAAATATTATTAATACTTTATGGCCAATTTGTGTCTGTTGATTCCTACTGAACGTCTGTCAGATATAATTTTTGCTATAAAAATCAACAAAATTGTTAAGCGAAGAATATCTTAACTTTCTCTTATTATGATTATTTTCGTAACATTGGAAAAAGTAAATAATTAAATACATAATAAATAAATAAGAATTAAATTGATTTCATTTTGAAGTTGTATAAGATTTTTAATTGATTCAATTATTTGTTTAATTAAAAACTCATTGATTTCTTTTTAATTCAACATATAATTAATTTTTAATTTTTATTTTTATTTACATTTTAAAATTAAATTAAAAATTTAAATGTAATTCAATTTAAAAACAAAAAAAAAATTGCCCGAATCGTAAAAGCCCAAAAACTCATTTTCTGTTCAAATTTAACCAAAAAGTGCAATATTAAAGTAAAAATCGCAAAGGCACTAAATAACGAATATTTAGCAAATCTTAAAATTTCATAAAAATCCAAATTTTACTTAAAATCTAAAAAAAAATTCATTAAACAAATCGAATAAATATCTAAAAAAATTAATCGCAAATTTTAAAAACATTTTAATTGCAAAAAAAAAAAGAATTTTCATGGATATAAAAAAAATATAGTAAATTTAAATTAAAAAAAAATTATTAAGAACTAAAATCTCAATAAAAAAAACTAAATTTCGATGTTTTAATAAAAATTGAAAAAAGAAATTAATAAAATAAAAAACATAAAATAATGTTACGAAAATAAAATCTGGCAACCCCTATTATTGTTATCCGTATGAGCGTGATGAATAAGTTATTTCCACCAATGGTGTGTCAATAGAATAATACCACAATTAGCTAACAAAAAGCTGAGCAACCTCAATGGCTGCGTTGCACAGTGAGACAACGCCCGCAAAAAATACAAGGAGTCAATGTAGAGCTATGAAATTTTGCACAGGTTATTTTTAAGTGAAATCCAGTAAAAAAAAAAGAAATTAAGAAAATCCGCCCACTTTGACGCTCACCTCCCATAACTTTCAATTTTGGTACACTTGAATGTTATACTGCTACAAACATTATCGGAAAAAAATTTTTAACATCGACCCACTTTTACCCCCTCTCCTCCAATCCCCCCATCCATACAACCTCATAAAAAGTGCCATATTTTCTAATATATTTTAGATTCAACCTTCAAATTTGATATTATTATAAATTACAATAACCCGCCCACTATTACCCCCACCTCCCACTAAAATGCAGTAAAAAAGAACCATTTTTATTAATGGTTTTTTTTCATTCTATCAATAATTTTTTAACATCATCATGGTATTCTAATCTTTTCAATTTCATTCTCATTCTCAATGAATTTATATAAGGATCTGATGATATTTGCAAATAGTGCATTACATCTTCATTCGTAGAAATACGTGAATTTATACGAGAATGGAATAGCCTGCAGTTTCTATACTTCTTATTCATTGCTTCTTGCGCTTCTTCGGATAACATTCCTGTAGGAACAAAATAAAATTAATAATAAATAAAATTTAAAGAAATACTTTCAAAAATAAAAATTGCAAACAAACCTATTGGTAATATAGCCTCAGATATCATTTTGCTGCCATGAATGAGAACTTTATGGACAGTGATAGGCATGTAATACCTGCCATAATGCTCTACATACAATTTTGCAGTGTCCATACAATACGTATGGAATTTACAAGCATCTATATTTTTACTAGTATTTATAGTATTTAATATAATTTTAAAGCGGTGAATTAAGTCTACATTTACACAAGTTATGTCACAAAATAAAATGTCAAATAAGTTCAAATATGTAAAGACAATAATAATGTAAATAAAATAAAATATAAACAATAAGTGAAAAGTTGTAAACAATTACAATTGTAGTTTTTTGTATCTTTAAAGACTTTTACAAAATTTTGCTATACTTTCTTTACTTCGAATGAAAGCTGAGACTTCAACCTTTCATTTGATATAATTATGCACCTAAGGCGAGGGCCTGCTCTATATTTCCCAGTCTATTGAAAATGCAAAATGTTCAATTTTTACACCACAATTCTGTTGTTAAAAAAAATAATAAATAAAAATTAAAAAATTTTTTTTTATCTACTTATTCTACAACAACTAAATTAATTTAAAAAATACTTTAAAATTTTATTTATTATGTATTTTTTTATCAATAAGCTTTTGAATATTACATATTGAATTAACATATTTCGAGCGCGTTGGCATACCTTAACTTTGACTTGCTCTAGGCGAAAAAGTAATAAAGTTATGAGGCTGAAATTTCAGGGAATTGTTACTCATTTACCTGTTAAAATCGGACGACACGAAAAAAACATTTTTTGCCGCGGTTACTATAGGGCTGTCTCACTGTGTGTTGTAGAGGTACCTGCTGTAAAACAGAAGATCGTGAGTTCGAGGCCACCTTCGGAGATGCGGAAAATAATAATTGGTATTATGCAATTAAAAATTAAGAAGCAGCAGTACAAAACTCCCGAGGAGCAAAAGACAATCATTGTGTGAAGCCATGGCAGACAATTTAGTGGACACGTCTATTTTAATATAAGAGAAGGGATAATTGTCAAGACGCACTTTATAATAAAAAAAAGTAAGAATGGTAGCAATTAGCGCAGGGAAGTGTAGCAGCATAACTGTTGTTTGACAGACGTAGGTTGTGGCTATTAGATGGGTAAAAGGCGTAATTGAGTTGTCTGTGGATAGTTAAGGTTACTAAACAAGGCATCAAGTAGTTCATGCCTCGCCGGAGTAACACAGTAGTGTCACCTGGATGGCAGAGTTTGTAATAATAACGCATGTTTAGTAAATACGAGACCATAGGATTCACAAGAGCAGTAGCATCAAGCAGTATAGCCAGATAAAGCCACAAAGTAAGTATGAGACTTTGTTAATAGGCTCGAATAGATTTTTTTTTTAATTTTAAAACTTTTCATTTCAAAATAATAATGTTTTAATACAGGAGAAATAAGAAGATAGAAATTCTGTACAGTATTTTTCCGTTTTAGATTTTAAGATTTCTTTTTTTTTATTTTGGGTTTCTTAATAAAAATAAGAATTCCTTATAAAGATGAAAATTCTCAGTTAGTTAATTAAGTTTCTATTCAAAATTTGGAAGCAAAACAAAAGTGTTGAGATAAACACTATCAAAATGACCTCATGGTTATAATTTTCTCAAATGTTTTGATTAAATAACGACTTTAAAACAAATTTTTTAATTAACTTACTTGAGAAAAAAATTTAAAACATATTAAAAGCAAATTAATTTTTATGAATACGGCCAGCAATTGTTATATAATTTTTTAAAGAAATAAGCACAAGGAAAGTAAATAAATGAAAGCACTTTTGTTAGTTTATGTAACTCACACCATAAGTGAGTATGAACTATAAACCTTAATTAATAAGCGACGACGATATCTTTTACATTTTTCTTAAATATATTTTGAAACAGTGCACGAAATCGCAAGTAAATCAAATTAATTGTTTAATGCTTTAATTTTTTTATTTGACACGTGTCATTAAACTGATTTTGTTTCTTCTTCATGATTATTTCATTTTTTAGTTTTTGGGTTTTTTTTTGCAAATAAATCATAATGATAATTTATATTCATTATGAGTTTGTAAGTGTTTGTTTGGGTTAAACATCTGTTAACAATTAAATATTGTTGATTTTTGCACAAAAAAAGTAAAAATAAAAATAATAAAACGTGCTCGCTTCAGCATTTAAATATTTACCAATCGGCATTTTGTTAACGATACTTTGGCACTTCTTTTTTAATTTTTTTTTTTTGTTAAAATTTTATTACGTTTGATTTGTTTATGGTCCACCGTTCAATTTCCTAGTCAAGCACGCATTTCTCTTCTTTATTTTTTTTTTTTGTATTCTTCATCATTTGTTTAAAATAATGAGTATAACAGAAGGTGCGGCTTGTTGTGGCCCCATCAAATAAAAATAAAGGCAAGTGAATCTATTTAAATCGGTTTTCGGTCTTTGGATACATTTGTTGTGCAATTGACTGTAATAAATTTGAAGTTTGTTTTTTTGTTTTTACTTTGCTTTCGAACATTTTTGTGTGTTTAGCATAAAATATATTTTTAGCCAGACGCATATTAATTTCGTTTGATTTTTAGTCAAACTTTGAAAAGTTAAAATTTTTTAAAGTGTTTTTTGTTCAATTGCAGATATTTTTCTTTAATGACTAAATTTGGTGCGTGTGATTTTTTGTTAAAAAAAAAATTGTGTTGAATTTTAATTTTTTACCCACAACAAAATCAGTTTCACTTTCTTTAAAATTGTCATTTTTTAAAAATGTTACGTTCATAAAGTTAAAGGAATAAATATTACATTCATTTAAATTCAACGATTGTATATTTTTTGTGAAAAATTAAAAAAAAAACAATTTAATAAAAATATTTTTCATATGCTAATATTTTGCTACTAATTTATTTTCAGCATTTACTAATGGCAACAGCAATATATGTGCATTTATTCAAAAACATATTTATATTCGATATTTAAAAAAAATAATAAATTCAACAAGTTTCTGTAAAAAAAAGACAAAATTATTATTAAATATTTCGTGAAAATTTGTTACGAGTTTTAAAACAATTCCTATGTTTTTGGGAAAGATTTAATTTTTGAATGACATTAACGTTAAAAATAGAATAAGAATGAGCTTTTTCACTTATAGCCGTAATCAACATAATAGAAAAGAAGAGTCTCTAGTGTCGTCCGTGCCCATTTTATTGCCCTTGAGGGTGTTCCATAAATAGTTACACACACATTTTATTATTAGCAAAAAACAATAAAAATATAGAATTAAAAATTAAAAAGTAAACCCCAACAAGATATGGAACCCTATGAGTGTGAGTATAATTTCCACTTTTTTTTTTTTTAATTAGGACCAGCACTCAGGTAATGACTCCTACTAATACTACCCATTGTGCCAGAACTAGGAAATTAGGTTATGGGAGGGAGGATAGGGGGAGTAGTTCTTGTAAACATTTGTTTTGAATATTTGTACACTAAAAGTGACAGGAAGAATCTCCGCAGGGAGTTTATTTCACATACGAACCTTTCAGCTAAAAGAGGAATTTTCTCTGTATTGCGTAGCGCGATTCACTGGCCAATCGATTACAAAGGGATACGTTTTTGATGCAGACCGCATCCGAAAAAAGTTCCCAGTGAAACACACCCCAAATTGCGTCGATGCTCCAGTGAATAAATAAAGCTGGATATCCTACTGTCACCGATTAGCATCTTCGCTTTCAACTGCACGTGGTCAAGTAACTTCAAAATAGTTTTAAAAGCATTTACGAGCGTTAAATTGTACCCTGATCGCAAAGTGCCACTCAGAGATTTCCAAAAAGCCGCGATTCAGGATATCGTCCATGTGCTTTCGCATAGGCCCAATTTCCGAAAGGCTTGGCCTTGGCTAAATTATTAGAGTTCTTTGTTATCAGCAATCACACTACAACTTGAAAGGAACATAAAGGACATGAAAATACATACGATATGCTATTGCAAAGTTTAAATAACCGCCTATTGAGTAATGATGTTGAGGTGACCATGTCATAGTATTAAGTTTGTTTTTGGACTCTCTTAGGCTTAAAAAAATTAATCAATTTAAAAAAATCCTTTTCACTTCAAAATCACGTTCGACGAGGAATAATTCTAGATTATAAAATTTTTTGTTATTGGATTTTTTTTATTTGTCACGAGAAATGTTATTTTACACGGGAAAAAATTTATTTTTCAGGAATAAAAAATTAAGAAAAAAAAAATGTTTAAAAATGACTGTGTTTTTAAGGTCTCAATATGGAATAAAATGTGCTCTAATTTTTTCCTTGGCCTAAGAACAATTCTTTAAATTGAAATTGTCATGTCTAACACGCCTACATGTCGCACTTTTTCTTGATATTTTTGTTTTAATTAGAAATTTTGTCCATATGCAAATTAAATAGAACTTTTTAGAACTTGCAACTTTAGTGTGTTAAATTTAAATCAGCATAGAATCGCTTGTTAAAAAAAATGCTAGAAAAATATACTGTCACACACATCAAGACAATAAAAATGAACACAAACAGCACTAGAAGCAAAAAGAAAAAAAACTATTGCAAATTAAGCATTTTTCGCACAAGTGTTTGTACGTCGAATATAAAAACAGGTCTCACACTTAAACTACAACTTTTAGCAAACAATCTTAGCGAAACACGAGTTTTATTTAAATACAACTCGTAGTATAATTTATTTGTTAGTTTTGCAGCTAATCATACATTTTTTTACTGCATAAAAAGTAAATAACAACACAGTTGTGAAAAAAAATTATATTTGTAACAGTTTAATATCAAAAGTTATTTTATTTTTAAATTAAGAATTACTTGCAGAAATTCGTAGATTCAAACTGAAGCCTTTCCACGGTACGAAATGAATGTTTAAAAAGACTAAGATTATTTTATCAAAAGAGAGCAAAATTGTTTTATTTATACGTTTTAAGGGTTTTTTTTATGAAAAGGTACTTAAAAAAATTTATTTTAAAGATAATTTTTAGAAAATATTTCTCGTCCTCTAAGGTGTTTTTTAAATTAAAGGTTACTTGCAGAAATTCACAAATGTAAATTTGTATCTTTTCAAGGAATAAGTATTTGTTTTAAAAATGAACCTTCACAAAAAGAACTATTTAAAAAAAGTACTTTTTCCAAGGCTTCAAAACTTTTAAGACTATTTCTGCAAAATATACAAAATTTTTATTTTTAAAAGTTACTTTAAAAACAATTTTATTTTAAAGATAATTCTTAGAAAATATTTCTCCTCTCTAAGGTGTTTTTAGAACTTTTGAAAGTAGTAAAGGTACTTTTTTATAATATACATTTTATACCCTTCACCACAGATGGAAAAGGGTATATCTAAGTTTGTTTATAAAGTACTTTTTGTAAGTACTTTTTTACTTTTTTATAAATTACTTTTTCATAAATTACTTTTTAATAAAGTACTGTTTCATAAAGTACTTTTTCACAAAGTACTTTTTTATAAAGTACTTTTGTAAAAAGTTCTTTTAAAGAGCAGTTATTTAAAGATAGGTGCTTTAACATATATTTAGTACTTAAGAAGATTCTTAAAAAATGATATTTAAACCTTTTTTTTTTTTTTTGAAGGTGCTTTTCTTCAAAAAGTACTTTTTCGATGGATAATTTTATTTAACATTTCCTTTACAGCAAGATAATTTTTAAGTTTTTTTTCCTTCAAGAGATAATTTCAAAAATTTTTAATAAGGTATTATTTTGATACTTTGGTAGGTAATTTTCAAAGGTACTTTTTTAAAAGATATATTCTCAAAAGTTACTTTTTTTAAAAGTAAATTTTTTTAAAGATGCTATTTTATTGAAATAATATTTTCCACAGTAATTTTCCAGGCTTTAAAAACTATTTATGTATAAGATTTCTAATTCTTAATCCAAATGGTGTTAACTCTTAATGAAACTGTGCTCATCTGTGTCTTGGATAAATTATATTTTAAGTAAAACAATTGTTGAGGCTGCCTTATAGCACTCGCATAGACATGTGTTAATGTAAAATGTTATCGATTTTATGCATCTGAAGTTTAAGAAAAATAAAAAAATCACACACAAAAAAAGCAAACCATATGAAAAAGTCACATTTATAATGCCGTAGTGTAGATAATTTCTGCTGTTCGCTACCACTTCCACGACTTTAGCAAAAAGCCAACAAGAGTCAAGTCTACTATTCATACTACTGACCTACATAAAAATTTCTTAAAATATGTTCACATATAATTTAATGTATGTATATGTAACTTAGACATGTGTATGTGTGTGTGTGTATGTTGCAGCGAATTATTTTTCTAGTTTTTAAGATTTTGTGTTTTTCTCTCAAACATTTTGGCAACAATTGTCAGGTATAAAATATGCACTATAACTCAGAGAACAGCATGAATATTTATTAAACAAACATGCGGGTTCAAGTGGCTTGTTTAAGAAGAAATGAGAAAAATAAATATGATTACAAATCTTTTTTATTTATTAAGCAAGTACTTTTGAGTTTGTTAGTTTTGATAATTTACATTTAATGACTTTGCTAAAAATTTCAACAATTTTCTATTGAAGATTTTGCAATGAAGCAGAAAAATAACAACCAAAAAAAGTGTTGTTTTTTTATTGTTTTACTGCTGCTTTTTCGTTGCAGTCAAATTGTCAATCGCAATTAAATTTTAAGTTTGTTGCTTAAGTCTTTTGATTTATTTGCAACAGACAGAATGATTGAGCATTTTAGGCTGAAATACTCAAATGTTATTGCATTTGTAGTATTTGTGTTAATTGCTTGATTTGCAATAACTTCAATAAACCGTAAACTTGTCTTTAGTATTTTTATTTTGCTTTTTTCTGACCGATTTGTTGTTAGAACAAGTTCCATATAATGGTGATTTGTTTTGTATGAAATCTCAGTTTTCATGGAAATCTCAAGTAGTCTTCAATAGAACGTTAGTAATTTGGGTCAGTCAGTTAGTGTGTTAACAACATACATTCAGAAATATTTTGAAAATAAAAAGCTTGTTGTCTTTCAAACATAAAGAAACTAGACCTGTTGTTTAAATTAAAATTTAAGCTTCAGCAGAAAAAAAGCCAAAAAGTTAAATCAAAACTGCTTTAAGTCATTTTCAGAGATTTTTTTCCATAGTTTTTTTTTTCGTTTTTCTTTTATTTTATTGGTTGGCTGTCTAATCAAGTTTATGAAACTTCTCCTCTTAAAAGTATGTAAAATTTTTTTAAACTCGTATTTGTTGTCTAAATTGCTGTGCTGCTGTTGCAACCGAATCAAGTTATTTGTTGAATTATTGGGTTGCATAGTTTTACAAAGTTGAATGAATGATTGAATGAATGAGTGAACAAATAGAAGCAACAAAATAATTTGACATTTATGAGTTTTTCTTCTTCTTCTTTATTATTAATAGAATGAACAGTTACCAGCTGATAAAACGGAATCGTGTTATTAACACATATACACACACATGTGCATTAAGATTAAAATATTTTTTAACATTTACAAATTAAAATTAAACACATATTTTTATCTTCAAAAAAATATTAAAAAATCCTTAAATATTTAGATCAAACTAATTATGCAAACTTTAAATTTGTTTTAATGTAACTTTTACTGTTTTTTATTATTGGTCTTGAAGAAAGATAATAAAGAGTGCCCTCAAAAATTTACAACAGATATAAACTAATTTTTAAAAACTCGTTTTAGATTGTTTCTTGAAACGTAAAATTAATGGCATCGAGTTTCTTATAAAACGTCAAATAGAAAAAGTAACTTCTTGGTTAAGATGCGCTCTTCCTGCCTCAATGTGTAGAAATTTTAGGTATTTTAGTTATTGGCTTTGACCTTTGATAAGAAATGTCAGCCAGCTTTTATACCTCATGCACGACAAGTTGCTCCACCTTGTTGAAGCATAAATAAATATTACACTAAAAAATTGGCTTCGCGATGAAAAAAATTTTAAGGCGAATTTAAAAGTTCCCATACGTAAGGGGAAAATATGTTTGTTGTATGACTACAAGAACCATATTATGTTCTCTGTAATAATATGTACTCGTTATGAACATATTATGGTTATTAAAAAAAAATTATTCACCTTAAACATATTTTTGTTAACCTTTGGTCGTAAAATGGTTATTGGCTACAAAGAGGGCAACATGGTTGATTCGAACTAAATAATTTTTGTTAAAATTCTAACCACAACCAAATATTTGTAAACGTAAGTCATCAACAGACTTTGACTAAAAAAATCTTTTAAATGGAATCCATATTGAACACTTTTGTGTTAAAGGCTTTTTTTAACTTTATTTTAAATTTAAAGTTATGTTTTTCTTTTGTTGTTGTTGTTTCAGCATTCTTTTAATTGGCTCATATCCACATGTACATAAAAATATATATGAAAAATAGAAAATAAACAAAACAAGTAGCCAGATAGTTCCATAGTAAAACAATCTAGACGTTTTTATTCGCCTATATACTACACTTCCTAACGACATGGCAGTATTAAGGAAAAATTCGAACAGAGAATATATTTGAGTTATTAATGGTGTTGTAAACATAATTATGCAATGGAATTTAAAAAAATATTTCCTTGCGTACTTTATTTTGCAATTGTAGTATATTCTACTTAAAAAAAGTAAACATATAATAACTACGATGGCAACACCTAATAAACATATGAAATGTAAAATAATGAAGTTTTGTAAGAATAAGAAAAATAAATGAAATGAAAGACACACTTGAATTTAAGCAACCAAAAGAGAATGTTCTTTCCTTACAATTAATTTTGAGGCTGGATACTAAAACGTGACAAAATTGGCGACGAGGAAAAAGATTAAAAAAAAAAAAGATTCTTGTATTTTTGGTGATTAAAGTTGAAGAAAAAAATGTCGATATCAACTCAAAACGTAAGTGCGCCTCCGAATTGGAGTGCTCAAATCAACGTACCGTTTTTTGATCCGGAAAAAAATCAATGGCAGGTGTTTGAAAAACAATTGAATCAGTTTTTCATAGCGAATGGCGTAACTGAGGGCATTAAAAAGAAAGCCATAATGCTGACGTCATTATCACAAGATGCCTATACATTACTGGAAAATCTATTGAGTCCAGTCCAAATTGAGGCAACAACAACAACATTAGAAGCGTGCATAGAAACAATGAAAATTCATTTTAAGCCGCCATCATCGGTATTTGCAGAAAGGTTTAAATTTTATAATGCAACAAAATCACCAGCAGAATCGATAAACAATTGGGCAGTGCGCGTTCGGTCGCTGGCAACAAACTGTGAATTTGGCCAACACCTGGAAACCGCCATACGTGATAAGTTTGTTATGGGGCTGGAAAAGGGTCCAAGCCGCGATAAAATATTTTTAGAACCAAGTACGGTCGCTTTTCAACGTGTAGTAGAAATCGCAAACTTAGCAGCATACATTCAACAACAGCATGCCGAAATCGAGGTTAAGGACGAACCTCTTAATTACATACATAAAAAACAAAGTGGAAATAGGGGACAAGCTGCAGAACAGAAACAGAGCAGTCACCGTAAGCAGCAGAAGGGCAAAGCAGAGCAGCAACAGCAGCAATGTAAGGTTTGTGGGTATTCAAATCACACCGCAGGGAACTGTAAGTTTAAGCATTACAAATGCAATAAATGTAAGCAGCGTGGTCATCTGAAAAAAATGTGTAATGTTCAGTTGATTAATTATTGTAACAATAGTGAGGTTAGTTTATTTTCTATGAATAGCAATAAGGATGAACCGATAAAAGTTAAAGTTTTCATAAATAAAAAACCCTTTTTAATGGAATTAGATACAGGCTCGGAAAATAATGTCATTTCAAAAAATACTTATGAAAACTTTTTCCTTAATTATAAATTGCGAGAAGAAAAAACCTTGTTAAAGGCTTATAATGGTGCACCAATCCATCACATCGGTACATGTGATGTAAATGTTTGTTTTAAAAATAAATGCAAAATTATGCCATTTGTTGTTATTAAATCGGGAGGTCCACCGCTGCTTGGTAGGAACTTTTTAAGGTCTTTTGATATACAATTTTCAAACCTAAACTACACTGCACAAAACTCGACTTGTAAAGATATTAATACAATTTTAGAAAAATATAAAGATCTTTTCAATGGTTCATTGGGTTTGTTTAAAAATTATAAAGCTACGTTGCGCTTAAAAGAGGATTCATGTCCAAAGTTTTTTCGTCCTAGGCCACTACCGTTTGCAATTAAAGAGACAGTAGAAAAAGAGATTGAAAAGTTGATTTCGCTAAATGTTTTACAACCAGTAGCTTACAGCGATTGGGGTACTCCGATTGTGCCGATAATGAAAAAGGATGGCAGTGTCCGCATTTGCGGCGATTTCAAGGTAACCTTAAATCCACAATTGCAGATTGAAAAATACCCTTTACCCCGAATTGAAGAAATTTTTTCAAAACTTCAAGGAGGTAAAGAATTCACAAAGTTGGACTTAAGCACAGCTTACCAACAGATCGAATTAGATGAGGCTTCACGTAAATTAACTACTATTTCAACGTCCAAAGGCTTATTTCAATACACTCGTCTAATTTACGGATTGGCTTCGGCGCCAGCTATGTTTCAAAAGATTATGGATTCTCTTTTAATGAAAATTAAAGGAGTAGTCGTTTTCCTTGATGACATTTTAATCACTGCAACAGATAGAAAATCGCATATAGAAGTTTTAGAAAAAGTATTTTCAGTTTTGCAAAATGCCGGTTTTAAATTATCCAAACTTAAATGTGAATTTTTGCGTAAGCAAATAAAATATTTGGGACATGTTATAGATGAAAACGGATTACATATGAACCCCGAGAAAATAAAAGAAATAATTAATCTAAAGGAACCCACAAATGTAAAGGAACTGCAATCATTACTAGGTATGATTAATTTTTATAGGAAATTTTTGCCGGATATGTCCACAGTGCTTGGTCCTTTGTACAAATTATTAAAGAATAATGAAAAATTCATTTGGTCTAAGAGTTGCTCAAATGCTTGGAGGCAATTAAAGAAAACAATAGCGTCCAAAATTTGGTTAACACATTTTAATCAAAAATTAAAAACGAAGCTAACGGTGGATGCTAGTCCCATAGGTGTCGGCGCAGTGTTATCCCAGGTGGATGACAAAGGCGTTGAAAGACCAATTGAATTCGCTTCAAGATCGTTAAGTGAAACAGAGCGTAAATATGCTCAAATTGATCGTGAAGCAGTTGCTATTCAATTTGGTGTGGTTAAGTTTCACCAATATTTGTTTGGTCGAAAATTTATTTTAGTGACGGACAATAAACCATTAAAGTATATTTTTGGTCCTAAGAAAGGCATTCCGGCCATGACATCGAGCCGTGTACAACGCATAGCGTTAACATTGACGGGTTATCAGTTTGATGTGGAAAGCGTTAAATCAAAAGATAATGTAGCGGATTTCTTTTCAAGAAATCCTAGCAAGATCAATACACAACAAATAGAATCTGAATTTCCTTCTCAAATATATTTAAACTATGTAGAGAAGTGTAACGAAAAATGTAAAATTCTCAACGTTGAGGCTATTAAAGCTGAATCAAGAAAAGATGCCATGTTGCAAAAAGTAAAAAAATTTGTAGTTGATGGTTGGCCGAAAACATGTGATGATGCAGGCCTGATGCCTTATTTTAGAAGAAGGTTAGAAATTTTCGAAGAGGACGGTTGCTTATTCTGGGGATACAGAATAATTATTCCAAACAGTCTGCAGGCAGCGACAGTAAATTTTTTGCATGTTTCGCATATGGGCATAGTGAAAATGAAGGCAATGAGCAGAGAATGTTGTTGGTGGCCAAATCAAAGCAAAGATTTGGAAGAGGCCGTAAAGAAATGTGATTCGTGCATGCTAACTCGTCCAAGCCCACCAAAACAGGAGCTTATTCCGTGGAAGTGGAAGGACGAAGTTTGGTCACGCATACATATAGATTTTTTTGGTCCTTTTCTAAAGAGATGGTGCTTAATTATTGTAGATAGCACAAGCAAGTGGGTAGAGTGCATAGATATGGGCACCAATACAACAAGTCGAGCAGTTGTGTCAGTGTTAAGGGAAATGTTTGCCCGTTATGGTATACCAAAAATTATTGTATCCGATAATGGTACTGCGTTTGTATCGAAGGAATTTAAATTGTTTACAGATTTAAATTGCATTAAGCACATAACTTCTGCGGTAGGCCACCCTGCAACTAATGGGCAAGCGGAAAACGCAGTAAAAACAGTTAAAGGGGCGTTAAAAAGAAATTTACGTGATGCACCAGTATCAGAATTTAGCAATGTTTTAAATAGATTTTTATTAGATTACCGCAATACAATTCATGGAAGTACAGGAGTTTCGCCAGCCTACATAATGTTTAACAGGCGAAAATTGAGATGTAGACTAGATTTGATAAATGAAAAACGAAAAATTAAAAGTAAGAGTAAGATGGATATAAAGAATCAGTTACAAAAGCAACAAGCAAATCAGAAAAGAAATTATAAAGGTTCCAAAAAAAGTATTTTTAATGTGAATGAAAGTGTTCTGGTAAAGGATTATTCTGAGCCAGGGAAAGTATCATGGATTAAAGCAATAATTTTAAAAAAGATAGGGAAACAATTGTATTTTGTAAAAACTATTAGTGGCGCTGTCTGGAAAAGACATGCCAATCAAATAATTTTAAGATTTAAGAATTTAAATAACCTTGTAAATCCAAGTGTGTTAGCAGACCCTTTGCAAAGATTGAACGCGGCGGAGAATTTGTTAAATAATTATAACGTTGTAGATGACAATACTGCAACTACTCATGAAAATGATAACGTTGTAGATGATAATAGAGCTACTACTACGGAAAATGATAACTCCCAGCGAAATGAAATTGGAAACAAAGAATCTGCAACAGACCTGGGTAGGTACAATCTAAGACCTAGAAAATAAGAACAAAAAGGTGAATGCGAATTATGTAGGGGGTATTGTAGTATATTCTACTTAAAAAAAGTAAACATATAATAACTACGATGGCAACACCTAATAAACATATGAAATGTAAAATAATGAAGTTTTGTAAGAATAAGAAAAATAAATGAAATGAAAGACACACTTGAATTTAAGCAACCAAAAGAGAATGTTCTTTCCTTACAATTAATTTTGAGGCTGGATACTAAAACGTGACAGCAATAAAAAAATCTAACGAGTAAATCAAAACGTAACAAACTATTGCTTTTGCCTTTGGCCGAAAAAAAGTTCACTCTTATAGTTCACATGCATATATTTAAGGCTTCTAAAAACTTTATTTGAAGTTTAAAGTGTTTATATCTAATTTTAAATCTAGATAGTGGAACTGCGTATGAAAAATCACCTAAACCTGACTACATAAATTGCAACATTATTATAAAATTATTAGTTGGCACAAGAGGTTTCCATTACAAAATAAACTTAATTTTTTCTTTTTCAAATCCTGTCTTATTTTACAAAAACATCTATTTTGTTTTAAATATTGACACATAAATTTCAACATTAATAATTAAATACAAATAAATATACAAATTTTATTACAAATTATGAAATTTAAAATCAAAACTTAAAGAAGGTTAATGACAAAATCAACAAATTAAATTTTAAAATTAAAAACATAATCCACTCAAAAATGGACTCTTGTCAAGAAAAATAGAAATAAATTTAAATAAAAATATTTTTTTTAACGAAATCGATAATCTTCATAACAACAAAATTAAGGCATACAAATGGGTGTTAAGAAAACAATAAATTATAAAAATATGCAAAATGCTTATGTCAATATTTTTGTTAAAAAATAGAAAATAAGACAAAATCAATTTTAAAAAATCTTAGAAATTGATGTCAAAATAATTAACAAGAAAAAGGTTGGAGAAAGTAAATAAAGAAACAAAAGGTTAATGATAATAAAAGCAGCAGTTAAAACAAATTCTTTTTAGAAACTAGAATTTCATTTTTATTATAATTAAATACATATTTAACAAGCAACATAGCAACTATTTAAAAGATGTTATCTAGTTAACAATAAAAATTTATGTGTTAATTATGTCATTAAACATACATTTCTTCTTCTACTTCTTGTCATATAGCGAAAATTTTTGAAAAAGATTTTAATTTAAAATAAATTAATTATAGAATATTTTGTCAAATCATCATTTTATTTGTTTTTTAAGTTTTGAAAAGCTTTTAATTACGTTAAAATAAATTCAAAGTTGTAAAGAAATAAAAGAAAGTTTAAAGAAAACTAAATAAAAAAATTAAATTATAAAATTCTTAATAAGTGATATAATGAACAGAATGTTAATATAAACGATTTAAAGACCTTGACTACGATTTTTATTCGAAAAGAAGAAAAGATCGAAGAACTTTTTCTAAACCTCCTTCCTTGAGGACACTTTGGGAATTATGTAGAAAAAATAGTTCAATGTTAAATAAACTACATTGAGGTAAATATTTTGAGAAAGAAATCCAGGAAAGCAAAAAGAATTATCATCACTGTAAGCGGATTTGCGGTTAGAAAAGGGAAATCTTATCTGAAGCTGCTCTCTGGGTTTGTATAGTAATGGAAATGACAGAATTTGCCTATGAGTTTGTTATCTGCCTTCTTCGACAAATATACGCCGATGAGTTGTATAGAAAAACAAATTGCCCTTATGAACGATTTGTTAAGATTAATTACCATCGCTGGACTTTTTTATAAAGAAGAAGCATGGATGGCACTTGGTTCAAACGACAGCCAGAAGAGTATTGTAGACCTCATATAAAAAAGATATCAGGGACAATTCAATGACAATGCAATATAATGGCAAAAGAAGTGTAGTCGAGAGATTGCGTAAAACACTCAAGGCAGATTGTCATGTACAGAAAAGACTTATAAATATTTTAATTTATAAAACGCATATAAATGGAACAGTGGCTACAATTAAAAATTTGACTGAAATAAACTTGTTTGATGAATATACGAAAATAAGTAAGTAATATAGGGATGCATCCGGATTCTAAATAACTGAAACTTAACTATGGAAAACAAACCAGCGTACCCCGAATAGCTTTGAAAATGGTACGGGTCAAGATCTGGTGTGGTTGAATTCCATCATTTAAAAAAAAAGATGATGGTGGACAATTGCATAGAGGCAGACTTGAATGATGTTCAGAAAACTCTTAGGCAGGAAAGCAAACACAGTATTTGCATACAAAGAAAAAACCTGGTTGTGGTAACCATATTCTAATAGCAACATGTCATGATTAAATTATATGGTTGTGGAGAAATCTTATTCTTGTTATAAAGTTGTTATTTGAAACTAATTGTTGTCTAAGGTAATAACAACATTGTTAACTATAACCACAATTATGCTTAAAGTATACAAATAATATGATAAAAATATAGTAAACTTTTTTTTGGATTCTTGTTTATTTATCTTTTAATTTCATTCATTTCATATTTTACGAACCATTTACTTTTGTGATAGAATGGCATTCAGTGAAGGACAAAAATAACAAATTTTAAATTTATTTGTTCGTTTGTAATGATTTTTTTAATTACACAAGAACAAACTTAACATATGATGTTTATTAGTTGTAAATTATTATAAAATACTGTATTTTATATATAAAAATAAGTTGTCCTATATTCGTGATTTTATATTTCGAGAACCACTCAACCGATTTTCAAACGAGTACATGCGTTGGAAAGGTCTACATTGACTGATTGTTTATAAAAAAAAACTCGAAAAATTTCTACGAATATGCTTTATACGCGCACTTTAATGATGGTGTGTTTTCCATATATGAAATATTTTTTTTCTTATGAGAATAATATTGTGTCAGTCAGTATAAGGCAATGCTTGCTCGCGTTTTTGATTGATTGTCATTTAAGTTTGCAGTGCGAGCATTGATATTTTTTAATTATTGATTTGTAATCTTTAAATTTAAATTTAAAATCTTTTGCATCAAAAAAAAAAAAAAAAATTAAAAAAATTCATAATTCAAAATGCTTGGAAGAGTGGTCGTGGTACGATTATTTTCGGTGGAGTAGCAAGCGCCCCGGGAACAACAAGTCTAAAATAAAAAAATTTATTAAAAATAAAAATTATTGCAAGTGCGTTCTGACTTTAAACTCTAGAACAGTCAATTCGAATCTGATTAAATTTTTTTAGTTTGTTAGCATGGTCGTGTAGATGGTTTATCTAAAGTTTGCACAGTATTGGTCGACGCGTTCGTGAGTTACGAATTTTGATGACAACATGTGGTTTATCCCTATACAAAAACAACAAGTCCTAAATTTTTTCTACTAGAAACTTCCTTATAAATATGCATTGTTTAAAGAAATACTGTATCGATTGGGAGAGTGGGCGTGGTACCTCCCATACACAGTAAAAAGCTTTTGTCGTTTACCTAGCGAACTGTGAGAGAAAGGTTTTTAAAATTTCCTACAAGTAACTTTTATATAAGCGTGAATAATCAAATAGAAAACTGGCTGGATTGGGGCAGCGAATAGCACTTGGAGTAATTACGAGGGCTGCTCTATATATTTCTGGCCTAATAGTAAAAATGCGAATATTTATAATCAAAAATGGTTTTATTGTTTTTCAAAGTATTCTCCAGCATGATTTATACACTTTTGCATGCGCTCAAACCAGTTGTCGAAGCACTTTTTCCACTTCGATTGAGACACCTCTAAAACATGGTTTTTGAAAACTTCAACAGCTTCTTCTGGCGACGAAAATCGTTGACCACGCATTTTTTTCTTGATGTGCGGAAACAAGAAGAAGTCATTAGGTGCCAAGTCAGGGCTGTACGGCGGATGACCCATTAATTCGACGTTTTGGCCGGTCAAAAACGCTCTGGTTTGAGCCGATGTGTGAGAGCTCGCATTGTCATGGTGAACAATGATTCGTCTTCTCTTGTTGGTTTTTCGAATTTCTCCGATGACTTCAGGCAAACAAATTGTAGTGCACCACTCAGAAGTGACCGTCCTACGTTGCTCAAGCGGAACAGTCGCCACATGACCAGTTTTGCCGAAAAAACAGGCGACCATTTGCCTTGAAGTGCTTCTTCCACGAACAACTTTCGTTGGATTTTGCTCGTCTTTGAAGACCCACACGGTCGATTGTTGTTTCGTTTCAGGCTCATACGCATAGATCCATGATTCGTCACCTGTTACGAACTTATAAACGTCTTTTGAAGCACCGCAATTGTACTTTTGCAACATTTCTTTGCACCAATCGACTCGAGCCTTTTTTTTTTTTAGCGACTTTCAAATTGTGCGGGATCCAACGAGAACAAACCTTTTTTATGGCCAAGTGTTCATGCAGTATCGAATGTATGCTGGTGGAAGAAATGTCCTCGGTATGTCGCATGTCGATCTTGCATTTTGAGTTCACGCACGGCATCAATGTTCTCTGGCACAACAGCCGTTTTTGGACGACCTTCACGGAATTCGTCTTTGAGCGAGCTTCGGCCACGATTAAATTCATTATACCAATTTTTCACAGTGCTATAGGATGGTGCTTCATCGCCATACAAAGATTTAAGTTCATCAATGCACTCTTGTCGTGATAATCCACGTCGAAAGTTGTGAAAAATGATGGAACGAAAATGTTCGCGAGTTAATTCCATTTTGTTTCTATATTAATTTTTCAAATCACTGTAAACAACACAAATAATGGTCGTACGTCAAAACGTTTTGAGTACGATTATGCTTAAAAATGACAAACTTTCCAATGGAAATGTCAGATTGCACTTGGCAGCACTCAGTGTTGCCAGGCCACAAATATATATAGCAGCCCTCGTAGTTGATTGTAAAAATTTGATAGAAGTTAGAATTTTATCAAAAGTTATTTAGTTTAAACTAACCACGTGCCATTTTTTGTGCGTAATAATTCCTTAACGATCAAGTCGTAACAAAAATTATGTTTCTCGTGATTATAGTATTTTTTTTAAAACAACTATAATTTGTTCATCGTAATCATAGTATGATTCTTCCAACTATATCGCATTCATGTTTTGTTTTCTATGCGTATGGCTACAATCGAGGTTTGTTTGGAAGACGCTGTATATTGTTGAATTTTTGTTCATTACTGATAAACAAAAGTTTTCTGCTTAAGGAGACGATGTTTATTTATAATTGTTAACAGAAAAAAATCTAGATATAAAAATATTGAAGGAGCGCAAACTTCTGTTTTTACACAACATCCTCTTTTATTTATGTATTAGTTACTTTAAACACCCGGTTTGCTTCGCTATGCCTAATTTGAGATTTTGTCACTATTTTAAATTTATATACAAAATAATTAATGATATTTAGTATTTCTTAGATAGTGTGTGTTTTTCTTACAATTATTTAGGTTAAAAAATTATAAATTAATTCGCTGAGCTGTTTTGAGCCGCCTTAATTTGTGTTGGTGTTTTAAATGAAACGAGAGCATAAAGAACCAAACACCTGAACTAGAAATTACAGTATGTAAAATAAGAAAACAAAAAATATTCTTATTACACGGTTTACTGTTGATAATGGCAGCATTTAAAAATTATTTGTAAATTGAAACAAAAAAAAAAAAAAATTAAAATATTTCGGTGAAGGTTATACAAGTTGTAATGAAAATAATGTTATTTTAAGAAAAAAAATAAATAATTATGTCATAAGTAAAATAAAATAAAAAAATATTTTTGTATTTCATTTCACTTACCAATAGCTCCAATTTTGCTAAATAATTCATGGTTTTCTTTTTTCACGAACTCTTAAATTTCATTTTAATATTTTTAAAAAAATTTTAAAATTTTTTTATATTTTAAATAAATTTAAAAATGTTTAATATTTATAAGAAGTAAACCGTTTTCTTAAAAGAAATTCTTGTTTAAAACTTTTTTATTTTTGTTTGATAAACCAGCCTTACAATTTCTCTTTTTTTTCAAATTTTTATGGTTTAAAATTTTTATTAATTTTATTCACTAAATCAATAATTTTTTTTAATATTATTTCACACTAAATTTTTATGTTAATTTCTATTGTTAAAAAAATATGGCTTCAAAAACCAACGAAAAAATAAAATTATGATTAAAAAAAAAAAATTTGTATAATTTTGTTTTTGTTTTATGAAATACTAAAACCACAAAAGAACGTGCGAGCAAATAAATGGCGAACGGCGACTACGTTTGTTACGTTTGAAAGTTGAAACCGTTCTCATATAAGAATCTTGAAAGGAAAGTAATCAATGGACTGTTTTTCTTGCGGTTTAATGTCATCTTAACATCTTTTACTATCTGCTTGTTGTTGTTGTTGTTGCTGTTTGGTGTTTTTGGTGTAAAAGAAGAAAACTAAATAAAAAATAACACAGCTTAGAAAACAAGTTTATTTATTACAAAGCAAATAGAAAGAGTTAGAATGAAAGAAAAGAGGTGCCTTAACGTTTGTTTTTATATTTTGCTGTATTTATTTCTATTGAAATTTATTATTAACTGGGTTTTGTTGTTGGTTTCCTTTCCTTTCCCTTCTATTTCTCTGTTTCTTCTCTTGTTTTTCTATTTTCTATTAGGCTTAACAATATCATTATCATTTATTATTATTATAAATTAAATTTAATATTTTCTTTTTTTTCTTGTTGTTGTGCTATTTAAAGCGGTGTGTGCTTTTTATTTGTTTGTTTCGTTTGATCAAGTGGAAAAACTTTATTATTTATTACGATTTTAATGCACGTACGGTGAAATGATGAATAAAAGCAGAGGCTTAAAGGTATGTAAACCTTAATAATTTTTAATTCGGCTTAAGTTCACATATATTTTAGTTTTTAAAGTTATTTGTAAAGTTTTAAATAAAACCTCAGGTTGTGTACGTTAAAATTTTCTTCAAAAAATAACGCAAATATCTGCAAATAAATTTTTCTTTCTTTATAAATTTATAAATTAAAAATATGCGTTAACTTATGCAAAATTAAGAATTAATCATTTGGTATAACAAAAATAAAAAGATTAATTTAACAAATAAAAATTGTTAAAGTGTATGTAAAATTAATTAATATGTGTTAAGAGTCTCATATTTTTACTTAAAAAAAAAGAAAAAATGGTTGTAATATGATGACAGGAACCATAGTATGTTCTTTGTAACAATGTATGGTTACGGTAAACAAATTACAGTTGTTTTAAACTTAATTCACCTAAAAAAGTTTTCTTTAAAAGTTTAATAATTAAATGATATTAAAGCAAAAAAATTGTTTT
Source organism: Gymnosoma rotundatum (assembly GCA_916610165.2). Lineage (NCBI taxonomy): Eukaryota > Metazoa > Arthropoda > Insecta > Diptera > Tachinidae > Gymnosoma > Gymnosoma rotundatum. Next base: position 127,953,710 of record OU744340.1, on the reverse strand, counting down.
GGTTGAAATAATTTTTTTTTTCAAAAATTTTATCCACAAACAAATTGTTATAATTATTCCAAAATTGTGAAATTTATAGAACTATAATATGATAATAATAATTTTGAAACGAATAAACAAGTTTTTATTTCAGTCTGCTATCTATTGGTTTAAGTAAAAACGCTAAGCATAATAATTTTAAATCAAAAAAAAGCATATAAAAATAATATGATTTGACTTCAACCATATAAAGCAATTATAATTTGTTCGTTTTAGATTACGTTTGGTTGATGAGATTTTTTATTAAAAAAAATTTAATTGCAAAAATTTTACAAGTTCCGAAGTTTTAATAAATTTAATAAATTCCGGCTTAAGTTCGGGTTTTAATTATTAAAAAATAAATCATTATAAATGAATAAAAATTATTTTGGCTTAAGTACATTTATTTTTAATTTCTAAAAATTCATTAGTAAAATAATAGTAACAGATTAGAAAAAATTATATTAAAAGTATAAACTTATTTAATCTTCATAAAATTATAACTAAATATATTATATTATATTTTTGTATGTAAAGAGTGTTTTTTTAAGCATGATAGAACTTAAAATTATAAAAAAATAAGACTAAAAATTAAATTTTGAAAAATAATTTTTTCTTATTATTTTTAGTAAACTCTGTCAAATCATTATGAATAGACTCACGCTTGAACAGCGCTATCAAATCATCCAAGTTTACTTTCAAATCAATCATCAATTCGAGCAACTTAAAGACGACTTCGTGAATTTTATGCTGCACATAATCGTCCGTCTGAGCAAGACATCCGTTGAACTGAATTACCGCATATGGAGTGAGACCCATCCACAACATACCCTACAGATTCCATTCATCCAGAAAAATGTACCGTTTGGTTTGGTTTACATGCTGGTGGCATCATCAAACATTATTTCTTCAGAAATGAGGCCGGAACTCACGTTACAGTCAATGGATATCGATACCGCACCATGATTAATGATTTTTTGTTTGAAAATTAGGATGACATTGATCCCGAAACATGTGGTTTCAACAAGATGGCGCTTCGTGCCGCAACCATCAAGTTACTGAAATCAAAATTATGAGAAATGAACCCGTCAATTGGCCTCCAAGGTCGTGCGATTTGATACCTCGCGATTATTTCCTTTGGGGCCACGTGAATTTACTGGTTTATGCTGATAAACTAGCAACAATTGGCGCTTTGAAGGCCAACATTGTTTGTGTTATTCGTGAACTGCGGCCAGCAGTACTTGATAAAGAAACCAAAATTGGACGTCCAGAATGTGCTTTATCATAAGCAGCTGCGTTGGCCATATGCCCAAAATCAGTTTTAAATATTAATGCCAATTCTGTTCTTAAGTATAAAAAAATCTTCATTACAATTAATTTTTTGTGTGATTGTTTACAATTTAAAGTTCTATCAGGTTTAAAAAAACACCCTTTGCCCTTTTTAATTTATTTGTTATTTATTTATATTTTTCCTTGACATATTTTTAATTTCTATTATATTTTTATTAAAGTTTTTATTTAAAAAAAATTATATATTGTTATTTTCCATATTTTTTGTAACTAATTACCAACAAATTGTGATCAAATGTTAATAGAAACTTGTTTATCGCGACATAAGTATTGTTTAAAGCAAATATAATATGGTCACTACATCCATATATTGTTGCAGAAATCACAATATCTTCCAATGTTTTTTCTCTGCGTGCACATTAATCGCTTCTCTTTCCTTATAATAACCGATTAACATTAACAAGAAACCTTTAACCTCTAGGTTTCTTCCTGTCTAGAGACGTCTTTATACCTCATTTGGTGTGCTATGAATTTTTAAACATTTCTGTGTCGCTTTCTTAAAACATATCAAAATGTATAAATTGTAGCCCTAATCAGGTTCACTTAGCTGCTCTTGCATAAGATCCTTAACAAATCAGAGTCTCCTTCACGTACGCCCTTTACCAGTTGCCACTCAGAAATTAATAAAACAATTTTTATTTTGCTTACGACTGACTGACTCGTCGTTGCTTTAGAAATTGATAAACAAGAATTCATTTATTTCAAAAACTTATTATTTCTTCTTGAATCATTTCTGTTCGTACATCCGTATTATTTCTGGAGTATTGTGATGGTATGTGTTATTTACGTTTTCTTGTTTGTTGTTAAGAATGTTGTTGCATCACCATCATCACGTTTTTAAAAATTTGTATTACTGTTGTCAATTTTCTTTCAATCATTTTCTATTTATTTTCCAATAATTCTAACAGATTTAAGTGCAATTTGTAAAATGTCATTAAATTACATTGATTGTCAAAGAGGGAATAATAATGCATGACATTCTCTCTTGCATAACTACGCAGTGTTATTACAATCAAATGAAGTGATTACGATCAGTGTAATTGTTAAAATAAATTTATTTAATGCGATTAAAAATGTTAAAGTAAAAGTAAGAATGTTATTGGATTAAGTGAAGCTAAAATCTTAATTTAAAATGTTCAAGGTCAAGACTTATTAGTCGTCGCGTATGTTCATTTATAAAGAGCAGGCATTTTTGTAATAGAAATAATTTGCAGGGGCTGTGAGGTGTATGCTTTTTAAAACTTTAATTCTAGCTAAACATTTTATATAAAATAACCATTAATAAGTGTGGTGTATATGAACAGAATAAAAGAAAAACTTAATCAACATATGTTGAACAGCCTCGTTGACAGCTATAGTAAGGAAATCTGCTTATTTGCTAAACAAAAAAATAAAGAGTCATGAGTTCAAGTCCCATAAGCCAGAAATATTCAAGAAACAACTCTTGTTGAATAGCTGCCATGGATAAAAGACAGCAGTACAACTTCACCGAATCTAGATAAGAAAAAGAAAACAAGGCACGTGGTTGCTAAACTTAACATTGAGCAATTCGTAACTTCTCGGAGTCACATATAGTTTTTGGGTAGATGCCTGTATAAGCTCCTCTACTTCGAGCCTGGCTGAAAAAACATAGGCTTTGACACAGGTATCTTCAGGGTATAGGTGTGCAGGCACTGAATGTGGATAGACGGTGGGGTAACTGTCGAAGGACGTACCAGTGCCCTCAAATGATAATAACGTATGAATAATAAAAGCAATAAATAAACTGGCACCGCGGAAACCGGTAGCCTATACAGAAAGCCGTCCTTCGCTGTAGCCGGTTATTGGTGAGGTCCCTTCGGGGTACACGTGGTGGCTGTTGCACTCTCAATGGAGGAGTTTATGGGTAGGCTCCGACCCTTTAGCAAGGGGTAGATTTATTGTCCCGCCAGACATGGTCTTAAAATTGCACAGAATAGTGGTTTGACCACCCTCTGGTAAGAGCTTCGCGCCAGCACAAGCTTCCCTTTAGTGGAATAAAAAATAAATTATAGAGCCACAGAAAATTAAAATAAAAATTGACGCGCTAGTATTTGCAGTCAAAAGAAGATTTCTTACACGGTTTTTAATTTGATTACAAAAAAAAACTTTATATAAAAAACTGATGAAATAAATTTTTTTGTTAAAATGTTTCGAATGGTCTTTTAAACTCTCACATCATTTGTATTGATATTTTTTATGATTGTTTAAGACTTCTTGTGTTTCTGACGTATTACAACATTTGTATTTTTGTAGGAAAAAGCGTATAACGTGAAAAAAATATTTAAATTAAAATTTTTAAATTTTTATTAAACCAAATATTTAAAATACAATAAAATTATATGCTCTAATTAATTTATCTATTTTAACATATTTACAACACTAGAGAAAAATATATTAAGTTTAAATGAATTATAATTAATGATTAAGAAAAAAAAAAATATGTAAAAAAGAAAATTATCAAAAAAAAGTTTTAAATTTTGTTACATAATTTCTTAAAAAAAAACCTAAACCCCTTGTTAAACAAAGACTCTGTAAGTCTGGTAACATTTTGCAATCTCTAACATCCGGGGAGTAGAAAAAATTTATTTGTTTTTAAATTTTGCCGAATCATTATGATGGAGAGCATAAAATTTCTTTATAACACATAATAATTTAAACTTTAAATAAAAAAAAAAACTTAAATGATTTATTAAAGTCAGAACTAATCTCAAATGAAAAACCGCAAGTAATTTTATTATTCAAGACTAAAAGGTTTTAAGCTTCAACGAAAATTCTTTCATAAAGCAAGACTGCACGATTGACTGACAGCCTGACGGCATGACTGGCGGACTGTTTGTTTGCCTTAGAAAAAAACTTAGCCAACCATAACTGTTGATTAAAAAAAAAGTCTATTAAAAAGTTTTAAAACACAGCAGTTTTTCGCTGCTTTTCTTTAATATGATTTTATGAGACCATAATTATATGAGAGCATGTGGCGTTATGACGTTTTCCTAATGCATTTAAAAAGTTTTAATACTGTTTTTAGTTTTCCTCTATTTTATTATTGTTTTGTTTTTTTTATACGTTTGTAAATGAGCACATAACTTCCTGAATAAAATATTTTATGAGAAATAATTGAAAAGACATAAAAACGCATAAAGAAATCAATCCATTTTCTAACGAAAACACAAAAACTTAGATTTTTCTCTCTGTGCTACTTTAACATTTACGGACAGTTCCAAACTGGATTTTTATGCCTTGAATTGATGATTGCAAAATATTGAAATAAAATTTATGAGTCAGAATTTGGCCGACAAACATTTTTAATCAACTTGCATTTTTTTAAGTTGGAATGATTTTGTTGCATTTAATTTTTGTATGATTCTACGCTTTGAATTTTTCAAAACACCGGATGTAGAAAACCAACAAAATCTATGTCACGTATGATTTCCATTATCGCAAGCATGTTCCTAATTTCAGGGAATTTCTGTTGAAAAATTAAATAAAAAATCAAATCGACGGGTAAGTTTATAGATTTTGTATGTAAGAATTAGTGAAGAATTACAAAAAATGTTCCTTTTTAATGAAAAAAAAGTAAATTTCCGTAAGAATAATGCTCAGTTGCACACTTCTGTAGATTCATGGGAAAAATCCACGATTTGAATTTATATTCCAACCACTTTTGAAGATCTGGATCGCTAGTACTCTTTCCATGTTTCTAAATGAAAACATTTCAATCTCTAAAATTACGCGAGTGTATAGGTTTTGCATCTTTTATGGATCCCTTGTACAGCCTTTAGATTTGATATCCAAGAACTTATCTTCAAATAAATAATTTCAAAACGAATTTCATTTGTCATGAAATAAGAGAGATATCCTACGCAACTTCAGAAACTGACCACGAAAACTTACCTCTCCAATCACCAAGGTCGCATCGGAAAAGAAAGCTGCAAGGAATAAACGGATCTGCTAATTTGGGCTAGAAAAGTCTATTTAAACAGCAGAAACTCTAGCTGGTAGTCATGGCGAGGAAACACGCAAAATAGACGCAACTGAAAGAAGCAAAGGCAGGTGAGTAAACTTTTCAGAAGATGTCCATCCGACTCGATAGATTTATTAATCCAAGAAGCAGCAGTTATTACTTTGGCAAACTGGCAAGTATTATATTCCGTAGTCAACCGAGGTGAAACAAAACTTAAGCCGGCGAAAAGGCTAAAGAAAACTTAATCCTAGAATTATAAATTTGCTACATGCCATACATTTTGATAGACACCCAGAACATTAGGCTAACGTGAAAACAATTTAAAAAAAAATTATAGCGACTCTACTTCAAGGATCAACACAGGCGAGACAGAATTGATGCGAGCAAAGTTTTCACAAATATTAAATTCCATAAATCTGAAAGAATGATGGGAGTCACTTACAATTTGTCCGCCATTGCCTTTAACGCTTCGATACAATTAATCGCAGTTAACTGAATTCCCTTAAAATTTATTAAATCATAATAAGGAAATAAATACACTAAAAAAAAAGATGAAAAATTCAATTTTATTATCTTTAGGAAGATCTAGTTTTCGTTCACAAACTTTTTAAATGTTGTCTGTCGTAAATGTCACAGGATTAAATAAATAAAAAATAAAACAAAAAAGTTCAAGTTCATAAATTATTATATCGTTCGTTCGATATTATGTTTGTTGGCCCTTAATGTAAATACTAACACACACACAAACCCACATAAACGCTGGCAAAAAGAAAGATTTTCTTATAAATAAACAAAAGATTTAAGACACGAACTTCCTTTTTTATGTTTTTATACTCTGGCGATGGTTTTTGCTGTTTGTTTCTCTCGTTATTTTTACCATTTATTTATGTTGCAATAATAATTTCACGTTTTTGTTCTAATAAGATATTTTCAAAATGATTACAATTATTAGTTTGCAGAATATTTAAACTTTTTTTTTAATTTTTTGCTTTAAGTTTGAGAATATTTTTAAAGAATTCTTTTAAGAAGATAAATCCTTTCGTTTGATTGTTTGGTTTAGGGGCCTCAGCAAAACGTTATGAAAAATTTTAAAGAAATTTTGATGCCAGTAGGTTAAATAATACAACTTGTATTATTTCAGTGTTTAGTGTAACGTTTCAATTTTAGTTTGAAAACAAATATATAAACAGACAAACAAGTTGTAGTTAAATATTTTTTGTTATTTTTATTTTTTTTTTTTTTCGAAATAAAAATTGCATTAAATCATTGTAAATTAAACCAATTGCTAGCAATTTGATTAATTTTGTTAAGTTTATTATTTAATCATGGGCGATTAATTTAAATTACCCATTTAGTAACATGAGCTTTAAGACACGCATATTTCCTTTTTAGTAGCTTTGCTTTTTTTTAATCTGATATAAAAAGTAGCAGAGTTTGGAATAAAAATTTAGAATTATTTTAAAACTGTCAGTGAATATTTAATAAAAGAAAAACGAAATGTATTTTTTAATATGGTGGGGAGTGTTGATAAGTTTATGGAATTTTATACAGGCATTACCCAATTCGCCTGCCACCACTTTAGCTCCTGTGAAACAAACTTATGACAATAAATTCGATAACATAAATATAGATGAAATTTTGAGTCAGGAACGTTTGCTTAACAATTACATCAAGTGTCTGGAAGATTTGGGTCCCTGTACTCCCGATGCTAAAATGTTGAAAGGTGAACATTTATTTCGTTTTATTGCTGTTGTTGTCCATTAAAAAACACACTATAATGTTAAAGAATTTCTAAATTTTAGAGACTCTACCCGACGCTATAGCAACCAATTGCGTCAAATGTACGGAACGCCAGAAATATGGTTCGGACAAGGTGACTCATCATCTAATAGACAATCGACCCGAAGATTGGGCTCGCTTGGAGAAAATCTACGATCCCGAGGGATCCTACCGCAAGGCCTATTTGCTAGAGAAAGAAAATAATACTAAAAAACCAAATGACTCTTAGGAATTTATTTTGTTTAACCCTGGCTTATATCTTCCTTAGAAATATAAATGCTATATTTGGCGTTTAATAAAAAAAATTTCAGTTCATTAGTCGCTCATTAGAAAACTTGTCTTGTCACGTCATGTCATGTTTAAGCAGATAATTGTTGTCATAAATCATATAAAATAATTGTTTTCTTGTTCAAATATTTTTCTTTTCATTTTTCAAATTGATGTGTTGAAGAACAAATAAAAGAATTGTTTTAAAAGTTTAAGATTCTTAAGGCAAAATTATTAATTTACCTTTTTATTTAACAATTATGTCATTTATCACATACTAAATGTCAAAAGTTTTTTTTTAAATAAATATAATTTTATGCTGTGCAAAAGTGTTGACTGCGCGTGTATGTTATTTGTCTATAAATCATTAAAAAACAAAAAAAATTAAGTTTTAAAAATAAACACAAAAAATAACAAGAACTGCGTAAATGGCGCACAGTGTTATAAAAGTAAAAAAAAATAATATAAATAAAAAATTTTAAAGAAGAGTAAATTGTCTGTTTCTGGTAAATTCTTTAAAAAGTTTAATCTTCTCCTTTTTTTTGGTTTAGTGGAACCACTGTGCGACTTTAACTAGAACACCTACTTAAATCTACATGTATTTAAAATATGAATTACATGCACTTTTTAAAACATTTAAGGAATGATATCTTATGTTTGTCTTTAAAAAAGAAAAAAACGGGTTGATTTTTTTTTCTTATTTTATTTATTTTCATTTTTTGCTAAATTGCCTAAATTAACAAAAACACGACATTACAAAATAAAATAAATATAAAAGTGAGTAAATGGCTTTTTATGATATAATATTGCAGAAAAACATGCTTAAAAAGAAGAAAAAAATTAAACAAAATTTATTGCAAATGGGCAGCTAAAGAAACCAATCAAACAGGTATTTTGTACGCTACTTCAAGTTAAATGGATGGATTGAGAGAAAAGGAAAACTATCATTTATAAAAACAAAAACCCTAAGAATTTCTTCTAACGCTATTGAATAAAAACGAAGATTGGACAATTGATAGACTTTCACAAGTGGCAGAATCTAAGGCAGTACTTCTTGAGGCCTCATTTTATAGTTAAACATCACGTTCGTTGGAAATGATATATAATGAAATTGGATTTTAAAAACTATTTGAAATATGATAAGTAACATTAACTTAAATTTTTAAACACTTTTGCATCAAAGATAAAACCCCTAAAAAAATTAAAAAAATTAGGCACTTTGAAACCAGCGTTACAAATTGAATTCAATTGGTTCAATTTAATTTAAACGTCGATTAATATTTACAAATCATAAATCTCGATCAGATGAAATTCTAGTGTGACTGTGATGTCTAAGTAGACCAACAAGTGAAGTGCACAATGTATGGGTATGCCAAAGCTATTGGCAAAATAGGTGACGCAAGTGCTAACAATCAATACGATTTTCAGACACTTGTTTGCCAATTCAAATACATGATCGAATTCACCATAAACTGAGAGCATGGTAATATGATGGAATTATATTTATGTTTGTGACTGAATCATATTATTATTACACATAATAATAATGTTGCTTTTGGGATCATATTGTTGTCCAACATAATAATATTATTGCTAAATGTAACCATATTTATGTTTAAACTATAAAATTTTTTTTTGTGAAACCCAAAGCGCCCCAACCTCTAGAGATATTATTTGCATCTTTGTACGTAGTTTTTATAAGTTTAAAACAGTAAAATTACAAATTATAGTGTAAAGCCATTAAGACATGTTTGTCACGTAAATGGCTTCGGATTTTTAAAACGCCACCGGCGCTTAAATATAGTTACATTACAACAGGATTAAAATCAAGATTTAAATTTAAAAGGTGTCCCCATTGAATATCTAATTATGGCATATGCTGTCTTATATTTTCAAATATTGTATTATAAAATTCACTCTTGGCTAATTAATTTTCTTTTTTTTTTTTTGTTTTTTCAACGAAATTAATATTTAAAATTTAAAAAGTATCCTGCGGAAAGGAAAACCAATTATTTTTGTTTTTAAATAAACTAGATTTTAATGACAATATATTTAACATGTTTATTGATAGAATAATATGATTATAAAACCACTTTTCAATTTCGGTATTGTGATACAAATTTGATTGTAATTAAAATGTTTGCAATAATTATTTAGTTAAAACCAACCATTTTAAGCCATTTTATGATCAAATGTTAATAAAACTTTATTTGTCGTGACTAGATTCTTGTTTAACACTAATTTTATTAACACAACTATGAATATTGTTACAGAGAAAATAATATGATTATTGTGACAATCTAGCTTCTCGGCGTGTATAGTACGCTTTCATTAGGCTAAAAAGTGATCCTCTATAAGAATAATGCTTAAGAACATATTTTGTACCATGCTATTTTCTGTTATCCCGATTAATAATTTATATTACCGATATTGATTATTAAGGGTCAAAGCACGTCTTGATGGCCATTCCGTTACCGCTTACTTAACTCTTCAGGAAACTTCTGAAAAACATTTTAAATAAACAAAAAATGTTTGTCCAAACAATGAAGTAAAGACAAAAATCAAAGTTTAGGCAAAAACAACAATAACCAACAGTAACTCTATTTTTCTTTATTCCACTGTATATGGCTGACTTTTTTCGGCTCTTTTATATAGTTGAAAGAGGATGAAAAATAAAATATCACAAAACACTACGATAATTTATTTATACACAAATATTAAATTAAATTATATAATGGGAATTTTTTTATATTAACTAATTTTCAAAATAAAATTTTTCTTCGTGCTATTTTTCGAACCTCAATAATCAATATCGGTAATTTAAATAATTAATCAGGATAATAGAAAATAGCACGAAAAAAATTTTATTTCGAAAATTAATTAATATAAAAAAATTCCGGTTATTTAATTTAAAACTTTATATGTTTTTGACTTTTTTTTAATTATTTTTTAAGTAGGAGACAATTTACACTATAAAATTTTTCATGAAACTAGCGTTAACTTTTTGTTTGATGGTAAATCAAGAGGGGTTATCAATATAACATGGCTTGAATTTTGAAAATTTGAAAAGGTAATATTCGCATTAATTATAGTATAAATCATCATTCGTAATGGTACGTGTCAGGAAAAATTGAATAAACATTTGCAAAAATAGTGATAATTATATTTTGGTTAAATATTTGACTAATCTGACAGCACCATAACTAAAATAAATTGTTTCATTAAAAAAATGTTTGTAAACCTTTTTTACAAAGTTTTCTTTATATAGAATATGAATATAATTTTTTTCTGAATTGAAATGCGATAAAAAAGCTCACAAAATCTCAAATGAAATTTTATTTAGCAAATTAAACAAATATTGTTTCATTATCTACAAATATATGGCTCATTGGGAAGGTCCCCAACAAATCTCTTTAGAATCTTAAGGAATCAAGAAACATGTTATTTACTAAAAGAACGACGGGAGTTCAATAGTGCATTTTAACTTCATTTAAGTTGAATTATACTCATCAATAAGTTAATATTTTAAATTCGCATCATTTAGTTTACGCGGAGTGTAGCCTACACCGTTAGTCGTTGCATGCTGTTAAGTTTGTTTCTTAATTGCTGTAAATTTTTTTCAAAAATTTTTCTTAAATTTTTAAAATATTTCATTGAAGTTTTTAAAATATAATTGAAAAATATCATTCATTTAATACATTTGGCAGCAATCGGTTTTGCTCGTTTAAGTTTTAAATTTCAATTGCTAAAAGTTAGAAATTTAAAACGCATTTTTAGTTTGTAGCAAAATCTAGCAGAGTTGTAATTTTTTCCAAAGTAACAAATTAAGTTTAGGTGAATTGAACTGCACTTGTAGAGGGATTGAGTTTGACTTGACGATTGCAAGTAAGTATGTCGCGAGCCACTTGTTTAAAAAATAACAAAAAAATTAAATAAATTCCAAAATCTTACATTGCAATCAAAATTCCAAAAAATATTTTTTTTCTCTACTTGAAATTTTAGCTTTATTATTAAGTTTTTTTCTTAATTTATGTATAACCAGTTTTTTGTCTTAAAGTAAATTATTTATTCATTTGTTTCAACGACTGACTAAATGCAATAATATGAAACTTATAAATATAAAAATAAATGTTCAACTACTTACGTGTAGTAATTTATACATACAACTGGTCTGACATGAAACTTATATAATTTACAAGAAGATAAAACAAAAATAACTAAAACAAAATACATATTATAGTTAAAAAAAAAAAAACAAATTGTTAAAACAAAAACCAGAGACTGACTGGAATCATTAAAATAAACTTATTAAAAAAAAACTTAAAAATTTTAGTTTAACAACTCGTTTGTCGTTGGTTCAAAATAAATTTAAATATATTTATCAAAAATTATCTATTGTGAAAAAAAAATATTTTAACACATAACCAAAAATGTCAAGAAACTAATTAAAATAAGTACTAAAAGTCAAATAAATGTTTAGTATTCAAAATAAAATATTAAAAATGAAATATTTATAGTGGGACAGACAACTTTGATGATGTAACAAATAATCATGCTTTAATTTACAACTCAAAATAAATGGATGCTGCTACAGTTTTTCTTGAATTTTAATAAATTATTTCTTATGAAGTTCTAAATTTATAAATAATGATTTTTTAAAAAGGTACTTTGGTAAATGAATAACTTTTTTTCAAATAAATATTTTTAAAAAGTTTTTAAAAGTTTCGTTTAGAAGCATATGTTCTTCTTGAAGTCAAACTCTTTCAAAAAGGGTTAACAAAAAAGTACTTTAAAAAATAATTTTTATAATTGTACTTTATTAAAAGGAATATAATCTTTTAAAATTAATGATAATTTTTTTTGTTATATTTTCTTTTGTAAAATATCTTTAGAGTACGTACGCATATGTTCTTTTAAATGTCCCTCTTTGATAAAGGTACTTTTTATCTGAGTACATGTTAGGTGCTGTTTTAATATTACTAATATTTTTTATTTTTATCAAAAAATACTATTTTTTAAGTGTAAAGAAAGTAAAGTATCGCATAAAGATAATTTTTAAAATTAGTTTTTTCCAAAAGCCTTCTTTATGAAAAAGTACCTTATTAATAATTTTTTAAAAGGGCCTTTTTTAATAAATATGCGCATAAATTTCAAAAAGGTTCTTTTTATACAAAGAAAAATATTCTTGGTACTTTTTTTAAAACATTTCTTTAATGTCTTTTGAAGGATTATTTTTAACATATTCTTTAATTTTCCTTTTTTTATTAATCAGTACCCTGAGTACTTTTTGCAAGGTACTCAAAAAATCATAATTTTAGAAACTACTTTTTCAAAAATATATTTATTATACAGGTAAAGTACCTTTAAAATAAAATAAAATTCTCTTCTAATAAAATATTGTAATGGCCCAAGAGAGTAATTAGTTTCTAAAACGTGAAAAAATGGGTTTGAAAAAATAATGTTTTAAGGTGTATTTTGATATTACATTTCTGTAAAGAGTACTTTTAAAGTGGTGCTTTTTTTGGTATAGATTTTTTGAAATTTTTTAAAGGTACTTAACGAAAAATATTATTTTTTATATATTAAACTTTGTAGATATCTTTTTGTAATTTAAAACAATATTTTTCCTTTTTTGGACCTTTAAGTTTACAAACATTTAAATTTCTTTTAATATTGAAAATTGTGTTGGTTACATATTTAATTTGCTAAAGTATTCTATTTCAAAAACTCAAGAGTATTTAAGACAACTATTATTAAACATTTAGCTTTATTCCTAAAGTTTAAGTGCTGCGTTTGAAAAATCATGTCTTAAATTTCAAATATTAATTTCAAAATAATAAATTCCACAAATACTTACAGATACAAATATGTTTTCGTGCATACATTTACATTTCATTTTTAATAAATATGGCGTTTTATCTTACCTAAAATGAAAACAACAAGAAAAAGAAACATAAATATCATTCATTGGTAGAATAATCAAAACAAAATATATTATCTAAAAGCGAAATTCTAAATACGCATTTAAGTTTTTTATCAAAAATGTGGAAAATCATTAAAATAATTGTGTTATTAAAAACAAAGTACAGCGATAATACGCAATTTTCAGTTTTTGATTTAAAGCGTCTACATACATACACACATAACTAACGTTTTAAATAAATTTAATTTTAAGGTACTGAGACTTTAATATCTATAGTTTTATTGAAGCTCATGTTATTTTGGTGTATTTTTGTCATTATAATATTTGACAGGTACACAGGTAATTTATATATGAATTTTTATTGTTGTTAAAGGTAAAAAGATCAAATTCTATTTTGAAAATGTTTTTAAATTCTATTATAATACAACATTCCTTCGATCTTTTTTTCACAGATCAATTCAATTCTCCACTACTACGAGGATCACTAGTGAGGATCACCAAAATTTTTTTGAATAGCATTTAGAGAAAATCTTGGTGGTAGTGGAATAAATATTAATTTTCCTATATTTACTGTTAAGAACTACAACAGGGAGTTCCACTAAATTTTAGGTAAGTAGCTCTAAGAATAAACTGCATGTTCCCAAAAATCTTGGAATGTGTATGTGGTGAAAAACGGGTACCCCGCTTACAAAGTAATAATTAATTAATTCATAAACATGATTTTTCTAATTCACGCACACTCCTACTGAATTGTCTGCCAATAAACACAAACTATCCAAATATAGTTTTTTTTTGTTTTTCTCAAGACTAAGAAAGTTACTTCGTAAAAGCCTGAAAAAAATCTTAAAATAATCTGTTCTTTCGTGCTACTTATAATTATTATCCCGATTGAATAATTTAATCTCCGATATTGATTATTGAGGGTGAAAGCATGACTTGATGGCTATGCCACTACCGCCCACTAAGCTCTTCAGGAAACTTCTCACAAATATTTTAAATAAACTAAAGATTTTTGTCTAATAATAACAACAATGATTCTATTTTTCTTTATCCACTGTAAACGGCTGACTTTTTTCCGGCTCTTTTATACATTTTAAAGATGATGAAAAACAAAATTAAATTAAATTTTTTAAAATTTAATTAATCCATGAAATGATCACCTTTAGCTTCTATGTCCGTTATAAAAATTATAATATGTTTATTGTGTTTTTAAATATTAATTTTTAAGTGTGTGCTCACTTCATTATCTTTTTAAACGACTTCAAAATAATTCTTGCAAAAAAATCGACTTCAAAACAGATTTCATCTGTCAAACTAAATAAACTATTGGGGCACCCTTTAATTTATAATTATGAATATTAATACTTGTTACTAAGAAGGTCATAGCAATCGACAATCTGTCCAATTTTCCAGCATTTCTCTATAACGATAAGTTTTACAGTTCTGTCTAAAACGGTTCAAAAATTCGGCCACATACATAATATAACATCAACTATTAGGAGACCCTTTAATTTTCAAATCCAAATTTGATGCTTGTTATTATAGTGGAGTTATCAATACAGGTTCTTTGTTAATTTCAGCTGTCTGTCTATAACGGTTCAAAAGTTTGGCCACATATATCACATTACATTAGCTATTGGGACACCCTTTAAATTATAATTCTAAATGTTTATACTTGTAATTATAATGTTCATAGTAATCGATATTTTGTCAAATTTAAAAGCGTTTGTCTATAACGGTTCAAAAGATAGGCTCATATAGGTTAATTTACATCACTTATGGGGATACCCTTTAATTTCTAAATGTTTATTTGTATTACTTTTTGTCATGGAGAGCTAAAGTATTACGCATTTATTTTAAATTTTAAAGAAGTGCCCCTTACAGTTCATAATACACCAAAAAACATGTATGTTGTATGGGGACACCCTTTAATTTTTAAGATTATGAACTGTTTTTAAAACGGGAGCGTAACCTCTAAAATTACAAAATATTTTCAAAATCGGTTTAGAAATGACTGAGTTCTGCAGGCACTATTATTAAAAAAAAAAACATTCAGGGGAATTGATAACAAACATTAAAAGAGCAACATTCAGACGAATTGATAACCTCCTTCTTTTTTTGAAGTCGGTTAAAAGTACTTGAAAAGAGAATTAGTCTTCGAGATAACGAAAAAATATATTTTTATTGTAACTTGTTACTGTTTACACTTCTTTAACTAATTTTGGTTTTAATATTCAAATCTGTGCTCTTCAATAAGTTCTCGATCGCCCGTGGAGGTCACAATTGTTGCTTTTTAAGAGACCTACTGGGTTTTTTTATTTTAATGTTAGTTTTGTTTATGTTGCGCCTACAAATGCCACTTTTTTAAGATGTTGCCATACTTTTCATCTTTAAATTGTGAGGATGTTCTATAATTTCTAAAACCACTCTACCACTTCTGTCCAAAGTAAATTAAGGCTTACACATTTTGTAACACTGGAGGATTTCAATGTTCCCAAAAGTATTACACTGACTTTTTGGTCGCCTACTGGTACCTGGCGGCCTCCATATTAAGAAAAAAAATTTTAAAGCTTTAAAGTTGCTCCCATAGAAGACTTCATTTTATGGTCAACCACATTTTAAATCAAAAAAAAAATAAGAAAATTAAAAATTAAAGGGTGGTCCACTCATTGCACTGAACCTTTCGCGATAATTGATTTATTTTATTACTCTTTATAACAAAATTGTTCTTTTAATTTAAGTTGTTTTCTAAAAATTATTCTTGTACTTTATTTTTTTCTATTTTATTCTGTTTTTTTTTTTTTTTTTTGTTGTTGCATTTATCTCAAACAATCGTGACACCAAAATAATTTGTAAAGAAGTTTTGTAATGGCTTGATTTTTATTTTCCTAAGAGTTTGTAAGTATTGCTAAATAACTCTTTTTTTTCAACCTGGTAATTTTATTTTTTGAGTCAAATAAAATCGCATACAAACATTAAAACGAGCGACTGGCTGCCTGTCTTTCATTGCATTTTATCAAGAACGTGCAATTACAGTATTGATGTCCATACTTTGTATGAGTTTATAACAAGATTGTAAAAATCTTTTTGGAGTTTTTCTTTTATCATTATTTTTGCTGTTTTGCTAAGCAAAAAATAAATAAATCCATAAATCGCTACAGAAAAAGAAGGGAAAAGGAGAAGAAAAGATTTACAGTGTTCGAGTTTTAAAGAACGTTGCTGCTGCAACTAAGAATAGAAACCTTATAAAATCATTTATTTTACAAAGTTAAGAAGTTAAATGTAACAATACACTTAAAGAAATTTCTTTGTTTTTTGCCAGAGTGTAATTTTTAAGGGTGTTTCAACAATTTTTAACATTTACACCCAAAATGGGTTCATGTTTAAGTTTTAATTTAACTGAACCAATAAAAAAGAGAGAAATAATTAAAAGTGACGTTATTTTGCTTGTATTTTTTCATACAATTTTATGATGGCCTTGAAACTGGTAAAGCCTTCAAATGAATTGCTTTATTAAAAAGGATTTAATGCGCTAAGGACAGCGAAGGAGGTCGTTGTAATATATACCAGCATCACAGTCAATAGGGATTTTCTGTGGAGGCCATTGAAGCCCTTTAAGGAAAAGAATAATTGCGTCACTTTATACGTGAAATTCTATAAGACTGATAAAATTTCCGGGTGGGGCATTATTTGCTCGGAGGTGGTTTAGCCGTCCTCAGACTTTCTATGTCAAGTATTAAAAAATAAAAGAAAATTAATAAATATTACAAAAATTAATGTTGTTATTTATCAGCTGTTGGGATATGAACTTAGATTATTGAACCAGCCAGCTGCTTGGTAATTAATGCGACCTTAAAGCCACACATAAATTTAACATGGATTTAAGCCAACGAAACCAACTAAATAATTCTGAGAAAAGCAAAAGTCACACAAAGTAAACTAAGATCCATCATAGCACCGTGCAGTCTTTTTCTATTCCTGCTTTAATTCCCCCGGAGGCAATAAAATTCTGGCTAAGGTAACCAAATCTGCATAGACAGCAGAGTGCTGTTGAAGGACTCACCAGTGTCCTTAGTTATACTGGCACCACGGGAACCGGTTGCCATACAAAGATCCGCCCATCTCTTTTGTCGGTTATTTGTTTGGTTAAAAGGTCAATGTCTACAGGAATGGTTCGGAATAGATCGAAGTGTGCTGTTACACACTCAACAGACGAGGTTGGATAGTCTCCAACCCTTAAGCAAGGGGCAGTTCATGGTGCTGCAAGCCATGTTCTTGAAATTGCAACTTCGTTGGCCACGCTAGCGGAGGGCGCTAGTCAACGCGTCAAATCAAGTGATAAAAAATAAAAGTACAAGTGAAACTAAAAAGGAAAAAATTTCTGTTTTTTTAAAACAACGTGAAGTCAATCTGAAAAAAAATATCTTTCAGTTTATACCAAATCTACTTGAGAATTTTTTTTATTTTTATTTTTATATTTTTTTATTTTTTTTTGTTAAAACATTTTTTTTTTACAAAGTGTGTAGCGTCAATAAATAATCACATATTTAACATAATTTAAATTCTTGCCAAAAATAAAACTATAAAAATTCTTGTTCAACAAACTTTTGCTACAAATCTAGTCGTATTAAATGTGACAGGTGTGAGTGAATTGAGGTTTCGACTCGTAAGTGGAAAAAAGTAAATATAAAATTTTTTTAACATGACTGACACTTGTGCTCATAATCGTGTGTATTTGATTTTTTGTTTCATACTATTTTGCTATTTAATATTTTTTATGTTTTTTTTATTATTCTTTTTAGCTTAAGAATGCAAAAATTCTAAACTACTTGACAAGGTGGTTTATTTATTCAATTATTATTATTAAGTTTTTAAGTATTTTGTAAACATACGACAATAACAGCAAAAACTTTATAATGAATAAACAAAGTTAAATAAATAGAGGAGAAAAATTAACAACAACGACGGCGACGACAGCGACGACGTTAATAAAATTAACAGCAAATTAAGTGGGTCAAGTATTAAAAAGCAAATAAAATTTTAGGACTATTGACATTTCGTTAACTTTATAAGTCAAATAAAGCATTCAATGATACAAAAATAATAATAAATTTAGAGGTCTAGGAACTGATTTTAGCAATTGTAAATTCAGGAAGGATTATACCGCGATAGCAAGAAAAATGCCAACAATTGTTACATCCAATTATTTCGGCCAATTAATAGCACTATTCAAGAAGTGTTTATAAAACCAGAGGATTTTTTTTTGTCTTTTGAACAAAATCAGTCACACAGTTCGTTCTATCAACCGATTGGTAGTGATCACATTTTGCAAGTTGTGGGAAAAATTAAAAAAATTTAATTTTGTATTTTTTATAAAAAAAAACCTAAAGAACAAAACATCGATGTTTCACTGATAAAAAAGAAAAATTCACTAAAATTATAAAAAAAATCACAACATTATTTTTCCCCCACCAATCGCAAGTTTTTCCAAAATTTATGATCAATTAAACGTTTTATTTACAAAACCAGGATTAATTTGACAAATATGTTAAATTTTTTATAACTTCATCCGTCATCAACATTCTTTGGATCCATACACTTGGACTAGTACACGTTGTAAACATAATCTATTCAACCAATTAATTTAAGAAAAGAGAATACGAGAATTATCTCACTATCAACCACGATTATGTTGTATGCAATAATTATTGCATCCACTATGAAATATGAAAAGAAAAAAATACAAATATCAATTATTGGATTTATTCGAATCAAAAAAATTATTTCACTCAGCTATTGCTTAAATATTTCTGGTTTCATAACAAATTAAATAATTAATTCGGCTTAGGTTCAATTTTTAATTTCTATATTTTTTGTTAAGAATGAAAATTTATTTATAAATTTATGCCGACCGACGTTTTCTTTAAAAATTACGCGAACAATTTAAATTCATTTTTTTTTTCTTTGAAAATTTAAATTAGAAAATAAATGAACTCAAGCCTGACTAAAAATTGGTCAAAACTTAAATTTTTTAAACAGGTTTTTTGTCAAAAGCTTTATGTGTCACCAAAGACAACGAAGTTTAAAAAACCAGAGTTAACCGAAAAAAATTATTAATTTATAAGAAAATATATATATTTATATTATTTATGTCAAATGGTATAAAATAATAATAATTATTTAAGTAAAAAGCTTTTACTTACAAAAATACTTAGAAACTAAAGCGAAGCATGATTATATTTTATTGATGTGCTTGTTGTAAGAAATAGAAATAATTCTTTTATAAAGTTCCCCGCGTATAGTGAATTTAGACCAACGGCATGAACGAAATATTTTCAAATGTATAAAATATTCTTTAAAAACTCGAAAGTTGCATTGTTGACACAAGGTGTCAAATTACTGTTCCAGTTTAATGTTCCTTTGCTGCGCATATTTTTTGCTCTAAAGCTGTAAATAAAATTTTCGTTTATGATCCAATACGCTTTAGAGGCCATAAATAATAGTTAAAAAAAAACATGTTATCATTTAAAAAGGTTTGAAATTCGTAATAATTAATGCCCCATATAAGTGTTGACGCAATGACTAATTGTTGTTGAATTGGTTGGTAATTAAAACAACAATTGCTAAAAGTGAAACAATAAAATGAATAAACAGCGCACTTCCAAAAAGCAAAAAAAAAATAATTAAATATTGAAGGTCAGATAAGACTTTTTAGGCGACCCCTTTAAATAAAAAAATAAAAAGGTTCAAAATTAAAGGTGAGTGAAGACAAATATTATTCATTATTAATATTTAATATTTTACAAAACTACGGCTGACTGTTTTCAGTTCACAATTTTCGCTATAAAATAAATTGCTTTTTTTTTTATTTTAAGTTGTTGTTGTTGTTTTTTTTTCTATATTATAAAGTCACAAACCTTTTTACAAAAAAAAAATACCTTTTTAAAATTGTAAATGTTTCTCTCTAAAAAGTACTTTTTGACCATTTTAACTCAAAAAGTTACTTCATATAAAGCTGCTCAGCTACTAAAACTTTTTTATAAAAAGCTGAAATAAGCATTGTTTAAACCTTTTTCAAAAGCTTTTATGCTTAGTCTAAATAACATTCGATCTAAAATACTTAGCAGTGGCCGCAAAAATATCTCAATGATATGAGAAAAGCGTAAAAACTGGCCAGGAGAAGGTGGCGCTAATCGTCGGACATGACGGAACTTTCTTTATAACAATTTATTGAACCTGTTTGGCGAGAATGGAGTAGATAAAGGACAATGAAATTTGTTAAAAGTATACAAAGGAGCCATAATCCCTTGGGAATATCTACCGCGAGAAAGCTGCAGAATCTAGCTGTCATAACTAATGTCTTGCCCCTTTTTCTCAAACAACAAACAAAATTTTATTGCTTAAACTTTGAAATTTAAACGAAATGGAATATTAAAGTTAGGAATGAAAATAAATATAAAACAAAAATCGTCAATGATGATAAGTACCTATGAGCGCTAGCCTTAGACATAAAATAATTTTTCTGCTTTTTAATAAAAAAATTATCACAAAAACTATTTTTAGTTGAAAGCTTTTTCGAAGTAGCTTTTATGTTTTTAAAGCTTTTTTTTAAAGGAAGTGCTCTTAAAAGCTTTTATATAAGTATTTATTTACATAAACGTGTTTTTACAATGAAATTATTTAAATAGAAAATTGATTTTTTCACTAAAAAGAATTCTTAAAAAAGCTTCTTCATTAAACTTTTGTTTAGAAAAAGGTCAAACAAAATAAATAAATTTTATAAAACACAATTTTTTCAATTCATTTAAATTTAAAAAAAGTATTTGCATTCCGAAATTGAAATAAAACATTAACCAATAGTAAGAGAATTTTTTTTTATTATTTTTGCACAAAATTATTTTCAAAATAATGTACGCACAACTTTTATTAAATTTAAAATCCAATTTCTATTAAAATTTTTATTTTTTATAGAATCCAAAACAGCATTATGTTGCAGGTGGATTAGTAAAAAAAAAACATGATTCCGCTGGCTTAAGCATTTGGTTGCTTAAAAAGGCATCGACTGGTTTTTACACAAAATTTGGCGGTCGTCTTTGAAAACTGGTGGGCATTTTACAAAAACATTATTTGTCTTTAAATCTCTTAAAGACATGTAGACTTCTCCCTCGCTATTACAAATTTACATTTCAATTTAACTATATGTCATTTGTGTTGTTTTCTAACTTAATTGTTTTTTTTTTTATTTAAAAAAAAAATAACTTTTTTCTTTAAATTATCCAAATACGTATCAATGCCGCATTACCAACTTCCGGTTAAAATAATGTTCTAATGGCGTTGGTGCTGATGTTGGTGTTTATAATTAATTAACAACTTGATTGATGCACAACAATAATTTTAAACTGCACAGCTAAGTATTTGTACTTTTCTCTTTCCCCGCTTCTTAAAATAATTCTCATGTCTGGTTAAATTGTGGTTTAAAAATAAAATGTTTTGAAAATAAACAATTAAAATGGACAAGTATGACCAATAGATAGACAGACATACTCGTACTACAGAGAGCTTAATAAACGATTAAAGTTGTATTACTACAGTATTAATGTCTTTTTAAAAAAGGTGTTGGCTGCTTTAAGCATGAATGAATGAATGAAAGAATGAATGGAGGAATTATAAAATTATGTGATTGATAATCCGCGTAGAGAAAAAAGAAAACTTGTGTTCTTTTCAAAATCTACTTTAACAGGAAAAGGGAAATTGTTTGTTTATGTATTTAAAGTTTCTTTTTATATTTTATTTTCTAATTGTTCTTTTTATACAAAAAAAAAATCACCTTAAACTTGTTCAAAGTAAAATTGTGCTTTAGGCGGCAATTTGTAATAGAAAGCGGAAGCATAAGAAAAAAGGAGGTTAAAAGTTAAATTTTTTATTTTTGGGGAATAAAACTTTTATTTTTAACTCTTAATTTAAAAGGAATTTCTTTGTTAACAAATCACAACAAAATAAATAATCTCAATTGTATTTCGATGTCAAGTTCGAATTAATTTTTTGCGTATCATTAACAAAAGAAAACAATTAAAGAAATTTAAAGTTGTCTTTTTTTTGATGTTTTTCAAGGCAGAGTTAACAAGCACAAATAGGAATCATTTTAAGAAAAAACACTAAGAGAAAAATGCTACACATTGTTCCTGACCGTATAAAAAGTTTATTTTCACATCTAATTAGAAAAGTCATAATTTTTTTTAACTTCATTTTTATTAACTTGGGATTTGAACTGTGGATACCATTATTGAATTGAAATTTATTTTTGGCTTAAGTTCATTTTTTTTTATTTCTAAAAACCTTTTTTAGAAAGAAATGAATCCTCTTCGTATTCTTGTTTACAAAGTCTGTTGGTTAAATAGATGATGTTTACAATGTATACAACCTAATGCAGTTAGATACGAGGAATTCTGGTGATGGATGTAGCCATCCAGAAAATGCAGCATTATTGCTGGTGTCTAATTTTTTATGTTTTCATTGAAAAAACATCCGCGTACGTTTGTAAAATAATTTTTTGTTCTAAACAAGGTGTTTTGAATTGAAAAGTGAAAATGGTAATCAAATTCAATTCAATCAATAGTCAAAATTTTCTAAGAAATCGTATGGTATGTACCAATCAGGAAGGACTCCTCCTCGTTTATAGCCGGACATATGTAATTATCAAAAAATGTGGAGTAGACGTTTAAACATATAATTAAAAATAGTAGATCGTTAAACATAGCTATGTATGGCCTATTTTTAAAACCTTAGAGGCAGGTATTTGAAATAAAAAGTAAATTAATGCATATTGTTTTACACACAGACACTTTTAATTTTCAACAACAAAAAATTGAAAAAATTAAACTAAAAAACGGTGGTTTATAGATGATAAGAAGCCCTTCGTGTTAATGAGTCGGACTCCCATTTTCTGGATTAATTTTCTTTGCCCTGTAACTCGGCAAATTTTTTTGTTGAATCTTTAGCACATACACAACTTAAAAAAAAAATCATTTTAATTAGGAGTACAGAAATTGGAAGAACACAATCGTTTCTGATATTTCAGACTTTATAACAGGTAAATTTAAATGTATTTTGTCTCAAGTATATTTTTTATTTTTTTATTTTAATTTCTAGAAACTTGCAGACGTTTTCCAAACAAAACAGGAAGAATTAGCCACCAGCTGAATATTACATCGCTTCATCCGTCATCAGCATTCTTCGCATCTATCTACTTTAGGTTGTGTGCACTGTAAACATCATCTATTCAACTAACCAAAATAATTTTAAAATTTTTTAGATTAAATTTTTAAGATTATTTTTGTTTCATTATATTTCGATTTTTGTAGTGATTTTCGAATTTTATTTTATTTATTTTTTGGCAAAATTTTGAATTTTTTGTTTTAATGGAGAAAAATAGAGTTGCGCTAAGTTTTTAATGATTTATTTTTATACTTGATCACAAATTTTCGATTTTTTTAAAAATATTTTGGCAAAAGGTAGCTTTCATTAGTCTCATATATCAGGATTATGTACCGGGAAACCTTGAGTTCGCCTCACTAGAATCATGTTCTAAAATCTTATAAACTTCTTTTAGGATCACAAACGAATATTGTATTAATCACAAATTTATCAAAAATTTTAACCAAAAGAACTTTTTTAAGACAAAGCTTTTCAGCAAAAATAATTTTAAACACAAGCTGCACGGAAATATTTATAATTTCAGAAATCAGTTTTTAAACCAATTGCAAACAAATTTATAACTCTTCTCAAAGTTCCATTTATTAATTTGCAAAAAGCTTTTAAATTGCCGTAACTTTAAAGCTTGAAACGATTAAATGTTTAACATAAAAAGCTTATTTAAAATCGTTTTTTTTTTTGGCATAAAGCTTTTACTAAAATTACTTACCAAAAAAATAAGCTTTTATTTTAGAAGCTTTATCTACAATTAGTTCAAAAAGGCTTAAATTTCTATCTATATTGACGGTTAGGACCGTTTTCAATGCGATTATGTAACAGAATATAGAAAAATTTTATTTATTAAGTACGAGTACAAATACATTTTTGTGTTGCACTTTTGTGTGCTTAAAAACTTCAATATTTAGTTAAATTATTGTTATTAGGGTCAAGTTACTAAACAAATAATTCTTTATTAAAATACTGTATAAAATGTTTCATTGTTTAAAGTACAAAAAAAAAATACATTAAAAAAAATTTGTAACATCAAACAACAAATACCTTAAGTGAATTTACATAATTTTTTAGCGCTTGTTTAAGGGACTTTATTTTTCTAATCATTCAAAACGTGTTAAGTTGACATTGCAATTAATAGCAACAGCAAAATTATTCAAAAGCATTAAGGAATTTTCATAAAAAACGACTGTTTTTTATTGAGTTTTTATTAAAGTTTTAAACACAAAAGACAAGTGTTTGACAAATATTTGTATTCTGTTGTACTGAAGCTTCTGTTTCTTCTTCATTTTTTCAAACAAAACATAATCTTAGCCTTCTTATTGACAAACCCAAACATGCCTTCTCCAATATTCAAGGTTGATTGATGCTAAACATTCCATAGATATTTTATTTCGTATCTTTTCTTTTTATAAATGTCAAATTAGTTAATAAATTTTATTCTAGTAATTTTAATTCTTTAAACACGTTTTTAAATTAAATATTTATATACAAGCGAGATGATATTCGTGATACTTTTTATTATCGGGGAGAAGCTTTAAACAAATACTGATAAATAAAAGTGGGGTTTTTTGAAAAAGAAAAAAAAACAGTTTTTGATTATAAATCATGAGTAAAAAGAAATTTTAAGCAGTTTAAAATATTTTTATTAAAAGAAAATTAAAAAGTACTTCTCTAAAAGTACTTTTTAAAAGATACTTTAAGGTATTTTTATTTAAAAAGTTTCAGATTATAAATCATGAGTAAAAAAAATTATATACAATTTAAAATATTTGTATTAAAAAAAACTAAAAAAGTACTTTTTAAACGGTACTTTTTTAAAAGGTACTTCTATTAAAAAGTTATTTTTTGAAGAAGTATTGGTTTCTACCTAAACAAAACTAAAAATCTAATTTTAACCCCCTTTACTGTCGAAGAGGAAATTATTAAAAAAAAATTCGTTTTTAAAAACTCCTTTTTCTTAAAAAAGAATTTATTTTTGCTAAGTGTCTTTAACCAGACTAAATGATGACTAAATGATTTTACATAAATTAGAATGCAAGTAAAAAGGACAGTAAAACAACAAAACCAAATAAAGTACTTAAAAACTTTTTTTACAAGGATAACCTTTTTTAAAAAGTACCTTTTTAAAAGGGTACTTTTTTCAAAAAGTATATTTTTAAGTAAAAATTTTTCTAAAAACTAAATATTTAAAAATATATCTTTCTAGGAATGAAATTTATTAGAAAAAGTTTATATTTTTGACACCTTTTTTAATGCAAAATAAAGTACTAAGATATCTTCGTACAATTTTTTTTAAAGTATCTCTAACAAAAATTATATTTTTTTTCAATTGTTTTGCTAATAAAAGTAAAATTTTCTAAAATGTTTCTGTTGACAAAAGTACCTTTTTAAATTGATACCATATTTAAAGAAGTACCTTTTTACACACTTACTTGTTACAGAAAGTTTTTTCAAATTAAACAAAAATTCTAGTTAAGCGAATTTCCTACATCGGAAAATATTCCAAAAACAGTCGCTTAAAAAATTAGTTGAAAATGAGATTCTGATTAAAAATAAATGCGCGATTTATTTTGAAAAAAGTATCAAGAAATTGTCTAGTGGAACATTTATTTCCTAGAGCGTCAAGGCCAACAGAAGCTTTTTCTCTTCTGTGGTCTGGAGAAGATCGAGGGTCCTTAGATCAGATATATCAAACTTAAGACAACTGTAGTGGAAATGAACCTGTTCAACAAGCATCACATGACCCAAAGGATGCCTTCGTATGTTGAAGGATCGGGAAAAAGGTTAAGACGATGATTCCTTATTATATTTTGATTTGGTAGAATCTGAAATAATGACAGGAGACAAATACTTTTGGTCAAGCTCAACTTTTGCTTAAGAAGAACATTTGAAAGAAAAAAATACGACTGATGGCAAAACAAGTCATAATTCAAGACTTAGTGATGAGTAATTATCGGAAACTATTGTGAAGCGAAGGGTTATAAAAAATCAAATAATAAGTGAACTGTTTCTCTTGGTAAAATAATTATTTTTAAAGAAGTACCTTTTAGAAAATTTAATTTAAAAAATTTTTGAAAAATATACTTAACAAATTACTGGAAAAAGGAACTTTTTAAAACAAAAAATTTTTCATTAAAATGGCATTCTGGAGGAATACCTTGATAATGTACTTTAAAAAGCTCTTTTTAAAATAAGAAAGTTTCCATTGAAATGTCTCTTTCGAAGAGTACTTAAAAAAGTACTTTAAAAAATAAATTTTTTTTTTTGTTGAAATAGTATTTTGTTAAAAATTTTGTTTTATTTTTAAACTTAAAAAGATAATCAAATTTTTTTGTATAAAACTATTTAGTGGAAAAAAGCACCACTTTACTTCTAACTCAAAGTTTTTACACTATTTTGTTATACCATCACAATAAATAACAACAACACAACAAACTATAAATTGAAAAAGAAAACAACTGCAACAACAAAACAATGAAATTATGAATTTATTTATAAGGTCCGTCATATCTGTTTATATTTATGATTTCAGTATTTTGTATTGAAAAAGTTTCTCAGGCGTAAAAAAAACATGCAATGCAATTTTCCTTGTGGAAAAATGTTTTTAATGTTGAAAATTATTTTGCAGTTTTTGTGTTTTTTTAAATTTCCTTTATGAGTTCTATCGAAAGATGCACTTGCGTTTAAAAAGAAAAGAAAAAACTTTTTTAAAAAGTGCTTACAACATAATACTTTTGCCTCAATGACTTGTTTGTCTTTGACCGTTTCATTAACTTTTGTGGTCATGGTGAAATTTTTGTAGTAATTTTTATATATTGGTTGTTTATTTTTTTTTTTTTGGGAATACCCCCTGTATTGAAAATCATGCAGAAATAACTGAAGTTGAAAGAAATAATTGCAGGATGAGATTAAAGATAAAAGTTTAAAAGAAAACGAAAAAAGGGAAATGAGAAAACACTTATAAAATTGTTGTTTTTTTCCTTATAAATATAAAGTTGTTGTTTTAAAGGGACATGAAAATTGTTTAAATTTACAGTCCGTCTTACAGCTGCCTGTGATAAAATTGCATAACCTAATCTATTGATAGCAGTTAAATTTGGTTTCGCTGACGGCCACAAAGCCGCTTTTCAACTTTGCTGCAACATTCGTCAATTTATTTTAAATATTTTTTCCAGTGGTTTTTCTTTTTGTAATTTTGGTTGTATAAATCTTTAACACTTTGCTAAACAACAAAACAAATATAGGAAAATTATGCAACATAAACTGGCTTTAACAAATAATATTTAAACATTTTATGGGCCTGAAAAAGTTACAAAACTTGAAAGAAATTTTTAAAATTTTCCTTAAGTTGGCGGTAGCAAAATAAAAAAATTTCCCCATAAATCCAGATGTTAAGAGAGGAAAATAATAAGTTATGAAAATAAAATAAATTTTGAAAATTTGATTAGCAGACTTTAATGTAAAATATCAGACACAATTACAAACCGGTGTGAACTTGATATGAAACAAAAAAATCATGAAATGTTTTAATTGTCTGCTGTTGTTTACCGTTATTTTTGCTTTGTTTATTTATAGAATAAATGTTAAAACAATGCAGATTTATAAAATTAATTTTTATCAAATAAAATTTAAAAATGATTGCAAAAAACAAATTTTAATAGGAATATTCTTTTAAATCTAGAGGTATTTTTCTTTGAATTGGTGCTTGTGTACAATTTCGTCCAAAAAGATTGAATTTGCAATTGAAACCACAGCCCCTGTCGACGATGCTGGCCACAACTTTTCTTGCATAAAGATTTTTTTTAACTCAATGTCAACAGTGGTTACGATCTCTACTGTAATTAGACTGATGACCATCAGTTATTTGTCAAAAAGTTCAAGCGATAAGCTTTTAAATAACAAAAACAAATAGACGCGCTGGACAGCGAATTTCGTAAAAAACTGAGGAAAATTATTAAAAATTCTATTGTTGAAAAATCGTAGGAATATTCTAAAACCACATTTACACCACTAGTCTTTTATAAATGACCTATAAAAGTTACGGTCAATGCGTAGTTTCATTAGCGAACAAAAAAGAGCGCATGTAGAAATTTACATAAAAAAATTTAGCGCAAAACTTTAAAACGAAACGTATAAAATTCATCACATGAAGAAAATAAGCATTTGGTGTGAAAGAAGCTCAAGAGATCAAACAAAAGTCTTAAAAGTTTAAAAATATGGCTTTAAGTATAAAAATAAATAGTGGCAATATGTGTTAATAAAATATTGCATGATTAAAAAAACAAAATCGACGGGTAACTGCTTACAAAAATCTTATGAGTTGACGTCACCAACACATTTATGTTAATAGTTATTTTATAATAATTATTTCTGGAAGTTCTTAATGATTGATTGTATTATAAGTTATGCTTCTTAATGAAAATAGTGTTTTATAAACATAAATATAACATTTGAATTCTTAAAAAGTTTATTCATAACGTCTTCAAATATTTACTTGTCGAGTTTCAAATGACCTTTCATTTGCTTAATATGTGATAAAAAATTTGTAAATTTTTTAATTTTATAGTTAAATTATGACAATGCAGTAAGTAATTATGCGGAAAAAGTAAGCAGACGATTAAAGTTATAGTAAACTTAAATAGTGTCAATGTCAAAAAAAAATTTTTTTTTTTTTTTTTTTTTTTTAAATTTCGTTTTTAATTTTTACAGCTATAAAAGCTTTCGCAGCATTTTATTGATTAGTAAAACAAAATATTTTTAAACATCGTTTTTTAATCAAACTTCTACGTTAATTACAACAGCTTGTTGTTGTTGTTAATTTTTATCTTTACATGGCCTATTACAGATAATGGGCATACCTTTGCAATATTGTGTATGTTGTTTAATATCAGGTGTATTACCAACTTAAAGCCATTTACCAACTTTCTGGCAGTGTGTTTGTTTTTTTAAGTATTACAAATTGATATTACAAATATGTAAGCAGTTTTGAAAACAATGTTTTAACTAAAAATTAAATTAAAGGTTGAAAATCAAACATAAAAAAGTTGTTTATATTAAGCTTTCATTAACAAGCCTCTGAACATTATTAGGCTGGGCTTAACTGATTAAATATCTTTTTGTAAAAGGGAAGCACTTAAAGCCATTTGCCATTAAAGTAGGCCTCCTAACTACAGAAACCGGTTTTCAAAAAACAATATCAGGAGTCATTTAGGC
Organism: Gymnosoma rotundatum; assembly: GCA_916610165.2. Lineage (NCBI taxonomy): Eukaryota > Metazoa > Arthropoda > Insecta > Diptera > Tachinidae > Gymnosoma > Gymnosoma rotundatum. Next base: position 127,923,972 of record OU744340.1, on the reverse strand, counting down.
GTTTATATAGTTTTTTTTTTTAATTTGTCTTAATTTATGTGAGTCTACAGTATTGATATGCGCGCCTAGATTTCTATAAAATCCACACAGTTAAATTAAATATGTACAATAGATTTGCTAGGGATGCCAAGAAGTTCTTGTAAAAATATTTGAATACTTTTTGTTGATTATTTTTTTAACCTTGATGTAACTTTCTTAACTCTTGTAACAAGTAAGATTTCGTAAGGTCTAAGTACTATATATTTTGGCTTTCTCAGTCAACTTGCTCCCCTTCTTCGAAATAGTTTCCTTAAATTTAGAAACAAACAAAAATATTGCCGTAGTTTAAAGGAAAACAATGTTGACAACTAACTGATGGGTTTGATGGCTCAAGGTTCATATCCCTGTACAATTATAATATATAACTTGCTGGTATTATTCTAAAAAACTAAGTTGTTGGACAATTAGAATAATAAATAAAATGGTTGCATAGTCTATTCAAGAAACTAAATAGTGAGAGATGCTGTAGCACCGTTTTAAAATAAAAATAACGTGTGATTGCGAGATTATGAAAAATGAAGCTTTATATTTAATGGTCTTTTTCACTGTCTGTACCGCTTAACAGAAAAAGTAACAGTATTACTTTAAATAATGCATATTTGGGTTAAAATTACTTATCAATCTTATGTTTGTTTTTTAACTAAAGTTATAGGATTTAAAATTATTAAAATTTAACCGACAAAATTAATTCAGCTCTAAAAAGATAAAAAACCAAGATAAATTTGTATTTAAAACCAGATTTTTCATTGCATAAAAATAAAAAATATACTAAGAATACAAGCTCAAATAAAATGAGTGCAGTTGTAAAAAAATATATATTCTGCAATCAGTCATAATTAAAATAAAAAGACATAAAAACTTAAACTTTTACTTCAAGTTTTTTCTAGGTTAATTAAAAAAAAATTTTATTTTTTTTTTCTAATTTTTGTTTGTGTTTCAACGGCATTTAGCAATGCAAAAGAAGAAGAAACTATTTACAGTTAAAACCCAACTCTTTATATTGTCTAATCGAATAAAAATTTAAAAAAAACGACCCACGCTTAATGTTATTTTAAACACTTGTCAACTTGCGGTTTTTTTGGTTAAAATGACGTTAATCTTGCAAAGAAAAAAAGTCAAAAAACTTAAACACATAAAAAAAAGAAACAACAAATACATATGTAGTTCCACTTAAAGGTCTTAACATTTAGCCAACAGTTTCTTTGAGTTGAAAACAGCAAGAAACTAATATCAACAAGGTAACAGTAAATAAATTAAACAAATGTTGTAAATAAGTTACTTAAAAATCATTTTGCTTTAACATTTTGATATAAATTTTATACAAAAATTTATAAAGATATAAAAAAATATGAAAAGATTTAAAAATGTGATGCGGACATAATAGTAAATATTTCAAATTTATATTTGCAGCATTATGTTGCTAAACATTTTGCAACAAATTAACACCTAATAGTGATTTAATTGTTTGGTGGTACTTTTAATGAAATTTTTGGTGGAATTTAAATTTTTCATGTCACTTTGATTTTCTTGTGGAGTTTTTTCAGTTTAGAGTTGTTGGTAAGTTTTCGACTTCTTTGCAACATTTTCTTTTTCAAATTTATATAATTTGTTTTCTTTTTATTTTTTATTTTTTAAGAAATGCTGGATTAACACAAAGTTGTTAGTATATTATTTTAGCCATTTTTTTTAGCAACATGTATGCAGTTTTAGGAATTTTCAATGAAAACAGAAATGCACATTTTATTACGCAACATATTGCAAAACATTTAAGGAAGCACAAAAAATTTCTTTTGAATTAATCAATATAAAAATTAATGTGATCTTTTAAATTATTTTCTTTTTTAAGTAAGCATCATGTTGCTAATAAAATTATTGCTTGTTTCTAAATACTTTAAATATTATTTGCAAATTTTTTGTAATCATTGATTTAAGCAACATTATATTTCGCTGCTCCAGTTTAAAAAATTGTCGAACACAAAAAAGTAGTTAGTTTAATGTTTTAGCCACATTTTTCAGCAACATTTTTCAGCTACATACGGTATATTGGTTTGTTGATTTTTGCAGTTTAAGGAATTTGAATTAAAAAAAAATACTTGTTTTATTACGAAACACATTGCAATACATTAAAAGAAACAGAAAAAAAGTATTTTAAATTATTTTTTAAAAGTCAGCAACATGTTGCAAATAAAATTACTGCTTGTTTCTAAGCAATTTTTTATAAACATTAATTCAAACAACATTATACACTTATGTATGTCTTTCGCTACTCTTTAAACCTGCAACACATGCAGGCTTAACATGTTGAATTTGTTTCAAAAACTTTGGAAAATACTTGGTTTAAGGTAAAAATATTTCGCGTTTTGTATAATTTTTTTTTATATTTACATTGTAGCATGTGTTTATTTAAGTAGACATTGACAGTAAATATTTATTGTTATTAGACAAAAATGCTGTTTGTTTTTTCAATAGTTTGTCGATTCAAAAAGGTGTGAAATATTTTTGTGGTTTTCCAAACCGGACTCCTTAAAAGCAAAATAATAATAAAAAAAGACAAAAACTAATAAGAAAAAAATGTTATTTGTTTATTTTTGACTACTGACCACAATTGCAAACTTTAGCAGAGGAGTTTGACTTAAAAGCTAAAAAGATATTGAGACTTTAGTTGATTATTTCTACCCACAACATCATTTAAGTGATAAAGATGAAAACCAATTTTTATTTTATCGATTTAAATAAATAAATACAAGTGCAACTAATCTTATGTATTGACTGGCTGTATTTAATATTATACCTCTATTTGTTGCTTTTAATTTTTTTTCTGGTCTTTTTCAAAAAAACCACAAACTTTCTCTTTAAAAAAATATAAGTAAAAAAAATTACAAGCAAATCAACAAATAAGTCTGTTTAGAGTTTTTTTATAGTTTTCTTTGCTTCACAATATTATTTGTTTTTAACATTATCTTACAAGTAAAACAAGTTATTTTAGATAAATCATAGAGCGATTACTAGTCTTGGATAAAGTTTGTGGATAAAAGTAAACAGCAACAAAACGAAAACGTAAAACGCATAAAATTTATCAAAGAAATATTTATTAAAGTTGAGATACGTACTAGTAATCAATAAAATAAAATTTATTTAAATATTTTTAGTTCGTGGAAACATTTATTTTATGATGATAGTTTAAAATAAAAAAAGATAAATGTTGCAGACACATGTTGCAGGATGTAATTTCACACATACTCGTAAGATGCAATTTAAAAATAAATGTTTAAAAAAAAATTAAAACACAGATTATAGCTAAATAAATTTTTTACGAACATTGTTGAGCAACATTGGTTGCTGTTGAGTACAATACGCACTACTGCATGTTTCAGCAACAAACTTATTTATTAAATGTTTCAATAAAAATGAAATTTTACTTAATAAAACTACTAAAGATATGAAGATATTTTATTAATGTATTCAACCTTATGCCTACCTATTAAAGCAACAATTTTGTCTGGAATCAAAATGAGTTATTTTTTAAGATTAAACTTTTTTTGTAACTTCTTTGATTGTGAATAAAAAAATAGTGTAAAGCATTTATCAGAAAAACCACTTTGCAATTGCTGACTTTGGCGAAAAAACATTATTAAACAAAATAACAATATTGTTGCTAGAGAAACCATAATGTTGTTTTAGATATATAATAACAACATTGTTAAATATATTACCACAATGCAAACATACTTTGATTAAATAAGAACAAGCTTAACATATTATGTTTGTTAATAATATATTATGGTTAAAAATACTATATTGTTTTTGTATAATCATCCAAATTTGGTTGTCGTTAGAATTTTAGTAAAAGAAATATTTAGTTCAAACTAACAATTTGACACCTTTTGTACGTAATAACCATTTAACTATCAAAAGTAACAAAAACAACAATAATATGTTTACAGTAATTATATATTGTTATAGAGATCATAATATGGTTCTTGTGACCATAATATAACCATGACTTTTTTAAAATCTAACACTACGAACGTTTAGCAAATTAGATCTTTAGGAAGATTATGATAGTAAATTTTTAATAATTTTTTTTAGATTGTTTTTTTTAATGATTTTTTTTTTTTGTTTCAGGCAGCGCTGCTCATATTGTATTAAAGAACATCAAACTTTCTTCTTAATTATACCTACCATTAAATTTGTTAATTAGACTTACTAATTTAAAATGCTTTACTTTTCCTCTTTGATTTCACCAAACCAGTGAACAAAAGTAGAAAATTTCATTACAAAAAATCAGGTCCCCTAAAGACAGAATTTTTCAAATGGAACTGAATTGACTGAATGCCTGTAAAAAAATTACAGTGATCATTATCCAAAGAAAATAAATAAATAAAATAAAACAAAACAGTCAACCTTTAAGTTAAAACTTAATTTATTTTAGAACATTAAAAAACTCTTGTTTAACACTTTTACAACTCCCTCCATCATTCACCATCATGCATCAGAATAACAATTGTTAGTTGTAACAGTTTTATTGTCTGCTGCAACACAGCAACTTGTTGGTGATGTATGGCGACTTGGACATGTTTTATAGTGTTGCTGTTCTTAATTTTTTTATTTAATTTGATTGTTTTGTTTTTAAAACCACAAAATTTGTAAATATAGATACAAAGTTCATTCTAAAGAATGAGTGCTTTAGGTTTAAATCAACCAGCCGTAACCTTAGGAAACAAGTCGAGAATACAAAAACAAACAAAAAAAACAAAAAACAATAAATTAAACTAAAATTATATAATTACTTCTTGGTTGTTATAATTTTAATAGTTTTTTCTTTTTATTTCTTTAACAACAAAGTGCCATCATTTCTTGGTTTTGTAAAGCAAAGATCATTTACTCACTCATGATTATACTTTATTTTCTTTTGCCTGATTTTTTTTTAATAATAATACAAACAGGTAGTAGAATGGAAGAAAGCAAGAGCAACAACAACAGCAGTAGCATATAAACCCAGTATCTTATACAATTATTTTTGTTGTTGTTGTTAAATTAAAGTCAAAACAACACTACAAATTGGAAGAATTAAACAAATAAAGGTTCTGTTTTTTACGCCTTAAAATATCTGCGGGTGTTTGGTAATTTCGTTTGAATAATGATGGCTACCAGAAAAAAAAATTGTTAAAAAAAAAACAAAGAATAAAAAAGTATATTTTGTTTATGAAAAAAACCATTCTTTTTAATTTTTTCTTTATTCCAAAGGGTTCCTTCTTAATGTACAAATAATCAAGAAGCGTGTAAAAATTAAATCGTGTTATTGGTAACACGAGAAGAAAAGAAGCTAAAGAAAATAATTATTTTCTTTTTACGTTTTACCTTTTGAAACGCACAAGTGTTAAAATGAATGCTGTTGTTAAAGAAAATAAATACAATGACCTTTCATTTCCTATCTGGAAAATATAAGTACAATAATAGTACAATAACAACAAAAAGCATAAACGATAAAACAGCTCTTCAAATAAATACAAAGGGAAACACAGGTTCCAGTAGCATAATTTATTCAAAAATAGCATAAAACTATTGTGCAGGGGTCTGTGCTTTAAAGTCTATTTTGAAGCTACTACAACGAGTACCCAAAAGAGCAAGGAAGTGCCTTAGTCACAGTAGCGTATCTAATAGAGATTTTCCCGGTCGTTCGTTTCGGTGACCAGTCTTTTTCGTTCAATTATCAAAGACAGATCCGTTCGTTCAATCGTTCAATTTGAACGTACACTATTGAACGAAAGGAGCCGGGAAAATGTTTGGCTCATGCCGTTCACTTAAGTCAAACGTTCAATATATTGAACGAAAAACCTTCAGTAAAATGACCAGATCATTCCATTCACTTAAGTGATTCGTTCAATTAAACCGATTTGTTCACGAACGATACAGCTCTAGTATCTAACTCTCTTGTGACTGTAACATCGAAGCAATGTGGAAAGTGTTTTGATGTTTTATTGTTACTACGCATGTGCTCAAATAAAATGCGCTGGAGCTTTTTTTTATGACACGCTGCTCATTAAGAGGCTTTTCATATGTGGGTCATTGGTCATTAAATGAATGTTCCTTATGTACATGAAACTGAATTCAAGTATAAAAGCAGCAACTAAATTCAACCAGCCAGATCTTTCTATATTAAAACAATCTACGCGATTTTAGTCGCCTAAAAATATAAAAAGCAACTGCGAGCATTATGGCATTATTTAGCTAAAGCTTGAAGGAAGAAGTTATATGTATATGATAGAAAATTGTATTTAGTTTTACAGCGATGTCAAAAATTATACAGAGCTGAGAAAAAAAAAGACACTAAAGGAAATAATTCTTGGTGTGTTTCAATTTGCACTAAAAAGATCCAACGAATATCGGAGTCTTAATTGATTTACTACGAGAGAACCTTGTAGACTCTTCATCAGGAGACATAAACTTCAGGCCGCAACGTTGCGTTTGGTAATAACTAAGTAATTCGAAAGTCCTTGATTTCCATGATGAGAATAGGATAGGAAGGGTCTTACAAGCGTTAAACAAACTTAGAATATTGTTCGAAAAATCAAACCAAGTGAATAAACTTTTGCTGTTTTCAAATAAATAAGAATTAAAAGAATACGAACATAAGCCGGACTAAAGTTCTTCAATTGATTGTAAAGAAAAATACAATTTTTAAAAATAAAAAAAATTTTTTGCCATTTTTACACTAACAACTCTAAATTTCCAATCAGCAGTTAATTAAAGCTGAATGGCTCTGCTCCCTTTAGTTCTTGACTTCAACAGTATTTAAAGAACTTTCATATTCACTCAATTAAAGATAAAGAATTTTAATACTTAATTTATTATGTCGCTTTAATCGCTTTAATGTCAAACGTGCATTTTCTTAACAATAAAATTTAAAATATTAAAAATATCTTTTAAATAAATTGTTATTAGTCTTGTTCTTCCACAAAGATTCTTACATTTCGATTATTGACAGTAACTTGTGTTCTTTAATATCTTTTGTTGTTGGTTGTTTTGAAAAAAAATATTTTTCTTAAAGCCTTATATTTGTAGTTTTTTTGTTTTTTGTTTATAAGTTTTCGTTTTGAGGTGCATTTTATCACAACGTTCACCTTAAAAATGAACTTTAGTAACGAATTAATTTTAACCGTAATTATGGGAAAAAAACCTAAAATAATGTTCAGTGAACGACAGACACTCTATTAAAGTTTAAAACAACGGAAAAACACTTATTGGGCAAGATAATGCGTTTGTTACTTTTTATTATGTCAGTGAACTTTAAGGAAGTAAAATGTGATTATATTCCAGAGAATTTAATCTCTTATTAACAACAAATATTACTTTTGTCAAAAATTGTGTTTTAAAGTATAAAATAAAAAATACCTGCGTCGTATAAAAAAAACCTTAAATGAAATAAAGTTTTAGTGTCGTCTTTTTAAAACACAGATTTTTAAAAAAGTACCTTCTTATGAAGCCTATTTAATATAAAGGTAAATAATAAGGTACCTACAAAACCTTTCAAAAGGTACCTTCGAATAAATACCTTTTTAAACACGTGACTTTTATCATCATCTGGCTGGTTCTCCGTACGGCGACCCAAAGGATCTTTTGTTTAACGTTTTTTAAAACCTCTTTTTCCTAACCATAAATCAGGCTACGATAAAGGCAATAACCTTGTTAAATGAAAAACCGCTTATATTTTGCGTTGTGAAATATTCGTTTAAAAGGTTTGGTTTGAAAAAGTACTTTTTTATGAAGATCATTTAAAAAAATAAATTGAAAAAATAAAATAGAAATGAAAGAAAATTAAAAAAGGACTGTTTTACAGTGCATATTTAAAAGTACCTGCTTATAAATGACCTCTTAACACGTACCATTTATTCTGCGTCCATAATCTTTTGACCGAGATAGCGTAATAAAACACTTAAAAGTTACTGAGTTTAATAAGAGAAATTTAGTGATGAGAAAACTCCCATTCTTCAGCTTTGTATCACTTTGTATCTAGAGATGGATCCGCTGATCTCAACTCTGACCAGTAATGCATTTATATTAAAAACGGAGTCGCATGAAGTAAAAAGGATTTAAATAGTCTTTAAGTTCTCGTCCACACTTTGCAACTTTTGTTGCTTAATTTTTGAGTTGGTAGGTGAGAGAGGAAAGACGAGTAGAAACGGGTACACTGTTTCATGTACTTTCAATTCTCTTTTGTTCTACCATTCGTCTAAGCAATCAACGCAGAAATTGTGGACACAAAGTTTTAATGTGTGGATAGGAATTCGATTTCATTAGAAAATTTAAAAAAATTGCAGAAACAAAAATTGCATGTCTGGATGGGGACTAAAAAACAAGAAATTTTTATGTTGTTATTAGGATTATTCATTTTCATAAACACAAAATGATGGCTTTGTTGACAGTTTAAATGAATGATGATGAATAATAATAAAAACCCAACGTTTCGTACAAAATGAATCAAAAATAATGTTGCTGAAGTTGTACTCTGTTCCTTTGTTGACAATTTACGAAATGTTAATGGCAACATGTTTATTAACTGCAAAAAGTTTCTAACAACACAGTTTTTCAAATTTTTTAATAATATCAGCAGCACTTATTTGTGCAGGAGTTTTAATTAACGGTAAACAATGTTGCATACTTATATTCTTTTTAATTCTTGATAATGGCAACACTAGTAAATCGTTAAAATTTTGAAGTAAAATAAATGAATTAATTATCCCACAATTTCGAATAGAGTAGTTGGCTTAAAAGTTATCAATATGTGGCTTAACTTTTCAATGTATAAATCAATATGCTGCTTTAGTTTTAAGTATTGTTATTGATTTATTTAAGTGTTAATATCAGCATGTTACTTCAATTGTAAGTGTTAATATCAACATTTTTCTTTAGTTGTTTAGTATTGTTATCAACATGTTGATTAATTGATTGTTTAACATGTTGATTTATTTTAGTATTAATATTAGCATATTAATATCAAGATGATGCGTTAGCTTTTATTATTTTTATCAACATGTTGCCGTACTTTTTAGTTGTAACATCAACAATTTTCTTTAGTTGTTTAGTATTGTTATCAACATGTTGCTTTACTTTATAGTCTTAACATTAACATGTTGTTTTAGTTTTTAGCACTGCTATTTTTTACTACTGTTTATATTAAAATATTACTTTAGTTCTAAATTTTGTTATCAACATGTTGCTATACTTTTTAAAATGCCTATCAACATGTTGCTTTACTGTTTTTTATTGTTAGAAACATTCAGTTTATATATTTAAAAATTTGACTACTATTTTACATAATTTTTTAATTAAACTCTTCAATTGTTTTTGTTGCCAAAACAAACAAATTTCAACTTTAAACTATAAATAAAGCGTTGAATATTGTTTTGATAGTTTTTAACCGAATTGTGTTCATTTTTAAATTTGAGCAAAAGAGTAAAATAAAATAAAAATAATAAGTCTAAAATATTGTATATTTAAAACTGGTTTTAACTAAAATCATTTTGATTAAGACCTACACTCAAAGCAATTTATTTTGTTTTTTAGCAACTTACTGTCTGCCCGTTCATTATATTGTCTACTTGCAGCCATAAACAACCTATAAAATGGGAAATTTGAAAACAAAAACTAATAAAAAGACCAACAGGTGTTACAAATAATGAAATTTTTTACTTTTATCTTTAAGCAAAACATGCATTTTTTCTGTTTTTTTTTTTTGGCAATTGCAACACAAAATAAAAATTCTTCAAATTTTTAGCAAATTTTATTTTAAAAAATTCCGCAAAGGGTGCGGTATAAAATCATTTAATTTTTTTTGTTAAGAGGAATGTTTGTTTTCTATAATCTAAAAAACACATAAACTTAAAAAAATATTTCGTTAACCCAACTCAACTGAAGTGAAAACTGATTGATTGTTAAGAAAACTAAATTTGATTTTTGGGTTTTATTTGTGTGTTCAATAAAATGTAAAAAATGCAAAAAAACCAAAAAAATCACTTTCGTTTTAGAAGAAAAATAATTAAGAATCAATAAAAAATATGCTATTAAAAAGATATTAAATATTTTTGATGACTTTATTTTATATCACTTTGACGTTTCAAGAAAAAAACGAGAAACCCTGGAAATGTAGACGACGCACTTAAAGGACATTTAAAACTTAAGTGTTTAAAATCAACAATAAAATCAAAGAAATCCATTTATGAGAGTTGGTGCCTTTTCAAAACATTTTTTAACAAACACCCTGATGGCTATTTGCCTGTCTGCATTTCTGTCAGTCTGTCGGAGTTAAACATTTTTAATATTCTTTTAACGAGAATAAAAAAATAAAATTATACCTTTTCGTTGTTGTAGTCTGCAAATAATCATTTGAATTCTACTTTAGTTTGACTCTATATTTAAGTCTGTCGCTCCTTATTTTGAACATTGTTTAGTCAGTGTATCTGTCCATCTATTAGTCTTATATTCTTAGCTGTCTACTTTACAGTCTCGTTTTAACAACTTGACGCTATTGCAAAATGCATTTTTAATGGCTTCATTGCCACTCAATAACTGTTGAAATACGAAACGAAAAAGACACAAGAAATACAACTTTAGAGAAAATAGAACAAGAAATAGAGTTCTTTTTTTTTCTGTTTGTAAATTTATCCTTGAGTTTTGAAAGTCTAAAACAAGGAAATAATGTTGTACTGATAATGTGTTAAATTGATCTTTAGTAATGACGCAAAGAAAATGAAGCCACTTTTAAATTTTAAATATATATAAATAAAACATTTTGAGAAAACTATTTAATTAGTTATTTATTTAGCTTTAATACTTTTTATTTAATTTTAAAAAAATAAAATTTTTATTAAGCTGTATGAAATTTTAATAAGCAAATATCTCAAGCAGCAAACAATGTTACTTTCTTAAGGATATTAAAAATGATAATTTTGCTCTAACTCGTGAAAATGTCAAATTGTTAAAGCGAATAACGGTGTTCTAAAGCTTAACCAGCGACTTCATATCAAATATTAATTTATCTTTAGCAGTAAAAGAACGAATCAGCAACATGTTGCTAAGCCGGACTGCAAAAAATTATACATTTTTGTTGTTAGTACCTTAGGAAAAGATGTCTTGCAATAATTGAACTCCACAAAGCTGAAAAGGAGATATTATTTATTTATCATTTGACTGAGATGAAAATTCAATTGAAGACGGGGGTATTTTGTTACATACTGAATTTGAAGATGTGAATCGTAGCTTGAGAGTAGTGTTATACGGACTTAATAATCATATGATATAACGAAAACGTAAGAAAATTATTTTTGCTAAGCAACATGTTGCCAACAAAAATATTACATTTAATTTTTATTTTAATGCTATTAAAATTCTATTAAAAAGTAGCACTGCGAAATAAAGGTTTATTCCAAAATAAAATGTTTCAGCAACATGTTTTTCAAAATACAAAATATTTCAGGCAACATGTTGACCAAAGCTCGAAATATTTTTGAAAAGTTTTTTTATGTTTTATAGAAGTGGCAATATCAGTAGCAACATGTTGCTTGAAAATTTTTTGATAATTTTATTTTAATTCTCTAGGAATCTTTTTTATATGTAAAAATTAGAGACTCTTTTATTTAATATAATCATATAATGATTAATAATCAATAAAATTTTAGTGCAAATGATATTTTTGTTATTGCTGTCTGTATCTTTCCTTAGAAAATAAAATCTTATCTGCAAACTGTAAGAAATCAGTATTCACTTTCGTAATGGCTTTTCCTAATCAGTACTTCCTGTATTTTGAAGACAAACACATGCATGCAATGGTGGCAAAAGTACATGGTACTGACAATTTAACTACTGTTGATTGTTTTGCTGGCAGCCACATAAAGGGCTTACAAAGCAATTCGCAAGAATACGAACAGAAGTAAGAGGAAAAAATAACAACAACAACCTGTCTAATTTACATCTTTAACAAAACATTATTTAGTTGAATTTTTTTTTTTTTGTTTTTGCTATAACTTTTTCTAAGCTGCTACAAAAGTTTTCAGGCCGCAACATCTTCTCCCTCATTTTGATAACGCGTTTTTGTTATAGCGCTCAATAAAAATAATTGGTAATTTAAAAGCAATTTATGAGCCGCGTCATTTGCAATTACAAAGACAAACGTACAAGTTGCAAACGGAGACCAACGCTTGATGCTGCTGCGGGTTTTTGAAAAGCCAACAAAGTCAAGTGGTGTTTGTTTTCTCCATGGCTTTGTTTGTTTTTTAGTTTTTGTAAATGTGTTTTTTGTTTGTTTTGTTTTGTTTTTTTTTTTTTTTTTGTTTAGCTACAAGAGTCTGAGAGGAAATTTTACAACCACGCCAATAAAGCTACTACGTGCAACTTGTTGCAAACTTCTTATCGACAGTAAATTTGTTTAGTTGTTTGTGTTTTTTTTTTTTTATTTTTTGTGAAAGCTAACATGTTTTAAATGTTGTAGATGTTTGTCTGTGTGTCTTTCTGCCAGTTTGTTAGCTGCTTGTTCACTTGTTGTAACAGCTTCTTGTTGAAATAATTCAACAATTTTTTCTTCAGTTTAAAATCAAAATGCTTTCATAAATGCATTTTTGTTAGTATTCAAAATGCATTTCTTGTTATTTATTTTTTCTACAAATGAATTGTAATGCAAAACAAAAAAAAAAGTTAATTTAAGCACTATTTTCTCACTCGCGTTTTTTGCTTGACAAATGTTTGAAAAAATATATCTTGGCAAACAGCTCAGTTTTTCACTTGATTTAGTTTTTTGTTTTATTTTTTTCTTTTTTATTTCTCAATTTCATTTTTTGCTCATTATCGTTTTAATGCAGCCAACACTCAATACTAATATTTATAATTAAGAGCTTACAAATGTTTGTTAATATTTGTGTGAAATTTTCAAATGGCTTGAATTTCTTTATTGCATCAAATGCAATTTGGCAAATGATTTGACAGTTTAGCAGGCGGATGGAAAAATGTTGAAAAGAAAAACTTTTTAATATTAAGGGAAATTTGTTGGCATCTAAAGGTAAATGTTTTTATGTAAAAACTGGCGTTTAGTTTTATTAAAATTGTTAAAGTGAAAAAATTTTTTTTTTTTTAATTTTTAAAACACAACTGTATACTATTTTTTTCAACAATGAGTCTATTTGATTGAGTAGCACAAAAATTAGTTAAAGTTAAAAACTAAATTAATTTAATAAGCAAGATTATTATGAAAAAAAAATTACAATTTACTTTATGTGAAACATGTTGCTTTAGCGAATTAATAAAATATTAATTAAACGAAGTTTCAATGATCCATTATCCAAGAGGCCATAAAACTCCAATTATTTAGAAAAATTTAAAGCCGGAAACATGTTGCATTAGATAAGGAACATTAGGAAACTGTTTATCAACATGTTAAAAATATTAAATACTCTTTTAATATAGTGTTTACAAAATGTAAAATTCAAATTATTATTTCTAAAATTAATTTAATTTATTATTATTATTTAATTCTTCTTAATAATTCAATATTTTAAATCCATATGCAAAGTTTTAGACTTATTTTCACTAAAGTACGAATTTGCTTAATTGCAACAATGTTGACAACAATTTAATTCGTCTCTTAATGCATACAGTGACTAACAAAACATAACATAAGCTATTGTATATAAAGTAAAGATAATTTTAAGTATAAAACTTATAAGAAATTATTTGGGACAACATAAATTAGAAAATATCTATGCTTTAACATTACTTATTGTTGTTAGCAACATGTTGCTCATGACAGTGTCTCTATAAATTTCGTTTCTTTAAAATAGTTTTTCTTTATGATTGATATTGAAAACAACATATTAGAAATATTAAAAGCTTTCTTACGACTAAAAAATATTTAAAAAAAATCCGTGGCTCGTCTTTTCTTTACTACTCGAAAATAATCGTGATGTCACCAACCACTTTTTTCTATACAGTCTTTTATTGATTAAATAAAATTAAACATTTCCTGGGTTTATTTTAGGACTTTTAATCATCCCAGTTATTCTGGAAATATTCGACAAAATTCACAATGTAGTTTTACGTAATCGATAATTTTAAAATTTTAATTTTACATAAAAAATACAATTTTAAATATCGGTACCCCAACACTATAAAACAATTCAGGGATGTAATATAGCAATTTGTTTTGAACCGATAAATAACTGTAAAATACCAGACAGAACTATAAATGTATTTTACATTAGTGAATCCACCCAAAAAAATACTAGATATAAAATAAATTTTCATCGCTATTGGCATAATGAACTTAAGGAAATAAGAAATGTCCCCGTTTAATTCACTCGTATCGATCTGAATTTTGAAGTATTATATCAGCAATGTTATCTCTAGATTTAGGTCTAATTTTCTGTTAAATAGACAAAAAAGGTTATTTTGATGATTATCCAAAACACAACTATGAAAAATCGCCTAGTAAATTCGCTGAACAGGAAAAAAAATAACCTAAACAAATTATTTCTTTATCATTAAAATTAATATTTACAATTTTTTCAGAATGAGTATTCCGCAACATGTTGCTACCAACATGTTAATAAAACATAATGTTGCTAAAAAAAAACTTTCATTTTAATTTTTTTAAATATTTTTATTGAAATATATATTTTATCTCGCTCAAAATACAAAATTAAATGGTTCAGCATTTAAGTCTTGATTTATTGGTTCATACTTGTGTTTAATTGCCATATTGAAATTTAAAACTCATTAACTACTAATTACTACCAAATACCAAAAGCATTGGATTAATACTCGTAAGATAATCAGTTTAGCTACTACATAATTTTAATACATAAATAAACATCATTTTTCATTTTTAAGTTACAAAATACTTTACTTAATAGGAATTAAACATTTTGGCTTGTTGTGCTTCTGCAACCACATTTTATCTCTAACTTTATAAAAATGTTTATCTTAATATGTTGCCTTAGCGTTTTCACTATTTAACCGTTTGGCATCCATCAACTTCAAGCCAACAAAGTAGTTTTTTTTTTTAAATAGTGGATGAATGGCGCATGTTCAACAAAAATAATTAAAATTTTTTTCAATTAAAAGTAATTTAGCAAAATATTAAAAAATTAAAAACAAAGACTGAAAAAGCATAAACAGTTTATGTTTAGATTTTTATACCGGTTTGTTTTGAACAATTGCAATCGCAAACAATGAAAGTTTAGGGAAACACAAAATTTAATATTCTTGTTTTCGTATATGGAGCATAAATTAAATAGCTTGAATGATAAATCAAAATTATTTTTGATGTACTTGCATACATATGTATGTATATTTATTTGAAAAAAATAAAAATAAAAAAATATTATGCAACATTTCTAATATTATTTTTTTAATTTCAGAAATTCTTACAAAGAGATCCATTAGTTAACACGACAAATAAATTTAGTATGGTTACTGCAGCTTTGTGTTGAGAATATTGGCTTTTGTGTTCTTTTTTTTACTAAATAAAATTCTTATTTAGTCAATTAAATTTAATACGCTCTAAATTATGCAAAAATCTATTGATGAACTAATACTATCCAAGTACTTGGATGTTGTTAATCTTAGCAACATGTTTCTGTGAAAACAATGCATAAATTTTCTACATTTAAATTAATATTCTTTGGCCACATTAAACTTTAAATTTTTTACATTTTGTTTTTTGTAGTCAAAATTTTTTAAACAAAAATGTTTTTAACTTCCATCAGGCTAAAATTAGTTTAAAAGCTTAAGTTTACCTTAACCATGCAAAAGCTTAAAGTAATAAAAATAAATTAACAATATATTTATGCAACATATTTTGAAAACATGTGTATGAAATTTTTAGAAAAAAATTTAAGTCAATATTACGCCAGTAAATAATTCTTAGCAACATGTTGCTAAGTTTTTTGCTTTGATAAAAAATGTTGCTGATTCTAAAATAAAGAGGATAAATATTGTTGAAGTAATATAAAATGGAAAGATCCTCAGCAAAAAATATATTTTTAAAACTTCCATTAAATAAAGCAATTCCTATCAACATTCGAAATCTTTTCAGATCATCTTAGGCCAATTCTATATAATACAAAATTTACTTGTTATTTTGTGCAAGGTTACACATTTTCTAATTTTAAGTAGTAATTTCTTACACTTACAAAACATGTGACAGCTACAAAAGCATAAACATATTCGCAAAATTATATAAAAATTTATAAACATAAATATTATGTTGCTAATCTTTGTGATTGTATTAAAAAATGTTGCTTAAAAAAGCAGCCTTGCATTTTTAAGTCTAGTTTAATGAAGCGACATGTTGCTTAAAAAGTTTAACTGTATTACCAAATATGTTGCTAGCAACTTATTCATTAACAAATAATTTTACTTTTTATTTTTAATTCTAGTCAAGTCAATTTTGATTTGTATTATTTTAGTGTTTTTTTTTTGTGTAATCTTTGAAGCCATAAATCTGGTAATAAATTTCTGAAACAAAAACTGGAAACTCTAAGGTTTCAATGTGACATTAAATTTTTGTTTTTTTTTTGATTTTTAAATGTAGACAGAGAAATTTATTTGGCAACATTTAATGCACTTAAGAAATTAGTTTACGTTTGAACATTTTTTCGAACGCATTAATATCAACTAATTTACAAAGAGATAAGTAGACTTTCGCTACTGGTATCTTAAGTAGCAAAGACAGCTGTCAAAGTGACATGTAGCGATACTTGTATTGAACAAAAATAATACATTTGCGTTAATGTAAGTCATGTCTGGATTTAAACAAAAAAAATGTAATTTTGTGTTTTTTTAAGATTAAAATTTCTTTTTCTAATGGTATCGTTAAGACAATTTTATCTTTGTAATGTTTTTATGATATTTTTCATAATATTTGGAACTTTGGCTTTAACTTACCCGTACAAAACAAAACGGCAAACCATCTGTGGTATCTGTTGCATTTGTATTAATGTTACTGCTGTCGCTGCTGTTGTTGCTGCTTAATGTGCTCATGCCACTGCTATTGGCCGTATCAATACTTGAAGTGGTTGTATCCATTTTATTTGTTTGTATTTATTTCTTCGTTTTGTTGCAAGTTGTTTATGAAACAAAATAAGAAAAAGTTGTGAAGTGACTGGTTGCAAGAGTAAAAGTTTATAGCCAGAAATTATTTAATTAATAAAATTGTGAAATCAAAAGCAAAAGCAGAGTATTAATTTCGTTTTTTATTTTCGAACAGCATTTAAAACGTTCTATTATTATTTTTTTAATTCTTAAATTTTTTATTTCCTTATGTTTGTTGTTGTTGTTTTTTAAGTAGCACTCAGTTGTTTAAATATAATTACACTTATTCAATTCTTAATCTTGTTAAAACACGGAAATTGTAAAACACAATAATTTTTTCAACCATATTTTTCTTTGAATCAGTTTTTTTTCTTTTTTGTTATTTTTGTGGATTTTACCTGTAAACAAACACTTGTTTTGTATTTTAAATTTCTTCTTTTAATTCACTTATTTTTGGTTTTAAAAATTGTTGTTTATTTTTATGTTTATTTTTTTATTTTTTGTGTATTTATTTATTTATTAATGGAAAAGAAAGTATGTCGTGGTGCATTGTGGTCTGACACAGCAGTTAGAGAAGAAGAAACTCCTCCCCAACATTTTTTTTTTTTTTTTTGGTATTTTCACTTAAGTCGTATATTTTATAGGTTTTTTATGTTGATTTATTTTTTCGATGATATAATTCTGTAACGATAAAGCAAAAAATGCAAATTAATCTTGAGCCTCAGAAATATTACGTTTTAAATTAACTTTAAGTCAGATTTTAACATAAATTAGTTACATTTGGAAGAAAGAATGAAAAAAGAAAGAAGAAAAACAAGAAAATAATTTCCTACGGTTTTCATTTTAATGTAAATTCCATATAAATTCAATGATTAATTAATAATTAGCTGACAGGGAGGCTTTTTTTGTGAAACCGCCTGATTTACGTTGTTGCTGCTTTTATTTATTTTTTTTTTTTAATTTTTAGAATATAAAATTCTTTTTAATAATAATTGATTGCTAAAGGTACATTAATTGGATATACTTGTTTTCTATTTATTTTTTAGTTGTAAGACGCTTGTGTTAGAATGCCGGCACTTTCTAAAAAGAATACTAAAAGTATGGCTTAAGCATGGTATTCTAATTATCTTTTCATGCAAAATGATGTCAAAGGTTTAGTAGTAAAAAAAACATTTCAAAATAATGCTTCTGTTGTACCCTGTTCATTTTGTGAAAAGTTACGAAATGTTACTAACAACATGTTTTTGTCAAAAGCAAAATGTTGCCAGCAACATATTTTCCACCTGTAAAATAAAATGTAAATAAAATGAGCTGAATTTTATTTTACATGGTATTATTACCAAAAGAAAAAATGTTACATATTTAAGGCCAATGCAAACCATATTCTACTTCTTAATTATAAGTTTTGACGAATTTTTCAAGAAAAATAAAGTTGCTTAATAATTTTTACTAAAAATTTATAGTTTAAAAAAGTCTATCTGGCGGTCATAAATATTGCAAAGCAAAACTATGAATGTTTCAAAAGAACAATGTCATAGTCTCTGTAAAAATATATGCTTGCGGTAAACAAATAATGGTTGTTTTAAAATAACGCCATAGTCAGGGTAAACCAAATTTTTTTATATTATTTTTATTATTATTCAAACAAATTCCTTCATTATCCGTTTTTTGTATAAATGGATGAAACCACAATATAGTGCAACTCTGTTGGCTTTCACATTAAAGGCTGCCATTAAAATGCTAAGTTTCCTAAATTAAATTTTAGATTTCAAACAGCGTTGCCGCTTTGGTCCAATCGGACCAAACTTGGTAGTTTTTCGTTTTTAAAAAACAGTTTGGTAGTTTGGTTGGTTTGTTGTATTTTTTAAAAATTTTTGGTAGGTTTTCCTCCTGTAGCAAATTTTTAGCAATAGTAAATTTTTTACCTTAAAAATTCAGAACATAAAATAAAAAAATGTAACTTTGAATTAAATAAACAATAACCGTGAATAGTTTTACCACTGTTTTCAAAAACTGTTTTAGGTGTAATAAAAAACATCTCTGCTTTTTTGCATAAAGATGATTAAAGCTATAACCATCTCTGGTTTAAGAAACGCGAACAATATTATGAAATTGAAATTAACAATATCTTTGAGTGAAGTCTTATTTACAAGTGTTTGTATTAAAAAAATTAACAGACAAAATGGAAAAGTAAGTAAACTTTTTTAATTGTATATATGTACCTATTAACTACATAAATATTTACTAATATTGCATGTAAAGAAACAGTCAAAAAAATTTAGAACCGAATGGTTGAGCGAATTTGATTGGCTCCAGGAAAGGGATGGGTGTTCATTCTGCATAATATGCTCTAAAACTATTTTAAATCATAACACCCATCTTAAAAATCACCAAAAGACAAATTTCCACCTCAACAATTACGGAAAAAACCAAGTGAGTATAACAGAGTTTATGTGCAAGAAACGCATTTTTAAATTTTTGGTAGGCTGTGAACGATTTTGGTAGGATTATTGAAAATTATTGGTAGGAAGTCAATTTCTTGTGTGGCAACGCTGATTTCAAATATATCGGTAAATATTTAGCAAAACCATAATATTTTTATTAAAAAATTTTCCACAACATTTTAAAATGAAAATAAAGAACAGAGGGGACGGGGGGATGGGTAGCTGGAATAAATACGTATTTCACTACAGGCTTAAGATAGAATATCAGGACAACTTTATTTAATTTTTCAGAAAAGCCAAAAATATTTATCTTTAAGTAAAGAACTACATCGACAAAATGAGAATTATACAAACTGCTGCAAAAACTTGTTTTGTTGTTGTTTGATTGTTGTTAAGAAGGAAGTATGATAAAAGAAATAAAATGCGTTTATTGCTAAGCCGGCGTTTATCAAAAAGCAAGAACTAACAAAAGCCCCGATTATTAAAAATAATAACAAAAGAATATTCCTCGTACTATTACTTAAAAAATTTGCTATTTAAATAGATTATGTTTATGGTGTACACAAGCTAAGGCAGATAAATACGAGAAATGCTGATGAAGGATGTAGCGATCTAGAAATTGCTGCATTACAGTCTGCTGGTATTTAATTTTGAAAATTTAATTTTTAACAATTTTTTAAATAATTTTTTTTGCTTAGTAAATTTAGAAATTAAATTATATACGAACTTGAGCCGGAATAAAAGTATTCATTTAGTTGTAATTATTTATATATATTGAAATTTTAAATTAAAAAAAGTATAATTTGCTTAATCACGGAAAGTGAAATATGAAGTATTTATTTTAGATTTTAATTTGATTCATAATTTGTTTGGCTTGTCTCCATCCAGCCAGTATTTATAAGAGGAAATTCAAGAAAAAAAGCTGGATAATGCTTAAAGTAACAAACTAAATCTAAAAGTAATCTGCGTCTAAATAAGAAAATAAATATTCCACCATCTTTTTTCCCATTTTTTTCATTAATTTAAATTAATTACAAATCTGGAGGCTTTTAATGAACTTAACCTTTTTTATTTATCCCACACCAGCCTTTAACAGAAATGAATCCAAACACTAAAAAAAATGAAAATAAATAAGCGTGTGAAAATGGAAGTATTTGTTACCCTTCCCCAAAAACCACAAGATAGAAATTGTATTAATACAAAAGTTTTAAAGAAAATACAAGAGACCTTAAAACTATTAAAAATAAAAACAACCACAACGAAAACAAAAACAACAACACCAACAGCAAGAAAACAATCTAATGGCTTAAGAGTTAAATAAAAAAAAACAACTCAAAACAAAAATCCATTTAACAGATCACAGAAAAAGAGTTTTTATAAATATTCCACCATGAAATTGTTAAACCAAAATGCTTGTAATGACAAAAAAAAACTGATTAAGAGTGAAACGTATTAGATTTATTAAAGCAATATAAAAATATTAAAATCCTGCGTAATTGACTTTTAACCAGCTGCTGTTCAATTTTAAAAATCATTAGTTTTTTTAAGCCGGCTTATCAACATGTTGCTAGCAACATTTGTTAACTTATTTTCCCAACAATATTTCATTATTATTTCATTGTAATTTAAATCAATTTTCAGTGTTTACTTAAAACATTCCTTACCAAATTTTTTGTAAACAAAGTTGAACTAAATAGTTCTTCATTTGCTTTTGAGCATTCTTTAGCGAGATTAAAAAAAGGTCTACTAGTAACACTAATGACTATCATTAATTTAAATAAATATTAAGGTTTTTGTTGATAAAGAACACAAGATAAACTGTTGTTGTTTATTTACTTTATTGTTAAGAGAATAAAATGATAAAATTGTTTTTTAGCCAGATTTGAGTCATTAAAAGGAAGACAAATGTTTTCAATTTTTATTTAACTTCCATTACTTAGAAAAAATATGAAATCATTTGAAAATTAATTTTTAATTTCGCATTTCAACGAAACCTTAAATATCTGCTTTTAATTACCTGCTCAAAGTCAAAATTATCTTAAACAGAAAATCTTCACACGCAAACGAAATAAAAAAATAGATTTTTAGAAATTCCAAACAAATTCAAATTTTATGATGTTGGTTGTATAAATATTTCGCACTTTTTTATTTAAACTGTTTATCAAAAAAAAAGTGGAAATAAAATATTTTTAACAAAACAAAATCTTTACACAAAACATTGAAGTTTATAAATTTGTGAGGGTTTTTTATGTTATTTAATCAGGTAAAAGAAATAAATGTGACTGTCATAACCAAAATATAATCTGAAATATTTCCCGGGAATTCAAAGGACAGTAGAGAATATTATTTTAAAAATATTGACACTGTCGAACTCGACATGAAAAAAATATAAGAGTTCTCTTAGTTTGATTTATTAGACTTTTAAGTGGCATTTGCTTTATTGCTTGATTTTACATTAAAATTTTATATATTTTTTTTTTTGGGTTAAATAACACCCTTTTAGTTTCTACAATAAATGTATTTTCCTGCTCTCTGCAAAAAGTGATTATTCACAATAAAAAAACATGGTTAAGGTGACCATAATCTTATAGCACTTATAGACTGTAATTAAGTTATATGGTTGTGTTGAAATCATATTATTATTATTATTATTTTTAATAGAAACAATAATCACAATAATAAACATAAAAATAACATTGTTGAATATAACCATATTTATGAGTGAAGTATAAAAATATTACTGCCTAAAATGATCATAATAAAACAAACAAGTAAGAGTGCTATATTCGGCTATGCCAAGTCTTATATACCCTTCATCATCTATGTAAATCTAGTTTAGTGAAGTAACTCCCATAAAAAAGCAAATATTGGGTTGACAGAGAATTAAAAAATGAAAAAAAAAATGCCATGCATTATATTATTTTACATAAAAATGCCACCGGCTCTTAATGGGTTAAGCACTTTTAAAAAATTTTAGTATTTCCTTAAGATCTCTTCAAAAGCATTAAAATGATACCCATATTGATACATCAAAAATTTTTAAATTTCAGAGCCCCGTAACTCGGAAAATATGAGTAAGCACCAATTTTTTCACTTGATGTTTTTTTTCTTATTTTTTAATTCTCTATCGCCCCATATATTTATTTTTTGATTGGAATTACTTTATTGTTTCAAATGACATGAAAAAATTAGAGGTAGGGGTGGTGTTTTGCCTGATGCCTCGAAGAACATGGACCGATCTTACTTTTTTCCAACAGCACCTCTTTCGACACTATGTCTAATCGATTGGAGTATTTAAATTTTTGTTAAAATCAAGACCGACAGACGGACTTCGCTATGCATAAGAATTCAGAATACATACACTTTTGGGTCGGAAATGGATATTGTAGAAATTACAAATGCAATGGTAAACTTCGTTAAATTTTTCCAATTTTTGTGGTGAAGGATATAAAAATATTTAAAGACATAAAATCTTTTTATTAATTTGTTATTATTTATATATTCAAGACTTTAATTAATTTTTTTTTTTTGCCATTTTTTAGTTATGTATTCATTTTTAATAAATTAATTTATTTAATTCGGCTTAAGTTAGCGTTGATCTTAATTATTAAAAAGAAAAATTATTCAAAAATGTTTCTATTGATTTTTGTGTTAAAGAAAACAAGAAAAATTGGACACCAGCAGAATGTAATACAGGTTTTTAGGGTTCGGTTACATCCGTCATCAGCACTCTTCGCATCTATCTACTTAAGGTTGTTTGCGTTGTAAACATCATTAATTAAAATAACTTATTTTGTAACTTAGAACGTGAGAAATATTCATAATCAGTCAACATTAATTTCTCGTTGTTCTCTCTGCATGTAAAACATTTAAAACTTTTTGTGTGCAATGAATCCCATAATTATAAAATGTTTATAAAAACTTCTTTTTCGTGAAAATGGAGCCAATTTGTTTACTGCAATCATAAATTGCTAAAGCGAACATAATATGGTTCTCATAACCGTACCATCACGTTGTTTTTTCTCTAAGCGAATAATTAGAAAATACGATCTTAAGCCTTGTAAAAACTCTCCAATTAATTACGATGGAATAGTCTAAAATGTTGCCAGATTTTTGTTATTATTTTGGTTTCAAGATTGAGATATTGCTTAAAATGTACAACATTTTTCTTAACTGAAAAAGAAGAGGTAAAAGAGAATGGCAACTAAATAGATCTCCACAAATTATAAACAGACCTAAAGAGTGTTCGAAGTGGTTTATTTACAGTGGCCTGCAAGCGGAAGCCTCAAAATACCTGTTTAGAACGGAGAAGAGTTTATATTGAGAAATACATTTTTTTCGTAATTTAATTTATCGACTGAGTTTCCACCAGTCGATATTGCAACAGCATTCCTCTTTGATTTACCTAGAAGGCAACTGTTTATTTAAGCTCATTATAGGACCCTGTAATTTATGAATTAATTAGAAACTCTGACATTTAGCATTTAAAATAATTATTTCTTGCGCCTTTAGTACTCTGCTCTGCAATAAAAAATTTTCCTTGTTGTTGTGATACCTAAGCTTGGAAAAGATCACAAATAAATAATCATACTGGCTTCTAGGCTTTTTATGAACGTTTCAAAACTCATTAAGAAGTTATTAAATTTATAAGCTGAACATGTTTTTTAGCGAGAAAGGATGTTTACCGAATCACAAATTAGTTTATCAACATCTCTCAAGCTTTTGAAAAAATTTTGCTTTAAGACTTATTATTCAAATAAAAGTAAAAATTGCAGATTTTTTTTAAGTTTTGAGAAAACTAAATTTAAATGATTTATATAAAAAGAATATTTTTAAAATATGTCTTAAACAATTTAAGTCGGAATTTCCCTCCAAAATTCACATGAACAAGTGGTTAAAGGAATTGAGAATAAAGGTACATAATAAGAAAAATGAGCTCAGGAAACATTTACAGTGCGTAGAGAACCTTTTTTTCTTTTTGATAAAATATCAAAAATTTTCAGCTCTCTAAACTAAGAACAACCAAATAATGATAAATGCAAGTTAAATGATAGATTTGCCCGTATTTTGACAGTAAATGGTTGGCAGCCTTGAAAAAACAACTGTTTGACAGCTGAGAGTTTAGGGTTAATAAAAATAGAGCATTCTACAATTTTGTTTTCTTATTGAAAATATAACAAAAAATAATAGAAGTTTAAAAAAGTTCATCTTAAGCAATTAAGTACGGTTTCATATTAATTGCCAAATTAGCGAGTTTGTCAAATAACAAATGCAACTACTACATGTCACTTTATGGTACAGCTGTTGGGTTGGAGTCGTCATTGGGCAAAGCAATTACTGTTACTTAGGCTTGAGTAGTTTATATACGAACTACTGCAATTGAACTATTCCATTGCTTGAACTAAATGAACTAGTTCTAATTTATATGCCTTCCTAGTTCAATTTAGAACTGTGCTTTGGGTTTGAACTAGTGCATGATGGTTTAAATTGCTCGTATCTTTCATTGTTCACTGATTCTTCCACTATTAATGAACAAATTTAAATATAATTTAAAAAGATAGTTACTTTTTGCCGTTATTCCTGGTACAACGAAAGAATATATTAGAAATTAAATGAAGATAAATTTTATTATGCTATTACCTAATCGATGTGTTGCTTGTAAAATATATAGAACAGACTTGACTGGCAGCAGTGTTTGTTAAGATTTGAACAAAACTGCGAAAGTACATTTAAACGAAACGAGCCGTGAACTAAACAGATATTTTGAACAAAAAGATCATCTGAACTAAACTAGTTTTGAACTAAAAAGACATATTGAACTAAAAATTGAACTGGTATATTTTGAGACCTTGAACGAAAATGAGCTGTCACTAAAATGAACTAAATGTCACAAGTCTACTGTTACTGGTGCTCGATACCGCGATATAATCAAACAATTCTTACTGCTGAAATTGGATGCCTTCGTTATGGCCAATATAAGTTACTGTATTTAACATTTTGGGATCACTTTCGGTGATCAGAATGAGCTCCATAGATTGTGTGCTTAAACACAATTAGATTTCTTTTTATGCGGCTATTTTAAGTCAAAGGTTTTTGTCAACAAGTCCACAATTAAACGCTGCATCAGCGCACACATTCAAGCCTAGGAATCATAAAAAACTTTAAAGAAAGAGTGCGTATGTGCCCAGCATAACCGTGTAGGCTATTTGGCTGATATATTATTCCACAAGAAAAAAACTGTCACATTGTCTAAAATTTTGCTTTGAGCTTAACTTGTGAGCCATGCACTTCATATCAAATTTGCATGTGGAGGTTATTGTTCCGCTGTCCTACAACTGAATGCAATATTTGCAATTCAGTTAGAAATTAAATTTTAATTTTAATACAGCTTACAATTTACACACACACACATACATTCCAACAGAAGTATTTTTTGGTAGCATTTACATAACTTTTTATAAAGCAAACTTTCCTTAAACTGCTTCAGTTTTTACTTTTGTTAAATTTTATTTGCCAAGAAATTTTAAACCAAATTTAGTTGGGAAGAAAAACAAACAAATCTGAAAATGGTGCCAACAATATTTGTTTCCTGAATTGTTATTTTTTTTTAATTTTATTATTATTTAAATACTCTACTGCGAGCAGTTTAAAAGCTGATTTTTTTTAAAGTATAAACGATTACGAGCGAGCAAATATTTGTGAATGTACAATAACAACAGCAACAAGTAAGATTGTAAATAAAAAAACTGTTGATATCTTATCTAAAAAAAATTGCAATTTGTATCAACAACAACGGCAACAGCAACAGCAACAGCAAAAAATAAATAAACAAGCAACCTGCTCATTTTAAAGATTTCATAAAAAATTTACAAACTTATTTTTTTAATCAAACAAGAAAATATTTTTATTTATAATTATTATTTTACATTGGAGTAATAAAAAGTGATGAGATTTTAGGCTAAGGTATTTACATATATATTTGATTAGATACGCCCATTCAGTTTTTTTAAGCAATTTTGATAAATTTACAAACCGTCATACAGTAAGCAATTTGGTAAAAATGAAAATAATTCCGCAGTTTCTAAACGTCAATCAAAAAGAACAACAAAAAATATTTGAGAATAGTTAAGGTTTCCGCTAAAAAATTGAAATATTGAAGAAAACCCATATGGTAAGCAAGTTTTCTTAGAGCTATCGCCAACATTTCAAGTTTTCAGAGTCAGAGAAAAATACAAATATGACATTGATTTTAGATATTAATACACCTGAGGTGTGCTACTGTAAAGCATTGTGGCACCGTCTTCCGAAATGCCATAAGGTGTCAATTTTTACGAAACAGGAAAAACACACCGCTCAGTATATTCATATGACTGTAGTAATTAAATAAGTACGATTAAATAGTTGTTTGGATCCTAGAGCCTTATGGAGTGCTAAAGGCGCCCTTTATTTCTTCCTGGTGGTGAACGGAAGTGGGCTTCTAAGAAGGTTACTGACTAAATACCATTACTTTAACTTCATAACTTTTTTTTAGAATTTTTCTTTTATTCTTCATGTTTTTTATACTAGATTTGTGTCATAAAGTACACTTTAATGACCGCTCATTTTAGTTTAAAGTTAAAAAATGACCTAATTCAATTTTAAGTTCAATATGTAGCTCGTTTAGTTCAATTGTTCTTTCGCAGTTTTGTTCACATTTTAACAAAAAATAATTACTATTGTAGCTCCAAGTCTGGGAACACTCTATTTGACTAACAACAGCTGCCAGTGAAATCTATTCTATCTATTTTATTAGCAACACATCAGTTAAGTAAAATGCATTTATTAATTATAAAATTTATATTAATTTCTTTTATTTCGTGAATCAAGGCGAAATGTAAGTAACTGTCGTTGTAAATTATGTCACACAGTTTCATTAATAATATCAGAAACAATGAACAACGAAAAATGAATGTACATGCAATTTAGCCCATCATGTTGTAGTTCAAACACAAAGCATAGTTCAAAACTGATTTCGGTAGAAGTACAAATTTAATATAGCTGTGTCGTTCGCAAACGAACGGGTTAAATTGACCGAATCAAACAAGTGAAGGGAATAATCCGGTCATTTAAATTTGGTCTTTTCGTTCAATTGTGTACGGGTTAAAGTGAACGGATGACTTAATTGAACGAAATGAGCCAGATATTTGACCGGCTCCTTTCGTTCAAATTGACCGATTGACCGAAAAAGACCGGTCACTGAAACGAACGACCGGGCACATGTCTAAAATTTAAACTAGTTCATTTACTTGAAGCAATGAAATAGTTCAATTGAAATACTCTTGAAAATTTTTGATAGCAAATTTTGACTTTGCAATTTTGAATAAAATCGGCCTGGCATATTTTGACGTTTCTTTTTTTATTTTTGGCTCATTTTAAGTCAAATATTAAAATGAAACTCTAAGCGAAATATTTAATAAAAAAAAAAAGGTCAAAAATTCCCCGAAAACTTGCAGTTACTAATTATCTGAAAAATGGCATCGTGTAAATTTGTTCTTAGTATCGCATGCTTCACTACACTTCTTTTTCTTTTCTTCAATAAAAAAAAAATATAGATGCAACTGAGTTCATTAAAAGTTACATGATCTAAATCGGATGATAAGCAGAAAAACTCTTAAAAATATGACATTGTAAAAATTACGTTAAGTGCGGTTCAAGTTAAATCAATTACAAAATTCTTAACTCAAGAACGGACCCCAAAGTTTTACCCTTTGGCCTTGGCAAGATTTTGCGGGAGATTATTGAAGAGATAGAATGTCCCGCTCCAAACTAACAATCGACAGCCGAATGTTTATTTAAATGGCAAGTAAAGTGCTTCGCAAAAACAAACTGACAACTAGAAATCGTTAAGGAGCCAAGATAAATTAAAAAGGACTCTAGACTTTTTCAAGAAAGAAAGAAATTTTTAAACTCACAACTAGTTTTCGAAATATATAGAAAATTATTCTGTATACTTTAGCACAATGGGACCGATCGAAAAGACGCAAAAGATAAATTAAAGGCAAAGTTATTGTTTTCAATACAAAACTCAAAAGTAGTTATTAATTGTTATTATTTTGATTGATTCTTTTTAAAAATTTCAAAAAGTTTGATAACTCATCAGTCAAGAATGAAAGAAATATTTTAATGCTTAATAACAAAATTCAATTTGTTAAATGTCTTGTAGGAAGAATTATTATTGTTATTTTTTTTTATAAAAAACTAATAACTGCGCAGATAATAAATTTAGGTTTTTTTTATTAATTGTGATGAAATAATTTTAGCAAAATAAGTAGTGTTTTTGTCTTGTACAAAATTATAAACCCAAAATAATTCCACTCGTCATTACTAATTTCCAAAAAATTTTGATTTTTTTTCTTTTTTCTTATAAGCATTATGTTCTTTACTTTTGTATTAAATAGATCTTTTTTTAATTTAATTAAATTAATTAAACAAATCTCTTGGGTTTGAAGAAATAATAAGCAAAAGAAAAAATATTTATTACATTCACAAACTATTGTAAATTCTATGTTGTATCAAGTTTTTATTCTATTCTTAAATTTCGAAAAAAAACGTCAGGAATTTTAAAATACAACTTAATCTAAAAAAATAAAGAATACGATTTAAAGAAAAAAAAACTACCAAAAAATATATATTGAAAAATAGGAATATTTTTACCTTATAAACTTCCTCCTACGAAATTCGGTAAACATATAAGCAAATTTTGTAGATGTTGAAAGATATATTTACTTACGAGTTACGACCAACATTTGTACAACTATAGAAGAGTCTGACGACTTATCACACTTACAACAGGCTGTGAATTGAATCAATATTCTCACAAAGTTCAAAAGTTCATAATATTTTAAACACATCGAAAAGCCTTAATAAATTTTTACTAGATTTTTACAATATCCATTTCCGAAGCCCGTCTGTCCGTCCGTGTTCATGTTGAAATCAACTTTGCCAAGGCACTAGATGAGCAAGAGAAAATTAAAATCGATCAGACATAGTTTCGAAAATTTTTCTATTGAAACTCAGCAAGATCGGTGCATGTTTTTCGAGGCAGTGCGCAAAATACCACGCCTGCCTCTAATTTTAATGTTGCTTATTTTAAATTTGTGGCCGTAGAACTCAATTATTTTTGAATCGATTTTGAAATTTTTTTCTTTATTTAAAAGTTTATACGTTTTAAAAACAGCTCAGAAGTTTAAAAATTAAAGGGTGTACCCATACAACATACATGTTTTTTTACGTGCATTATATACCGTAAAACTAAAGAAAATGCATCACTATAGCTCCCAACAGCAAAAATTTATAAAAAACAAAATCTAAAAATTAAAGGGTGCCCCCATAAGTCGCGCAAACTGACTTTTATGGGCCAATCTTTTAAAGTATTATAGATAAACGCTTGAAAATCGAACAAAATGTCGATTACTATAACCGTTATAACAACAAGTATAAATATTCAAAATTTTAAATTAAAGGGTGTCCCAATAGTTCATTTAGTTTGGTGTATATGTTTATACTTTGAACAGTTGTAGACAAACGAATGAAATTTGCAAATAACCTGTATTAAGTCCGCTCTAACAACAGGTATAAAATTTTGGAAATTAAAGGGTGTCCCAACAGTTAATGCAATTTGATGTTAGTAAACAAACCAACTTAAATTTACAAGGAACATGCATTAATAAGTCCACTATGCAAACAAGTGTACAATTTAAATTTAGAAATTAAAGGGTGTTCCTATAATTGACATAATTTGAACTATATTGGCCTATCTTTTGAACTGTTATATACAAACATTTTAAAATTATACAGAATGTCCACTACTTTGTGCGGTATAAATATTAAAAAATATAAATTAAAGAGTGTTTCAATAGTTGATATAATTTGACGTACATATATGGCCAAACTGTTGAAATGTTATAGAAATTTACAAAGAATCAATTATAAAAATTGAATATGGAATGGGTACCCCTATAGTTGATTTGATTTGAAGTATATTGCCGAATTGTTGAACAGTTTTAGACATGCGGTTGAAATTTACAAGGGTCTTTAGTTCTTAATCCGTTAAAATAGAAAGCATGCAATTTCGATTTGAAAATTAAAGGGTGTCCCAATATTTATTGTAATTCGATGTATTTTGTTAAACAGGAATACAAACGAAAGTTGATGAGACAACAATCCCAGCCAAAACTTAAAATTTTCGACGCTTTTATTGAACAGAAAAATTTAAAGGTGAGAAAGAAATTCTTATAACGATTTATACGTACATGTAAATATATGGTGCATATATATACGAGGGCTGCTATATATATTTCTGGCCTGGCAACACTGAGTGCTGCCAAGTGCAATCTGACATTTCCATTGGAAAGTTTGTCATTTTTAAGCATATTTGTGTGGTTTACTGACTTGAAAAAATTAATACAGAAAAAAATGGAATTAACTCGTGAACATTTTCGTGCCATCATTTTTCACAACTTTCGACGTGGATTATCACGACAAGAGTGCATTGATGAACTTAAATCTTTGTATGCCGATGAAGCACCATCCTATAGCACTGTGAAAAATTGGTATAATGAATTTAATCGTGGCCGAAGCTCGCTCAAAGACGAATTCCGTGAAGGTCGTCCAAAAACGGCTGTTGTGCCAGAGAACATTGACGCCGTGCGTGAACTCATAATGCAAGATCGACATGCGTCGTACCGAGAGATAGAGACACCCTTGGACATTTCTTCCACCAGCATACATTCGATACTGCATGAATACCTGGCCGTAAAAAAGGTTTGTTCTCGGTGGATCCCGCACAATTTGAAAGTCGCTCAAAAAAAGGCTCGTGTCGATTGGTGCAAAGAAATGTTGCAAAAATACGATTGCCGTGCTTCAAAAGACGTTTATAAGATCGTCACAGGTGACGAATCATGGATCTATGCGTATGAGCCCGAAACGAAACAACAGTCGACCGTGTGGGTCTTTAAAGACGAGCAAAATCCAACGAAAGTTGTTCGTGGAAGAAGCACTTCGAAGCAAATGGTCGCCTGTTTCTTCGGCAAAACTGGTCATGTGGCGACTGTTCCGCTTGAGCAACGTAGGACGGTAACTTCTGAGTGGTACACTACAATTTGTTTGCCTGAAATCATCGGAGAAATTCGAAAAACCAACAAGAGAAGACGAATCATTGTTCACCATGACAATGCGAGCTCTCACACATCAGCTCAAACCAGAGCGTTTTTGACCGGCCAAAACGTCGAATTAATGGGTCATCCGCCGTACAGCCCTGACTTAGCACCTAATGACTTCTTCTTGTTTCCGCACATCAAAAAAAATGCGTGGTCAACGGTTTTCGTCGCCAGAAGAAGCTGTTGAAGTGTTCAAAAACCATGTTTTAGAGGTGTCTCAATCGGAGTGGAAAAAGTGCTTCGACAACTGGTTTGAGCGCATGCAAAAGTGTATAAATCATGCTGGGGAATACTTTGAAAAACAATAAAACCATTTTTGATCATAAATATTCGCATTTTCACTATTAGGCCAGAAATACATAGAGCAGCCCTCGTAATATATCACTCTTACTTGTTTATTCTCAGGTTTTCAAGAATTATATTGATTGCCCGGAATTATATTGATTTGCATAAATATTTGCCTAATAAAAGATGTTCATAAAACTGATTTTTCATTAACACTGCCCTTTTGTACACACCGTACAAAATTTTATTGAAATTACAAAAAATCATTACAACATTCAATTTTTTTTTGTTTTTTTTTTTTTTTGTTTTTAATCACGCAAAATACATATTTTCTATTTGCCTTCTATTCGCACAAGTTTTGTATGTCAAAAATAATAATATAAAATGATTTTAATAAAATAATTTTAGTAAACATGTTTTATATATATTTTTGGGTTAAAAATCAGCCACACATACACAAACACATGCACAAAGCAACTTGATAATATTGTTAAAAAATGATCATGATTATAATAATTGTTATTGTACAGCAGCAGCAGCAAAGTTTAATGTTTTTGGTAATAATTGAAGCAACAACAAACTGAAGCCAACAACAAATAAAGCAAAACTACCTTCCGGTTGATGGAAAAGAATAAAAAAGAGATGAAAACAAAAGAATAATAATAATAAATAGCTTTGCAACAAGTACATATGTATTTAAGTAGGTACCTGTGTAAAACCTATATGCTCATACATTTGTACATTAATGCATAGATATGCACTAAATATAGTATGAAGTATGTATTTACATACATAAAATTCTTCTTATTTTATTTTTGCCTTTTTATACCCTTCACCACAAAAAGTATTTCCGATCCCATTAAGTATATATGTTCTGACTTCTTATGCATTGCGAAGTGGATTGAGCGATGTCCGTCTGTCCGTCCGAGGCAGCAGGCATAACACCACGCCTACCTTTAATTTTTTCATGTCATTTAGAGCAAAAAAGTAACCCCTATCAAAAAACTAAATATATGGGGCGATAGAGAATTAAAAAATTAGAAAAAAACATCAAGTGAAAAAATTGGCACTCGCCCATATTTTTTCCGAGTTACGGGGCTCTGAAATTTCTAAATTTTTTTAAATATCAATTTCAATTTAAAAGCTTTTGAAGAGATATTTAAGGACATAGGTACTATTTTCTTTTTAAATGCTTAACCCATTAAGAGCCGATGTTAATTTGTATATAAAATTATATAAATGCAGTACCAAAATTTTTTTATTTTTTTAATTTTCTGTCAGAGCAATATTTGCTTTTTTGATTGGAGTTACTTCATTAAACTAGATTTACATAGATGGTGAAGGGTATATAAGATTCGGCATAGCAGAATATAGCACTCTTATTTGTTATATACAATATTTCGTCAAATTTATTTTGTTATAATATTTTTTAGTTTAACTTTTTCTTTTAGAATTAGGCAGCGTTATAGGTATCTCATATTCATATATTTATTTAAGTTCCACGGCATTGCAAAAGCAATAATAATAAAATACAAAAAAAAAATACAGACATATTTATAAAAAAAAACACACATACATGTGCACTCACATTTTGGTTGTTAGTTTGTGGGGTAGGGTTACATTCCCATAGACATCATATTCATGAATTGAATGAATAAAAACTGAGTTAAATAGAAAAAAAGGTACGAACACTATTTTACCCACTAAAATGTTAGAAAACCAACAAACCGTTTTTTTAAATGTCGTGTGTGTTGTTTTTACACAATTTTAATACAAAAATGTTGTTGTTTAAATTGCATCGCTTAATTTATGCTCTTTGTGACGAGTTTTTATTTTTTTTATTTAACTGTGATTTGTTTTACATTAATCGTTTTTTTTCTTATACTTTATCCGTTTCCCGTTACTTAATGAACCGCACGTGTCGAAAGTCGTTTATTAACTGAAATGGCTGACTAAAGTTAAAGGTAAATATGGCTCAAATGGCCGGAATAAAATTTTGTAAAGAGCTCTTTCTCACTCTGTTTCGCTCTCTGTAATTAAAAACAAATTTAAGGTTGCCTGATTTGAAGCCTTAACAGCATTTTGACGATTTATGAAATTGAGGGATTTTTTTAATATTCTGCAGGAAACTTTAATCATATAATGATTTTCCACAATTGTTAAGCACAAAAGCTGAATAATAACTAATGGTGTCAAAAGATGAAAAAATAAGAATAAAATTGATAAATGTTTCCATTTATTTCTTAAATAAATCAAGCAGAAATGTTTCAGTCTTTTATCTTATGCGCAACTATGGCTACCTGTATTATTTACGACTGTTAATGTTAATTTGTAATATTAGGAACCAACTGTGAATAAAAACTAAATTTTATCTGTAAGGATTTAAAAAAAATTGTTTATATTTCTATTCTGTATTTTAACGATTTTTACAGAGCATATTTTTCTTATATACATTCAATGTGCACTTCGTGCTTATTTTAATCTGTACAGCGGTTCAATGGAGGATAAAAATTTTTCACGTGAAATTCCAGATGTCAATTTTCGCTTCCAGGAGAATAAAAATTTCATTGCAACATAAATTTCACTTCATATTTACGGAAGGAATGATTGTCAACTTTTTAATGATATCGACTAAATATTTTGACGATTTGTTTTTCGCCAAATTTTATCTGGTAACTATAAGTTAAGTGTTATGACAAAACAAAACACAGGGTTTGGCTTTAACTCACACTTGTTGATATTGAAAACAGCTACACCGGAAAAAGACTGGCAACTCTAAAAAATATTTAATTAACTGTTAACAACTATTTAAGAAACTTCAATTAACGTTAGAAAATCATTCAATAAATCGAAGTTGTGAATAAAATAAAATCTCTGAGAAATGAAATAACATTAATTTGCTCGTCCGATTTCTGTCTATGCAGTCGAAAGTTCCCGATTATAAAACTTTTTATTGGCCATAGAATGGGAAAGAATTGTAGTTAAAAGACGGATTTTATTAATTTCAGTTATGTCCGTTTAAAAATACCGGCCTTGATTTAAAAGCTGCAGTTTAACACAAATAATTCAATGATTTTTGCAGTAGTTCTAACGAGTGATTTTTCAATGAATTCAAGAAGAGTACCAAGACCTATAAAAGCTCAATGCAAAGACTTTCTTGAAAAACGGGAAACATAACACGTCTTAAGGTTAAATTAGACTTGACATTACTTTAATTCCAATATATTACATTATATGGCTCATTAGTGGCGTAGCCCAAATTTAATAAATGAATAAAACATTTTTTTTTATTTAAATTATTTTTTTATTTATTTTGAAACCATTTATTTTTTGTATTCCTTGTACATTTAAATTCAAATAATTTATTTTTTTTTCTTAATTTATTAAATATATTTTTTTAATTGTATATAATTTTGACGTGTATAATAGTATTAAAAATACAATATAATATTGTATAATAAAAGACACTTTTATTATTCATTTCATTCTTTTATAATGATAATAAAGTGTGTAAACATTTAAAAACACAGGTAAATATAATTAACATTTAAGTTTTCAACACAGTCATAATTTTTTTGTATAAAAAAATTGATTTTGTTTAACAAAATTCAAAACCACACCACAATCAATTTTTAAGGTTTTACTTTAAAACACATTAAATTGACTTGTCTTACATTTTAGTTTTTCTTATTTTATTTATTTTATGTTTAACAGATGTATGTTTTATATTTGTAGAAAATTGAAAAAAATATACATACAAACAATTGTTTAATAATTGATTTAATAATTTGGGTAACTAAATTAGTTTTTATTATTTTTTTTTTTAATTTCAAACTGATCTTGAAAAACTGTTATGAATGTGCTTAAACAAATATTTTAAAAGCATCATATTAAAATTTTTAACTATAGTTTAAATTTACTTTCCAAAAATCAAATAATACACCGTAAAATCGTTAAAGGTTTGTTCAAAAATATTTAAATATTTTATTATTTGTTAATTTTATTTTTTATTTTTAATTACTTTTTTAACTCAGTTTGTTTGTGTTTGTTTTTATAACATCCTTAAACTAGGCAACAAATTTCTCTCAATTTTCATGAATTTGATTGTTATACAAACTGAAATATTTTAATTTGAATTAATAAATTATATTTCGTTGAGCATTTTTAAGCATTTCACAAAATAGTTCAAAGTTTCATGAAAAATTGGAAATGCTTAACAACAAAAAACAAAAACAGTTTCATAAAATTATTAAAATTTTTAAAGCAAAACATGTGGTTGGTCCACTGGAAGATACATATATATATTTTTCTCTCTTTCGGCAGTTTACGGGTTTCATGTTGAGAACATTCTCTGCTCTAGCACTGTGTAGTGCTTTTTCACAGTGAATCTGTCCGAAGAGCCAGGACATGCTATAAAGACGCTTAAATTACTAAAATGTGATCGATTGTTACGTTGAAATGAAAAATAATGACAGTTTATTCAACTGTTGCTGATTTAGTAGCGTTGGATTCGGGGCATTTCGAATTAAAGATTGGTTTGAACATTATTAATGGTAACGTACCCGCATAAATGGTTCGTTAGACGGAAGCATAAAAACGATTATGTATTATATAATAGCGTAACAAAAGGGATTTCTAAAAGTTTTTAATCTAATGACAGATTGCTCGCCGAAGGAAAAAGATAACAGATATTTTTGAAATCACTACATTTTTTATCGAATAAATCACACCCAAGTATGAAATTTTGGCAGTCGATCGAATAATTATCCCTAAAATACCAAACCATTAGTAGAATTGGAAGTAAACCCAGATAACGAAAAAATTTCGAAGTTTCGCTGAAATATCGAAATTTAAAACAAAAAGCAAAAGTATTAAAAATTTAAGTCACAAAATTTTGCTAATTATGTTATTTACCACTGTTCTTTATTTCACTCGAAATTAAAACATTTGGGTATTTTAAAGAATTGTTATTTTTAAAATTTATTTATAACGACAATAATGATTCAAAAATTCTGAATGTTCTGATTTTAAAAGAAATACAAAATAGGATCAATTGTGTTGTTTTATAATATAATTTTTAAATTATTATACAATTTACTTTAAAATTGAAATATGTGCGCTTGCTTATCGCAAATACGATATTAAAACTGAGTCTTAGAAAAATCGATGATGGGCAATGTTTTCAGTTGAAAAACAGTAAGAGTGGGGAACAAACTTTTGATGTCCCATTTGAAATGAATACATTTCTTTCTTATTTTTTACTTCAAACTTTTTTGTGATAGTTTTTCTTTATTTTGCCGTTAAGAAGATTTTAGCTGAACTTAATTTCGATTGATTTGCAGAACACCCAAATTAATCGTTTAAACAAATATTTTCTTTTTTCTAAATAGACTCATTTTATGCAGCAGACGTAATAATTTTCCCCTGCAACCAAAAATTGTTACAGCAAGAAAACTTAGGGCCTTTTTCGATTTTTGTAACAATTGCTTCAGCAATTTTGGAAAATTATTTTACAGATGATTTTTCAAAGCGCTCTAATATGAGTTATTTAATTTTTTTTTAGAGAAACATTGTATTGCTTTTAGCACTTCAAGATTTTAAGACCATCTAAGGGAATGCTGCGAAAACAAATGCTTTATAAATAGATTTAAATAATAAAAATTCCAACATATATTTCGAAAACATTTTACAAGAATTAAATCAGAGTTTTTTTTTTTTTTTTTGTTTTAGAAGTTTTTACACAATAAAATATTACTTTTCTTTATTAACAAAACCTTAAGATTAAAAAAAAAATTAAAGAAGATAAAAATTACGTATGAAGACTTAGCGAAATTAACATGACTAATTTAATACTTATTTTAAAATTAATAATTAAAATAAAAATAAAAATAACAAAACATAATTTAGAGATAACTAAAAGTCTTTTAAATATATTTCTCTGTGCCAATGCATTCCTCCTCTTCATATTATTATTATTTTTGCAAATTTTTTTATATTAAATTTACTCTAGTTTGGAGGCTTTAAAGTTAATTTTAAAATATACAAAAATTATTGGAAAATATAGTAAAAAAAAAAATGAATGAAATAAAAATAATAAAATAACAAAACTCAGACTTAACATTTCCAAATATAAAGAAATAAAAAAAATATGTATTTAAGAGGTATGGAAAGGAATTCGATTGGAGTAGAAACTATAGTTTTCGTTTTATGATATCAATATTAATCGAAATTTGTAACACCTTTTTATAATCGATTTCCTTCACATACCGGCATGTATTTATATTAAAGTAAATATGAATGCATGTGTGTAATACACAAAAAAAAACTAACGGAAAAGAATATTAAATTTTAAAGCACATTCATCAGTTAAGTAAACAAAAAATCTATAGCATAGTTTAAGGCGTAAATATTTAACATACAACAGTTAACAAAGAGTGTTTTCTTTTTTCTTTTAAACTATAAAATAGATTAATATTATTCATATTTTTTCAATTGTTTTTTGTTCAATTAAATTTCGAGTGCTTTTTAAGCCTTAAATTTCAGTTTCAGTTTCCATTAATTTTGTTTTTTTTATTTATTTTAGTTTAATTTAAA
The DNA here is from genome assembly GCA_916610165.2 of Gymnosoma rotundatum. NCBI lineage: Eukaryota > Metazoa > Arthropoda > Insecta > Diptera > Tachinidae > Gymnosoma > Gymnosoma rotundatum. The sequence continues at coordinate 127,885,331 of OU744340.1, read as the reverse complement.
AATGAATATTTATAAGACTTAGATTACAATACAAAATTGACAGTTTGTATTTCTGTTGATTTTGTTTAAAAAATATAGTGTTTTCATATGGCAGTCATAAATTATTAACTCATTCAGTTTAATTATATCTTTGTATTTAAATTAAATCAGATAAATAAAAAATAAAAGAAAATTAAATATTATTAAATATTATTTTGACTTGATATTTGTTAAAATGATTATAAAATGAAATTAAATATATAAAATATAATGTTACAACGCTAGTACATATGTATGTGTATAAATATTTTGTAAATGGTGTAAAAATTAAACAACAATTGTATAACACTGACTTTATATTTTTTTCTTCTCTTTTTTCTTTTAAAAATAATGATCCCGTTTGTTAAATTTCATCTTTTTTTTTTTTGTAAATATTTTTCTTCCCTTTTTTGTTGGTCCATTATGTTATCAGTTTTATTGGTTGTTGTAAAAAATCCCTGTGTTATTTTCTTCTCTTAAACTGTAATTGAGAAAAGAAACTATTGAAAAAACAAATAAACTTATGGAATTATAATGACGATAGCTTGGTTTGTAGCAACCCAGCAGCATTTTTCACCTACGTACCTTGATCAAATGTACTGGGATTAATGTAGGTTAATAGATCCTGATCTGACATAGTGGTCAATTCTTGGGGAATGGGAGCCAAAGGAGCCACTGCTGCCGCTGCTGCGGCTGCTACAGCTCCCACTGCTGCTGCAGCTGCTGGATGTAAATTGGGTGTGGGAGGCGCAGATGTTTCTTGGGTAACGACTGATCCATTGGAGGTTATGGCTGCCGCAGCCACCGATTTCTGTAGGACATTTTCTGTGGCCAAAGCAACAATTAGAGATTCTTGTGGAGGTGTCGTTCTTAAAGAAACAAAAATAAATTATTTAAATTGTGTTGTCAAAAATTGTTTTGATGTTGAAATGTTTGTTTAGCTGCTGAAAGCAGCTAATCATTCTGTTACCATTTTGACAGACTCTTTAAAAGAGGTAAAAATTCGTAAAAAAGGAAATTAAAGAAAAGCTTCTAAAACATAAAAAAAAAGAATTATCCTTCCTTTGTTACAGTTAACTTCTATTAAATCCCAATTGCCTACATTCACGTTTATAAAGGGCTTCGCAATAATCAAACAGGATTCGAATTAGTCGCCATTTTTTAAGTATTGCAAACCAACCTAAATCAAGGGGCCAAACACAATTTTATCTAGAGGCTGGCCTTAGCGCCAGGTAATTTTGATGACATTGTTTATTACAACAATAAAAAATATCGTAGGTAAAGCTCAGAAACGATGCACTTGATTATTGATCAGTGAATCTTAGTGATACGAGATATCATCGCATGATAGCAGAGCTTTTGTGGTAGAAATTGATCTGGAGGTCAGGTGATTGCTAAGAAAATATATGATTTGTCATAGGTTGGGTTAGGTGCAGAAAGAAGCCATGTTGCCACTTTGTGTTATCTGCGATTAGAAAAATAAAGAAAACCAGGACGTCAAAGAAGAAAGAAGATAAAGAGATAAAGAATGTGGGTGCGATAGATGCAGGAGAAACTGCCGGGCAAGGCCTGCTGGTCAAAATGTGCACTACATACAGGGAAGAAGTCGCGTTGTTCAGGTGTAGTCCAGAGGACATACAGCACCTTAAAAAGGAACTGATCTACTTAGTTTAAATGGCACGATAACAGATAAGCCGCCGTAATACCGTTCACGGAGGTGTCTCAGTTACCGCAGCCACCAAGTCCTGTAATCGACTTCTCGGTAACCGCTGCAGTGCAACCATCTAGCACCGATCCAAAGAGGGCCAGAGTGTCGTAGCGGCTTAGCATGTCAACACGTTAGACCATCTAACCTGAGCTAAAGAGCAGCATCAATGTGCTGTTTGCAAGCAGAGAGGGGAATGCCAAAGAAGGTATCAACGGCTTGCTCTTCAAGCATTGCCCCCTTATTATCATTCATCAGCAACACGGTTGCCAAGGTTAGTCCCGTTTCCCTCACCTATTTAAGGGTGACTGCCATCTCATTTAGAAATATCCAGCATTCAAAGACAAGACAGCGGCATTGCTGTCGGTATAGAACAAGATATCCCTATTAGATATGTCACACATTCGGTGAAACGGTTCAATAATCTCGTTAGACTTTTCCCAATCTTGCACTTTCTCATTTCGGTGATCAAATTCGGCAAGCGTGTGTGGTAAAGCATCTTTGCATTTCCTTTAGTGGGTTTGCTTCGTAGTAGTCGCGATTAGCTACTCGTCAATAAACAACTGTTGACGACATACGGAAATGAAGACAGAATTGAAATCATGGTCAAATTTAAACGAAATCGAGTGATGAGTTTATGACCATGATTTCTTTAGGGATGGCATGGCATGGATCAGGAATACAAGACTACAGCCTAGGAAAAGGAAAAATCGAATAAGGAAGCATTTTTTCTCTCGTGCACCGTTTCAAAATGTTTAAGCATCGAGCTAAAATGAGACTTTACTATTAGACAAAAGAAAAAAAAACCAACTCGAGGAAAATGTTTTTGTGTATTTTTTTCTTTGTAGAGTAATAATTTGTAAACTGCAGGTAAATTTCTAAAATACGTTCCTGCTCGTATCTAAATACTTACATGCCCAACGAAGGAAACTGAGTCGAGACCGTGTCATTAACAACAACATTTGTGGCCGCACCTGTAGCTTTTGTTGTTGGCACCACGTCCGAATGATTTAGTAACAAATTCAAGGGGTTACACGACAAAGGATCTGTGGTGACATTTTGTGATGTCATTATCTGCTGTTGTGACGCATGTGTGGTGTGACAATGATGATTATGTTGGGTCTGTTGTTCTTGATTTGAAATAAAATCGGCGGCAGCTTTAATGATCATGTTACTAACAGCCGTTGAGGTGGCGGTTGTAACCTCGGGTTGCATAGATGCTGGTGTAGGCGGCACCGTAGCCGTTGAATCATTGGGTGGTGTCATTATGATGTTGCTTAGAGCCAAAGCGGCCACGGCTGCATCCTGTTGTGTGGGCTGGGCCTGCATAGCGATATCGTTGAGTATGGAATTGGCCATAGTAACCTGATGGGGTGCCATAATGTTGGGTACCACTGCCGTAGCTGCTCCATTGTCTGAACATAATATTGTGGAAGGAGAAACGGAGGGGTTCATTATTATATCAGTAGAAAGACCAGCTGCCTGATTAACTTCTGGATTAACAGCTTTTGAGGCTGCAGACGCTGTCGGCAATAGCTGTTGGAGCGATAACGAAGATGTTATTTGTACGGAAGGTTCTGAATTTAGTATTATATCTTGTGTTATGGGTGAACTGTGATTGGTAAGTGTGCTGGAAGGAGAAGTTCCCGATAGAGGGGAACCCGATGCTGCTGAAGAACTGGCCGAAGAATTGGATAGACTGCGTTCGAGTACCACGGCTGCGGCAGCTGCAGCCGCCACAGCTGTTGTTTGTGGTGTAGTCAAAATATTGGTAAGAGCCTGATCAATGCCAGCATTGGTTGTGACACCAAACAATGAAGGTTCTTGAACAGGATCTGTGGCATCACCGGCTACATTTGCCGACTTGGCCAAGTCTGTAATAAATTTATCAACTTTTGCCACCGACACTGCTTTGGCAATTTCGTTCTTTACCGCCATTTCAACAGCCGCTGCAACAGCTACTTCCATGGGTGTAGTAGTGGTGGCAGCCGGAGCCACAGGAAAAGCTTGCATACTATTATTATCGTACATGATGGCATCCATGCTAGCTTTGCGGCCATAGTGTGAATGATACTGTAAAGCTGTGGGACTCTGCGGTCCCCCGACGCCACAACCAGCCACCACTGATTCGGGTGAATGCATGGCATCAGCCATAGAATTTTGCGAGGATTCATCCAACATTTCAGTTTTTAAAGCTTCCGCAGTTACCACAGCATTGAGATGCACCAATTGTTGATCAGAAATCAAAGGTTGTGTGGTATTTAACGATGGTCGTCTTACAATCATGGGCATTTGTGTGGTGATCGGTGGTGGCATCATATCAGCATCAATTTCATGCTTAGTTTCTGTATTAGTAGGCCATAGAGCATTGGAGGCCGCTGCCACTGCCACTGCTGCTGCTGTGGTTGTATCCATAAAAGAGTCATCTACAAATATACATAAAAAAATAATTAATAACGCCCAGAGGTAGGAAGGTAAGGTTTTTTTTTTTTTTTTGTTTATGGGTTTTTGCTTTAAAGGAAATATATTTTGCTTAAATGAATTTAATATTTTTTTATTTGCAATTTTATGCAGAAAATTTAAAAAACAAGGCTTTTGTGTTTTTGGTAAGAAAAAAAGGCTTAAAATCTAAGGATTTTTTTAATAGTAAAATTTTTAATGGATATTTAAAGGACTTAAGTAAAAAATGAATTTCTTAAACAATAATTATGAAATAAATATTTTTAATATATAAATTCAAATTAAAATAGTTTAGGTTTAAAAAAATCAGAAACTTAAAACGAAAGCTAAATTATTTAATTATTACGACTAAATTTGTTTAAAACTAAATTTAAGAATAATTTTTATTGCTTTTAGTCAAAACGAAAAGGTCTTGGCAAACAAATAAATTTTAAAAGAATTAATGTCAATATAAAATATAAGTCCCACGATCACAATTAATTCATTCGTTCGCACTATAAAAACAATTTTTTAGAAATATGTAAATTTTATTTTAAATGTTTGTGCGAAGGAACAATATCTTGTAATATTGCGGGACAAGTTGTTAATGTTTATAAATAAAAAATGTAATTTAAATTATTATTTGTTTGCTAGTAAAAAGAAATTATCCTTTGATTCTCATTAATTCTCACATAAAAAATAAACAAACAAACCACAATCAAAAGAAAAATGCAAGAAGAAGTTTTTACCATTTGTTTGTGGGTGGGAGAAAAGCAAGTACCAAAAGTTGGGCTAGAGGTTTATTTTACAGGCTGCACATGATTTCCGTAATCCTCTAAAATTAAATTCATTATGTTCACCAAAAGAAAGAACAAAAATGACCGAATTGAAAAATGTAAACTGCTGTCAATTTTCAGCTGGAGCCTTTTGTCAACTCATCTGATAAGCAGATTTTATATTTCATGCAAAAAACTAATCACTTTTACTTAAGAAATGCCACAAGTGAAAAACAGTCACATAGTGAACATTGGTGAATTCAATAATTTTCGCCGTAAACGCTTAATATCAAACACCATATAAAAAATATATACTACAGTTTGACATTTAGCGTTTCAGCGAAAATTAATGAATTTGTCATCGACACCACCTGTATTATTTCGCCATGCTCTACACTATATATTTTACTTATTTTACTTATTATCATTCATCAGGTGAGTGGCACCCCCTTGGGGGCACCAAGAGTCTATGCTGATCTAACCTATGTGCAGACGAGGGTCCTCGGGGGTATAGGGGGAACCAGTCCCCCGGTGTGCAGGCACTGAAGGTGGATAGACAGTCGGGTACTGTCGAAGAATTTTACAAGTTTCCTTAAATGATAATAATGTATGATTACGAGGGCTGCTCTATATATTGCTGGCCTAATAGTGAAAAGGCGAATATTTATGATCAAAAATGGTTTTATTCTTTTTCAAGGTATTCTCCAGCATGATTTATACACTTTTGCATGCGCTCAAACCAGTCTTCGAAGCACTTTTTCCACTCCGATTGAGACACCTCTAAAACATGATTTTTGAACACTTCAACAGCTTCTTCTGGCGACGAAAATCGTTGACCACGCATTTTTTTTCTTGATGTGCGGAAACAAGAAGAAGTCATTAGGTGCCAAGTCAGGGCTGTACGGCGGATGACCCATTAATTCGACGTTTTGGCCGGTCAAAAACGCTCTGGTTTGAGCCGATGTGTGAGAGCTCGCGTTGTCATGGTGAACAATGATTCGTCTTCTCTTGTTGGTTTTTCGAATTTCTCCGATGACTTCAGGCAAACAAATTGTAGTGTACCACTCAGAAGTGACCGTCCTACGTTGCCCAAGCGGAACAGTCGCCACATGACCAGTTTTGCCGAAGAAACAGGCGACCATTTGCTTCGAAGTGCTTCTTCCACGAACAACTTTCGCTGGATTTTGCTCGTCTTTGAAGACCCACACGGTCGATTGTTGTTTCGTTTCGGGCTCATACGCATAGATCCACGATTCGTCACCTGTGACGATCTTATAAACGTCTTTTGAAGCACCGCAATCGTATTTTTGCAACATTTCTTTGCACCAATCGACACGAGCCTTTTTTTAAGCGACTTTCAAATTGTGCGGGATCCAACGAGAACAAACCTTTTTTACGGCCAGGTGTTCATGCAGTATCGAATGTATGCTGGTGGAAGAAATGTCCAAGGATGTCTCTATCTCTCGGTATGTCGCATGTCGATCTTGCATTATGAGTTCACGCACGGCATCAATGTTCTCTGGCACAACAGCCGTTTTTGGACGACCTTCACGGAATTCGTCTTTTAGCGAGCTTCGGCCACGATTAAATTCATTATACCAATTTTTCACAGTGCTATAGGATGGTGCTTCATCGCCATACAAAGATTTAAGTACATCAATGCACTCTTGTCGTGATAATCCACGTCGAGAGTTGTGAAAAATGATGGCACATAAATGTTCACGAGTTAATTCCATTTTTTTCTATATTAATTTTTTCAAGTCACTGTAAACAACACAAATAATGGTCGTACGTCAAAACGTTTTGAGTACGATTATGCTTAAAAATGACAAACTTGTCAACAAAATCTGACAAATGTCAGATTGCACTTGGCAGAACTCAGTGTTGCCAGGCCAGAAATATATATAGCAGCCCTCGTAATAATAGACTAAATAAACTGGCACCACGGGAACCGGTAGCCCATGCAGAGAGCCGCCCTCTCTGTAGCCGGTTATTGGTGAGGTCCAATCGAGGTAAACGCTTAATGGCTGTTGGTTAAAAAAGTCTATATCTGCGGGTCAGGCGTGGAATAGATGGAAGTGTGCTGTTGCACTCTCAACAGACGGGGTTGAATAGTCTCCAACCCTCAAGCAAGGGGAAGTTCATGGTCCTGCAAGCCATGTTCTTGAAATTGCAACTCTGTTGGCTACGTCCGATGGAGGGCGCTAGTCGACACTTTGTATTTCACTCAGTGAAAAAACCACCGTCAGGTTAGGCCATCAATGGCAGTAACTGACGTTAATTTGTATCACGTATCAGGTGAGTAGCAGTTTGACAGCTGGTTATTTTTTGTATATAAAGCTTTTTAATTTTAGTTGTTAAACTACATACTCGTATAAAAAAATTGTATTTTAAATATCTAAAACTGTTACTACACATAACGGGTGGATTAGTTTGCTTTGAATTCATAGCAGGTAACTGTGATGGTTTCAAGGCAATTTCGGTCAAACAGTAAAAAGAATAAGCGACATTTGCGATTAAAAAAAAAAACAAAAAACATTTGTAGGTCAAATGTTCTAATGTTTGTCACCCTCACTTGATTATGCGCATGAAAACTAAAATAAGAAAATTCAATTCTCTAGAACAAATCATTTGCAGTAGAAAAAAAGTTGTGTATGCTCGTTAAGCTGAATCAAGGCGAATTCATAACAGGTAACTGCAGTAGTTTTAAAAGAAATTTGTAAAAGTTTTTTTTTGCAAAATTTGGTTCAGCTTTTAAGCAGTTATAAAGAAAATTTAAAAAGTTTTGAGATTTGCGAGTTGAAACAATCATGAGCTAATGTACTCATTGAAAGCGAATCAATTACGAGTTGGTAGTAAGGGCGAATTCATTATTTTTTTCTGGTAACATAACTACCAAGCTCCATATATAAAAAATGTTATGCTGAGTACAGACAACGCAATTTGTTTCTGCAACACGTTTCACATTCAGGTTTCACGTTTTGACAGAAATGCTTAAACCAACAGTGAAACATAAACGCAATCTCAGTTCTGTTATTTTATATCATAACATGAACATCGCGTGGAAAAGAGGATGCAAAAATGAATCCTGTTTTTAACTTTTTTAATGCTTTCGTTTATATCAATATTTTTATATTCAATTACTAATTTTTCAAATACTTCTGCTTTTATAATTTTATTTTTATATTTATCCCTTTTCACATCCCATTTTGTTCTTTCTTAATTACTTTGATGTTGACAGCTTGCTTGTTGTCAATGTACTAAACACATAAAATAATGAAACAGCAATACAAACAATGCAATCTGTTTCAATGCAACCAGAAAATATCAAAACATTTTGATGTTAATGAAACCTGGATTGCAACCTGAAGTGAAACCTGAAACACGAATTCAGACGACGCAATCTGTAATGAAATGCAACAGATTTCAGAAACACGTTGCGTTGTCTGTAGCTAGCTTTAGAAAGATTTTTACAGTAACATTAACGGTGAAAATGGTTGAATTTGCCTACGATACTACTTGGTAAATGATTCACATTGCAGTCATCTAGTCATGGCGAAATAATTACCAGGTGGCAGCGTAGGCGAATTCATTAATTTTCGCCGTGAACACTACTGTCAAACTCCATATATAAAAAAATCTGTGTATATTTTTTATATATGAAGTTTGACACTAATTTTTACCAGCAAAAAATAATGAATTCGCCTACGCTGCCACCTGGTAATTGATTCGCCTTGCACCTGGTTATCGATTCGCCTTGGGCTAAATACATTTTCAATTACTCTCGCTCTCTTCCTCTCTTAAGTCTGCAATTAACTCTGTTTTCAATATACACTAAATATACACTAAACTTTAACACGCAAGCAAACTTTCACAAATTCAAGCACTTTTTTAAGATAATTTCGTAACCTTTTCGTTTTCTTTGACTAAAAATAATGTCTTAAATCTAAACTTGTACTCGTATTCGTAAATAAAAACCGCATCCTTTTTTGTAATGTTCTTAAATTGTTAAAATTAAAAACAAGACGTAAATTTTAAAAAAGTAAAGTGTTGTTGGACAGTTGATTTTGAGGATTATATACATATATGTATGTGTATGTATTTGTATAATTTTATTATTGTTGTGTATTTAATTCTTAATTTTATTAAAGTTAAATTGAAATGTGTTAAAATGGTTACAGTTTTGTGTACATTGGAATGATAACACAATTAAGTGTTATTAATTCAATTGAAAAATTTATAGAGAGCGAATCAGTTAAACGAGTTAAAACGCAAAAAGTCCTCATGGGAAAGTTAATAAAAGTAAACCAACGATGTTTAGAAATTTTTTATCCTGCAGTTAGATACAACGTTTTTTTCTTTTTTGTTCTAATTCCCGTTTTTTAGCTTAAATTTCTATCTCTCTCTCTCTCTCTTCCTTGCTCTCTCTTCTTCTTTTTAATCCACTGTGACAATGTTTTTAACAAATATTAGAATAACACTTTAAGGATTTTATGAAAATTAATGAAGACAAGTGATAATGAATGAAATATTGTTATTACGAATGATATCTAAGAGAAAAAAAAACAGTATTGGAGGGCAAATATTTGTCAAATAAATATACATATACTTATAAACATATTATTATTATTTTTCTTAGTGTTACTTTACCAAAATTATGTAGAGTATACAAACGTAGCATATTTTAGTTGTTTTCTGTAGATGGAAGAGCACATGACATCGCGCTTTCGCTTTGCTTTTTGGAAGAGTGCTTAATGAAGACTACTCCTAGAAGCTGGGAAATTAAAGTTTTGGAACAAAATACAATATAAGATATTCAAATATGAACAGAAATAAAAAATCAAGAGAAAAATTTACAAAAAAAATTATAAAAAATGAAAAATTGTTAAATTAAAAGTAATGAAAGATAAAAGCAAAATTGTGTATGTTATTGTTATGTACAAGTATTGAATATAAAAGCGAGTATTTCAGGGCTTTTGAAATCCAAAAAATACATAATACATATAAGGAGAATATACATATCTACTAAATTTTTGTAAAATGTCGGCACATTTGTTTTATTTCTTTTTTATTTAAGGTTATAATAAATGTTTTTACTTTTTTTTAATTTATTATTATTATTATCAGTGTACTTCTTCTATGTTTTAGCTTAATTGACTAAATTTCAATTCCTTTCAGTCAAAAAAGAAAAACGTAAAATTCAATTGTATAAACAGAACCCACACCATTCTTTTTATCATTATTCGTAATTGCTAAATAAAAATAGCAAGGCGATGGCAAATTAATCACTTTCACCGTACACGCTAAATGTCAAACTCCATATATAAAAAATGTGTATATATTTTTTATATGGTGTTTGACATTTAACGTTGCAGCGAAAATTGTGAATTCGCATTGCGACCACCTAGTATTATTTCGCCACGCTACAATGCAACCAAGGCGAATCAATTACCAGGTGGCAGCGTAGGCGAATTCATTAATTTTCGCCGTGTACACTACTGTCAAACTCCATATATAAAAAATCTGTTTACCATTTTTTTTATATAAAGTTTGACATTCGTTTCACCAGCAAAAAATAATAAATTTTCTAACGCTGCCACCTGATAATTGATTCGCCTTGAATGCAACAATAGAAACAAAGCGAATAAAATATAAGATGGTAGCGATGGCGAATTCGTTAACTTTCGCCGTTAGCACGAATGTCAAACTACATACAAAAATAATAGTACACAAATTTTTTATATATGGAGTTTGGCAGTTAGACTACCGGCGAAAATGAACGAATTCGCCATTGCTAACACCTTATATTTTATTCGCCTTAAATAAAAAGCCATGATGTGTTTGCAATACTGTATTTATTATAGAGACGTCACTTGTACCTGGCCCGGAATTTAAGTTGTTTAAAAAAAATTACTAAAATTGGCACAAGGCGAATCAATTATAAGGTATTAGCGATGGCGAATTCATTGATTTTCGCCGGTAGCTAACTGTCAAACTCCATATATAAAAATCTGTATACTATTCGTGCTAACGGCGAAAGTTGGCGAATTCGCATTCGCTACCACCTTATAATTAATTCGCCTTGAATTGGCAGTTATCGCCACATAATGTCATATGGTTTTTATACATTTAAGTGACTTATCTCAAAACGGAAACTTAAATAATTTCCGGAGGTGCGGATTGAATTCAAGTGTTAAATGAAAAATAAAAATAATTGCACATTTGTGATGACAACTCTTAATAACTATAACATTTTGCTTTAATTATCTTTCAGGTGTAAAGTGTAAGTTGCAAGTGTTAAATCTGAATTAAATTAAGGTAAAGGAAAAATTGTTAAGGATAAGGGATCAAACAATTTGTAAAGGAGTAAAAAGGTTATTAAAGTAATAGAAGCGTTGGTGGTAAAATAACCACAACCAATAGCTAAATTTAGTAACGCTAATACGAGTACTGAGATTGATATATGTATGTATGTATGTATAGTATATGTGCTTAAAATACTTTAATATTAAAGATGTACAATGTATGTAAAATAGTTTGATGACTAAATACCATGGCGAAATAATACAGGTGGTCTCTATTGCGAATTTATCACTTTTACCGTAAACGCTAAATGTCAAACTCCATACATAAAAAATGTGTATATATTTTTTTTATATGGTGTTTGACATTTCACGTTTCCGGCGAAAATTATGAATTCGCCATTGCGACCACCTGGTATATTTTCGCGATGCTACATACGATTGTAATTTATTTTACTTAATTATAATGTGAGGTTATGTTTTACTTATTTACTTTAAAAATAAATTAGATAAGATATTATATTATGTGTATGTGTGTGTATATAGATGTGTAAAAATGTATAAAGGTAATTTTTCATTTTATCTTTATTAATTTTTTAAGTAGTACCCTAATGTACAGTTGCAGCCGATGATGAACAGCGCCAAAGCAGCTAAACAGTGGATGTTGTAAGTGTTGCTAGTGAAAGTAGTAGAATACATACAAATACAAACAGCAGCTGGAGGAGGGGAAGGAAGGATGATGATTTCAAGATGAAGGTAAATATAGTTCGCGTCATCATTTTTGATTTAAACAAACAGCATGTTGTTACAATTCCCATTTTTATAAATATAATGTTTTCCTTTTTTGCTTTATCCTTCATTTTTGTTTTTAATACTTTTACTTTTAGATAAAGCAGATCTATTATTCCATTATACTTTTTCTTTCTATTAAGATTTTTAAGTATTTTGCTTATTCCATTTTCTTTTAAGTTTTGTGTTTTTTCAATTTTTCTTTCTGTTAAAACACTTGCAAAATAGATCGGTTCTGGTATTTTATATTAATTGTTGCTGTATTCTTTTATGTTAATCGGTAGAAATTTTACTGATCTATATGTTTAAGGTTTAAGTTTTTATTATAGTACTTTTATTAATATATTTTTTAATAAATCGCTTTTCACGAACCTAAATTGCTAAGAGAGGGGAAATAAAGTAAAAATAACATTTTCAGATTAATGTTGTTTAAAAATCCTGGTTTTTATTTTGCTTTTTTTATTTATTATTTTTTAGCAGATATTATCCAATTGAAGTCGTTGGCATGTTTGGTAATCTTTTAAAGGGTTTGTTTTATCTCAATCAATTTATTTCAATTTGTTATATAAACATATATTTTTTTTCTTTTAAAAAAGGGCTTGTTTCCTCTTAAAAGTTTTTTTATAGTTGCTTTTGAAAAAATCCCTTGTTCTTCTTCATTTCACCTTAACCTGGCTTGTTATTTGAAAATTTATTAAAATAAAAATTTCTAACAAATTGCATCCAATTGTCGTTTATTTGTTGGGTTGATTGGCTTAAAGTTTTTAATTCAAATAAAGATGAAACACTAACTTTGTGCCTTGATGCTAAAAAATTGTATTTAAAACTAAATCAAAAATGCTGGTAATTGGTTGAAATTCAAAATTGTAATCAAGAAAACTCTGTCGAAGCACTCGCTTGTAATCACACTTTTAAAACCAACCCGTTCTTAATTGAAAAGAGAAGAAAAGAACTTAATCTCAACATCAAACTAAAAGAGAAAGCTTTATTCTGTTGTCTTGAATACTCGTACATACAGGTGCAATTAATAATTTGGTTTTTTTATATTTTGTAAACATTTTAAAAGTTTAAAATATAGTTCCTATCAAGTTAAACACTGCTATCAATATAATTTCGGATTTAGTTTGATAGTAATATTTACGGCGAAAATAAATAAACTCGCCTATGCTCCTACCTGGTTAAACATTTATTTATACCATGGCGAAATAATACCAGGTATCCGCAATAGCGAATTCATTAGTTTTCGCCGTATATGTTAATTGCCAAACACTATATTAAAAAAAAATATTGTACATATTTTATATATATGGAGTTTGACATTTAGCGTTTACGGCGAATTAAATAAATTCGCCATCGAGACCACCCATATTATTTCACCATGATTTATACATATGGAGCAACATGAACAAGGCGAATTAATACAGGTGACCGCACGGCTACAACAATCCAACAACACAAAAAACAACAGACAATTTGTTGCTACAAAATTTAGGTATGTTGTCAAAAAAATATTGTAAAAAAACAAACAAAATAAAAAATATATTTGATGAAAAAAAGTGGTTGAAATTTTCAAAATAAAAAATTTATAAAAATTAAGTTACATAAAAATACAGGAAAAGTGACCAAAATTCTTTTGTACCACTAGTTTGCCCAAATCACATGCACCGTTCCATTCTTGCGCGTTGACCATTTGAAGACTAACATAATCTTCCACAAAAAAACCAAGAAATTATAAATGTGTTAACAATAATTTCAATATCTTTTTACGCATATTTTGATTATACACATCAGGAACTGCAAATACTGTTCGATGTTGTGGTAGTTTTCTCTAGGAATTTCAATTGTTTGTTTTCTATTAGCAATCAAAATAAATTAAATTAAAAAAATATTTAACAAATTATTTATTTTTGACAAATTTTTTTGACAACTGTAATGTATACAGCTGATGGGCTTTTTCGCCCGTGCGTTCACCTGTATTATTTCGCCATGAACATGAATCAATTACTAGCTGCCAGCGATGGCGAATTCATTCATTTTCGCCAGAAACATAGCTGTCATACTCCATCTAAAAATCAGTATGTACAATATTTTCTTATAAGGAGTTCGGCCGTCGCTAGCACTTGTAATTAATTCGCAGTGCATGCAACAAAATTAAAAACAGCAAATTTATGGCAAATTGACAATAATATGCCTGGAAGTAAAGCTTAATAATTTGAAGCAAAATTTTTCTTATTTAGTGAACATAATATCTGCCTTCAGTTCCTTTCAATTCACTGAATTGTTCTTATATTGAAAAATATTTACTCTTTTTACTGAGCAGAGTTCTTTTGATTAATTTTGAATTTTCTAACTCCTCATGACTGGTTACAGCAATGGGAAATTCAGTCATTTTCGCCGTTGACCTAAATGTGAAGCTTCAAGACAAATCAATTATAAGGTGGTAGCGTTGGTTAATTTTCGCCATTTGCACGAATGTCCAACTACATATAAAAAATTGTATATAGATTTTTTCTGTATGGAGTTTGACGTTGTGATACCGGCGAAAATCAATGAATTCGCCATCGCTACTACCTTATAATTGGTTCACCTTGTAAAGCTACTTATAAAGAAAAAAAATCCATACATATTTTTATATAGATTGATTTTTGACATTTAGGGCAACGGGGAAAATAAATAAACACACTATTGCTATTATTTACGTTGCAATTACTCGTTTTGATTTATAACTTATTTATTTAATTTTGCTACTTAAAAATTATGCCGATTTTAGATCTCTGAAGCTTAAAATTATAAAATCGCTGTTGTGTTTCGTTAACATTTACCGTAATGTCAAATCAATATTTTTCGATATTAAAGATAACATCTGAGATGAGAACGTCAAATTCCATCGCTGAGAGAATTCTGTTACGCGTGGACTTAAAATTAGTGTTATTGCAGTCTTGTTATGGGATACCTCATAGGAAGAATCTTATGAGATGAACTGTCAAATATAAAAAAAAACAAACAACTATGTATTTGTTAACAAAATGCCGCAATTACAAATCGAATGCCTCAAGAGTACAATTTTATATAAAACGATTTTGTAAAAAGTAAATAATTACAGTCTTATTCACAAAAATTTTAAACTGCTTAAGGCCAGGATTCACTTCCTTCGTCAAAATGACGAAGCGCGAATTTATTTTTAAATTAAAACCTGTTTTTGCCTTTTTGTTTTGATCTAATTTTTTAATTAAAAAAGATCTAAATATAACTAAAAAAAAGCTATTTTGGTACCTACTTTTGCTCATGACATGTATTATATTCACTAAAAGTTCGTCGTAGTGAAAATGACGAAGGATGACGTTACCGTACAAAAAATAAGGATGACGTTCTAGGGTTAAATATAAATTCAAATATTTCATAAAATGCAAAATTATTGGAGATACTCTTGCCCAAAATGTCAAAACTTCCTAAAACTTTTAATAGGAGAAGTGATCCGTTTCAATTACCTAACCATCTATTTAATTCAAGATGTAAGTTTAATAAGGAAACGGCTCAAAAAATTATCAACATGGCCAAGGATGAGATAGAAAAATGAGAAATTTTAAAATGCTGATTTAAGATGACGCTTGTTAGGTAACTCCAGGTATAAATTACAACTACATATACAAATGCATTTATTTACACCATTTAAGACCACAAAATGCAAATGAAAGCAAATACAATAACGCCCAAATTATTTTGCGGTTTGGAAGCAGCATTTTCGTGGTTTATAAGATGGACTTACAATTACTTTTTCAAATGCAAAAAATTTAGTTATGACTTTATCTGTTATGTACAACATTGCAATTAAAGAAAACGATACGTTTCCAGGTAATAAATATCAAAGTAACTATTAATATTTGGGAAAAATATGTTTAGAATAGAGAAAATATCATAATTTAATGATTTGTTCTTTCATAATTAAAGCATTGTATTTTATTGACTTGAAAAATAAAATAATAAATAAAAAATTCACAAATTTGTATCATAAATAAAGAAAATAAAATAGTGATGTACAAACAGTAATGCCAAGCTCGGTATTTAGGTACTTTTTTGTACTCGTTCAGTGAATCATTTTAGAAAAAAAAGGCTTAACCTCATTTTTTATATTAATTTCATTTTTTTCTGATAATAAACAATAAATAATGTTAATTTAAGTTATGTAAAATAATATTATTGCTGATTTAATTACTTTTTTTAATTATAAAAACATTATTTAAACATTTGGTTGATTATTGGTATGCATCACTAAACGTAAATTGACATATAATATGACATGATGTTGCCAACATAAAACTACAATACTATAAAAACCGTTTAATAGTTAATTTTGCTTTGTTAAACGTTTGTGAATAAAATTCTTATTAATGGTTAACAAAACAAACAGTGTTTAATAACTAATGCACGCATTAAGCTTAAAATAAAAAATTTTTGTTAATAAGACTGTTAGTTTTTAAACAAATTGATATAAAACATGTATATATAAGATTATTTTCAATTAGTTGCAAGCAGGTGTTTTCTAGGCGGCTATCAGTGATTTATGAATTCTTTTAAGATTAAGAGATATACTTGTTTCCCTTGTACGATATTAAGATTAAGATGGAGAGCGGCTCTGTCGACATTTTTTCTCATCTTATATCAGAGTGTAATGTTGCCAAGAGAGCTGTGGTGAATTATGTATGTACTCGTAGTTTGGGAACAAGAAAAAGAAGAAAAAAACGCAAAATGGTTTGCTTTTTGTATTTTAAATAAAATTACAAAGTACAAATGTTTGAATGCGCATTTTTTAATACATTTCTGTGTGACTGTCTGGAAGAAATCTATCTGAATTAATATTTAGAATACTTTTTTACCCGAGAACTCATCTCACTTTTAGGGCAACAAAGAACAAAAGGTAAGCAAGCAAGCAAAAACTTGGCAGCACCTTTATTATGTAAAGAACTTCTTTTTTTTCCAACAATAGAATTTTTTTTATTAATGTAACATTTTTGCAACATAATGAATGCTCAATGCAGACAAAGTCGTGTTAATTTATTTATAAAATTATATCAGACAATAAATTATGGACTGTGGAAATTTTAGTAAATATTGACACCTCAAGCAATAAGAATTATAAGAAAAATATTGATTTAGCATTAATTTCTTTATTGTTAATTTTAACGCATCAGCGTGTTATTGCTATGATTACATTTAAATATTATATTATTGTATTTTTAGCATTTATTAAGCGTTGATAAGAAAAGTTGTAAATTTAAAAAAATATAAAAAGACTTTCTGGTTTCTTAGCAAAAGTAACTAAAACGATGTTGATTAATTTTTAACGTGGCACACAACAACTGAGATCAATTACAACA
This sequence comes from Gymnosoma rotundatum, assembly GCA_916610165.2. Taxonomy (NCBI): domain Eukaryota; kingdom Metazoa; phylum Arthropoda; class Insecta; order Diptera; family Tachinidae; genus Gymnosoma; species Gymnosoma rotundatum. The sequence goes on along the minus strand of OU744340.1, from coordinate 127,867,927 downwards.
CTTAAAATATGTATATTTTTTATTAAATAAGAAACTATAAATTGTTTAAAAAAAAAGATCAATCACCGATCTATTTGTTGTTCTGAAGGAAATGATTGTTTTCAATATAAAATAAGAAAAAAAATTAATTTAAACTGTTAAACAGAAAAAAGAATAAGTTTTACTTATTTTGTTTGTTATTCTTGCTTCTTTCTACATTATCTTGAATTTATATTAAAAAAAAAAAAAAAAATAAATGTTGCTGTAATCGCAAATACTGTAAACTAAACGAGTTGTATCTGGTTGTATGTTAAAACAATAAGACACTCATTAAGAACGTGTCAATATTTGACGTAGTTTTTAATTGATTTTAAACGTTTTTATATGGAATAGTATTTTTTTTATTTTATAACTTATTCGATCATATAACTGTTATTGTTTCGTTGAATGTTAAAAGATTTACATTTAATGAGTGTTTACTAGTGCAATGAATAATTAATATAATTATTGTTTAGTTAAACAAAATTTAGTAGATTTTATAAACGTTTAGCTAGAATTTTGTATAGATTGACGTACATTTTATGTAATTTTTCATTAATATTTATAATTTTCATATTGATATTGTTTTTAAATGTTGTTTCTTTAATTTATTTATTAATTTGAAACATTATTCAAAAGTAAAATTTTATTTCATGACTAATAAAATACAGGATTGGGCTTTCAGCTAATTTTGTTTTTCTAATTTTAGTCTTAACCAGCAAGAGCGCTATATTCGGCTATGCTGAATCTTATATACCCTTTACAATCTATGTAAATCTAGTATGGTGAAGAAACTTCATTCAAAAATCAAATATTGGGGTGACAGAGAATTAAAACATTTAGTACTATATAATTTTTCTTAAAAATGTCATCGCCTCTTAATGGGTTAAGCATTGTTAAAAAATTTTATTGTTTCCTGAAAGATCTCTTCAAAAGCTTTTAAATGATACCCATATTGATATTTTAAATAAATTTCAAAATTTCAGAGTCCCGTACGTAGCTCAGAAAATATTGGTGAAAGCCAATTTTTTTACTTGATGTTTTTTTCTTATTTTTTAATTCTCTATCGCTCTATATACTTGTTTTTTGATTGAAGTTATTTCATTGTTGCAAATGATATGAAAAAACTGGGCATGGCGTGTTTCCGCTGCCTCGAAGGACATGGATCGATCTTGCTGATTTCCAATAGCAACTCTTTCTATGATTAAAGATATTAAATAACTTTAAAAATTCGCTGCAATAGAAGCACAGGAGAATTGGATATGATTACTAAACGATTGATAGACAATGAATGAAATTTCGTGAGATTATTATGAGAATCTGTTTCCTTTGTTTGGAATTGAGCAATTTGCAAAAGTTAGAAGGCTTCATTTTGCGCAACCCTGTAATTGTAATCTGTAGTTATTTTATAACAGTATTACAGCGCCTCTGGTGTCAATAGGTGAAAAAATATAATGCCGCATATTTAAAGATCATGACTTCCTTTATGGGGAAACTCTTTGATTTCTAACTTCATTTAAACTAATTTTCGTAGCGGCCACAAAAAACTATGACAGACATACAAACAATGTAGTTCTTTTTTAAATTAATAAATAAATAAATTTTAAATTCATTGCTTCTTTTTTTGCAGTGTTTTAAAAAACGAAAAATTAAATACCAACTAAAATCGAAAGCAATAAAAATCTGTATGTATACGACATTTTCTAAATATTTGTTTGTCATGAGATTGATTGAGAAATGGGTGGTACGTGATCATGTAAAAAGAAAAACAAAAACGATTGGTACAAATAATTTTAACAAAACACACACAATTTTAACGAAACAATAATCAATTTTATATGAATGCAAAACGAGAAATTCAGTATTCGTTTATTTAATTCATTTTTAATTGAAATTAACGTTTTACTAACGTTTTAAATACAAAAGCAAAGCAACAGTTTGGCAAGAATAATTTTTATTTATTTATTATTGAAATAGACAACGAAATACAGCTACAAATTCGTTATTAAATTGTAATTGTTTCACGTCTACGTCGTAGTGGGAGAAGAACGAGCGTGTTTTAATATAAAATGTAAATTTAAACAAAAAATAAATACCTTGTTGGGCAGATGATAAGCTACTGTGTATTGAATTTGTACTACTTAATGTAGTTGCAGCCGCTAATGGTGTGTAGGTGCCCTTTGGCGTATAAACAAACGTATGGGGTTCACTTTTTTTGCCGCTCGAAATAATCGCCAATTGTACGGTGACAGGTTTTATTATATTTTGATGTATAAACGGTGGCACAGTGCATATTAAATGAGTCTATTGGAAGAGAAACGAAAAAAAAGGTTTTAGTTAAAACTTAAATGCTCTTCACTTTTATCATTTCTTTTTTTAGGGAGAACACTTGCTTGTTGTAAATATTCTTTGTCTGGCAACACTGTTTGCTCCCACAATGCTCCTCCAATAATTGAAATATCATTTGCTGTGGCTGCTGCCACCTTGAGATCATCATCGTTGTTACCATTGAGACTTTCAAAGGTTTCTTGAAATATCACGTGCGTATCTTTGAGAAAGTTTTTACCAATTATAAATAATTCGAGGCCACCATCTACTGGGCAAGAGTTAAGAGATTTTTTGGATATTTCTGGTACACCCGGTGGTTGAGCTGTATCCACACAAATATTATTATCATTTAATTCAAAAATTTTAAATAAATTTAAATACTTACTGCATATAATGGGATTTGAGCAGACTTGTAGAACTTCTACAGTGCCGTCATCATGTGTTAATTGTGTGCGAAATACCATGCGACATCGTGTTGATTTCTTTTTATTCTTTTGTGCAAGATGTTCAGGAAAACGGTGTTCCACGTCGACATTGCGTTCCTAGAATCATTAAAAATATTATAGATTAAGCAAATATTTTTAAATCTTAATGTAATTAAAATCTTTAATTCCGATTTCCTCAAAATTTATCAAAATCCTAACTGGGAGGTGAGCTAATTTTTTATAAAAGCAACTGCTATGCACACTCCAGATCTTGTTGCAGCACATCCACAGGTTGCAATAAGTATTAAATTTGGACAAAAAGCTACAGATATCTTTGAGAGCTAAAATCTTTAAACGAGAGTCATATCATGTGCCTGGATACAGACTGGGTGCTAAACCAGCAACGAAGAAAATAGGGACAGAGGGCATGGCACTGTGTTGAAATATGATATCAAATCAATAAGATGTTTTTTATTCAAAGCAAAAGTCACTCACAAAATCTCGAGCTTTTAACACAAAAAAAAAATACACCGAAATATAAACCAGGATTATAAGAAAACAATTATATTTCATAAAAAGTTGAAAATCAATATCAGTTTCTAAAAGTTAAAAATATTCAAATTGTTTAATTGCAAAATAAAAGGTATAATTTCATGCAATTTTGTCACAGCGATACCAACTGCGATTTTTATTTATAGGCGAGTTAAAACGTTTAAATTTTACAAATTTAGAAAGATCTGGTAGCTTTTTCTGAGTTCTTTTTTTTAACTAGTATTTATTTTCTAAAATTATTTAACTAACTAATTTCTAAGCCTTTTCAAATTAGATGTAATAAAAAAAGACTTAGACGCGGCGTTATAGTTCAAAAATTCTTCTTCAGTGTTTAAGTGACTACAATTCTGCTAACAACCAACAATTAAGTAAACCAAAACAAAAAAAAACTGAATATTAATTTACCTTAAGTATTCCCACGCAATCACAAGTTATGGTCATATCTTGCTCGGGCTTGAAATCAATTTCAATTACAACAGTGCCATCGACTTTCTTTTCATTACACTGTGTTGAATTTTTGCCAGCAACTTTGCAGGCTTGATAAAACATATGAGGAGCAACACGACCAATATCGGTGCCAATAAATACTTGTAGAGTAGTGGCCTTGTTGTAGCCAACTAATCTAACTATAGGAAAACCATTGCCACTACGATCTTTAACAGCACCACGGCTACCTTCGGTTTGGTATCTTTAAAGAAAAAACATTTTATTACACACTGTTATATTAAGCCGTTTTTTTTACCAAATTACCTGGCTCTGTGTTGCTGTTCGGGTTGTGAAACAATTTCTAATTGTATGCGACCATTTGATGAGGTGGCCACACTATTCGGCGGAGTTGCCGGTTGCCTTTTGTGAGCTACTCTGGTCATTCCTCTAGCACTAGCAGCAATAAATCTATAAAATAAATAATATTGACTTTTCTTAGTTCATTTAAAAATATATTTTCAAATTAAAAATAAATAAATGACTGTGAATGATTTAATGGTCATGATTTTGTTTAAAAAACATATAAAAAAACTAAAAAAACAAAAACGTAGAAAGCAAGATTTGAGTTTAAAAATAGCCAAAACTTTATTTAATTATGTAAATAAAAATGTTAAAAATTGAGTTTTATTTTTAACATATTTGGAATAAAAATTTGGATTTGGTAAATACAAGTACAGAGTGCCTTAATTATTTGAAAATAAAAGAAAATTTTAATATTATCTATTCAAAAAAATATTTGAAATATACAGATTTGTTTTTACATAAATACAGACACAACCATAAGAAACAGAATTAAATAAATAGTACACAGAGTTATTTAAATAAAATATTCTTACTTTGTGGTAACTGACTGAGCTACTGGAGAGCAGTGGGGATGTGCCTGTGCCTGTACCTGTACCTGTAGCTGTGCGGATCGTGAGCTGTCAACAATCATATTCGCTGTTGCTGTTGCTGTTGGCGCTATATTTTCAACCGATACATTAGTACTGGCAACACTGGCTATTTTACGTATGAATGCATCTTCACTGCAGGCATCATCATTATCCAAATCAACCGGTATTGTTTCAATCTTTTTACGCTTTATTCCATAACCCATGTGGTGATGATTTTGATTATGATTATGATGGTGCTTATCAGAATGGGGTGACGTTGCCGACGAGCATGAAGATGATGACGACGAAGAGGATGACGAAGAAGGATGATTTGATATTTTAAGATTTTTACGATGTCTTCCGCCATAATTATCATCAGAATCATCGGTACAGAAATCTTCGTCTTCTGATTCAGTATTTTCAGTATCATCATTTAAGAAGGGTAATTTTTTAGCTGGTCTAGATCTATGATAAGGTTTGTTAATGGTTAATTTAAATGTTTCAATTGCATTAATACAATTTTGTATTTGTAAGAAGAAAAAAAAAATTCTAAAGTAAATTTAGAAAAACTGTAGTAAAATATTTTTTTTTTAAATTTAATTAACAATTTAAAAAAATTTTAGTTTGATGTTTTATTTACCCTAATTTGTGGAAAGTAAAGGGTGTTTTTTAAGCATGATAGAACTTGAAATTATAAAAAATAATACTAAAAATTATTTCTTCTTATTTTCAGTAAACTCTGGCAAATCATTATGAATAGACTCGCGCTTAAACAACGTTCTTAAATCATCCAAGTTTACTTTAAAAATCAGTCATCAATTTGAGCAACTTATAGACGACTTCGTGATTTTTATGGTACACATAATTGTCCGTCTGAGCAAGCCGTCCGTCGAACTGTAAAATGATTTCGTACCACATACTCTGTAGAGGATGCAATAACACCAACACCTCGAAGAAATGTACGTTCTGAAGAGAATATCGCTGCTGTAAACGAAAGTTTGGAAGAAGAAAATCCAAATTTATCTACTCGTCGTCGGTTGCAGGAATAAGGGCTCTGTCCGTCTACTGCGTGGAAAATGTAGCGCAAAGATCTTGACCTACATCCGTATAAAATTCAGCTAGTGCAGGAATTAAAGCCACGAGACCATTATGTGAGTCGTTCTTTCGCCGATTGGGCTCTAGAGCAGTTAGTAAGTGACCCGTTGTTTTATCGCCAAATCGTGTTCAGCGATAAGACTGATTTTTAGGTTAACGGGTTTGTTAATAAGCAAAATTGGCGCATATGCAGTGAGACTAACTCACAACATACCCAACAGACTCCACTGCATCCAGAAAAATGCACCGTTTGGTGTGGTTTACATGCTGGTGGCATCATCGGACTGTATTTCTTTAAAAATGACAATGGATCTCACGTTACGGTCTATGAAGATCGCTACCGCACCATGATTAATGATTTTTTTGTTTGAAAATATGGATGACATTGATCTGGACGAATTGTGGTTTTTAACAAGATGGCGCTACGTGCCAGGCGGCGACCGCAACCAATGAGTTATTGAAACCAAAATTTGGCAATAAGTTGACTTCGAGAAATGGACCTGTCAATTGGCCTAAAAGGTTGTATGATTTGACGCCTCTCGATTATTTCCTGTGTTGCCACCCGAAGTCACTGGTTTATGCTGATAACCCAACAACAATTGACGCTTTGAAGGCCAACATTGTTCGTGTTATTCGTGACATACGGCCAGCAGTACTTAAAAATATGACCCAAAAATGGACATCTAGAATGCGCTTCGTCGCAAGCAGCCGCTGTGGCCATATGCCCATAACCATTTTTAAATATTAATGCCATGTTCTGATCTTTCGTATAAAAAAATTCTTTATTATAATTTATTTTTTTCTGTTATTTTTTACAATTTAAAGTTCTATCGGACTTAAAAAAAAACACCCGATATTTCAAAGAAAGTTTTAGGCAAATGATCTTTAAGTAAAAAAGCATTTTATCTTGTTTCGGTTGTTATATTTAAAAACTATTCTGTGTGTCATTGCTAAAAGTCTTAAATCTTAAGGCCCCAACTATAATTTGCAAAAGATAACTTAAGCAAATACATAAATTATATGTGACGAACTATAAATTTCTTAAGAAAAGTTTTTGCACCGCAGAACCGAAAGCGTTTAGCAGTGTCTAAATAAATAAATAAATAAGCGGAAATAATTCTACTGATAAGTTTTTGCCACCGCAATACATACCAAAAAAATGGGTTTGTGAATATTTCTTTGAATGACAAGACATAAAATAATAAAAAAAGTAAACATTTTTTAAACATCGTTTAAAACAAAGCGGTCTAATTTTTTCCGGTATTTGTAGAAGTTTCTTGGAAATTATTTCGGTTTATTTTTCTCCGAAAAGTTAAATTTAATCACTTGGAGATGTCTGATTAAATTTCACTTTTCGGAGAAAACTAAACTGAAATAATTTCCAAGAAACTTCAACAAATACCGATAAACAATTTGACGGACGGACCATTTTGTTTTGAAGGATTATAAAAAAAATTTTTATTTTTATTATTTTAAGTCTTGCCATTCAAAGATCCATTAATACACCAATTTTTTTAAGACAAACAAAAAATTCTTAAGTAAAACTAGGTCTGTTTCTTTACTCTACTTTGACATCCCATGAAATCCCAATTTGCCCAGAAATTGTTCTCGTTTTTAAAAATTGGGTAAACGAGGGCAGTGTTGGCAGTTTTATTTCGAGCTTTTTTGCCAAATGACTTGTCGAATATCACCAAATATCGGCAATATAAAAAATAGGTAAAATTAATTATAACAACCGATTTATATATACCAAGGCTCTCTAAATCTTTGAAAAACTTCTTGAACTGCTGAAAATTTTATTTAAAAATTAACAATAAACTTCAAAATAGACATGTTTTCTAAAAACCGATCAAACATTTCTTTAAGAAACTTTTTTAAACAAGAAAACAACTTTCTTGTAAATTTACATTTAAAACATTCTTGTTCAACTCAGTTTTGTGCAAAAATCAATAATGTTCATACCTAAAAACGAATTTTTTTTAATAATTTTCTTCTTTCAATTTTTTATTAATTCATCGCTTTTTCCTTTTTTATATATATATTATTTTCTCGCTTCGACATTTAAAAAAAATTTTTTTTGCCAAAAAGGTTTTTTATCGCCATAATTGTCAACACTGAATGAAAGCGATTTTGAGAAAATAACGTTCTTCTTCTTCTTGCACGAAACAGTCCAAATTTTTTCTTTGTGCAAGTTATTTAAATTTGTCAAGTAGCTTTAAAATACAAACAAAATAAGCAAGTAAGAGTGCCATATTCGGCTATGCCGAATATGATATACCCTTCACCATCTATCTAAATCTAGTTTAGTGATGTAACTTCAATCAAAAAAGCTAATATTGGGCAGAGAATTAAAAAATAAAAAATGCTGATATTGCATATAACTCAAGCATTTTTTTTTTTTTAATATTTGTATTTACTTAAAGATCTCTTCAATAGCTTCAAAATGATACCCATATTGATATTTTAAAAAATTTGAAAATTTCAGAGACCCGTAACAAGAAAAATATGGGGAGCGCCTATTTTTCTCTTAATGTTTTTTTTTTCTTATTTTCAAATTTTCTTTTGCCCCATATATTTAATTTTTTTAATTGGAGTAACTTCACTGTTCCAAATGAAATGAAAAAATTAGAGGTAGGCGTGGGGTTTTGCCTGCTGCTTAGAAGGCCATCGACCGATCTTGCTGATTTCCAATAGCACCTCTTTCGACACTATATTTGATCGATTGACCTATTTATTTTTTCTATGAAAACAGGTTTGCCGCGGCAAACTTGATTTCAACACTAACACGAACAGAGAGACGGACATCGCTCAATCGACTTCGCTATGCATAAGAAGTCAGAATATATATACTTTAAGGGGTCGGCTAGTTGTGATAATGGTCTTAAGCAAGTTTTAAATTTAAAACCGACTGATTTTTATGTGTCCTTAAACACAAAATTTATACTTTAAAGAAAACTGCACTGCACTGACTGTTTTTGGCCTTGTGTTAATAATGTTTATAATTTTGTAACTGGAAAAAAATACTGAGAGTTAACTTGACACCAATAGCACTTAAAAGATGTTTGTACAAAGACATTTTCTAAATTGTGAAGTTTTTTGAAACAACAACAAACATTTTAAAAATAATAAACTAAAAAAGGAAATATAAAATTTATAACGTTCAAAAAAATGGCACGCTTTTTAATTATTTATTTTTCGTCACATGCAGACTTTAGAAACGTCTCTTTGAAGTTTAATACATACACACATCTATACATAAATTCATGCATACATACATACATACATACATATGTACATACGTATATAGGCAAATCAATTTATTTTCAAACAGATTAATAAAAAATATATTTTTTTATTAACTTTTAGAAAGAAATGCTTTTCAATTATGTGCGTATGTACACACATACACGTGTATATGTATGTAAATACGAAAAAACAGCATTTAATTTATTGTAGGTCATGGTTAGATTGAAACAAATGAACAAAACAAGCAACAAGAAAATATAAATTTTTGCAAAACAAATTCATTAAGTTGAGTTAAATTCATTTAATTCTAAACAAATTTGTTTGCAACAAAACGACGCGCCGTCTTCAATACGTACATATGTATGTATGTATGTACTATTATCTTATCACTTTGAGTTGAGTTTTTTTTTGTTTGTTTATTTTTAAAAATTAAATAAATATCAACTATAATTTTACATGATAATTTTTGTAGTGGCAAGAAAAAAGAATTAAAAACATTTTTTATCTTTTAATTTGTTAAAGCAAAATATTGTGAAAGTATTGTGACTTATGTCTGTATAGTATCAATAAGCTTAAAAATATATTATTTGGTTATTGGTTTTAAAAACATAAACATATTTGTTTGTTTTTAAAATTAGAGTTGTCAACACAGTTTCATAAACAAGTTTTTTCATAATTTTGTTTTTTTTTAATCCGTTTGTTTTTATATACCCGATTTATTCGACAATGTCCATCAAATTTTAATTGACATCACTGTACATGTTTTTTTCTAGGATTCTAAAATAATCGTTCTGCCAAAATTCTGTACTAATCCGGTTTTAGCTCCTCGCCAATACCTTCTATAATAAAGATTTACGTCTGCAATATTTTATGACCCACTATCTTTTGTATTGTTTGCAAATATATTATTAACGCAGCCTCCTTAGTGCTCCGTACTTTAAAACATGTTGTTAATAAAACTTGAATTGCATAATAATAATTAAAAAACAAAAAAATAATAATTATAAAACTAAACGTTATTATTAAATGGAATCAGTATTCAGTCTCCAGAATGTTTTTAATAGCCGCTGCAAAACAGCAAAAAATATAATTCTTTTATGACATAAACACAAATTATTATATTATTATATATTAATATATTATAATAAAATTAACTTAATAAAAAATAAAAATATTAATAAATATATTAAAGCAGACATCCCAATCTTAAGTTCACTCTCTCTCACTCGTTATCTCTTTCTCTCAGCAAGATTATATTTTTAATTAATTTGCTAGCTGCTTTGTGTATTTAAGAATGACAACTGTAAATAATTTGTAAAAACATTAATTTTTAATTAAATTAAATTATTTTAGCTTCTTTTAACACAGCATGTATCATGCTGTGGTTTGTTTTGAAGTAATTTTTTTAAATCGTTAACAAATAATGAAGGCATAAAAATTAGATTTTCGCTTTAATAATTATTAAATGTTTTCGATTTTCAAATATACATTCATATGTAGATATTTTATAGACCCACTGTCGTTAAGAAGTGCGTAAACTAGTTTTCAAACTAAATTGATTAAACGGCTTATAAAATACTTTTCAATACAGTTTTGTGGAATAAAGGCAGAAATATGCAAATGATTTCATTACGTGAAATCTGAATTTTTATTTAGTGACAAATTTTTATATTTACAAATTTTAGTTCACACTTATATAAAACAAGAAATCAGTTGGGTGCAAATTACAACATTCGATATCGATCGAAATTTACATTTAAACTCTATTGAAAATTCGATCGATATCAAGTGCCCTGTTCTACGGAAATAACCTCTTAATCACATATTAAATTGATTATTAAAATTCACAGCTCTGCAATGTCAAACATACCGTTCACATCAGCAGCGGTGGCAAATTGTCACATTTGACGATCTATCGTAGTTTGGCGATTCGTCAAATTATTTAAATAATGTTTGTCGATTAAATATTGTTAAAACTTTAATATATTAAAGCTGTAAATGAATTATTATTTTTTAAATTTAATTCGTTGGAATGAATTCATTTTATATTCTTTTGATTTGAATTGATTTTGAATTCATTCAAACGAGTTGAACAATAAATTACAATTTAAATGAATGAAATTTAAAATGCGTTGCAATCATTCAAATTTAAGAGCTACCAAACTGAATATATTCAATGATTAAAGATCAGAGATTAGAGAAAACAAGGAGATGCTTACCACTTATTTACTTATAAAATCAATTCAAATTTCAATTAATTTATTCAAATGAGTTAGTAATAAATTGCTATTTGAATTAAAAAAAATTGCAATTCATTTTAAAAATTCATTTGAATTGGAAAAGAATTGCAATTCATGTCTGCCTTATTCATTTTCAAATTGAATGAATGAATTGAATGATTATCGAATTAATTCAAAAATGAATGATTCATTTACAGCTCTGTAATATATATGTTTTGTTTTTGGCAGGTGATAGCAGTGGCGAGTTTATTTATTTTCGCCGTTACCAGAGATGTTAATTTAATTTAACAATTTAAAGCAGATTTGTTATATACGGAGTTTGACATTTCCAGAGACGAAAAAGAATTAATAAATTTGCATATACCTATTAACTAAAAATAATGCTATTTTAACAAAAATTATTAACAAGCAACACAAAGATTTAAAAAATAAATACCAAAAGAACTTTTGTTTTTTAATAAGCAAATGCTGTATAAAAAATATCAAATCACAAGTCATAAGAGAAATCATAAACCAAATAAAAAAATTACTTCGAGAGAATTAATACATTTATTTTATTTCCCAGCTATTCAATTCTCTATAAATGTTTTTCTTTTCTTAAATTTTCATCCTAATTTATAACAAATTGAAGCCGTTTCTTTGTGTTTTCTTTTCTCGCGTATTTAAGTTCGTTTTTTTTTTTTTTTTTGTTTGCTCAAACGTGCATTTTTTTCAACTCGTTTTTATTTAGATTAGATATTTTTCTTTTATTAACGTACATATGTATATATTTTAGTCAACAACTTGTTTGTTTTTTGCTTATTTCGTATTATCTCTTCTATATTTACCGTATAGTTTAGTACTTTTAAATTTAAAATAAATGATTAAATTACCCTGGCATTTCTGTTGTTGTTTTTTTTTTTTTCTTCATAAATATCTTAAATATGCAAAAAAAAATATATTAATAATAAAAATTTTATTAGAGAATTAAATTAGAAACACTATTTTTTTCTTATCAATTTTGACACTACATCCCTTACCTGTCAAAAAAAAAACAACAAAACAATATTTTTTATTTCACTAATTTTAGTTTTGATCGACCAGTGATGTTAATTTAGCATTAAAATACATTTTATATAAAAACTATATGCAAGGTAGGTGTCGCTTTAGCTCCGGGCGAAAAAAAGCAATTTTATGGCGGATGGTAGTGGCTTTTTCTTTGCCTCCTGACAAGTTTATTTACCGATAAATTCATCAGAAAAGAAGCAACAATCAATTAACTAATTGAACATAAACAAATAAATAAAACAATGGAAATTTAGAATCGTCCGCATTAATAACAATAAAATGTTTACCGAAAAATTGAGAGATATAAAATATGGCGGCAATCCTATAGCATATTCACGATTTTTAACATGTTCTATGCTTTACAATTATTATCAAAGTTTTTTTTTTTTTTTTGCTTGTGAATTTAACATATTTTTAATCTTGCCGTATTAAATTTAAAACTTAAAGATACGATAAAAATGTTATTTTTTAGTTTTATTACTTGAATAAAAGATATCTTGTGGCAAAAATAGTTTAAGTTGAAAATTCAGTTGATAAAAAATTTCAGCAACCGCATCAGCAAGAATCAAACATTAAGATAACAGTAATCATGACCTTGCTTTCTAACTTTTTAAGCTTTATTTTGTATGTATATCGCGTTTGCATCACTCTTTTTTAAACATTAAAGGCCGGGCCGTCTTTTTCAACTGACAAATTAAAATACATGTTTTCTTATGAGTGTTGTCACAATCAGTACATCTCCGTCAACGTTAAGTACGAAAGCTGGGCAACTATTAACTTTTGACGTACGTTGAATATCCATTGCTGCTTCTTCTTGTTTCGTTTTCGCTCTTGTAGTGTTTTAATGATTTTTTTAACCATCAACAAAGTACTCACTGTGTTAACCGCATCCGTCATTATTTTGTTTTCAATTGAATACGTTGAAGTATGTATAACGTATGACAGATGCTATGTTCCCCGGCCTTAAATTCTACGTCTCCACTAGCCATCAAATTCAACATGACATGCACATAACGTAGGCAGAAAACGGTGTTGATTGTCGATGTTCTTGCATGTGTTTTTCGTCAGGGTTGTTGCCATGTTTTTAACAAGAATGTGAGTGTTGGCACGGTTGATCAATAGATGGCGTTAATTCAAAATGGAGAAATCAGACATACATCAAACAAATGTTCGGCCAAATGTTCGATGGTTGCACATGAACAAAACATGAACTTCGGGAGTCTTAATAAGCCGAATTCATGTGCGACATAATGTTCATGCCAATTTGATCGCTAGTGGAGACGTAGGGTAACAAACAATGGCGAAACATTAACAGTTGTGTGCAGTGTTACCAGATCTAACGAGTTTTATAATAAAAAATCAACTTTAAGGTATTGTTACGTTTTTCCTTTTTTAGACAAACGTAAGGATTTTTTTGATTGCAAATAACACTGCGGCTCATTATAAATTCTTTATTCTTTTGTGGCTATACTTCTTGATCCTTCGGTCGTCTTAATCCTATGGTCGGTCACGTATTTACTTAACATGCGTAAATTATTACAAATGCAGCCATCCATGCTACATTACTCTTTTACTCCGGCGAGACATGAACTATTCGATGCCTTGTTTAGTAACCTTAACCATTCACAGATAACTTCACTACGCCTTTTATCCAAGCCAGTCCATCCCCTTTATCTAATAGCCATAACACACGTCTGCCATACACTGTTGTATGCTGTTACACTTCCCTGCGCTGTTGACAATTATCCCTTCTCTTATATTAAATTAAACGTCTCCACTAAATTATCTGCTATGGGTTCACAAAATAATTGTCTTTTGCTTCTTTGGAGGTTTGTACTGCTGCTTCTTAATTTTTAATTGCATTAAAACAATTATTATTTTCCGTTGTACGCATGTCCGAAGGTGGGCTCGAACTCACGATCTTCTGTTTTACAGCAAGCACCTCTACCAATGCAGCCATTGAGGTTGCTCCGCTTTTGTTAGCTAATTGTGGTATTATTCTATACGCACCCCATTAATGGAAGTAACTTTATTCACCACTCTCATACGGTTAACAACAACAGAGGTTGCCAGATCTTAATTTCGTAACAATATAAAAATTTCACGCTTTGAGAATTCAATTTTAATATGTGAGGAAAGGTAAACTATTTTTTGATATTAAATAATACAAAAATGTAATATATAAATGTTTTTTTGACCTTTTTAAATAGTTTTTCTTTTCTAATTTATTAAGCACTAGGTCAGTTTTATAAATAATAAAAATTTTTTATTTATATTTTCAATATTTCGCCACACCTTTGCGTGGCATCATCAGGAAACAGGAAACAGGAAACAAAAAATTAGATTTTCTTTTTTTTTTAATTTTGTTATTTAAAAAAAAAGAAAATCTAATTTTTTGTTTCCTGTTTCCTGATGATGCCACCCAAAGGTGTGGCGAAATATTGAAAATATAAATAAAAAATTTTTATTATTTATAAAACTGACCTAGTGCTTAATAAATTAGAAAAGAAAAACAAAAATGTAATAAAAATAAAAGCTGATAGCATTTCTTAGATTTTAACGAGTATTTTTATCTTCTTTAATTTTTTTAAGATATTTTTAATTTCTATCAATTATTTATTAAAACAGTGCTTTTAAGACATGAGCAGGAAGGACAAAAATATTGCAAATGAGATACTTTTGAAGGCTAAGAAATATGCCAAAATTATAAATTCACCAAAACAAAGTTTACGGCTAATTGTCCAACAGTTTCGTGTTCAGCGTTGCCTAGAGCTTAGTAAAGTAACTTCACAACCCGAGGATGAACATTTCTTAAAAATTTAATAATGCAGGTTAAGCTAAGGGAAGCTAAATTAAGGGTATTTGAAATTATTTGTATATTACCAGAAAAATCAATCTCTAGTAATTTTAAAGCCATTTTTACGATTTAATACAGGACACAAAACACAAATCCAAAAACATTTCAAAAATTTATTGAAACGTATTAAGTTATACTTATTTTAGACTTTTTAATAATAAATCAAGCATTAAGTGCCAAATAAAACTGTACATTATTTACAAAGTTGTGCGAAAATTTAAAGCACTACACAACACTAATTTAAATTTTATAATAATTTCTTTATTTATCAATATTAATTGTAGGTAATAAAAAAAAAAGAAACATATTTATTTAAATCAAAAAACTTAATTTCGCCACAATAAAAGCAAATAAAAAAAATTAATTTTGTTTTGAAAGTAAAAAACAAAAACAAATTAACGATGAGCATGAATAGATTTAATAGAAGAACTGAAAGAACCGATCACTTAAACTTAAAAACAGAAAAGAATTCTTAACTACACAGAAATTTCAATTGAAATAGAAAATATTATGAAAAATTGCTCAGTTTAAATAACAACTATAGTTCTGGTTGAGTGTTGCGAACACAGACTTTTTAAATTCTATCACTCTACTTCGCATTGAAAAATTAAAAACAATTTTATACATATTTACGATTTTTTTAAACTTATTATTTACCGATCGAATTTATTTTATTATATTTTTAATTGACTTCGCCATAACTTTAAATAACCACAGCAAAGCTGTTAAATTCTTATTGAACGTTTTCTGGTTTTCTAAATGTCAAACAATTTATTTGTGTCCCACATAAAATCCACAGCACGATAAATCGAATGAAAATTGATCACAACACTTCCAACGCCGCGTTCCACTTACTATGCAATCTTACAGTTATTTGTTCTAACTGGAATTTTCTTTTTAAAATCGGCCTTGTCAGTTGTCAATTTTATAATTTGTCTTGCAATATTTTTGTGGTAGAATAAGAATAAACGTTGCGCTGAACTTTAATCAAAAATACCACATAGACGACCATAATTAGGTTGAACAATTATAGTCACTAGGCTCGTTTGTGTTCATCCGAAACCTGTCATTGCGGCCAAAATCAATAATGTATATCCGAGACCTGTCACAGTGTATTAAAATACTTTTAGTCTCAATTTAATACCTCAAGGGAGGTAACCAGATTCAGAAATTAGCAATTTTTATTTTAACTCAGATATACGAAGAAGCAGAAAGAAAAGACAAACAACAAATAATGATGAATAAAGGACTTCCATTTTTACACAATTGATAATGATCGGCCAGTAAAACAAAACAGATCGGATAACGTTTGGGGCTAATTTTTGGATAAAGTAACAGTTTCGACAAAGGCAAATCCATTTCCAGGTGGTACCGACGTCGAATTCATGGTTTTTCGCCGGTAGTCTAACTGTCAAATTCCATACATAAAAAATCTGTTTAACTGTTATACAGATTTTTTATATATGGAGTTTGACAGTTAAACTACCGGCGAAAATGGATGAATTTGCCATCGCTATCACCTTATAATTAATTCGCCTTGATTTCGACTGATACAGTTACCTGGCCTAAACTTCTTTTTTCATTTTATTTATAGCCATCCTAACTTCATTCTTAAAAGAAAAAGGTACACAAAATTTGTGGACCATTTTATTAACAAAAACAACTGTTAGCCACTTTCAAATTTAAAGAAATCTGTTGAATTGTTTCAAGATTTGTAATAAAAAAACCTTTTTAAAAAGGGAATTTTTAAATTGAGCACATTCAAGTTCCATGGCAATTATTAATCAGCTGTTGGATTTAAAATATTTTTATCATTTTATTCCCTTTCAGTTTAGGATTTTTAAAATTGTTAAATAAAAATCTTAAGTTCAATTGAAAATAGATGTGTAGTTAAATGGAATTGAAAATGAAATTTATAAAAAAAAAAAACTTAATTTCAATATGACTGAATGACATGTAACTCACCTGGAGGCTGGTATTGCTCTAATCAAATGTTGCTGAGGTGAATGTTGAAGACCAGATGATGATGACGACGAGGAGGATGTTGATGTTAAACCATTTTGTATTAAATTTTGTTGTAGGAGATGACTATTTTGATGATTATTTAATGACGAAGAAGAGGAGGAGTTTGATATATTTGTACTTAAATTGGGCCTACTAGTTTGTTGTTGTGGTTGCTGCTGCTGGTGTTGACCCATCTGTTGCTGTTGTTGTTGTTGTTGAATTTCAACATGTTGATCGAAACCAAAACCACTATCGTTTGAATTATCACAGGGTGGAGGATGTGGTCGTATCGGAAATCTTTTACCGGGCACCATTTTTCCAGGACCAATCTAAAGTCAAACAAAGCTAAATATTAATTTTCAAAATATCTATTAAAGTCTTGCAATTAACTTATTAATTTTAAATGGTTTATGTGTCAAACCTTTTGACCATATAAATATTTTAATTGTTTTTATAATTAATTCTAATTAACTTAACACTTAAAGGGTAAAAAGGCATTTCCTTATTATACTAACCGCCACGTAACCATAATAACCTGGCTACATTTATTTTTAGTGCATTAAATAATATAAATTTCATAGCAAAGTAATAATCAAATCTAGTAAATGACGACATTAATATTTACCTTTGAACAAGAGCAACAGCAATTTCAAAAAGAAAAAAAAAAACTACAACTGTGCGTTACCGTTTAATGCAACTGTGAGAAAACTTTTATTTACGTAACGGGTTTTCAAGGTTAATGTCAGTCAAAAAGTTTTTACGTAAATTACTTCCGTAAGAGTTGATTTAACTGTTTGTCATTGTTAGTGTATGTGTATGCGTTTGCAAGAAATAAAAAATAAATTGAGAAAAGCTAAACAAAAAGGATAGAAACATAACCTTAAGTTTTGTCGTTCGTAAGGCCTGCTTCGCTTAGAATTAAAAAGTTGTTAAAAGCCCGGTGATTGTTGTTATCTTTGAGCATAATACGAGAATAATTAAATATCTGTCATCTTTTGTTTGGAGTGCTGTCCGTATAAAATTTTTCGTAGTGCATTTAAAATTTAGGGATGGCAATGCTAAACAACTTAACTTCGCTCATTTTTAACCGACTTCAAAAAAAAGAAGGAGGTTATCAATTCGACTGAATGTTGCTTTTTAATGTTTGTGCCTAAAGAACTCACGTCATTTTTGAACCGATTTTGAAAATTTTTGTAATTTAATAGATTATGCTTACAAATTAGTCCCGTTTTAAAAACAGTTCATAATCTTAAAAATTAAATGTTTTCCGTACAACACACATGTTTTTAAGTGTATTATGAACCGTAAAGCACATTTCTTTAAAATTAAAAAAAAACGTATTGCTATACCTCTCAATTGTAAAAACTAATTCTAAAAATTAAAGGGTGTCCCTATAGGTGACATAAATTGACTTATATGGGAATATCTTTTGAACCGTTATAGACAAACGCTTGAAAATTTGACAGAATGTTCGATTAAAATTACCATTATAATAACAAACATAAACATTTAAAATTAAAAATCAAAGGTGTCCCAATAGTTAATGTAATTTGATGTGTGGGGCCAAACTTATAAACCGTTATTGACAGACAGCTGAAATTTACAAAGAACCTAAGTCCGCTATAACAACAAATATAAAATTTGAATTTAGAAATTATAGGGTGTTCCTATAATTAATTTGCTTGCAAATTTGACAGAATGTCGATTGCTATGGCCGTCATAGTAGCAAGTATTAATATTTAAAATTAAATATTAAAGGGTGCCCCAATAGTTCATTTAATTTGGTTTATATGCTTATACTTTTGAAGAGTTGTAGACAGACGCTTCAAATTTACAAAGAAAATCCGCTATAACAACAAGTATAAAATTTGGATTTGGAAATAAACGGGTGTCCCAATAGTTGATGTAATTTTTTGTATGCGGTCGAACTTTTAAATCGTTAGATAGACGGCTGAAACTTAAAAGGGAACTATATTGCTACGTCGCTATCACAAGAAGCTTTTAATTTGAATTTAGAAATTAATGGTGTTCCCAAAATTAAAGTAATTTCGACAGATATGGCCGTATTTTTTTAAACCGTTATTTACAAACACCTGCAAATTAGACAGAATGTTAAGTCTGCTATTGCAAGTAAAAAGTTTAGAGATGGAATATGAATTTGTCCCAATAGTTAATGTAATTTGATGTATGAAATCTGTTTTGATGTCGTTTTTTTGTTTCTTTTTGCCAGAATTATATGTTATTTCATTAGTGCAAAGACTTGAAGATATAAAAAAAAATAAATAAAAAATATTAAATAATTGTAAACTAACTATGAAAAATTAAATTAAAAACACAATTTCTTTTGCAGATAGAGAAAATTTTAATTTCGTCCATGAAGTTAAAATTGGTTTCATTTCAATTTTTTCTAAGGCACCAAAACATTATTCGATTCCTTTTGAAGTACTTAAGGTTTAAATATGTATAAATACGCAAATTGAATTTCATCGTAAGGACGGTCAATATCACGGCTAAAATTGGCCTTACACTATTTTAACTTTAACCCACCAACTAGACAGCGATTAAAGGGAAGTGTCATGAAAAGAAAGCCTATTGTTTTTATTTGGTCCTCTCTTTAAATGATAAGTGATACAGTTTTGGGAAAATATCTCATTAAAATTAACTTAAATATTTTTTAAGTTTACTTTAATAAATGGCTGTTGTTAAACAAACTTATATCGTGCTGTCATTATGTATGTTCCCTCAGCTCACCTCAAATCCGCCCTGTTTGATTTGCATCCATAAAACTATTCTTACATTCGTGCTTAATGATCAAAAATAAACTAAAACTAAATTTTTAAAATTCATTTGTTTCAAAATATTTTAATAAATTAAGCAAGCGAACTTTAAAGAAACAAGAAAATTAAAAAGTCTAGGAATTTGCTAGTTTAAAGCTTAAAATTAAAATGTTTACTTACCCTTGAAACTGAATGCAATTTACCGGGGAAAGCTTTGCCTGGATGTCTTTTTGATGGGGTTCGAAAACCTTTACGATGTATACGCGGACTCATTGTGGACATGGTAGACATGGTGGTACGCATACCTGCAAATAATTACAACAAAAACACACACACACATATTAATAAACAAAATTATAAAACTAAAATGTGAAACATTAAATAAATAAATAGTTAAAGTACTAAAACAACGATAACGTAGGAGGACATTTATATATTTTGAAATGTTTTCTTAATTAAATGCATTAAGAATGCATTTCATCGCTTTTATTACATTTTGTTGTATTCTTTTACATTTTGATTTGAAGCGTGATTTAAATTGCCCTCAACAAAAAAAATAAGAAATAAACTTTTGTATTCAATAGCTGAGCTGCTGATAAAGCCAAAAGTCCAATGCCCTCTTCTCATACAACATGCATACAACACAATAATAGCAACAATTTAGGGCAGACAATATAAAAATGACGGCAAAAAACAACAATAACAACAATGTATTAATTCTCTTACGATAATATAAATTTACTTACAGTGGCACACAAAAATATTTGTAAATTTAAACTATCTTTATGCGTTTTGACATGTAGAACAAAAAATAATCGAGCCCGATTGCACTTGCCTGCGAAAAATTGCAGCGTGCAGCAACAGGGAATATTTTTTGCTTTTCATTTTAATTATAAGTTCCGAACCTTAAAAAAATCTTGTTTTCGAATTCAGAGGTTTTGTAATTTTAGAACAATTTCAACTTTATTTAAACTTTTAATTTTTTGTTATATAGTTCATGAATGAACTAATTCAATTGAACGCTTTTATTAAATGCACTAAATGAATCTTTTCACTTTTGAACTATTCTTTGTCAATGTAGAGCTGCCATTATTAAATATTATTGTATACATTTATATAAAAAAAACCGTTTGTTTGTGGTCATAAAAATTAGGAGTTTAATATAAAGAATTGAGTAAATTGATTTTTGAACTCTGCCACTAGTGTTTAGGATAAACCAACAATCTCAGAGAAGCCAGATAGTTTATATCGACTGATTCGTTTTTTTTTGTTTGTTATCATAAAAAACGTGTATTACATTTCTTCATTTAACATTAATATATTTCGTTAGTTTTTCGTGGTAGAAGATCTGATAGAAATTTTAGGAAAACTTCCTCATAAAATCTATATTTTTATTTTCGGTCTTTGAAAATATTAGTTGGTGGCGACTCTTTTTGTTTTTTTTTTCTGTCTGCTAAAATTTTAAAGAAAATACGTCTGTTGTTGAAATTGAATTTTTAAACATTAAATTCTTTTAACCAATTTTATCCACGCAAAACAAATATCTTATCAATTGGTTTATGGTGGCATCACAATCATACCATTTATCGGTTAAAAGTTGACGGATACAAATAATTTAATAAAATTATAATAAAACTTTAAAACATACAAAACCAGCAATTCAAAACAATTTTTTAATTAAAAGTTATCTATAGTAATATAAACGACATAACAACAAAACGGAGTAACTACTTTTATAGCAGAATCCACTCCCAAATACTCAGTTATTATTTTGGTTGAGTTATTAATTTACACATAATTATTTCTTCTATATTGAGCTCACTGAAATAAAAATTTTTACTATAGTCTACAAAAAAATAATATTTCTCTGCAAAATTCTCAAACCAAATATTCTAAATCATAAAGTTAAAGTAAATACCTCGATTTCTTAGCTGTCACATACGCGATTTTTTTATAAAAACTTCCACCACAACTTTAAAAAGTGTTACTAAGTTTTGTTGTGCGGAATTTTACTTTGACTTAATCACAAGATCTGGAGAAAATATTGAGTACACGATCAAGAAATAACCCATACAAAAATAGAACTTTTTCACGTTCCGCAATTTAGCCAGAAAGATATCCATTATAGTGCCACGATATCGAGCTCCAATTACTAAAACCGTTTAAGCAGCCTGTATCTCGAAGAATTATTATGAAAGGCCTCAGTGATACGCTGTAGGTGATTTATTTTTAATTAATTTTCAACATTAATAAAATCAGCAGCTGAATATGTGCTCCAACCCGTTTTACTTTGCTTGAATTTCTATTTATTTGAACGAAAAAAGTCAATCATTTATTATTTTTGAAATATTATTTAGCATTGAAAATACAATGTTGGACACTCCATATGTAGCTGTCAGTTGTTGTTTTTTAGGGTTGCCGACATTTGACTGCACCAATGGCGAAAAAACATTTTCTTGCGTCAATTTCGGTAAGTCCAGTAATTTTTGAAGTCTGTGAAATCATAGTTGCTTATCCCAAGCGATAGTTCTCTTAAGAAATATTAAACTGCCTATTTATTATGTATGTACTACTAATAAGGTTGACAGACAAGCTTACCACGCTTGTTGCAGAATCACCAAAAAGTAGTTTAGTGCAATTAGCTGAGATCTAATCACTTATCAACGCACAAGTAATATGCAAAACTTTTGAAAGAAAAACAAAAAACACAGAACAGGATTAACTACTGGAGAGAAACAATAAATCATCGCTCTTAATGTTGAGTCTGGCAAGACTTAATATGAATAATCCATGTAAAAAACGATGAGAATGAAGTTTGTGATACCATATTATCCAACCCTGCACATTTTTTAGCTTGTGTTTAATCTGGTAACTGCAATTACAGTTCGTATGCAGCAAAACAAAACTCTCTAAAGCTATTCACAGTAAAATGTTAGTTTTGCTTGTTTAACTGCCAATATCAAACAAAATAATTGAAATTTATACAAAAATTTATTACACAAGAATAAAAAATTAAAAATAAAAATATTTCTTGTAGTAATAATTGAAGATAGTAGTCAAAGATCGCTTTATTCTAATTTTTTAACAATGTCAATAGATAAAGTATATTTTCTTTATTAAAAATGTCTGCTTTTAATATTCGTCTTTAATTAACAATAATAATAAATGTTATTATTTGCTTAGACTTTTTTGAGAATTGTTAAAATTTCTTAGAAAACAAACCCACAATAAGTTAAGTTTATAATTATTTCATTTGCAAAGAAATCATTTAAATAATAGTTAATATAATTTATGAACTAAATGATATAACGCTTATCAATGTTTAAACAAAATTGTTTTATTGTCAGACAACACGTGCTGCTTATGAAAGCATTTCATAAAAACCAAATGTGATAAAAATTAAAAAAAAGGAAATAGCAACAAAAAAATGGGAATAAAAACATTTAACTTAATTTTTTTGTTTTAACCTTTTAGTAGTAGAGCTATAAAACAATTAAGAGAATTATTTTAAATAATTATATTTGAAATAGAAAGAATTAAAAAATAAATTGGTGAAGACATAGAAACTTGCATTTATTTTTGTATATAATTTTTTTTGTTTTTAAACTTTGACTATTTTTTGTATAAAAGCAGTTTG
Organism: Gymnosoma rotundatum; assembly: GCA_916610165.2. NCBI lineage: Eukaryota > Metazoa > Arthropoda > Insecta > Diptera > Tachinidae > Gymnosoma > Gymnosoma rotundatum. The sequence continues at coordinate 127,844,343 of OU744340.1, read as the reverse complement.
AACCACCTTATGATTTCCTTACAATAAAATATTTGCTCCTTAAAATGTTGTTGTTAAATATATATTTTTTTAAATGCGGATGAAAATTTGTGTTAAGAAAATAATCTTTTTTATTACAGCTTGGGTTTTCAATTTGTATTCGTTGTTTATTTGTTTCATTGATTTTTGTTTTGTGCTAACAGTGTTTTCGCAGAAATATTTCAAAGTAATTCATCATTTTTAAAAAATCAATGGGTGGCATTTGGTCAGGCGTTTTAAATTAATTTTAAAAAATTTAAATACTTGCGTTTATTATGAAATGAATTAAGTGTAAACACTACCTAGAAAAAATCCCTAATAAAAACTTTCTTCGGCAAAAGGTAAAATAAAAAATTATTTCTATTATTCCTATTTATAAACGATTCTACTTGAAAAGGATTCCAGGTGAAAATTCTGAAAGTAAGTTCCTTAAATTTAAATGTAATAGACATATACATATATCCCTTGTTATACCCTTCACAACAAAAAGCGGAAAAAGGGTATTTCCAAGTTTGTTATACCGTGTGTAATTTCTACAATACCTATTTCCGACGCCATAAAATATATATATATATTACGGCATTTACATTATGCAATTTTTCATGAAACTAACACGACATTTTTGTTTGGTGGTGAAGCAAGAGGGGTAAGTAATTTAGCACAGCTTTAGTTTTGAGGGGATGTTTATGTTGGTTATGTTTTATTTAATAGCGAATACCGCTGCAACTTAGAAAAAGAATTTGAAAAAAGTTGCCATTGAAAAATGGCATAGTGTAAACGTGGACTATATGTATATATTCTGAGTTCATATGCATGGCGAAGTCGATTGAGCAAAGTCGATCAGACATAGCGTCAAATGAGGTGGTCTTGAAAATCAGCAAGATCGGCACATGCCCCTCGAGGCAGCGAGCAAAACACCTTGCTGCCTCTAAATTTTCAACATCATTTGGAACAATAAAGTAACTCCAATCAAAAAAAAAAAACAAATAAATTGGAGCGACAGAGTTAAAAAATAAGAAAAAATTATCATGTTGAAAAAAAGGGGGCCCGCCCATATTTTTCGAGTTACGGGACTCTGAACTTTTCGAGCATTTTTAAAATATCAGTATCGATATCATTTAAAAGCTTTTGATGAGATCTTAAAGGAAATATTAAAATTCTCTAAAATGCTTAACCCATTAAGAGCCAATTTCTTTTTATGTAAACTTATATATATTCAGTACCAAATTTTTTTTCTTTTTTAATTCTCTGTCATCCAAATATTTGCTTTTTTGATTGGAGTTACTTTACTAAACTAGATTTACATACATATATGGTGAAGCGTATATGAGATCCGGCATTGCCGAATATAGCACTTTTACTTGTTTTCAAGTAGGTGGTTGTGTTTTCTACTTATTCACCTCTTGCTTCTTATTCACCACAATTATACCATCTGGGGCAGCAACCCTTAGCAAAACTTACAATTTTCTGCTCTTAAAAAAAAAATCTTATGTCTGGTAAGGGAATGTTTAATAAAAGTTATTAAATGGTATCTTTATGTATATTAGACAAACAAAATATTCTGATTGTTTTTAAAAGTTTAACCGCAGTTCTGTAAGCTAGGATAAACCTTTTTGAATGGTAATGGTATTCACTATTTGTTTTTTGCTTTTAGAAAAATTAAATAAAGGTGTGTGCGTGTATGTTATATGTTACACGCATACTTACATAAATTTGTATCTATAAATTATGCACGTAATCTATCGTTTTTATTAGATGCTCTTTGCTTTTTATTATTATAAACAAATTGGAATTAAACAATTAAACGTTATTAGTGTTTTGATGAGAGGATAAATTTTTTTAAATAAAAAAAAACTCTTAATATTGTGACGTCAAAAATCTTTAACAAAATTTTCGTTAATTATTGTCAGAAAAAAAATTAACAAACACGTTGTTTTCGTAATGTGTTTTAAAATTATTTTAGCAATGTGATTCACACAATTTCAAATAATTTATTAAGAAATATTCATAAGAAGGTTAAAACATGAAAACGTCGCTTTCTTCTAGTCTGGTGTTGTTCCGCCACGACCTAGCCGTTGAAAGAATCCGCAAAGGTAGCGGTTCGGACTTTTATTAAGTTTGCTTATTTATTGCTCATCTTAAAATAAAATAATGATGAATGATTGCATATTTTATTTCGAATGATTCTATTTTCATTCAAATCTGTTGTATAAAACTCATTATTATTATTATTATATTAGAATATGTTTTATTGCAAATTAAAATAATATTTTAAGCACTTTAACAAATCAATTTAATTGAAATTCTATCGTTCATCGTTCCTTTACGGATTAAAGTAAAAACAGGGACGATGAAAGAAAGAAATGGCCTGATTGCTTTAATCCCTTTGCCATGTCGAAACAACTCTGCTTTCTACTATTTGCAATATGTGTTATCAACTTACAATGAACGACATTGTTAGTTAAAAGTGATGTCAACTATTAAAGAAATCCCAAGAAAGCTAATTGAGCATTGAAAATAGATATATATGCTAGAAATTATAAATACTAAGTCCAGTTCTTTAGCACTAAATAAAAATATTAGTATTAAGAGTTAAGAATTAAGATATCGTCACAACCTAAAGTAACAAAATCATGTTTCTCGTGCGTGCATGGATTTTCAATCATGCTATATATGCAAGATATATGCTTTACTTTACTTTTAAAAATGATGATCCATAATAAAAAATCATATTATATTAACAAAGCGACTATTTAGAAAAATCAATATCAAGGTCTGTATTTTCACACTTTTTTTTAGTCAAAAATAAGAAATGATAATAAAACGTATTACCTTGAAGAGATTCTAGTGGTGTTAATTTATTTGAAAAAAAACAAACAAAATACAAAAATTTTATATCAGAAATTTTAAAAAAGCCCATAAAAATATATATTAATTTACGTTTATATATTAGGTCACTTCACAATCCCTTTGAAATTATTTTGTATCGGTCGGTTTTGTAATGCAAAAGTTCGAACTTGGTTTAGTAACCTTCATTAAAGAACACAACTTTAGGAATGCGGTTATAATTGTTTGATATAATATATAATACACCAAACATTAGCTTATTATTGTTATGCTTTAGTTATTGATTATCGTAATAGTATTTGGTAATATCTTAAATCAGACTTCAGTATTAACTTTTCGAAAAAAAACACACAATGTAGTATTTATAATGAAAAAATAACAATTTTTCGTTTAATAAAAGTAAACAAGAAATGTATTTAAATAAATTTTACTGTGACCTCTTTTCGCCCATTTAAAATAAAGAATTAATACAATAAAATTTGTTTTGCGATTTTATTTTCTTTAACATTATTTTTTATAGATTTTTATTTATTTATTTCTCGTTGTTTTTGTATCAAATGTACAAAATTATGGGCGTTCTTTTCTCTGGCTTAAATAAATAAATAAAAAATAAATATTTATTAACAAATTTTTTATATAAAATTTTATGAGACTGTTTACTGCTGTTGTTTATTGCCGCATTTATCGAAAAATGATCAAAAGAAATTGTTTAATCCCTTTCCCTACTACTTACAATAAAAACAAGAAATACAAAGTTATTTTGTTGAAAACTTTTTAACTTAAAAGCAAAAACGGAGACGAAAATTGTTAAAACAAATGAACAACATTAAATAATTCAAAGTAAATATTGTTGTGATTAAAATAAGTGCGACACAAAAGTATTTAACGTTACAATTATTACGTACTATTGGCTTTAATGATAAAAATTTATAAAAGAGAATAAGTTATAAAGAAAACAGATACAGACGTTTTCTTTTCAATAATGTTTTTTATTACAAAAAAACTATCGTTTAATTTTCGTAACTTATTTTAACAACCCTGCTAAAATTAATTGTGTGCAATCTATTCGTTATGAATTACAGCAACAAATCGCAAGATTTATCAGGGATGTTAAAAGGAAATTAAGACAAAGTATGGAATGTGAACCGTTCAAATGTATTCCAATCTATTTCTTACAGATTGGCTTATAGTTTAAGATGGCAACAGATTAAAATACCCTTAAAATAAGAAGATTGGAAATGACTATTTTATGATAAAAATAAAAAAAATTTAACAACAAAGTTTTCTTCACTTCCTAAAAAGAAGCACGAAAAATTTAATTGTCACAAATATAATAATCTCCAGACGAAAATTGAGCAGCGTTGTAATATTTGACGAAAAAAAATGTTGACATCCCTGTTAATAATAGAATTCCTATAAGACTTTAATTAAACGTATGTACATAAATACAGCATGCATAAATACAAGTTATATATTATGTGCTTAAAAAAATAAAAAAAAAAATTGTAATACAAAAAATAACTTAATTTAACCAAACCACATATTGTAACATTTTATTCGTAAGTGAAGCAGTCCGAATTTTTTTAATTTTCCTTTTTGTTTCATAAGGAGTAAGAAGTTTATGTAAAATTTAAACATTTTCTATCATAATTTTTTGTTGTTGAATTATTTATGTAACAGGCCACATATTGGTAAAAATTAAACCCTGCTACTACGCTCTTTCAGTACCATAAGGTAAACATTTCTTTTTCGGCCGCGATTACTACGAGCATGTTACAGATGAAATAAGTACAAAAGTACTGAATTTTCCATCCCTGCACTTAATCTTTATAAATTTAGAATAATATATGATAATGATGTATCCTGATGGAGTTCTATCTACGTCATTCAAAATGCAACTGAACCAGAAACTATAAATTTCTCTTAATTTTTTATCGGTTAATTTGTTGTTTTTGTATTTGTATTATTTTTGCAATTATTTTACTGCCTCTGTCTGTTTGATTTTTATAAGAGTAGAGTAAAAGAAATAGCACAAATATTAATTTTTTTTTTGTTTTGCAATTGATTCTTATGTTTTTCACAGTACTGTTTCATTATGTTTTATTATTTAAATTTTTGTTAGTTCAATCAAATTTCTCGCTATAAATACGATAATTTGAGCTGTAATTGTAATGTGATAATTAAATCACACATAATTAGCAGGAAAAAGTATTTTTGTTTTAAAAATGTTTTCCTCTTTTATAAATCATTAGATTTATTTTGAATGATAGATAACACTGATAGGTGTCAGTTTAAGTTCTTCTGAAAGTGTAGAAAAAATCTATATAAACTCCAAACAATTATTTAATATCATTTGTAAATAATGAAACAAATAGTAGAAATAAATAAATAAAAATCCAAACCTATCAACACTAACCCGTGTACATTTTATTCAAATTGTAAATATTTACTTTCAAATATTATATTTATTTTAAACTCTTTGTTCAAATTAGAGATCTGCATCAAGTAAGATTTTGTTGTACATGCGAAGCTTTTCCGAGTACAGTACGTACAGTTCGTAATATGTTCTTGAAAGTAATAAATTAAAATGAATAAAGTTTACGGCAAAATTCATAATTTTCAATTAATTTTCAATTTTTACACTGACTAACATCTCGGCGAAACGCATGGAAGATGTAGAAAATGTGAAACATTCGTTTACATTGACAACATTTAACATCTAACATCAAATCAGCTGTCAAAAACATATAATTAAGCGATGCATAATTTTTGATAGTAAAAATTAGATTAAAAAATAGATTACGAAGACACATTACAAAATTAGACTAATTGTGGCTTTGAAAGAACAAACACAGTTATTATTGCAGTGGATTGAAATACTGGAAGACATCCTGGAAGAAGATTAAGAAGAATTTTTAGTGGACATAAGTGCGGCTTTAACTCGTAGGGTCTGGATGTTTGTAGGTCACAAAAAACTGGATTATGAACATTTATCTATCGATATATAAATAGGCAAACACAATATCCCAAAGAATTAATGTGCTGTTTCTGTATTACGGGCGATCAACTCGCCTGAAAAATTCATATGGAAATAATTCAAAAAATTGAGTACTTTTCATATAAATTATTCAGACGAGTTGATCGCCCGTAATACAGAAACAGCACATAAGTTTGCTTTTCCTTTCTCCTCTGTTATTAATCGATTTTGTTAAATTTTTGAAATATTGGTAGATATTGTCGAGCGTTAGTGCACGGAGCTTTAAGTCATTTAAATCGGTTTAGTTTTTAAGAAATTAAGGACCCCTTAGATTGCTTCCATACATGTAAAACATACACATATTTAAAACATGATTGTGTGCATAAAATAAACAAAGAAAAAGGTGTTCAATAAAAAACTTGGTCGATTTTTGATCACAAAGCTTTTTCTAGTTTCAATAAGTTCTTATAATTTTAAAGGCCGTGTCAGATAAAACTTTTGCTTTGCGTTGCGTTGCAAATGCGCTTTGACATCTAAGATAAAATGCACGAACTTGAATGAAATATGTCACATAAAGCACTTTTAACGCAAAGCAAAGCGCAAAGTTGGGCAACACTCATCTTTTAGCGCGCTTTGACAATCAGCTGCTATAAATTTGTATATTATTTTTAGCAAAATCGAACGCAAAAGAAGTAAGTATTTTGAAATGTTATTTTTTTTTAAATTAAATATTATTTCTTTATTTTTTTTTTTTTTTTTTTTTTTTTTTTTTTGAAAATTATGGAAGAAAAACTTATAGAGGCAATGAACGCTACTATCCACTTTTTACGAAAACAAACAATAATTAAACGCTGTAAAGTTTTAATTGCAACATACCTCTTGCGTTTTACGCATTTTTTTCAAAGTTTCAAACTTCACGCAAAGCAACAAAGCTTTATCTGACACGGCCTTAAAAGCTGCTATGAAATATTTTGGGAGAAAGATGTCCCAAATAATGGCGCCGAATTGTTTAAACAAAGCTTTTGGATCGGACGAGAACATTTTTCTTTATTGATGCAAAGCTACAAGTTTTAAGAAAAAAGGACACAAATTTATATATTTTTTTTGTGGTTTTTTTTTCTTCACTAAAACTAAAATAAAATTTAAATAAATTTATTTATTTAAAAACAAAATCTTCCGTGCGTCGCTCATTTCTATTCAAAAATATTTATTTATTTTTTCAATGCCATTTTATTAGTGATGCCACCAAAATATCGAAATTACTTTCATTTTTTTAGTGATGACACTAAAATTATCGAAAGATGTAAAGTGGAACAAAATGAGATAGGAACATCTTTTAAAGATGTTGAGAAATGTGGATTTTTAGCCCAGTTTATTTCTTATGGGAAGATGTTAACATCTTCGTTAATTAATTGTAGATGTTTGATGTTGATCAGTGTAAAAAGGCTAATAATGTTTTAATATCGGTGTTACCAACTGACGTTTTTTCCATCTGTATAAACAATAAGTTAAAGCCCTTAACTATAATGTTCATAAGCTAGCTTGAGCTTATGTCAAAAGCCCAACGAAAGGCCTGTCAAAGAGGAGTAACAGTAAGTAGTTATTGATAGCAACAAATGCCGGGGCATATATAATCCGTCATACGACAGCGTAGGCGAATTCATTTATGCGGAAATCATTACTGTCAAACTCCACGTATAGAATATTGTAGACAGATTTTTTTTATACATAGCTTGGCAGCAATGATTACCAGCAGAATATAATGAATTCGCCTAGGCTGCCATCTTGTAATTGATTCGCCTTCTATCAAAGTATTCAATGTACGTCAAAAGTTAACAGTTGCCGAACTTTCGAACTTTACGTTGACGAAGATGTACTAATTGTGAGAACACTAAAAAAAACATGTATTTTAACTTGCTGTTAGTTGAAAAAGACAAAGTATAACTTAGCGACGAATTCTATGTACCCAGGCGTTAAGTTTTCATTAATACTTCGTCACTACACGTCAACTATTTTATATAAACAAATATAGTTGATCAGACGTACTTAAATTTTATATATTTTGGGTTTCTCAAAAAAAAAAGTTCTATTTAATTGTGAAATTTAAAAGCAGATTTTAGTTAAAACAGTTATTTAGTTTAAATAATAAATTTTGCTTAAAAATTTTGAACAGCTGTGTAAATGTTGCAGGCAAAAAAGTTAGCATTTGAAAACACAATGGAAATTTATTTGAATTATTTAAATTTTTTGTTGTTATTAAACACGTGGAGTTTGTATATAAAATAAAAAGCGAAAACGCCTAGGAAACAGAGAAAAGATGAAGACTTATAAATCAATAGTTAACTAAAATTTTTAACAAGCACGTAGCCGTCGAGATGATACTCTACAACATTTTGTTTTTCTGTTTCTTTTAAGTTATTCACATAATTTAAAAAAAAAATTAAAAATTCAAGAGAAAAAACAAACAATCACTGAAAATGACTCATATTATTTTGAGGAATATTCGTATTTTAAAATTTTTATTAAAGAAATAGTTTAGAGGCATACCACTACCTCCGAATCAATACCAGCAATTTAAAAACTAAGTTTGTGCAATCTTCTCCCTCCCCCTAACTTTATCACCAGACTTTTGCTTGAAAACACAAATCATTCTTGTATTACTTGATTAGGTATTTTCGTAACGGTAATCAAGTCCCACTTTAAAGGGCGGTTTACATTATACTACAAGTAATACGACATGTAAATTTTTGTGTAGAAAAGTGTAAGTAGTATCGTCTAAACATAATATGTAATAAAACTGTCCGACATTGAGAGAAAATACGGATGGAAATTTGATAGTCGTATGGCTCTCTGTATTTTTTGAAAATTTTCTACTTCATTAGAATGCAACCCTGCATTTTCTTATTAATGCCAACTTTTCAAAGGTAAAACTCGTCAAAATAGCACAAAACCTGCTGAATATAGTGCAAAATAGACTCAGTTGGCATCACAAATATTTTTGTAAACAATATTGTTTTAACAACTGCTGTTTCATTTTTAATTCATTTTATTCAACACCAATGGTGTAAACATAAGGAAAAAAATCATACGATTTTTAGTCTCTATTTTTTCATACGGATAGATTTTCATTTTATTTTCTCTTAGATTTTACGCACGTAAAGTCTTACCGTCTAAAGCATTATTTCTTTAACAGACCTCGCTTTCGCAACTATATGCAAAGGGGGATGCTCAATTTTATATTTGAAAAAAACAAAAAAAAACTATATTATTTTTCCTGTAACAATAAATGATATGTTAATATTTGATGATTTAATTATTATTGCACACAAAAGGTTGCTTGATTAAAACAAAATATTTTTTTTAAATATTAAAGACAATGAATGTTTTCTTTAAATCCAAAAATGACATAATATTTATTACCATAATATATTATTTACAAACATAATATGTTAAGTTTTTTCATATAATGGGATTCAAGTGTGTTCCTTTTTATTTAAAAGGTGTTAAAGTTGTTATTTTGTAATCACTTTTTCAATTTTTCATTTCTGCAACAAAAAGCCTTTTTTATCTGAATTTCTTTTCTGAATTAATGAAAAAAAATGGAAATCGTTAGATAAATCAAAACATATTTATTTATTTTTTCATTACTTTTTTTCACTTTTTTTAAACTTTAGATTTATAGTTTCAAAATAATAATTGCATTTTAAATAAAAATTCATACAAAAAGCAGCAGACCTTGCGGAAACATATTTAATTTACAAATAATTATTTTTATATGTATTTTCAATGTTTAAAAGATAATCTCCTGTATCTTTTAAACAACGAATTAAAAAAACACACATACAGGGGGGCAACATAAAAAAACTTACAATTTTTTTTTTTTTTTTGTAAGTTTCTGGCTGAAAACGGGTTCTAACTTCCAACAAACATATTTTATTGTAAAATTCTATTTCGAGTCTGTGAGTTTTAATCACAATATGATAAATAAGTTTAATAATAGCAAAAGTTTTAATGGATTTCACTTTCATATGGAATTTTTTTTTTTATTTTACATTTATTTAAATTATGTTTTCTTTTAAATTAACAAAAAATTCATTTTCTCATTTAAAAGTTATAAAACGCTTAATGGTTCTAAATTTACACACGCAGTTCGCAGTTCTTTTTCAAAACTTCTTTACTCTCACATATTTCAAGACCAAAGACATAACACAGGAAATTTTTGAAATAAATTACTTATAATGTTAAACATAAAAGAATATCCATAATTAGTAAATTTTAAAAACAAACAGTTTCACGGGTTAGCTACTCGTAAAAAAAAAATATTTAGAATAGAATACAAAAAAAGTTGCTCAATTTACACTAAATTGACAAACGATTCTGCTCCTTTGATTAGAACCACATAATTTTTGTTACTTGTCAGGGCATATAATTCGAAAAATAAAGAAAAATTGCACAATCAGTTAAAAAAGTTATTAGTTAGTTAAGCTTTAGAAAATTCTTCAAAAAAAAAAAAAATATATTTAGAAATTTATAAACAATATATTTTTCAGTACAATTTTTTCTTTAGATAAAAAAAATGTTTTTTTTTTGCTCAGTAAATCTTCAGGAAAAATCGAGGATAATTTCTAAAGCTTTCGACATCAAAAGGCAGTTCGAACTCAGCAGTTTTTTCTACAGCATTAAAATATCGGAGGAGTAAAAAAATGAACAAAATGGCTGTACCAGCCTTAAACTGATCTCTTAAATAAACACAGCTTGCAACTGCAGGATTGTGTTAATTAAACGTTCTATAACTCCTCTTTACCAACTAGCTTCTCTATGTAGATGCACATTAATTAAGACCTCATTGGATTAAAAACGCAAGCAAAATCAATTTAAATTCGTCATTTAGATCATATAAATTAAATGAAATTATTTCCATAATTAGAAGAAATTAAAGTGTTTTTTTTTAAGAAAATCAAAAGAAAATATAACAAGTAAGAGTGCTATATTCGGATATGCCGATTCTTATATACCCTTCAACATCTATGTAAATCTAGTTTAGTGAAGTAACTCCAACCAAAAAATCAAACGTTGGGGTGACAGAGAATAATAAATTAAGAAAAAAAAATAAGTTCTACATATATATAATTAAATATAAAAATGTCATCGCCTCTTACTGGGGTAAGCATTTTTAAAAAATTTTATTATAATTTTGAATTTTTTTCCCAACCATGAATGAAATTTGACTTAATTTTCGGCTTTTGGGTTCTAATTAAATTAATTAAAAATAAATTAAAAAGAACCAAAAAGCCGAAAAAAGTCAAATTTCATTCATTTATAAGGTCGATGGTTTAAGTCCTGGTTGGGAAAAAATTAAAAATTAAAACTAACGCTAGGCACCGCGTATTTACATTCATACTTAACTCATACCAGTCAATATGATACTGAAACAGCGTCTATAATGTTGTGAGCAAACAAGTATGAATAATTAAAAATAAAAAGTTGCATTTCGTGGCTATCCAATGGCTTAGCACAAAAGCAACAACAAATGTACAAGACGAATTACAAAGAGAACGACAAAGAAATGCTTTAAGTTGTGTGTGAACTTCGTCTCACCAAATTAATATTAAGCTTAGTTGGTTAAATAGATGATGTTTAGGACGTACATAACATAAGGTAGATAGATGCAAAGAATGCTGATAAAGGAGGTGGCGGTCCAGAAAATGCTGCATTTCATTCTGCTAGCGTCTAATTTTTCTTGTTTTCTTTGGAAAAAGTCCACATACATTTGTAAATAATTTTTCTTTTTTAAAAATGTTTAGAAATTAAATTAAAAAGAACCAAAAAGCCGAAAATAAAGTCAAATTTCATTTAAAATTTGATTATTTCCTTAAAGATCTCTTTCAAATCTTTAAAATGATACCCATATTGATACTTTAAAAATTTTAAAATTTCAGGCCCCCATAACTCGAAAAATATGGGCGAGCGCCAATTTTTTCATTTGATGTTTTTTCTTCTTATTTCTTAATTCTCTATCGCCCCATATATTTGTTTTTCTTTTATTGAAGTTACTTTATTGTTAAAATGACATGAAAAAATTATAGGTAGGCGTGGTGTTTTGTCTGCTCCCTCCAAGGACATGGACTGATCATGCTGATTTCCAATAGCACCTTTTTCGACACTATATCTGATCGATTGGCGTATTTAATTTTTCTCTAGCTGATCTAGCGCCTCGACAAACTTGATTTCAACACTAACACGGACGGACATAGCTCAATCGAATTTGCTATGCATAAGAAGTCAAAATATATTTACTTTATGGGGTCGGAAATGGATATTGTAAAAAGGAAAAACGGAATTACAAACTTAGTTTTACCTTTTTTCCACTTTTTGTGGTGAAGGGTATAAAAAAGGCCGTCAATCATATGGATTGATTGATTGGTTAATGTTGGTTAGTAGGTTTAGCCGAATTGAGGTTGCCAGATCAATAGCCATTCTGTGACATTCTGATATCAAACCAGATGCGTTTGCAGAGATAATGAGAAACTGTTTCCGTAAATGCTACACTAATCAATAATGCTACAAATTCAATTGCATATTCGTCACACCAGACTTTCCGATTACAATTCATAAGTTGGACTGTACGTTAAACATAATACACGCGGTCCTGAATGTACTTAAAACACTATGGCGTCTAATCTGCACTTTCTATAAATTTGCCAGTAGTGCAGCGACACAGACATAGTCCAACCAATCTAGCACTTACTAAATAATAAATATGAACTGAAGTTACAGAAGAGTTGCAAGGCTGTTTACAAAGATTGCTGCCGCAAATGTTCCTATGGACTAATCGCCTTCCTGTATATTAGTATCTTTGTCTAATGGCCAGGGCACATAGAATCCATCATACGTTTTACTTTAACGTAATCAATTGAAAACGACGGATGTGGTTGACGCAATGAGTTCTTTGTTGTCGAACAAAAAATCATTAAAACATAGCAAGAGCGAAAACAAAACAAGAAGAGCAAATGATAGCTGTCATAGTATTCAGCTTTCGTACTTTACGTTGACGAAGATGTACGGATTGTGAAAAAATTCATTACAGAACTTGTATTTTAACTTACTACTTCTCAGTTGAAAAATGCAACGTATGACGGATTATATGTACCATGGCCTTAAGACACACTTTATCCTAACCGTTCACCAATCCTCACCACTTCTTTTTAAGTCGAATTTCTAAATTAAAAGCTGTCATCTTCAAAAATCGCCAATAATTTTATTTTATTCCCAAATGACATATTTATAGCGAAAATGGTCCTTCATTTAATATTTACTTGAACATAATCTTCTTGTTGGGACATAATTAAATTTTCAACTTTATTTTATTATCTGGTGTTGCAGCAGTCATAAATAGTTAACTTTAGTGAAAATTGTAAATGTACTAGAGTACGAGAGTCGGACAGACATAAATAGGGTTTGGGTTATAAAACGATACTTTATTTTAAAATAAAACCGACTCGACAGCAATAAATTTGTTGACCAGATTTTTATAAGGATTCAAAGTTTTTCCTTATTTTTTCCCTCTTTTTTTCTATTGACTTAAAGAAAGGTAAAAAAATTTTAAATATAGTTATTTATTCGAAGAGGTATTTTTTGTGTATTTGTCTAATAAATTGTTTCATAACGTAAATAATTGAATAAAATGTAAATTAGCTTTTGATAACAACAATCTTACCAAAATTACTTTTATAATGATGGGGATGATATACATTGGATGTTGAATTACTGGAATTATAGCTTAGATTATGACTGTTAATGTTGCTGCTGATGTTATTGTTGTTGCTGCTGTTGTTGTTATTATTACTACTGTTGCCATTGCTGTGATGCATTTTTGATGGAATCCGATAACCGGATTCATAATAATTGTATTGATTATAAGTGAAACGCATTTTTTGTTTTTCTTTAATCACTCTCACAATGTTAAATTAAAATATATAGTAGTGGTTGTTGTTGTTGTATGATTTTTCTTTTTACTTTATAATTATTTGTTGTAATATGAACAAAACATAATATCTTTGGTTGTGTTTTTATTTTTATTGTTGTTTTAAAGTCTTTTAAAAATACTACAAAAAGAATACTTTTTTACATAAAAACAAAATGTTTTTTAACCCGTGTCTATCTCGTGAGGTTGTCAAGTTCAGCATAGAATTATTTCATAATTATAATAACAAAACAACAAATATGTATCTCCGTAAAAATCAGTGATAATTCATTGTTTCCTTAAGATAAGTAAATAAAATGTTTTCATTAAAAACAAAATATTTTTTTTTCAATTTACATCAAGACAAATTTACTAAATTGTGGTTTTAGATTTTTCGAGTTCAATGTCGACAAACTTCAACTTTATATTCGAATAGAAAAACGTCTAAACAAACTATAAAAACTCTAAAAAAAAAATTTATCCCCAGGTGTATAACTAAATACTTTTAAGTCTAGTCAGAGTTTCCAACAAAATGTCAAAGTATATATAAAAGTTATTATTTTTAATGCAGAAAAATCGAATAAAGAAATTTGAAAGCTTCCCAAGTTTGCTAAAAGCCCTGCATGGCACATTATGAGATTTAGTCGTTAGATTTGTCAAAAATGGTATTTGTGTCTAAAAGTATTGGTTTCTGTGTAATCTGAGTTGAATTTTGACTGTCACACAGAGTTGCGTTTAAACAAACATTTTCTTTTGCACGAATCGTACAGTTATGTGGAACAAGAAATCCTATTTTATTTGTGAAACCATGCACTTTAGTGAAAATTTCTTTTAAATGCATCAGCTTGTTTACTAAATTCATATAAAACGAAATAAAATAATAAAAACGTAATATTTTCCTGCTAAAATTAAAATAAAATATACAAATTAAACAGTTTTTTAGCTTTAAAAAATGTTTTTCGACTTTCCTCGTTAATACTTTTCACATATAATGTAGTGCATGTCTGTTAAAATGCATTACTTTTTTCCGGTTTAGTAACATTTTCGTACAACTGTGTTCAATAAGTCTTTCCTTTTCTTACACTCATTTTAAAGAAATATAACAGTAACTTTAAATATGGAATGTAAACAAACAAAAAAAAGTAAAACACTTTGACACAGCTGTATTGAGGACATTATGCATTGATTTTTATTGTTCCGTTGTTGTTGTATTTTCTTATTTAACAAAATAAAAAAACAACAGAACACAACAGGGCATAATATTTCTGACAATATAAATATTTAATAAATTATTTTAATTTATATAAATATAAAATATGCCTATGGATGTGTATGTGTAAATATATGTATGTATTATATGAAGAATGCGTCAAGTTAAGGAAGAAGGCAACAATTATAAATTGAATACAAAAAGTTTGTTGTTATTGTTTTACATATAAAATATATTAAAAATAACAACCTAAAATAAGAGGACGATAACAAAAACGACGATCATAATGTTCATTTCACATCGTTTCAATATCAACAATAACGACAACTAAATGAACAACCAGAAATGAGAAATCAGAGCAAAAATGTATTTTTTGTTTGTTTCTGGTTGATTTTTATTAAATGTAATAGTTGCTTTATTTTTATTTTATTTATTTATTTATTTTTTTTTTTTTTTGCTGGAAGTAGTGATACGAGTTACTTTAAATTTAAAACGAGTGGTAGTTACAACATGCGTGTACATATGTATGCACTTATGTACATACATATTTACATCCATGTAGACTAAAATTAACTTAAGTAAAATAGCAATAAATGACTTGGTAGAGGAAGAAAAAAAATTGAAATAAAATAAGGATGAATACCTTGAAAAGTTTAACAATCGCCAACAACTTTTATTTTTACATTTAAATTGTTAAAGCATTTCAAAATTAACCAAAAAAAAAAAGAAACATCATTATTTTGTGGTTCAAAGGAAAATTTTCTAGAAGCCAAAAAAAACCTCAAAACAAGATTCCTTTTAATACTTTAAAAAAATGAATGGAAGTTTAATTTAAAATAAATCTAAATTTAAAAATTTTGTATAATTGGTACATAATTATGACAACCGTATTCTTTTAAAATTATTATTCAAAACAAACCTCTTAAACTTGGAAGCTACTAGAATATTTTGCATTAAATTCTTAAAATAAAAAACAATATCAATTTTAATTGGAACAATTAATTAATTAAATGGTAACAATTTTAAAAAATTCTCATCTATAAATAAAAATCTAAATTACAAACAATAACAACAAACTTAAAATTTAAATGAGTTATAACACATTTTCATCTAACGACTTTTTTCTATTAACTTGATATTGAATGATACTATGACAAAAACTATGTAATTAAACTGAAGTGTGGTTATAAGGAAACAATCGAGTCCGAACAGCTTAAGAATTTTTATATAACCGTCTATGTTTGGATTTACAACATGCCGCTTTTTTAAGCCCACTCTTTCAATTCTCTTTTAAAGTTTCTGCGAGTTTCCTCGCTTCCTTGAACGATAAATTTTTTCATGCCACAGGAATTTGTACGTTTCGCTTTTAATGTGATATTCGTTATTGTAATTATTTGTACACAAAGCAAATTTAAAAACATCTCCTCGAAACTCAAACAAAAATTTCATGCAACTCGTTTCATGAAAAATTTCGTGGTGTAAGTTGGCTCTTATTCTTTAAAGAAAAAAAATTAGCAAATTAAAGACCCTTAATGTCATAACAATTAAAATACCAGTTCAAACTAAATCGACCCTGATAGGGTTGTTCCAAAGCACAACCCGCAAAGGACATAAATTTCTTTTAAAAACTTCACTAAGAACGAGTGTTCGTAGTTACTTGCGTGAAGTATTTATCTAAACTGTCCTGTGCATTTTATTTCCTTGGAACAATTGCAGTTGCTCTCAACTAAAGCCTAAAGAGTTTTGTTCCACTCAGAAAAATGTAAAAAGAATGTGCTTTAGGTGTTAAATGTTCACAAAAAAATTTTCAAACAATTTCTGGTTTACGCACGTCAAGTCTTCTTGCAGTAATTTTAATTTTGGTAGTGAGGAGCAAAAAGAGAAATATAATGGAACTACAGTTCTCTTTCAACAAAACCACAATTGCTGCAAAAAAAAATCAAGAACTATGAAGTCGTCAAAATTACTATTTTAAAAAAATATTTTAAAAGCTTAGCGAATCGAACAGACCTTTTAAGAAACTTGTTGCTATTTTTAACACGCGTGACAATTTTTTGACAGATCTGCTGACGTAAATCTAATAGTGTGTCATGCATAGTCTTTAGCGTAAATAATCGTTTATTATTGTTAATGAGCAAAGGCGTCACCGATATTGTCGATAGATTTTTTGATGCACCCATAATTTCAGCAAGTTCGCACACTTAAAATATTCAAACATTTAATATTTGATAACGGTGTTAACTGCTTAAGTAGATGTCTCCTGAACCAAGGAACCCTGAACCCTGAAATAATTTTTTAGTTACTTTGCTGTTTCAAAAAAAAAAAAATCGAAACCAGCAGAAAGGTGTGTTTTTTTTTTTTTTTTTTCTTTCAGCCACCAATTTATGACTTTTTTTTAAATACAGCTATTATGATATTTTTAACTGCTTCGGAAACTGTGTTAATTCTATATATTCTACTTGCTCCTCAAGAGATTTTATAAGGACACATTGATTGGACCTCGAAAACTTATGTATTGTTTTTATTTTATATAAGAACAATTTAATTGTTTAAATAAAATAAAAAATTTAATCTAACGAAACATCAGTTTTGCTAGAAGACTTTCTTTATTTTTGTATTTGTTTATTTAAAACACATATTTTTTTAAATAATCTGTTGTTTTGTTTACCTTTTCTTTAGATAATTTAAATTGTTTTATTTTTATTTCAAAATAACTATTTTACACTTTATTTTAACAGAAAAAAATTGGTAAATTTAATTTTTTAAATAAATATCTTAAAAATGTACTTATGTCATTTAAGCATAAAATCATAAAACTTTTGTTTAAAAGTTTATTTTCGTTAATTCTTGATTTAACCTTTTAAGTTTATATTTTTTATTAAATTATGATATTTTAGATTTTAACAAACTTTTTATTGATATTTTTCTTAAATTTTTGTTTACATCAAATTGAATTTTATTTAATTTGTAGTTAGGAGTTTTTGTTGAAGTTGAAGTTATAATTGATGTTGTAGAAGGCATGTAGTATGTAATTAACACTGTAAATAAAATTCTTTCTACTGCTTCTTTAATACCGACAGATTAATTTTTATAACTTAAGTTTTTTATTTTTATTATTATATTTTTTTTTATTAAATTTAATTGTGTTTGTTTTGTTATTTATTGTACTCGTAGAGATGAACACACAGAGTTGTAACAGCTGTCAGGTTGTTGATGGTTGTGTTATCGTAATTGCTTGTAGTGGTAGCAGTATATGAGTTGAGAAAACAAAAGTACGAATTTTGATACATTTTATTTTCAACTACATTTAATAATAAGATTTTTTTTAGATTAAATAAACATCACAACAGGCACTCAAACAAGATCCCAACCAACTGAATGTTGAGTAAAATTGAATAATTGAAAAACACTTTCGAATTACAAAACACAAACCGAGAAAATAAAATCTTAACGCTCATCAGTTTGTTTTTATTATAGTTTATTTTCTTCTTCTACTCTATCAAAATAAATACGTACATATATAAATATGTACATATAAACGTATCGTAGGTACCTCGCTCATATTGTGTTAAATTAAAAAAGAATTAAAGTGTTGAAATAAGATTTCCTTTTTATTAAATTAGCAAATTAATAACAATAACAAGCTCACGGATAATACGAGAAGTAATATTTTCGGCCACGAAAGTATTTATGAACGAACTGCGGCACTTTCAGATAACGACTACTTTACGTTTAACTCCGATATTTCACTACGAGGTAGCAGCTAAAGACAAGACGAAAGTAACGATCGTTACAAACAATAGACTGAAACTGGGAGAGTAATAAGAACGCGTATTGCGAACGCAGCAGCAGCATGCGATAAGATAAACTTCTTAAATGACAAAATATAAACACAATAACAAAAAAAAGGGAATTTTGTATTATTGTATGTAGTAAGGAATACAACGACAAAAAGTAAAATCTAAACGTCACAAAGTTAAATGAAAACGACAACCATCGAGCTGATGCTTAAAATTACCGTAGTACGTAGTAGTCAGGGATGGTAAGCATGGTAAGTAACTTTTATAGTTATTTTTTTTACTTCCAACTGTTTTTTGTATAAAATATATTATAAGTTAGTTCAGTTTCAAGGGAATAAAAAAAAAATGATTTCCCTTACAATATGTCAGCTAGAGATGAGCGATATTTTAGTACCAGTGATTTAATCGCTGGTATTGGCAATCTCTGGTCACTACAGTTACTGAATTTGTTAAATAATAGATACTTGTAATATTCCTCTTTCATATTTGTGTACCTTCAACCTGAAAATTTGTTGTACTATGAGTGCTTAAATTTGTACTTCTTTTATTTCTTTGTAAGGCATTTTATACATTTTATAGCTATTTTGCTTTCTTTTGTTTGCCCTTATCAGTAAAACCAATTGTTATAAATTTTTTTTTTGGCAACACTGCTTCCATATTGTTCATATAACAAACGGTAATCCCGGCCACTTTTTAAAAATCACTTTTAAAAACATTCCTCAACAATCAATCACGTGATCACTCATTTCTAACGTCAGCTTTTATTCCAATAATCCAAGTCCGGATTAAAGTTCCTTCTACTTTAAGGAGCAGCATGTTTTTTGGCATGTTCTTTTCTGCAATTCCGGCGAAGCATTTGCTCAAATATCAATTTATAAAATCAATTTGTTCTCGATTGGCCAGTGAAACGTACAACAAATTACATAGAAATCTCAGCCAGTTATTGAAATAAATATTTTTAAATTTCATAACCTATTTTTGCATACTCGGCGTAATGCATTTCGTTAAAAAAATATAAACGTAATAATCGTATTGATTTCAAAAAATTATAATTGCAATAGCTTTGCCATCCCTGGTGGTTGTCGGTTGTGTCGAAGAAATATTAACGAGAACAAATCATGACGATAATGATGATGTTAATGATCGGTCAATTATTTTAATTTGTAAACAGATAAACAATAACAAAAATGAGAGAAAGAGGTTTGTTTTGAGAGAAACTTGTAGTAAATGAATAATAATAGTGTCGACATCAGCGTTGCCACACAAGAAATTGACTTCCTACCAATAATTTTCAAAAATCCTACCAAAATCGTTCACAGCCTACCAAAAATTTAAAAATGCGTTTCTTGCACATAAACTCTGTTATACTCACTTGGTTTTTTTCCGTAACTCTTGAGGTGGAAATTTGTCTTTTGGTGATTTTTAAGATGGATGTTATGACTTAAAATAGTTTTAGAGCATACTATGCAGAATGAACACCCATCCCTTTCCTGGAGCCAATCAAATTCGCTCAACCATTCGGTTCTAAAATTTTTTTTACTGTTTCTTTACATGCAATATTAGTAAATATTTATGTAATTAATAGGTACATATATACAATTAAAAAAGTTTACTTACGTTTCCATTTTGTCTGTTAATTTTTTTAATACAAACACTATGGCTATAGCTTTAATCATCTTTATGCAAAAAAGCAGAGATGTTTTTATTACACCTAAAACAGTTTTTGAAAACAGTGGTAAAACTATTCACAGTTACTGTTTATTTAATTCAAAGTTACATTTTTTTATTTTATGTTCTGTATTTTTAAGGTAAAAAATTTACTGTTGCTACAGGAGGAAAACCTACCAAAAGTTTAAAAAAATGCAACAAACCAACCAAACTACCAAACTGTTTTTTAAAAACGAAAAACTACCAAGTTTGGTCCGATTGGACCAAAGCGGCAACGCTGGTCGACATTGAGCGTGCTTTCATACCATGTACATATATGCATAATATCGTCTAGATCGCTGAAAACAATTTAAGCAAAATGCATCTATTTTTTCAGCTCTCTGGTGATTCACATATTTTGCATATATTATAATAAAGTAGCGTTGCCATATGTTTTTTTTTGGAAATTACCTAATTTTTGGCGATATGTGTTTCCACTCTTATTCCAACAAAAGCAACTCGCACAACTATATTAATTTTTAATTTTTTTTTCTAACTAAACCAGTTTTTTAAATATTTTTTTATTTATTTATAAGATCTGATGGTTGTTTTTATATGATTTTTTAATAAATTTAATTTGTTGTTTTTAATTTGATATCAAGGCTGTGACTTGTTTCAAAAGAGCTGCCAGAAATCACCGACATAACATTAGTAATCGCATCTTTTGACGTTTGAAGTAAAAGTAATCAAAATATAAAAGTAGATGTGCTGCAGCTCGTCAGAATAACGAGAATTTACTGAATGTATAATTTAATGGGTAATAAATGCTGCCGCATAAGAAATAAAATTTACACGTTTCCTTTTATTGATCATAAAATTACACACCCGGTATTGCCGATTCATGTAAGTATTTGTTTTTTCAAAATTTTTTCATAATCTTTTTAAATTTCTCATCGGTGCAAAGTTCTATTATTCTGTGTTATAATTCTGGTCGTTACAAGTTTTAAAAGACTACGAACAAGTCAACATGCTGGTAGTAACAATTTAAAACAAGATATGTCGGTTTCTTATAAATATTAAGTGATAAAAGACATTATAAAGAAAATAATTCGTTAAACTCTTTTGCAGTCGAACGGATGAGAAATTTTTAGCTGGTGTCAAATAAAAACTTTCACTTGCAAGGCCAAATTCCTTAAATATCACAAATATAAACGACTGGTTTAATGAATTTAAATAATATTCACGAATATTCACGAACGAGGTTTATATGATTTTATGAATGTATGTACTTCAAATATATTTAGTTAAACTAACACTTTCATTGTAATTGTTACTTATCTTACTTATTTTCAGATTTCAATGTATGTGTGTATGTATGTATTCATATATGTTGTTCTCAATATGATGATACATGTACATTGTGTTTGTTACTACTTTAAAAACTTTGCTTATCAAAATATAAAAATAAAACTAGTTGAGTGTAAACATATTTAAAATACAAAAAGATAGATAAAAGACAAGTTTGTTTAATTTACCCGCTCATTAAAACATGTGTTTAAAACCAACTGATAACACCCATATGTAGAAACGACACCAGTTTTCATATCAAATGCCTTAACTGATGATTACATTATTTTTAAAGTATTTTAGGACCTTTTAGATCTCTAGGACTTAACACTAAACAAACTAATGAATCAAAAACAAATTATTTAAATCAAATAATATAGCCATGGTTCTTTACTCTTCGCGTACCTTCCTGACAGAAAAAAAATTGCTGATTTGTAAAGTAACAAACTTTAACTAAAAATCAGAAACCCCTTTTTTTACCCCTTGTTTGTTCGCTCAAAACAAGTTTAATATTTGTAAGCAATTCTAAAAACAATATATACTTTTTTTTACTAATTATTAACTAATTTAAAATGGATATAAGATTTTTTAATTTTCTTGAGTTTTTTTCGGTCGAGGCATTCTTAAATTATAAGCGCAGTAATTAATATTATTCCCTTTTTTAATATTTAGATGGAAGATAACGCAGTATTATATTGACGGTATTTTTGTTAGTGACGTTAATAATTTGACGATTTAATAAAAATTTTATCTGGCATCTATGTATGCTGCGTCCACAGTATTTATTTTTGTAATCAACACATTTGTTTCTTTATTTGATCGCTTGTGCTTGATTAAAATAAAATACATGAGAAAGAGCAAATCAGAATAACAATTTAAGAGTTAATACTTCTGCTATTGGTTTTGGCAGGTTGGAGTATTTTGAATTTAGTTTTTTCATTAAAGTTTAAAAAAAATTAGTATGATAAATCCAAAATTAAAAGGGGTAGTAACAACCTAAGAACAGAGTGCAATAGAGATGGTTGAATAGGGTGCGGTTGGTAGAACATAATATGGTCAGTTGGAGCCTTACAGAATTATAAAATAAAAATTTACGTGCTGCTATTTGCTATGTACATACATACATATGTATGAACGTTCTCCAAAATGAGCAATTTCAAGTCAAACTTAGGGCTTAGATAAGAAAATTAACATTAGACGGCAAAAGCAAAGTAAAACTTCTATAGGGACGAATGATTTTGCTGACGCTGACAGACAGTAAAATTCGAAAGCTTAAATTTTGCTTAAAAAGCTTTTTGTAAAATATGCTTTATATTAAAGGTATTCAGTCTTGTAAATTGTCCAAACATTGTGTCTCGATCAGTTTACAAGAAAATCTAATAGAATTTTGTCTAATTGAAAAAAAAAAAAATTTTTAAGATATGTAAAAAAATATGTGACACTTTCATACTTTCTTGATACAAGATCTGGCCGTGAATCACGGATAATAATAATTATTCTATGAAATTTTTGAACATTTTATTATTTCAGATTCTTAAATTATTATCCTTCCAAGAATTGAAAAAAAGGAAAGGGATATGAACAGCTTTCTATGCCACTGTACATTTTTAGTTTGTTTGTTTTTAGAATAAAACAGGTGTTTTCAGAGGTGCAACATTACTTCCAAGAAAAAAACTATGAAAAACAGTGAAGATTCATTTCGCGTTTTTCAATACGATATGTCACCAACTTATTTAAAGAAATTATTGTTTATTTCATTCAATATATTAAAACATTTGTTAAATTTTTTTCTCTACCATAAATAAATTGCATTTATAGTGTTACCTTATTATTATTTTTTTACAAAACCCTTCCTTTATAACTGTCACTTATAACTACACCTCGTCATCCAGAGAGTGCGCTTTAAATGAGAATGCATTGTAGCACCGAAAAAAAATTATGTGTTACAATTATAGTAATTTGGCATATTGTTTTGAATTTTCAAGCACAAAAACATGATTGAGGTATTAAAAATTAGATTTTACTTATTTTCCTGAGACAATCAATTTTTCTTTAGAACTAGCATGTGATTTGATGTATTTTCCTCTCTTTGTTGCAAACATTTTTTAGCACTTTTTAATAAAATATACAACCCAATTTTAAGACTTTCAATAAATATATATTCAGTAGTAAATTAATATCTTCAGATATCAGTGTTGTCACATTAGGGGATTTAACACCAAATTGGGGATTTTATTTTTGGGGATTTAGAGAAGTATTTTGGGAATTTTTTAAAAATTAAATTTTTGGTTATTGTAATTTAACTATTAACTAAAGAAATTTTACTTTTTGCTACTTGTAAGTTTCCTCCTTTCTAAAAAAAAAAACTGAAAACCAAAATAAGAAATAAAATGCAATACTTCGAGTATTGAGAATTACAAATTGTTGTGAAACTTATGTTCCATATTAAGAAGTGTCTGAAATAAAAAAATGGAGCGCATTTTACTTTTGTAGAGGGAAAAATTTTCAAACGGTTTAATGCACTCTACAATTAATATTAAAAGCCATATTTTTTCATGAAGTCGTGGGCACTGCCCGAAAATTATAAAACGAATGAATATTATTACTTAATTGAATTTAAAAAAATAAATAGTATTATTTGTAGTGGGGATTTTTGGGAATGCGACTTGAAAAAAATCTGGGAACCCTGTCAGATATAAAACTGCATACTCTTAAAATAAACACGCTGATGACCAATGGCAGTGTGGAGTTACCAGATATCTCCTCCTTCAAGTGTATAATGCAGAAAATATGCCTTGTAAAAAAACAACAATTTTTGTCCAAAAATTAACAAAGAGCAATGAAACATCAAGAGTCACGGCCAGGGATGGTAAAGTTGGAATATTGGTACTACCTTTTTTGTGCAATTGGAAAGGGAAAAAAGTGCTATTTATTACAATGACGAGATTTGACAAGTTTTCGTATGAGCGCTAGTCGTTCACGTTAAGTGGCCCATAAATAAGCTATGGAAATTATGTACATGTATAAAAATGTTGAAGTAATGATTCTGAAAAGGTTTTCCCAAAATTTCCAACTGTATGGCTCCGATGCGAAAACCAATTACAACAACTGAAAAAATTTTTTTTTTGTATTATGTCAATAATTTTTATTTAAGTTAAAAAGCTTGTTATGGCTGCAGTGTTCTGGATATTTATCCCAATTTAAATTTTCCTGATATGTATAAAGGATTTTAATATATATCACAGTACTTTCCATCGCCGGAAATACTCAACAGCATTAAATCTTCGGCTTAAAAGTAGGTAAGATTTATAAATTAAACAATCATAATTTGTAAAACAGTTGAGGAATGTGCTCAATAAAATCACTTTTGTTGAAATTGTGGCGATGTATATTGCGAAAAAATATCAAAAGCAATTCTAATTCAATATTAATAAATGTTAGAATTTTAAATAAAATGTAAAAACATTTTCAATTCCATTAAGATACACCATTTAAATTTAACTTTATTTAAATATCGTTTACCATCCCTGACAGCAACAGAACTGAACAGAACAATATGTCTCTTTCTTAATAATCATCGTTTTGTAAAATAAATTTAATTTTGATTGGCTAATGGCCAAAAGAAGAGAGCGAACTTATAAATCTTAATAAATCTGTTTAATTTAAAGAAAAGGTTGCCTTAAACTCCTGAACTGATAACCGACAATTGTAATAAATATTTTATTAGTTTTATTTAATCTTAATCAATATTTGTGATATTATTGAGTTTTCTTTTTTTTTTTTTTTTGTCTTTGTTTCTTTCATTGATAAGCAGTTCCACTCTCCCGCTCTTTTATTGCAACTTGCTCATAATAAACAGTCGCTGTTATAACAGTCAGCAAATGTATTAAGAAAAATTCTGTGGGGTCAATTTTTGTTCAAATTATTTTACATGATAAAAAAAAAAGATTGGAAGTAATTTAGGAGTATGCTGGAAGAAGGGAGCACTTAGGAACCCTGAAAAGCAAAGAGAGTCACGTGTGTTGATCAGACAACAATGCATATCTTCGCCTCCCAAACTCTTTCGAAAAAAAATATATATATATACATATATATATCGGTAGCCAATACTTTTTAACACCACGGGAAAAGCACATGCTACTATTGAGTCAGTTGAGAGTTAGAATTCTGTTTGGAAAAACTAAGTGCCGTATTGGTGTTGATTGTGATTGACAGGTAAATTTTAACCTCCATTAATGATTTCTGGTAACTATTTAGAATTGTCTTCGGTTTGCATATTTATTAAATTATATATGAAGTTGTCTTTTCTTGTTACCAATCTATGATTATTTTAAAGTATTTTTACGCTTTCTTGCTTAAGTGCTCGTTGAGAAGTATTCACGTTAATACAAACCCATTCGAGTCAATTAAGCGCCTTCCGAACTTCAACTAGAGAGTCCAGAGTTGTCCGCTTTAAATCTATATCCCGATCATTTGACTATTGTATTGGTCTAACCGTTCATGAAAGTTGAAGTTTTCTTTGCATCTTCTTCGGAACACCCCTCAACTCTGCTAATAAAAATGCTCTTACCTTTCCCTTAAAGCAACTTCGTTTTAACACTTTTCGTCGAATGGTTTTTACATTTAGCATTTTAACAATTACAGTTAGTTTTCTTCTTGCCCATGTACCACTTGATGTTTCGTGATCCTTCATGATTTTTTTTAAATTTTCACTTTTTCCCGCGGATTATTTAGTTAGCAAGGAATCTGCTTCCACTAGCCAATAGATGTAAGGAGGTTTAAATTGAGCTTCTCACAGTCATGTTCTTCGAACCGTGAATATTTAATCTGGATTTACGACAACTAACCAAACTTTGTTTAAATACGTCACGGTTTTGTCTTCGAAGAAACTCAAACTTCCAATGAACGAGCTAATTTTGCAGGAAAGTTCTTTAAGTTATTCCTCTAACTGGGCATTAGAAAACTACACTGTTCGCTATTGATAAAAATCGACGATTTTAATGCATTATGCTAAAGCAGTAAATTTAAATTACATATTAAAGAAAAGCTCGGTCGCAAACAGAATCTAAGAATTTAAGAAACTTAATTCCTCTAAGTACGATCGATACCGGATGATAATTAATTAGGAAAATTTTTGGTATTTCCCCTTTCCACTAAAAAGTAACAGTAACAAGTATTTTTACTTTTGATCGTTTACTTGTTTTTGTTGCATTTTTAATTTTAATTAAAACAGAACAACATCGCCTGTCATTTTATTTGATCATGCGCCTTTTTGTCAGTTGTTTTTATGTATAATTTATAACATTTTTTTGTGAAGGATTACAACAGCTACAGCAAATAATAGCAGCAAAAAAAAATAATTGAATTTTATTTTAAACCTATTACGAACGTAGTATATTATACCCTTCGCGAAATGACTGTTTGTTGTGCTAAAAAAAAAAAAGTAGAAAGAAAAAATGCAATCGTCGTAATTAAATGAACTAAAAACACAGACCCACTCTACTTCTATCAATTTGTAAAATTTTTTAAATAACAAGATGAGTCCGTCTGTCCGACCGTCTGTTGTTAAAAAGAAAAATACACGCATACACAAAATCTGGTTCAAGGTTACAACCCTAAAAGTGTTAACTAGGTTTATTGTACTTTAAAATCCATCGTCAGGCATAACAGTCATTAATCGATGCAAAATATTAGGTCTGCAAGAAAGTTTATGACAGTCGGCGGCAATAATGAAATGATTACTTTTCACTTTTCTTGAAATATAACTTCTAGGCGGGTAAGGTATTCCTGTGTTAAAGCATTTAACTATGAAGTATCGTCTTTAACTGCTCATTTAGTTGTAATAACATTTGATTATTCTCATAAAGAGCAAAATGCGATTCCCAGCAAGAAATCAAATACTGCCCGTTTTATTCCTTACAAATAGAATCCAATATATTCTTTCGAAGTAGTGGAAATTAAGCCAATAAAACTTGGTTTTAATTAATAAATCCACTCTAAAGAAGTTTAAAAATTTACATGTAGTGATGGCCAAGTATGAAATTGAGATTTTACAACCCTTTACATTTCTGTAACAACAAAAATCTTATGTCATTGCCCAGACACAGAGGTGTTGACACTTTCACCACTAACAAGGAGGGGAGTGTGTGTTATAAATAGAAAATATTAAATGTTAAGCAACTGTGGTGATTGCGTGGGTAGAGGTATCAACATGTTTGCTAAAAACAAAAGTTCATGAGTTCAAACCCCATCGGCTGATCTAGTCCCGGAGTCTAGATTAGAATGAGTTGGTTAAGAGGGCGGCTTGCCTTGGCCTGGTTGGTAAAAAGGAGAGGATATTTAGAGTTCTAGACGTAAGAATTTCGATCAAGATCGATACATTCATACATCAGATGCATAATTTTCTGGTATTTGCCAGTTGTAGCAGGAACCTGTTCAAGCAGTTTCAACTCGTTCATCACTCAAAACTAGATGGAGGACTTAAATGAAGATTTTTACCATTTGTAAAAGGATTCTTTTGATAGTTAAATAATGTGTCTTATGGGAAACGTAGAGAACGTTCTTCTCTAAAAGATCTTTATTAAGTGGTTGCGATCGAAAAGAGACTCATGGTGCTCCGAACACAAGTTTCTTGGACTTACAGCGGTGGCAGCCGCAAGACTGGAAACGCGTTCGACAATTAATAGAAATATTTTAGTTGTTAAAGCCATTGTATACCAAAGGAAATTGATTAATTAAAAAAGACACTTTATCCTCCATCATAATGAATGGAGCGTCTTGCACTTAAAGTTTAATTGGATCGACCAACATTCAGAGAAATGTAAAATTAATTTTTATTTTAGATTTCAACCAGATCGTTGTTATGGCTTAAAAACATTTTATATTTGTTTGTTTGTGTGCTTAGAAAAACGGGAACATATTTTTTAATACCCCTAATATGTTTGATAAGGAAAAAACTATTATTATAAGAAATGCACATGCAGTTAATTGTTACTTTATTTTTAATATTTTATTATGATCGCAATAACAATTATTTTCTTTTTTTTTTTGTGTTAATTTTTTGCTTATACGATGTGTGTAATATACTACATTGGATTTAGTTAGTGATTTTTTTATTTTGATGATGATTGTAATGATGTTTTGTTTTCTGTTAACAAATTGTCAAATGTCGCGTGAATCCGAATCCTTATTTTGCAATGATCATGTTTTTGCATTAAGTTTTTTTATATTTAACCCTTTTTGCTTATTTAGTTGTTTGCAATTATTTATACGATGTTTCATTTGTTTTTGGGATTTTTCCACATGTGAGAGAAAAATAATATAAAATTATTGCAGGCAAAACAAAAAATTAGGTACAAAAATAAAGTTGAGGTTAAGTTGAGAAATAATTATTATTTTTAAAAGTCTCTTATTATTTGTTATCATGTTATTGTAATAGGGGCTATTTTGAATAATAATTGCAATTAATTATAACTTCATTTACCTATTTTAAATAGTATTGAAAAAGAAACAAATGCTTGAGGGTTAAAATATTAGTTAACCTCTTAAGTGTGTTTGGCGTGTATACACGTCGAACCAAATCTTTATTACGGTGCGTTCGACGTGTATACACGTCGTGAGTAAAAAATTACCATCGACTATAAAATCCCTAAATTTTAATGAAATCCAATACGAATATTATTTGATTATTATTATTATTTTTATTATATTATTATTATTATTTATTATATGCTTGCAGTGACTAATACGAAACAGTATCAACAAAAATAGTTCGACGTATTCGATCCAAAAGATTTTAATTCCACACACGGTGGAGGTTTTTTAAAACTAAATTCCACGCTTAACTGGTTAATGAGTCTCTACCTAACAGCAGCTTATTAAAGCCCACTGTAAATTCTCTTAAGTAGATTTTTTTTGCTCATACATTTTCGTCTTTCGATTAAAATTTTGTTTACCTAGCAGTCACTTCTTTTAAGTTTGGTCACCGGAAAATATCGCTGAAACCGAAATCTGGAGAAAAAGTGGGCGTGGCAATTATAATCTAAAAAATATTAATTGAAGATTTTTTTAGAGCATTTATGTTTTACCCGAAGAGAGGCCACAGTATAAAGCGTTACTCTCTTAATATCATTACAATGTCTGTCTCTTAAACAACTCTACAGGGTGTCCCCATAAAGCATGGTTTTCGCGTACATTATCTTAACTTTTAAACCGTTATAGGAAGACACTTGAAAATGACAAAAAATACAAAGCGCTGTATCCTCTATTGCAAGTATAAAAATAATTGTAAAATAAAGGGTGTCCCATTAGAAACAGATTTTCACGTAAATTCCCTTATTTTTTTAAACATTTAAAGGCAGACTTTTAAAATTTAGAAGGATTATATAAATCCATGTCAGCTATAACGACAAGTATAAAACCATAATATTATAAATTAAAAGGTGGCCCCACACAAGACGTGTCTTTTACTTATGTAGGCAGTTTATCACGTGAAACACCTTTGAAATCTACACAGAGTATGTGCCCGCCATAACGAGCAGAACTTGTGTAAAAAAATGAACTCCAAACGTAAAGGGTGTGCACATAGAAGAACTAAGTTTGACGTATATTTTATCTTTTGAATTGTAATAGGCAGACAATAACATATAATTAGAACGTAAGATTTAAAATTAAAGTGTAACCCATACATAGTGCGAAGCACTTCGTGTGTAAGTCCATTTTAGTCAATAAAGATAAGCTCTCTCCTGTTGCAGAGTTTAGGTTTAACAACGCCGTCATAAACTACTTTTGATTGCACATTGGGTGGAAAATTCGAATACGAGGGCTGCCATATATATTTCTGGCCTGGCAACACTGAGTGCTGCCAAGTGCAATCTGACATTTCCATTGGAAAGTTTGTCATTTTTAAGCATAATCGTACTCAAAACGTTTTGACGTACGACCATTATTTGTGTTGTTTACAGTGACTTGAAAAAATTAATATAGAAAAAAATGGAATTAACTCGTGAACATTTTCGTGCCATCATTTTTCACAACTTTCAACGTGGATTATCACGACAAGAGTGCATTGATGAAATTAAATCTTTGTATGGCGATGAAGCACCATCCTATAGCACTGTGAAAAATTGGTATAATGAATTTAATCGTGGCTGAAGAGAACATTGATGCCGTGCGTGAACTCATAATGCAAGATCGACATGCGACATACCGAGAGATAGAGACATCCTTGGACATTTCTTCCACCAGCATACATTCGATACTGCATGAACACCTGGCCGTAAAAAGGGGTTTGTTCTCGTTGGATCCCGTACAATTTGAAAGTCGCTCAAAAAAAGGCTCGTGTCGAATGGTGCAAAGAAATGTTGCAAAAATACGATTGCGGTGCTTCAAAAGACGTTTATAAGATCGTCACAGATGACGAATCATGGATCTATGCGTATGAGCCCGAAACGAAACAACAATCGACCGTGTGGGTCTTCAAAGACGAGCAAAATCCAACGAAAGTTGTTCGTGGAAGAAACACTTCGAAGCAAATGGTCGCCTGTTTCTTCGGCAAAACTGGTCATGTGGCGACTGTTCCGCTTGAGCAACGTAGGACGGTCACTTCTGAGTGGTACACTACAATTTGTTTGCCTGAAGTCATCGGAGAAATTCGAAAAACCAACAGGAGAAAACGAATCATTGTTCACCATGACAATGCGAGCTCTCACACATCGGCTCAAACCAGAGCGTTTTTGACCGGCCAAAACGTCGAATTAATGGGTCATCCGCCGTACAGCCCTGACTTGGCACCTAATGACTTCTTCTTGTTTCCGCACATCAACGTGGTCAACGATTTTCGTCGACAGAAGAAGCTGTTGAAGTGTTCAAAAACCATGTTTTAGAGGTGTTTCAATCGGAGTGGAAAAAGTGCTTCGACAACTGGTTTGAGCGCATGCAAAAGTGTAGAAATCATGCTGGAGAATACTTTGAAAAACAATAAAACCATTTTTGATTATAAATTTTCACTATTAGGCCAGAAATATATAGAGCAGCCCTCGTATAATGTTAATTTTGAGACATTTTATTATTGTGGGCTTTAACAACACCTGATGCTTTTAAATCATAAATTTTGTCCAATAAATAACAAAAACATTTTGATATTTGTTTTCATATCTTTTTAATTGCTTTATTTTTCAATAATACAATTATTACTTTAATTTTTTTTAAAGCAACAGGATTCCTATTGCGTATTTCAGTTAATGACGTAAGAATATTTGCTTCTGTTTGATGGTTTTTTTATTTAAATATTTAATTAGGATAATAACCAGTTGTTAAAAAATGACTGCATTCAAAATTATATCCTTGTTATTGTTAGAAATTAATCGCCATTTAAAAGATCAAATGACGTAACCAAAATTAAAAAAAACACTGTGAACAATAATGTTTAATGTTAAAAAAATGTCAATTATGACAGCTACTGTTATAATACAAAAAAAAACATAAAATTATCAAACTCAAATATTTTAGAGGTTTTAATACACCAAACAGTCAAGCACTTTCAATTATCGTGGGACTTCATTACACGTTTTTTCTAGCGCTATTTAACTGATGTGCAAACGTACATGTCTAGACAATTATAAAAAATAATTAAAAAAAATATACATCTTTTTTCTTGATCTGTTTATTTTGATTTTGATGCGTGATTTTTTAATTAACACTTAAAATATTAATTTAATTTTTTTTTATTATCAAAAAAATTAAATAAAATAATAATAAAACGTTGTTTTTTTTTTCTTTTTACTTTTACAAAAATATTTTGAAAAAAAAACAAATCTTCGGTTTCTAAACTGTTGATTGGTTTAATCGACATTTAGCAGTGTTTCAGAAGATCTCTTTGCAGCGCAGCTTTGAATTCTCAAAGAAGCGGTCAATTAACGTGACAAGGCATCTTGCCTTAAATTTATGTCCCGCTTTCTAATTAAAAGTTTAAATAATTTCTAATTTCTTAAGGCTTTTTATTGAATCTTTTCTTAACTTTTCTTATATTTTTTTAAGTGCAATAATCTTTTTTGTTTTATTTTTACCATCTGGTAACTCCATAATTTTAGACGTTTAGAAGTCTATTACAGAAATTATTGTGTTAAACTTAAACTGCTACTTAGGAGTTTTAAAAATTAAAAAGTCCCACATTTATTTTTAAAATATTGCTTGTGAGCCCACTGTGCATTGCACTAAATTTTGTTTATTTTTAAATATGTATATTTTTGTTTTTATTTATTTTTCTTTTTTTTTTTTTTTTTTGCAAGACATTAATTTGTTTCTTTTATTTTTGTTTTAAGTTCATTGTCCTCTAAACTGTTTGAATGCTTAAACAAAACAAATAAAATAAAAAGCATCAATTTAATGCAAATGACGTTGATACGCTTTTTAAAATTGTTTTAACATTCTGAAGAAACACAAAAAAAATAAATTTAATAACAACAATAACATTTGTTGGCAAAATGGCCACCTTTTTATTGACAGCAAGTCAGTCTCACGCAACAATCATTTTAAATTTCCAGACTAAATAATTTATCAAAATTTGATAATTGTTTAAATTTAATTTCATTTATTTAATATTTAGAAGTACAACATTTAGAAAGTACAACAAACAAAAAAAAAAAAAACAAAGTCAACAAAATAAGTCTCAGACATTTCTGACGAGATTTGCAAATAAAAAAATATTTCTATATTTCGTATTGTCGAATCTTACATATTCTACAAGATTTCCTCGCAGTGTTGGGTTTCCCTTGGATATTTCTTAAACGCTCTAGTAGCTAATGAATGGGTTAAAAGGTGGCACTTAACTACAGTACTCAAAAATTTATGAGTTTCAACTTCATCTCACTGTCATGTTCAAGGAAGGAGTTTAGATAGCCATCTTCCCCATATTTACTAAATAGGTACAATTACTTCATGGTGATTCGGAATCTCACACAACAAAATAAGTTCATGAATTAAAGTCATTCATTATGTCTCTTGGTAGGCACTGTTTTCTAGACAAAACAAATAAGAGTGCTGTATACGGCTATGCCGAATCTTTTATACCCTTCACCATCTATGTAAATCTAGTTTAGTGAAGTAACTTAAATCAAAATAGCAAATATTGGGGTAACAGAGAATTAAGAATAAAAAAAATTTTAATGCTGCATATATATAATTTTACATAAAAATAACATCGTCTCTTAATGGGTTAAGAATTTTTAAACAATTTTAGTGTTTCCTTAAAGATCTCTTCAAAAGCTTTTTAATGATACCAATATTGATATTTAAAAAATTTCAGAGCACCATAACTCGGAAAATATGGGCAGCGCCATTTTTTCATTTAATATTATATTTTTTTTATTATTTTTTAATTTTCTATCGCACCATATATTTATTTTTTTGATTAGACTTGCTTTATTGTACCAAATGACATGAAAAAACCAGAGGTAGGCGTGGTGTTTTGCCTGCTGCCTCGAAGGACATGGACCGATCGTGCTGATTTCTAATAGCACCTTTTTCGACAATATATCTGATCGATTGACATATTTTTTTTTTTTTTTGTGAAATCAAGTTTGCCTTGGCAAATACACGGACGGACAGACGGTCTTCGGTTAATCGACTTCGCTTTGCATAAGAACTCATAACACTCTGTGACGTATATTACGCACAACGGCTTCGGCTAACTGTTTTCCACAGCGGTTTCGACTGACTGTTTTCCACAGCCGCTTCGGCTGACTGTTTTCCACAGCGGCTGTCTGGTATTTTTAGTTAAGTTAGCATTGTAAGTATTATTGTAATATATTTTATAAGTCTAAATAAATAAAGATATATGTATTTAATCCCCAGAAGTGGGAAAATTCAGTCGAGTTATAACTTAAGGTTTTTGTGGATCCGTAAGTAAACCGTGGACAACCCTGATCTACCTCAGCTGACGAGAAAATCCACGTTACAACACATATTAAAATCGAAGAGTGGGGAATTTAGGTAGGATACTTTTGGCAATATTAAAAAACTTATAAAAATAGTTTTCGTTCGACTGCCTAAAAGTATACTTCGATTTTTATACCACCTTAAAATAAAACTATTTCTTAAACTTTTTGCATTTTTCTTGTTTATTCTCTAAAAAAATATATAGCTCATAACAGTTACCGAGAATATCTTTATATATAAAAACACGTTGTCCTATGTATGCGATTTTATAACTCGAGAACCACTCAACCGATTCTAAAACGAGTACATGCGTTGGAAAAAAAACATCGAAAAATTGCCACGAACATGCGATATACGCGCACTTTTATAATTGTGTGTTTTCCCTATGTAAAATGTTTTTTTTTTTTCTTTTTTTATGAGAATTACATTTTGTCGGTACAAGGCTCTACTTACTCGCGTTTTGTGTGCATAATCAAATTAAAAACTGGCTAGATTGAAAAAGTGTTCGTGGTACGATTATTCCAATGCATGTAGCAAGGCACACCGAGAATAACTAGTATTTATATGTAATTCAAACTTGGACCAAATCGGTTCAGCCGTTCAGATGTGATTAAGTAACAAACAAACAGATTTTCCGCTATCTAACGTTTTTTTTAGCTCATATTTGATTTGACAGATAATTAGTTTTATCCTTCCGCTGAATGAATATGGTTGGGTGTACGCTTGAGCAACGCTGGGAAATATTCCGACATTACTTTAAAAATTTTGCCAAACAAAAAATCATCTTTTCAGATGAAGCTTATTTTGATCTTGGCGGGTAAGTAAACAAGCAAAATTGTCGCATTCGGAGCACAGAAAACCCGCACGCATACATTGAAAAGCCGGTGCATCCTAAACGAGTCACTGTTTGGTGCAAATTTTGGTCCAGAGGCATAATTGGCGCATTTTTCTTCGAAAATGAAAGGAGTGGCCGTTACAGTCAATGGCGATCGTTATCGAGCCATGTTGAACTAATTTTTGTTCACAAAAATTGAAGAGGTGGATATTGACAACATTTGGTTTCAACAGGACGGCGCTACGTGCCACACCGCCGAAGCTACACTGTTTTTTATAGTATTTAAAAAAAAAAAAGTTATTTGGCGGACCCTATACTAGAGCGACAAAGTGTTATTAAATGCGGCAAAAGAACATATGAAATTAACAAAATTTAAAACAACTACACAAAAATAAAATATTAATAACATTGATATGAAAATTAAATTAAAAGAAATATTTATTTACAAAACGAATCATTTAATTTTCAAACAGCGTTCCATCTCAATAAACAAATAATGCTCATTTATTTAGTACAATTAAAATTTATTCGTGCATTTCTTCACTTTTACAAATCAGAATTGCAGTGTAGTGGCGTTAATTTATATTACAACAACATAAAAAAAAATAACCATCCGTCCAATCATTTTGATCGCTGTTTCTTTCGTTTTATTTTCAAAAATGTTAATTTCTCATTTATTTGCTTTTAAATAAATAAAATATATTTTATATAATTTAAAGACTCAATACATTTTTAATTCTGCTCTGTACGCGATGATTTCAACATGTATTATGAATGTCACGTGATTTATCAAAAAAAAAAAAAAAAAAAAAAAAAAAACAGAGCTTTTGAGCGTTATTGCCGCCTGTCGTAATTTAAATTATTATTCTTTATTTACTTTATGTGATACATTTAAAATTGCCTTTTAGTGTTCTTTAATATTAATGACTGTTTATTTTGTTTTCTTTTTGTTATATTTAATTTTTTTATTCTTTAAAAGGGAAATTAAATTATATTTGAGAGTAGTTTCGTACCCAAAGGGTAAAAAAGAACCCTTATTATTAGCGGCGCCATGACCGTCCGTCTGTCTCAGGTGTCTTTCTTGGAAACCATAAGGGCGATACACTTGAAGGTGTATTGTTAAGATCGCTAAGCGATTACTAAAATGAACTTAAGAATTAAAGGGTGTCCCCATAGAGAAGTGATTTTCACGTTTTTGTCCTTTCCTTTTTTTCTTTCAAACCGTTAAGGGGAGTATGCAACAATGTGTCTGCTATAACAGATATATAAAAAATAGAAATTACAGGGTGTTCCAATAGAGATGTTATTTTCAAGTATGTATACAGCTTTATCTTTAAACCGTTAAGGCAGACACTTCAAATTTATAAAGAATGCGTATTTATTCATTTTAATTACAAAAATAATACTTAAAGGGTGTTCCCACAGGAAGTCTAGTTTGGAACTATACTGTCTTACCCTTTGAACAGTAATAGATACTTTAAATTAGGGTGGCCCATACACGGAACGTTTCACATGTAAGTCTAACCTTTTTCGTGTGAGACTAACTCGCTTTTGGCTGATTTTAATAAACAAATAGTGTTGCCATTTCTAGACAAAATAGACGCACCGTAAGCAGTTTATAAAGGGCAAAAAAATGACAATAACGACTAAAAAACACCATTAAGTCTTGAATAATTTGAAATCAAACAAATTAATTTATTAATAAATAATTAAAAATAAATAATAAATTTGCATGTGTGAAACAAAGCTACTCGATTTGAAATTTGTTATTATTATTTTTTGAACATTACTTTTTGATTTTTTTAATTGCTAATATGAAAATTGACCCTCCTTAAAATTGATTTTTATTTCATATTTATTTTTATCACATATTTTCAAAAATATCGGAGTTAACCTCATAATCATTAGGCCACGAAACAATTTATGCAAAATATTTAGATTTTTAGTAAGTTCCGTTGAAAGTTATTTTATCACAAACATTTAAAAGCAAAATTTTGGAGTTAGTACACATTTATACAATGCCATTTTTATGCAATTTTTCTTTTTCAATTATCTTTTTAAGTTGCAGCAGTATGCGATATCTCAAACAAAACATAAGCAACAATAACATCCCCAAAAATTTTAAGCCATGCCATATTACTTATCTCTCTTGTTTCACCACGAAACAAAATTTTCAAAGTGCGAATTTGCTCTTACTTTGATAAGAAGATAAGAAGATCACCAGTAAAAAGAACAAGTATATCTATGCACATCTAGTTTAGTGAATTCATTCCAATCAAAAAGGCAAATATTGGGGGTGACAGAGAATTGAAAAATAAGAAGAAGAAAATTAAGTACTACATACATACATACATACATATATATATATATATATATATATATATATATATATATATATATATATATATATATATATATATATATATATATATATATATATATTTGTATAAAAAAGTGCCATCGCTCTTAATGGGTTAAGCATTTTTAAAAAATTTTAGTATTTCCTCAAAGATCTCTTCAAAAGCTTTAAAATGATACCCATATTCATATTTAAAAAAAAATTTTAAATTTCAATGGCCCGTAACTCGGAAAATATTGGGCGAGCGCCAATTTTTTCACTTGATGTTTATTTTTCTTATTTTTTAATTCTCTATCGAACCGTATATATATATATATATATATATATATATATATATATATATATATATATATATATATATATATATGGTGTTTTGCCCGCTGGGTCTAAATACATGGACCGATCTTGCTAATTTCCAATAGCACCTCTTTCGACACTATGTCTGATCGATTGGCGTATTTAAATTTTACAAAGGCAAACTTGATTTTAAACTCTAACGCGGACGGACAGACGGACATCGCTCAATCGACTTCGCTGTGCATAAGAAATCAGAATATATATAATTTATGGGGGACGGAAATGGATATTAAATAAATTACAAAAGGATTGGCAAACTTACATACACCCTTTTTCTACTTTTTGTGATGAAGGGTATAAAAACAAGGCACTTGAGTACTTCATTTGATTCTTAAAAAATGTGTTTGTAACGCCAAACACTAATTTTTCGATTTCTCATAATTATTATTATTATTACCATTATTATTATTATTTCATTATAAATTTAAGTATTTACTTGAATTCTTTTTTAACATATTTTATTTATTTATTTTATTTTTAATATTTCAATCTTTTAAGCGTAAAATTTAATTGATTTATAAATTTTAACATTCCTATCAGGTTATTGTCGAGTCATAAAAGAGGCGATTGTCTTTTAAAATTTAAACATAAAAATTAAAACAAACAAACAAAAACATAAAAATAATAATAATAATTACGTAAAAAAAGAATTTATTTCGGGTTGTAAACTTAGAAAACAAATTAAAACATAAACAAATAATTTTTTATTGTAATTATTTGTTGACAAACATCAAGATATTTCAATAAAGTTTTATGTTTCATTAATTTTTAAATAAACATTTTGTCGATGGCATTTTTATGTAAAATTATATATGAAGTACCAATTTTTTTTTATTTTTTAATTCTGTCACCCCAATATTTGCTTTTTCAATTGGAGTTACTTCACTAAACTAGATTTACCTAGATGGTGAAGGGTAAATAAGATTCGGCATAACCCAGTAGCACTCTTACTTATTTTGTTTAATTTTCTTGTTTTACCGTATCTTAACAAAATAGTTTGACTGAAATAATTTCTTTACAATTTAGTAATTATTTTAATAAATAATTTATTTATTTTTCTAAATGACATGCTACACATAACCTTCCGTCCTATCTGTTTTTATGCAAATAGATAGATAGAGACATTTATCATAAACAAAAATAAAGGACATAATAATTCTTTATGGTCAGGTCAAAAATAACTGCCAGTCCCACGATATCGCAAGCTATCGTTCGTTCGCATAATTACGTGTAAAACACAAACAATTTTTTAGAATTTGTTTTTGTTTTGTATGTTATTGCTCGAACGAACGATGACTTGCGATATCGTGGGACTGGCAGTAAAAGTTATATTTCCAAATCGTTTAAAACATTATACAACTTACAGTGTGACAAAATTATTTGCATACAAAATTTAGTTTAGAACTTACCTAAAAAGAGAAAAAGAAAATAAACATTAAAATTAAATATGTCACAAGCTCATAAGAAATTAATTTATAATGGATATTAATTAAAAATCATAGAAATGTTAAAGAATAAAAAATTAAATTTAATCGAAAGTGTATCATAAATATTTGGTGTCAACTCATTAAAATTTAGTACATTTTAATTTCAGCGCTGTCAAAAAATAGCAACACATTTTAATTATACAATCGGTTTAGAAAATTATAATAATTCCTATTTATAGAATAATAATCTACGAATCAATTTTAAATATCCACTTAAAATAAACACTTGTTTAGATTACAAGTTATCAAAATAAATATTATTAGAAACAGAAATAGAAACAACATTCACAATTTTTTTTAGAAACGTTGCAACCGACCAACTAGCGCATCAGTTTCTAAATAGATGCTTTGTTTCATAACTTTGTATATGTACAAGATCTAAATACCGCAGCAAAACTGTATACAAACTTTGTATTAATACATTTTGGAAGTCAGCCTGTCTGAACCCAGCTTAGGCGTTGCATTAAATTTAGACCTTACAGACCGAAAGCTCATTTCTTTCTACGTTCTTGGTTCGTCACGTGGAAACAGCTAAGGCATTTATTGAAATCCATGGGATCTTTTCCAGATGACTGACAGCTGGACTTTTTTCTTCTAACTTTGCACAGAAACATAGTTTTAAACTTTATAACTTATTAAAAAGAAACTGAAAAAATACAACTGCTATTTAAATACTATTTTGTCCTCTTTATTGTTTTCCAGTTTTCTCAGGATTATGTTTGCCTTACTAAATAATTATATTCAAAAAAGCACTTGAATATAGAAAAAGGACACCCAAACGATATTTAGGGCCAGTTTTTGACTTTGTATTTATATGTTATTTATCTTTAAGTTCTATTTGAGAACAAAATTCAGTTTTTCAAGAAGCACTTCAATGGAACTTAAGTGACCAATCTGGTGCATTTACAGTCCATTTAAACAATACAGTTTTACCATATGGTTTTTTAGTTTTCGAAAAGTTAAAGTTAAATTCAGGGGGCAAATTACAGCATTCGATACCGATCGAAATTTCGATATAATTTAAATGTTAATTTCGATTGATATCGAATGCGGTAATTTGCCCCTGTATTCTTTACTTTGTGGCTTTATCTGACTATACTCCTTGATCCTACTTTCTTGTGAATCCTATGGTCTCATAGTTACTAAACGTTTTTATGTTTTTTTTTTTTTTAAGAGAAGTAGCACTTCAGGCATTAATACCTTACTTTGTACCCGTGCTACATTCTTCATGAAAGGGATAGAAGAGAGAGAAGACAGGTGGTGAAAGGAGATAGATATAGCTATTTTATTAATTATTATTATTATTAGTATTATTATTACAAATCTAGCCATCCACGCTAGACTACTACACGCAAAGAAAAAACATGGTTATGATATGGTCACAATAGATATAATATGTTCTTTGTAACATTGTAAAGTTGCAAACAACAAATTATAGTTGTTTTCAGCAATACTTTGGTCACGATAAACACGTTTTTGTCGATATTTAACCATTATATGGTTACTATGCACAAAAAATACTACATGGTTGGTTAAGCGTAAAAAAATTTTAACTACGACCAAAGTCTTATAACTTATTAAAAATAATATAATATATTTAACCATAATATTATAAAATTAATCAGAGTATTTTAAGAAGCAAACAAAATAATGTTTGCGTTTAAAAATATTTTGTTCTTGGTCTTGACAGAATGTTTTCTATCAATTTAGTAATTTTTTGTTAGCTTAAAGTTGAAATTGTATGTACAAAATAAACAATTAAAAATAATATAATAAGAAAATAGGACAACAAATAAAAAGGTAAGCAAAGAAATTTAAAAATAATTGAAATATACATATGTATGTATGTTAGCATATAAATCTTCATTTTGGTGTTTTAAGCACAATTCTGAAACCATTTATAGATTTTTTTTAAAGCTACCATGTTATACATCAACAATAATTGCCAGATGCCAGATGTCAGACAAACGCATTAGAAGTCTTTTATAAATGTGTAGTCAGTACCGAAGTACCATTAGTTACGTAACGTATATCTTCAATACGAGAATATCACGTTTACTCCATAAATAGATATTCACATAGAAATGTATGCAGATAAGATGTTTTTATTTCGCTTATACATTCTATTTTTTTATAAATGATTATTGTAGCCTGTGTACTAAGGCCTTTTCATTATATATATATATATATAATAAGCAATGAATTGTTATTTTTGTGTATTTATGTTATTGAATAACTTTTGTAACAAATCAATAATAAAAATAATAATTCAATTATATAACATGACATTTTCAACCATATGATGATGTTTTAATTTAACCATTTATTGTTTACATTTTAACATAACTATTTTTAGATTTTACCATGTTATTGTTATGCTAGACAACAACATGGTTGCAACACCAGTTTTAATGTAACAATACTAAGTTTTGTTAACAACCATTTAATACAACCATAATATGTTACTCTTAGATTATGGTTACCTCAACCATGTTTTTTCTTTCCGTGTAGTGTTAGTCCGACAAGACATAAACCACTCGATGCCTTGTTTAGTAACCTTAACCATCCACAGACAACTTTACTACGCCTTTTA
This sequence comes from Gymnosoma rotundatum, assembly GCA_916610165.2. NCBI lineage: Eukaryota > Metazoa > Arthropoda > Insecta > Diptera > Tachinidae > Gymnosoma > Gymnosoma rotundatum. The sequence continues at coordinate 127,801,967 of OU744340.1, read as the reverse complement.
TCTAAGCCAGCCCATACCCTTTATCTAATAGCCACAACACACGTCTGTCATACTCTGTTTTTATGCTGTTACACTTCTCTGCGTTAAACGCTACTGTTCTTAGTTTTTATTATAAAAGAAGCCTTGACAATTATCTGTTACTCTTATATTAATTTTTAATTGCTTTGTAACAATTCTTATTTTTCGTTGTACGCATGTTCGAAGGTGGGCTCGAACTCACGATCTGCTGTGTTACAGCAAGCACCTCTACCAACGCAGCCATCGAGGTTGCTTAACTTTTGTTAGGTAATTGTGATATTATTATATGTACACATCATTAGTGAAAGTTACTTTCTCATCACGGACAACAACAACAGTTGTTGCCAGATCGCTTTTTAGACAAACGTACGGATTGTTTTGATTGCAATAATACTGTGGCTCATTATAAATTTTGTATTCTTACTTTATGGCTTTCTTTGGCTATACTTCTTGATCTTACCGGTCTTGTGAATCCCATAGTCTCGTATTTACTAAACATGCGTCATTACTACAAACGCAGCAATCCACGCTACACTACTGTGTTGCTCCGGCGAGACATGAACTATTCGATGCCTTGTTTAGTAACCTTAACTATCCACAGACATCTCCACTACTCCTTTTATCCAAGCCATTCATCCATCCCCTTTAATCCAATAGCCACAACACACGTCTGCCATACACTTTATTGTTATACTGTTACACTTCCCTGCGCAACCGCTACCGTTCTTACTTATTATTATAAAGAGCTTCGGCTTCTTGACAATTATCTGTAGCTCCTATATTAATTTGGACGTCTCCACTAAATTATCTGCCATGGCTTCACACAATAATTGTCTTTTGCCTCTCGGGAGGTTTGTACTGTTGTTTATTAATTTTAATTGCATTATAACAATTTTTGTTTTTCGCTGTGCGCATGTCCGAACGCGGGATCGAACTCAGGACCTCTTGTTTTGCAGCACGCTTAGCTAATTGTGGTTTTTATTCTATACACACATCATTAGTTGAATTAACTTATTCGCCACGCTCATATGGATAACAACAATAGGGGTTGCCAGATCTTATATTCGTAACAATATTAAAGATTAATAAAGGGAATTCTATTTCGATTGTATTATGTACAAGTTTAGCCACTATCTCATTACTAAGGAACAACAATTGGAAACAGAAAAAGAGAATACTATAAATTAACTTTTTTTCATTTAAAAGAAAAACAAATAAAATAAAAAGTCATGGCAACAGGGTAATTAAAGAAATAAATGTTACCGCTAAAAACTTCTGGTTGCCAAGAGAAGATAAAGAAAAGTAATGTTCCACTTTTCCTATTTTTTTATTTTTGTGTTTTTTTTTTTTTTTTTGTTTTTTTTTAAACAAACAACTATTAACTTTTTTATTTATAATACAAATATAATAAATAAAAAAAATATATTAAATTATCATTAAAACAAACTAATGAAAATACGTGCAGAGAACAATGGCACTTAATGGAGTTTTATTGGCGTCTATAAATTTCTCGAAGGTTGTTGTTGAGTAATTTAAAAATGAGTTTATAAATTAATTTGCCGAAATATTATAGCAAAAACAATAACAACAACAGCAATTAAATACATAAAAAAATTAAGCGACAAACAATATGACTTTTTAAGTGAATAATTAAATGAGGGTGGGTGTACTGCCCCCTCCATCAGACAGGTGTTATAAATTTTTATATATTTTGGCAATAAATTTTAAATCTAATGAGAAATGTACTTAAAAACAAAAAGTCACTTGTAAAAAGAAAAAAAAATAATTTGATAAAATCGTTTTAAGTAATTCAATTATGAAGCAAAATTAAGTTTTAGTTCACATCGGCTTTGGATTCTTAGCTAAAGTCTAAATAAAACGTGAATTGAGGTTTATTAAATTCATTCTTTATTGATTGCAATAAAACTATAATTTATTTTAACAAAAGAATTTCAATAAAGAAATTCCAAAATAAGCCTGGAATTTGTAAATAAATAATAGACAAAGAAGTCATCCAGCGAAATGATGGAGAAGTTGGTGATGCAGTAACATGAAAAAGCTACAATATCCCTCCCTCTGGCTTAACACTCTATCTCTGGAAGGCTAATAGCAGACATTTGAAACAAATTGAGTGGCCGCTCTAATAAAATCTATAGAAATTAAAATTCAAAATTAAAGGGTGTGCCTTTAGACCTGATTTTGTATTGGTATGTATGTATGTCTATAATCTTTTCAACCGTAAGAACCACAGACACTATAAACTTTCAACAAATAATTGTTAAAATAAAAATACTTTAGAACAGCAAAAAAATTTGCTTCTTTAAAACAAAATATATCAACTATTGGGACACCCTGTAATTTCCAAATCGAAATTTTTATGCTTGATGTTATTGCGAACATTACAGGTCATTTGTAAATTTCAACCGTCTGTCTAAAACTATTCAAAAGTATGGCCATATACAAAAAAATAAATGAACTAACGGGGCACCCTTTAATTTATATATTTCAATTTTTTACTTATTATCACAACAGTCATAGTAATCGACATTTTGTCCAATTAACAAGCGTTTGTCTATAACGGTTGGGTCTATATAGGTCAATTAACGTTACCTATGGGGAACCCTTTAATTTTTAGATTTTTTTATTACCGTTTGCTATTGTGCGTTATAGTGATACGCAGTTTTATTAATTTTAAAGTGATGCCCTTTACGGTTCATTAATACGTAAAAAACATGTATGTTGTATGGGGACACCCATTAATTTTTAGGATTATGAACTGTTTTAAAAACAGGATCAATCTGCAAGCATAACATTTTAAATTTTCAAAATCAATTCAAAATGACTAAGTTCTGTGGGAATAAAGATAAAAGAGCCATATTCAGACGCAGCCATTGTGGTTGTTCAGCTTTTGTTAGTTAATTGCGGTATTTTTTATACGCACGCCATTAGTGGAAGTATGTAACTTTATTCTCCACGCTCATACGGACAACAACAACAGGGGTTGCCAGATCTGATTTTCGTAACAATATTGTTACGTTTTTCCCTTTTTGGACAAACGTACGTATTCTTTTGATTGCAAATACCATTGTGGCTCATTATTCTGTATTCAAACTTAATGGCTTTCTCTCGCAATAATTCTTGACCCTATCGGTCTTGTGAGCCCTTGGTCTTATATTTACTAAACATGCGTTATTATTACAAATGCAGCCATCCACGCTACTCTACTGTGTTACTCCAGCGGGACATGAACTAATCGATGCCTTGTTTAGTAACCTTAACCATCCACAGACATTTCCACTACTCCTTTTATCCAAGCCATTCATCTCTTTTAATCTAATAGCCACATCACACCTCTGCCATACACTGTTGTTATGCTGTTACACTTCCCTGCGCTAAACGCTACCGTTCTTACTTCTTTTTATTATAAAGGGCGTCTTGACAATTATCTCTTCTCTTATATTAAATTAAAAGTCTTCACTATATTTATCTGCCATGGCTTCACACAATAATTGCCTTTTGCTTCTCGGGAGGTTTGTACTGCTGCTTCTTCATTTTTAATTGCATAACACCAATTCTTATTTTTCGTTGTACGCATGTCCGTAGGTGGGCTCGAACTCATGATCTTCTGTTTTACAGCAAACACTTCTACCAACGCAGCGATTGAGGTTGCTCCGCTTTTGTTAGCTAATTGTGGTATTATTCTATACACACCATTAATTGAGTTTACTTATTCACCACGCTCATACGGATAACAACAACAGGGGTTTCCAGATCTTATATTCGTAACAAAATAATAAAATTGTAACAAGGACATTTCTGAACATAAAATATTTATTGAAAATTTTGTTGTTGGTATAGATAGTAATCGGCATAGAATATAATACACCTATTTTTGGAATTTTTGTCTGTCTGTTTGTCTGTCTGTCTTTGTTCGCATCACGTAAAAATTACTGAATGGATTTGAACAAAATTTTGTTAGGAGGTCGCTTAGACCCTTGGTTGTAATATAGAATACTTTTTTTTCGTAAAAATAGTTCATTTCGAAACAAAATAGAGATACAATTGTGAAAACATCCAATTTTACCGGTTTAATGGTAATAAAACAGTTTTCAGCACATAATATTTTTGAAACTCTAGAATAAATAGTTAAATTTGAATTTTAAGCAAATTAGAAATGACACACAGACCAAGTCGTGGGCATTGCTGGGTGCTTTCTATAACCGTTAAAATTTTTTAAATAAAAATAATAAATTAAAATTAAAACACAATTTATTTTTAAAGAATGGAATACGTTTCTCAATGTCCTTCTACGATATTTAGTAAATCTATGAAAAATATTGTAAGTGTTGTTGCAGATATTAACATAGAAATTACAAACAACATTTCTACAACTATTGTATAATGCGATGACTTAGTACACTTACAACAGGTTGTGAATTGTATAATTAAATTTTAAAATAAAGGGCCGCCCCTTTAGGGTGATATCAGTGTTTATAAAATTAGATTTAGCTGTTAACGTTCAAGTTTATATTAACCACTTTGGCCAATTTAAATGTAAAATTCGTACCTAAGCAGCCAAAATCATCAATCGTTACTCAGCTGGGGCCATTTGAAACTTTTCGTGAGTATTTAAAATTAAATTAAAAGAATGATTAAGAAAATGGACACGAACGGAATCGAAGAGGTACTCCAGAGTATAAGAAAAGCCCATCTTGTGGTTATGAAATTTCTAATACGTTTAAGTAGTGTATTTAAACACAGGTATATTTATTTCATATTTCACTCAGCATTTTAATAAAATAAAACATTAAGTTAATTCCAAAAATCGTTTTGCTTCATGCCGATCATTATCTCCTTTTCTTACTGACCTCCATTCAAAGTTATTATTTTTAAGCTGGAAATTAAATGTGTATTTTATTTATTATTTTATTTTTATTTTTGTTTAAGAAATATCCGAAGAAGGATGCTTTCTTTCTTGCATTAAATTACAATGATATTTTTGTTTGCGCAAAAGCCAATAATAAAAATAAATATAAACAATAAAAGATAAATAATTAAATTAAATATGATAATGTTCATGTCGTTTATGCGAATATTTGCAAATGAAGAAAAATTTATTAAAATTAGTAGTAGTTTAACAACTTATTAACAGGATGATGTGAAAAATATTTTCAAATTTTTTTTTACAACTTTTTCTTAAAATAAATTTCAAATTAATGGTTGAACTCTCAGGTTTATTATTTGCAAACAGTTTGGCTTTAAATATCGCTTTCGAAAAAGTTACACAGCAAATTGCACAGTGGCTCAGAAGTTTAAAATGTTAGTGCTAACAGTAGTTGCGATATTGGGATTTTTGAACTTTTCTTCATAAGATTTTCAACTAGGGCGCACATCTAGATGCAAGAAATAACTAAAAAAAATTAAAAATTGTTCGGTTTTTTTACCTCGGCAAGGACTACTCTTCTATTAAAATATAAATATCATTTTATAGGAAGAGCCTTTTGATGATCAGGTTTATTTTTGTAAATTAAGAAAAAAATTTTAAAATTTTCGAATTTTTATAATTTGATAATTTGTATTAATTTGTATTTTATTTTTATACCCTTCACCACAAAAAGTGGAAAAAGGTGATATCTAAGTTTGTCATTTTGTTTGTAATTTCTACAATAACCATTTCCGACCCCATAAAGTATATTTATATATATTCTGACTTCTTATGCATAGGGAAGTCGATTGAGCGATGCCCGTCTTTCCGTGCGTGTTAGAGTAGAAATCAAGTTTGATTTCACAAAAAAATAAATATGTCAATCGATCAGATATAGTGTCGATAGAGGTGCTATTGGAAACCAGCATGATCCATCGAGGCAGCAGGCAAAACACCACGCCTAGCTCTCATTTTTTATGTCATTTGAAACAATAAAGTAACTCCAATCAAAAAATTAAATATATGGGGCGATAGAGAGTTAAAAGATAAGAAAAAAAAAACATCAAGTTAAAAAATTGGCACTCGCCCTTAATTTCCGAGTTACGGGGATCTGAAATTTAAAAAAATTTTTAAATATCAATATGGGTATCATTTTAAAGCTTTTGAAGAGATCTCTAAGCAAGTACTAAAATTTTTTAAAATTGCTTAACCCATTAAGAGCTAATGTCATTTTATATAAAATTATATGTATGCAGTACCAATATTTTTTTACTTTTAATTTCTCTATTACCCCAAAATTTGCTTTTTTGATTCACTAAACTAGATTGACATATATGGTGAAGGATAAATATTTCGGCATAGCCGAATATAGCACTCTTACTTGTTTGTTGTTATAATGGAGCTAATATTAGCAACTATTGTAATTCTACTTGATTTCACAGAAGTTTTAAGGTTAGAATGTTTTTGCCATTTTTTCTTATCAATAAAAAACGAAGCAATTAGTTATTATTTATTTATTAGGTTATAATACTTGATTAGTAAAAAGTTAGTAAAAGAGAGCACTAGATACTATTGATATCCTATTTTGACAGCACAACAGGGATGTTAATTGATATTAGATACGGCAACTTTCTCTATTTGCCATAAGTTATCGATAATACTATTTTGACGAAAAAGCAACTAAAATCAAATGTAAACAATTACACAATTTGAAGTAAAGAAACAAGCCATTCAGTAAAATACACCATAAAATAAAAAATGTAAAGTTTATGCAACTTATTTTTTGCAGAGCAAAAAGAGATCGTAAACGTGGCATCTAGAAGACTACATTCAAGGGACATATCAAATCCCTGTAAGTAAATATTTTTGCTTACTTTCTACTGGATTTTTTACATAAGATTTTTTTTGCGGAAGGAAGTTCCCAAAAGTCTCACTCATGATCTGTACTTTAGAATACCTTCTGTTCTATTGGGGATTAACTTTTATATTGTGAGCCTTATTTAATTTTGCCTCGTATCACTCACCAAGAGTACGTAAATACATATAAGCCGGTCCAAAAGACCGGACAATTCAATTTGTTGTCTAGTTGTGATTGTTTTTTCCTTTTTGAAATAAACAATTAAAAAATTATAATAAAATTTTTGAAATTAACAATTAAAAAAACTACAATGAAATTTTAAAAATAGAAAACTAAACTAACTTTTGGTTTACCCGCATTTTGTACTTTAAAAAGATTTTAACAGTAATCACAAATTTACAGTTGCCAGCATGATAACAATCTGGCAACTGAAATTACAGCTGTTAGTTGCTTGTTGAGTTGCATTATACAAATGTATATTTTCGTTCCGGACTGTTTCATAACGATTAGCAGCGTTTAAAAAACGTAACTTATGTTAACACAATTTGTAAAAAAAATGTCTGACTAAAAAAAAGTGTTATTTCATAAAATTGAGGGCGACAAATTTAATTGTAAAAAAATAAATTAATTAATTACAATTTATGGACATTTCATGTGCCTCGCTTTTCTATAAATATTTTATGATATTTAAATTAGCTCAATGACGATATTAGCAATAGAGTCAGGACTTAAATTCCTACTAATAAATCATACAGATTACATGTAAAAGAAAATTCCCGTTTGCAATGAATTAGCAAGATATTTCTTATTTACAATTCGAAGAAAATATCCAAGTCAAACGTAACAAACAATTTGCGCCTGCAGTGAAACGACATAAAAGCGCACGTTTAACAATGATTTTAATAAAATTTATAAAGAGCAATGACAAATAAGAAAAATATCAAGAGAGAGAAAACAAACAATTGAAGAGCATGCTGACGTATTGAGAGAATATTAATAGTTGTTTAGAAATTATTATTTTTATTGCAGGCAAATAATTTAATGATTTATTTAATTTTAATAACAACAATTTTTACACACTCTGCACCAAAGATAGAAGGATTATTTACATTTAAATTTATCATTCCATTTGTAATTTCTGGGATATTCAGTAGCGACCCACACATAAAGTTTAACTGTTCTGATTCCTTAAATTTAAGGGTTGGATTGCAATTAACTACAACAAGAGCACGAAAATTCACCAAAAACCTGAAATATGTAACAAAATCGAGAATTTGCCTTGAGAAAAAGAATAAAAACTCAAACAAATCATTCAAATTCTACGAAAAGTTCCATTTTTATAAAAACCTAAATTTCGGAAAATTTTATTGATATTCATTTTTATTGAGTAAATATTTATATTTAAAGGTTTAACCCCAAATTACTTTGATGAAGTGTATTCACGATTCGGCAGAGATAAATACATCGCTATCGAGTGTGGAATTAAGCATTTTTGGCGGAGATACTTCCCAACTAGATTTTAACAAGGCATGAGACTTTTATAATAAATTACTGAGAATCGATTGCATTAATTTTTGTAGGAAATAATGAGAAACATTTTACGGTATTCTCTTTCAACATAAAGAACTAATTCCATTACTGCTTCCTTTTTGGAAACTAATGTAATGTGTTTTGTAAGCGAGTAACAAAAATTGGCAACCATAAAAGTAAGTCATTATATGTCAAGTACTTTTTAAGGTTATGTCTAATTTTTGCTGGGATGCATCGTTCAAAATAATTTTTAACTAAAAAATATTAGAACAAATGAATTAATTAAACTCAACTTAAATTCAAGTTTATTTTAATTTCTGAATTTATTAAGAAAGTTAAATTAGGCACAAGGAGAATGTAATGCAGCATTTTCTGGATTCCTTATATCCGTATAACATTCTTAGTATTTATCTGCTATAGATGTCGTACGTTCTAAACATCTTCCTTTTAGCCAACTAATTTTGTAACTAAGAACACGAGAAATATTCATAAAGGGGGGTTTAGACGATACGACTTTACGTACGTAAAATCCAAGAGAAAATATTATAAAATTCCATCCGTATTCTAAAAGTGAGAGTAAAAATCTTACGACAGGTTATTTTTGCATTTACACAATTGGTATGGGTAAAACACACCAGAACTAAAATAGCGGTTTGCAGAAAAATGCATCCCTGATCTAATGATTCGTACTTGTCTTTTGAAAATTTCCAAAAAAAAAAAACAAAAAGAGTCATACGACTTTCAAATTTTCATCCGTATTTTCTCTCAATTTGTATTTGGTTAAGACGATCCCAATAGTACTATTCTGCACAAAAATTTGACATGTCGTAAGACTTCTCTGTGACCATGTAAAACATCCTTAATCATTCAAACTCTAATTTAGTTAGACGAAATTTACACACAACCTAAAGCTTCTTCAGTTGTTCCCTTTACTAATCGTAACACATCTTTGTTCTGACTTTTCGCTAAACTTCGGTTTAGCCATTTGCGTATGGAATATACAAATGATCCTGAATGAGGATATTTCATATGGTTGCACTGTTGTTGCAGACTCGTCCGAAAAAAAGTGTCAACAAGCTAAAAAAATGGATCTGCTTAAAAGATCTCATTCGAATCGGGTGCTCGAAATTCACTTTGAATACCTTCAAAATATTTCTTTTATAAAGAATCCCGTAAAATCCTGTTATTTATTTATTGGCCAATTAGTTGGCAACAATTCGCTAGATGAAATATAACGAGCAAAATATATATTTTTAATAAAAAAAAAAAATAACGACTAATAAATGTCTTTCGTTATAACTTTAAACCAAAAATATATATTTGATTGTCAGCATTTATCATTTTAACACTTAAATTTTCTAGGCATATGCCTATAACGGCATTCGTCAAATTCACGGCTTTTAGAAACATCCTTAATTTATAAGTTTATTGGTTACAATTTATTTTTATATCAATATCATTAAAAAACTAATCATTTAAAAATTAATAGCCGATGACATTTTTTTGAAAAAATATATATGGTATTTAATTTTTGTTTTTTTAATTTGAATTAAAAAATTACATAACCACAGTGCCAGGGTATCCCACAAGTTTTCAGATATGTCTAAACAGTCTCTCCAGGTACTGCACATCTACCTATACCTTCGTATAGGAAGTGATATTGAAGTATAAATGATTATCTTTTTTTGTTATTTATTATTTAATTTATTTCAAAACACGATGGCATTTTTGTAAAAGCCAGTTAAAAAAAGAAACGTGCGCATTGCGTCTTTGAATATAACTTCACTTTCTTGAAAAAAGAAAATCGGCTCGCACACAGATGTTCGTTCCCCCTTCGAGATAAAGTAATAAACTTAATTTTTTTCTTATTTTGAATTCTCTGACACCCCAATATTTGTATTTTTTTTTTTTTTTAATGGAGTTACTTTACTGAACTAGACTTATACGGCATTTACACTATGCAATTTTTCATGAAACTAGCATGAAATATGGTATTGTTGAGTTTTGAGGAGGTGTAACTGTTGCTAATGTTTACTTTTAGAAAAACTAAGAAAAAAATCCCTCAAAAAATTGCATGGTGTAAATCAGGACTAACATAGATAGTGAAGGGTATATAAGATTCGGCATAGCCCAATAAACTTTTTGACATGAAACGAATTGAAATAAATTTCAGACACTAATTATAAATTATCTGTATTATTAAATCAAAAGATATTGTTGTCGCTATTACCTGTTTATTTATTTTATCTGTTCTCTTTACCTCGCAGATTAAATCGTTTTTACATAAGAATGGAAAAACCAAAATGTAATCATTTTGTTTTCCCTTTTTTCTTACTGCAGTTTTATTTTATATTATTTTTTTTTAATATCATATTAATCTATTGTTTGGTATATGATTAAAGCTTAAAGAGTAACAACCAAAAACTCGAAAAAAAAAAACATTATTACGGCTGACTAACTGTCTGAGCATTTAAAAAGGTGTTTCAAAATTTACGCGAAATTTGAATATTTTACAGGAATTAATTTGTTGTAACATGTGGCTTTGAAACAACATTTATCAACAGTCCCTTCCCTGCCTTATTTCTGAAGAAGAGTGATAAAATGATACATTTAATTCAAAATCCAATCCAGAAATTTTCGCATTTATTTTTTTTTTTCTGAAAGCGGAATTTTTAGGCATAAAAAGGTGAAAATGCGAAAAAAAATTAGCAGCAATTTTTGAAATATTGTTCAACAGTAAAAATGCAACTGTCAACTGTCAAATTGTTTTCTTACTGTACATGATACGAAAATTTAATACTTGCGTGGATTTTGGTACACCGTTTATAATATCGCGTACAAAGGACGACACTAAGTTGAAAATTTGTGTAATAAAAACGAATTAAAATTTATTGCAATTTTTTTTTAACAACAGTGCTGTTATCAGTTTAAAGATTAAAAGCCATCAATCCGACTCTGAAAAAATCACTTCAATTATGTTTTGGATTAAAATTTTAAAACCTCCTATTAGAAGATTAAATTTATTACAGATTTTACGTAAATTAATTATAAAGTAAAACATATGTTTAAAATTAAAATTTTAGAACTTTTTCATATGATAAATAATATTTTGTTAACAAATTTGCTTTCCTTTTAATATTCGTTCAGTCAGATAATTTTTTTTTAATTTAAACGTGATTTACACTCTTCTAATTAATTTAGTAAATGTTAAAAGTTTCGCAGGTACTTGACTCGACATTTCATTTGCTTGTTTTTAAAAGAAGGCCGCATTTTAGAATATACTGATATTCTAAATACTTTCCTCAATAAGTTTCTTCCTTTTTTTATTGCATTTAGTGTCGAAAAAACAATACCGTAAAAAAATTTCTAAAAGCAATAAGTTGCCAACATTGCTTAAGAAGAGATTAAAGCAAGGTTGCCACATTGTTGATTAAAAGAGTTTAAACGACTTTATTATTACTTCAAGGTAATTTAGGAAATTGCCGTTAAATGTATATTTTTTATAATTTCATGTGAACGTATTAAATTTTAATTCCTTTTATATTAATTATTATTGAATAGTATACATTTACTTTTTATTACATTTGTTACAAATAATATAAAATAGAATAAGTAAATTATTTTAGTTGTGATTTATATTTATTCATAATATAATTTGGTATATTATTGTAATGGTTCTTTTTTTATAAATAGAGATTTCTGCATGGCGATCATAGTCGCTCGTAAAAAAAATTAAGTTTATATTCTCTTGAAATTTTCATTCCTCTGAAATATTTGTTTCCTGCATTGAACAGCTGTTTAAAGTGAAATAAGCTATCAGTGCACATTGAATGTAAATTAAAAGAAAAAGCTCTGTGTATTTCAGACAAAACAAAATCGTTGAAATAACTTTAAACGGTAAAGTGACCACAAGTAAGTAAGAGAAATAAATATCCTGCCTTCAATTATCTTCTAAGGCTTCGACTGCTGCAAATTATTTGAAGCGTTCATGTATCAAAAATATACGTAGGAGCCATGGAAATGTTGTTCATTAAGCCACGGCCTTTTCTGCTATGAACTTGGGCACGTTTCTGTTGACATGACTAGTTCTAAGTAAAAGTCTAGACTAAAATGAAGTGCTCTAACTGATCAGTAGACTAAACTGTCACATAAGTTAATGTATCACAACTTCGTGAAGAAAACATCCATAGAAAATAAGTTTTTATTTGTGAAATGTCAAACTTTGACTTGTGCCAAATAGCAAATTTGTTTGCAATGACACGTTTAAATTAATACAAAAAGTTACAATTTATACTGTACCTTTTTTTTAATTCTCTTTTAAAATTTCAACGAGTTTTCTCGCGCTCTTAACGATGAAATTTTATATAACATCAGAATTCCCTATAAAATTTTAGCAATGCCATATTGCTTACCCTGCTTGCTTCACTACACATCTCTTGCCTAAGACACAAAAAATGCATTTTTTAAAAATTTGTTTAAAAAAAAGAAATAAATTACATTCGAGGTACTACTGCCAAATGTAGAGTGTGCGATTAACTGCAAACGTAGTTAAAAGATAAATGAATACACAACAATTTTTATATATTTAGCATTAATGGATATTTAAAATTTTTTTTATTTGCAAAAAGAGCGTAATTTATGCAATACAATACAATAAAGGGAGGAGAAGTTAATCGTTAATTGAGAACATGCAAGATACAAATTAAATTGTGTATTATAGTGATAGCGGATTTAGATAGAAAATATAAGTACATATGGCTGGTCTTACGGAGAAAGGCCCAAACTTGAATTTTTACGAAATCGAATTTTTTCATGTTTCCAATATATTTCACACAGATACAACTCGTCACAAAATTTGAATGCAATAGTATCAAAAATGACGATTTTATAATACATTGTGATAAAAACAGTTTCTATTATGTTTTTACCTTCTCCTGTAAAGTTACAAATATACGAGTTAGGGCCATTCTACATGACACCAGCGATATGTATTTGTTACTGTATGGTATTGCACATATACTGCGGTTCTGAAATCTTTCCACTACTTTAGCATTTACCATAATTCTACTTAAATGCAGTTGTGACTAACGGTAAGGCAGTGATTGATAATGACGTCAATACGAAAAAAAATTATCAATAACAAAAACTACCTTTCGATACATCTGATCTATTTTTACTATAATTAAATGAATCATGAAAAATCATTTCAATGAAGAGGCATATGACTTGTTGCAATAATTAAAATTAAATCTTAAAAGGAATTTTTCTTTAACTATATCTAAATCTGGTTTTATACCTAAATGCATAGTTCGTGGAAGCTTTTGGCTAAATTACATCTTATTCATTAACAATAAACAAATAAAAAGAAAATTTATTATTTAGAATCCTTTTTACATTAATTTACTTTAATTCATCATTCACATGATATACTAGTTTATTGTACTCGGCGTTGCCTAGGTCTTATTTTAGGGGCTTGCTGGGCAGACATATAAAATTACGATTTGTCCTAAACCCCACTCTCCTCTCCCATTATCTTGTTTTTCAAAATAAAAATAGAATGTTCTACCCCTTTAGCTAAAAGTCCATAGAACGCGTTCTATGCGTACACGCTTTATACGCTTTCCATACTTTTTACGCTTTCTACACTTCTTAAACGTCAAGTTACACGCAACGCTTTTTATGTGCCAAGTTTTTGTTTTGATCAGCTGTAGTGTAAATATTTCTATCTATCTAGGGTCTACATATATTGAGTTTATGCACATAATATTTTGTATAACAAGGACCTATGAAAATCTTCAGAAGAAAAGAGAACGGTTTTTGCATTTGTATTAAAAACTTTATAAAATAAACGTTTGAGGGATGAAACTCAGTACGTAAAAGTAATCGATAGCAAAAACAATAGTTTTGTTGATGAAAGAGTTGTTGTAAACTATTAATATTAACGTATTTTTTCTGAATTTATTGTTAAACTTTACTAAAAAAGGTTTTTTTATTAAAAAGGTTTTTTAAAGCAAAAAACAGGAAAAATTAATCATTAACACAACAATATTTATCGATACCATTGATAATAAAATATATTTACCATTCTTGGCTATTAAAAACAGCTGACGTTTTTTCATGACGCTTGCGAAGCGTAAAAAAAATAGAAAGTAAACGAAGCTTTCTACGCTTTGTGCTGTGTAACTTGTCACATATATTTACGTTGATTCTACTTTCAGACGCGTATAGAGCGTGTTCGCAAAAAACGCATGCTATGGACTTTCAGCTTTACATATTTAAAAATTTTATTGTAATCGGTACGGATGTAAATATCCGTTTTACCCCTTTTCTCTTATCTAGGTCCTATCTCTGGAAACTGGTATATATGATTACCTATCTATGTTTCGAATTTCATTAAAATCTATTAGCCAGGACTTTATTAAAATTGTGTCAGACGCACAAAAGCAGACATTGCTTACTATTTTTCTCCCCTACTGGTCCGATATTTAAATATAAAAATACCCTATTTCACTATAGGGGCAAATATCTACCCACAAAAAAAAAATAAACTTACAAAGAGATTTATAATATAAGATTAGATATTAGATTAGAATTGTATGGTACTTGTAATTGTACTTATACAGGGCTTATACAATATTTTTTCTGGTACTTGTACAATATATGAATTTGTACGGTATAGATTTTCCAAAAACTTATTCAACTCTACACCGTTATATCAACATACATAACAATTCCAAGCTTTTGTGTACCCACCAGAATTTTTCTTTAAATTTAATTTTACCTCGTGTGATCATGGCCCTAAGGCCAAAACGGATTTTGTGGGCAAGAGTACTTAAAATTAGAATTTGGAATTTATTATGCATGACTTGGGAATTTCGGTTCCGCTTTGAATATCTAAGTCTTTTATTTTCTTTTAAGTAAACACAGACCTAAAATTTCATTTTATTATCTGTTCTATTAAAGTTTGATATAAATATAAATATAAAAAAATCGAGAAGAATTTTTTCTAAACTCGCGAATTTTTTTTTAGGACTTTTATTGCCATCTTACCAAAAGTTGACTCAACCAAACTTAAAACAGGGATTTCCGTTAAAAACTCGCCAGACAGCTTTTGATTGGCATATTGAAAAAACTAGTTCCTATTTTCTTTAAGTTTTTTTATAAGCGTGTTGCAACTAAGCTGGTAACACTAAACAATGATTAATGAAAATGAAATATTTCCCTACAATTAAATAATGAATAATTAAAACGAGGGCCTTTTAAGCATACTATCATTGAAACTAGCAGACAGACATTTATACATGTAATCAGAGAAGCGAATTAATTTTTATGCAAATATTATCGACACTAATAACAACTTGTTTGTTCATTAATCATGAGAATGAGTTTTAATTTGGGCTTCTAATATAATTTACTTATCTAATAAAATAATCATTTTTTTTTTAATTAACAACATAAATGTTTATTATTTACTATTCGACTTAAAACATTTGCTACAGAAATCACTTTTTTATTTTTTTCCTTTAAGAAATACTTAAGTATATAAATGTATTTTTTTAAGTAAAAAACAACGTGATCTGATATATTTACAAATGCATGTATATATTTTATTTATATTTTATGTTATTTTTCGATGAGTAGTTTAGTTTATCACATTAAAGGATTTTAATAATAAATTTAAATGCAAAACTTTATGACCCTCACTTTGTAGGCCTGCACATAGCGTTTGATCCAATTCAATTAATTTACTACAATTAGCAGAAAGGTTTTTGGTAACATGAACGACAACGACTAAACATTATAATCGAGCTAATTATTATATGTATAAAATTCTTAGAAAACTAAACAGGATCCTTCAGATATCTGAAGGAACATATGAAAGAATTTGATGTCGTTAATTCCACAGCAACAGTTCGTCAAAAAATAAAAAACTAAAATATTTGGTCCTATTTCCGTTGGCGTTGTAGTTCTTAAAGTAGTTTATATGTCGTTGTCGTTTTTATCATCGCTTCGTTAATAAAATCGCCTGCTTGAAATTTATTCAAACGAAGAAGAGACGTTATCGAAAACGAAAAGTAAAATTAATAAAGTTTGGTAACACTGCAATTGTTGATGTTTGTTTTATTATTTTCAGAGCGTTAGTTAGTTTTTTTTTTTTGTAGCAGTTTTATATCTTTTTAATTCAATACAGTGGGTTTTAAAAAATAAAATGATTTACCATTACTGTTTAGCACACAAAGTCGACGCTCATATTTAGGTATTATAATTTAGCGCAAAAGCTATGCCCATAATTGCGTTGCGCTTTAAGCGCTAAGTTAGTGTTGTCTGCAAGTGAGTAAAAAAGTTGGTTGATTAAACATCAAAAACTTCTCTCACTCTTGCAACGGAAGAGTCATAAAGAGAAAGCAATATTTAAGTCAGCTATAACACCCTTACTGGTAACTTGGTCTAAGCAATATAAAAACTTATAATTTATAAGCATATATGAATAAAATATATAAATATAAGTATGTATTCTCGTATACATACTTATATAAATTATATAAACTATATTTTTATATTTTTACATGTGGCAACGCTTTTTGTGTTTGAAAACCCAATTAATAGCAAACAACTCTGGAACAGAGACCTGTGCCGATCGGCTTTAAGCCGGCTGAGTCGCGCCGCTGATAATTTTTTCTAAGAGCCGTCGCCGCCGAAATGTTGCCGGCTCTTATGGGCTGAGACACGCCCCCAAAAATTTACAAATTATTTTAATTATAAAAATATAGAGAAAAGTTATGATTCAGACAGTGATACAATGAGAAAAATGAATACGAGAGAGTGAATATGTAAACATATTAAAAACGAAAGTAGAAGTTAAAGAAAAAACAAAAATTATGTTAAATAAAATGAAGTCATTGCCAACAAACCTACATTAAAAAATTTTCAATTCGAAGGACATTTACCGATCACAATTCAGCATATTGTAGAAATCACACATAGAATGACAATCTTATATACATATATGTACCTTTTTTTCACTTTTTGTGTTGAAGGGTATAAAAATTCAAAACGACTGTTTTTAAACTGATCGAGCTCCATCATATACGTGATAGTTCTTTAACACGTTGACTGCCACGCGTGTTTACAACAAAATCCCCGTCAGGCCACCCGTGCCACTGTAAGATGCGTGCTCTGCTACCGCATGTCTGTTTACATTTCTTTCGGTACTCTCACCCCGATATCTATTACGATCCTCATTTATCACGTTATTACTCTGCACGAGCAGTTGTAATCTTTGCCGTGTACTGAGTAGTACAACTAATATCTCTGCCCAACTAATATCTCAACCGCAACTTTGCAGTGAATGCTTCAATATTTTGCACTGTAAATAATTTCAAATTTCAAATTTATTTATTTAATCGAGCCCATAGGGCCATATATGATTAATATATAAGCAGTATAGAGAATGATCATTATTGTATAATAGTTCATTTAACACAGTGACAGTTTATTTCTTATTATCACTACGTTTATTTATACATACATTATTTATTATTATTACTATTATTTTTTTTTTTTAATTTTATTTAAATATACTATTAACAGAATATATCAATAAACGTATATTTTTTTTTTTTTTTTTTTTTTTTTTGTTAAATTTATTTCTTTATGATACTTGTAACAGAGAAAAAAAGAAGAGAAGGAAAAAAAAAGAAGGTTTGTTCTATCTATTATTTTTGATGAATTCCAAGTACTTATATCTCATTGTTGATAAAGAGAAGTTAAAAGTTTTCAGATGTTTTGGCAGACCATTCCAAATTCTGGATGACCGCACTTGAAATGACCTTTCAAAAATACTGTAGTTGATTTTTGGAATGACTATAATTGGATTGCGTGTTGATCTTGAGAATTGATAGGTGTTTGATAAAGTTCGGGGTTTTTGCGTTTTTATAATACGGTATAAAGCTAGTAGAGTCCTCGTGTTGATCAAGTGCCGAAATGAGCAGTCAATAAACTGAAATGAATATCTGGATACCGAGTCAGAAAGCTTAAGTTTAAAAATAAAACGCAGGATGCGATTGTATATTGTTTGCAAATATCTTATATTCATTCCAGTTGTGCAACTATACACCTCAAGACAGTATATGATATGCGACAGTAATAGGGAATGTGATAACTTGATTCGAATATTAGTGGGCATAAAACAGTCTAGGCTATACAGTGAGCGAAGAGTATAGCCAACCTTAGATGCTACTGTTGAGATGTGGTTCTTGAAGTTAAGGTCTTTGTCTATCACTACGCCTAGGCATTTTAAACTTTCAACAAATTGCACCGGGCAGTTTTTAAAATGGATATTCATTGTGTAAGATAAATTATTAGATGAACCAAATGAAAGAGCTTTAGTTTTATTGGGATTAAAACTAATTTTGTTATTGTCTGCCCAAGAGGAAACTCTCGATAGAACATAATTGACTGTTTCTAGGTGACAATCTAAAAACTGTTTATCGCCAGTAAATAGCAGGTTGATGTCGTCTGCATATACATAAGATTGGCACTGCAGGGTTGTGATGTAATCAAAGAAGTCATTCATAAACATGAGGAAAAACAATGGACCCAAAGTAGACCCCTGCGGTACTCCACTGAAACAAATTTTTAACGATGAGTTGTTCCCATTGTAACCGACAAATTGACGCCTACCGAATAAAAAAGAGTATACTAATTTACAGGATGAAGAAGAAAAATTAAACCTGGAGTGCAGCTTTTCTATAAATAAATTGTAGTTGACAGTATCAAACGCTTTGCTTAAGTCTAGTGACACCAATGTGGATATTTTCCTTGCGTTTATATTTTTTTAGTTTACACCAACAAAACACACAGTAATGAGTAAAATATGCTACACATTTTACAAATGCTATGATGCAAGACCATTGCACAAAGATCGTGAATAGTGCCATTGTTTTGATAAGCGTTTGCATTTTTAGTATTCCATTGTGATAAATGCAGTTTCTATTATGTTGTTACCTTTTCCAGTAAATTTACAAATATACGAGTTAGGGCCTTTCTACATGAGACCTGCGATATGTGTGTATACGTACATGCATTTTAATGTAAATATGAAAATTAAATGTAGCCAACCAAAAGGCATGATAAACAAGACCATACACATACATAAATCATACTGTTATTGAAGAAATGCGTATACAAACAAACCTGTTCCACGAGCAATGTAAGTCCCAGTCATGGTAGATGATGATGTGGAAGAACTGGAACCAGCCCCAGTTCCACTTGTTTTTGTAAATTTTAAAAGCATATCGAATACACACACTGTTACTTAAATATATTATTCATATATAAATTGTTAAAAATTGTTTTTAGTAAAAACGTTTTCACTTTTTCACATATTAATTTAAAGAATATTATTATTATTCGCCTCGTTGCAATTGGTAAAACATATTTTTTATTTCTTTATAACTTGTTCGAAAAAACCGGGGTATAAAATATTGTTGCTATTTTTAGATAGAAAAAACCTAAACTAAATGTCATTTAGGATTAATTTGTTCTTGCTTTGTACAGTAGTATACTTATGTATGTATGATTAACTTAATTTTTATTTAAAAACAAATATGTAAATAAAATAAAACAAGAATTTGCACAATAAGCAACTTTAAATGTTTTCTAAAAATTAATGTACTACACTGTTAGGAATCTTCTTCTTGAGTTTTCCTTTTGACTTTCTTATTTCTTTTTTTATTTTGTATTTTCTTTTTGTGTATGTTTGTATACATATAAAATTATTACAAAAATAGCAACACAGCACTACACGTCACTACGTTTATATTTATCATCTATTCAATCAATTTGTTTTCGTATTTTTATATACATATTTTCTTTCATACAATTTTTTATCAAATGATTTTCTTTTGAACAGTTTTTACCTCTTCTATTCTCTTCTTAGCAAGCGTTTGTTTTTTATTATTCGCAAACAGGACAGATTTTTTACATTTGTTTTTCATTGTAGGTACATATATTTCATTTATTTTTTATTTAAAACGCAACATACATAGAATGTTTAAAAATAAGCTTACATATTTATCAGTTTTATTTGTTTTAAATAAAAGTTTCATAACTTCATATCGCTGTTCTTTTACAACTATGTTCTTTCTTCCAAATTTCGACATTCAACTGGTTTCTTTTATTTTTTCTCTTGCTCATTTTTTATGTTTCTTGTCACTGTTGACAACTTAAAAATACGTAACAAAATTGATAAAAACAGTCAACTTGTAATGCAAAATTATACTTATGTTCAAGGCAGATTTATTTTACTAGGTAATATCGGCTCTACAACAAATACAACATTGACAAAAACAACATGCCTTTTTATTGTTGTTTTGTGGGTTGGAAACGTCAAAAACACAAAGAAAAATAAAAGATAATTGCTATCAACACACATGCTTGCTTTGTCTCGCAAACGCTTGTTGTTAGTGTTTTTTTGAAATTCGTAAACAAACAAAGGAAAATACAAAAACATTTGACATTTCCAACTACAAACCAGCTGGGCGGACGACACTACCTAGTAAAATAAATCTGCCTTGCTTATGTTAGTGTAAATAAAATTTATTAACTTATGTAAATAAAAGATATTTAAATCATTTGTTTACTTCTACTTTTTTAATTAAATTTATACCATACTAATAATCTTACAGAACTGAATTTATTAAAAGCAGAATAGAGTTGATGTGTTTTTATAAAGTTCAAAATCATCATTGTATTATAATTTTTATATCTTAATAGTGTAAACAAATATTAAACGTTTTGAAGCGATAATAATGAACAAAACTTTATGTTCATGAAAAATAATCAGTTATGCGATTAATAGACTTAATAGGATTATGATATACCTATCTATGAAAATACCAATATTCGGGATTTCTTCCTTTCAAGCGCATTAGCTACATAGAAATGTATGTTTTATATAGATGTTTATATAAAAATCCGGCAGAATGACAGATCTGATTTGTGTATATTAAATGTCCTAATAATAATATCAGGAAATTCTTAATTAAAATTGATATTTAATTTTCCTTGTCTCTACCAACCTGTATTTCTCTTGTGTGTTGTTAAATTATATTAAAACAGAGATGCTCCCGATTTGTTGACATACAAATGATAAATGTCATTTGCAATTTTTGTAATATTGAATTAAGCACGTGTTTTGCTTGCTGTTTTGAAATTACTTTTAATTGGTCTTAAATAATAATAAAAACATGGGAAAATTTCGATCAAAATTAAAGCGACACGTAAAGGGTAAAACCTGGAGTAAGGGCCACTCATCAACATCAAATCCTGACCAAATGAAACATCGAAATAAAGCAAAATCAAGATTTTTTCAAGCCAACATCAGTTTAGGTGAGGTAAAGCAAAAGTAAAGGAATTAGAGAAATAAATTAAACATCCACACTTATTTTTTCAGCTCCTCCAGAAACAGAACCAAGTCGCAACTCTTTAACCTTAGCGGCTGTTATGAAACACGACCAAAGACAGGCTTTTAATGCAGAAACAACTACGGTCAATGATGTGGCTGGTAGTTTAAAGTCGTTTAGCCTCCACGACAACGATGAAGATGAGGCAATGTCCGAATCGCAAAAAGAAACTTTCAACACCTTTAAAACATTCGCCTCAAACTATAGCACCTGTAGTAACATGAGCTTTAATAAGCTCTTAGTAGGTTTTCGAGCTTCTTCTGATCTTCACAAAGAAATGTTGGCTATTCTTACAGCTTTAACCGAAATTATTAAAGAGAACGGTGGCACTGAATCTTCTACAGAATATTTCATTTTGCTAATGAAGCAAATTGAGGCCAGTACAGAAGACAATGACATTATTGCTGGTGTATCACTGTTATCAATGGGTATTAAATCAGTGCCCACAGCAGTGTTGAGAAAACGTTTTAGTGAGACTGCTGAAACTCTAATGTCATGTCTGCGCAGATTCGTTGAATCAAATAACCTTTCGATTATCAAATATGTGAGTTGCGATTTACGTTATTAAAATCTAAAATATTTTATTGCTATTTTATTACAAAATAATTACAGATAATTGGATGTTTATCGGTTTTATTGAGAGCCCAAGAATATATTACCTGGACATACACATCAACTTGGCAGTATATAGATGCTTTATTATCATTTACTATACATTCTAAGCCGAAGGTAAGAAGGTTGACTTGTTTTTTTTTTTTTATCTTCACAGTGCATTTTATTATAGATTCGCAAAGCAGCCCAACATGCTGTAGTCTCCATTATTCACGGTAGTTCTTTTATGTTGCCTTCAAAATCCTCCAATCAAGAAGTCGTAAATGATAGTAGTGAAATATTAATGGACTCTAGTAGTCAACAGCAACAAATTAAATTTCATCCTGCCAGCAGTCGAGTCACCAAGTTCTGTTTAAATCAATTCAAGCCGGAAATTTTGGCACAACAACAAACCACTGTCTTACATACTTTAGCTTTGTTAAAGGATACTATCAGTGGTTTTAAAACCGACGACATAAGAACGGTCTGCGAACATTTATTGTCTATAATGACGGCAGCAAATGTTTTGGTAAGAACAAATTGTTTGCAAACCTTGCATCAGCTTTTTCTATCGCGCACTACAAATTTAAGCGGTTTATTGTGTGCCAAACTGTTAACTGCTATGCATGAGTATCGGCCGGATCGTTCGGATTATCGCCAAACACTGGCTTGGTTGACGGTTCTAAAAGAAGGCCATATACATTTGGCTCAATTGGACATAGGCTTGTGCATTAATGCTTTGCCCAGTTTTGTAGAAATTTGTTGCAATGATTTGTGGCTTTCGGATAGAACCGATATTATAATTGGTGTTTCAAATGCTGTCAAGGAACTGTTGTACGAGTGTGTTAAGCCAGCGTGTGCAACTGAAGCATTAGCCAACGTATACCGTGTGCCAATTTGTAAAGTGTTGTCCTCAGTGCATAAAGTTTTGAGCGCTCCTTTTGGAGAAGTTGCTAAATACGTAGTTTTAACTTTCTCCATAATCTTTGAAGTCTGTGGCCTTTACTTTGGCAATGAATTATCAGCTTCTTTATTGGAGCTGGCCAAACGTTATGACACTCAGTCGGCTATACGCATACAAATCGAACATGCCATTGTAGCTGCCATTAAATCTATGGGTCCTGAAATTGTATTAAAATCCATACCCTTGACAAATGCTAAGGGAGAAGTTTTATTAGAAAAATCATGGTTGTTGCCTTTACTAAGAGAAGGTGCAGCTGGCGCCAGTTTTAAGTTCTTTAAGGATGTTATTTTAGCCCTGGCATTAGATTGCAATAAAAAATGGCATAAGTACGCGGATGAAAAACAACTCTCCATGTCTCATACCTATGAACTGTTGTGCTGTCAATTGTGGGGCCTATTTCCTGGTTTCTGTAGATCTCCAAAAGACCCCGAAA
This sequence comes from Gymnosoma rotundatum, assembly GCA_916610165.2. NCBI lineage: Eukaryota > Metazoa > Arthropoda > Insecta > Diptera > Tachinidae > Gymnosoma > Gymnosoma rotundatum. The sequence continues at coordinate 127,778,183 of OU744340.1, read as the reverse complement.
ACTTTAAACTTATTGCACCTACTTTGGGTAATGCTTTAGATAATAATCCTGAATTCAGAGCGCCCATATTTGATGGCCTCATAGAATTAATTCAAAATGAAGAGCAAACTGTTATACATGAAGCACTAGCCAATTACGCTAAAAACTTCTTGCCCAGATTATTTAATATTTACACACAAAAGCCCAATGGCACCTACGAGCAGGACTTACGCAAAAAATCTTTAGAAGTTATCAAGGTACGAAGAATTATTTTTTTTTTTTATGAAACTGAAATATATTAATTTCAATCAATCTTTCAGTTGTATTTAACAAAGACTACTCAAAATATGCTGAAGGAATTGTTCGACACTGCCTACAAACAATTGGAAGCCACTGCAGTAGGCTCATTTGAATACGATTCGATTTTTGATATAACTGCAGCATTGATTTTATTCCAAACATGTGAAGTTATACGTAGCCTTTTCGAAACTTACATAGTTCCCGTCCTAATGAAAAGCGAAAAATCGCAACTGGTTTCCAAAGATGAGCAGAAATTAAAGAAACAACAACGTAAAACATATGAGTAAGTTTTTTTTAATTTATGTGGGAATAGGTGATTTACATGATGATATAAAATACATGTGCTTTTTTAAATTTATTTTGAAGTAAATCTTCAAAATCAAATCATGTAAATTTATACCATGATTTGTTTTTTCTTGATTTATTTTTGGCATGTAACCATTTAAAATTCTCTTTAGTTCGTTAAAAATATTTTTGTTTAATATTAATACAAATGAAATGTCTCAATGGCGATAATAATCCCTACTATTTCTCATCTACTAAAATGGATGAACCTCTAAAGAAATTAACTTGAGTGTACGGTTACAATTTTTAACATAATAAAGCTAGTGGAAAGCTAGTTCTTTTATTTTATTTATTATATTTTTTTACAGATTCTAATGTAATCTGCTTACTAAGATGTATTCGGATTTTCAAATCCTCTTAAAATGTGACCACAAACAGTTTTTCACTTTTAATGAAAATTTTAAAATTTTTAGTTAATTCCCTTTTGTTGAGCAAGTGCGATATGAGTAAATAATTTTAACAATAATTATAATCTATACATATAGTAAAACTGTACATGAATTATTTTTTGAAAAATTTAATGTTGGTGTAGATAGTAATTTTTGGAATTTCTGTCTGTCTGTGTTCGCATCACGTAAAAACATTTGGATGGATGAATTCGAACAAAATTTTGTAAGGAGGAGCCTTAGAACCTTGATTCCAATATAGAAGCCTTTTTTCGTAAAAGTAAGTAATTTTGTACAGAAAATAGAGATTTAAATGTGGAAGCACCCAATTTTACCAGCATAATGGTATTAAAACTGTTACCTGCACATTTCCTTTTTGTAAATGGAAAAATTTTGCACACTGTTGATTTTAAGAAAATTTGACATAACACGCAGACGAAGACGTGGGCACAGCTAGTATTTTATACTTTATAAAAGCGCCTGGCACCAAAAGTTATTTAATTTTAATCATCTTGACGCTTTAAAAAAAAATTACAAAGAAAAAATAAGAAAATGGATGTTTTTCTTACCCTCCTCACTTCCCTACCACATTCCACTAAATCATGAAAAACTCTGTCTATTAGGCCTGTTCTGCAAATCGCATTTTGTCAAAGTGATTTCAAATCGCGCAAAAGGTGTTCTCTGCACAAATTATACTGAAATCACGTTATCTGAAAACTGTTGACTAAATGACTTCTGATTTGAAATCACTTGGTCATGTTTCTTTACTATATTTTAAAATTACTATATATTTAAAATGTTCATGGCATTTATTTATTTATTTATTTTTGTAAAAAAAATTATGCTCAGTCCATTTTTTGATGCAATTTTTTTTTCAATTCTTTTTTGTATTAAAAAATGAAGAAAAAAAAGTTAAATACAATTTTTTTATATATAAAAGAGAAATGAAAAAAAATATTATATTAATTAGGTCTGTTTCTTTACTTTTTGGGTAAAGTTCGTGAAAATGAGCGCAAGCATTGTTTTCTCTCATAAAGAGACAAAATTTTATAAAAGTACGGGAACACAAAATCCAAATTTGAAACACAAAATAAAAACTCAAAGTTTTTTCGCTGTTTTAATGAGAAAAATCAATTTCAATTAATCAGCAAAAAGAAATAATAATTAATTTTGTATTTTATAAAAGTTTGGACTGTTTCGTGCAAGAAGAAGAAGAACTTTATTTTCTCAAAACCGCTCTCATTTACCCAATTTTGAGGTAAGTAAACAATTTTCGTGCAAATTGAGATTCCAAAGTAGAGTAAAGAAACAGACATATTATCGCCATATAAATATTACAATCAGGGTTTTAATCAGTTGCTTAAAAGTAGCAACAGCACTAAAATCTTTGCTTTGCTTACATGTTTTTCAGCAAATAAAAAAACTAAATGTCTCAGTATTTACAAAACATTTTATTATAAACGAAGCAAATGCAAAAAAAGATAAAGGAACGCATTTGCTTAAGCTGAATATGTGTTTCTTTCTGCAGCAAAGCATTTACTTTGAAAACGTTTGCTGTTGCTTAAGCAATAAGTTGATGATTGTTTCTTTTGCTGTTGCGTTTTAAGAAAAAAAAAAAAACTTAATGGTGTAATAATAAAAGCAACGTTTTTAAAATGTATTTTCTTACGTATTGTAAGTAATAAATATTTAAATACGTTTCCAATGTTAAAAGGGATGAAAAGCAGCGAGTTACAGCAAGAAACAGCAATCGTAGTCAAGCACAACTTTATAGTTAAGAGTTAAGCAAACGCGAAAATAAAAATAAAGAACAACTGATTGCTTAAGCAACAGCAAACGTTTTCAAATGTCTTGCTAATTGCTTTGCTGCAGAAATAAACACATAGTCAGCGCAAGCAAATACGTTCCTTTATCTTTTTTTGCATTTGCTTTTTGCTGTTGCTGCACATTTTTCCTAAGCAACAGTTAAGCATTTACATATGCATTTCAAAAATAGTCAAGCGTTTTTATTCACTGATAACAATTCAATTTTGCACTTCAGCGCCAATAAGGCATTAGAGAGATAAGCTAGCAAAGTAAATCAATAAAAAGTTCTTATATTTTTGAGCTAAAGCGATGTGCGGTATTTTAAACAAATCACTAGCAACAAAAACATCCCCTCAAAATTCAAGCCATCCATGCTTTATTGCTTACCCCTCTTGCTTTGCCACCAAACAAAAATGTCATGCTAGTTTCATGAAAAATTTTCATAGTATAAATTGTCTCTTAAACACATAAAATCATAAATATTTATAAATTTCTGAAGACCCTGCTTCTTTTATAATGATAATTTTGAAAATTCTGAGGTTTCCAAATTTGCCCATTGTTCTTAATTTAAGAAAAATATACTGATTATTAAAAAAAAAATTAATAACAGTCAATAACAGAGACATTGTTGAACCGATTTAGTAAAAGAAACTTCAAAAAGTGTTTTTTTTTTACACAACATTTCTTGTTGAGGTATTTCGTTGGTTCAATGTGTGCTATGCAGTACCGTAGCTAGGCTTTTTATAAGTCAAGTACCTACTGGCAACGCTCATTTTCAAAACAAAGAAATCATGACATGATCCAAGTCGGGTTGGAACTACGGCCAAAATGAGCATTTCATATTTCTAAAAAAAAAATAGCTGCAGAGATTTTGAATTATTCCACGGCTGTTAAATACTGATTTATTTATTTTTAATTTATTTATTTATTAGATTATTACGCGATATTCTGACTTCCGAGGCGGCGTCTTGTAAAAAATTTACACGAACGAACTTAGTACCATTGCAAAAATTATTATTAGAAGCGTTTTCTTCTAGTTGTACGGCATGTCAAGCTGCACGTTTGAGGTAAAACCGAAAACTATCTTTAAATATTTTTGAGTCAACACCTTTTGTTTTGTTTAATTTTAGATGCTTAAAAACTATCATCGAGACCCGCAAAAACCGCACAATTAATGACAAAATAATTATAAAAAGTTTACCCGAAGCAGTTATAAATTATAAAGAATTTTCTACACGTAAAGAAAATATTTCCGAAGAATTATTAAAATTAATTTTAGACATGTATCAAGAGGCAGAAAAGCTTAACGATTTTGTAGACATTTTAACAGCTGGCTTTGCTGGCGATGAAACATTAATCACAAACACCATTTTGGCCTTCCGTACAGTGCTACAGAGTCAAGGCAAAAATCTAACAGTCAGTACATTGGAATTTATAATGGAACAAATAGCTGTGTTTTTAGTGCAAAAATCTAGAGCTCAAGCAGAAGCTTCAGTTGCATTTTTGATAACATTTATCAAAGTTATGCCCACACCATTAGTAGCCAATCAGTTAGAAACTATAGTAAGTTTATTTCGATTGTAGACTCTATTTCTCTATTACAACATTTTAATTTTCCTAGATGAAATCTTTATCGGCCATGGTAAAAGATACTAAACGTTATTGTCGCATACAAATTGGTTATTTGCTTAAGAAACTTTGCAAACGTTTTACCGCCGAGGAATTAATAAAATTTGTACCTGGTGATGATGAAGTAACTCACCGCAGACTCAAGAAAATACGCAAACAATTAAGGCGTGATAATCGTAAAAAACAATCGGCTAATAATGCTAAGGATAGTGATGATGAGGATTCAGCTGAAGAGTTTGTAACTGGCTTGGAAAAGAAGAGTGTTACGTAAGTTGTGTTATTTGAACAAAAAAAATTAATTTATTGTGAATTTTAAAAACTTTTTAGAATCGATGATATTTTGGCTGATTCTGATTCCGATTTACCCGAAGACATGGAAGATGATGCTGAAGATGATGATAATGCTGCCAATAAATCGAAAACCAAGAAACAACGCAATACATTTATACGTGAAGATCCTGAAGATATTGTGGATTTAGCCGATATTAAATCGATAGGAAATGTTTTAAGTAGGTTGCGGCTGAAATTAAATATTATTTTATTTTTAAAATATATATTTTTTTATAGCTAATCGTCCTAATCTGGAATCTTCAAAGAATGGCTTGAAAACCAAATCTAGTGATCCTAATCGTGGTTTCAAGACTGCTGAGGATGGTCGTCTTATTATAAGTGATAAAGCTTTTAACAAAGCTGATGAAAGTAGTACTGAGGATGATGATGATGATGAGGGTACTGAAATTAATGAGAAAAAGGCTGTTAAACGGGGCATGGAAGATGACTCTAGTGATGGTAAGACCAGCTGCTTATAGGTTAGGTTAGGTTGCACAGGCCGTCGGCGCAAAAAGAAAAGACCGACTCACTTGGGTCCCAAAGGTCCCATTGTGTCACCTGGAAACAGGATGTGCAGGGATCCGATTGAGGTCCCTACGGCACCATCAAAGATCCACATCTAAACCACCCCGAGGACCGGATAAACAAGTTTATCCTAGCAACATCGCAGACAGATAAGTCTGCAAGACCATGCAGTCTCGGACAGCCGAAGATAGCCGCTCTATTCCCAGAAAGAGCCGGGCAGTGGCAGAGCAGATGTTCCACCGTTTCCTCCTCTTCCTCATCTTGACAACTTCTACAGTAGTCATAATGCGGAAGATTCAGTCTTCTAGCATGGGCACCAATGACGCAGTGCCCCGTCAGCACAGCCACCAGTGTGCCCAGCTGCTTATAAAAATTAATCTTTTTTTAACTCGTTGGAAAATATTATTTTGTTTTCAAGATTTAATTTCAATCCAATTTTATATAATAAAAAATTTTGTTGAATTCAATAAGTAGACGTTTGTGTTACTCAGAAAATTAAATTGAAAACTTTGTATTCTCTTTTTTTTTTTTGTACAGAAGAGGAAGTTGCAGCGATGGCTTCGAATCGCAAACGTAAGGCCGCTGATGCTTTAAGTATGCGTTCAGGTAAAACTTCTGCTTCGCGTTACACTACTGGCGGTAAAGGTATCCATAGAAACGTTGGGGCTGCATCAGATGCATTCTCTATGAAATCTGGCAAGTCCGGTTATTCGGCTAAATCGAATCATGCTGGCACGGAATATTCTACCAAAAAAGCAAAGGGTGATATGAAAAAGAAAGGAAAATTAGATCCGTACGCTTACATACCATTGAGCAGAAACACTTTAAATAAAAGGTAAATTGACTTGATTATTTTTTTATTTTAAAAAATCAATTTGTAAAAATTCTTTTTTTTTTTTTAGAAAACGTGCGAAGCATTCTACTGTATTTAAAAATATTGTCAAAGGGGCCCGCAAAGGAGCCTTAAAAGGTGTAAAAAGTAAAATGTCCAAATCCTATAAAAAGTAACAGATTGCGTTTTATTTATTTTAAATTTAAAATAAAAGTAAAATAATTATAACAAAGTAGTTTAAAGTTCTCAAATATATAAATGTATTTTCTTTAATAATGATTATTTGACCCTTTTTTTTAATAAATTATTTTCTATTTAATTAAGCTTTGGGTCCTTATATTTTTTATTAATATTTTATTTCAATATTTCGGTACTTTCTGCGTACCTTCTTCAGGAAACAAAATTAATATTGATATTGAATCAAAAAAACAAAATGATTCAATATCAATATTAATTTTGTTTCCTGAAGAAGGTACGCAGAAAGTACCGAAATATTGAAATAAAATATTAATAAAAAATATAAGGACCCAAAGCTTAATTAAATAGAAAATAATTTATTAAATGTATTTTCTATATAAAAAAATTATATATGTATATTAAAAATCCAACAATACATAACTATGTTATGTAAAATTTTATCGATGAATTAAAAGCGATTTTAAATTATTGTTTCAATATTTGTTAAAAAAAAAATAATGCAACCCGCTACAATATTACAATAAGCTTTATGTTGACAAAAACTTTTAAAATAATTTCAAAAGCACCACAGAAGAACTAAATGAATTAAAAGAAAATAAAAATTTTATATTTTTAAAAAATATTTTCAATGTGATTTCGTGACCATTCGCCTTCAGGATTTTCACTGAGCATGGTTTCTTCAATGAAATCCATTTTGTTATTAGCATCCACTAGTATAACTGTATGTGTACGACTACCATAACTAGCATCCGGTATTGAAACGTTTATTGCACTTAAATATTCACCATAAAGCGGAGCTCGACGTTTAAGTTCTGCATCTGGCCAAAATTTCTTTTTACACTTGAGTAAATCCATTAATTTAGCAATTAGTTCAGTTTTTGCTGGCTTCACCTCTTGTTGAAGAAAATCATCAACAATATTTTGAAATGTGTTACGTCCATAGCGAACCTTTTCAAAGGGAGATGTTGGCAAGCTATTACCAAAACCATAACAAATTTTTTCCTCATAGTGTTCCAAGTCAGCTGGTAAATTACTGCAAAGTGTTATAGCGGCTGGTGATGATATGGAACTAAAAGAAAAAGATTTTATATTGTTACAATTATTATTTTTTGTCTTTCGTTTTTTTATTTAATTTGATCAATTGCAAAGAGATCAGTGATACCAACTTTCTGGTTTGCTACAATCATTGTCTTCTATCTATAAGAAATTGTTGCAAGTGTGTTAGACTTAAAACTCACAAACGGTCTAACGGAATTCGATTAAATTTTTTTTTTTTTTGGGTTTGTTCGTATGGTCGTGTAAATAGTTTATCTAAAGTTAGTACGAGTTCGGTCAATGCGTTTGTGACTGCACCGATTAAAAAAATTAAAACAATGATGGATACTTATTTAGAACTTCCAAGATGGTATGCTTATTTAAAAAAGGAACAGGACGGGTCAGTGGGGCAAAGGAAAAAACGCGGAATCGATTTTAACAAAAAAAAAAAAAAAAAAAAACAATTTTAAAAATGTTTGGAGGATTAATCAGTCCTGATTCACAAGGTTCAATAGGCAGAAGGAAAACTGTTATAACTTCCATATGTATTATTTAAAAAAAACTTGCCCAGCAAGAAGTCGTGGTACGATTCTTCTATTAAAAAAAATATTTCTAACGAACAGCAAATCAGGGGGCAGGCAAATTACTACATTCGATATCGATCGAAATTTACATTTAAATTCTATTGAAATTTCGATCGATATCGAGTGCCAGAATTTGTGGCATCTACTTGTTTAAAATTATGTTTTTGATGTTGTATTTATGTTAATTTTTTTTTTTAATATTTAAGAATTTTTTAACGTGCGCGTAGTTAGGAGCTGGAATTTTTTTTTCACTTTTAATGCTATTTTTTCATCCGTGGCTTTTTATACCCATTCCGTGTGTAATTTCTACAATATCCCATTTCCGATCCCATAAAGTACATGTACAGGCGTGTCACAAATTCCGATCGAATGGGTTTTAATTCCGTATCAACAATTCCGATCGATTTTTTTACCTTCAGATTCAGAACGATTTTGCTTATTTCTGAAAAATGCTTAATCTCCTCCTTTTTATTTAAATGTGGCAATATTGCGTACACGAAAGTTAACACCAAGGCTAATCTAAATAAGGACACTTATTAAAAGTTAATTAGAAAACCGCAAATAAAAAAATTTCAAAGAAAGTAAATTCCACTTTGAAATTTAAAAGTGGTTTCATTCCGAAGAAATTTTTCGTTTTCTAAAGAAGTAATTTACGGAATTGAAACCACTTTCGATCGGAATTGAGTTCTGTGAAATGCCTGATATTCTATCTTCTTATGCATAGCAAAGTCGATTGAGTGCTGTCCGTCCCTGTTAGTGTTGAATTCACAAAAAAATTTGTCAATCGATCATATATAGTGTCGAAAGAGGTGCTATTGGAAATCAGTATGTCTTTCGAGGGGCCAACAATAAAGTAAATACATACAATCAAAAAAATAAATACAAGGGGCGATAGAGAATTAAAAAACAAAGTGATAAAATTGGGGATCTGAGATTTTCAAATTTTTTAAAATATTAACATGGGTATCATTTTAAAGCTTTTGAAGAGATCTTTAAGGAAATACTAAAATTAAAAAAAAATGCTTAACCCATTAATAGCCGATGTATTTTTTATGCAAAAATATACACATATGCAGTACTTCACTACGGCATTGCCAAATATACCACTCTTACTTGTTTTAACTAATTGTAACAATTTAATTTTGGAAATTTCTATCCCGATTTCGGTAAAATAGCATAACTTTTCGAATTGACTAACTTTAAGTATTTTAACATTTCCTTCTGTGGTTTAGATAATAATTTTAAGATACATAAATATTGTATTATTATTTTTTTTTTTTTTTTTAAATAATAGTTTCTTCGGCTGGAAAAGCATTAGTTGTTATGTTCTTACTATATAAAAATGCCAACGAATTTATATTTTCCTGATTTTGTGTTATAGATTTAGTGGTCTTAAATATGGTTACACTATTAATTGTAAATAAATATTCTATTTACTGTTAATTTTTTTAGTATAATTTCGAATTTATGGTGTAATTTATGTCCTGTTTTTGTATTACAGGCGATCAACTCGTCTAAAAAATTTTTATAAATAGCACTGTTTTTTGAGTTATTTCCATACAAACTTTTCAAGCGATTTGATCGTCTGTAATACAGCAACAGCACATAAAATATTTTTTATACTTTTCTCGAAAACCTCTTTTTTGGATGAAAATGTAATTTTAGTCATGTCTAGAAATTTAGAAAAAATTCAATTTTTACCAAAAACAAGTTTATTTTTCGTTAAATTTTTTGTTTTTTTTCCAAGATTCTGAATTTATTTTTGCGACACTTCTAGTTTTATTATCAAAACTAATGCAATCTTCGTTATTCAATGGCGAAAAAACTATCTGATTTTTATGATGATCATCACATACTTAAACATCGCAAATAATAATTTATACTCATATGTACTTAAATAATTTACTTACTTAATTTCGATGGATACAAAGTTAAATGCATTGTATTTGCTGCAATCATCCACCAGCTGCTGATTGTAGTTGGCATTATCAAAGTCTCGGCTATAATTACGAACATAGTCAGTAACAATCATGCCCCTTCCTAATAAAGAGTTATTATTGTGTTGTGGAATTGGGGGAGTAGAAATATTGAATTCAGTAGAAGTGGTATTAAAGTAAGAAATCTTAGTAGTATAATTAGATGTCATACAACCATTTAGTGTGGATGTTAACAGGGAAGGTTTATTGTTGCAATTTTGGCGTTGATGGTTAGGCTGAATAGGGTTCATAACTTGAATTGGTTGTAATGGAAAAATCACATTTTGTAACAGTTAATAGTAAATATAATAAACGTGAGCATACATATCGCAGGTCTCATGTAAAAGGACCCTCATAACTCGCATAATAGTGATCTTACAGGAGAATGTAAAAACATAATAGAAACTTTATTTATCATAATGCTGTATTTTAAATCTTAATGCTTGTAAAACCGCTATTTTTGACACTATTCCGTTTAAATTGTGAGGAGAGGTATCCATGTGATATGTATTGGATTCACAAAAAATCTCAATTTCATAAAAATTCCAATTAGGGCCTTTCTACATGAGATCAGCGATTACAAAATTATAATGTGGGCATGAAATAAAACGTAATTGTTAAATATTTGCTACGGCTCCATTATAAATAAACATGGACATTTTTCATTATACCTACATAAGTAATAGATATTGATACGTCTGCAAACATACATACATACATAATGATTCTTACCTAGAGCGTTTTTAGCTTTTGGCTCGCCTGTTAGATTTAATAAAGCTCCTATTTTAAATATTCCATTCATACCGGAAATGGCTAACCAGGTACCGCCTTCGCGACCAGGTTCTAAATCAATACCACCATAAGCATGTTCAGCATCTAACCATTTATCTGCCGGCATTGTTTTGCGTGAATAAAACTCGTCCCGATTAGAGGCCAATATTAATTTGTAACCATCTTTTGTAGGACTAGAATCCACATAAAAAAATATCACGCACATTTTTAACAAACTGGCCTTAAAAACTGTTATAGGTTTACTGGAATAAATATTTAATTGTTAATGAGCTTAAAAGAGCCTTTGTTTGTAAAAGAAATATTCTAGCAGTTTATCTCAAAACCTTATCTTTATTACTATTACAATCCAAAACAATAGTTAAACAAAGCAACAAAAAGTATTTATTTAAATTTATAATATGCGTTAACTAACTTTACATTTGTAACCGTCACTTAAAATATGATCACTTTGTTAAACATTCTCATAAGGAAATATTCGTTGCAAGCAATTTTGTTATTGTTTACTAAAAACGTTACGTCTGTGCTCAAAACACAATGAAAATTGTTTTTGTTTAACGGCAACAGCTGTTATCAAAGTGTATAAAAAGTGCTACCAAATTTTAAATTCGTTACTAAAATCCAACCAAGGCATATTAAACCAGGTGGCAGCGCTAGGCTAGATGATAATTTTTTGTTTAAATTACTTTTTTTCCAAGGCACATTGATACAGGTGACTGCATTAGCTTTTTCGTGTATTTTGTTTTTGTAAAATTTTGTTGAGCTGTTCCTTTGTTTACACTTTATTAATGTCAAAATGCTGTTAATGTATTGTTGCCGTCGCCCTGCCACCTTATAATGTATATACCTTAAATCCAACCATAATGGGTTATATATTTATATAAGTACTACATAGACTGCCACAGATAATCTGTGGTACTGTTTCGAAATTCGTTTCAATTGTTGAATGTATGAAAGTACTAAAACTTGAAGGCAAAACTTGATCGTGTAGCCCTCAAGTTATTTAAGTACTGCACTACGATAGATACACATTAATTTGTTTTAAATTTTCCAAGCTTTGGATAGTCCAACTAATTGTATATAAGAATACAAGTTAAAATTTCAATTGCAGAAAAAACACTACTGTTGTAAAATAGTAAATAAGAGTGATTATGTTTTAAGAATTAACAATATTGTAGGGTATGTTGCTAATTATAAGTTAGCAAACAAAGATCCAACAACAAAATTGCAGAAGATTAAGAAGAAGAACTTTAAAAAAAAAAGTTATTACAATTTTAGAGAAAAACAAGCTTAAAACCAATAGTAAAAAATAGTTAAAAAATAAAAAAATTATTAAAAATTAAAAATTATTAATTAAATTATTTATGAGATTACTGCTTTTTTAGGAGAAAAGTCATAAAAAGAACCAGGTAACACTGTTTCTTTTTTTTTGCATTTTGCCTCCGTCAGTTGTTTTTATTGCAAGTTTTTGGATTTTATAAAATAGACAGGTGTAGTGGTATTTAAGTTTGTGCTTTCAAGACTTAACGAAAAAAGTTAAATCTTTTAATAATAAAAATCAAACAAGTTGTCAAATTTATATTACAAATATATTGAAATAAAAATTTAAATTAATTTAGGAAAGCATTGTGTTGAAATAAACAACAAATATTCATATGTATAAATGTATAGTGAAATAATAATAATATAAAATAGAAAAAAGGAAGGGATTGAAACTATCGTCATTCTTAAAACTATACGATAAAAGAGAACAGAATAGCATACACAAAAAGAAGAACAAAAACTTTAATGGAATTTTGTAAAATTTCCTAACAAAAGACATAAACAAAGGAAACAAAAATAAACCGGGTTTAATTTAGCCAATTTAACGATTTTTGTTTTTGTATCATGGTGCTTTTGCTAAATAAGACATAAAGCAAAAAAACGTTTCTTTCGTTTGATGAATACACCGTATTATTACAAATTATTTTCTAGAATAGTAAAATAAGAGAATCTCATAAAGTGTCTTCGTTTTAATATGGATTTTATACAAAGAATTACTGAAAGTGTGCAAGAATTTTTGTGTAAGTTTGACAGCAAAATTTCATGCGAAACATTAAAGAAAAAATCGATGCGTAAGCATCTTTAATGCATTTCTTAAAAATAATTTTTAATGTCTCTTTCAGCCATATACATTGACTTGGATTATTCATTATGGGTTTATCGTTTGTTAACACCCTTAATTGCAACATTCCTATTGCCATTGGTTTTTGTAGCATTAATATACATATCATTTTTAATTCTATTCATCTATAAATTGCACAGGTAAGTAAATCTTAAAAAAGGTATATTTTTGGTTGTACAACACATTTTGAGTTTGGAGTTACTAGAATTATTTAACTAACAAATAAAAATGTATTGACCGTAATAATTTAATTATAATTAGATTAATGGTTTTTAATTAGGGCAACAAATTTATAAATTAAATGATTAATCTGTATTTATTGATTCTACCTCTAGCTATTTAGGCCTACAGTTGTTAAGTTATTAAAAATCCAATTTAATTACTGTTTTTCCCGACGTTTCGTCGATTATTTGTCGACTTTATCAAGGGCGTAAAATAAAGCGTTAGTACATTAACTCAAAATAAAAATAAACCCATCAAACATGAACACAAAACATCTGAACAATTATTGGCCAACTATAATCATCATAAACGTAAATGATTAATATTTAAAAACTTCAGAAAAATTGAACTTAAACTATGGCAAATATAATGTATCGCTACATCTTCCATCAGAAGACATATCTGCCTATCTATTTTTATTTTTAGCCGTTTACATCATCTATTTTACTAGTTCCTGTACAAAAATAATATAATTTAAGTACTCAGGCATATAATAGTCGGCTATTAAAATTTCGCTTTATAACTCTAATAAAGAGAAATCGATTTCCAATTTGAAGCCTCCAAAATTTAAATTTCTGTGTGTACCCATTTCGCGTATGGCTCTTTCAAATTAGATATAACTGCTGGCGAAATGATCTAGAGCCGATTACTTTAGATTACTACTACGATTATAGAAAGTGGCGAATAAAAGTTAATTTATAAAAACATGAATAGCCCTTGTAAATAACGTATGTTGTTAAATAACACATAAAGTAATATTTAGTTTGTGCTAAAAGAAACTAAGGAAATTTACCTAGTGATAAAATATCACCTTTTAATTAAAATTTTTAAGAAATATAATTCAAATGAATTGTTTTAGTGCAATAATTTGACCTTTCATGCCATTGCTTGTCACAGTTTAGTTCATTTGATGATTAATTCCATTTATTTGCACTAAAAAACTTTAATGAATTTGATACATATTTACCTACATATATATTTAAGTATTTTAGTTAGTTCAAGGTACTAATTATTATTCTTTTTTTTTTTCTTTTATCTTTCACTTCATGTTTTATTTTTATGAATTAAATTGCGTTAAAAGAGAAGACTAATAGAAAATTTTATGATTAATGAAGTAAATACAGTGAACTTGCGCTAATGCCAACTTATAAAAATCAAACACAAACTTGTAGTTAATGTGTCAATTTAACTTGACAAAAACACGTACAGAATTATTTATTATTATTATTTATTTTAATATTTTTTGTAGGTTATGTACTATTTATTTTTACTAAGAATATATTTGAATTCAATTATTTGTACTGAACATAAACGTAGCAGTTTCGAAATTTCCATTGATGAGGAAAAAACTGTTTAACTAGGATTGATATTTTTGATCTGCATAGAAGTTAGCCATAATATCTAAAAAAAAAAAAATAGTTGGTAGCAAAGAAATTTATGTTGTTTTTTAGCGTTACGACAATCTGATTTAACTAAAAGCGAAATGCTTTCAAAACTATTCACAATTTGAAGACACTTTGCTTATCTATTTAATAAGTTCATATATAAAACTAGTGTTTGTGCAAGTACTCATTATCGCCTTAAAAGGCTTTTAAATTAATTACTTAGGTATAAACAAATAATATAAAAGTTGTAAGTAATAGAGCAGTAACAAGCAGATTATAGAGTGATCAAATATTTACTTTGCAAATTATTCGTTAATATTTGCAAACAGCAGACGTATAAGTAGACATCTGTGCAACAATCATTTATGTATGTATATGAAATTTAAATTAAGGCTTTGTGTGTTATATAATAAAAATAAAAAAATCATAACATTAGTAATTGATTGGAATTTATATTTTAACACGAAAATATAATTGTTCGGTACACAATACAAATACGCCTAAATTTTAATTGATTCTAAATTGCACGTCATATTTACTTTTAATTAAAATTTGTTAACAATTGGTGTCCCGATATATACGCATTATTTGCTTTAAGCAAACATTTTGCAAATTTAAAAAGCTTTTTGGAAATAATTATTTTATATTTTATTTTATTTATTTATTTTATTTCATGATATTCTCATGATATATTTTTATTTGAAGGAATCAAGCAAGTATTTTTATTTCTGTATCAAGATATTTAAAAATAACAAGTAAGAGTGCGATAATCAGCTAGGCCCTTCACTATATACATATTTAACTCTTGTTTAGTAAAGAAACTCCAATCAAAAAAAGCAAATATTGGGGTGACAGAGAACTCAATAAAATAAAAATAAATAAGTTTTTGGTTGCCGCAGGGGATGAACCGTGGCCAACGAGATCTGTAGTCAACGTGCTCACCACCTTGACTACAGCAGGCTCAAAGTTGATTTCAACCCGAACACGGACGGATGATTTCGTTTACTTTATAGAGAGGGAAATAGATATTGTACAAATGTACAATTAATAACCAAGTTGTAGGTAGATATGAAGAATTCTAATGAGAGTTGCAGGGAACCAGCAAATGTATTTCAAGTCATTTTGTCGTAGTCTGTTCTTTTGAAGACTTTTTATTATTAAGTTTCTTGGTGTCACGATACTATGACTTTTGAGTTTGGTGACAACTTATTATTTTTAAAGAAATAACACTCAGACAATAATGCCTTCTAATTATTTGTTTAAGTTTCTTAGAAAAGAGAAAGTAGTTGTTACAGACAAAATTTAGCGTATGTTGTGGTTGTTGCTCTTCATGAACTTTGTTTTGAGTTTGTCTACTGACGGCTTAAACAATTATTTGACTCCAAACAACTTAACACCAGTTCTTCATAAATTAGGATTTTTTTTTAATTATATAAATTAAAATTGTTTGATATTTAAAATTAATTTATTTTTCATCTTCACAATAGAGAAGTCATCTTACGTTCAGTACGCACTGATCGTGGTTTTTGGAAAGTTGGTCGCAAATTAGTTGCTGCAATATGGGATGCTCACGCGCGCATTTATCATGGCTATGAAGTTGTTGGTATGGAAAATATACCCTTAGAAGGTCCGGCGCTAATTGTTTACTATCATGGTGCCATACCAATTGACATGTATTATTTAAATTCTCGCTTGCTTTTGCAAAGAGATCAGCTGTTTTATTCTATAGGAGATCGTTTCCTTTTCAAACTACCAGGTTGGGGTACCATATCAGAAGCATTCCATATAAGTCCCGGAACCGTACAGTCATGTGTCAATATTTTGAAAGACGGCAATCTTTTAGCTATTTCGCCAGGTGGTGTTTATGAGGCTCAATTTGGTGATAATTATTATGAGCTGCTGTGGCGTAATCGTGTCGGTTTTGCCAAAGTTGCATTAGAGGCCAAGGTACCTATAATACCATGTTTTACACAAAATCTACGTGAAGGTTTTCGGCAATTGGGAATATTTCGTAGATTTTTTCTAAAACTTTATAATGCTGTAAGAATACCAGTCTATCCAATATATGGAGGATTTCCAGTAAAATTTCGTACCTATCTGGGCACTCCCATTGAATATGATGGTTCTTTGACGCCTGAACAGCTGCAGATTAAGGTGAGCAAAAAATTATTTCATTTTTATATAGAAAAAGAATGTATTGACGTGATTTTTATTAAAAAAAATTAGGTTGCACAAGCCTTAGAAGTGTTAATTAATAAACATCAACGTATTCCCGGCAGCATATTTCACGCTTTATTGGATCGTTTCCCTCCTTTTCGAATTAAGAAACAGTAAAATTATTTAGCTTTCAACTTATTTATAATATAATTTATTTCTTTAGCTATTAAACGTTAAAAACTAAGTTAATTCTTAATCATTTTTCTACCGATAATCTCTTTTATACTTTTTCTATTCTGTGTTACTGTTGTAAGTAGAAAATTTTATTCAATTTTTAGGATGAAAATTTGACATCTATAGAACATGTCGAAAGAGATTTTTTATTACTTAATTCCGTTTAATTGTACTTAATATTTGATAATAGTTTCGGTTTATGTATTGGGTTTTTCGTTTTAATATTAAAACATTTTAAGAATTGTGTATTTTTTATTTGTCTCCGAGAGCAGAAAGATTTAAAATTTACATTTTAAATGTAAAAAAAAAATTAAACTTCATATGGCAAGATTATGTTTTAAGTTTAAGTAATTGTAATGTAAATATTAATGTATAAATTGAAATAAAATATTTTAAGAACGAACTAATTAAAAATGTAATTAATTTTAAAACCAAACATTCGTTGATATGATTGATGGCTGCTTTCGGAAAATGTTAAATTTTCGTTTTTAAAAAATTTTTATCTCAAAAATTATTTTGGGAATTTTTATATTATGCTAATATCCCATAACATTTTTAAATAAAAATGCAATCTATTTGTTGGTTGGAAAAGTAGGTATCTATACGTATTTATCCGGTTGCTTAAGCCAGCTCATCAGGAAACCTTTATCCAAATTTTTAGAAAAGCCAAAAACATTTTTTTTAAATATAAAAACTTCAAAAACAACAGAGTTATTTAAGAAGTCAATTTTTGTTTTTAATTATTTGTTTTTTTTTCAGGATGATGCAAAATAAATGAAAAAAGTAAAAAATATTTTCTCTAGTTTTATTAAACAATTTATATCTACAAAACACATTATACAATTTGGGATTGTTTAATTAGAATTAATTAAATCAATTGACTAAAGAACGAACGTTGAGTAAGTACTTGTTGTTGTTGTTTTCATTTCGATTTTTTTTTTCTACTGCATAATTAATGAATAAATAAAAGTTATCCTATTCTTTTTTTTTAATATTGTTCAGACATTATTAGTACAACCAAAGAACTCCAGCCGGTAAAGGGATAACAACCTTTGCCTTGTCCGCTAACATCATCATATTGCTCCCACAAATAACCCGTACGTTGGAATTCCTTAAATATGTTGTTGATTAAATTTTCTCTTAACTCTGCATAAATATCGCGTGCCAAGGCTGCATACGGACCTTCAATCATGCCATAGTGGCGCAAAGCTTTTATCGCCAAATAATTAATATTTATCCAAATGGGGCCTCTCCAATAGGGGGGATCATGTTCGGTATTACGTTTTAAATACAATGGAGATGATTTAGATAGAGAACGCAAGCCGTAAGGCGTCCACAATTTCTGGGGATCCCTTAGGTCGTTGAGTAATTTGCCCAAAAATGGTGATTCATGATTGAGGATTTCCAACAGAAATGGAAAGATGTTGACATAACCAAATGTCGAATCTACAAACTTATAGTCTGGCTGTTTTAAAACTACTCTCGTCATCTCCAATTCTTGTTGCTTGTGATGACCGCGTTGTATGTTTTTTGGGCTTAGTTGGGGTCTTTTGAGTACCACAGAGTCCGTGTGTAGTCCCCAATCTGCATACGTCTCTGTGTAGGGACTTAAATGCTGTTCGTTTAATACATCATTATCCTTCAAGAATGCAGCAGTTTGATAATATTTGTGATCTTCTTTATTCAAGATTGTAGACAGTTCATACATAACGCTTGAAGCAAACGCCATCCAACATCTAATGTCAACATGACGTTCCTTTTTCGTGGGATGAGAAGCTCTGGGAAAATCGTCTAAGCCAGATGTAAGTGTTTTAGGATTTAATTCACGTTCTGTGGTGGCATCGCGTCCACGCCATTGATATGTACCCGGAAGTTCACCTCTTTGTGTCGTATTGTACCACGAAAACCAGGCTTGTAAACGTGGGTATATACGTTCTAAAACATCTAACCTGCCTTTAATAGATAATTCCTGTTTGTGGTGTCTTAGTATCTTCTTTAGTGTTAGCAAAAATGTGGGAGGATTTGCATTCGTATTATGCTGAATAACGAATTCGGCAGGAACTTTTTCTAACGCTTCAACACCTAGTATTTGTTCTCTGGGTATCCAACCCTCAATATTCAGCAAGTCAAACCAATGATTTATAATATCCAATTCAATATCAATATCCCATGATGATATCAACAGGCCATGAAAACCTTCATCCCAAAGAAATCCTCTAGGAAAGAAAGAACGTGATGGCACTGCAGTATACAAAGCAGACTTCCAATATGGAACAGGATTGGTAGTGTAAACTGATTGTACCTAAAACATTGTGGCAAAGTTAATGTAATAAATCGATATTGTCATTGGTTAAGTATTTTTTCAGCTCTAGCAACAAAATCAATAAATAAGGTAAATCAGAATATTTAGTTAATTTCTTTATCCATCACTACCTTTTAAACATACAATAACTGAGTGAAAAATAAGGAATTAGGAAATAAAAAAAAATATATACTTAGGAGAGAAAAATAAAAAAATATATTGTAATAGCAATGTCACAATGTATAATGTATAAGAACTAAGACGTACCTTACTTGATCCATAAAAATAACCAATGCCACCCAACATATTGCTCAGGGCATATTTAGCAAACTTGATTTCATCATTTGAAAATCCTTTCTCTTTTAAGTGAAAAGTATCTTCGAATCGTTTATCGAACGCAGCTAAATGATCTTGCAATGAATCGGTGTATTCTCGCCCTCGGGGAGGATTAGGTATCATTTCCCCAACTGAAAAGCCCGAAGTTGACTGATATGTAATATCCATTGTAAAATCAACATCTGCGGTGATTTGTATGGCAATAAAATTTGGATCTAAAGCTAAATTTCCATTATGCGATACCATTTCCCCTGGCAGGCCTATATAGCGATGACCTCGCTTATCGGTAAAAGCTCTAAAATGAGTGAATACGGTTTCTTTAAGTTTGCTAAGTGACGGGGCAACCGTACTTAAATAGGATTTATGTAGAACTCTGCCTTTAACAGGATAAAACCTAAGCTGAAATTCTCCTAATCCCAATGTTTCACCGTAGACACCCGGCTCAGGACTTTTTTCGTCCGACACATATTTAATATGGCCATTTGTACGCTCATCTAATGCCACATACCATATTAGTGATATCGTTTTATCCCAGGCTCTGGTAGTATTCCTTACAGAAATTCTTGCAGTCCAATCACCACCAAATTGTTTGCCGGTGGGATATTTGACAAAAGAGGTTTTAAGTTCAAAAGGCAAGTCATGAATTTCCTGTACACCAAACGTGCGACCATCATGATGACTCCAGCCATACTTGTCTAGTTTATCACCCATATCACACCAATGACGTATGCCCTTTCCACCATGTCCCAAATTGGAGGGTGTATACCACATTAAGCCCATTACTAAAGAATGGGGATCCCGGGTTTTCATGCCAAAGTAGTTTAATGGTCTATAGGAACCCCAATAACGTTCCGGTTCGTCTAAACCAGCCCGAATAACCATTTTTTGATTATCGAAAGGTGTATTAACTCTAGTCTCTAAATAACCTTGATAACCAAAATACGCAGCCACTGCCATGCAAATACAACCAGCTAAAGTTTTCCATTTGTTTAATACTAATTTTGATTTTGCTTCTTCGAATGTCGCTTTTTTCGGATAAGCTGAATGTTTAGTTTTGAGTTTATCAATAGCCACATTCGATGACGTGGTGCTGGTTGTAGTAGTGCTTGCCCTACTACCTGAGCTATTGCTTGATTTTGTTGATTCGGCATTTTCACTTGTTTGTTTATTGATTTTTTGTTTAGCAGCTTTTTCTGCAGAGCTGCTGCCGCCTTTATTTTCGCGTTGACGAGCCATTACTTCCTATCAGGCAGTTGTGCATACATTTAGAATTATTAATCAAAGACTACAACTACTTCTCGTACAATAAGTGATAAGCCAACAAAATGCCGGCTACGTCTTCACACACACAACTAATTAATAATATTTTCTAATTAAAATGCACCAAATAATAATATATATTTATTCACTTCTACTTGCGTAATTTTAATTAAGTTATATTTTTTAAAATTTCTTCGAATAAACCTTCCCAGCCATTCAGAAGCTTAAAACAAAACCATAGGTAATACAACAACACTTTTGTTCACAAACCACCACAAATAACAATGTTGTTAACAAAAAACGTAGGAGAAGATAACAAACTCTGAGAAACGTCAAACTTTTTTTACATAGTTGTAAAAATAAGAAGTATTTTTGTTGTTCATAATAAATATGTAAACAAAATTTGACAAAAAATAAGACTTTTTAGAAACGGTGACAATTCGTCAATTTTTCATTAATTTTAAAATAAAAAGCGTAGCCGCTTAAATATGATATTCACATTGTCTCATTCTGCCATCAAATACTCGATATATGCTATATTAAACATGAAAACTTCGAAGACCCGTAACTAAGGGTTGGCGCAAAATTTTTCACTTAACATTTTTGCTTAGAATTGCATTTTACACACCATAGGTAACTTTTTTTCTTTTGGAGCGGTGCCCTTAAACCGTACTTGTTCCAGCCGTGTATTACAACGACCAACGCCAATCGATAAAGGCTAAAAATACGAATCAATCGTGGTATATCTCCTTTCTTAAAAGGCTGTATGAAAAGCCAGCAAACTTTTGAATTGTAAAAAAAAGTCCCTCAAAAATTTAAGTTAAGTTTTTCGCTTATATCTCACTTATATTCCGAGTGCACATATACCGCTATATACGATTAAAAGAGGATAAAAATACGAATCGATCTTGGTATAGTTTGTTTTCTGAAAGACTGTACGAAAAAATTTATTAAGCGGCAAACTTTAAAAAAACCCCTCATAAATATAACTAGTTTTTCCGCTATATACGATCGAAAGAGCATTGAAATTGGAATCAATCATGATATAGCTTATTTCTTTAAATACTGTACGAGAAAAGTTATTAAGTAGCAAACTTTAAAAAATCAAAAAAATTTCAAAAAATTGGTGAAAAGTTTTGAAAATTTTGAATTGGTGAAACAGTCGGTAGCACTAAGCAATGGAGATCGAAAATACCTTCCAGAATATGTGTGGATAAGTTTCTGAAACACTTGCTAACTAAAAAAACACAAAGCTTTAAAATAACAGTAAACAAACATTAAAAAAATATTGCGTTTTTAAATGTTACAAGAATTCGGCTGTAGAATCAGATCAGAATCCACTTTTATACATGTTACAGGTGATCAGAGACTTTGGTTATTTAAGCTCTAGGACGCTTAGTTTACGAGAAAATCAAGTTTTAAACTTTTTAATAAAAATAAAATCATTTTTTGGGGTCAAATCGAATTTTTATAAAAGTTGTGTTTTTTAATATAAAAATCAGCTTTTATACATTTTAGATGTGATCACAGATTTAGAAATTGATAATTTTATCGCAAATTTCTCTTCCACAGTGAATCAAATTACTGAGAATCACTGCGAGAAAATCAACGTTAGAAATAAGCATGTTATAGTTTCGGATAAAATTAAAAACTTATATAAATTAAAGTATGCTTGTCAGAAAGATTTAAGGAACATATATTTTTCTTTCGAAACAAATTGATAAAACGACACAGTTGATAAAACTTATTATAAAGGAGTTATAAAGGAACAAGTTGTAAGACCACAGCATATTACATTTATATTTAATTTCTTTATTTACGCGAATAAATATTACTTTTTTTGTGGCAAAAACTTTTTGTGTTTTGTTTTCTTGTAAAATATCTATTTTTTGTTTTATTATGCCTTGTTCATAACAAAATAGCACTATATTTGCCTCTTTCTTGAGAAGCTCCAGAAAACCTGATATTTTCATGTGCCAAGGGTTTCACCTCTGTATGCTTAGTGGTCTAAGCTTCTGTGTGGTATGTATTTACAAATCGGCCCAAACTTATTAAAGTTGAAGTCAAATATTTTTGAACTGGTTTATATATTTAATACTTTTTTTCATCCTGCAGCTTCTCTAATAGGTGGTCGGTCCATTGATATTTAAATCTTCAGTTAATGTTTGCTACAAAGTTTTTGCCGACTGCCTTGGATTTGGTGTTTTCAAAAGGCCTCTTGCCAATTGGCTGTGTTTATTCATAAATTCTATCTTTATTTTAAATTGACGTCTATTGGTGGTTTTATTGCTTGCTTCCCTGAATTTTTTAATAAATATATGATGAGTTAATAAATAAAATATTATCTTTCACTTACATGTTTGTACTTTGCGAATGTTACTTTATTGTTGAATAAACTTTGCGAATTTAACATTAGTTTTCGCAGTTTAGAACACCGACTTGCCAACTTTTCGCATTTGAAATGCGGTTAAAAACAACTTTGCAAGTATCGCAATACAGAATAGTAATAGTTTCCATTTATGTGTTTTAGCGTCGCAATTCAGATAAGCCTCCAGAACGGCGCTACGTGCCACACAGCTGAAGCTACACTGTTTTTTTTATAGCGATAAAAAAAAAGTTATTTGGCGGACCCTTTAGCATACCAAAATAACGCGGAGGCAACGCATTGCAATTGGAAAATTTCGATTTTGAAAAGGCCTTTAATAATAAAATTAAATAATACAAAAAAAAAAATTCTTTTATAAAATTTTAATTGAAACAACACAAACACCAGAATAGCATTCTTGTTAAAATTATCAAGAAAGTTATGTTCATTTATTTCAATAACCCTATTTTGACGTAGCATTGGCGCTTTTGTTTAGGTATGGCATTTCAGCGCAAAAGCAATGCGCCATCTTGTTTAATTGAAATTGTTTTTTGACCTTTATAATTAATTTTCCTTTTAAATTTTCTAAGCACTAGGTCAGTTTTTAAAAATAAAAGTATTATTCACTATTTTTTCAATATTTCGCAACACCATATTCTTGCTCTAAGGCTTTCAACTAGTCTTACAGGCATGTTCTGACACTCGCAAGTTTTTAAAGTCGCATGTGATTTCAAAAACGCCAACTTTTGTTTTACATGTTCTGAAACTCACGCGTTTTGCTTGCGATTTGCTCTTTTTCAAACTTATGTTCGAAAAGAAAAACATATGTTTTTACGGTGCAAAACATAAATAAACAAAAGAAAATTACAACAAAATACCTGCAGCTGCCTAGCTTAGTTTCATTTAAAAAAAAAATATATACAATTACGAATTAAAAAGCGGATGTTTAGAGATTGTAGCAATTCAATGGATACTTCAATCCAATGTATATTTAATTATTTAAAAAATAATCCAAGCCAAGAAATATTTTGGCGACAAATGAATTTTCTATTAGTGATACTGCATTTAGCATCTTTGTAAAAGGTTACTTACGTTGTAAGTAATCAGTACTTGATAAGTATTTTTGTTTATTTTGTTAATTATAACATAAACGTTTGGAACTCATATCGTCCAAAAAGTAATTTAAATAAATTTTTTAATGTCCCTTAACACTTTAATCGCACATTTTATAAGCACCGAATATTTTATAAGAATTGAAAATTAAAATAACCACATATTTTTTTGACTACCGACTATACGTTCAACCGCACTAGTACAAGTATATTTTCGAACATCAATAATAACAGCTGTTTGTATGAAATCGCCAGTACTCAATAAAACAAACAATTGATAGAACAAATAACAGATTTTAAATTAATTATTTGCGACTTTAATTGTGTAAAAATTAAAATAATTTCTATTAAAAATTAAAGAGAACATATTAATTTTCATTTGTGTATAATTTTATTATTGCTTAAAGTTTATTTTAAGTAAAATTTGCAACTTCACTTCAGTATGTGCTTGCGATTTGAAGTCGCCAAATTTCTTGCGATTGTGAACTACAGAACACCTTTCATGCGATTTTAACTCGCATCGCCAGTTTTAAGCGATTTGCGATTGTCAGAACATGCCTGTTAGTCATACTGATGGAATATATCAAAAAATTCAAGAAAAATTACATTTTTTAAGTTTTATTGAAATAAGTTTTCGTCAATTCAATTAATTCAATGTTTATGATTTTATAAGTTACTGATTTTTGCTTTTACTAAACTTCACTTAAAAATTAGAAATGTTTTTTTTTTATCTTCTATGTACTTTATTATTATTTTATCATTTATAGCTATGATGAAAAATTCTTTTTTAGCTTTTTGCTTTTCAGGCTTAATGAAAATTATTTATAACTAAAAACATTCTCTTATTACACTACGATTAGTTTTCGATTTTCGTGTATACATTAATGAATTAATCGATGCAATAACTGTAGTAAATGTTTAAAACATAAATCAAACTATAGTCTTTAAAAGAAAGATTAAAAAATTAAAAGTTCTTAGAATTAAATTTTCGTATAGGAAAACAAATTATATTATTTTTATTATGAGGCAAAACGATGTTATAAATTATAGATTGCACAGTTATATGTTCAAATAAAAACGATAATAAAAATTACTATATAATGTCAAGAATAAACAAAAAAAAAAAAAAAATTAAGAAAAAAAAATAGTACAAGAAAATCCATACAGTGTTTTTTATAATAAATTTAAGAAATTAATAAAAATTAACATTACTTGTTTGCTTTAAAATACAAAATTATTTTGTAACTTATCAATTTAAACATATTTGTTGTAGTTGTAATCAGAAATTGATCTTTGATATTATGTATAACATAATTTTAGATCTAGTGTTCTTAAACATCATTTATAAATATCATTCATTTATATTCTTAAATAGGAAAAATAATTGTTTATAAATTAAACTAAATTTTAAATAAGTTTGTATGATGTGTGGACAATTTTGATATGCAAATAAAATTATTTAGCATTCAAATTGTTATTTAATTATTTAAAGATTTCTTTCAACTTGGATGGCAGGAGAACTCCCAGAAATAGTTAAATTAGTTTCTAAAATAATGAATATAGAGTTTAATATCAAATATTTTTTTGATAAAAAAAATTGTAGTGTAAATATGTTTGTTGGTTATAGACATATTTATCATTTAAATACGTTTTGAAGCTATTAGTAAGCATCTTGTATTAAATATATTTTTTGCTTAAACTAGGCGAGGCATATTCAACAAGATAACAAGCAATACTAGGGAGATAAAATTTAATTTTTCCCACAGAGTTTCAAAAGGAAAATTCTCATAACAAAAACTCTCCTTGAAAATCCATACAGACACTAATATTCTTTTTTTAACTTGATGAATACAACTTGAAACTAGTTTTGTTAACATATTGGTTTTTTCTTCTTCTTCATTTCTATGAATCACTCAAAGAAAACAAAACCAAATGTTGCACTTAAGAATGACAAAACAATGTATCTATCCTACAATGTATTATTTTTGGGTGTATGGGGTTGTCGTGGTAAAAAAGTGTATTCTTTTGATGTAATTTTGGGGTGGGCTTTTTGTTTTTAAGTTTTTAAAACCTTTTTTCTTGTTGTCTCCGAGCTTAGAAAACATAGTTTTCATCAGCCATGTGAATAGCCCACAAAAATTTGGTTCTTTGAGTTTTGTTGAAAATCTTTTCAATTGGTACATTATGCTTTTTGCACCTGTAAATATTGATAAATGATATTAAATAAAAAAAAAATAATAGTTTGTTTTCATTTAGTATTCAATCAATTACCAGGCCACAGAAATACGTGGATCTAAATAGTTTAGTTTAGAGGTGCCCAAAGCAATAGTTTTGTTTTCATCTCTATCAGTCTCTTGTAGTTCCAATTTTTTTAGTTGTTCCTTTAAACGTTCCAATTGTTTTCCCTTTTTATCGGCATTGATACGTTCTTTAACAGAACCGCGCTTTGCTTGCCTTTTCAGGTCCTTAAATTAAAAGTGAAAGTTAATAAAAACATAAAAAAGCAACTTAAAAAATCACTCAAGTTACATTATATTCAGCTTCACAATCGTCGACGGCTTCACGTTTTTGTCGTATTTTTTCCTTTAAATTTTCCATCGATTTTTCATGACTTTTGGGTACTGAACGTTGATGGTTGCAGAGAATAGCAACTGCACGATTAGCTCTATTGTAGGCTAAAAGTTTTTCTGGCAAAGTCATATCATCCTTGGTTAAAAGATTTAATTGATTTTGTAATGTAATTGAAGCGTTGTATGTACGAAACACTTTAGCAGTGAGACCTTTGAAATAAGCAAATAGAAAGTATTATTATGTAGACGATATGGTTGGTATAAAATAAATAAATACCCACCTTCCATCAGTTCTTTTAAATGTTCGTTAAGAACCTGTGTATTCAAACGATCAAATAAATCGTCACCGGTTTTTTTATTTTCCATAAACAATTCCAAGTTTTTAAAGACGCGCTTTTCCACCTCAACTTCGTTGTAATAACGTATGGAATCTTTACCAAGAAAATCAAAGACAACAACGTTCTCTTTACCGTTCAACTCTTTGTGCAGACTAACGTGTTCGACACGCAACGAACAACAACCAACAGTATCGGCCTGATCTTCATCCTTTTCATTACCAGCTCTCAGAGCCAACTTATCTATGAAGTAGAGAGCAACGGCACGCTGACGAACACGCATTTCTTTTGATTTCCATTCGTAGCGATATGTTTCACGAATTTTGTCAATGGATTTAGCCAATTTACGTGCGGTTTCATATTTAACATGATCCTTTTCACCCTTTAGTTTGGACGATGGGTTTAACATGATGTATTTTACCTGACCTTGCACGTTTTCAACCCATGAGGCCAACCAGGTGACAGTGTTATTATGAATAACTTCTTTCCAACGATGTCCGGGAGGAGGTTGGGGTATTTTTGAATCTTTGCCACAATTAATGGAGACATCTTCAGCACGTATCCGTCTTTTAATCATACCCATTTTAGGGTGTTCTCCACGACCTCTAAAAAGCCCTGGGGGTTCTAAACGGAAATTGCCAATTTTTTCTTTATGACCATCAATTATACAGGTGCCATATTCTTTAATCAAGGCTTCGTTTTCCATTTTCTTGGCAAGTTTTTCTTCTTTCGTAGCATTCTTACGCTTTTCCGATTCGGCCTGAAAATATTGATGCATTTCTTCAAAATTACACTTATTGAAATCCTTAATGATTTCTTTTTCTTCTTTTGTCATTGTCTTTCGGAAATCTTTAAAGAAGTTATCGTTGAATATCTGCTTAGTGCAATACTCATGGTTTAGCATTTTAGCATAGAATGTTGCACATTCTTCCGTTTCCTCCGATAGCTGCATGGGCTTACCATCATAAAAAAATCGTACATTTTTGGGTACTCGCTCATAAGGCGGCGCGAAAACAGGTCCTTTATGCTCCAATGTGTTCCATTTTACACCATCATCACGCTTTTCTTCTTCCCACCTAAAATATTGAGGGAAACGTTTAGATATTAGTGTTTTTTGTTTAAGTTTTGATGCCGTCACTTTTCTTGATGTTAATGCAAAAGATACTGCTCCAATTTTTGTAGCAAAATTGTGAATTACAAATAAGAGTTGTGATGGCGGTTGCAACAGCACTCTACTTGATGTAGTTTTCAAATAAAAAAACAAAATTTTGTTTTGGATTGTCAATTTATTTTCGTATGTACATCTTGAAATTACTGAAGCAGCAATAGCTTTTGCCATTAGATAAAAAAAAGGAATTACGTAAAGTGAACAACACACACATTATCAGACATAACCTCAACTAGAAATGTCAACTATATTGATACAGCTGTTTGCTTGTAGTGTTGTCAATAGATTAAATGATCTGACGATTTAACAGTGAATATATGAAAAAAAGAATTTTTAAATTTTTTAAAGAGACTAGATTACTAGACTATTACCACGTTTATACATACACACACATACGTGTTATTTGCAAATAAAACATTTCAACGCAGAAATTTTAACCTCCTGTTTACATTAGACAATGCTGTCATGACAATAAAAATACACGCAGTTTTTCACAAACCATGTACACATTTCAATTGTCTGAATTATTGTCTTGAATTTTTTAATTATTTTAACTAAATAAAATTGTAAATAAATGATTATTTTAGTTACTAAAATTTTCTTTGCATAAAACATTAGAAATGGAAAAATAGCAAAAAGAAACGCTAAAGCTATTTGAAATTTTCCGAAAACGAAGTTTTTTTGCTCATAATGAATTGTCATAATTATTATCTGGACGCCTACACCACAGAACAAGGCAAATTGAATACTAGGTAGTCGCATGAGGACAAAAACAAAAAACGCGTGTATTTTGTTAGTGTAAATTTTACGTGTACGTCTCAGTAAGCAGTGACGAATAACATAAAAAAACTGAGAAGACAAAGAAATTTATAAACAAATGCTACTTCATTTATATTTTCCTTTAGTCTTTTAGCATATCAAACAAAGTTCCACTCCCGCGCTCGTACTTTTTTGCAAACCGCATTAATATTTCTTCATATTTATTGGTCTCATATATGCTTTTGATCTCAGGTAGATTATTACTATGTAAAAGGTATTGTTATTTTGGCCACGAAAGTTTCATGAAGTTGCCATCATCTTCGTTATTTTTAGTGTCTTTCACACTGTTTATATATGTTTTCTATAGAGGTATTACCAACTGATTATAATTTTGCCACTAAAATATTCTTGCAAATTTCAGTCTGTGTCTGGCATTTGCCGCGATCGCACGTGTTTTTTCACCTCGGACGGTTGAATAGAGTGTATTCGTTTCTTACAGACTTACTTTGGTTATTTTGAAAAGCTTTTTTTTTTCAAGCATTTTTGGTTCTCTTTTTGAAGTAATTCGTTTTTTTATTATTGTTTTTGGTCTTTAATTTATCTGAATCCATTGTACCGTCTTAAATCAATATGAACGGGGTTCATCCCCCGGATAACAACCGGTTTCGGGATCTAGACTTCTCGACCGGTAAAACCAGAGGTAACAAAACCAAACGTCTCCGAGTTGAAGAATTTTTACCACTGCCAGAAACCTCAACAAATCAACAAAATCTTCCACGATACCTAGTCGCAACTGCTACACCAGAAAAAGAAGGCCTAGAAGTCCGCCCGCTATCATCACATAATGTCTTTCAAGTAGAAAAAGGTCTTAACTTCATCTCGCGGGAGCGCTTAGAAGTTAAAGAAATGAAAAGCGGTGATCTACTGATAAAAGTACCTGATAACAGAGTCGCAGAAAAATTTCTCAAATGCACCTACATTGATTGTATTCCCGTTAAAATTTCACTTCACAAAACTCTTAACACGGTTCAAGGTCGCATTTTCTCTAGGAAAATAATAAATATATCTCAAGAAGAATTACTAGCATCGCTCAGTGATCAGAAAGTTATCGAAGTCCGGAAAATAAATAGAAAGGAGAACGAAAAGCTAATTGCAACAGGCGCAGCAATAATCACATTCGATCTAATTTACCGTCCTGAAACCTTAAAACTTGGCTGGGAGAGGGTCCCGGTTGAAGAGTACATACCAAATCCAATGAGATGTATAAACTGCCAGAGATTAGGACATACAAAAAAATGGTGTAAAAATGTCAGCCAATGTAAAGAATGTGGTTTAAATCAAGAACATGAACTGTGCACCCGCAAATATTGCGTAAATTGTCGAAATGAAAACCATACATCATATGATCCGGAATGCCCCACATTTTGGAAACATAAATCGGTAAATTATGTGAGAATATCCAGAAAATGTACAACACGTGAAGCGTGGAAGCTTTTTAATGATAATCCATCACTTAACATGCTTCAACCAATTAGAAAGAAACAGACGTACGCACAAATAACAGGTGCTGTAGCAGCAAATGATAACAAAACATCAAAAAATGACGCGATGGACACAATCAAACATGCAGAAAACCCAAAAAATACACAAACAACCATTAAAAATCAAACTCAATTCTCCTTTTCAAAAAATTCCGCAACAAAAACTCAACATATAACTACAACAAACATAAATACTAACACAGAATCAACCGACGAAAGCTCTATTATCCCAATACAAAATGCATACTCTAAAATAATTTCAAAAAGCACACAAATAATAACAGAAAAACCACATTCATCAAAAAGTGATAACTCCAAAATAACTATTAAGAAAAAACATGTAAAAGCAACAGATGAAAACGATATTAATTCTGATATTGATGACGTCACATTTAGTGACGACAAATCAGCCAGTAATAGTTTAAAAGAAAATTTCATAATGACTGAGAAAATGATGATCGGAGAAATTACGGATAGTTTAGATCTAAATTCGCCACCAAGAATAGGGCAAAGCTGCTCAAACGACCATTGCACTCCTGTGTCACAACTTTATAATAATTTCCCCCTGCTAAACGTACTTATTACTCCTACAACTTTGAAAAACACACAACAACAGGCCCAAAAGGGCAATTCAGAAAAATAATTTATGTCTATTCACCAACACATAACGATTCTCCAATGGAACATTCAAGGTTTTATCAATAATAAATATGCTTTAGAACAATTAATTCTCAAACACAAACCTAACATTATAGCATTGCAAGAAACCCATATAGTTAAAAAAAACTTGCACTTACTACATTTATCGGGTTTTAGAATATATCACCACAACTACGATTACACTTATGCCAAATCAGGTATAGCCTTGATGGTAAAAAATGACTTGAGTGTCAAGAGCCACTTCACTTCTGATCGAGACCTGTTATTTCAGACTATTGCAATTCAATGTAATACAGAACTCCACATTACAAATATTTATAGAGAAGGAACCACAAACTTATCCTCAAACATGATAAAAAATATACCAATTGCCAGGAACGTGCACAATATTCTGCTTGGAGACTCAAACTCACAAAATGTTTTGTGGGGATCTACGTCAAATTCACCAAACGGAAGGATTTTAGAAGATTTTGCGAACGATCAGGATTTAGTAATTTTAAACGACGGCTCTCCAACCTTGCTTAGCACACGAAACACTTTGACAGCGGTTGACATTTCAATGTCAAGTGTAGACATTGCACCCAGCTTAAGCTGGAACTGCCTACCTTTGCCAGATGTGGGGGACCATTTTCCCATTATTATCTCTAACAACAAAAGCCAATTTAAGAAAAAATTTGTACCACGATTTCTGGAAAAACATGCTGACTGGGCCTTCTTTCAAGACAAGGCTACAGAACTTATTAAACAATTTTCAATATCACCAAATATCAACAGGGAAGCTGCCCAGTTGAAGCGAATTATAAGGAAAACAGCTAATGAAACTATTCCATTAAGCCGCCAGCCTAAGGAGAAGAATAACCCGATCTGGTTTAATACCGAAATTTCAAAACTAATACAGCAGAGGCAAGAATCTTGGAAATTATTTAAAAGATGTAGGAATAAAACCAACATAATAAATTTTAAAAGACTTTGTGCGAAGATTAAAAAAGAGTGTAAAATAGCCAAAACAACAACTTGGAACAATTTCCTAAACTCGTTAAATCCTTCAATGGATGTGCGAGTTTTATGGAACAAAGTCAACAACTTAAGGTCTAACAGAACGGATTCTTTTCCCCCCATTTTTGCAGTTAATACTCTTTCACATCCCGTGGACATCGCTGATGGGTTTGCAAAATTTTGGTGCAATCTCGGTTCAGACAATACATTTGATCGCGGAATTGTAAATGATAAAAATACTCTACACATTGAAAGTCTTCCACAAACAATTGAAAAATTTTCAGAGTTGAAGTGCCCGGTTACTGTTCATGAACTCAATGATGTTTTAAAGAGTTTAAAAGGTTCAACACCATCCCGAGATAAAATTACGTACGCTATGATCAAATTTGCCCCTTACATTCTAAAAGCTCGTATTTGTCAGCTGTACAGTAGTATAATTGATACTGGGGTTTTTCCACATGACTGGAAATTAGCTGTTCTATCACCTATTCCAAAACCTGGTAAGAATAGGAATGAGTTAGAAGGCTATAGACCCATTTCGTTATTACCTGTGCTTTCTAAAATTCTGGAAAAAATAGTTGCCAAACGATTTTGGACCTCAACAAAAGGGCAAATTTCAAAAATACAACATGCTTTCATTCCCAGACATGGAGTTCACAGCATTTGTCACCAACTAGAAGAGTTGCTTAAGCATAATTTAAATAAAGGAAAACACAGCTTAGTACTTTCAGAAGATATTGAAAAGGCCTTCGATCGTGTCACATCGGTAGCAGTTATTCGGGAGCTGAATAAATGGGGAGTACCCAAAGAAACCCTACAACTCATAAAATCCTTTCTAATCAATCGTAGAATTATTGTGAAAGTAGACGGTTACTTCTCCTCAAACTATCTTTTAGACAATGGGGTGCCTCAAGGGTCCCCACTCTCTGTAGTTCTGTATATAGTTTATGCAAATTCGTTAGCAAAGGTAGTTGAAAATTTACCCGGAATCGACTATGTCGGCATTTACGCAGATAACATCTTCGCGGTAGCATCAGGAAATCCAAATGAGGTAAACTTCAACCTCAACAATATAAACAGCGTCATACAGCGATGGGCCAAAGAAAAAGGAGCTGTTATTCCCGCATCTAAATCCGAAGTTCTTCACGTATGCAGAAAACGAAACTGTTACACCTGCACAATTTGCATTGGAAGTGAAACCATCCAAATTTCAGATAAGTTGAGAATACTAGGCATTTTATTTTCCAAGAATATGCTATGGAACCATCATATTAAAAATCTGTCATATAAGCTAGCTAAAATAAACAATATTTTAAAACTGATATGCTCTCGAAAAAAAGGACCCCACATTGAAACAGCACTTAACATTTGTAAATCGCTAACAACCGGAACAATTCAACATGGCATAACCATTTATGGCTGGACATCAAAGGCAAATATCAACAAATTGAACACCTCAATCAACACATGTTTTAGAACTGCATCGGGCTTACTGCGTACAACACCCATTAAAAATTTACATACTGAGGCAAAATATTCCGATTTCCAAACGTTACTAGAGAAAAATTCTATAAATTTGGCCTCCAGATCTTTAACAATAACAACAGAAAGTCTACATTCCACGTTTTGGAAATATACAGACTCTTCAGTAGAATCACCACCAACGGCGATCAGCAATGTCCTTTCAATTCTTAAGAAATGGAACATATCCTTACCAGATAAACCTACAAAACCTATTTGTTCTAAAACAACCATCAAAATAGATGACAGTCTAAGTTGCTTCAAAAAAAATTCTACTAATCCTATTTGCTTTAAAAGTTTATTAGCGGAAAAGATATCACACTTGGCACCGGAAGATGTATACTTTACAGACGGCTCTTTTTATCAAGGTCGAACGTCATATTCTGTGTTTAGACAGCAATCCAAAACTCAATTCGAAAAAATAATTGAACATCGCCTACCTGATCACACTGGAGTCTTCACAGCAGAGATAGCAGCAATAAAAACGGCAATTAGCTATGCGTTTAAAAAAGACAGCAGATCTCTAATTTGCACGGATAGTCTAAGTGCAATAAAAGCCTTAACGAAAAATAGAAATGGCGCATATGACGACATGCTGTGTTTACAGAACATTGGTAGTAAAATTATTCTAATATGGATCCCATCACATATTGGAATCGCTGGCAATGAATACGCCGATATGGGTGCTAAAGAAGCGTTGAATCTGCCGGAAGTTACAGAAATACCTTGCTTCCCCAAAGCATTGATAGGGCCGTACAAAGCTTTACATAATCTTCAATATCAAGTTGCAGAAAGACCAAAATACAACGAACAGTTATCAAGACCGCAATGTATTATGATTGCTCGATTAAGAGTAGGTAAAGCAATGTTTAATTCCAAACATTACTTCGAGAAGTCCAACCCGCCTAAATGCAGCCGCTGCAATGTTGAACTTACTATAACCCATGTACTAACTGAATGCCCCTATTCAAAAGTGAATCAACCATTGGAGAAGCTTCTTGACTGTGCTCAGCGAGATAACATACCAATTATTATAAAATGTTTCGAAAAACACAATATTATTGAATTTTAAAATTCATTACTACAAGTGAAATGTTTCTTTCTAGTTTTTGTATTACATTTATTTTATTTTTTCTTAAAACCTATGTTTCTTTCTTATCTACACATGTACATAAAATTCGACATAAATTTATTAATTTTTCTTTAACCTGTGTAAATATTCTTTAATTTTGAATTTATCATAAATACGTGCGCATATGGTCTAGTAACCTGCGCCTTTAATTTATATATTTTGCAAATTTACTTTGTAATATATATCGTAAATAAATAAATAAATAAATTCTTGCAAATTTGTATTTGCAAATAGCTTGCGTATATACGTAGTGCATATAAAGAAAGGCTTTATATCAAATTTGTGTAAACACACTATTTTGCTATTTTTTTAGTCAATCCTGTAGGAAAAATTTGTAAATGTTATCAGTTAGCTACACCTGACTTATTTGAATTCAAGTCGTTTGATAACATTTCGAATAAAAGTAAAAGTAATTCTCAATATGGCATTCAGGGAAGGAGTCCTAACACAAAATATTTTCTATTTAAACTTGAAATCACAAGCTTTTTATATCTCGCTGTTAATAGTTATGTTTTTGCTTTGTTACACTTACCATCTCCAAACTTCTTCTTCTTCATCGTTCTTCTTTTCCTTTTTAATTCGTTTTGTCGGGGATGCAGTTTCCTGTTTTTGAATGGCATGGTTTTCTTTCTTTACTTTCTTAATAGGCTTCTCGTCTTCGTATTCATCATTTTCCTCTTTGATGCGCTTCTTTTTTTTGTCTTTTGACTTTGATTTAGCTTCTTTTTTAGGTTTCTTACGAGCCAATAATGGTATATCGTCGTCTTCCTCATCCTCTACCTTCATTTTACGTTTGGCTAAGGGAACATCTTCTTCGTCCATTTCTTCGTCAGGAGTTTCACGAGATTTTGTTTTACGCATAGCAAGTGGCATATCTTCGTCCTCTTCCTCTTCTTCGTCTTCATCTTCGTGTTTATAATCTTCTTCTGGTGTCTCTTCATCTTCATATTTGACATTTTTACTTTCATCCTGATCGCTGGCTTCTTCCTTGGCTACAAAAGGTGGTTCATCTTCCCGGAATTGTGACATTGAATAATCACAAGAACTAGCTTGCGATACATCAAAATTTCTATAATCTTCTTGTTTGATATTATCTTCAGTTGCGTGACTAAAGCCGTTGCTTTCGTTGGTATCTAGAGGGTCTTGTGTAAACTTGTCCTGCTTAATATCTTGCGATATCATATCGCCGTTATAACCATTTTCGTGGGAGAGAGTAAATGGTTGAGATATAGGTTCTGGTTTAATAAATTCACCATCTTTCCGGGATGATTTTTCGCGTGATGATGATTTCGAAGAACTGGAATGTTTATGTTTCGATGACGATGATGACGAAGATGAACGATGGCGATCCTTGTCACGATCTTTATCGCGAGAACTCGATGAACTCGATTTGTGATGGCGATCTTTTTCTTTGTCTCTGTCACTGCGATCCTTATCTTTACTAGAACTTTCTTTACGATCTTTATCACGTCGTTCCTTGTCCTTTGAAGAACTCTTGTGACTTGATGAAGATGACGAAGATTTATGTTTGTCTTTGTCTCTTCGTTCCTTGTCTTTGTCACGGTGGCTACTCGAACTGCTCGATGAAGAGTTTTTATGTTTATCGTCACGATCTTTATCACGGTGTTTATCCTTTCCACTGGACGAAGAAGAGCTATGCTTTTCCTTATCTCTTTAATTTCATAATTGCAAAATACAAAATAATGTTAATTTCGTTTTAAATTGGGATACTTATTGAATTGTAGTTTAAACAAACTTACCGACTGCTACTCTTATGAAGGCTTGACGTAGAACTCTTATGTTCTCTGTCCTTGTCCCTGTGCTTGTCCTTGCTAGAGGATTTATGCAATTTGCTACTGCTACTTGTATGGCCATTGCTCATACCATTAACGTGTACCTCTGTAGTGCCACCGTTTGGCACAGATGGTGGCTAAAATAATATAAAAAAATATTATAACCTGATGAAATTAAAAAATACAGAAATTAAAGTTATATACAACAACATGTGCGAGAAGTAAAATTAACTTACAAAACTTCTAAAGAAGAATGAATTAGCTTTTTGTCAATATCGCAAAGCAAATTCAAATTGGTTTTTATTTGTGTTTTTTTAAACATGATAAGTAAATGTC
Source organism: Gymnosoma rotundatum (assembly GCA_916610165.2). NCBI lineage: Eukaryota > Metazoa > Arthropoda > Insecta > Diptera > Tachinidae > Gymnosoma > Gymnosoma rotundatum. The sequence goes on along the minus strand of OU744340.1, from coordinate 127,741,121 downwards.
GAGTAACAAAAAAAAAAAAAAAGCTTAAGTTTGTTAACCTACTGCTTATTAAAAAAAAACAGCAAAAAACAAAACTAGTTTTCATAATTTTTGCAAGTTTGCACATTAAAATGAATGTAGGGTAGTTAATTCGAACAGGAAAAACTACATTTGTGTAGTGTTTAAGATGCCTGCTATTCAAATAGCTTGCAACCCTTACAATGTTGAGTATCAATAAAGAAAAATATAAATCTTATAGATGGTGTTTTGCCACTTTTTTCCTGTCACTAATACACTTACTAAATACATTGAAGAACATAAGAGGAATTAATAAAAATTAACGCTGTTAATGCTATTTTCCAAATTCCGTACAACTACCAAAAAAATATATTTATACTTATAAAAATTAAAACTTAAATGTTTTCTTAAAATTAATACTAAGGGGATGGGGTACATAACAATGACAATAACCGTTACGTCCTTAATTAACAAGGGTAAATTTTAGATGACACAAGGTCCTAATTTTTTCCGCTAAAGATCATATTAATTTAAATTAAATCAGTTTCATAATTTACAGAGCTTTTAATATACAATTTTTGAAAATTTCTGTATTATAACAAGAATGAATAAGCTGCTTTGTTGCTCAAAAGCATCACTGCTGGGATTTGTAATTTTATTATTTTCTGTTAGGGCAGGGAACCATTGATTTTTTATGATTAATTTAATTATTTTTTGCTTTATTTTACTTAGATATATTTAAACTGTAAACCAGGCAAGCTACTTTGTAATATATATGTAAAATTGGTCAAAAGTGGCTGTTTATATTACATTTAAATTGAATAAATAAATCACTCTATAATTTGTTGCTGTAATCTGAAAATATTAAATCTAGTTTTAAGACAAATTTCAACGAGAAACTTTCAAACGGGTCATAGGTAATAATCAAGTAAAATGAAAATTTTTTGTTAATTTTATTTACTTCACTTCAGAATTAAATGGATACGAAGTATTTAGCAAAATGTGAATTGGTTGGTACGAGATCACATGGTTTAAAACTAAAGAGTCCAGTAAGTAGTGTCAATCACAATGATACGGCATTTACACTATGCAATTTTTCATGAAACTAGCATAAAATTTTCGTTTGTTTGTGAAGCAGGCGGAGTATTGCTTGAGTTTTGAGGGGATGTTACTGTTGCTAATGTTTAGTTTTATATAACGCATAATAACGCTGTAACTTAAATAAAAAATTTAGAAAAAATGCCTAAAAACATTGCATAGCGAAAATCTGGACTTGCTACCATTGGCATAAAGGGTAAATAGAAGTTTACGACGGAAAACATTATTAGAATGTGAAAAAATTTTCAACTCATGAAGCAGTTAATTCCAGCATCGTGCTATTCTGACTAAGCACGATTTCTCAAACAAAGACTTAAGAGATTTTTGGTATAATATATCGTGGATTTTTATTATTTATTACAACGTCCATTGATATTATAGATATGTTTTTAAATTATCATTTAAAGTATCAACTGTTTTTCTGCAAAAATAAATTTTTTGATTGCATCTGTATTTGCAATTTATGTTTTTTTTTTTTTTCTTTAAAATGTGTTGGTTCCATCCTGATGAACCGCACTGTATCTATACATCTAGGAATATAATAAAATTATAACGGGATAATTCCGTACATGAAATATTTTTTGAAAATTTTTGATGTTGGTGTAGGTTTTAAAATCTATGGAATACAAAACACCTATTTGTGTAATTTTTGTCTGTTTGTCTGTGTTCGAATCATGTAAATACTACTGGATGGATTTGAATAAAATTTTGGGAGGAAGTCCCTTAGAACATTAATTCCAATATAGAATACTTTTTTTTTTTTTTTTTTGCAAAAGTAACTTATTTCGTAGATAAAATAGAGATACAATTGTGAAAGCACCCAATTTCATCGGTAGAATGGTACTAAAGCAGTTGTCGGCACACTTCATTTTTGTTAATGGAACATTTTTAACACTGTCGACAGAAGTCTCGAATATTGCGCACATCAAAGTAAACCACAGGGCTAATTCAAATAAAGACACATAATAAACGTGAATTTGAGAACCGCAGATAAAAAAATTTCAAAGAAACTAATTTCCACTTTGAAATGTAGAATTGGTTTCATTCTGAAAAAATTTTTCGTTTTTACTTTTCTGATTAACCAATTTACGGAATTGAAACCACTTTCGATCGGAATTGAATTCTGTGACATTCCTGATAATAAGCCTTAAAAGCCAATAAATATTACATTATATTATACTGAGAACTAAAAATGTGTAAAAAGTAATCTTGGATTTTTAATTGTAGAGAAAATAAAAATTAAGAGTAATTTTTACTGTTATTATTCATCAAATAAATTTAAAAAGGAATCTATATATTTAAAGACATATTTATTTTCATACAATTTCATTTCCGGCTCCGAATGAACACGAGCCTCACTCGGTCAAAGATGGTCTAGTCATTAACGAAGGATGTTTTTCTAAAAAAAATTTTTAGTATAAATTCTATGGTATGAATTCGACGGCTAGATTGTTAAAAAAATGTTCTTACTTCCAACACAATAGAAAAATCCCGTTATTTGTTAAATTTTGCCAAGTTATTTTTTAACATTTATTTCATTGAAAAAGATAAATATATTTCATATTTTTTAAATTAGATAAAATTTCAATTTATTCGTTAGCAGTGAGGTAATACCTATTAGAAACGCATCAATAAACAGCAGTGCTGTTTTTGCAATAATAGCAAAGAAAATTATATCAGCTGTGCGGACGACACTACCTAAGGCGAATTATTTTTCGAGCTTGTGATTTTTCCTTCTACGAATGTCAAAAGTGGTGGCAGGTGGCAGCGTAGGTGAATTCATTAATTTTCGCCGAAATTCATGTCAAACTCCACCTATAAGAAATGTATACAGATTTTTTTTATATATCAAGTTTGGCAGCAATATTTACCAGCAAAAAATAATGAATTAGTTTACGCTGCCACCTGGTAATTGAATCTCCTTAGTGGTCGCGATAGCGATTTCATTAATTTTCGCCGAAACCCTAAATGTCAAACTCCATATATAAAAAATATGTATATTTTTTATATAGTGTTGACATTTAGGGTTTTGGCGATAAAATATGTATGTTTTATATATTCCATTTGACACTTAGGGTTTCGGCGAAAATTAATGAATGCGCTATAGCGACAGAGGCGATTTCCGATTTCAATTTGCCTTGATCCCGACCACCTGATAATTGATTCGCCCTGTACTGTTCTTTTTATTTTTTAGCATTTTAGGTATTTATTCATTTAAGCCCATTAAAGTTGACAAAAAATTAAAGCTGCTGTCAGAAAACACTAAAAAGCTTATAACACCCTGTGGGCATCTTTTTTTAAGCTGAGTCCGTAAACTAGATTTGTTACTTTTAAACAAGTTGATATTCATTGGGGTAGGTACGCCCCAATGAAACTCTAATGTAATACAATCAGTTGTAAGCACGGATGGCTCAATAATAAACATATCGTGTAAAGTTAACTTTCAAACCCACATTCACATGTAAGTATGTATGTATGCATACAAACATATATACATATATTTTATTAGAAATTCGAGAAATCAATGCAAGACGGTCTGTGAGATGTCATACAAAGTAAATTTTATATAAGACGAAATATTTAAAAAAAAAAAACTTTTTAGTTTTAGCTTGGAATGTTGTATTTATAGCAAATTGGATTAAGATATAGAGAGGCTAACTTAAGTTAGGAAGATTCTTTTGTACAGACCAAGTATTTTGTTGCATTTACTACTTTAAACACATTTACTTCTCGTTTTTACTGCATGGAAAGGCGATTAAAAATCACAACTTTACACCACCGACTGACTGTCTTATGTGTAGTGTACTTGTCGCCATTTTTATGAATTTTTCAAAGTCTAAATACATATGTACTTGTGTACATAACATTAAATATTTTTCTTAAATTACAACTCACTAAACCAAATTGACACATAATCTAGAATAATTAACATATTTAAATAAAACTGCAGAAAATTATATAAAAAAATACTTACATTTTCTCCCGACACATCGACGCTCATTCTTCTTTTTTAAGGAAAATTAAATAATTTACCTTATGCCAAATATCTGTATACAGAAAACTGCACCAACAATCGAAATTTTTTTTAAGTCAATGAAAACTTTTTATATATTTATATTAGTAGTTTGCAGCTAACACAGTACAAAAAATTATGTGTACTTTTTTCTATTTTTGCTAATGTGGAATAAAATCATAAAATACTCGCCAACCAACCAACTAAAAACGAATGAACAGAAAAAATAAAATTTTTACAAGTCGAAACAACGAGGCAGCCAACAAACGACCAAACTACTAAGTTGAAAAATTTATGTATGTTGGTGGTGATAGAGAAAATTTTCTAAGTCCCAATATTTTGGGGAACTTAGAAAATTTTAGTAAAATATTATTACTGCACAATATTCAAAGAAAAAAATTTAATTCTTTTTTTGTAAAGGCAATCGAAACACACTTTAACTTCAACAATTCTACTTGGTAACTAAATAAAAATACTTATAAAATTTCACGTCCGTACTTTACAAATAACAAAACCAGACAAAAAGACAAAGTCGATGGCTGACAGCAACGCTGCTATAAACCTTCGTATACGAATCAACTTAAAACGAGTGAATAAAAACGCAAGTCCTAACAAATGCGTTGCTTGACGTCGTGGTCGTTGTAGAATAAAAACAATGTTAAAATATGCGTCGAAAAAGACAAAGAATGTGCGTCAGGCTACTTCAACGCATACTTTATGATGTATTCAGGAGAAAGATTCTAATAGATTTTTTTAAGATTCAAAGCTAATCGCAACTACAAACGTTTTTGTATTTTAACATCTTTATTGTTTAAATAAATAGAGTTTAGAAGTTGAAAAAACATTTTGAAGTCACACTGATCTCTGTAAAATTTCGTGTTTGGTTTACATTCCGTATTAACCATTCCGATCGATTTTATTTATTCCTTAAAAATGCTGAAACTCCTTTCAATTTTTAATATTATGCACACCAAAGTAACAAGCTATGCTAGTCTAAATAAGGATATAAATAAAAGTAACTAGAGTAAACTGAAAAAATACAAAACTTTAAGGAAATTAATTCCACTTTGAAATTTAAAAAGTTTTATTTCGAAGAAATTTTTTGTTTTCTGAAGAACCAATTTTCAGAGTTGAAATCACTTTCGATCGGAATCAAGTTCTATGAAATGCCTGATACTTTAACATAATATTGAATTACAAGAGAAAAGAAAGAAGGCATAAAAAAACACGTCAAATTTTTTAAAATTTATAAATAAATAAAACTTTTGAGATTTACAAAATAAAGTTAGGCTAATTGCCTTTGATTCTGGCAGTGCCGGTAGTTGCTGTTTTTAGCCCAAATTACGTTTTTAAGCTATATCTTAAAATAGTCATTTTAAATTTAAGGAGGATTAAAATTATAAATGATAAATAAATAAAAGTTTCTTTTGTCTTGTATTATTTTTAAAGTATATGCAAAGTTTAAAATATAGTTGCCAATTGAATTTTTAACATAAATAGGTTTTCACTTTAAGATATCAAATAAGATATCATAACAAGATCACACAGTTGCGAGCATATCAAAGAATTGAAACTAATTTCGTAATATATGTACACTTGGAATTTGCTATGGCATCACTTTTTCATTGTTGATAATAAATTTCGTATTTGGAGATTTTATATTTAGAATGTCAAACTAAACAAGAAAAAGACTTTGACATTTACGCTTGCTTTGTTTTTTTTCTGTGTGCGTTTCTGGGTGTTTTACTACGTTTTTTTATATTCAGTATTTTGATAGGTTTAATTTTGGATATTTTTAACGAAAACAAAAGCAGATGCGTGTAATAAATTACAATTTTAAACACAGTAATGGAATCAAAAGTAAAAGAAAAATTAGAATTTGTGCAAGAAGACGAAATAAGGTGTGAATTAATAAGAAAATTCAACAAATCTTTATACCTATGGTTTATATATGGACCAGATGGCAATGCGACTTTAGAAGACGTGTTTAATTCATGTGTGGAAATAATTATACATGGCCTTAAAAACGAATCAAAAAAGGTAATATTTGGCAAAAGTATAAAAGGAAATAATAAAACTTACTTTAAAGCGAAAGTTGTTATTGTACTCTTTATTTACATTTCTTGATGTTTGTGAAAAAGTGCTTTTTGTAAATGAGAAAGTGTTGATGACGGACGCTTGGTGAAAAAATGCTTATTTTTTAAAAAAACAAAGGTTGTTAATATCTGTATGAATGTATGCATAATTAAATACAATTTGATTATGAAACAAAAATATGCATGAATGTGGTTACATATATCGCACTTGATCAACAAGAGGGTAATAACTCAAAATTGTTATTTATTCAGTAGAGTAGAGGTGAAAAACTGTTTATGGTTTCATTTTAAGAGAATTTGAAAATCCGAAACTCATTATAAGAAAATTCCCTTAGAAAATATATTTGTACCTATAGTTTTTTTTAATAAATAAATAAAATAAATAAAAAATAAATAAATAAAATAAATCCGTGAAACTAATGCCAAAAAAATTTAATTTTTGAGTTAATACCATTTTCTGCAATTTGTCGATCATAAATGAAACAAAATTTAACAACAAAGCAGTAACAACTCAAAATAAAACACAATTTAAATAAAACAATTTGATTATTTTTATTTTGAAAAAGGATTAATTCGAAATTCCTAATACCTTTTTAGTGAAAATACCTATACGATTTCTTTCCATTATTTGATATGAAGGTATTAACTACTTAGATGAAAGAGTTATCGGAATGAGTTAAAACTTTTACAGTAGATACATAGATACTGATGTTTTTAGTGGATTTCTTGCAAAAAGTGAAATCTAAATAAATAAATAAATTTTACCCTCTTGTTGATTAAGTGCAATATATGAATAATAAGAGATCGACCGATTGCCTTATTATTCGCTAAAATCAAGCAGTTTTAGATCTCAAATAATCGTTTACTGCTGCAGATCTTCCATTTTTATTTTCTCTAGAATTATTCGTTTTCATAAGAAATAAGTGGTACGAACACTCCTTGCCTTACTTACGAAACAGTCATTTCATTAAGTACTATAGCTTGCGCTATTTTTTATAAAAACCCAATTATTTTCATTTCATTTCATTTATTTGTTATAATCGAGCCATAGGCCATATATGATTACAAAGACTTACAATAGTAATAAATAGTGAAAAAAAAGTACAAGAAAACAATTGTGAAGATGTTTAAATAATCCTTTCTTTGACAAAAATGCGCCAGGTGAAAAAAAACAACTTAGTAATAACTAAATTTAATTACATGTATTATGCATATGCATTTTGTAACAAATGTTTAAATCTATAAATAGAGAATTCAAAGCTTCTTAATCTAATCTATCTTGTTGCTATCACATGTTTCATTTGAACCAAAATTAAAGGTAAAAGGTAGAAAAGGTAGTAGATAAATTAGAATTCCAAATAGTCGAATCGAATTCATTTCAAATTAAAATGCAGGGCACACCAAGGCGAAACCATGAAAATTAATTTGTATAAAATGTTAAAAGAAATGCACTTTTGTCTCTACAAGCTTTTGGTGCTGCAATTAAATTAGAAAATCCTTTGTGTTATTTTTTTACCTATATCGATTAGAATTTGCGATTATATGATGAACTTTTTTAATTATTTTTCAAATAATTTTAGCTACACATTACAGCAAATATAAATACATTAAGTTATGACTCATCGCCTGCAACATCAATTGAATCTGCGAACGCAAATAACAAAAATGTCAATAGCGACCTAAACTTAAATGAACTGTACAAAATTGTCGATGATTTTGAGTGGGTACGCAATGCAGTAAGACGTAATTTAGGCGACATTTTACCCAGAACTGTTTCAACAGAGGGAGTAGTTTTATCATCGCCAGAAGGATCACATGTAGCACAATGGTTGAAGCAAAATCTAAACGAACACAATTTATGTGCTTTCTTACAGTATTTAATCAATGATAAGGAACTACTAGAAGAGCATTACAACGAAGAAGCCTTACTTAGACAAGAAAAGTATGTGTCAATTTTAGTTATAGGCCTCACAGCGTTTGAAACACAACAATTCGGATTATTGTGCCAGATAGATACAGCGCTTAAGGACAATAACAAAAATACATGCCAATGGAAAAGATGCAACTCGCAGCCAAATGTAACACTTGAATCACAAAATACAGCATTATTTACGAAAACAATTTACAAAACAAAAAGTCTTTCTGAATTTAAAAACAAATTATTTAATTTACAAGATTTCTCAAGTGGTGGTTGCTTGAAACGTCCTAGATGTAAAACCATTAGTGCAATTAAACATAGAACAAGTCCGCAAAATATACCGCAAAAAATCCAACAGTTGGCAAATGCCATCATAAAACCAAGTTGTTCACATGCAGTAACCTCGTATTCTGGTTCCTTTTTATATGATTGTGATGATGACCAACCTACGACATCCCAAGCCAGCTCTAATAGAAGCAAAAGTCCTCTATCAAATTATACTTTAAGTTCTAATAAATCGACAACATCAAGTTTGATGTCAACGTCAATGTCTTCCTTCAATTCGAATAATACAACAAAGTGTATACAATTAATAAATACCGATGATATAAAAATCTGGACTGATCATTCTTGGGAATTAAAACAGAAAAGCAAACAACAGACACAACAACAGCCAACAGAAGCTTGTGCTATACCCACATTATTGAGCGCAACCACCCCAAAGCCATGCAAGAGTCTTAGTCCCTTGAATAGTTTTTTCTCTTCATTGTTCAGTACTCCGCCATCATACACTTCGTGGTTTATAGATCATGATACACAAACAGAACACAATACAACCGAAACCGCAATCGAATCTATAATACCGGACAATAACAATTTTGACAACTGTCATTCTGTTTCGTCGATACAGCAACAATCATCTACTGTATCGCTGGGTTCTACAGTCTTCGACAAATTCTTACCCATTGACGGTAAGAAGGTAAGATCTCGTAAATCTCAAAATCTTTTCGATGATGTAAACACTACGTTGGATTGTTCAGGAACTAATATTTTAGTGTCTTCGGGCAAGTACAGCACCGAATCGCAGGCATTAAGTTTGTCGCCTGGACCAATGTCAGGCACCACTAAAAATTCTCAAAGTTTAACTAGATTTTTGCAAATGTCTCATTTATCACGCAACATTACAGATTTGGAAAAAGAAAATGCTCATTTTCGAATATCTGAGGCAATAATTTCAGCTATAGAGCATATGAAATGGAATAAACTAGAAACGCATAAATCCTGTCGCGAAGGTACGTACAAATTGATTATCTAATATTTTTATTTTTTTTTTTTTTTAATATTTGAACATTTCTATTACCTTTCAAAGAAACAAAAATAAAAAACAAGTAAAGGTGCTACATACATACTGATTTCCAATAGCACCTATTGCTATGCATAATAAGTCAGAATATATATGCTTAATGGGGTCGGAAATGGATATTGTAGAAATTACACACGGAACGAAAAACTTATATATACCCTTTTTCCACTTTTTGTTGTGAAGGGTATAAAAACATACAAAATGCACTCAAAATTCATTACATTCCATTAAAGTTCAATTCGTTTATAATTAAACTTTAGCCTGCGACATTAAAAGTATAAATTTTTATTTTTGTAAAATTCAATGGCAAAATCTTGCAGTGGCAAGTTCATTAACATTGGCGGTTAATCGAAATGTCAAATATGATCAAATATCAGTTTGATATTTCTAGTAACGGTGTAAATATATGAATTCGCCACTGCTACCACCTGGTGCATGACTTCACCATGTTAACTTTACATATCTTTTAAAATTTTCCGTTAAAAGATGCTGCCAAATTTCAAGATAAAAATGCTTATATGTAAATTAATCCAGCACAATAACCGTAGATTAACTTAAAAAATAAATAAATAACAAATGAATTAATTAATTTCAGATCAAGTTCATTTTTATATTAACTTTTAAGAGAACAACGTAGAAAAGCCTTGGAAATTAATATTGAATGATTATGAATATTTATCATATTCTTATTTACAAAAATTAGTCGTGTTTTTGAATGATGTTCATTACATTCTGCTACCGACAAATTTTCTCCAAATTATTTAATTCATTTGTTATAATATCAAGCGTCTCTATTAATGATTTCATTAAAATTAAAAATTTTTGAGTAAATAAAGCAAATAAATAAATTTAGTAAATGATAATGTAAGCAAAGCTATAAGCAGATGTTATTGTGTTAATAAAAATAAAAAATCCGAGGTAAAGTTTATGGATTTTGATAGTTTGCAAAAAGCGCCATAAAAAAACAAATACATATAATAAAAGTTACATTTTCTGGTATCTCATTTCTCCGAAATATTGTGTTAAATAGACGCTTACAGAGGGAAACTGCTTTCTTCATGGATATACAAAGATTTCTAGAAAGGAATGTAGCTATCCACAAAATTCATTAAATTTTGCTAGTGTCCAGCTTTTTGCGTTCTTTTTAAAACTAATCCCATATAATAACGAATAACAAATGAAAATATTATTTCACTTACAATCAGTACAAGGATCAAAATAATAAATATGCTTACGACCAAGTGTCAAAACACTATTTTCAAGTCTTACATCATATTGCAACTTTTTTCACATGAATTCTTTTTTAAAATTTCTTTTTTTTAATCTCAATTTTATAAATATGTCAGCAGTTTATTTTTTAATTTGTTTTTTTTTTATTTTTTTCTTTAAAGAAATATGAACTTTTTGATTGAAGAATAAATTAATTTTAGCTTTGAAAATTTATTTTCATGTATGTGATGGAAATTAACCGATTTAATTATTATCGTTTTAAATTTGTTTTTCGATTTTAAAAATTTGTTTCCATACGTTTTAAAAAATTGTTGTGTTTTTGAAATCGATCGATCACTTTCATTACAAGTTTTAAAAATGATTATTTTCAAATCGACCTCCTTTTTTTTATCATATTAACACGTGAAACGCTTTTCTCGACTTTGACAAAAAATTAACTGTTTGAAATATATAAAACAAGGCAACAGAGAGACAAATTTAAAAAGATTTATAGAAAGATTTCCTTTTGATAATCGTTTTATAATTTTTTTTTAAACATAGTTTAGCAATGACATTTCATTGCATCTGGTTTTTTTTTTATTAGTGACGTATCTTTGGTACATTGCTCTAATCAATTACAATGTCCTTTTATTTCCCATCATGAACTTATTTATGCTTCTTTTTCTTTCGGGTAGAACGTACTGATGACTATATTGTTTTTTTGTGACTTTAGTTCCATGAATTCGAATGACTTATTATTATTTTTAGCTGTTTTTGATCCTGACAGTTTTAATTCCTTTAGCACAGATAAGCAATGCTCCTACTTTTCCTCTCTTCTTTAATCTCTTTTTACTGCCGTTCCTATTTTAAGAAGTATAATGAGCCATGTTAACAATTGGATGAAATTCAGTGAAATAGTGTGTGTTACATCTCTTAGAGATCTGGGCCCAAATCGTCGCATTCGTGATCGAATGACTGATCGAAATTTTACATTTTGGGATCGCCGTACTCGATATCGAATAGCTTGCATCGAAATCTGAGATCATGGCATTCGATAACGAGTAGTCGATCGAATACCTTCACTCAAAATCTTTTACATTTTTAAACAAATTTCGATTCGAACGCTATCGAATGCCGCAATCCGGTTATTCGATACGTCACGAAATGTTACTCGATACGAAACCTCACTCGATCACGAATGCGAAGATTTAGGCCCTGGCTTATAGCTTCTATAGATGTAAACGTTCGGTGGAAATTGGAAAATGTTGTTCGTAAAGCGAAAATAATTCTTGCAAAAAAAAAAAAAACGTCTGCAAAACAGATTTTAGCTATCTTCCTATAACGGTTCAAAATTTTGGCAACATACATCAAGTTAAATTCACTATTGGGACAACCTAAAATTTTTGATTATTTATTATCTTAATTATTTATGAGTAACAAAAATAGTGCAAAATTTTTTAATATGCTCCAAAAGCATAAAGATATATTTGAAAAGTCGCAAGTGCCGTCAGTGAGAGTGGCAAGAGTTAATGCCTTGTCTTATCTCCATGAAGAGTATTTGAGAAAAATTTTTGAAATACTTAGGCTCGTAACTTAAATTTGTAATACGTATTTCTGACCTGAAACAAAAAAATATAATTCGAATTAAAAAATACTTCATGATATTCTCAAATACATATGAATGGTTCCCAATGGGTTCCCTTATGTAGAAAAATGAAAGAAAAAATAAAAATAATTACTGAATGTTTGCTGTATTTTTGTATAAAACATTTTGGAGTTCTCATTCAATCAATTTGGCTTTTAATATAAGACTTTCGGATTTTCTATACAAAATTTGGGTAAAATCCACTGATGAGCTATATGAGCAGTAGTGAAATGGCCATATAGATATGCCATATAAAAAATATTTCATGAGAGTATCCTGAAATATTTATATTTGAATGAATCAAGCAAGTTAAGAGTAAATTAAAAAGATTCAAATTAATAAATTTTCATAATGTAAATAAAAACAAAAAAACAGAATCATATTTTGTTTTTTCTTTTTTTTTTTTGCAGCAACACCTTTAGCCACCGACTGTTTGGCAGCACCAGTTTCCTCGCAAAGTTCAGCAGCGCTCACAACATGCAGTGATGTTATCGCTGAAGAGCACATACCTTATGCGGAATTAGAAGAAGTTAGTTACGATCTTCTATCGGCTGAAGTTGTAGGTCTATCTCTGATAGCAAAATTTGATGAGAAACAACTGCCAAAAGTTTCTGAACTTAAATGGCTGGTGTCGGATGATGATACGCCACAAAAATTATTACCAATGCCCGATCTAACAAGTTCAGCCAACCCAGATGAACATGTTATACGCTCGGCAACACGTGGCACTAGATATTGGGCTCCACCAAGACAACAAATAATTTTCACTGATCATCCACCACCAAAGTAAGTAATTTTTCGGAAAAATGTAAACGATTTCAACTTGTTTTCTTTCCCCCGTAGCCGCAAAGAATTATTAAAGAAACAAAACTATCGCTGTGCTGGTTGTGGAATGCGCGTCTCAACACAATATATGCAAAGTTTTCGTTACTGTACCTATTTGGGTAAATACCACTGTACTGGCTGTCACCGAAATCAAATTTCTGCAACACCAGCTAAGATATTGCAAGCGTAAGTTTCTGTTATTAAATATGGTAATGGCAAGAATAACAAAATATATATATATTTTTTTCCAGTTGGGATTTCAAATGTTATCCGGTAAGTGTCTTTGCTTATCGACTGCTGGAACAAATGTATGCCTATCCATTATTCTACGTGCCCGACTTAAATCCTGCCTTATATATTCGTTGTAAATCTTTGCTCACCGCTCGCAATAAGCGTTTAAAATTGAAATATGTAAAAGACTTTATACGCATGTGTCGTTTTGCCTTGCGTGAACATAGTTATTTTGAATCGGTACCCGATTATATAACCGCTGACATTGATAATTGGTCTATGTCGGATTTTATTGATGCACGCACGAAATGCTTGCACCGATCCATAGATGAACTAATTAAAAAATGTGAAAATCATATATTTAATTGTGTGGTAAGTTTTGAAAAGTATGAATCTGTCTGTATAGATCCAATATTACGTTGCATCCCATTACAGCTTTGTACGGCTCGAGGTTTTATTTGTGAATATTGTCGTGTTGATGTTATAATATACCCTTGGGGCTCACGTGTTGAACGTTGTGACCGTTGTGGTACCTGTTTTCATCGCAGTTGCTGGAAATCTATGAGTGAAAAATGTTGCCGTTGCCAAAGGTTCGATAAACGACAGGATGAAATCAATGAAGACATTTAGCAAAACTTTTTGATAAGTTGTTGAAGTTAAATGGAAATATGAACATTTTGATATTTATCCCGTTGTTGTTTGTTTTGTTTCTGTTAATTAGTTATGATTTAAGAAAGATACTCGAACAAATTTTTGTATATTGATTTAAAAAGTGATAGTAGCACATAAAGTAGTTTCATAAACAATTTTTGTTTGTTTTTTAATTTATTATTTTAGTTTTGCTTTGTTATTGTTTATCTACCAATCAGGTACTCAATTCGAAATAAATATAAAACTACGTTTGATTAAAAATCATATTTAAAAAGAAAATTTATTATTTGAAATCTTTTTATATTAATTTATTTTATTTGTGATTAATTCCTTCAAATATAAATATTTCATGATATTCTCATAAAATATTTATTATTTGGAACTAAAAAATTAAATGTATTACTGCGGGGAAAGCATGTCCATATGGCCGTATCGCTACTGTATATATAGCTCATCAGTGGATTCTATTTTAGTTTTGGTGTGTTTAACCCATATCAATTGTGTAAACGTAAAAATAATCTGTCGGAAGATTTTTACTCTCAGTTATACATCACGAATGGATTTTTATATATTTTTTCTCTTAGATTTTACGTACGTCTAAACACTCCTTAAATAACATCAAAGTATGTAGTTAGTTATATGTTTGTAATCGATATCAATGAATCAAAAATCAATGATTTCCGAAACCTGTAATGTTTATAACTTCTTCATAATTGTTTTTAACTCACAGTAAATTGATAACATTCTATATTACTGTACATGTGCCAGCTTTAAAAATAAAGTCCTGTGCGTCTTGCTAGCGATTTCGTCATATTTCTAATTTATATGATTTGGAAACTATTGCGCAAAATGGTTGTGGATAAATCTCGACGATTAGATTATAAAAATAAAATAATTTTAGCACCCATGGTTAGAATAGGCACACTGCCAACCAGATTATTGGCCCTAGAGATGGGAGCTGATATAGTTTACACTGAAGAATTGATTGATTACAGACTAATAAAATGTAAAAGGATAGTAAATGGTAAGCCGAAGATACTAACATTTAAATGGTTAAAAAGTGAATTAAACATTTGATTTATTAGAAGCATTAGGCACTGTTGATTTCATTGACCCTTCTGATGGGACGGTTACATTTCGTACCTGTGATATTGAAAAGTCCCGTGTAGTACTCCAGATGGGCACTAGCAATGCTGAAAGAGCTCTGGCTGTTGGATTAAAAGTGCAGCACGATATATCTGGTATTGACATCAATATGGGGTGTCCTAAGGAGTTTTCCATTAAGGGTGGCATGGGTGCTGCTCTTTTGGCACAGCCCGACAAAGCCATGCATATACTTAAGACACTAGTGGACGGCCTGCAAATACCAGTTACATGTAAAATACGAATTTTACCTAATTTGCAAGATACTATCGAACTGGTTAAAAAATTAGTTAGCACCGGTATATCTGCTATTGCCATACATTGTCGTACCAGAGATGAACGTCCGCAGCATGAACCACACCCCGAAGTAATTAAAGAAATAGTTAAACATGTTAACGTGCCAGTAATTTGTAATGGCGGCTCGCGTGACATACAGAAGTATGAAGATATTTTGAAATTTCGTGAGCTGTGTGGGGCCTCAAGTATAATGGTAGCTAGGGCAGCTCAAATAAATGTGTCCATTTTTAGAAAGGAAGGTAACGAATAATTTATATGTCTTCTAAAAAAGTAACCATAATAAAATATGTTCTTTTAAGGCCCTTTAGCAATGGATGATCTAATTTGTAAATATTTAAAATTAAGTGTAGACTACGACAATCCTCCCCACAACACCAAGTATGGAGTGCAGAGTATCTTAAGGGAACAGCAGGAAACACCTAGGGGTAAACAATTTTTGCAAGCGCAAACTATGCAACAAATATGGTAAGTTAAGCTTGTATTATATAATAGCAACGAGTTATTATTTTTAGCTATGCTAAAGGTCATAATTTTGTGGTTTATTGTAAAGAGAACAGCAAAAGTCTGATAGCAAAATTTTACGATTTTCAAAACAGCTGTTCAACATTAGAAATTTACTTAATTTTAGTGAAATATGGAACTTAGGAGATTATTGTCACCAAAAGGAATTGGAATTGCACAGCAAAAGTAAATACGGGAGAAGAAAAGTTGTACCCGGACAAGTGGCAGACTCGGATATGTTAGAGAGCATGGCGAAAAAAGCTAAAACCGAAGATATTATAGAGCAAAATGTAGCTTTTTTACGGAGTAATTACAATATGAGTAAGTTGAATAAATTTTCAATAATTTAAACTAATTTAAAAAAGTTTTTTTCTAATTTTAAAGATGTAGACAAATTTCCTAAAACACTGTTATATGAACACTCAAATCAACACGATGTAGATCAGCCAGTTTATGAGACGGAAGGCAAGGACAAGCTATTTCGTTCAATTTGTTCCTACAACGGCAAGAGGTATAGAAGTACATTCTGGCAAAAAAATAAAAAACAAGCCGAACAAGCAGCTGCGTTAGTATGTTTAAAAAATATAGGTTTAGTAACTGAGGAGGAACTTATTAAAAATGGTAGCATTTTAAGATGATCCTAATAAAACAAAAGACGTGTTCAGAAAATCACCACCACTCTGCATTTAATTAAGATTACGCTCGTGCAGGTCTCAATAAACCTGAAAATTAATTTTATTACTATAGATTGATAACTAAGTATATAATGAAAGAGCATAGCAATAGTAAAATAATTAAATATGCAAGGCACTGATGCTTTTCCGAACAGTTCCAAGATTATGATTTTTTTTTTTAATTTGTTTGTTTTGCCACATATAAACGAAAGAAGAACTAAGTGATGATATCTCACTTAGATAATGTAAGTATTTATTAAATTAAAAAACTATTTTGATAAAATTTTGACTGTCGGTCTGTCTGGTTTCTTTAAATGAGACAATTAGATGATTTTTATCTCCACTTAATGAGAAGGTGGTCTATACTGTTGTTGTTGTTGTTGCTGTTGATGATGATCAGGTTGTTGATGCTGTTGATGATGATCAGGTTGTTGATTCACTTGTTGGTGACTATTACGTGGTGGTGGCATCATATCATCATCATTGCGATAACCATACCTTGCAATATAATCCAAAAGAATTTCTTTTGTAATCGGCTTGCGTATACTCTCAACGACAGCTTAAATGGGAAGATTTTTAAAATACCTTAGAAATTGATTTGCCATTGTTTTAACTTACATTTGGCGGTATTATAGCTGTTAGGCAAAGTCTTGTCAGTTCTTTCTCGCATAAATTCCCATTTTCCTTTGCTATTAACTGCACACTCCAAAATCTTATTGTCTAAATCCTTAAGGGAGCTTGTGTACTCCATTTGAGCGAAAGGATGATCCATTTCTCCCACATATAGAAGGCATACTTTGGCTTTTAAAATACTAAAGCAAACAAATTCATAAACTCAAACAATTTATTAACGGTTTTCAATGTAAAATTTTTTTAATGCACTAAAAATATCTTAATCATGTCTAGGTGATCACTGAAATAGTTAATAAATTTTTATCTATTCGCTTTCAATTGCGTTTATCAAAGAAACACATTTTATTGAAATTATTTTGGAAAAAACTTAAGATGTATTTAAAAACTAATTGTACAATTAAAAATGACATTATTTTTGTTTAAACTTACCCAAGCCCTTCTTCCGTATGTATTTTCATGCGAAAATCAACTGAATTCATGTTTAAAGGTTTCCATTTTAATACATCCGGACATACACCTGCGGTATAAGGTTGTTCTGCAGGCTGAAATATCAAGCCGTCTGGTTCATGTAACAAAGATTTAGCAAATTTTTCGCCCAACAATGATGCTGATTGTCTAATGTCCCAAAAGTCCTTGTTTCGTATGCTAAATGGCTCTGATGGTCGGTGAATAATGCCTTTTTCGATGGCTTTGATGCGGGGGTCAATGAGTTCTCTCTTGATGCATTTTAATCGTTTTGGAAAGATCTCTTTACCAATATCATAATTAGATATTTTTATAATGTCGTAAATGAGGTAACGTGGCATTATTTCTCCTTTATATTTATCCAACACCATTTCCTACAAAATACACATGATGTAAAAGATTAATAACAAAAAAAAACAGGCATGTTCTGAATTCCACACGAAATTTTTACTTCAAATTTTTCAAGGAATTGTTTTTGTAAAAAATAATTTTACAGCAACAATCCTTTGAAAAATTTTGAGTAGAAATTTCGTGTGGAATTCAGAACATGTCTGAAAGTATACTTACTCCATCAATAAGGGTATCCTCTAAGTGTTCAGTTAGATTCGAAGACTTAACGAAACTTAAATTTTCTACTTGGAAGCAGGAATTGTTTCGATCGAAGAAATAAATTTCATCACGCTTATTTATTAACATCATGTATCTAAAATAGAGGAGGGCAACATTTAAAAAGAGGCAAACATAACAGGGTTATAATGGCCTTAAACCTTAAAGTACTGATCGACTTTTATATAATTTTGGTGATTAGAATTTGTATAATTTTATTCTCTGTGTATAAACCTTGAGAACATAAAAGTCAATTAGGCTTCTTATTGTATTGAAATGTATAAATAAATACCTTGTGCCATCAGCTTTCCATGATACACGATAAGGAATTTCGTGTAGTCGTTTTATATTATTACAATCCATAGAAACGGGCTGACAACCCGGAAAACCGCTCTTTTCCCATCCACACATGTTCTGTACCTTTTGTTGTAATCCACTAAGTCTCGGTTGATCCTGTACCCAAACAACCCCCGGCACACCTTCCATAAATGTAGCGTTTTTTATTACCAACTCTCGCCGCCTTTTTTTTCGCGGTTTGTCCTCAACATTGCCATCCGTTGGATCGTTTTTGCCTGCTTCTATATGTTCTTCACATTCGTTGTCCTGATCATCTTTATCGGCGGAATCTATTAGACCTAAGCTACCATTGGAATGTTGTTGACGAGCAGCTAAAGCTTGTTGAGAATTTGAAGAGTGTGCTGCTTCCTCATAACTACGCTTTTGGGCACGTACGCTTATTTCTCCATGACCACTATGGCCTGAGTCATCAAATTCCAAACACCATTCAGGTAGTTCTGGTGCCGGCATAGCATCTTCTTCATCTGCATAACGTCTATACAGTTCATTGATATAATCCTGTTTATATATTCCTGGGCTTCTGGCACTGGCAAATATAGACAAGGCAGCTTCAACTGAGCAGTCCAAACGTTCGACTAAATAGGATACAATCAAAAAGCCAGTTCGATTAAATCCATGTGTGCAATGTACGCCAATAATATCAAACGGTCTTTCGTTTATGTAATTATTAACTAATTCTATAAAGGATTGTGTTTGTTCTAGTGATGGAGTTTCTCCGTGCCCTCTGCAACGCAACTTAATATATTTTGCACCCTGGGCTTCGATTACAGCCCGATCATAAAAACGTTCCGTATTAGTCAAATCGATCCAAAGGCCCAGTTTTAATTTTACAGTTTTGCAATAATCAAATAACATCTCTGGCAAAAATGTACATTCAATGGGCATTTGGTTTTTGTAGGCATTACTTAATGGGGTTTTAAAAGCTAAAAATTTTTCCGCTATAATTTTTTCACTCTTGCGCGGACAATAAAGCCAACGATTTGGTATAGGACCAGGGCTCCGATTGTCATTCGACATTATTATTTATGAGTTTGTTTTTTTGTAATTTGATTTCTTTCGAAGAAATAATGTTTGTAGGCAACAGCTATTTTCGAATAGATGTGTGTGTTGGTAAAAATTGCTGGTTTTGGCTAACAGCAGCACATCCATACGCTGCTGCTTACTTTAAGTATTGTGAACTTTTTTATTTTGTTCTTTTAGGACACTACGTTAATTTTTTAAGCTTCATTGTATTCACTGAATAACAAAAATATTTTCATGTGTATTATTTTTGCTTGTGGTCAATACTTTTCAGTCAATTTGTGAAAAAAAATCCAGAAGAAACGTCAAAAAAAAACATCACTATATGATAAAAGTAATCAGTATTTAAACAACATTTACACAAGGTTGTAACTTTTTCAGTGATACATTATATATCAAGGCGAATCAATTACCAGGTGGCAACGTGCGCGAATTTATTCGCCGAAAACATTACTGTCAAACAAAACAAACAAAAAGCAAGGCGAATAAACAACAGGTGGCCTTAACAGCCCAGGTGACTATTGTGATTTTTCCTTCTTCGAGTGTCAAAAGTTATATTCTCCTTTGCTTTTGAAAGCCGAAAACTATTTGTACAAAAACAAAATGTACATGTTTCTATCGCAGTGTTGTTTTCATTTTCGCCGTGAGTATACCTGTTATCAATTTGCCTTGGATAAAAGGAATTTGGAAGTTATGTATGTAACCAGCTAAAAATAATGAATTCGCTTAAAATATTTTTATATTTCTTAAACAATAATTAGTCTATTTCTGCATTAAAAAAATAAAAAAAGGAACGAATTCCTTTAGAGATATTAACTCCAATTTTCAATTTATTAAAGTATTTTGGACTGAGATTAGAGTGTGATACTCTCTCTTGTCTATTACGTTTGATACCTGGCTCCAATATATGAAAGCACTGTAGTCAGCCCAAAAAGTTGCTTCTTCTGATCTACGAATATTTATATCCTTGGTATGTGGCGAATATACTTGAAGAGTAGATTAGACTATTGTGGTAGACATGCTGGTGTTTGCTTTCATTAGAATATATCCTATTGATCCATACGATAAATGAGCGATTATATAAAAAGCTTTTAAATTATTTTTTGTAAATAGGAATGTTAAAACAATTAAGTTCAAAGAGAAAACTATCATGTCAGATAGAATCAGATTTTTTGGTTTATAATATTGAAACATTTTCTATTCATTTATGAAAGGATGCTAGTTGGACTTTAACTAGCTGTTATTTTATTTTTTTACAGTTTTGTGGACTGGAATTACTTTGGCCTTTTTAAAACTTTCGAGGAAAATATCCAATACTGTTGTAAATATTAAATATTTTATAGAATTTCCGCTTCTTTGTTTTTTAATTTTTTGAAAAAGAACGCTTTGTGGAAAAAACTTTAAGAAAACAAAGTGCGTATGTATATCTGTAGTGGTCATGCATTCGTGTCAAATAATGCGCCCAATGTGGTCGTATCTTAAGTCAATAAGTTATATTTCGTTTAAAAGAAATCTGCCTTACTTTCTTTCGGTAAATGCAAATCTAGGACCAAATCATTTACAAACGAAAAGTTTTTGCTGCCCCTGCCTGAAAACTTTGTTAGTAGATTAGAATATAATATTTTCGCAATTTTTTCACAAACAAACTCTTCGTGCGTAAAAGTGAAGATAACACGCAACTGACATAACCAGCTGCAAAAATACGTTACTTTCAAAAATACGTTAAAAATGGTCTCTTCTCGTGTATTTGTAATCCTGTGTAATTACCAATAAAAGAAGGATTCTCTCACAATATTTAACTTAGTAAATGCATGTGTGTATGTAGGTATATATGTACATCATTACTTTTTGCAACATTAAGATGTTTTTTTTTACCACCAAGACTTGGTGAATATAGTCCTGGTATACCGAGTGGCAGTAAAATAACTACGTTTTATAAAGTTTTTGCAGACCTTTAAACTTTACTTTTCAAAAAGAAAATGTATTGACGACTTTTGTAAAAATTATAACATGTTGTGGAAAAAAGTTGGTAAGAAAGGAATGAAGTGTGGAAAGAAAATGTATGAGATAAATGTTAAAAATAAATGCTTCCTTGTTTACTTAAGGTTTCTATTTTTTATTCGTATTTTTTAAGGCTCATTAAAATCCTTTATACATAAATATTATACGTTCATTAAAAAATTTCAATCAAAACAAAATTTTTTCTGCGTTTTTTTTTCTTTCTTCATATAAATTACTGCAGATCAATTGTTGATGTGAAAAAAAGATTTTATTACCGTTAAGTAAATAAGAAATATTGCTGTCTGTTTTTTAAAAATTCTTAAAATCGACTATGGAAATTCGTTAAAAGCGTATTTATTAGCCAGACAACTTACGTGAGTATTCTGCTAACAACAACAATCTCTCAGGTCAGTTTCCGTTAAATACACTAAAAAAGAGTAAAATAGTAAGGAATTTTCATACACATGAATATATTTATGTTTATAGAGTTTTTATGCTCATAACCGCTGGTGTCATGTAGAAAGGCCCTAACTCGCATAGTTGTGTTCTTACAGGAGAAGGTAATAACGTGCAAAATTACAAACTGTATTATTATTTTTGTGTTTTTGTATTTTAACACTTTTTATTTTAATAAATTGGATCAGGTTGTTTAGTGGGGAATCTCATGAACATTATTCTTATAATATTTTGTTCATCAAAGGTCTTTTATTTGTTGTTATCGGCATTAAACTCTTTTTCGTAAAACTTCGTGTTAGGGCCTTTCTACAATAATTTTTTATATTTTTTATTTCTTTCTGTTGCTGATCTTTGTTAGAACGTTTCTAAAGGCGAGAGGGACTTGTCTAAGTCAAGTTTTTTAGCGATTATTCTAAGCTATAAAATTAATATTTCCATACATTTTAAATGGAATGATTTTGTGACACCATCCTCATCATCGAGCAAATCAGACAATTCAACAATGTGAAAATCGAAGTCAGTGCACAAGAAAAAGTACTTCAAGTGTTGGCTTGAATTAAGTAGCGTATTATCTCGGAAAATACTATTTCGTGTTCAGAGTGGACTACAATAGTTTATACTTTGCTTAAAATGGCCCTTAAATTAGATCCAGGCAACGTCTGGTACAATTAGCTAGTTTATAATAAAATCGACTTTTTGTGATTATATTTTTTTTAAACCTCTAAAGGGCCACAACTGACTATCCCTACACAATCGTCCGATTTATTCTCAATAATATCTGATGGAATACTGTTCTGCTTATAAAAATAAAAAAGTGTCACTCAAGAAAGATACAACTCAAAATGCAACTCTGATCGTATAGAAAATATAATTTTATGATGTTTTTATAAGATTAGCAAATCGATATATTTGTCACACATTTTATTGTAATAGATGTTATATTTTGTATCATTTAAGTTTTTTTTTTTAGCAATAATATAAAGCGAATACAGCTTAACACGGCTAAATAGAAGTAAAAAAAATTGACTAACTTGTAAATATACCCCTAAAGAATATAAAACTAATAATAATTAAATAAATAAGAGTAATAAACTCCAAAATTAAATTTTCAATAAAAATTTCCACAATTAATCAATAATTGGAAGTAAACTGCTTCTTATGTTTAAATTCTAGAGAATAGAAAGTGAGGACAAAAAATTTATACTTACGGCAACAATAAACAATATTAAAAAATGTTACTTTTATTAAATTCAGAAATGATTTTTTCTACATTATATTGTTTTGCATCATTTCTTTAAAAATTTGTGCAAAGAAAGCTTAAAACTGTGGCCAGTCAGCGCTCGTAGGGGTATTTTACTAATCTAGCCGGACATTAGGCGAAAAATAAATTTTAAGAAATGTAAAATTTATGGTACGCAGGTCAACAGATAACAAAACTCTACATTGTATAATGAATTTCCAAGGTTTTTGCTTGAGATTTGTCGTTTTGGGACAGTAATAAAATCAGGAAAGCTGAGTAAATCGCATACGTTTTTATTGACTTTATACGATTTAGAGAGGTTTGCAATATATTTTTTTGTGGTCAAACGAATAAAGATTTTGTATTGATTTGTTTTTTCTATGAAGGGTTTAAATTTTTATGATAAAATATTTCGTTCGAAATAAAAAAAATTTTTTTTGTTTAATTTTTTATACAAAAAAAGTTTTTGAGACTAATCGCCATCTCGATCCTAAAAGTGTTATATAATCACATTAAAATTTACGATCTCTACTTTATACTGCTGAAAATAAACGAGGCGCGTTTTTGCGCTATTTTTTGCGATTATTATTATTTTAACATTTATATAAACATTAACGCTAAAAGTTGTTATAATTTTAAATAAAATGTATCGCTACAATAATAAATAAGTTATTACTATGAATAAATTATTTATTTTCAGATAAATAAAATACTACAAAAAAAAAAAAATACAAACATATATTTTTAATAAATTCCTTGGGACGCGGCAATTGGTTAGGAATTAGAAAGCTTAAAAATGAATATTTTTTTTTAGGAAATTGGCAAAAAATTTAAAAAAAAGTTTTTTTTTTCACAGATACGTTTTTGGGGGTTGGATTGGAGGGATACCTCTCCTTGCCCCTAAAAGTTAATTTTTATTGTTTTAAGCTGTATGTAACTCATTTCTTTTAATAATTAGATTTACCAAATTAAATTTTATCAAATAGATTTTTTCAAATTAAATTTTATTTCAGCGCCCACAAAAGGGGGCGGGGCTATAAATGGCATTTTAGAATCTCCTGAAGGTTTTGAACATTCTTTGACCTTACAACTTGTAATTGCTAAAGAAAATGATGGGAAAATTAAAAAAATTTACATTTTTCAGATGTAGGATTAGTTCTCCTAAGGGGAACTTTTTTCTCCTTAATCTGATTTTGACCATAATAAATTTTTCTGCCAAGTTTCATTAATCTAGGGGCACTCAGATAATTTTTAGTGCCAATATAAGTTAAAAGAAAGTAATGTCCGTCTAGATTGGCAAATGTCACGTTTTTTTTTAAGTTGAACATGTATTAGATGCCCTTATTTATTAAATCATGTCGGCGCTCTTCTGGCCAGTTTCTTATTTAAATTATATATTTTATTTATTTTAATTTATCTATCAGCACTTTTTTGAGAGAGCTCTTTTCATTTGGCAGTTTGTGAAGGTAAACAATTTTAATTAAAAATTTGCATTATTGTTTATATAACAAATTTCAGAATACGCAGCAACAAACACTTTTGCTCTCCACTGCGTGAATAAAAAAATGTTTACACAATTTCATTCTTCAATTGTTTATTAGATTGCTCTCTTTACCAAAATTAACAGAAATTACAATTAATAACGTAGAACAAACAATTTACGATGCTATAATCTTTGGGCGGTACCGAATCTCCTACACTCGTTTAAGATCGGAATGTTTTCATTTTATTGGCAGAAAAGTTTTTTTTTTAAACACGAATATTTTTTTCCCAACAATTATCGATTATCTATCTATTATCGAGTTTTTGACCTCCTTACATATCAAGCCCTAACCGCTAAAATAAAGATACTCGCAAAAAAACATAAGCCCTATTCACGATCTTTGTGCAATGGTCTTGCATCATAGCATTTGCAAAAAAGTGTAGCATACTTTTAGTTTACACCAACAAAACACACAGTAATGAGTAAAATATGCTACACATTTTGCAAATGCTATGATGCAAGACCATTGCACAAAGATCGTGAATAGAGCTATTATTTAAGGAGAAGCCTTTTTAATTTCTCCTAATTTGCAATTATGAGAACGTAAACAAAGCCTACTTACGACCAAGGCGAATCAATTACCAGGTGGCAGCGTAGGCGATTTCATTAATTTTTGCGTGAACACTACTGTCAAACTCCATATATAAAAAATCTGTGTATATTTTTTATATAACAATCCTTTTTACTAGCAAAAAATAATGAATTCGCCTACGCTGCCACCTCGTAATTGATTCGCCTTGCTTATCACCTTATTTCACTTATAGATAAGCATGGTGAAATCATGTACCAGGTGGTACAGTTGCAAATTCATTTTCGCCGTTGCTAGTAAAGTCAAACTCCATATATAAAAAAATTAGCGTAAAATTTTTTTATATGAAGTTTCACATTACATGCAACGGTGAAAATGTATAAATTCGCCACTGCCATTACCTCGTACATAATTTCGCCTGTAGATAAATCGTTTTTGTCAGAAACATCAATGTTATCATCTATGTAGTACATATCCAACAGGTTTGACTAAAAAATAAATTACAGGAGAATTTTTTAAAATGCCTCTATTATTTCTCTAAAATTTTTTAAATGAAAATTTAGTTTTAGCCTACAAATGACCTTATGTGATTTAAAAATTACACAAATGTACATGTGCACAAAGGTACATGACGATTTACAGAGAAAACAAGGAATAATTAATATTAATTGATTATGGATATTCCTTGTATTCTTATTAACCAAATTGGTTAAATAGATTACGTTTACAATGTATACAACCCAAGGTAGATGGATGCGCAAGGATTTAGCGATCCAGAAAATGCAGCATTACATTCCGCTGGTGTATAATTTTTACTGTTTTCTTTGGAGGCCGTGAAACAACTCTGCATCAAAAGATCAATTTCGATAAATATAACAGTTACAAATAATTGTTACTAGTTACTTAACCCTCTAGTACCCAAGACCGCCTGTAGACGGGCTAAATTCGTTACCCACTTATTCGCTTTCCAAATACCGTTATTTTTTTTTTTTGCATTTTGTCTAATTCGGAGAAGTCCAAAAATTGCTTTTAATATATTATTATATATTTTTAACTCATATTTTTAATTATATGTAAATGTTTCTTTGACCTTTTTAAATAATTTTTCTTTTCTAATTTATTAAGCACTAGGTCAGTTTTATAAATAATAAAAAATTTTTTATTATTTATAAAACTGACCTAGTGCTTAATAAATTAGAAAAGAAAAACTCATATTTTTAACTTATGGTGGCATCTTGGGTAGCTAACACGATCGTTTAAATTTAGAAAGTTGTGAAATGCGGACGAAAAATTTGGGTACTAGAGGGTTAAGTAAAGTGATTTCTTGTTAACTGTTATTAGTACAAAACTCCTTTTCGAACAATCAGTAATAAGTTAAAACTTTTTTTTTGCAAATTTTATAGGCTGAAATTCGCCACGGTATTTGAATTGGTATGTATTTATTTGTAGTTCTTACTCTAATGTAATGAAAAACTCAAATAATTTGCTTTAGAGTGTAGGGTATAAACAATGTTTACATTATTAAAACAGAAAAGCGATGAAATTTTTAAAATCGAAGAGTTTTTATCGAGTAGTATTTCAACATTTTTTATTTAATCATTAATTTAGTTGCTTGAATGAACAAGGGAAGAAAACTTGCTTGATAACGGAGAGAAAATTTTTAGATTTTATATAGAAAAAATATAAAACATCTAACAATTAAACAAGTTATTATGTGAAACATAAATATCTCAAAAATTAAAAGAAGAAGCAAATTACAAAGAAATTATAATGGTTGTGACAAATGATAAAAAATTCACATGGAATAATGATGGTCCAAAGAATTATAAAAATGCATCAGCATCATCAACCAGTACCGTTACAACTAAGTCGACAGCGGCAACGAAAGCAATAAGTGATGAAAATGAGAATCAGATTAATCGTCTTGAGTCAATGACAGATGAAGAATTTATACAAAAAAATTTAAAAGAATTAATGGATAAAAAACATCAAGTAAGTTTAAGCAAAAATACCAAAACGGTAACACCTTAAAAATGATCAAAGTACAAAAATAATGCGCATTGGCAGTAATAAAGATTTTTGTTTATATGAATGAAATAAATTTAATTTTATGAGATGCTATTTCCATACACATTTTCATAGTCAACTACTGGAAAATAGAGATAAAGTGGGAATATTAAAATAAATAGTTTTAATAAATAATGTTCACCTTCTATCCGCGGCTTCGTCTGCGTGATCTATTATCTCGTGAAAAGAATTAAAGACTTATTTCGTCGTATTTTCAAAATTAGAATTACAGAGTCTTCTAACTCATACTTATAAAAAAATTTTATTTCGAACGCCTGAATCGCCTTTGACACGATTTTCTGAGGATTTTTTTGTAAATCGCGAAAACTGTATCTCTTCTAGATAAAACCGCATGCCCTTTTCTATACCGTGTGCAAAATTTCACAATGATCGGTTAAGAGTTCAGGGCGTGAAAGTGTTAAAAATAAGGAAAAAACAAACAGGACGGCGCCAAGTGCCACACAGCCAAAGCTACAGTGTTTCGTTTTATAGCATTAAAAAAAAAAGTTATTTGGCGGACCCTTTATTTTGTTATTTTTTGGGAAAAACTTTAAAATAACATTTTTGCTAGACACTTGAGTGCATGAAACTTGCCATTTTTTGTATTTGGCGTCAGTTCATTTTTTATTTTACTTTCTTAAAGTCTTAAGAAAGAAAGAAAAGTCTTAAAAAAGAAATTTCTAAAGAAAATAGAAAAATTAGACACCAGCAGAATGTAATGCCGCATTTTCTAGATCGCTACATCCCTTATCAACATTCTTCGCACTTATCCACCCTAGGTTGTGCACAATGTAAACATCGTCTATTTAACCAACTAACTTTGGAAATAAAAAATACGAGGAGTATTTGCATCAATATTAATTTGGTTAAACGAAGTCTAATTTTTCTTCTTCTCCTTGGAAAACGTCCGCATGCATTTGTAAATATTTTTTTTTTATTTTGCAGTTTTAAAAAGAACGTGTGAGCTATTTCGTATAAGAAGAAGAATATTATTATTATTTTTTTAAATCTCTCTCTTTTACCCAAACTTGTAGTACGGGAACACACCTAATATTTCATATCGTAGCTAAAACACAAAAAGGCGTAACTAACAAAAAAAAAAAAAAAAAACAAAATCGAGTTTTTTATTATGTATTATGAATACCGTTGAAGTACAGGTTTTGACAAAATTATTCACTTCTGCGATCAAAAATGACGCTTTTATTAATTTTTATTTATTTATGTTTTAATTAAAAAATGCAAAAGGACGTAATTACACTTTTTTAACAGAATATAACGATGTGAGTGTATGTAACAACTCTTAACATATAAAAAATTTCTTTAAACAAAAATAAATTTGCCGGTGTATTTAAATTGAATTTATAAAAAAAAAAGTTCGTTTAAAATGTTATATTTTTCTTTTTACATACGATATGTTAGTAGCAAAGGAGCATTTTGAGTTTAAGCGTTACGAACCTTTCTTTCGTTTCCTAAAGCGATTTAGATAATGCATAACAGTTCGAGAAAATGTATAACATTCTGTCAGTATTTCCTTTCTCTTGTAAATGAAATTTAAATCTTTCCCTTCTCTATCATTTGACATTTTATAGGATCTGCAATCATACAATGACAACGATAAGTTCTAGGTGCAACAACAACTAACAACCAGGGTATTGCAATTAAAAGGAGGTTGTAAATTAAAACGGCATTTTTACGAAAATAAGAGAAACCTTCTAAGTATCTATTATTTAGTCCACCACTGTAGATTTAATTACTAACTACACTCATAAATAAAATATTGCAAAAACAAAATTAATAGATTTTTATAAAGCATTAAATATAAAAGGCGTTCATCGTTAAGGCATGAAATTGAAACGAAATAAAAATTATCAAAAACTTTAGAATGAAAAATTATTAATGTAAACAAAACTGTGTAATAAGTAAAAAGTGTAAGGTGGCCAACAAAATAGATGCGAAATTATTGAAATCGCTTTAATCCATGTGTGTTGCAATGTTTTTTTTTTTTTTTGTTAGTTTATATGTATGTTTGCTTAAAGATTTATTATTCTAAAAAAAACTATAAAACTCATATTAGCTTTAAATGATGTGTGCTCTATGACCTAATTCCTTTTTTTACTTGTAAAAATTTTTTTTAGGAAGAACGCAAAGCTAATGGTCGCTTGGTTGCTGTTATATTGGCTTCTTTAGTAATATTTTTGGCTATTTATCATGCCTGGATACGAAACTCTCGATTGTTAACTGGCATTTTAGTACCGGCCGTTATAATGTTGTCATTTGCTGCGTGGGTAGTTGTCTTGGCTAAACGCGATAAAGCCAAGAGGCAAATATTTGTGAGTAAAATTTTAAGAGACAATATAAGTTCTAAAAAGTATAATATGATTTTTTTGTATATCAAGAGATTAACTTGTCAGAAAAATTTGTATAAAAATAACTTAAAAAAACTGAGTGCTTTTTATAAAAAAATTGAAGACAAGTTCATTGCTTGTATTTCAGCAAGGCGAATCAATTACCAGGTGGCAGCGTAGGCGAATTCTTTAATTTTCGCCTTGAACACTACTGTCAAACTCCATATATAAAAAATCTGTGTATATTTTTATATATGAAGTTTGACAGTAGTTTTTACCAGCAAAAAATAATGAATTCGCCTACGCTGCCATATGGTAACTTACTTGCCTTGGTATTTCAGTTTTCTTTATCGAAAACTCAAAGCGAATTCTTTAAAAGTTTAAAGCGACTATCAAGGCGAATCAATGCTAGATGATCGCGTTGGCGAATTCATTAATTTTCGCCGAAACCCTAAATGTCAAACTTCATGGATTAAAAATATATTATTTTTTATATGGTGTTTGACATTTAGCGTTTCGGCGAAAATTAACGACTTCACCATCGGGGCGACCTGATATTGATACACCCTAACGACTAGGTTATTGCTATTTTTTTTTTAAATTATTAGGTGCGTTTCTATACTTTTTGGGTAAAGTTCGGTAAAATATGAGTAAATAAAATATATTCTCAATTAAAGACATGCAAATATTTTATAAATTATTTAATTTGCATAAGAAACTTTGTGCTAATTTTTAAATTATCCCGATTGAATTAATTACCGATATTGATAATTGAGAGTCAAAGCATATCTCGATGGCCATTTCGTTACCGTGAAAGAAGAATGTTATACTCTCAAAACCTCTGTACGGAAACGCACCTAACGTCTAACCAAAAGCTGATGGTTATGGTTTACAAAATTTGAGCTTTAACTTTTGGTTACTTACTTTTAATAACGGGTACCTGTTTTCGTGCATATTATTTTAAAATATTTATTTCAACCGGTACCTTTTTCATTTTAAAATGTAGCTTTTTTGTAAATAAATTTAAATTTTCTAACTTGGAGGTTACACGATAAAGTTTTGCCTTTCAACTTTTAATATATTCACACTTTTTTACTAATACTTTTAAAATTTGAAAAAAAAATATTATTTTTCTTTCAAGTTGAGTGTTTAAAAAAACAGCTGATTAAAATTCTTTCTTTTCGCTTTTATTTCTACAAATATTTTGCCGTCATATGCTTTTGCAATCTTAACAATAAAATTGCTTTCAGTGCTGCACGCGCCTATGTCACAGCTGTCAATTTAAATTTTAACAAGCAGTATATGTGAAAGATGGTAAGATATATTTTAAAAGTTATTTAGGTATTATTTTATATCTTTTTTTCCTACAAGTAGAACTATATAAAGAATAAATTTTGAATAAACTTTTTTGAAAGGTACTTCCAAACAAAAGGATTTATAAAAAATTTTTTGTAAAAGGTTTATAATGTTTAAATCTTTTTAATGTGTGCTTTGCAAAACATATATTTTCCAAATAGTTTTTTATTTTTATGCCCTTTTCCATATATTAGCTTTTTACATTGCCCGTGAAAGTTTTTTTTTTTAAATATGTATTAAATATTTTTCACAATGACCTCATGTACGAACTTGAAATGGTATTTTGTTGAAATAATAAAAATTTTGTGTTTTTATTTTAAGGAAAAATATTTACAGGAAGTGGCCTTAAAAAATAAACAAGAATTGATGAAAGCAAAATCGAAATCAAAATCCAAAAATTCTAAACACAAAAAATCATCAAACAATGTTTTATTACACTATGAAAATGAAATCAATAACGAGCAAATACCCTTGACCCATTTTAGCGCCAACGAAAAGGAAACAAAAACTACAACATCAATACTTAAAAGCAAAGACCATCGTAAACATCGCAAACACAGAAACTCTTCAAACAGTGATGGCTACAGCACAACGTCATCATCATCCAGTTCTAAGCAATCATCACATTATGCTACGAAAGATTTACGCATTAAAAGACCAAGTATAAGACAAAAACTTTTTAGACAAACTGGCTTTTATCATATGCCAGCCTCGTCACCAAAAGCAACACACACGTTAGTGCAAGCCGTTATAAATACACCAGTTCCACAATGCATGCCACCAATGATTAATGAGAACGCCATCCAAAATCCAGCAAGTTTAACATTATTAGAAAAGAAAAGAAAACGCTTACAAAAAATAGATTCTTTACAGGTGCCAACAATGGTGCGTATGAGTTCTGCGCCTTAAAAAAATTATCATACGCCGTATTCATACATATGTACATGCAAAACAAAAACAAAAACAACAACAAAATATTAAAAAGAAAATGTGTCATTTGCTTGCACTCGTATAGGTAGAATCCTTTTTCTATGTGGAAACATAAACAGGAAATAATAAAAATAGAATAAACAACAGATGTTATTCATAAAATGACTTTTATTTTTACTTTTTGTGTACATGTACTCGCATATGTATTTATGTGTAAGATATATGATACATACGATCGTAAACACATTCTTTCATCCATAATAAAAAAGGCATTTAGTAATAACATTTAAAATCAAAAGGTACCGCTGCAATGATTCTATGTATAGAATTCGTTTCATATTCGTATGCTCGTGTGATTGTGAATTTACGAATGCGATCGTATTACCAAGCAAATACTTCTGTAAAAAACAATGACAGCATAAAGATTTATGCCAGATTGTTATTGTATATTAAATTACAATTAAAATTAATTTTAAAAAATCATCAGGATAAAATGAATTACTTTTAAATAATTATAAATAATTCAAATACTTTCAAAGATTTTTTTTAATTCTTTTTGATTATTTTCAAAGTGTTGCTATAAACACAATCATGTCCACCGACCATCGACAAGATGTCAAAAATAGAATACATGCGTGCTTATGAGAATGATTCTTTTAGACGCTACACGACTACCGACTACACACAAAAAAAGCACACAACATTTCTTGTTTTTTTGCTACATATGTATGTATGTTTCAAATTTGGAAAAAAGAATAGTTGTTGGTTATAAGTAGAAGCAAGAAAAAGCTACACAGCAAAGAAGCTGCTTTGATATACATATGAAAGAATGAAAGAATCAAAAGTACTTATATCTCGCTTTCACAAGTAAAATTAAATTTAAGTTTGTATAAAAATAAATTTAAGTTTGCATTTGTGCAAATATAAAATAACGTTCTTACGCTGTTATTGATCAACTCAGTCAGTGTAGTGACCAGTGATTTTTTTATCACAGTGATTTAATCACAGGTACTAAAATATCGCTCATCTCTAGTTCGCACTGTTGATGAGTACTCAGACAAGTGTTCGGCCAACAATGGTTGCACATGAACGAAACATGAACATTGAGTGCATACATTCGCCGAATTCATATGCAACATCATGTTTATACCAATTTGGTGACTAATGGAGACGTGGGGCTACCAATGTGTTGACTAAGAAATTGTAGTTAAAAAAATATTTCAAACAACAAACAAATAATTAAATGGTATTTCTTTAATGATCTTTCTTCATAAATATAAGATGCTTTTAATAAAAAAAAGGCTAAAATTAATATTAAGAAAAAATAATAACGATATCGCAAAAATGCAAGAGGAAATAGTGTATCAAAAAACTGGTTACAAATTTTTAACAAAAATGTATATCTAACGGTACATATGTATAAGTATTTATGCAAGCTACATACAGTTTTTCTTAAATTAAAAAAATATATATTTTTGTGAATACAGCCAAAAAGGAAATAATACAAAAAAAAAACCGAAAAAAATTTACCAAAATCAGTTTCATATAATAAAACCAAAAACTAAAAATATTAGAAACGAAAACACCCAAAAAAAAAATCCAAAATATTCTCCTTAAAAAACAACTGAAAAGTTGCAATAAGTTGATTTACGTTTGTAAAATGTAAAATTGTGATTTTAGGATAAACCAAAAAGATTTATAATTATAGTTTTAATGAAATTTGTCTTTTTTTATGAAATTGTGGAATTTTGTTTTGTTTGGTCTAATGTGTAATTTAGATATTTTTATTCATTTTGCTAAAACTTAAATGAACACCTGAACTAATTAACCTGCCGTTAGTTAAAAGAAAATTACAGTTTCAATATGAATATGTGTATTTAATGCAGATGTACTAAAAATATGAATTTAGGTAAATTCATTTATTATTATTACGAACAAAAAATATTTTTCACCTTTGTTTACGTTTTGAACAAACTATTTATAATTTAGCAAATTAATATTTATAAAATTTCTCTTTTTCATGTCTGCCACCAAACTTCTTCTTGACTAGATTTAAGTCAGAAATATTTAAAGTTCTAATGTAAATACAAATAATTTTTTTTTTTGTTATTTTTTTCATAAATAATTTTGCCACATTCATTTTGTTACAAAAAGTTTTTGAAATAAAACATGTGCCTAAAAATCGTGTTGGCGTATTTTTTTAGTAAACAATTTTTAGTTTTATTATGTTTTCTGGAGCAAAATGTTATATATATTTACATCTAGCGTTGAAGCAATTTTTACACCATATAAAGGAACTTAGTTTAATTACATTTTTAAATATATTTTGAAAATTTTTATTTATTTTATTAATTTATTTACTTAAAGGGATGCTAAAGCAGACCACTTCTGAGACTTGCCTTTTGGATTTAGTGATGTCTAGTGCCGAGAGTTGTTTTCGATCTGCTGTGTCTAGAGAATCGAATCATTGGAAAAGAAAAAAATCTAACATAAAGTCAATGGTTATATTGAAATAAAGTTTTAATCATCAGTTGTAGTCTTTACATTTTAATAAATTATTAATTGGATATCTACTAGCCATTCTGTGTTCATTTTCTTATTCTGTTACAATATATCTAATTGGAAGATAACCTGCAATACTATTTTTGATTTTTTTTTTTTTGGATTTTTATTTGGACAGCTGTTTCGGCAGAAGACACAAATTTGCTCATAATTTATTACGTTATTATTTGCTCTCAAAATTTTTTATGGTGAGTTGCAAGGCGTATCAATTACCAAGACTTAGAAATGGGGAATTCTGCTTTTAATTGGCGGTTAAATTATGAATAAGAGACCGAATTGCTTTAATCATTTCAACTTTCAAATGCTTATGTTTTTTAACTTTCTAAAAATCATATATTACTTTTTACGTAAGTTTAAAAAATTATCACATTTTAATGTTTGATACATTTATTGAGCACCAAACTTTTTTAGATAAAGCCTGACCAGTCATTCGTCGGTTTAAGATTTAAATATTCTCGATTCCATGTTTGCATCTTTTTGCCAAGGTTGAAAAATTTGTAATAAGAAATAATATTAATAAATCTCCAAAAAATCGCTAAAGGTGCTAAAAATCAAAAACACGTTACAAATATTTTATTCGGTTTTGAAATCGCTCAACGCAAAAAAATCGCCAAACTGCCATCACTTTGTGTGTTGTGAACTGTCATTTGCAAATGTACATCTGTGAAAATTTAAGAATTGCAAAAAGTGAATTATTTTCTAGAAACAAGACCAATGAAATATTAAACAAACAAAATGAATACCATAAAATTGTTAACAAATTCCCTGAAAATTAATAACACTGGTCTTATCAGATGTAACAACCAGTTAAAGCAGAAGCGATTATGGTGTTTGAATCGTGGAGTCAATTATTCCTCAGCTATGTTTATACGTAACACCGGCCGCTCAGTTCATTCGACCACAATTGACACCAACAAGTATTGTTTTAAACGACATAGCTTGCTACCGCCACAGATCCAAACAAATTTCTCAGCAAATGTTTTTAATTCATGCTGTTTATTTGGAACGAACCAATCACCAGACAGAGCAAACAAATCTGATACCAAAGCTGCAGCTGTCGCAGAGGCTGACATATTTAGTGAAGCCTCAAAACTAGGTTTGTTTGCTAAATTTAAGCTTATGTATAAGAAATACTGGTATGTCTTGATACCAGTGCATGTAGTGACATCTGCGGGATGGATGTGTGGTTTTTATTATTTATCGAAAAGGTAAGTGAAATTGTCTATTGACATTTAAACAGTTTTTTTTTTATAATTATTTTATTAGCGGTGTAGATATTCCATCTCTTTTACAATATTTCCATTTAAGTGAAGCAATAATTGAAAAAGTAAGAACTTCAAATTTGGGTCACTGGGCTGTAGCATATTTATGCTTCAAAGTAGCCACACCTGTTCGCTATGCAGTCACCTTGGGTACGTACTTAAACTAAATCAGTGTAACATAATTTATATTCAATATAATATTATAGGCGGCTCCACCATATCAATAAAGTACTTTGTTCAAAAGGGTCAAATTAAGCCGATACCCTCTAAAGAGGAATTTGTTCGTATGTATGCACAGCAAAAAGCACACAGGGCATCTATTAAGGCCAACGCTGAAAAAGAACATCAACAGCAAGATTCACAAAATAAATGATTTTATGATAAACACTGCAAGTTTAAATTTAATCCAACCCAAAACTATGCTACAAACAATTTGCAGTGAGAACCAAGACAGTTTATCCTACAAGGACTTACTAAAATGTAAATTTCGGAAGTTCACACTGCTTTTACCCCAAACGCATGATATAAATTTCTTACAGCATAAATATATATGATTGTTTTAGCGGATAACTTTTATATAATTGGCTTCCGATATGCAGTAGTAGTCATTGAACAATAATATATTTTCTTTAAAAAGAAATTTATATTTTTTTAGTAACTTGTGTATGTAATATTGTTAAGCCTTCTTGTTTTATTTTGAACAAAAAGAAAAATTAATATTTTGTAAAGCTTTAAATTAATCAAGCAGAGGGCAATAATATTTACAAAATTATTAAATGTTTCTTTTTCGACTTTGTAACATAGTGTCTATGCCTTGCATATTTCTGGACAAACGTCATACTCCATGTATTTTTTTTTATATATATGAAGTTTGATATCTGCTTAGGAATTTGCCAGGTGGACACTTATTTAAAAAAAAACACATATTAATGAAATTATTAAAAATTATGTTAATTAAGAAAAAGATCTTTAACTTTAGATATGATGAGTAATGGAATAGAAAAACGGCAAGAAATTGTGCCTGGGAATTTACAAAAAAAATCATACAAATTATTGCAAATCAATTTACTGTTCTAAATAAAAACAAAACCTGGAATATAAAATTTCAAAAACATAAAACATCTGCAGATCGAATGTTAACACGATAAAAATAAAACAAAAATAAACAGGCATGTTCTGAAAATCACAAGATTTCAAATCACTTGTGATTTTAAAATCACAATAGTGATTTGATGGTGTTCTGAAAACCACAAAAGTTTTAACTTTTTTTTATAAAAATATGCTTTCTGCTCAAGCTAGTTAGGCCTACAAAGTTCAGGTAATTAAAAACAATTTTTAATTACAAATTTTACCCGACGTTTCGTCGATTGTTTGTCGACTTTATCAAGGGTTGTTGTCTATAATTTATTAAATTAAAATTATGAAATATAAAAACATTTGAATATTATAACATAAATACATAATTAAATCATTATTTTTTAACTTACAATTTTAAAAAAACGTTATTAATTTAAATTTACATTTTTCATTAAAACAAAAAACAGAAACATAAAAACAATTTACAACAAACTTCAAAAAACAAGAAACACATAAGTTTTTGTCGAAGATCAGCTAATAGCGACTCTATAGCTTGCATTGATGTTATCTGTGTCCTCTTTCAAATTCATTGTGTTGTCTATTTTCTTTTGAATGTGTAAGCTTTCTTTAATGTATCTCTTTCTCTCCACTTTCTCTTTATCCAATATTTTAACTTTGTCAAAGTCAGCTGTGTGACCTGTTTTTTGTATATGTTGAGCCAATGCAGTTGTCTCCTTTCTTTTAGTAATGTCAGCTTGATGCTCAGCTATTCTTGTTGACAAAGTTCTCTTTGTTGTTCCTATATATATTAAATTGCATTTTGTTGTCCCATTACCCTTACATGGTATTTCGTAAACAATGTTATTTTGTTGTTGCTTATTAATTGGCGCCTTAATTTTCGTGAATATTGTATTTATTGTGTTGTTGGGTTTATAGGCAAAACAAATGTTGTTGTTATTTTTAATTATGTTACGTATATTTCTGTTGTCTGTTAAGCCAGGAATGTATTTTACACTGTAAAAAGTACAACTTGTCTTATCATTGTCTATTGTTTTATTTGATGTTTTGTTTTTAATTCGGTGTTTTACTGTATTTATTAACTTTCTTATGAGGTGATTGGGAAAACTATTGTTATTTAATATGTTATAAATTTTCTGTATGTTATTATTATGGAACTGTTTGTCGCTGATTCTTAAGACTCTTTCTATAAAGCTCTTTGCTGTGTTAATAATCTGGTTCTTTGGTTGTGTTGTATAGTAATTCATTAATCTACCGGATGCTGTTTCTTTTGAATACCAATCAAAAATAATTTTATCTGATGATCTGATCAATTTTGCATCCAAATATGTGATTTTTTTCTGCTCTTCGATCTCCATAGTGAATTTTAATTTGGGGTGGTGATTGTTAAATGTTTTAAAGATTTCATCTTGATCGTCAATATTTATAATAGCTAGGATGTCATCTACATATTTGGCTATGTATTTTATTTCTATATTTTTATTTTTTAGTTCCATTAAGGCGTCGTCAAGTAAACTATCTAAAACTATGTCAGCTATAGTTGGTGAAAGTGGATTTCCCATTGGCATTCCGTAAATCTGGTTATACAATTT
This sequence comes from Gymnosoma rotundatum, assembly GCA_916610165.2. NCBI lineage: Eukaryota > Metazoa > Arthropoda > Insecta > Diptera > Tachinidae > Gymnosoma > Gymnosoma rotundatum. The sequence continues at coordinate 127,702,401 of OU744340.1, read as the reverse complement.
TTCTTTATAAACAAAATAGTTGTTATCACTTAGACAAAACTTTAGAATTTCCAAAAATTTGGGTTTACTTATCGTCGTGACTGTTTTTATTATGTCCCATTTTTTTATAATATTTTTGATGGCACTGTGAACTGGGATGTTGGTAAATAAGGAAATAACGTTTTAACTTTTTGTTGTGATTTCACCTCTTCGAAAGCACAAGAAAACAGCTGGTATTTTGTTTTAGTTTGACGAAATTTTTTATGTATTGATAATTATTAGTGTTTTTCTTAAAAAATAAAGTGAAAATAAATTAAAAGTATTGTTTTTATAAAAAAACTGATAACAAAAAAGTAAATGCAAAATCACAAAGCAAATAACAATATTTCTTGCAATAGAAAGTGTCTTTAATTTTTTCATAATTTTATAAATTCTTTGGGGCCAATTGCTAATTTTGCTATAAAAATCAATAAAAAACATTTTAAGGTATTCATATTATTAATTTACTGCGAGGTTCAAAATAAAGTGGTTGAAAAAATAACCAAGTGATACTAAATCGGCAGGCATTTAGCTGACTGGTTTAAAATCACAAAAATTTTAAAAGTTTTGTATGCAGAACAGCTTTCTTGTGATTTTAAATCACTTTCACAAAGAGTGATTTTCAGAACATGCCTGAAAATTACGTAATTAAAAAAATACTCGCTGTCGTCCGTTTCTAGCCGTTTTTGTTTTCAATTGAAAATATAAATCTGTGGTTTCTATAAAGATTTTTGGCAGTTCCCAATTAAAAAAATTTCTATATGGTGACGGGGGTAAAAAAGAATATTTTATTTATTTATGTACATGTAATATAAAAAACCATGGAACGCATATGAAATTTATTTAAACTTTGAAATTTGAACAATCGCATTTCAAACCGCTGTAACTAAATTAACTATGCATTGGTGTATCTCCTCTATCACCCAATTGATTCAAGGGTTTTGTTATTAAAATATCGAGGCCCAAATGTTGTAGACGACCCTCTTTTTTAAGGCGATAGTCTAACATAAGATTTTTAAAAATTTGAAAATTAGTAAAGGAATACAACAATTCAAAAATTTCCGATTCGATTAAGCCCAGAGATTTTTGTGAAGATTCGTGCGTACTGTAATAAAAAAAGTAAGCATAAGCTAATCACAAATGTGTAAAGATCTCTTACCTTAGTTCGTCTGCAAATTTCTGCATGTCAAAACTGACCATGCGTTTCTTTAATTCTTCCATAAAGAATGTTTCAAATGTTGCGGTATACTTTTCAAATATATCCGTATATTCCAATTTATTTTCTTCGTTATCCTCAAATTTTGACCAATATTTCTCCAAAAATTGTAAATGCTTATTCTGGAATTCTTCGCTCATTATTATATCTTCTATGTGACCAATTATTTCATCAAAATATTCGTTCGTCGATGTTTGACAAACAATATCGATATTATTGTCTTCGCTGTCGCTGTGATCCATTGTAAAAATATATATTTACGTGTTTCTTGATTTTTCTTAAAATTTTTAAAACTTGTCTTATCTGACTATAAAATATTTTGTTTTTTTTTTAATGTCATTAACTTGATAGAGGTTTCCAAGGCAACGACAAAGAAACAGGTGCGCAGGTATTAAAAAAATGTACCCCATAATGAACAGTAAAATAAAAAAATTATTAAATCAAATCAGAGCCTAGAATCTCTGTATTTTAATATTGAAGTGAAATTAAAGTATTGATATATAAGAAATAACTCACCATTTAGCATATATTTCCGAAAATATTATAAGTTTTTATTTTTGTATAAAAGATTGTTTTCACAACTCGAACAGCTGTTTGTGTGTAAAACGAAATTTTAGGCAAAAAATGTTAAGTGAAAAATTTTTGGATGTTGTATGTTGAATATACCTTTTACCTTACATCTTGTTGAGAAAAATGTCACTTTGAAATGTAATTACCGATTTTGCATAAAAATTACTTTTTATCAACCTAAAATTTCTAACTAGATGAAAAATACTTACTTATATGTATATTGAATTCCACAAAATCAAAGTGAACACAACAATAAAAAATTACACATTTCAAGCAAGATAAGGGGAATTTTATTTTGGGTGGAATGAGAAAAAATTTTATGTGGAAAATAGTTCGCGATAGGGGTGAATGAAAATATTGAATGCTTGAACGTTTTTCAAAATATCGGTAAACTAAAACCGCAAATTAACGATAACTGAATGTCATGACCATAGATATTCAAATCTCCTAGTATTGCCGCAGTAATAATTTTCTTACTTTAGTTCTCAATCATAATTATTACATGCAAAAAATTTGTTGCAAAATTATATCATTTACATTCAGGCGTATTCCCGCCGGCGTTATCGTTTTAAAAGCCGTTTTATGTCGTCGCCGTTTTTATGTCGCTTCGTTACTAAAATGGTATTCCTGAAATAGGACGAAGACGAGATAAAAAGTTATCGAAAACTACAATAAAACCAAAAAAATTTGGTAGCACTTTAAAAATAAGACTTTATTTTGTGTTGTTATTTATTAAAGCTTACAATTTTTTTTTTAATTTAAAAGCAAAATGTGTAGTACCGAATTTTATTTTTCAAGTTCAAGTGAAGATAATGAAGTGGTCAACATAACTATGCATCAGAAAATTTTACGGCAGGACGTTAAAATTTTTTTCTATTCTAAATTCAGTGTAAGATTTTTTTTCATAAAGTACATATTTTTAATTGTTTGATCCTATGTATGTGTATTTTTGTGAAAGATTTGTGAACACATTTATGGCCAGTTTTTGACTTCATATTTAAATACGCATTTAGTTAATTTGCATTTAAATTTAAGTAGTATTTAAATACAGTTTCAGTTTTTCAGTCATTTATGATTGTTCTCATTTAACTATGAGAAAAATATGGCAGCATTACGAAATATCAACATAAAACTCCATTGTTTATAAAAAACAGCTGCTAACAAACACAATGAATTGCAAATTTTGTGAAAAATATTTTAAATATATTAAAAAATGTCAGCGATACGCATGTATTCACCACCTAAACTTATTTTATGTATTAATTTAACTTTTTAATTAATATTTTCATTAAGATATATGTGCAAAACATAAAATATTGTTCTATCAATGGCTAAAATGTTTGTTTACTTTTGTTTAGTTTTGCGAACCAACAACAAAAAATGCAATAACCATATGGTAAAGCTTTTTTATTTAAATAGACTTTAAATGCGCAAGAATGGTCATTTAAGTTTCATTTAAGTGTGCATTGAAAAACTGAATTTTGTACTTAAATAGAACTTAAATATAAATGAAATTTAAATACCAAGTCAAAAACTGGCCCTTAGACTTCTTCTAAAGATGACAGTGAAATCTACTTATTAATCCCTCCTCCTCTTGCTCTGGCCACAGATTTGTTGGTCACCAGCTTCCTTTTCACTTTAAATTTCAAATCTTTCCCCACCTTTAAATTAAGTTATATATTTTAAAGTTTTTAGTTAGTTTTACTTACTTTGAGCCAACTATCTCCGTTACGAACTGGAGGTCCAAATTGATTTATTTTTTCAAATAACCTTCAAAATTTAATGGTTTTATGCCTTTGAATATGCAGGATTTTTTCCATTTCTGAAACTAAAATTTGAAACTGCCGCAACGTTGTTATTTTCATTTTCTATTTTTAAACCTCTCGTTTGAATGTCGCTACTAAATATGAAGGCGACAAAATACTAGCGTTTCTTTGTCGTTTTTAAATAAAGAATACCGACACGTGTCGATTTTTGTCGACAACGACAACGGTGATTCCAAGTTGTCGTTTTTATTTCGTTTTGAAATAAGAACGCCAACGGGAATATGCCCGATTATTTTTATTAAATTTGTAACGAAAAAAAAAAATAAATTGCATTAAATATTTATTCACAGTTTTGTTTTTTGATCCTAGGAAAAAACGAAAACTACTGCAAAGCTAAAAGATTCTGAACCCCTAATTTCAGTTGTTTTAAACTTCTTTGCTGTAGAAAAATAAAGCAACAGAATATTTTTTTATTTTCTTTTAATTTCCAAATACTTACATTTTCTTTATGTTACAAATTTTTTTTAAATTAATTTGAAAACAAAAGTAAAAAGCAGCTGTTTGACTTATTCTTGTAAGTAAAAGTTTTACATTGTTGCGCTTTTTTTCACTCTCTTATTGCTATTTTTTCGAGTACGTGAACAAGTTCTAGTAACAACTTTTCGTTACTCAGCTGAGCTATTGTCGCAAGAAAAAACTATTTGTCCATTTTTAAAATATAGTACAATTTTATTGCAAACGTTTAAGTTATATATCACATATCAATTATTAAATGCATAAATTTGTAAGCCACAGCCATACAACAAACAAATGTTGTCATTAACTAAAGCTACTCCCTTAACATCGGACACGCAAGAGTAAAAACTATCGAGAATTTGGCCAGTTTTTAAATCCAATTTATTAAGAACTTGATCTACACCGCTGGTGAAGCCATAAAGACCGTCCGAACTTAAGGCACAAGCACTCACCTGGGAAGTATGTAAATGAGGCTTGTGGAATTTCCTTAAAACATAAAAGTCTATTTCTTTTACTGATAATTCTGTAAATGAAACAGCCTGATCATCACCGCCACTTAAAATTTGAAGAGATGTATTCGAAATATTATATAAAATAGATAAACCGTTAATGCCACTGGAATGGTGTTGTAATTGGTACAAGCATTTCGACAGAGAGCTATCAAAGAATTTTAAATAACCGTCGGTGGCGGCCACTGCAATCAAATCTGTTTCGGTTATATATCTTATTTGTAATACGCATTTATTATAGAAATGTTGTGATTGCAAAAATATTTCGAGCTTTTCCAAATTAAATTTTAAACATTTAATAAAGCCATCGGAACAGCCGATGTAGATATCATACTCTTCTTTATTTAAAACTTTGACATCCAAAGACATTAAACGTGTTTCAGGATCAAAGTTGTATGATTTGCTTGTAAATTTATGATCTCCCTGTTTTAAGGTATAATTAATTAATTCGTTTATATGAAAATTACTAGAATTTACTTTAGTGACACATAACTGAGCTCGACCGCCACCGGAAAACACTAAAAATTCATTTTCATTTATATACAACATTTTTAGGCATCTAATGTTTGATATGTGATTGTGTAAATCTTTTAATGTTTTAAAACCCTTTTGTGTATTAAAAGTGTGAATTTTTAAAAGATTATCATCACCCGCAGAAACTGCTATGTAAGAGGAGGAAGAAATAAGTGGCAAGATTTGCATTGCATTACAGGGTGCTACATGCCAACCTTTAGCCAAAGGTAATGTAGTCAACTCTATGTTAAATAGAGGCATTTTATAAAAGCGCACCCTTTTATTTTTTATAAACACAATGGAAATTGTTCCAGTTTTATCATTTATTGCATAATGCCAGCATCGGTGACCACCACCGCAGGGTATATTCAGCAAAAAATCATAATCTTTGCACCAAGCCACAAAATGATTGTCATTAAATCCTAAAAACAACTCCAAGTCCTTTTGGTATTTTTCCACACATTCCACCCAAGCCACGGGAACTATCTGACGCAAACAGTTTTGAATTGTATTTTTTATAAAGTCAACCGAAAAAACATTGATGGCTCCATCATGACCAGTTGACTGTATTAAAGCAGAACTAAATTTTTCTTCAGTACAGTTAAGGTAAGTGGCACCTAAATTACCATGAGGATGTTTAATTACATGTTTGAATTCATAGTTTTGGGTCTCTTGGTGTAGCTGATACAGCAATAAGTTACCCTGTCTATTGCTGACCACTAAATGTTGCTGCTGATTGATTAATAAAGCTGTTGTCAACCATGGTTCCTTACATTTTGGCAACTCCAAGTAACGCTTATTATTAACTGAATTCATAAATATTAGGCAACTTCCCTTGTCGTCACATATTAAATATTGCTGTTTGGTGAAAAATACAAAAGTTCTTATCACGCCTTCAAGCACATCTTCGTCAATTAATATGGTAAAGTTTTCAAATGTTTCATCAAACCTCAATACCATTAAACGTTTAAAGCCACAAATTGCTATAATATTTTGATAAACCTCCATTACAGTGCATTTAAAAACCACTTTTATAGGCAATTTTTCCCAGCTAAGCCATTCCTCTCCCTTAAATATTAAAGTCATTAAATTATTTTCATTAGTCACTCCTATCAAACGCTTTTCATTCAGAAATTTTACTTTTGATATATATTCCGTAGAGCGTTCACCAGTTAGTGCTGGCAGTAGAATGGAGTTTTTGGGGCCTTGAGCTTCTGTTAGAACTTGATTTAATCCATAGGCAACCAAATTTCCTGTTGAGCCAACAGTATAAATGGTTTTAGTGTCATAATCATACACAAAATTCCAAATTATCGCTCCATATTGTTGACGTCTTTTAAAAAGAAGTAGACCATTTTTATCCCAAAGACAAAAGTATGAATCTTCACCGCCGCTGAGAGCATAAACATTAGGACCTGCAAAAATCAACGGTACATCATATATTTTTTTATTTGATAAATTCTTGTTTCCCCAAGACTTTTGTACAAAACTACAGCGAATATATTTTTTTATATTAATTGCTTTAATAATTATTGCTCACCATAATTTATAATACGTCCCTTAAATACTCTAGCCACGTGACCATAACCACTTGCTAAAGCTTGAAGAGTCGAACCATTCCAATTCGATTTAGTTGTAAATTCAACTTCCCACCATTTGACTGCACGATCATCACTAGTTGTTACAAGACATTTTGATTCGTTATCATAGTCAATTGAAAATATGACACCGTTATGAGCTGATATGCGATGTAGTAAAGGAGACACCTTAAGCTTCAATGGCTCTCCTTCATTTTCTTTATTATTCGAAGGCTGCCAAATGAGTAGTTCGCCAAAGGCGTTGCCAGCAAACACCACTACGTCATTCCATTTATTTCCAAACAACTGGGCACAATATAATGTCGACTTGTCAATGCAAGAAACACGTTCTTTGAGATAACACTCTTGGCCAGCAACATTATAAGAAAATCGTAATAAAATACTATGAGCTGTAAGAAGCAAAAATTCTCTTGATTCGTCTAAAAACAAGCCACAACTTATCCAATCACTTAATTTAGCTCTATAGAATTCATAAAAAGTAAAGTTTTCACGGCATTCTAACAATATAAATTCTTTTTCACCATAAACTATAAAAACATTATCACACGAGTTTGGTGCCTTCCTTATACCATGGATTTTGTTTTCGAGCTTTACGGGCAAAACTTTTGAATCAAACACGTTTTCCTTCGTAGAATTTCTTTTATACAAATGCAGCTCATTGCCTTTTCCTTTTAAAGTTGAAGAAATAAAATTAAATTTTTGAATTTGAAAACAAAAACTGCTTACCGATTAAAATTGTGCTTTTATTAATTATTTCAATGGCAATGGAATCAGCCACTGTTTCTATCACTTTTCCCATGTTTTCAACATATGTTTATAAATATATATTAACATGTTTATTTATATTGTTCTTTAATGCGTGATACCCTTTTAATCACCGCTGTGTATCATTTATATTAACAGCACCATAGTGATGACAATGTTGTTATTGTCTAAGCGATAAATAATTGTGTTTTTACACCCTCATCGTTAGTAATTTCTACATTATCCATTTCCGACCCCATAAAGTATACATATATGTTTATAACATGTTTACACGGCAAAATAAAGCACTTGCTTCGCTCTCTGTATCACGATTGCGATGCATACCGTTTCCACGCATTGTTCCATTATTTCAATAATTTAAAATTTTATAAAATTAAATTTTAAAACCAAAAAATGAAATACATACTAGGTATTGCTGCATATGCAGGAGAAAAAAACCAATTATTACAACTTTATTTAAAGTACCAAATTTAAGGCCTTGGTGACCATTTAGTTGTCATGTCAGTCATATGTAACATTGTCCTGACAATTTTATGATATTGCCTACATTTTGTGATACCCTTTATACTTAAATAAAAAAAACTTTAATTATGTTCGAACAAATGATAATGAAAAATACAGTGCATAAAATGACGTTTTGTAGACTGATAACAAGTGTGTGATTATTTAAATTAAAATAGCTGACATTAAAGCCAAAGTACTTCTTATACACCAGTTACAACTGCCTGCTTAAAGTGAATTTATTATAGTTCGCCTTGTGCCAGCCCATTGTTAACGGGTGTAAAGTGTGCAAATTTGCTTAGCAAGCCATTGGTTGAGTTTCCTCACTCCACGTCTCCACTAGTCGCCAAATTGAACAAGACATGCACATAACGGCGGCAGAACAACGGTATTAATTTGTTCTTGCTCTTGTATGTAACGAAAACGTGTCGATGTTCATGTTCTGTTTGAGCATAGTTTTCTCTTTCTCATCAGGTTTGTTTCAATTTTTTTTAACAAGAAAGAGAGTGTTCGCATTGCTGATCAATAGATGGCGTTAATACGAAATAGAGAAATCATACGAAAAGTCATATTCGATGGCGAACATCATTGCTCAGACAAATGTTTGGCCAACGATGGTTGCACATGAACGAAACATGAACATTGGGTGTCTACATTAGCGACATGATGTTCATACCAAGTTGATGGCTCGTAGAGACGTAGGGTTTGAGTTTTGGTTGAAATACATATTAAAAATATTGCAATTAATTTAAATTCATTCGAAAAAAGTATTGGACTTTACTTTTCAGCTGTTAAAAAGCATTAAAAATTTTTTTTATTATTTTTTGAGACACAAAAAATATTTCAGCATTTTTCTCATAAATTAAATCTTTCGTTTTTGAATTTTATTTTTTAAATAGGATCGTCATAACGGTTAAATTTTAATTTGAATAATTACTTTTTAATGATTATTTTACAGTTTTTATTTTCTGTTTGGAAAATAATTGTTATTTTTCAAGTTTTATTTTTGGCTTAAAAAGTAACAGTTATTTTCGAATTTTATTTTTTTCCTTAACAATAAAAGTTATTATTCAAATTTTATTTTTTACTTGGAAATCAATAACAATATTTTTAAATTGAACAACAGGAATATTAAATTAAATTAAATAATTTTTAAAAAATATCTTGCTGTTTTTTTATTCCGATTAATTTATTAAATCACCGATATTGATTATTGATGGTGAAAGCCCGTCCCGATGGCCATTTCGCTACCGCTAACTTAGCTCTTCAGGAAACTTCTCTAGAATATTTTAAATAAGCTAAAGAATTCTGTCCGAGCAATAAAGCTAACACTAAAATCAACGTTCAAGCAAAAAAAAAAAAAAAAACAATAATCAACAACGATTTTGTCTTTATCCACTGCATACGGCTGACTTTTTTTCGGCTCTTTTTTACAGTTAAAAGATGACGATAAATAAAATATCACAAAACACTAAGATAATTTATTTTTGTTCTCTGCATCGGCACTTGGCAAATTATTGAATTAAACCACGGGAATATTAAATTAAATGCAATTAAATTCCCTCCGGTCTGTGTAAACATTAGCTGACAGGAAAAGCTCATTCTTGTTGCAAATTTCAAAATACAGAAGTTTGTTTCTGAAATATTTTATGCCAAAATGTTTTATATCATGCTTATTTATAGTACTCGTGAATGTATGTACATATATGTATGTGTATATGCCCTGCCAGCATTTCGCAGAGCATTTTTCGATAGAAGTAAGTTCTTCGTTATGTCTTGAAATTAAAAACTTAATTTTACAAAAACCAAATACATTGTTGTCGAATTAAGATCTTCTTGCAAACACTATTTTGTATCTACCAAAAGTTAGTTGAATAAAAAGACCCGTTATATCAATATGAAAACACTTCCCCTTAAATTTGTTATTTTAAGAGTAACTTTTTTTCAAATATCAGATGATAATAAGTTGATTTCTTAAAAATTTACAAAAACAAATTGCATGAATGAACTCTTACAGGTCACAACTTCGACTCTACCATGAGTGAATTAATGTTACAGATAAACAAATACATTAATGTCATTTAGTTCGACTTTTGCAATGTTCGGTTAAATGAGTGTGATTTATAAAAAATGTTAAGAAAAAAAAATATCGTTACTTGTAGAAGTTATATACATATTTGAGACTTTAAGAAGACACATTTTTTACACTTCTAACAGACATATATTCGACACTACCAGAATACTAAATTTTAATCCTTCTTAGAGACGCTATATGATTTTCCAATAGTTGTATCACTGTAGTGGTACGTTTCTTACCGACTGAGGATATTATTTTGGACACATTTCAACATCATGAAGTAACGTTGTAGTGACTTTTTCGATAGAAAATGCTTGCAGGGTGTGTATATAACCAAATGTGCATGTACTTAAATATTTTTCTTTTGTCTTTGAAGTTCAGTTAATGATCTAAAAGGAAGACCTTCAGTATGCCATTTCTAAGGTTACTTGGATGTGGTACAGAGTAAATAAAAACTCACACGTATGAATTGGCATATTTATGTCCATATGTATGGGTAAAGGAAACATACATGCAGTTGGAGCTTTAACACATTTAAAATTATTGGAAATTGTTTTTATTAAAAATAAATTAAGTGATATATACATATACATGTATGTATGTAGGTATACAATAATATTCCAAAAACATCTTGAATTTATAAATAAATAAATTGTTTTGGCAAAATATCAAAAAGGAAAATACGTAAATTTTGTTTGTATATTTTAGAGGAAAATGGTCACATGAATAGATACAACGCTGCTTTCTGTTAGCAGACTTATATTCAAATATTTATGGATGTGTGTAGTTTTGTGACGATACTGGTGTGACATCTCTTAGTCCACATTGAGAACATGCCAATTTTTTTCAATCCTCTTTAAAAGTTTCAGCAAAACGCGCCCCTACACTATGAAATTTTTCATGGCATCGGAATTTGTACATTTCGCTTTTAATTTTGTATTCGTTATTGTAGTTCTTAGTGTTAATTCAAATAATACACAAACAACAAACAAACTGCATACGTTACGCGAGAGTACACAAAGCAACTATAAAAGCGTCCCCCCAAAATTCCAGCCATGCAATTTTGCTTACCCCGCTTACTTTACTGCAGCTCTTGCCAACAAACTAAATTTCATGAATCTAGTTGCATGGAAAATGCCCTGGTGTAAAACGGCTCTTATTCCGCATGTGAATTTATTTTCGCCTTTTTTTAGAGATGAAATTTATCAAATCAAGGTTTGTTTTTGTGCAACAATTAATAACAAATGCAGTTAGAATGAGATTTTGTAAATAAAAATATAAACAATTCAAAAAAGAGCTTTGATTAATTGTTAAATTATGTATGTATGTATGAAGTATGTGTTGAAAAAGCTTTTGTACATTATTTTAGTTTCATTTGCTAAGAAGGTTAAACCAGTTTTAAACTAATGCACTTGTAATGAGGTGAAAAATTTACTATTAGTAAAATGTACAATATACATGTATACATATGTGTTATGTATGTAGCAGCCAATAATTCAGCTATAACACACATTAAGTGTGTTTTCAATGCTTAACGGGTAAGAAAATTGTTCCCCTGGGTGTTAAAGCATTAATTTATCTTACAAAATGTAAAATTATTAATTCGGGAAGTTATTATGGCCACAATGTCGAAACAAAGCATCCTCTGTGACTTGTGGCACCACCCAATTACTGCAAAAAAATAAAAAAATACAATCATGGCGAAATTATGTACCAGGTGGTGGCAGTGATGGATTTATATATTTTCGCCGTTGCTAGAAATGTCAAACTGCATATATAAAAAACCAGCATCAAATTTTTTTATATGATTTTCCTGCAACGGCGAAAATATGTATATAAATTCGCCATTGCCACAACCTACCAGGTGAATAATTCATTTGTAAAAATTATTAAATTAATTGGGTTTGTTAACCAACCAATGGGTCTTCACCGAAAGGTATGACAACAGTATTATAAACAATATTTGAATTTAAAACAATTTAAGAAATTAGATAAAAATTATGTACATTCTATTGGGACTAGCTTCTACCTCGGCCCGTTCGAAAAAATAGCCGATTTTATTTTGATATTCATAAAAAGTTATCCGCTAATTTTAAAAAGCTCAACCAAAAACTTGTATTAAAACACTGATATAATAATGTTATGTAAACATTTTATAAAGCGATCTTTATAAAATAAATTAAATAAATTAAAGACATGGGAATATTTATTAATTTATTTAGTTTTTATAAAAAACTTTGTACTATTTTTTAATTATCACGATTTAATAAATTACCGATATTGATTATATTCTATCGGTACTTAATAATAATTAAATCGGGATAATTTAAAAATAGCACGAAGTTTTTTATAAAAATTAAATAAATTAAAAAATATTCCGTGTTCTTAAATTAAATAATTTGCAAAGTGCCCGTGCATAGAAATAAATTATTGTAGAGTTTTTTGATATTTTATTTGTCATCCTCTTTCAACTGTATAAAAGAGCCGAAAAAAAGTCAGCCGTATACAGTGGCTTTGCTTTATTGTTTGGACAAAAATCTTTAGTTTATTTAAAATGTTTGTCAGAAGTTTCCTGAAGAGTTAAGTAAGCGGTAACGAAATGGTCATCGAGACGTGCTTTGACCCTCGATATCGGTAATTAATTAAATCGGTATAATTTAAAAATAGCATTAAGTTTTTTAGAAAAAAATAATTAAAAAATTTTGACATTCCCGAATAAAAAAAATTATAATAGGTATATACCTAAAAACCTAAACTGTTTTTTATTCGGTTTTTTATTTTCTAAGAATATACTTAACATTTGGCGTATTAACATATCTGCTCGATTTTTTGCTCATCTTTTTTACTAACAAAACGCCCAATGTCTATAGAAACATACTAGATACAGCAACTCCAAAGTTGATGTGTTAATTAATAATGGGTTAAGATGGCCTTTAAATACCGTAAAATAAAAGCAAACACAAACAAAACTTGCCCACTTTCAACGCAACAACACAAAACGTGACGTCAATGTATTTCAACTACGTTCATGCTTTTTTTTTAAGCAATGCAGACCTACATTAGCATAAGTTTGTATTAACTTCGACACATTATAAGTATTTACAGATGCATGTACATATATAAATGTATGTATATGTTTGTAGTATATACTTGCATAGTTACTTAAATATTTACTTATGTTTTTATATGCTCAGCATATTTTTTTTTCAAAAATTCCCAAGTATTGTTAACTTTAGGTTAAATTTTTTTAATAAACCATGGAGTTTTTTAAAGAACAGTCTGCGAGAGCGCCGTATTCAGGATAAGAGAAAACTGTGTAATAAACTTATGACAAAGTACCGAAGAAGAGTGATAAAGAACATGCAAAAATCAATTTTCAGGCAAAGCAAAAAAAAGTGCAAAGTAGATACACGCACACACACTTAAAAAAACAAATACAACTTTAAGTTTACTTTTGCATGTGTGTTATTTTAGTATACATACACACTATAAATATGAGACGAGCCCCCTTTCTAAAACTGGTTAAATATGGTTTTTTAACAAAAACAAAACTATTGAGTTGGTAAAGGCTGACTAAAAGAGTAGCATAGGTACATAGATATATATATATATATATACATGCAATAAATGAATGTATGTATGTAATTCGATTAATACAAAGAAAATTTTTATTATCGTAAAAATCTATCTATTTTAAGGAGCACAAGAATTTCCAAATATTACGAAATTTTGCCATTGATTCGACTTTAAAATATGTACATACATAATATTGCAAAGTTTTAGTTTCTTTATTTATGTATATTTTTCGAAGTTAAACATTTTGTGATTTAAAAGAAAGCGAGTAAATTGATATTTTTCTATGTACCTTTCTGCAGTAGTAGTGAAGAAATTTGGATTATTGTTTAATCCCTTTTACTTATGGCCATAGCGAAATCACGTACCAGTAGTGCAATACAGTACTCTTTTTTTACGATTATCGCTTTGTTAAATTGACTTAACAACAAAATTGTCGATATTCCTATTCAGTAGCACTTTTAACGATATTCGCCGTTGCTTAAAACAAGCTGATATATCAATATGAAAATTTATTATTTGGAATCTGTCTTTTGTTAATTTACTTAAATCGTGCTTGATTTCTTCAAATATAAATATTTCATAGTATTTTTATGAAATACCTATGTATTTATTACTTAAAACTATAAAATGAAATGCATTACTGTGGTGAAATCATATTCAAAAAGCCAATAAAAACTCAAAAATATTCTTTACAAAAACACAGCAAACATTCAGTAACTATTTTTATTTTATTTTTGCGTGTAAAAAATTTTATACTGATTTCTTATTTGTAAAGTTTGACATTATGGGCAACACCTACATAGTATTTGATTCAGCTTGCTCATGGCTGGAAAAGTCAAACTTAATATATAAAAAATAATAAAAAAAAACCTGCCTCACATTTTTTTTAGCAAGATGAATTAATTACCAGGTGTTAGAAGGCAAATCTACTTATTTTCCCCGGTAACATTACTGTCAAGCTCCATATATCGCTGGTCTCATGTAGAAAGGCCCTAACTCGATTTTTTATGAAATTCAGTTTTTTCGTGATTCCATTACATTTTATGCAAATACCCCTCGTCACAAAATTTGAATACAATAGTATCAAAAATAACGATATTACAAGCAATTGCATTTCAAATATTACATTGCGATAAATACAGTTTCTGTTATGTTTTTACCTTTTCCTGTAAAATTACAATTATGCGAGTTAGCGCCTTTCTACATGAGACCAGCGATATTTACATATATATAAGAGATATTATACAAAGTTTTTATATACGGAAGACTTTTCAGTCCAATGAATTTTCAATCTATATAAAAAGTCTTAAAATTATGCAAAAATATACTTTTAGTTATGATTTCAAAATAAAAAAAAGTGTTGTCACAATTTTAAATCAGACCGGATTTATATTTTTCCAAATTATAAAATAAGCGAAAGCTAAATTAAGAATATTTGTCCAATTTTATTTGTACGCCACAAATAAATAAAACAATTAAAAACTGTACTCAGGTTTATGTAAACAAAATTTAGTTTCATTAATTTAATACTCAAAATTTTAAAGATTTTTATATTTAGACATTTTAGCCACATTTAACTCCTAATCTAGCGATTTCGTCATTTGAAAAGTTAGCAACCCTGGTTACTATCCCACTTTCAGGCATTTGTCAAAACGTTGGTACATTCACTAAAAATTAGTTACTTTAGTGCGCTGTATCTCCTAATGATATCCTTGGACCAAGTTACAATTAAAGATAAGCTTTAGGGAGACATATGTATGTAGGTGCATTATTTAGTATTTCGTGTCTCTAATGAACGGCACGAAAACTACAGACTGGAGAGCGTATAAAATAAACGAAATAAATTGGATTAATCGATCATGCAGTTTGACACCAATACATACAGTGTGTATACTTATACTAGTTAGCATTTTTAATCGTAGAAGACTCTTTCACGGTTGGAGCAGGCGTTTAAATTAATAGTCTGCAATGTCGTATTCCGATCGTGAAAGTTCAGTTTAACGGGAGAAACTGTGTCCTGAAAGCGACTCTTCCGTAAGAGCCCTCTACGCTTCGCCAAAAATAATCGTGTAAGACTCTTTAATTCCTACTTTAAACGAGTCGTGAAACAATCGCTTTTATGAGTCTAAAATGAGCCCATTAATATTTCAAAAATTGAGCTACAAAATAAAAGTGATTTTTGGGAGTTTATATTGTATTTTTTTTTTTTTTTTGTGTAATATAGGAGTTTTAATTATAAATTATATATGAAGGTAACACTTATTATAAATTAAATTAAAAAAGAAAAGTTAAAAATAAAATTAAAATAAATCCTGGCTCCGTCTCCTTTTTTAGTTTGGTTACCACTAACAGCTTCGTCAACTTTGGAGAATTTTTAATGACACGCATCCATAAAAATAAAATAAAAATTTGGGTGATTCCAAATAACACATAACATATTGAAACAATTTTATTCTTACCACGTTGTTTAAATTAATAATGGACGCGACACTATTTTTAAACAAAAAAAAAAAAAAAAAGTTCTTACAAAAATCAACTTAATAAAATGAAAAAAAAAAAAATGAAATAAAACTGAAAAATATTACCTTAGCAGAAAAATCTTAAAAATCAAAAAAATAAGTCTTATCGTTACAATGTTTAAGTTACGATTGTTGAGTTCCATAATAAATAACCGTGCAACAATCATTAAAATGACTCGTAAAAGCTTCATTTACGTGAGTCACATGCGATCGTTGACTACTAACAATCTTCCAATGCTACTCAAAATGCGTATTATACAATTCACTCTTCTAATAACCGTCCAAGTGTGTCGCAAAAGTTTTACTTGGAAGAACAAAATATAAATTTACTTGTACAATCGTCTGGACGATTGAAAAAAGAGTCGTAAAATAATCGCACTCGTCAATCAAACTTCCAAATGCCAGCTGGGGTTAAAACATTCACAATTAAGTAGGTATGAAGCTATTTATTTATTTAACTTCTGAAATATTATTATCGAAATTCATGGTGATTTATAACGAAGAATTTCTAAATTTGGACCTCCTATCCGTCGGGGCCATTGTATGTCCGAAAATATATCGATTCATATTTGTCATAAAATTATCTATTAAAAAATATATGTTTGTACATTTTCGCTTGTTTTATTTCAATTAAAAGTTCTCTGACCCTAAGAAAATACCCTATATTTATAATTATTTACTTAGGTATATAGTAATTTTTTATGAATCAGTCTGGTTTATTACTAGAAAATCAAAAATAACTTGAAATACTTGTACATATTTAATATATATATGTAGGTATATATATATATATATATATATATATATATATATATATATATATATAAATATATATTTATTTGAGAGAGCAATATGTTCATACGGCAACTTATTCCATGTAAATATATATTTCATACAATAAAGAGAAAAGAGGTGTGTAATGATTGTTGAGAGTAATATGTCACAACACATCATCACCAACACTAATAGGTATTGCTGCTGGAAGTAGAATTTCATATATGTATGTATATAACGAAACACTCACTAAGCAAGCATTTGCTTATGTGTTTGTCGTTATAGGGAGGGCGTGTGGGGCATTAAAAATGCCAGTATTGAACACACATTTAAAAAAAAAAGTATTTGAGAGTGCTTAAATGTGTTAGTACAGTCGAGGTCTTTTCTTAAATGTGGTGTTGTTCGTTGTTTAACAACATTCGTACGCAAATAGTGGAAGTGTTTAAAACACTTATTGAGAAGAAAAAAAAAATAGAATAATTGCCTTAAAGAATTGTAATTTCATAGACAACAATAAAAGCGATTTGAGTGTAAATTATCGTTCAATTGTGAGTAAAAAATTTTGCAACTGAAATTTTAAATTATGGATTCATTAACACCTAAAAGTAAATTGTTTAAAAAAAAAAAAAACGATATAATTTGAAGTAAACAAAAAAGTTTAAGATAATTTAAAATTAATTTATTTAAAATACATATGTATATTTAGTACACGTGTCTTTTTTTCTGTTTATGGAAGTGTGTGGATGAATATGTTGTTTTTGCTTTTAATCAAAATATTGTCTGTTTGTACACCAGTCACGAGATTCATCAAATATACATACATTTTTATTATCCTTTATTTTTCAAAGCAACGTCAAAGGTTATAACACAAGACTAGTTTTTTGTATTAAATACATTTTTTTATTTAATAAATTAAATTGTCTTGACAATTTCCGTTGAAGAAAAAAAATATTTGTTGATAAGAGCAACAGAAAATAAATCAACTTGCTTATACATATATTAGATAAGAAACTAAATGGTTGATTATAAGAGCATAACAATGATTTTTTTAAATATGTACAATAAGCTTGTTTTATTTGTCTCCAAAATTAATCTAAAAATTCCAACAAAGCAAATTTTTTTAAATAGTTTCTACAGGGGCCGTAGTTGTGAACACTTAAAAAAAATTGACAATCTAAATATTTAAATTTTGAACTTAAACAAAAAAAAATCACTTTTTAATATCAATTAAGGTTTAATCATTTTTATAAACATATTCCCGGCCTGTGAATATTTCAAGTGAATTAAATAGACTTCAATTGCTCTTGAGTTATAAACTTTATTTATTTAATTGAATATAAATAATTATACATTGTTAAGTTCAAAAAGTTCCAATGAACGCTCTTAATCTTTTGAACGAAAAAAAAAATTAATTAAAAGCACACGACAAACGTACTTAATACATTTCTAAATTAAAGAAAATAAATGACAAAATAACTGATAACATTTGAAAGCAGTTTAAACTAAAGATAAGAGGAAATTAATCGCTTTAAAATATATAAATTTTTTTTTCATAATTTTTAAATAATTTTTATTGGTTAATAGGTAAATGTGTAGGCAAGTGTACATATGTATGTATGTGTGTATATAAGGTTAATACCTCATGTCTTACAAATATAAAAATAGATCTAGCACTGTCGAGTAGACTATTCAAATTAAAAAACAATAAATATAGTTTTGATTGTTGTTGTTACGCATTGAAAACTTCGGTGAAACTGGTGACATTTTTTATATTTTGTAGATGATCATAAAAAATGGATGATACCCGGCTTCAAAACTTAAGCTCAAATATTTTTCTGTTATGCTCATGCCAAATTTTGGATCAATTGGTCTAGTTCTTTTACCAATGGCTGGGTTATTTCCCAAATATTTTTATTGTGCCCCACTGTGCATTGGCATGTTTTCTTTATATGTTTTTCAAATACTACTACGGATCCTTTTGATATACACCTGTGAGCTTTATAAAACAAGAGCTTTAGTTGTCAATGCGGGTTTGCTAAATCATAAAAGTCGTTAGTGTAAATAGCATTGTTAACAGGGAACAAAAAGAAAAGTTACGCTTTTCCTTCAAAAAAGTTGCGTTTTTCATTTAAAGTTACATTTTGAAATTTTCCTTAAATAAATAGTAATTTAATGTAAGTTTTATAAAATATAGTAAAAAGTTTTATTCCCTATTTCAGGGAAAATAAAAAGACAGCAGATTAATTTACAGAACAAAAACAATACTACCTATAAAATAAAAATAAAAAAATAGAAAAAACGTATGAAAAAAAATTCAGCCCGATGATTCTCTGGAGTATTTAAATCAGGACTTAACATTAATTTTCCGTAATTCGCCATTCAATAAAACGAGTTAAAGTACTGTTTAATTATTTTTAAAATACCGTTATTAAAGACAAGTTTGAGCCCCATTTGCTTTAAACTTCAACATAAAATTGTTACCAGAAACATTTTGCTGTTTCTAAACATGAAGCAAGAAACATTTCGCGATTTCTCGCGAATTGAACAGAGTAAAACTTCAGCAATTTTTGTTTATTTCAAACTAATTTTTTAATGGGATTTTGATTGAATTTGCAGGTAACCTTTGTTATTAAAATCGAACTGATATGTTAAGAAAGGGAGATATGTTAAGAAAGATTCTTACCTCAAATAATGAAACAAATATTCTTTCGGTGATATTACTTTATTTGGTGTCTGTACCAAAAGTATAACAAAATTATACATATTACGTGGGGCCTTCAAAAGTTACAAAAAATGTATAAAATGTAAACAAACGGCAACGCTGGTGAATATAGCTATCGATTCCTCGGCTTTGTCTCATCTCGCAATAACAGAGCATTCTACATCTACTCTCATAGTTTGCGTTTGATAACAAATTTTTTTAATTCGATGTTAAAAGCTTATCAATAGGCATTTCGGCGTTTCATAGTGTTATCGATTATTAATAAAAATCGAAATTTTTTCTTAAACTAACTGTTGACGTTTTGAAATTAAGTCCTAAAGATTGGTTGACCACAAGGGTTTAATAAATTATGTCTCTAAATTTGCATCTTTTAAAACGCTAGAACTTTAAACATGTCGTGTTAGTTTAGAATTTTTACAATTAGTTTTGAAGAGTATTTAAAAGTTTAAATTAAAAATCTTTTCCATATGGATGGAATAAAATATTAAATCGTTTTAGAGATACATACAAAGTACAAAATTAAAAAAAAAAATTTTAATTCATGTTTGTAGGTATTTCCAGTTTCTTTATTATATTTTAGACTTACAAGTTTTTAATAAAATCTTCGTCTGGCCTTTTTTATTTTTGCGAAACGACAGCGGTAAAAATAGTTAGCAAAATGACTTCACTAATAAATAAGCCTTATTTCTTCCCTTTGCCCCTTCAAAAAATTTAAATGAATAAAAGGAAAATAAATAAGATTTTATCTCTAAAAAATACAATTCGTTGCGACAACCTAAAAGATGATTGAATTTTCTATTTTAATAATAAATCAGATGACACACACAAATGTAGGTACATCTATACAGGCCACCTGATGATATTTTAATTAGCATAACTTAAAACCAAGTAAGAGTGCTATAATTAGCTATGCCGAATCTTATATACCCTTCACCACTTCCACTTTTTGTGGTGTAGGGTATAATAACTAAACGTTTAGCAGTGCCTCTAATAATTTTGTTCTTCTTGGGAAACATAAGGATAGCAGTATTCGGGCATACATAAGTACTTCTCAGGTAGACGCATAAGAGAGAAGAGTTTGACACGTAGTAGCCTAGGCTTGCCAGATCTCAAAAGCCTGAAAACTGAAAAACGTAAAATTTGCGCCTGGATTTTAGAAAAAAAAACTGAACCTGTTTATAATGCACTTGTTCCAAAAAGTAAAATTTTATTAAAAATTAAATTAAGTTTTAATAAACACGTTAAAATAATTTAATTCAATATTACGTTATATTAAGTACATATTTATACATAGGTCTTTTGTCACATATATTTTAAATTTTTATTTACAGAATTTACTAACTCTTTTGCTTCATTAGTATGCAAAAAAGTTTGAAAATTTTTGCAACTTTCATCAAAGTTTAATCTTATTAAAATTTCAGCCTTTATTAAGTCGAAAGACATTCTATGTCTCTCCTGAGAGTATAAATTATTTAAAATACTAAAGGTCCTTTCGCAAAAAGCATTGCTCATTGGAATGAAAAGAACGAATAAGACCAATTTATGCAGATTTTGTACTTGATTTTTATCACATTTTTGAAAAAAGACGGTCCATATCTTATCGATTGGAATATTTTTTGGCAAATTATCAAATATCCTCGCAGGCAGTAGACGTAAAATGGTACTAATTGGAGTTAAAAAAACATAAAATCTAAACATTTGCAAATATACTTGACTTCATTGTATATAGAATGCAATTTTTCTGTACAAAATATTAATTTCATTATAAAAGAATATAAAATATGAAAAAACTGGACTGATTGCATTTTTCCTGGAAACTGGACCAGACAAAAAAAACTGGAAAATTCAGGCGAATCCAGGCCATCTGGCAAGCCTATAGTAGCCTTAAGCGGTGTCTTTTTTTCTGTTAATATTAATACTAATGAATAGAAATATAAATGACTTTCATATGTACATATGCATCTGGGTATGTGATTAATAAAAAATACTTTTTTTGTTACAGATTAAAGCGGCTTATTCAACCAGGTATACATACATATGTAAGCGGTAAACATCAAGCGTTATTGAACATTAAGAAAAAGGTATTTTTTGGAAAAACATTCCAAGAAACATTTAAACACAAAAATTCCGCCTATAAACGTTACAAAAACTTGCCAAGACTGCTAAAGAAGTTAAAAAGTGTGATTTAAAGCACGTAGAACTAACAAGTGGTGATTTATCTTTAAATTATTTCTTGTAAAGAGTATTGAAAAATATGCAAACAACAGTTTTTTCAATGCAATATTTATGATATCACGCTTCATACACATACGCAATGTAAGAGACGAGCCCCATTCTTCAATATACAAAGAATAACAACAAAAAAAACCTGAACAATTTATAAAACGTGTTAGTGTGTTTGTTAAGCAATTGCAACACACCCCCCTAGAAGTACTGAAAATCCGTTAAAGAGGAAGAAACAGGCAAAGAGTAAAACACATTCCAGATACAAAACTTAATTCATAAACAGACAAACTGTTATACAGTCATACGATTAATAGGAGGGCAGGTTAGTATACATAAAAAAAATTTATAAACGTGCAAACATACATATATACATACGTACAACACGTCTATCTAGTTATATTTATTGTATGAAAATATACAAATGTGTACTGTTTATGCAGTCGGGTTTGCAAACATGTGTGAGTTTTGTTTAAATAACTTCCAATGTTAAAAATGGGCTTATTCTGTTATTGGAATAATTGATGGTATGTGAGAAAGAGAGTGAATGAGTTACCACTTTATTATTATTGTTTTTCTTGCAAATACGTAAAATTTACAACATAAGCAACTTAATAAAATTTAAAACATATTAAAAAATTAAATCAGAGAGTGGTAATAAGTAAGTGCTATTAAAAATCAATTTATCAATCAATAGGACTTCAAAACGGAGTATATTTTAGACTTGGTTTAATTTGTATACTGGATTCCAATTAATGTTCTCAACGAGTAGCTACCAATAGAACGAAATTATTAAATATTTTTAATAATTCAAACAACATACCTATGTAAAAAAAAATCATACGTTGAAATTTTAATTTGTTATTCCTAATCTCTTGTTTGTATCAGTAAAAAAAAAAACGTTTTAATATAAAAGTAATTTCTACATAATCTGTTAGAAAATTAGCCGCTTTATTTTAACAGTATTAGCATATCGCACACATAGTTGAAAAGTGACTGAACTCAAAATTTAAAAAAATTGTTCTTTATCTAGTATATAAATATTAAACAAATAAAAAGAACTTTTTATATCATAATCGGTATGGATTTTCTACTAAATAGTTTAAAGTTTTTGTTTTTAACCATTTTTATTCAGGTCAAAAACAGTTTTTTTTCGATATCTGAAAAGTTAAAGTGTCACTTTTGAACTAGGTGTGCGATATGTCCTTTTTAGTTAAAAATAGTTTCTAGCCAAACTCATTGTTTAAATGTAATTTTATTTTTTAAAAACCTCGTCTTAAAACAAAACTCAGCTTTTCTACAAATAGTTTTTTTTATTAACCATTTGGCAACACATTTTTTTCTCTAGTTTATCTCAACATTATTTGCTCTTTCTCTCTTACAATTCGCTAAATAAAAACCGCAGTCGTTAAAATTATACAAAAATTGCTTACACACGCTCATTTATTCACATACCCCCATCTAACGTATAGCTAGCAAGTACTCTCTTACATTACATTTGCAGACATTCATGCACACATGTACACATTTTTTATATCTATAAAGAAATATGTATGCATGTATGTACGTATGAAAAGAAAAATAAAAACTTTCCAGTATTTTAATAATAAATTGTCAATTTTGACCTTCAAGGTTCCTTCAAAAGTACAACAAAGTCAAGTCACACAGAAGCTCTGAACCAGAGCAGTCATACACCATTACGTCTCCAACAACGAAAAACGTAGTGAAAGGTTTATTTATTGTTTTTGGAGAAATACATGAACATTTTTCTCCATCATAAAAACCGATTGATTATAAACTTATACTACGAGTGCCGACTGGTCGAAATAAAGATAGAGGAATTAAAAATAATTAAATAGAGAAACGGCTGAAACCTTAAACAGAGTTTAAAAAATTGATTCCGTTGTAGGCATTTAAACGAAACGGTTGATTTTAAATTTCAAAGCGGAAAATATTTTATTTGCATAGTGCTGTGCAAAAGCAAAGCAGACAAATAGACACTAAAAAATAAGAAATAAAACAGCAACTAAGTAAAGCAAAAAGTAAAATAACAGAAATAGTAACAAAAAATTAAATTAAAAGAAAGCAACAACAAAAGCCAAATTAAGAAACAAAATGGATAAAGATTTAAATGTGGCCATGCAAAATGCATCTATAAATAAAGAATGTTGTTTAAAAACAGAATCTACATCGACATCATCTAATGGCTGCTGCAGTTCTGTGTGCAATAAACAGACGTCAACATCAACCTGCCTCCCCGCATCATCGCCAATCTCATCCCCCTCGTCGGTCCATGCATGCTGCATGAGATCGGCGGCTCTTGCCAATGGAATAGTGAACAATAATAATAAAACAAATTGCCAGAAAACCTCACAAACTAATGGCTCATCGCAGACGTTTTCTTGTCACTGCAGCAAATCGTTAGACGAAACAGACAAAGCTAGCGTTGCTGGCGCTGCCATGCACTCGTTCATGTCGACCGCTAATGTGGTTGGAGAGGGCGACAATATTGCATCAATGTTATACCACAAAACCACAAATGCGCCACCAACGACAGCACCGTATAGCAATGCAAGTGTCGCGGAAAAACGCAAGATGGTGCACGAGTTATGTCAGCAATTGATACTCACGGACGAACAAATCGAAGAGCTAAACTATCGTATCCTCCACGAAATCAAAAAAGGTCTAAAGAAGGACACTCATCAAAAGGCGAATGTCAAATGTTTCGTCACGTACGTACAAGATTTGCCCAATGGCAATGAACGTGGAAAATTCTTAGCACTTGACCTTGGTGGCACAAATTTCCGAGTCTTGCTGATTCATCTAAAGGAGGAACATGATTTTCAAATGGAATCTCGAATCTACGCTATCCCCCAACACATTATGTTGGGCTCGGGCACACAACTATTTGATCATATTGCCGAATGTCTGGCCAACTTCATGAACGAACACGACGTTTATAAAGAACGTTTACCATTGGGTTTCACATTCTCTTTCCCCTTGACACAACTCGGCCTCACAAAAGGTCTTTTGGTGACTTGGACTAAAGGTTTCAACTGTGCTGGCGTGGTTAACGAGGATGTAGTCCAGCTGTTGAAAGATGCAATTGCTAGAAGAGGTGATGTACAGATTGATGTATGTGCTATATTGAATGATACTACTGGTACTCTAATGTCTTGTGCGTGGAAAAATCACAATTGTAAAATTGGTCTGATTGTGGGCACTGGTTCGAATGCCTGCTACGTGGAACGTGTGGAAGAGGCCGAAATGTTTGATGGCGCACATAACGGTAAGCCAAGTGTACTTATCAACACCGAATGGGGAGCCTTTGGCGACAATGGAGCTCTTGACTTTGTGCGCACTGAATTTGACGAGGAAGTCGATAGTCATTCTATTAATCCCGGCAAGCAAGTCTTCGAGAAGATGATTTCTGGCATGTACATGGGTGAGTTGGTACGTCTAGTCATTGTGAAAATGGTCAAGGCTGGCGTTCTCTTTAGAGGTCAAGATTCCGATGTTCTCATGACCAGAGGACAATTCTTTACGAAGTATGTTTCTGAAATTGAAGCCGACGAACCGGGAGTTTTTACCAATTGTCGACTAGTCCTAGAGGAATTGGGTTTGTACGATGCCACTGACGAAGACTGTGCCAATGTTCGTTATATCTGTGAATGCGTTTCCAAGAGAGCTGCCCATTTAGTTTCCTGTGGCATTGCCACGCTCATCAACAAAATGAACGAACCTCAGGTAACAGTCGGTGTGGACGGCAGCGTCTATCGTTTTCATCCCAAATTCCATAATTTAATGGTAGAAAAAATTACACAGTTGATAAAACCAGGCATCAGTTTTGATTTAATGCTGTCCGAGGATGGTTCTGGACGTGGCGCTGCCTTAGTAGCTGCTGTAGCCTGCCGGGAGGACAATGTGTCTAAGAAACAACAGTAGATCTACTAAAAGGCAATAGAATTTTACATATAATATACAAAAAAACGAGGTATTAAGATGATATACTAAATAACTAAAAGAAATACTATTATGAAAAGATGCGCTTACTTTAAACAATAACAATAATGACAACACGTAAAAAAAGTTTTCCAACATTACATAAGCAAAAACGTCATTAATTTGTGATTGTGCATAAAGAACAAACAAAAAGAATGCAAATAATAACAGAAAGAAAACATCTGATTTTATTTTTTTTTTTTTTTTTTAATTGTTGATTTAAGTCATTAAATTGTACCTGAAAATCAAAACAAAGCAAAAGCAAAAGATTTTACATCATTAATATTTAAACTAAAGGCTTAATTACGTGATAATCCCGAACAATAATAAAACTAAAGGTAAAACAACTATTGTAAATTAATTAACTATTGTCAAACGAATATGTATAGGTGTGTGCGTGTGTGTAGTTAGTACCTTTTTGTAATTAAGCCTATGCGCATTATAAACAATAGAGAAAAAAGTAATTAAGTGACCACAAACTAATAAATAATATCGAAAAAATAGATTATTAAAAAGCTACAAATATAAAATAAAAAAAAGCCATTTTGAAATTCTCCGCCACAAATACTTTCTTCCCTCTCTCAATAACTGGTATTTGAAAAAAAAAACAAATAATAAAAATGGAGGGAAAAACGCGTGCAAATAAATGGTTGTTTTAATTTCTTAAAAATGAAAAAGTATTGTCAAACTTTCTATTTCTAGATTTATTAATAAATAAAAATGTATAAATCACACTTTCTTCTCTAAATCAAATTCTTTACTAAAAAAGTACCTACGAGTTGATAATTTATGGCGTATTGATTTTTTACAAAAGTTCATTGTTTATAAAAAGTGGTACTTCAAAGAAATCAAGAACAAACAAGCTCAAAAAGACAGGAATTTTATCAGAAAGAGAACCCATTTTCCAAATAAGCGCATTCTTTTTCTAAAACGTATTTTTTGTTTTAAATCAGCAGCAAAATAATTTTAATTTTCCTTTATTTTTTTTTTTACAATAAATATTGTTTTTATTATTTTTTTAAGTAAAATCTAAAAAGTTAATAATTATATTTTTTGGAATTTCTATATACATATATTTCTAAACATTATTATCATTTATTATTTCTTAGTAGTATTTAGATTTTAATTAAGTTAAATTAAATAAAATTATACAATATACATACATATATATTTTGTTATTTTTAGAAATAAAGATCTAAAATTTAAATTGGCTTTAAATAATTTATAAAAATAACAACACACACAAACAAATTGTTTTGTTTTTATTTTTATTATTAAAAGTTGTATTAATTGGCCTTAATTTTGTTTTATTTATTTCTTTAACAAAGAAAATCAAATTTGAAATTTATTTCGATTATGTATCAAGGATAGTAAATTAAAAAACATATATATAATTAAACACAATTTTATTAAATGTTGTTGTGTAATTGAAAAAATTATAGGTGGCAAGAATACAGATTTAAGGTTTAATTAAAGTTAAAATTAACTAAATTATGGAAATATAGAAAGCCTAACCTTTTTTAAACGTCCTTTAAAATCCCAATATTTAAAAAATATCGTATAGATAAATTAAAAAAAAAATGCAGCCACTTTTAAATACGAATTATAATTAATAAAACAAAACCCTACAAACACTAATTGTTGAATAGCACATTTATATTAAACGAAATAAAAATCATGAAAATAATAAAATAAATAAAACTATTAAAATGTAAAAAATCATTGTGTGTGCTTTTTTTTAATCGCTTTATTATATTTTTTTTAATTAAATTTTTTTCTTTTTCAGTTCTATATTCTTCAAAATTCTTTGTATTAAGTGGCCAAAAATAGAACGAGTTGTGGGTCGTAGTTAGTAAATGACTCTTGTTACATTTTCTTACAGTTCAATTATTTTTTTTTTGCAAAATTGGAGCTTGTAGCTCCAAGCTCCAGTTTTTGGTTTCTTGAAATCAAATATTTACATCTTTAACCCGTTAAGCGAATTCAAATTTTAGAAATTCTAATACAGAGAAATCTTGTTTGTTTATAACACGCACCTTTAAGGCTTTACAACTTCGGAACATTTTTATTTAATTCGGCTGACTTCCAAAATGTATTAATACAAAGTTTGTTTACAGTTTTGCTGCGGTATTTAGATCTTGTACATAAGAGGGCTGCTATATATATTTTTGGCCTGGCAACACTGAGTGCTGCCAAGTGCAATCTGACATTTACATTGGAAAGTTTGTCATTTTTAAGCATAATCGTACTCAAAACGTTTTGACGTGCGACCATTATTTGTGTTGTTTACAGTGACTTGAAAAAATTAATATAGAAAAAAATGGAATAAACTCGTGAACAATTTTGTGCCATCATTTTTCACAACTTTCGACGTGGATTATCACGACAAGAGTGCATTGATGAACTTAAATCTTTGTATGGCGATGAAGCACCATTCTATAGCACTGTGAAAAATTGGTATAATGAATTTAATCGTGGCCGAAGCTCGCTCAAAGACGATTTCCGTGAAGGTCGTCAAAAACGGCTGCTGTGCCAGAGAAAATTGATGCCGTGCGTGAACTCATAATGCAAGATCGACATGCGACATACCGAGAGATAGAGACATCCTTGGACATTTCTTCCACCAGCATACATACGATACTGCATGAACACCTGCCGTAAAAAGGTTTGTTCTCGTTGGATCCCGCACAATTTGAAAGTCGCTCAAAAAAAAGGCTCGTGTCGATTGGTGCAAAATGTTGCAAAAATACGATTGCGGTGCTTCAAAAGACGTTTATAAGATCGTCACAGGTGACGAATCATGGATCTATGCGTATGAGCCCGAAACGAAACAACAATCGACCGTGTGGGTCTTCAAAGACGAGCAAAATCCAACGAAAGTTGTTCGTGGAAGAAGCACTTCGCCTGTTTCTTCGGCAAAACTGGTCATGTGGCGACTGTTCCGCTTGAGCAACGTAGGACGGTCACTTCTGAGTGGTACACTACAATTTGTTTGCCTGAAGTCATCGGAGAAATCCGAAAAACCAACAAGAGAAGACTAATCATTGTTCACCATGACAATGCGAGCTCTCATACGTCGGCTCAAACCAGAGCGTTTTTGACCGGCCAAAACGTCGAATTAATGGGTCATCCGCCGTACAGCCCTGACTTGGCACCTAATGGCTTCTTCTTGTTTCCGCACATCAAGAAAAAAATGCGTGGTCAACGATTTTCGTCGCCAGAAGCTGTTGAAGTGTTCAAAAACCATGTTTTAGAGGTGTCTCAATCGAAGTGGAAAAAGTGCTTCGACAACTGGTTTGAGCGCATGCAAAAGTGTATAAATCATGCTGGAGAATACCTTGAAAAAGAATAAAACCATTTTTGATTATAAATATTCGCATTTTCACTATTAGGCCAGAAATATATAGAGCAGCCCTCGTATACAATGTTGCGAAACAAAGTATCAATTTAGAAACTGATGCGCTAGTTGCTCGGTTGCAACGTTTCTAATATGTACTTGTCTGCGACATTTTGGAATGATATGCATTGTAAACATTTAGTACCACGACATTATCAAACACAAAGTAACTGACGTTTTGAAGTCAGCCTTCCTTTTGGTTTTTCCTATGCAGAGTGTGGATATATAGGCTTATTTTCTAAATGGGTCTCTACATCATAATCGCTGGAAATATGGCAGCTTTAACCCCAAGTATTTACAGAGACGAACTGATACAAAAAGCTAGAGTCTATATACGTAAGTTTAGCTGAATATAAATAGTTCAGAAACGAAACAAAATAAATGAAAAATAAAACTAAATTATTTAAAGAAACACAAAAGGAATATTTCGTTAAAATATTCATAAATATGATAAACCCAAAATACTTTTTTTGTTTATTAATTATTTATTCTTTATTCAATAAACGGGTTTTATGTTTTTTTTCCTTTCTTTAAATAGCTGTTATTTAACAAGATTGTTAATATTATTTCAACTGAAACTCCATTAAAACTCGTCTGTATTAATGGAGTTTATGGTCTGTAGGGTTTGTTAATTTGAATTTGCGTCAGTATCACCAATACCAACACCGACACCACCACATCAACCAGTTTAATTGAAAAGTCAAAGTACGTTACTCTAAACTGCCTCAGGTTTTTATTTGATGACTTTGTGGTTGATTAAAACGAAATATATTTATTTATGATATTGTGGTTGTAGATAATAGATGAGTTATTGATCTATTTTAAAATTGCAAATAAAACCCGTGATTAATATAAAAGTGTTTTTTTTACATAAAAATTTTATTGCCGCAAGTCATTCAATTTTGAAAAAAAAAATTTTAAATGAAATTTCTTATCTCTCGACCTACTGCACGGTTAATAAAAAAATAATGTTATCGTTAAATACAGTTCACTTTTTGCCTACAAAAATTTTACTCTCCCAGTAACCGTGATACTTAACACACAATAAAAAAAACGTCACCAAACGTTACATAAAAATGGAAATTTTTGAATACATCTATTTTTATTAGGAATCAATCTCCTGTTTTTCAAATATCATGGCTTCTTCTTTCTTCTTCTTTAACCTTGTCTCTTTGCAGAAAGCGCTAAATAATTTTTCTTTAGTCTACTGCTTCATTTTACGTAACAGAATGCAAATTTTAAGTCACTTGACTATTTCTTTCGCAAGAGAAATAAAACAAGAAATTTCATTTTTGTTTATTTTGCTCTTAAAAATTAAATAAAAATGTCATCGGCTCTTAATGGGTTACGCATTTAAAAAAAAAATTAAATTTCCTTGAAGATCTCTTTAAAAGCTCTTAAATGATATCCATATTGATATCATCAAAAATATTGTGCACAATTGTACTTTTCTATGGAACTTTCAAAGACCCATAACTCGAAAAATGCAGGCGCACGGATATTTTTTCACTTAATGTTTTTTTTTCTTATTTTTTAATTCTCAATCGCTCCAAATATTGGTTTTACTAACCTAAATTTGTTCCAAATGATGTGGAAAATTAGAGGCAGATGCCACAAAGGACATGGACCGATCAAGCTGATTTTTAATAATAAAATTCTCGAAACTATGTCTGATCAATTGGCCTGTTTAAATTTTCTTTAGATCATCTTGTGCCTTAGTAAAGTTGATTTCAACCCCGACGGATAGACAGACATCGCTTAATCGACTTCACTATTCATAAGAGCTTAGAATATATATATATACATATTTTATGGGGTCCGAAATGTACTAATATTAAAGAAATAAAATACGGAATGACAAAATTAGATACACCCTTTTTCCACTTTTTGTGGTGAATATAAATATAAAAACTCCCAAGAAAGGATCATATCAAATAAATACGTTTGAGACTTAGACACACTTCCTTTACCCTTTTTAATATACCGGATAATAATAACGAGTTTATAACTGTATTTAAAATTCCCTATACTATTTGTTATTCTTGAAACGTAACTGTAAGTAGAATTTAGAAACAACTCGTAGTATTATTCAAAATAATTAAAAAAAAAAAAATTCATTTGTTTCTTTTTTAATTATATATAAAAAGGGTCAGCCATGTAACTTTTTTTTAATTTTTTTTAAACGCATTGGATGGTCAGTTGGCTTTAACTCCTGAACCAATTGGACTTTGTGTGGCGTCATACCAAGGTGTTTCTGCAAAATTCGTCTTAATGATGTCTCCAAAATGGTTAATTGTTGAGAACGACGGTGATTTGATGTTGATGGCGCTTTAGGCACACTTTTTGCCACAGCAGCAATATTCTCGGGTGGGGTGTACGCACTGTTTTTTGCTTTTCACGCTTTGGTTTATCGATGAGGATGCCACTTTTTTCACTTTTTTCACAAGATAACGAACATACGGAGCTGATGGTGCTTCTCTTCTACCAAAATCCGTACGCAATTTTTGCACACATTTTCAAAGTAATGTCACAATATTTCCCACCGTGTATACAACCATATTCGTTTAACAGAAGGATAAAACTAATTATCAGTCAAATCAGACATGAGCTAAGTGTTACAATTCACGAAATAAGAACTAGTTGAAAAAAAACGTTAGATGGCAGACCCGTTATATATTTATGTTGATTTTTATTATGAAGAAGATTTATGCCCAGCGCCTTAAAAAAAAATAAATAAATAAAAAAATAAATGCTAAAAAGTATCTGACACGAGTGTCTAATTACTTATTTTTCTTTAATAACATAAATTTTTGTTTTTATTTTGCTTATTATTTGTTTTTATTTTGCTTATTAATAATTTATTAGTTTTTTTTATTTTGCAACTTTTATTTCGAACATCTATCAAATACATCAATTTTAAATAGACACTCTTTCAATAGACACACTTTCATACATATATACGACGATTGCGAATATAATTTTAATATATAAATTTAAAATTAATTATACCTTAAAAACTTTAATATTAGGGTGGCTGAATCTTTCATAAATAACACTAATCAGTTTTGAAAAAAAAAACGTATGAATATTCCTCTTTATTAACTGCGTATCAAGTTATTGCCCAGAATAAAATGCCATAAAGTGTCTGTCTCGTGTTAACTTACATATTTAAAAATAAAGTTCTTTGCATCTGAAAATATAGATCATTTTTATTTTATTTAAGTTTTTTATAAATTTTTGAAATAATTATTTACTATTTAGTGTTATAACAAGTGAGCAATCTTAATACGGCTTAAGTTCACATATATTTTAATTTCTAAATTTGTTAGAAAGAAAAATTATTTGCAAATTTTTGTAAAGATTTTGAAAGAAAACAGAAAAAATTAGACACTAGCAAAAAGTATTACAGCATTTTCTAGATCGCTACATCCG
The DNA here is from genome assembly GCA_916610165.2 of Gymnosoma rotundatum. NCBI lineage: Eukaryota > Metazoa > Arthropoda > Insecta > Diptera > Tachinidae > Gymnosoma > Gymnosoma rotundatum. Next base: position 127,669,707 of record OU744340.1, on the reverse strand, counting down.
TCATCAGCATTCTTCGCTTTTTTGTTGTTCTTATTATTAGCTTTGATGATAGATGGTATTATTATACCCTTCACCACAAAAAGTGTAAAAAAAGTGCAACTAAGTTTGCCATTCCGTTTGTAATTTCTAAAATATCCATTTTCTTCGAGGCAGCAGGCAAAACACCACACCTTCCTATAATTTTTTTCATGTCATTTGGAACAATAAAGTAACTCCAATCAAAAAATAATTAAATAGGGCGGTAGAAAAATAAGAAAAAAAAAACATCAAGAGATGAGCGACAGATCCACCCTTATTTTCAGAGTTACGGTGCTCCGAAATTTTAAAGCTTTTGAAGAGATCTTTAAGGAAATTTTAAAAAAATGTTTAACCAATTAAGAACCGATGGCATTTTTATGTAAAATAATATATATGCAGTACCAATTTTTTTTCAACTTTTTAATTCTCTGTCACCCCAATATTTGCTTTTTTGATTGGAGTTACTTCACTAAACTAGATTTACATAGATGGTGAAGGGTATATAAGATTCGAATATAGCACTCCCACTTGTTTTTAACATTAAATAATTAAAAGGAAAAGAGATAAAATTCGATTACACTGACAGTTTTAAAACTTTTATGAAATTTTAATACCGACAATCATTAACACTTTTTACTTTTTTTATTGCCTTCTCAAAAATAGGCATTGACTAGATTGATAACATAACATGAAATTGAATAGAGCATTGATATAACGTAAATATCGTAGGTCTTATGAGAAGATAGACCCCACCCAACTCACATAATAGTCACTTTAAACGAGAAGACAAAAATATAATAGAAACTGTATTACTGCCATCCCTAAATTAGCGCGTAAGACGCAAAGCAATGTAATTCATAGCTTTTGCGCTGAAATGTTATCCCTAAATAACAGCGTTAACTTGGTGTCGTTAAAAGTAATGTTAACTCATTTTATTTCATAAAACCCGCTGTATAAGAATAAAGAAGAGATTAAACCGCTAGATTGCCTTGAAAATTACTAAATTGTCACTACTTTTCAACCATAACAAAACAAAACAAACCAACAAACGGCAAACTTCACTTCCTAACGCACTGTCAAAATTGGATTTTCCAATTGCTAAGCGTTGACGCCAAGCTATTTAGGGATGCTTCATACATGTTGTATGTACATGAGAAATTTTGACAGTTATCTTGCGCTTTACGCGCTAATTTAGGGATGGCAGTTAATCACAATAGACATAATCGTGAATAAGAAGAAACAGCTGTTAAAAATTAATAAGCTATCACTGCACTTTGAATGTAAGTTAGAAGAATAAGCTTAGTGAAATTTGTTGAATTAAGGTTTAAAAATAAATAAATAAATTTTTAGAAACGAATTAACAATTTAATTACAACAACGTGACGTGATAGACGCGATGCGGCAACTGATCTTGCATTAAAAAAATGTGTTAACAATTTTAATCATCCCATCAAAATTTTTGTAAACAAATCCAAGGGAAAAGTTAAAAAAAATTCGAGGCAATCAAATCAATCACGATAAGGCGAATTTTTGTTAACGTCAAAAATTGTTCACGTGAATTATTCGCTATTGCAATTTGGAGAAAGGGGAAAACATTTCGAGGAAAAAATGTTCATGATAGGGATGAATATTTAAAATGTAAATGCTTGAACTCTTGTCATGAGGTGCATTTGCGTGAAATGTATTAGAAGTACGAAAAAACTCAATTTCGTAAAAATGCGAGTTAGGGCTTTTCTACATGAAACGACCAGTAAACATAAACAATGAATTTCTTGATAAATGGACTACTTAATCTTGATTAATACCTACAAACATATTAAACAAAACGAAAAAGCTTTTAAAATGCAATCAGTTTTAATGTAAATACAAATTGCACAATTTATGTATTTTTTAAGTTCAACATTATTTATGGTGCAATAACCCCACATTCATTTAATAGCCCGTTTCCTTAGATTCTCAAGATATGTGCACATTTATGAGTTTCAGTTTCTATATTTTTAATGCCGCCGTTAAAACCTTTTTTTATATAACAAAAGTATTATTGTTCGAAAATAAGTTAAATCTAGATAAGGTTTGGCTAATTACAAAAACAAAGTAATCGACAGCTTTAATAACACAAAACAGATCTATAATTAAAAATGTAATTATTAACAACATGCTAAAACAAGCATACAACGGTGCTTAAATAAATAGAGATTCCAAAAATTTTTACAACAATTTGTTGTTAAAGGAAACAAAAGTGAATGATATGTGCCCATAATTATGAAAATGGTCTAAGTCAAAATTTAAAAAAATGAACTTACCAGTTATTTTCATACTACATTATTTTAAACTAAATTTATTCAATGTAATTTTTACGAAATTGTCAAAAATGAACCATTAGATAGTGGCTGTCGCATAATGTAAATACATTTTTTAATTTATTCAAATGCAATTCATTAAATATCTCGAAACAAATATATATGCCTCAGACCACTTTCAAAATTATGGGGACATATTTTATCCTTAAGATGTATAGCCGGGAAAGAAGCTAGACTTATAGCTTATCCAACGACAAGGCGAATTAATTACCAAGTTGCAGCGTAGGGGAATTCGTTATTTTCATTCACTTTCACTTGAGAAAAATCACCTAAGCGAATTCATAACAGCTGATTAAAGTAGCTTCAACATTAGTGTCATACACTGACATTACAAGAGAACATTTGAAAATGAAACAAGTAAGAGTACTATATTCCGCAATGCCGAATCTTATATACCCTTCACCATGTATGTAAATCTAGTGTAGTGAATTAACTTCAATAAAAAAAGCAAATATTGTTGTGAAAAAAAAAAAATTAGTAACTACATATACATTATTTGACATAAAAATGCCATCGGATCTTTATTCTTAACAAATTTTAGTGTTTCCTTAAAGATTTCGTCAAAAGCTTTAAAATGCTACTCATCTTGATATTTTAAAAAATTTGTAAATTTTAGAGCCCCGTAAAAACATTTTTTCACTTAATGTTTTTTGCTTATTTTTTAATTTTTTATCGCCCCATATATTTATTTTTTTGACTGGAGTTACTTTATTGTTCTAAATGAAATGGAAAAATTAGAGGTAGGCGTAGTGTTTTTCCTGCTGCCTCGAAGGACATGGACCAATCATGCTGATTTCCAATAGCACCTCTTTCGACACTATGTCTTATCGTTGGCGTATTTGAATTCGCAAAGGCAAACCTGATTTCAATACTAACACAGACGGACATCGCTCAATCGACTTCGCTATGCTTAAGAAGTCAGAATATATTTTATGGGGACGAAAATCGATATTGTAGAAATTACAAACGGAATGACAAACTTAGTTATACCCTTTTTTCCACTTTTTGTGGTGAGTCGATTGCCTTTCCCTGTCTACCTTTGAAATACATAAGTCTTCGCCTATAACTGTGCGGTCAAAAACGAAACAGTTTCTGTTGTGTGAAGAAAAATCAACTCTGCTAAATGATCTATTTTACATCATCCGACCCCGTATAAATTTTCCTTTCAATCTTCAGATAGCAAAGTTTGTGTCAAACAATTGATTATTAAACAATAACTAATGACAAACTATCCTTAAAAAAATGTTCACAAGCCTTCCTATAAGATTTTATTCAGTGTTATCAACTTGCAATCATACAAATATATTTTTAAACACAACTGTGCTTTTATTAATAACTTCTCTGAAAAATCCCCAGATTCTGTTTAAAAAATTCCAAAACAATGTTATAATTAATTTTTTTTTTTACTTTTAATTTATTATTGTACTTTTTTTAATGTTCGATTTTTATAAAAACTTGTATTAAAAATACAAAACAGATTGTTTTCGAAAACATTGTTTAGTTCAATTAAAATAGTGATTAAAATTTAAAATAAAATTAACTTTCAGAACTGAGAAAGCTCATCAAAATAATAATTACTATATTGTTAATACTGTGACTATTAGTAATTTAGAATTTTTATAATGGCTTGGTTGCATTTATATGAGTAATTAACCTCTATCTAAATTTTTAGAAAAGCCAAAAAAATTTCCTTTAAGTATAAAAACTTCAAAAACAACATGAGAGTTATGTAAGAAGCCCATACAAAAATATAAAGGCATTAACAAAAATTACCAACAAACAATTCATGTTTTTATTTTTTCTTACATTCCCTTTTGCGTTAAGCATAGTACTCTGTTCATTATCTCGTGCGAAATGTTGCCATATAAAAAAAAATTTCTGCGAAATAAATAAGAAATAATGTTGCTAGAGTAGTACTTTGTTTGTTTGTGTAGAAGTCGCGAAATGTTTCTCGCAGCATGTTTTTAAGCTAAAAAATGTTTCTAGTAATATTTTTTTCCACTACGAATTTTTAACAACCATTTTTTCAGACCCAAACGCTTGGATGAGTATTTCTTTCGGCTTCAAAAGATTTTTTAATTTTTTCCAGACACTCAAAACTAAAACATATGCTTTTTTGTTTACGCTGTTAAAACAATATGGCATTCTTGAAGGCGATTAAAACGATAATAATCTGCCAAACCGCTGCATTGTCACCAGTTGTCAAAATTCTTAAACGAAATAATGCATCTTGGCCAACATTTTTTCGCATAAGCGAACAGAGTACTAGGCTTTAGCTTGATTATATGCCGACTCTTAACACTAGAGCTGTGTCGTTCGCGAACGAACGGGTTAAATTTACCGAATCAATCAAGTGAACGAAATGATCCGGTCATTTAAATCTGGTCTTTTCGTTCAATAGTGTACGGGTTAAATTGAACGGATGACTTAATTGAAGGAAATGAGCCAGATATTTAACCGGCTCCTTTCGTTCAAATTGACCGATTGAGCGAAAGTCTTTGAAAATTGACCGAAAAAGACCGGTCACTGAAACGAACGACCGTCTACTTAAAACAGTTTTTAATTTCTCAAGAGAAAGAAATAAACATAACAGTGATGACAGCAGTTTGCACAAGAAATATTTTTTATTTATAAAATTATTTTGGGAATTTTTATAATCTGTTAATTTGCGTATTATTTGATTCAACATAAACTTCAACATTAATTATATGAAATTGCTTTAGTTATACAACTGTCGTGAGTAAACAACAAACTTGACAGATGCCGCTCCGCTACAACATGGACGCCCTGCTAAAAAGGCGATTTTAGTCTCTAATTAAGTCTTTAATTTGACTAACGAAATAAAAAAATTTAACACATCTGTAAACGTGACACGAACAAACTCATTTAATAATTATGGAAATAAATTAAACTTTTCTTCCTTTATTGTGGACCAACGATTACGTAAATGTATTAATTGTTAATAAATGCAATCAAAAGCCGCTCAATGTTTAATAAATTTTCAAGTAAAAAAAGCTGCATTCCAGGAAACACATACAAAGAAACATTTTAAATTTATAATATTTTTTTTTCAACATTCGAACAAATGTTTATTTTACACTTTATTTAGCCACTTAAAATGCAATTTGTTTCTTTAAATTTACAATTCAGTCTTAATTTTTATTTTTACACATTATAATTGTATTTTGTGCTTATGTGAGTGTATGTGTGTACATATCAAATCAAATTGAAATTTATGGATTGACAACTAACTAGCCGCAAGCAAATTGTTGATTGCATCAGTCCAATCGGTAAAATATACAAACATATACACACATACGTCCATACATGTGTATGCAAATGTTTGTCTCTAAATGCTTCTGTTAACACCCTCCTTTACTTTCAAAAACTTTTTTAAATTTAATTTGTGGTAAAGTGTTTTTGATTTAATTTCAATCAATCAATGACACGGGCAAGAACAAAAAAAAAAACTTGCTGACCGATTCCAGCGCCAATTGAATAGAAATCGTAACAGCACATCGTCGGTCATCAAATTTTATTTAAGCTGCAACCATATAGGCGTAGATAATAGGGCACCTCCAGCATAAACTTTGCTCTGCCGCGCACCTGGAATTTTTTTTTTTTTTATAGAGTTTGTAATACATGACACGATTTTCCTTTTCGTTTAAGAGGTATAACCCCCTTTAGAAAAATTCTCTGACCACGTTAATGGTTGCAACTAAATATTGCAATACCAAACTTTTTATCCTCTTCGCCAATTTATGAGAAACATGACAATTTACAAAATAAAAATTTAATTGAATGATTTTCTCTTCTCAATAAAATATAATTAACACGTTAATAAATTTTAAGTGTTGACGTATTAATTAAAGTAAATATAAGAACAAACATTAAACCTGAAAACATAATTAAGAGGCAGAGATTTCATTTTACGACAGGGTCATAAAGTCGCGAAATCTGGCAACTCTATTATCATTTGAACCCATTTCAATTTTCCATTTTTTCACAAATAGACTAGCGGGCAAGAACAATGCTTTAAAATTGTATAAATTTATTTTGGGAATGCTACCGGTAACATAACGTGAAGAATTATGCCGAGAAAGACTCAAATTAGCCGATTCATCATCGCGTGCAGCAATTGAAGTTGTAGTAAAGTCTTTGCCAATGACCTTATAAGATCCAACTAGTGCTTAAAGAACTTGAACCTCATGTTTAGCCTTTTCTCCGTATCCTTACCACATATTGAATATGGGAACTCTCCGAGAGGTATTCCAAGCACTGCTTAATCTAAAATAAAATCTATTTGGTGCGGTTATGTCACGGTGAAATTATTTTTTCTTTCTTCTGTAAAAATGAGGCCGGCAAGAACAGTGTTAATAATGGCAATCGAATTGTAGCCCGGAATTAACAATGTTTTGAAACTCTTATTGGTTAGGATGATTTTTAAAAAGAGCGAGCGCCACCACTTGGCCACTAAAATAGAAACTAAATAAGTAAGTGTGCTATATTAGGCTATGCCATATAAAGGGTGTTTTTTTAAGCATGATAGAACTTGAAATTATAAAAAATAACACTAAAAATTTATTGTTGATGAAAAATTTTTCTTATTCACCCTTATTCTAGTTGTCGGCGTCGTCGTCGTTTTAGTATCAATATAACTTCGTATCTTGTCGGCGTCAATTCAATTAAAATTTTGCATTCTATAACATTCCTGTGACGACGTCGACAGTTTATCGATTTTTATGAAATGCAAATGCACACCCCAAGTTTTTTGTTAAATTTTATTTGTGTTTGAAACTTTTATTGAAAAATGTTTTCTATAAGTGAAGAAAATTCTGATTTAATTGATAATGAAAGCTCGAAAAAATAAAAACTTGTGTTGGAAAGATAACTTCTTCGGCAGAATTGCAGTATTTTTAATTTGCCGGATCGCAAGTATTTACATATGTTTTGCGTGTCCCTGGCTGTGCTTCTGCAATAAATCAGTTTGATTTTTGTATGGCCATCTTTTTCAAAAATGTTGCCACAGCTTCTTTAATCGGACTGAGCGAAAATTGCTTAAATATTCCGCCGCCAGTGGTTTTACACTCCGCTTTATTAGCAACCAATTTTTTTTAAAAGTTATTTTTTAAAAACTTTTTTATAAATCCCCATTCGATTCTTTATTTTGTTATCTTTTGCCATCCATCTGCTAATCTTCTAGGTGGACCAAGAGAATTTAGAATTTTTCCAATTTTTTCTTTAAAATTGCATGAAGCAGTGCCTCTGCGAAAACACAGTGCAAGAGATTGATTGTTCTTCCATTTCTTAACCAATTTTTCAAATTGATTTGCATTATGTTTGGTTTAAATCACTTCCAGTCGTCATATAAAAAGGCGTCGACAAAAAACAGAGTCACGTCAATACAATATTGTCGTCACATTTGTTATAGAATACAAAAAATCTTTGAGTAGTAATCGATACGTGTCAATAAAGACAAATAGAATAATAAATCGACATCTAAAATAAGGGTGATTATTTTCTGTAAACTCTGGCAAATAATTAGGAATAGACTCACGCTTAAACAATGATATCAAATTATCCAAGTTTACTTTGAAAATCAGTCAGTAATTCGAGTAACTTATAGGCGAGTTCGCGATTTTTCTGGTGCACATAATAGTTCGTCTGAGCAAGCCATCCTCCGAATTGTGGATAGATTTCGTACCACATACTCTCTAGAGGATGCAACAACACCAATACGTCAAAGGAATGTGTGTACTGAAGAGAATAGCGCTGCTGTAAACGAAAGTGTGGAAGAAGATCCAAATTTATCGATTCGTCGTCGGTCGCAGGAATTGGGGCTCTGTCCGTCCACTACGTGGAAAATTTTGCGCAAATATCTTGGCCTACACCCGCATAAGATCCAGCTAGTTAAGGAATTAAAACCACGAGACCATTTTATGCGTCATTTTTCGCAGATTGGGTTCTACAGCAGTTAGTAACTGACTCGTTCTTTTATCGCCAAATTGTGTTCAGCCATTAGGCTCATTTTTGGCTTAACGGGTTTGTTTATAAGCAAAATTGCCGCATATGGACTGAGACCAATCCACAACATACCCTAAAGACTCCATGGCATCCAGAAAAATGCAAAATTCGGTGTGGCTTACACGCTGGTGGCATCTTCGGACTTTATTTTTCCAAGACCGTTACCGCGCCATGATTAATAATTTTTGTTTGACATTGATCCGGACGAAATGTGGTTTCAACAAGATGGCGTTACGTGCCATATGGCGACCGCAACCATCAAGTTATTGAAATCAAAATTTTGCGATATGTTGATTTCGAGAAATGGACCTGTCAGCTGACAGCTCTGTATTATTTGCTGTGGGGCCAAGAGAAATCACTGCTTTATATTGATAAACCAGCAACAGTTGACGCTTTATAGGCCAACATTATTCGTGTTTTTCGGGACATACAGCCAGCAGTACTTAAACAAGTAGCCCTAAAGTGGACGTCCAAAATGCGCTTCGTCATGAGCAGCCGCGGTTGCCATATGTCTGAAATCATTTTTAAATAGTAATGCCATCTTCTGATTTCTCGTATAAAAAAAAATTCTTCATTAATTTACGATACATACACATCTAAATCTAGTTTAGTGAGTAACTTCAATCATGAACATGGACCGAGGTGAATTTCAATAGCATTTCTTTCGACACTGATCGCCTTGGCAAAGTCGAGCACGAACACGGACGGACAGACGGACATCGCCCAATCGACTTCGCTATGCATATTAACTTAAAATATATGTACTTTATGGGGTCGGAAATATATATTGTAGATATTACGCACGGAATGGCAAACTTAGATATAAAAAAGAAATGGAATAACAAAAAAGCATCAAACACGTAAGTTTCGTGAAACAACACCTTAGTAGAGTTATCAAAAATCGATTAAAATATACACCCCTATTGTTAATAAGAAGTAAAATTATTGTTCCAATGAAATTTCTTTTACGCTCGAAATGGATATTAGTATCATGAATTTCCTTTCCGTAAAATATTTGTTCTATTAATTGAACAAGTGTTTAAAATAAATTAATTATTTTTTTCTGAAAATTTTTTTGAAATATGAAATATAAACTTTCAACGTTTTCTTTCCTCTTTCAGCGCCTACGAATATAAATTTCTACGAATATAAATTTATTTTTATTGTTCATTTGTTGTATTTTATTTATAATTGTTGTTTGTGAAGCATTTATTGACAATAAAAAAAAAAAAAAACATTGTCGCAATTAAAAAAGAAAATTTATCAACACCTCGCCCACATTGATTTTTTAGTGTAATTCCTTTTATTTCTGTATTTTGTGACTGAGCAACGGTTTTTGTATTTTTTTCTTCTATTTTTTTTAATCTAAATTTTATTTCGTCTTATTTTAAAGTAAACGTAAAAAATTCCGACCGTAAAAATATAAAGTTAAATCGTAGTAAAACAGCAATAAAATTTTTGCAATAAATTCACTTATTTATCAAAAAAAAAAAAATATATATACAACAATCGAAAACTTTGTCCACTATCTTGTGATAAGATTTTATTTGTAGCAGGCTCTACAATTGGCACTTAATCTAAAATTTAGATTTACAACGCAGTCATTTCAATTATATTGCTATTCACAGGAAAATGACAACAGAACTCCATCAATAGTTTTTGTTAGCTAACGGTTCGTTTAACTTAACAACAAAGAAACGATAAATGTTGCCAACAAAAAAGCTTCGTTCCCGTACTTTTTGGGTAAAGTTCGGTAAAATGAGAGTAAACATAAATTATTCTCAATTGAAGGGAAAAAAATGTCCAAAAGTACTGGAACACAAAAAACCAAACTTTAATCCCAAAACAAGATATCAAACAAAATATACATGCAGTTGTTCATAGTAAACATAAAAACACAAATAATTTGTCATGTGTTTAAAATTATTTCATTATTTTTTTGGGATAAAATTTGTAAAGAACACTTTTGGTAGACATTTGCGTGCATGAAACATGGATTTTTTTTTTGTATTTCCTAATGTTTACTTTCCTACCAGCTGATTGTTTTTCAGCTTACACAATCTACCGAAAGAAAGAGACTGAGCTTTTTCGTGCAGAAAGAAGAAGAATTTTATTTATTCAAAAGCTCTCTCTTCTATCCAAACTTGTAGTAGGGGAACAGTTGTCGGTAACATTAGGAACCTGCGGGATTCCAAGATTGAGTACGGGAACGCACCCAAAATTGTGTTTCAAACTTGAATAAAATTATTTTTTAGCATTCAGCGAATTGAAGATTTTTTAAATTTTTTGTATATGAAAAAATAACCTTTTTTTAATTTGTTATTTAAAGTACATTTGACGTATTATGTATCGCTAGGAGTATTTTTGAAGATCACGAAGCCGAATTCATCAGTCACAATCTGTATTTATTGCCGATTGCGAGGAAAAGAGGCATCCACCATGACGTTAAATGCAAAACTAGAGCCTGGGCCAAAACAGCTTTGTATTCGGTCCATTACTAAACCAACCCTGCGTTCTCATTTATCCGCCATATGCCGTCTGTATGGATATGCAAAGCTCTACAGTCTCGGACTGCTACGAAAATCCAGGCGGATTCATAGAAATTATGTATTTTACAGTCTCCTGCTCCTTTTTGTCAAAATCGCTTTTACAAAAATCGATGTATCCGTCGATGTTTTTAATTACCTGCAGGACAGCCACCAGAGTGACGATCTTTCACAATCGTTCTGGAGTGCCAGAGTCGTCGCACAGTGCGAAGAACAAGACTAACGGTTTTTGAAGGTAAAGATCCGTTGTCATGCACGTGTGCATTTCAAATTACGTAATTAATTAAATATTACTTAATGGAATAACAGCATTTTGCTAAAAAAAAAAAAATACTGCCTAAAATGTGATTTTTTTTAATTTAAGCAATAAAATATAAAGAGCGTTTCTAATTAGCTGTCAACTGCTGTAGGTATCGAGTTTTAAGATGTTCTATCGTTGCTAAATAGATTTTTTTTTTAGACAAAAAAGAAAAAAATGCAAAAAAAAAAAAATTTTAATTCTCTAGAATCAAATAACATGAAAACCAGTTACTCTATCTATTTTAAATACTTAAAATGTTAAAATGCAAGTCATTTGTGAGAACCTTATATTTGTCTCTTCAATTTAATTTAAATTGAACAAATTAGAAACGGAGACAAATTTCAAATAAATTACAACACTTTTTAATTATTCTTTATCATCTTGTATCTCTTTGTTTCGTTGAAAGAATATGGAAAAATAATAGAAATATTTTCTTTTTACTTAACAAATGCAATCGGATGTATGTGATATAAATTTGATAACTCATCAAGTAAATTAGCAAGCAATTAATTTAGATTGTGAATGTCAGAATGTCCCAGAAATTACTATTCCGCCGAACTATTAAAACCATTGAGCCATCTGCGATACCTACGGTTTTCGCAATCACTCGCACTTTTCATTTTTGATCGGTCTTATTGTTTCAGGCGTAGACATGATATGAGCCATTAATTTTTAACCGACTTCAAAACAAGGAGAAGGTTATCAATTCGACTGAATGTTGCTTTTTTCATGTTTGAACTTGCAGAACTCAGTCATTTTTGAACTAATTTTGAAAATTTTTTGTAATTTGATAATGGGTTAAGCATATTTAAAAAATGTTAGAATTTCCTTAAATATCTCTTCAAAAGCTTAAAAATGATACCCATATTGATATTTAAAAAAATTTTAAATTTTAGAGCCCCGTAATTTGGAAAATATGGGCGTGCGCCAATTTTTTCACTTGTTGTTTTTTTCTAAATTTTTAATTCTCTATCGCCCCATATATTCATTTTTTTGATTGGAGTTCCAAATGACATGCAAAAATTAGAGGTGGGCGTGGTGTATTTCCTGCTGCCTCGAAGGACATTGACCGATACTTTATCTTATCGATTGACATATTTTTTTTTTTTTTTGTTTGTGAAATAAAGTTTGCCTGGGCAAAATTGATTTTAACACTAACACGGACGGACAGACGGACATCGCTCAATCGAATTCCCTACGCATAAGAAGTCAGAATATATACATATATATACTTTATGGGGTTGGAAATTGATATTGTAGAAATTTCACTTTTTGTGGTAAAGGGTATGAAAATTATTTGCGAAATTGAAAAATTTAAATAAAATATAATTTAATAAAACTTAAAAGAAAAATGAGCTTTAGGAAGATCTAAAGTAAAATAAAAAAATGAAAAACAAACACAGATTAAAACATGTCACTTTATTTTACATTTTTGTAGCAACTTAAATTGTTACACGTTTAAAAATGCTCTTAGATAACTGTGAATATGAACAGCTGAATCTGAATTGAATCTGTAAATAAATAAACATTTATTCTGCTCATCTACGGTTATTTTTGTTTATTTATTTATTTAGTTTGATACAATTTTAAAATGAATTTTCCTTTAACTTGTGTTGTTGTTGTTTTTGTCTTGACACTTATTTTGTAACAATTTCATTTGTTGCACTTGAAAATATTTTAAGTAGTTTTGTGTCGGTCGCGTGTAAATAGTTTTGACTTTTTTTTTTAAATGTTTATGTAAATCTACAAAAGTATGTACATATGTATGCATGTATGTATGTATTTGTGCAATTGAAAAATTTATATTTTTGTCTGCTTTGTATTTTTGCATTTGTTGTTTAATTTGTTATACACAAGCAATTCGAAAATATAAATAATAATGAAAATAAGAACCAATAATAATAATAACAACAACAATAAATTAAAAACAACAAGTGCAAAATGTCAAATTGGTGTCGGCCTCTTTTTACGTGTGATAATGAAAATAGACAGACCCCAAAATAAAGCAGAAAAGAGGGCCAAATTCGGCCGGGCCGATCTTTCACCGTAGTGTTTTCATTTGTTTTATTTTAATATAAAAAAATGATTCAATACAAAATAACATTTGATTGTGTTATAATGAGAATTTTCGATAATCTGATAATTTTTATACCCTTCAACACAAAAAGTGGAAAAAGGGAATATTTAAGTTCGTCATTCCGTTTGTAATTTCTACAATATCAATTTGCGACCCCATAAAATGTATATATTCTGACTTCTTAAGCATAGCGAAGTCGATTGAGCGATGTTAGTATTGAAATCAGGTTTGCCATTGCGAATTTAAATACGCCAACGATCAGACATAGTGTCGAAAGAGGTGCTATTGGAAATTAGCAAGATCGGTCCACGTCCTTAGACGCAGTTGGCAAAACACCACGCCTACCTCTAATTTTTTTATAAGTTTTGAAACATTAAAGTAACTCCAATCAAAAAACAAATATATGGGGTGATAGAGAATTAAAAGATAAGAAAAAAACATCAACAGGTATGTGATGGAAATCGATTTCGAAATCGAGACGACTTAAAACCGTAAATGGTTGTGATATCTTTGCTATTTTCGTTTTTTTAATACCTTCAGTATATATTTCAATAGCTCTCCATTTAGTTTCTGCAATTACTTTGGAGTAACTTCTTTACTTTTGTTCAAAATTTATCTGAAAACGAATCGTTTCCATCACATACCCGCAAGTGAAAAAATTAGGAATCGACCATATTTTCCGAGTTACGGGCCTTAGAAGTTTAAAATTTTTTTTTAAATATCAATATAATAATATCAATATAGGTATCATTTAAAAGCTTTTAAAGAGATTTTTAAGGAAATACTAAAATTAAAAAAAAAAAAAAAATAAAAAAAAATGCTTAACCCATTAAGAGCCGATAGCATTTTTATGTAAATTTATATATATTTGGTACTTAATTTTTTTTCTTATTTTTTAATTCCCTGTCACCCCAATATTTGCTTTTTTTATGGGAGTTACTTCAATAAACTAGATTTATGTAGATGGTGAAGGGTATATAAGATTCGACACATTCAATTAGAACAATTTTACTTGTTTATATTTGGTTCTGTCTTTTTTTCCAACTTTTTCACCATTTTTGCAAAATTAAACTTTTTGAAAAATTTTGCTAGAATTTCAATTTTTAGTAAGTTTCAAATAGGATATTTCGTTTAGCTAAACCAAAAATTAAAAAAAAAATTCTTATAGCAAGATAAGAAATTTGTTAACTAAATAACTTCATTTTTATTCTTCGGCACTCAAACAAAAATATGGAAATTTGTTGCAGCAAATGTTTACAGAAATTTATCGAAAACTATTATAGATCTGAATAGTTGTTAAACTATTTAATAAATCCAAATCAAAGTGCCTCAAGAGTATTGTTTTAAAATTATTATGCGTGAAAGAGTGTGATCGTAAGTTCTAAACAAATTTATTCGTTAGAGTGAGTGATGGAAATAAATTTAAGATCTTAAAAGGAAGTTTTCCAAAGGTTAAAAAAATTTAAGCTTTTCAAGAGGATTGTTCTAAAATTAGCATGCGTGATGGTGCGTGGGCGTGTATGAGAAAATAAGCTATTTGCGATAGTGTTAGTTTCAAAATATTTAAGGATCTTAAAGGCGAATTTTCTAAAATTGCTTTCCGTGACAGCGTGCCCGCGTGGGCGGGAGGATCAAATAAAATATTTGTGAGAGTGAGAGAGGATCTTATGAGGGAGTTTTCTAAAAGATAAACACATTTTAAGCGTTCTAAGAAAATCGTTTTTAAAATTGTCATGCGTGACATAGCGTGCACGAGAATGAAAAAAAGAAATCTACTCGTGAGCTTTAAGAAGCAGTCTGTCTAAACTTGAATTAGTCAAACCCGCACAACAGATTGCCAAATTAATTTTGACCACAAGACGGAGAAAAAATTCCCTTAAAAATTTAGCCAAAAAATTTCGTTACTTGTTAAAAAAAAACTTTACCATCACAAATGTCTCTGTGGCCCCTAACGGGTTCAAAAATATTTAATTTTTTAAAGCATTTTTTAGCTCCAATTTTTTTGTTATAAATATGACTCTCTTGCAGCGTTGGTTTATAAGTCAGAAGACACACATTTTTTAAAATCTGTAAAATCAGAACAAATTAATATGAAACTAAAAAAACAACTGTTTAATTAAAAGTAAAAATAAAAATACGTTTTTTAGTGCATAAAAAAATAGTAAAAACATACAGAAAAAATGTTTTTGTTATTAAAAGCCAAATAAACAACTTGTTTGTTTTGTAAACAAAACTGTAAATGTGTTTATTTTTGTTTTTAAAGAAAATTCTTTATAAAACTCAATATTTAACAAAACGTGTTTAAACGTGATAAACGGAGACAGACAATCATTTTAAATTTTCTGCAGTTTCAGTTGCAGTTTTTGTTTTTTTTTTTTTTGCTTTAAATAATTTCACAATTCTTACTTTCCGAGAAAAATAAAATATAAATCGAGAAAATAAAGCAAATTGAAATCAAGACAAACTTTCGTTTATTTTCTACGCCGTTTAAAGTATTTTTACCCGTAAAACCTTAAAGATTGTAGTGCCACGTAAAAGGTGATAACTTATTTATATATATTGAAATATACACCACTTTCCGTAAACAATATACATACGTATATACACATTTATATATGCCATATACACATATTTAAAAATAAATTCAAGACAAACTGAAAATTCCTTTCGAAGCTAAAATGTCTCCAACTTAAGAAAAAACCGGTGTCTCGCTGTCAATATCATACAATTGTTCTTTAATCACGCAAATTACAATCTGTTGCGGGGTTGCATTTCAATATTAATTTATATTTTATTTTTTTTAGTTATTTAATTGTTAAAACTCTTATTTATTTAATAACTTGATAAGATCAAGTTTTCCTTTCAATTGAAATTGACAGCTGTGACGTAGGCTGCAAGCAACTCGAAAGCAATGTTTTTGTCAAGATGGCAAAAACTTATGGCGCAAAATATTTGTAAAAACAAAAACCAAGAATAGTTCTAAAAACTATAATCAGCTGTTTTCTTGAAAGTAAATTGAAACACTAAGCTGCAAAAAAACTAAAAGCAAGTTCGTTTCAAGTTTAAAAAGTCTGAGTATATTGGAAAAAAGTGTGAATGTATTAAAACTTGAAAGGCAAAAGCTGATCGTGTTATCCTCAAGTTAGAAATTATAATAATCAATCATATTGTAGGGGTTAATTAATTTCATATTTATTATTTTACTTTACTCTGGCAATTTAATTAATTCTCAATTTCTGACGGGCTGTGGATATATTTGTTCCTACTATTTGTTGATAACCTCATCTGTCGTTCTAATGTACAGACGCTTTCTAACATTCTTGCTTTACTAAACAGACGCCTTTTACCAGCTAAATAATTCTTTAATTAGAGCTCTATAGAATCTCGTAAATTTTTATAAAATACAAGCAATTACACCAGCTCACCTGCCATGGCTACACGCAACGCAATATGATATGTTTTTGGTGTTTTCCCATTTATTCGCTGTTTTCAAAAATTTCAAGACAATTATTTTGCCTTTATACTTATGTCGCTGGGTGGGGGTTGAACCTACGGATCAAGGCTGCTTAACATTTTGTACATAACATGTCTTTCACATACAGGACACCAAGGCGAATTTATAACTACACGAATTTTCATCCCAAGGCGAATAAATTATAAGGTGGTAGCGATGGCGAATTCATTGATTTTCGACTCTCTCTATTATAAAAAATTGTATACTATTTGTATGGGTGAATTCCAAAACGTCAAAACACATTGCAGTGATGCGGTTTTGTTACTGTTTTAACACAAAGTAACCAACTATGTTGTTTACTTTGTAAATAACAACTTTGCAAATTTTTTACATTAACCCTGGAGTTAATGTCGACGTCGTTGACGGCGTCAAATGTCAAAAAAAAAGTTGAATCGTATGAAATTGTATGAGAGCAGTTAATCTCAACGCGTTGAAACGCCGTAAAAGTTCAATCTGTTTCAACTTTTTCGGCGTTGAAACGCCGTCAACGACGTCGACATTAACTCCAGGGTTAGAAACACTTTTCTGCAATCACTTTTTTTCAAGATGACGATGTGAATAATTAAAACTATAATCTTAAAAAAATTGATGGGATTATTGGACGAAACACCTCAAAGCAATTATAAAATTGTACAAAAATACATAAAAAGTCCGATTTAATGGTTTTAATTTCCCGGAGCACCTTCTCGCATAAAACAATTATTTTCTGTTTTTTAAAGGCAAAATCACTTTCATTTTGCAATCGCGTTGTTAATAACAGCTGCTTCCACTCAAAAGTCCACTTTTTGTCCCCGAAGATATAAATAAATTCTGTTTAAATAATAATTAAATTTAAAAGAAAATTTTCTTACTTTTCTTCCGTGTGTTTGTAATTAATTTTGCACAAAATATCAAGAAAGCAGTAACAAAATTAGTGATACACAGTTTGCTTTTTTTTGCGTATCAATAACTTTTATTATACATTTAGGGATGCGTAACATTGTCAATGTTTAAATTGTTGCGTTTAGGAATTCACCCTATATGTATGTAGTTTGCCATCACTACCACTTTATAATTATAATTATCAGGTGGCAGCGTAGGCGAATTTATTATTTTTTGCTGGTAAAAAAAAACCTGTCAAACTTTATATATAAAAAATTATACACAGATTTTTTATATATCGCTGGTCTCATGTAGAAAGGCCCTAACTCGCATTTATTTAACTTTACAGGAGAAGGTAAAAACATAACAGAAACTGTATTTATCACAATGTAATACTAAACATGCAAATGCTTAGAAAACCGTTATTTTTGATAATATTGCATTCAAATTATGTGACAAGGTGTATCTGTGTGAAATGTACTGGAAAAACAAAAAATTTCAATATCGTAAAAAATCGAGTTAGGGCCTTTCTACATGAGACCAACAATATGTAGTTTGACAGTAGTGTTCACGGCGAAAATTAATGAATTCGCCTACGATGCCACCTGGTAATTGATTCGCCTTGCTAGTAATGTTTCAGGCGAAAATGCATGAATTCGCCTACGCTGCCGCATGGTAATTGATTTGTCTATGGCTTTTCAACAAAATCTGAACTAGGGTGACCTGATGATTTGGCTACTGCAATTAATTATATTTTTTTAACAAAATCTTAACTTTTTAGCACAGTATTATCTACTTAATAACTTTTTAAACTTCCACTATAGTTGTGTAAATAAAATAATGTCCGCAAAGACATTTACAACCAAAAAAATTAATTATGTATTTCGGCATTTAGAATCTGGTTCCTTAGCTAAAATTTTCAGAGTTGCAAATTAATTTTCAGATTGCTTTCTTAATTTTTTTTTAATCAATTGCTTGCATTATATTGATTCTAGCTTAAATATGTTTGACAGCAAATTACTACATATAATTATGAATGTAAGTATGTATGTATGTATGTAGTTGATGTGTATAACGGATGGTTGATTGGATGAATGAACTTTTTTACTTGGCAATTTCAAGATTATTATAGTTTGTATGTTTTTCGTTTGTAGATAACATATTAAGTAAATATGTACTCGTACACATGTTTGATCACGAGAATAAAATTAAAACGTAAATTGCACTTTTTCTTATAATAATGTCAGTTAACAAATTATTTACTTAAACTACATTAAGGCGACAACAAAAGAAATGATAAGTTATATTAAATATTTTTGTAAAACAATTTTAATATACATTCAAATCTCATTTATATGTAGGTGTGTAAATAGATGAGGTTTACTTATGTAGTAGGGTTTTCATGTCGGGAATTTCAGGGACAGAATTTATTATTTCCTGATCCCTGATTTTATTATTATTATTATTATTTTTTTTGTAAACTATCAAAAACTATAAACTACTACTAATTTTGCTGATTTTGCCACGTTAAAATAAGTACTTGTAAACTAAAAGTTATAAGCTTTCTAATAGAATAGACTCAAGTTGTAAACAAAATAATTAACATCGTGAGGACAAGAAAATTGTCGAGGAGGATTCTCCAACCAAATCGAGAGAACAATAAGGATCATGGTTACTATTACTGGAAACTCGTAATCGTTGTAGCCAAGAAAGGGAACGTTTATTCGTAACGTGCAGTTTGAACACCTAGACAGACAATCAGGTGAAACCTTTTCAAAGAAACATTTCAATTGTCAGTTAAACTCAATTTCTAACCGTCTTCAAAAAAAAAAGAAGGAGGTTATCAATTCGTTTGAATGTTCCTTTTTTTAATGTTTGCAGAACTCAGTCATTTCTTAACCGATTTGTAAAATTTTTGGTATTTTGATAAATTATGCTTACAGATTGGTCCCGTTTTAGAAACATATCAAAATCTTAAGCCTATACTCTATTCAGTTCTTCATGCGGAATGCTGTCAAACAACATAAATAAAAAATATATACGTAAAAGTTATGTAAAAATGTTGCAGAAGTAGTACTCTGCTTCTACTGTGAAAAAACATATGAAATGTTTCTGGCAACATTTTATCAAAGTTGTGAAATAAAGCAAGTAGGCATTATTTCGCGTGGAATTTTTTAAACAACAGCAGGTCATATGTCTTTTCCTTTAATTTTTGAAACAACGTAGTACACGTTCGTACATTCTTCGAAATCGCGAGATAGACACCACGTTTCAAATTTCAAATTTTCCACATGAAATAATCAATGTTGCTCAACAATTTTTACAAATTCGAACAGAGTACCAGGCCTTAAGAATTAAAGGGTGTCCCCACTACATATTTGTTACGTGTATTATGAACTGTAAAGGGCATTTCTTTAAAACTTAAAATGACTGCGTATTACTACAGCTCCTAAAAATAAAACGTAATACAAAAATAAATCTAAAAATTAAGGGTGTCTCCATACGTAACGTAAATTGACCTATATGGGTCTATCTTTTGAACCGTTATAGACAGACATTTACAGGGAACCTATATTACTATAATAACAAGTATAAAATTTGGACTTTGAAATTAAAGGGTGTCCCAGTAGTTGATTTAAGGGGTGTATTTTCAAGCATGAAGAACTTACTAAAAATTTAATTTTGATGAAAAATGTTTTCTTATTATTCTCAGTTAACTCTGGCAAATCATTATAAATAGACTCGTTCTGCGTCGTTCTTTCGCCAATTGGGCTATACAGCAATTAGTAACTGAACCGTTGTTTTATCGCCAAATTGTGTTCAGCGATGAGGGTCATTTTTGGCTTAACGGGTTTGTCAGTAAGCAAAAATGCCGCATATGGAGTGAGACCAATCCATAACATACCCTACAGACTCCATTGCGTACAGAAAAATGCACCGTTTGGTGTGGTTTACACGCTTGTGGCATCATCCATTACGGTGAATGGAGATCGTTACCGCACCATGATTAATGATAAGATATGGATGACATTGACCCGAACAAAATGTGGTTCCAACAAGATGGCGCTACGTGCCATACGGCGACCGCAACCATTGAGTTATTGAAATCAATATTGGCGATATGTTGATTTTGAGAAGTGGACCTGTCAATTGGCCTCCAAGGTCGTGCGAAATGACACCTCTCTATTATTTCCTGTAAGGCCACATGAGGTCAATGGATTATGCTGATAAACTAGCAACAATTGACCCTTTAGAGGCAAACATTGTTCGTGTTATTCGTGGCATACGGCCAGCAGTACTTGCAAAAGTAACCAAAATTAGACGTCTAGAATGCGTTTCGTAATGCAGCCGCGGTGGCCACATGCCCGAAATCATTTTTAAATATTAATGCCATTTTCTAATCTTTGGTACAAAAAAATTCTTCATTACAATTTAAAGTTTTTTCGGGCTTAAAAAAACACCCATTAGTTGGATGTATGTGGCTAAACCTTTGAACCGTTATAGATAGAGAGCTGAAACTTACAAGGGACCTGAATTGCTTAGTCCGCTATAACAACAAGCTTATAATTTGAATTAAGAAATTAAAAAGTGTTCCCAAAATTAATGTAAATTGATCTATATGGCCGTATCTTTTGAACCGACATACACAAACACTTCAAAATTAGACAGAGTGTCCACCACTTTGTTTGGCATAATATGAAATATGAATATTTTTAATCATAAATTAAAGGGTGTTACTTTTGAACCGTTTTGAGGCAGACGGTTGAAATTTACAAAGAACCTCTAGTTGATGTTATTTTATGTTTGTTGCCAAACTGTTTAGCAGTTGTAGACAGACGGTTGAAATTAACAAGGAGCTGTAGTGCCTAGTACGCTATAACAAGTATAAAATTTGGAGATGGATGTCCCAATAGTTAATGATATTTGCTGTATGTGGCCATACTTTTGAAACGATATAGACAGACATATAAAAGGTGTTTTAAAGTTGTTTTTTTTTTTGTGAGAATTATTGCTTACATAAATGGTAATTTGAACTTCATATCTAAAAAATTCCTACAAAAGTTTGTGCCGTAGGAAATCCCCTACAAATTCAAAGTGACAACAAAGTTTTGAGTGCAAATAAACAATAAAAAGCAAAAATTGATTTATTTACATACGTATTTATGTATGTATTTGTTAGATTGCATTTAAACGTGAATAAAAAGGCGAAATGCAAATTTTGCATTTATATTTGATGTCTTACACATAAGAGACTAGAAATATAAAAAACGAAAGTAAAAAGAAAACGAAATTGCGCCTTAAAAATTATACAGGGCAATAATAGTTCTGAGGCAAAGATTTATTTGAATTATAAAATTTACATACGAATGTATGTATGTATATACATATTACGAATTATTACACCTGATAATTTTTATAGTTTTTATTGTACAAAAAAACATAAAAATAATAATAAATCAACCAAAACTTATTTGTGTAGATAAATTTACAGAATAATAAATAAATCCGATAAATGCCATCCCTAAAGCCCAAGATATCTGTCAAAATTTCTCATGTACATACAAAATGTATGAAGCATTTAGTTATTTCCAAGGTAATCTATCGGTTTTATCTCTTCTTAATTCTTGTACAGCGGATTTTGTAAAAAATGAGTTAACATTACTGTAAGACACAAAGTTGACGCTCTTATTAGGCATGTCATTGCAGCGTAAAAGTTCGACGTGAGAAGTCTTTACGCACTAATTTAGGGATGGCGGTAAGTGTGAGTTTGGCTGACACACGCTTTTTATCGGGGATATAGTAAAACATACACTGCGTAAATTTAATTTCAGGCCTTATTAGAGCTGCAAAACAATCGATAGTATTATCGATAACATTCATAGTTTCATTTTTGGCTGGCTATCGATAATTTTTTCCGAAATCGGTGGTATCGGCTAGCGATAGTTGCCAGTATTAGACTCAAAAAATTTGATTGACGATTGTTAAAAAAATAACTATCGAAACTTTGCCATCGGCAGTTTTAAGGCAAGCTATCGAATCTGCCTACTATCGATAGTTTTGCAGCTCTAGGCTTTATATAAAAAAAACATTGCTGTTGGGATACCATTTTATTTTTTTTTTACTTGGTTTTACTGTGAACTAACAATACAATCACGTCACTATTGGGCTACCTTTCATTTAATTTTTTTGTAATTGTCCTTATAGCAGATAACGTTTGCAAAGAGTCTGCCATATTCGTCAAATACACGGCCTTTGGAAAATAATCTTTAATTTCCAAATATATTGTTTACAATTAAAGTTTTATTTATTCTTATTATTAACAAATCACACATATAATTTTACCGGCACTGTGCAAACTTAACGTGCCTGCCTGTAACAATTAAAAAAAAAGAATATTTTTATGAACAAAATGTCCCTTTCGGAAAACTTTTTAATTTTTATTATTTGTTTTTATAGCGGCTAAAGAAATACATCTATTAAAACGTAGCAGAACAAGTCAATAATAAATTAAAAAATAATAAAAATTTTTAGTTAAATACCTTCCACTAGCACGATTATTAGGCCAGTTATTTTTAATTATTTTTATTATTTTTGTTATTCTCTTTTGTCGGTCGATAAAAACTTTTAATCTTCCATTCTACTGTTTATCGTTGAAGTTGGAATGACCTCTGTTCAATGTGACTGAAAAGTATTGAGAACAAAAAAATAAAAAATATAAATAAAACGAAAAAAATTGTAAACAAAAAAATTTTGGTTAATATTATCTGGCACACATAACAAGAAACTCATTGATAGTTATTGAATCATAAACATCATCGATTAAATATGAGAAATAATGCGGGTAAATAGTTTACGAAAAAAATAAAATATAGAGGGTAATTAAATTTATTAAAAATAATTAAAGTCCACGCAAAAGTACTGCAGTTATTTTTTCCTAATATTGAAAATGCTTTGGATTCTATCTGTCATGATGGTTTGATGTTAAAACTTAGCAGTTTTAATTTTACTATTTGTTTACAAAAAGTAGTAAAAAGCTGTTGTAATAATCAGTCATTTGTCGTCTGTATCGATAGGAAATATTCATTGAACGCAAATACCAGCAGCTCTACCACAAGGGTCTGTTCTTTCTCCCATATTATATACGCTATATACCTGTGACATAAATGTTAACAGAAATCAAGAATCAGCTTTTTATGCTGAAGACAGTGCTTTCATACATACATATGTTGTACCAAGGTATCAAACGCTATAGTCAAGAGAATGCAACAGACCTTCTACGAAAGCCAAAATATATTTCAATAAATGGAAAATGAAAGTTATGGATAATAAAACTCAAGCTATCATATTTCCACAAAACAAATCTTCAAAACGGATTCCTTTACAAAATTGCTGCTCCCAAGGAAATATCATTTCTATTAGTGAAAATATTAAATATAAATACACAACACACAGTAGCGTAAATTACTTGCCCGATTTTCATGAAACAAACTACGATTTATAGAGGAGGTCACAAGCTTTTTGCTGGACTTTTATTCCATTTTTGTGTAATTCACGCCACTGTGCAACATTCCCCGTAGATTCCCTACAGACTTACTACATTCCAATTTTGAACATAAAATGATTAATTCATTTGTAAGAGACTTGACGCTGGCATTTAACGAAAAATGTAAAAGATCGAGTAATTTTGAAACTTTAAGAAATTTACTAAGCAATTGCTAACATTCTTTTTGAAAAAAAGATTCTAAGTTGGTGATCGAATAAACAAATTTTATTATAAAGCCCAAATTATAAACAATAATTTAGTGAGAGTTTTTTAATTTTTCCTCATCTCCCATTATAAATTTGTTCCCTTTTTTTTAATGACTGCGAAAAGTGGAAAAAATTTGGGGGGAAAAGTCGGTATTATAATTTATAAAAGAAAACAACATGTAAATAAGCAAAACAGCTCCCCTTAAAATTACGATGATGCCAATTTTTTATATTTTGTTCTTAGGGAATTCATTATTGTAGCAGGGATGCCAACTTTTCAAAGGCAATACAAAATCAATCAATCAAAAAGAGCTTAAAGAAGCTACTTTGCTAAAAATTAACGGTTTTTTTATTATCTGTCAATTTTTTATATTTGTATTTTATATAGATAATTTATTACATAGAATAAAAAAACAAACGGTTATTTTCAAAAAAGTCAAATTATTATTTTCTTTTTATATTAGAACAAATATCTACACAAACATTTATTCTCATATAATATTTTAAATCCATATACTTATCTTTTATTTGACTTATTTTTGCAAAAACATATGGTGATGAACCATTAATTAAACAGCAGGCACTGACTACAATATTTTGTTTAAATTAAAGCGTTCATTTATTTTCGAAAAATTTTTGGAACTTAATGCTCTTTCTACTTTAGCATTAGAGTACGGAAATGATAGTAAATTAAAATTTATAAAAAGAATTTCTATTTATTAAATTTTTAAAATGATGCCCGTCAACCGAAAATTTATCGGATAAAAAGGGAAAATTTTATTCAAAGATATAAAAAGTGCCAAACGCTTTTTTTATAAGAATAAAAAGCGCCATAAATGCTCTTTTATGGAAAAGAAGCTGAAAGAAAAAAATTCGCGTCTGCGGTATTCAAAAAGTTGGCATCACTGATTTGGAGGAATCTTTTCTCGATAAATTTTTTTCCGTGAGCAAGAAATTCCGTTAGGATAATCTTGATTCTTTTAAATGTGTATAAGTTTTTTTAAATAAACTTTTCGTTAGCACTGTTGCTCTTAAAGTTTCTAATATTTAATTAAGTAGTTTATGAGTGTTACAGTACTTTTAAGTAAATTGTCATAGTGCCTATTTTAAGCTGATATTCAGTAGACATTTGGCAAATTTTATTTTTAAAATTCACAAAACAATGAAATTAGAAATATTGACGTTGCACAGTGGTTAAAAAAATATGTTTTGGATTTAATTTGATAAAAGATATTCTAGTGAAAACTGATACCCAGACCTCTAAGGTATTTTTTATTTTTTTTTTTCTTTTTTTGAAATACGAACTTCTGCCCTACCTACTCACTGTCTTTATAAAAGCGCCAAAACCGTATTTGTCAATAAATTTAATAAATACTTTCTTACTACTATTTTGTTTGCGTGTTTTTTTCTTTGTTATGTATGAAAAATTATAGAAAAGGGATCGGACTTCAGTGCATGTCCAGTAGACCCAACGGAGCGGCTAATGGAATCCAAAGGTATACAATGAACCACCTAGGAAATTCAGAGGACTTAATAGGCGTTAATAAAACACAAGAATACATACACATATATGAATAAGAAATCAAGATTTTTTCGACAGATAAAGAATTAGAAAAATTTAAACAAAAAATTCAGAAATTGGATTTTTTGACAAAAGTGGTTTGATGCTCTGTCTTTAATAATTTGATGTTATTGTCTCTTTAAAGTAAAGTTTTAGTCCAAATATATTAAAACAAATTGTTGAAATGATTGCCAAAAAATATAAATGTGAACCACTGTGTGTTGTGCAACAGATAACGTTTTAAAACAAATTATTTTTTTTCAAAACGAGTTAAAATTATATAATCTATTGTAAATAATAGATTTGTTAATACTTGCTTAATTTACTCGTGTCTTTATTCACCTGCAAACATATTTATTTTTATTACAATTTTTTATATTTACTTTTATATTGGTTTTGTTTTTTATTTGCAATTTAATATTATTTAGCTCGTAGGTACTTGCTTTTGTTTTTGTTGTTTTTGCAAGTAGGTATTAAATACAATTTAAAACTTACGAATATACAATTTTGTTTAATTGAAATTTATCTGACGATTACATAGCAAATTTTTTTCTTGTAAAAAAAATATATACACATATGTATATAAAAATCTGAGTGGAAGTAAATATTTTTTTGAATAAAAGTTTAAAGTACAGTTATTAACCTCAAAAATAAAATAAAAAAATTATCGAAACTATACAATCGATAGTTTTTAAGCAAACTATCAAATGTGCCGACTATCGATAGTTTTTAAGCAAACTATCGAATGTGTCCACTATTTATAGTTATGCAGCTCTATTAACCTGTAGTGCGTTTACAAAAATATTGGCATACTTACACACCCACCCACATCATACCGAAAACAGTAAAAATTAACTCAGGAGACCTCAAAATGTTAAAATCCATTGAAATCAAATCTTTCACGATTACTATAATTTAACTATACCTACATACTAACATAGTCAAAATATTAAAAGGGTATCACTAAGGTCAAGATAGATTTGAATTCGCCGCTATTTGTGCATGTTTTGGTTGGCAAGCGGTTTGGGAACTAAATGGCAAAATCAATTTAAAAAGGTGTTTTTCCCAAGGTTTATTTAATGATTTCCTTTAGTATTAAAAAATATTTTAAATAATAAAATCAATAATCAATAACTTGACATGCAATTTTAGACGCTCTTTGTTTGGATAAACGTTAAAAGCAGCACGTTGCACATAAAACGTCAGACAAGTAAGAGAGTGTCAGCTGAAAACAAACCGAACACAAAAATTTTAACACATTGTCCATCACACAGAAAGACAACACGCGCTTAACAAATCGTATATATGTACACAAGTTCCTACATACATATGTACGTACGTATAAAGATACTGAAAAGTAATTCGGTTTATTTTTAAATATTCTTAAGTCAAATCATATGTACGTTTGCCCTTGACGATGTCCTTTTTGATCTTAGTATTTGTAAAAAAAGTCTTTAGCGGACATAAGTACGTATAAAAGCCGTTTGCAGACACAAAAGGCACATATACAGAAAATACTGAGTGTCCATATTTATGGAAATATTAAAGAAAAAGAGAGGAAAGGATATTTCATGTTGTTTCCAACGAAGGAAGGTAAAAAACAAGAGCAAGAAAATTTGTCTTCTGTCGTTTTTTTTTTAACAACGTTGTATAACAAATTTATAACACTTTTCCAGTATAGATTTAAAACAACTAAAAGTGGGCTCGTCTGCAATAACAACAATACATGTATATAAACCTATATAAACACTGTACGGGGTATATTCATACAAACATTCATACAATGATGCCATATTAAGAAGCAAAAACGAAATTAGTGTTAACAACAGTTTATTTATGGAAATAAGTTTAAAGGAATTCCACGTTAATGTAGGAGAGCGAGTGTTCTGCTTGTGTGCTCAAATAGGTAGGCAAATCATTTTCATCATTCTGACATCTGTGTGTAGGTGTGTCTTGTAATTACATATGTATGTGTGGCTTGATGTTTAATGAGTAAACTTGTTTGGTTTTTTTTTTTGTTTCTTTGCATTCTTGTTTTTGGGGGTAAAGTAAGGGGGCAAATCAGTCAATGTGACCCTGTCAGACTTTAGAGGAGAAAACAAGTGATGCAAGATTTTGGAATTATTGTTAATTTGTTTATTCTGCTTCTTTTTCTGTTCGCTTGTTGCTGCTTTTGTTGCTGTTATTATTCACATGATTTTTAGTTGTTTTTCTTTATTTGCTGTTTTTTATTTTTTCCTTTTATTATACCTATTTATACCCCACTAATTTATTTTGATGTTTAAATTAATATGAAATGAAATAAATAGTTAATGTTGACATACATACTTGTTCATATTTATATACACATGTAGGTAGATATTTCTTTGCTGCATTAAATACCATAAACTTTGGTCAGATTTTTTTTTTATCAAAACGGAGCTAGGGAGTATTTTAACTCTGGGGCAAAGAATTATGTAAATTTGTATGTATGCATGATTGTAGGCACATTCATATCTAAAAAAAGTACACACATGTACGAACATACCTATCCATATGCACATATGCATGGCCATATGCACGTACGCCACGCTACCCACCTTAAAACTTCAAATTATTAATTAAGTCACAACAAAGTTTTTGGGTTTAAAAAAAATATTTAAATAATAAAAAGTTTGATAGAAGAAGTTTAATACCCACACATTGAAGCACAAAGGTAGATCCGTTATGTCAAGAAACGTAACGCATTAAAACATTTTTTCTTTTTTATTCATAAGCAGACTTTGATCTTAGTTTTAAACTATAATCAGTTAATTTTTAATTAAGTACTAAATTTGTTTGCCGTTTTTATATGGAATTAAAATTAAAAAATAACAGCATTATACTTTTAAATTACAAATTATTAACATTGGGTCTCTGCGTTTTAAGCACGATATTTCGTGTGAAGTGCTGTCAAGATCTCATATACAAAATTTGCGAGAAATAAATAAAACAAGAGTTCTTTATTCGGCTATGAATTTTATATACCCTTCACCATCTACATAAATCTAGTTTAGTGAAGTAACTCCAATCAAAAAAGCAAATATTGGGGTGACAGAGAAATAAAAAAAGTACTGCATATATATAATTTTACATAAACATGACATCGGCTCTTAAAGGGTTGAGTGAAAAAATTTTAGTATTTCCTTAAGGAACTCTTCAAAAGCTTTTTTTTTGAAAATTCCAGAGCCCCGTAAACACGGAAAATATAGGTGAGCGCAAATTTTTTCACTAGTTGTTTTTTTTTTCTTATTTTTTAATTCTCTGTCGCCCCATATATTTATTTTTTTGATTGGAGTTACTTTATTGTTCCAAATGACAAATGACATGAAAAAATTAGAGGTATGCGTAGTGTTTTGCCTGCTGCCTCGAAGGACATGGACCAATCATGCTGATTTCCAATAGTAACTCTTTAGACACTATATCTGATCGATTAACAAAAAATTTTTTTTTTAAATCAACACTAACACGGACGGACAGACGGACATCGCTTAATCTACTTCGCTATGCATAAGAAGTCAGAATATATATATATATATATATACTTTATGGGGTTGAAAATGGATATTGTAAAAATTACACACGGAATGACAAAGTGTAGTATACCCTTTTTCCACTTTTTGTGGTAAAGAGTGTTAAAAACGGTTAACATGTCAATGTACTCGAAGGCCAAAGAATCATTTGACGCAATTAAAAATTTTTCTGGTACTACATATTAATATTTTCAATTTAATTGAACAAGCTGTGTTCGATGCTTATGAGCACAATATGTTACCATATTGTCCCAATAGGTTTAATTCTTCGAGATCGAAGGGATTGGATAGAATCTCTCACAGAACTCATTATGAAAAATTTGCAAACGGTCAAAGTTGGACGTTTAATAAACAAATTCTCAAATTTAATTTATAGAAACTGGTTTTGCACTTTAAAGGATCGATTTCCCAAGATTGCATGATTTTATTGCGTTATGAAAAAGAGATTTTAAATTAACGTTGAATTTATTCAACCTATGGAAAAAATATCTCACATGCTATATTTTTTATAGTGCCGAACTTTAAGCACATCATTTGTAAATATATAAAAGTGGGGTCAGATTAGTCAAATATTTGAAAAAAAAAAAAAACGTAGCCACTGTTTTTACAAATGTTTGTTCAATTTTTCCAGACACTTTTATATTCAGTAGAACATAATATTTCTTAATAAATAATTGAGGACAAAATTTGTTTTCCATAACTTTATGAAACGTTTTTTGGTCTAATATTTGATTAAACTGACCGTACCTTAAGAAAAACAAAAATTTAATATACATAAATCTTAAAAAAAAAAAAATTCAATACAAGCAGAACGGTGAGGTTTGAGCCTCATGGATAGTTTTCGAAAGTTTAAAATCATACCAACTGCGCTGTTTCGATCAATTTTAACTAAGTTATAAAGTCATCCTCCAGATAAATCGGATTTAAGCCCCCTATAATTGTTTAATAGTTTAAGTTTTAATATCGCTTTTAAGCTTTCATAATGATATATTTGAGAAATCCTTTCTTTGAGATTAAAGATCGCTAACTCAAACTTTTAAAGATTTTTATTTTGAAACTTTATATTTCTACTATTACTATAGATGTATAGTTAACATAAGTTTTATTTATTATAAATGAATTAAATTTGATTTTCAGCTTAAGTTCATTTTTTTATGATAATTTCTAAAGAAAAAAAAAATTATTTACTTAATGGAACTTTATGAGAAGCACATTATAATCTTCAACTTGAAGGCTACAAAATATATACCTTGTTTTTAGACCATGTTCCAATCTCTCTAACACATCTAAAATGTTAATATTGCAAAAAAATAAATTCAGCCGTAAATCACAGAGACTAGGAGATCCAAACTATAGAACCCATTTAATTAGTATACTGAAGCAATTGAACAAGCACATCGATTTCCACATAAATAAGGACAGAAATGGTTATTGGTCGAGATTTATATCTAAGTTGCCCATCGGCTCTAAAAAGTTTTGAAACTTTTTGTTGCAGATAAAGCTAATGCAATTGCTGATGCATTTGCTAATTCACACACTATAACTATAAGTAATCCATCAACTATGGATACTTGCGTTGCAGATTAAGAGAATTTCTTAACAGTGTGTCCCTGCTTAGTGGTAGTAATGTAATATTAACTAATGCCATTAAAGTCATATTATGTTTATTCATAAAAAATAATAAAGCTCGAGGTTTAGATGAAATTACTGCCAAAAAAGATCATAAAATGCCAACCAGTTAAAGGCCAATCAGCATCCGAAGCCTATTGAACAGTGTTTGAAAAAATCATTCACAAAAGACGGAAAGAATCTATGTTGGAAATTGGTTAAATAAATTTCATAACCTATATCTTTTAAGTTAATACTTATAATGTGTTCTGAAATGCACTTTTACTTAACAATGTATTTAAGTTACTTACATTGTATTTAAGTTACTTACATTTAATTAATTTTGCAGTACTTTTAAGTGAATTATCATGTTATTGTACTTATGTATGTATTTTAAGTTGATATTCATAATTATACACCCGCTTGAAGTCAAAAAATATTTACTTTGTTGTTTAATTTTCTTTATTTTCCTCTGCATCACGGTTTTGTTCTTCAGAGAAGCTTTCACTGCCCGCGGGACATGTTTCCGGGGCCTGAGACTTTTCGTTAACACCTAAATCATTTAACAACTTATCGACTTGTGAACACTTCTGATGCGCTTTATCAATTAAGGAACGAACATATTTGACATTGTTAAGATATTCTTCTCCTTCCTTTAGAGAATCTTTAAGTATGCCTTTAATATTTTCGATAATTTCATGTTCATTATTCTTGTGATGATAATCATAGTTATTGACACAAAATTTTGTGTCACGCTGAAGATCATCCAATTTTTCTTGTAATAACTTTAAGTTTTCACTTACGGACGACATGTTAACTAAAATTTAATAAAAGTTATACAAATAAACTTCACTATACATTAAAAAAACAAAAAATGTTACATATTCCAAAATCCCTCCTTTAAACAGCTAAATTCAAAATATTTCAAAAAGTGCTGCCAGGTTTGATCAAAAAAGCATGTTTTTTGTTTTTACACTTGGCAACTGGAAAATCGAAACAGTGCTGATAACTATATATAATAAAACAATTTTTCGGCTTGCAGACAAGTAAAATTTTTTGTACAAGTTTGACTGTTATCTTTCTGAATGACTATTTTATGGAGAATGTAATTATTTACTTAAATTCATATCTTGATATAAATTTCAAAATATCATTTGCCTTACGGATTCAAAAGAACTTTTTTAGTTTGTAATAGCCCGTTTACATTTTAAGTTCTTAAGCTAGTTTAATGTTATAAGTATGTTTTGAAAATCGTATTGCTTATACTTATGAAAATCGTCTAGAAATCTATGACCAGATTTATGTTTGCAAAAATCAAAAACAAGCGAAGTAAATCAACAGCTCATTAAATTTTGTATGGGCTCTTATTTAGCTGTTGTATACACCCAATATCTATTCGTGTATTATTTAACTAGCATCTAAAGGAAAATTAATTAAAACTGAGATGAACAAGCTATTTTTAAACTTGTTTAAAACTTGTATTTATTTATAACATAAACTTCATGTTATAAACAGGTTGATAATTGATTTATAAATCTGTTTAGC
This sequence comes from Gymnosoma rotundatum, assembly GCA_916610165.2. NCBI lineage: Eukaryota > Metazoa > Arthropoda > Insecta > Diptera > Tachinidae > Gymnosoma > Gymnosoma rotundatum. The sequence goes on along the minus strand of OU744340.1, from coordinate 127,636,991 downwards.
TTCTATGTCACTGTAAACAACTTTTACCCTTTTTATGACTCAGATGTTATTGAACTAAAACGTTTACTAACACATAAAATGTACTGTTGAAAAGATGCATAGATAAGGGCATTTATTTTAATAAAAATATATACTGTGTGAAAAAACGATGATCATAGAATATCTAATAAGATCAAAATATTGTTGTTTGCGAAATCTCATCCAAATTAAAAGTGTTGTTATTCTTTCAGAAAAAGTGTAAAGTGAGTTCTTGTAAGATTAAATATATATTTTTGTTTTAAAACTAAAAATCAAGAATGTTTTGACTATTGTTTTATTATATTATAAGATTTTATTGTTTTTTACTTTATTAATTAATTATAATTCTCATTCAATTAATTTTGTATCATTTAAGTTTGTATTTCGAGTTTCTAAACAACATTAATATGAAAACCGCCATGCTATGTTGGCAAGAGGGAAAGGGCCATCTGGATATGCTGAGAATATAAAAAAATCGCTACTGTAAGAAAATAGATATTTTGATGGAATTTATTGATAAATTATGTAAATAAAGTTCATTTTCTAAAATTCTGTAAAATGAAACTAAATAAATTTAAACAACTTATAGCCACCGATCACATATAAAAAATTAATTGTCTCAGTTTATATATAATGCTTTTGAAATAGCTTTTGTGTTTACACGACCAATACTTCAGGCAATACTCGTACTGATTTCTTATGTATACAGGCATTTTTCTATCCTTGTATTGGCTTTTCTTCTAATATAATACGTTAACATTAAATATCGTGTTGTGGCAACCTATTAAATTATCAATATTGAAAATCGCTAAAATAGTTTCCTGATTTAACATTTTTAATAATAGATTTGGCATTACTCAGCACTTAGAATTCCAATCAATAGCGGAAGAAAATACATTAGAACATCAAAGGAAGACTCTGGAATTTGTTCGATTAGTTTGCGATAATTTAAAAAATTGTGAATTTGTAAACGATTTAAATACAACGTGGAATTTCCTGAAAGAATATTAAAATAAAATAACTAACGAAAAATTTATTTAGTTTTATTAAGTAAATATATTCCACAAATTATTTTAAAAAAAGCAACATGGCTGCCCCGTTTAATTTGGAGGATTTGTCTAAATTGAAATCTTTTGTGGACTTTGTTGCTGCAAATCCTGCAATTTTAAATATGCCACAATTAGGTTTCTTCAAAAAACTCATTGAACAATTTGGTGGTACAGTCCCTGAGGGTGCCTTCCAAATGCCGGCCGGAGCGTAAGTTTTACATTTACTTGACATTTTTACGGCCTTAATTTTTCCAGTTGACAAAGTTGTTGGGTGTGTGTTGTATACATTGATTTTTTTTTTATTTTTTTTACATTTAGAAAATGCCCATTTGGAGGTGACGTAAAATCTGAGAGTAAACCTACTCCTCCTCCTGCCGCCGAAGAAGATGATGAAATACCTGAAATGGAAGCTGAATCAGAGGAGTCGGAAGTAGAATTAGATATGGAAGGTAAGTTGAAATTTATTTTTAATTAAAACTGGGAAAATTCGGAACAAATCTAGTTTAGCGAAACTGCTCAAATAAAAAAAGTAAAAAATTGGATCGAAAGCTAAAAAATAAGAAAAAGTAGAAGTACACAAATTTGGCGGACGCCCATATTTTACGAATTGTTTGAAATACCTAAATATTCAAAAGCTTTTTAATGACGCCAATTTTTTACTTCTATTTTTAATTCTTCAATTTTCTATCACCCTGGATACTTGTTTTGTGATTGGAACAGCTTCGCTAAACAATACTTCACCCGAGGATTCCTTTTACTGATATTTTTCTAGCTATAAAGATTTCCTTTATATTGATAAATTTGTAGCTTGTAAGAATTTATGTGTGTAGCTGAAAATTTATTTTTCAAAAATACTTTTTTGTTTATTCATTCCACCGATTCGTTAGAAGCAATAGACAAGAACCATATTTGCCCAAGTAAGATTTTTGGATGCTAGTCTAAGTATGTTGATCAAATTTATGTGCTTTTTGGGAAAATTTATTAAACTGATATACCGGTTCATACGCTTTCATCACTTTAGTTTTGTTCACTTGTTAAGAATTTTTTTCAGATTTTTTTTTACAACTGTAATTATTCACTCTCGTTCTGGCATCAAAATTTTTCTGCAAAGCTATTTAAAAACACCGAATATGTAAAAAGGTAATGCAAAAAACAGAACCTTTACATTCATGTAAAATCTAGATTCCATGTGCTTTTAAAAGGTTGCAGGAGCCAGAACATATACGATTATCTTGTTGGCAACTGTTCAACAGAGTTGTAAATGAATCATTATTTTTTGATTTCTTTTCACGAAAAAAAAGAATTAAATGAAATTTGAATAAATTCAAATGAATTTGCAAAAATGAACTGGTAAAATTAATTGCAATTCATTTCCAATTCCTTTGAATGGATTTTGAAATATCTCATTTGTTGTTATTGCATATTGCACTTTGAGGACTGAAATATAATTGTGGGTAATAAAGATTTAATTTATTTTTTCTTTCGTACGTATGTTTATTTTTGTATTATTTATTTTATGAATTTGTATAAAGTACGCAACACTCCCGCAAATCCTCATTCAAATAGGCTGACTTCCAAAATGTTTATATACAAAGTCTGTATACAGTTTTTCTGCGGTATCTAAATCTTGTTCATATACAAAGTTGCTAAACAAAGCATCAATATAGAAACTGATACGCTAGTTGCTCGGTTGCAATGTTTCTAATACTTGTCTGCAACATTTTGGAATGGTATGCATTGTAAACATTTAGTACCACGCCATTATAAAACAAAATATATTGTTCGAATATAAAGCAACTAACGTTTTGGAAGTAAGCCATAGTTTGGTAGAGGTATTTACGAAACAGTAACGGAATTACAATTAGTAAGGTTGTTAATTATAATAAAAAATTTGAAGAAAAACACTTGAATAATTTGTATAAATATTTTCAATAGCAAAAATGTACGTTATAAAATTAATTAAATATGATTGTTCCATAAGTTATGTATGTATGTGACCAAAATCAAACATTTTTATGATGTCGAACAAACTAAAGAACAAACACAGTTTACCAAGATTACGTAACACTAATATTAAATAAACATAATAAAAATAAACAAATAAAAAATTAAAAACTTGCATATGTAAATATCTCCGAAATTTTGATAATGTGCTTTTTGCCATATGATTGCAGCCAACAACACGATTGTATTAGAACCGAACATTCTTTATCTGGACGAGAAGCCGCCGAAAATTGCTAAAATAAAAAAGGTTGCCAACATTGATAAGACAAATAAAAGGGTTGGAAATAGAAAGAAAACCAAAGAAAAACTACCCAGAAAACGAATTGCTAAATTAAAGCAAAATTATATAGTTAAAAATGAATTGAGTTTATCCGAAGAGAAGGGCAGAGATAAAATTGAAAATAATGATACCCATGATCCACTGTACACAGCAAAATTGGAAATTAAATGTGAACTCGAGGATGAGATTCAAACTGAAGGCATTAAAAATGTTTGCGAATTTAATAAACAAGAAGATGATCATGATCAAGATCAAGACCAAGACCATGCCTATAATTATGAATATGATATGTTGGTGGAGAGGAAATTGGAAAAAGTTATTGATGATAATGTTGAGGATGATGAAGATGATGACGACGATGATGATGATGATGATTTTGAGGATAATGAAAGTGAATACGAAGAAGATGAACCTTTAATTATGCTTACACGTCGCAAGGGTAGACCACGTAAAAAATTACTACAAGAGCTAGTTGATGAAAAAATAAAAAGTCCACGTAATGTTATATGCCGGAAAATATGTAAGCAGAAGTGCACTGAAAAATTTAGCGAGGAACAACGTAAGAGTATTTGTGATTATTTCTGGAATCTAAGTAAAGAGGATAGATTGGCTTTTATACGAAAGCATACAAGAGCAAGACGTTTAACACGCATGAAACGAGTAAATGCCAGTAGAAGTCGTGGCAACAACTGTTGTTATTATCTTAAAAACTACAAAATTGGAATTGATGAAAATATTCCAACACTTAGTAGCGATCTGATAAGAGTTTGTCGAAAATTCTTTGAGGCAACCCTTTGTACTACAAATCATTATATCAAAAAAGCCAATGACGGTTCCATAATGGAAATCGAAAAGGACTTGCTCTTGCTACATGAAATAAAATTGGCAAAAGAAAAGGAAAAATGCAAAGAGCCCAGACAAATTTTGGATCCAGAGACGGGAAACCTAATCACTTTGGATCCGAAAACAAAACAAAATCAAAAACCTAAATCGCCTCAAGAAAAAAATGCAGCTAAGAAACGAGTACGTCGTAAGCCTGGAGATCCAGAGCCAGAACACTTTCCAAAACCCATCAAATGTGCTCAGCGTTGCATACACAAGTGTCATACAAAATTCACCGAGGAAGAACGAAAACAAATTTGTGACTTTTTCTGGTCGATGGATTACAAAAGACGCAAAGATTTCATTTTGGCAAATTTGGAAATAAAAGACATTGAAACAGAAACGACACCCGATTTTCGTAAAACAAATCGCCCACCAAGAGCATATCAATCGCGTTTTTATATGCGCTCAGGTGGAGCACGTGGCGTAAAGCTAAGAGTTTGTAAAGATTTTTATGCCAAAACTCTGTGCATAAATCGTTATTTCATCAAAAACGCTATCGAGTTTGCCGACAAAACAACCGGCTACTACACCGGTACCGATAGACGAGGCGTTCATGGGGCTCCCAATAAAATATCAGATGAACGTAAACAAACTGTTTTAGATCACATAGAATCGTTTCCATATTGGATACCAAATAAAAAGAGCAAAACAAAATATTTGCATCATTCGCTGACCATAAAGAAAATGTATGAAGCGTACAAAGAGAAATGTGTGGCCGAAAAAATCGATTATGTTTCCCTCCACTATTATTATAAAGTGTTTCATGCTCATTTTCATGTCTTTTTCCTTGCCAATCCAAATCCTAAAAAAGGTGGAGGCTTTTTAAAAGCAAATCCTAACATATCACATTATACGGGTGAAGAAGCTGGTGGATGTTGGATTGATAGCAAAGGAAATAAGCTTGACTTACGTTCAATTAATCCGGCCTATACTTTGGATGCCCAACCGAAAAACTTATTGTCCATAAATTCAAGAAATGCATCTTTGGTACCTAATCCTTTTGCATCTGGATCTACTGCTCATCCTACTTCTGTTTTACCTCTAAAGTCTATTGTTAATCAGCAACCATCTCTGGTTAGATCTGATTTAAATCCTATCACGTACGGAAATGTTCCTCCGGACACTGTAAATATATTTAGAATGCTATAGCTTTAATTTTGTCTATTTGTAAAATAATAAAACAAAAACAGAAATCCATTTTTAGCTTTAGAATTTTCTAAATGAAAGGAAATTTCGGAATTTCACTGTGAAGGTTTTCAGGGGAAAAACCTAAAAAATTGAGGTTAAGTTATTATTATTTTTTTTTTATTTCTATAAATTATATCCTCTTGTAATTTTTTAATTCAATATTCGGATTTCAGTGGCGTTTCTGTAAGAATTTTTTTCAAAAAAAAAAAAAAAAAAAACGGCATCAAGTTTTAAATACTTTTTTATAAGAAAATGCATGATTGTACTCAAATGCAATGTAATGATTGTAAATTCATCAAGAAAATGCTGTTTCAAAGACACGAATAAAATACAGGACAATGTGAAAACTTTTACGATTATAACAAAATATTAAAGTAGAAGTGGAAAACAATATGCCTAAAAAGGAAGATGGCGAAGAGAAAGTTAAACCATTAAAAGAAGTTAAATGCTTAAAGTCTTGAAGGCTTTCTTTGCATTGAAAGGGATAGTTAAAAATTAAGTAAACCCCAATTTCAACTCTGCGTTCTTCGTTGAGATACAGAGTAACAAATGAGGAGACAGACTATTGGATGCGATAAAGAAGATGTTCATGTTGTTATGATTCAGCTGATAAAAAAGAGACTTTTTTATATTATTAACCAGATACTTATCGACCAAAGCAAACACAAAAGAGGGAAATTGAAACTAACAACAGCATCAGTTATGACAACAATGAAGGCTTTAACGAAAGTATGTCTTAAATTGTTAAATGGAACGTTAAGCATTCCAGATTTAATAAAAAGAATCTAAAAAGTTCTACGAACTTAAATGAGAGAAAATTGCACGTTCTATTGAAGAAAAAAGAAAAAAAATTCAATAAAAAGTTTTCGAAGGAAACTTAAAAGCGGCAACAATCCAAACAATCCAACAAACAAATATAAGTGACATCAAACCCAAGAAAAGGCACAAGCGAGGTGAACCACCACCTGAACGATTTCCTGAACACATCAAGAGTTCCATACGGTGTAAATTCAAATGTCATCAGTATTTTAGTAAATTAGAAAAAAAACATTTTATGCCAGATTTCAATAAATTATCCCTGAAGAAGTGAAAATACCAACGAAACGTCAGATGAATATAAAATAAATTATCTTTTATGTATTTAGATAAAAGTAAGAACCTTAAAAGCCCAAGAATAATGTATATATAAACAAACGAAAGAAAAATTAGTAAAACAACAGAAAGCAAGAAAACAAATATAAATATAAAGAGACGCCAGGATTTCAAACTCTGACGTATAGAAATAACAAATTGTAAAATATGCTAGAACGTCAGAATTTTCTTTAAACTAATCGTCCAGCTCGTATCTCTAAAACAAAAAAAAAAAAAAATTAAAACATTTCATTTTGAACACACTCTGTACACACGGAGGTTCGGCGCTGACAATTTAACAGATGCTTACCCAGGCACCTATAGACGAAAAACTCATTCCGTTCTCGATAAAATTTGCAAGGTACATAGACAAACAATAAGGGATGACATTGAATCGTAGAGCTGCAAAACTAACGATAGTCGACTACCGAATGTAGTTTGCTTAAAAACTATTGATGCTATCGAATTTTTTTAAATGCTTATTCTGGCAACTGCCGCTATCAAAAAAACTATTGACAGTCAGACAAAAATAAAACTATCGATATTATCGATAGTACTATCGATTGTTTCGCATCCCTGTAAAAAGTAAAAGAATGTACATGACATACAATGCCGATGCTTCACTTTTAGGTTCCTACAAGCCCAGGCAACTGTTACTTAAGCGTCAAAGATGTGGGATCTGAAAAAAAAAAACATGACTGAGGGATTCACAAGAACTAGTTTGATGTGGAAATAGCATCTACTGTGAAGAAAAAAAATATGTATGAAATATAAAAATATTACTCTTTGCTGACCGATGATTCGCTCTGTTATATATCTGACAATTAGTAAGAAAGAAGTTGTTTGTTAATGATGTCTTTTTCGTATTCCACTTGATAAAATTGATTGATAAAATACATAATGTTTACAGCGAAGACAACCTACGGTAGGTCGATACGAAAAATGTAGACGACTGATGTAACGACTCCTGTCCTGAAAATAAAATTTCTATCTCTACAAAATTAAAAATAAAAATTGAATGAATTATAGCAGAGTACCGAAATGCTCTCTCACTTTTAAAACGTGAAAACTAAACGAGCAGTAAGACATTTTAGTTTTTGTTGCTTCTTTTCATAAATTTGTGAGAGGCTAAAAATATTTTGGTTTTTTTTATTTATGAATGTGATACTCATTTATGAGAATTTACAGTTTTAATAGTTTTTGACAAGTGAAAAGATCGTAGAAAAATTTTTTCATTAGGCGTTCGCGTGTGTGTATACACGTATATTTTGTATGTTATGCTATAAACACAATCAAAGGCTACCGACCATCGACTACCGACTACAAAAGTAGCTGGCTACAAAAATAGCCAAGTTGCCAACTACTTAATTTTTTTAACGACCATCGACCACTAACTACAAAAAAAAACATCTGTTTTGACATACATGTATGTATTTAAGTTAACCAAAACAAAACAAACTTGATTTTTTTAAGTGAATTTGTGTAAAAAAAAATTTAAATGTCTCAAGAAAATTTAATTAACTTTATAAATACTATTGCTAAAATAATGGAAACAAAGACTTCAGTGTATGAAGTGTCCACGTCCATATTTGCATGTAAATTGAACTAAACATTTACATTAAACAATATAATAAATGTATATAAACAGTAAAAATTACTATTATATACTTGTCAATTTCAATAAAAAACCCAAAAAAATATAAATGAAACAAATTAGAAATTTATGAAAAAAGAACTAAATGGAAAATTTCACAAACAAAAAGTAAATGAAAAATGTATTTTTTTTTTTTTTTGAAATCTTAATTTAATAATGGCAGGGGTATATAACTACAGCGCCAGGGTATCCCACAAGTATTTTGATATTACTAGTCTCTCCAGGAACTGCACATCAACCTATACCTTCGTATAGGAAGTGGAAAATCCTGTTGAATAAAAACTGTGCGCGTTGCGACTTCAATTATAACTTCACTTTTTTTAAAAAAATCTGCTCGCGCGCAGATGTTCCCCCTTCGAGATAAAGTAATAAACTGATGAAAAATGTAAACAAATTAACAGATAATTATTATTTTTCAATGGTGCCACTATAAAAGTTTTTCGCGTTTTTAATAGCGATATTTTATGTATTGCGTTTTTGAAAACACCATTTCATGCATTTATTGTATTGGCACCACTAATCTGTTTTTTGTAGCCAAGAAAAATAGAAATTAGCCTAAGTTGGCTATGGGCTACAAAAGTAGCCGTGTAGTCGGTAGTCGTGTAGCTGCTAAATATTTATTCTCATAACAACGCATGTATTCTATTTTTGACATCTTGTAGTCGATGGTCGGTGGACATGATTATGTTTATAGCATTATACTGCCGGCGTATGTTACAAATTGGTTTTGTTTTTTTTTGAGTATATGCAGATTAGTGTTGCCGTTTGGTAACATTTTTTATATTTTTCGTAACTTTGGCAGGCTTCACGTAACATGCATAATTTTGTTATATTTGGCAAAATAAAGTAATATTACTGACTTGCTTCATTATTTCAGACAAGCACAACCCGTCTCTGTTAACTTTATTTCTTAACATAACAAATTGGTTTTACTAACAAGGCTTCAAATAATGCCACAATTCTATTTAAGAAAATGGTTAAAAATAAACAAAAAAAAGTAATGTTTCTGAAGTTATACTCTGTTTAATTTGTAAATAGTCACAAAATGTTTGTCGCTTTCTGTTTAATAACAGCAAAATGTTTCTGGAAACAATTTTTTTCTTTTTCAATTGCTAAATAATGTAAGATGCATTACGTGCGGAAAACTAAAAACTGTGAGAAACTTGAAAAATTTCACAACTCGCTGGTGGCGCAAGTACTACGGTTTAAAATAGAGCTCTCGTTTTGTCGCCTTGAAATATGCAATAATGTCTACTGTTTTTACAAATCCGCAAAACGTTACATTTGAATTTAAAAGAAGTGCCGGAAGAGATTACGTATTTGGTGTAGGTAATTTTTTAAAAATATCTTTCTTTAAAAGATTGAGCTTCGACAGAATTTATTATTTTAATCATAAATAACGGTGTTAAAGACAAATTTGAGTCTTATTTGATTTAAAACTGTAATATAAAATGACTGAAAATTGTTTAACTAATTTTTTATAATTACGAGAGCATGCACCTGTCAACCATGGAATAATAAGGTTATGTCCTGACTTAAATGCTAAAAAATTTTAAGTTATACCAGAGTTAATTTTATACTTCCATTTTCCAATAGGTGTCAACTAAAGAGTGACCATCTTACCCAGTTAAACACTCATACTATAGCTGCGTTAAAAAGTAATAAAGACCTTCAAAACTATGAGTTGTTTAAATTCAATAAAAACATTCTAGCATAACAAGCTAAATGAATATGTTAAATTTTATTTCAATTTTTAGACAAGAAATATGGGCCTGAAATTTATTATTTTTAAATTAAGTTTTGTTTCAAAAATAGATTTGATGCCTTGTTATTTTCCCTGAAACTCTCAATTTATTAAAAAAAAACTTCAAAAATGTAACTTTAACAAAAAACGTAACTTTTGTAAAGGAAAAGCATAACTTTTTCTTGTCTTTTCCTGGCAACACTGATGCAGATGTAAAATTTGTATTTTGAAGCTATTATGGCTTACCATATTCTTCTCATTCAAAACATTACTCTTTTTTTGTGATTTTAAAACCAAATACATATTTTTTATAATTGCTTATTTCTAATGTATCCGTTAGGTTAGTAATTCGTATTAGGAATAGCAGCTTAATAAATGTGAATACCTTTATTTTTTCTCATTTATGAGAAACTTTATTAATCTCATCTTTGAATGATGAGACGTTTTCATTTATGAAAATCAGCATTAATGAGAATGATATTATTTATTCCTTATCATATATGAATGCTTAAAAACGAAATAGACGCACTCATTCATGTGTGATCGTAGTAAGAAAATTTTTTGATGGTCTTTTATGAACGTGAAAAATAAAAAAAAAAAAAATAAAAAATAACAAAAAATCGTAAAAATCTCGTTTATGTAAAACATGATAATTGTTCATAATTGAATGCTCATAAATGAAAAATTTTTAACTCTTAGTTATAGACTGTTTTAAAATTGCCTATTTGGTCCCATTAATAATTTTTATTCTAAATCACAAGAAAAGATAATAAGTTCATAAAAAATGTTTATTTTTTTTAACATCTGACCTCTTAATCGAAATCGAATAAAATCTTACCAAACCATTTCTAGAAAGATCTCCAGAGAAGTTGGGTAAACGTGAAACTTTATAGGGAGTTTTGCTATTACTGCTGCCTACCAATTTATCCATCCATTCATTGTTCTGATGTTTATTTATAAATTGAGCCATTACTCACGAATTAATTTCTCGAATTATAGTTCTTTTTTTTCAAACCCGACATACCGTTTTCATGTGTTTCAAAAATAACTACTGTAAAGTAAAATAATAATAAAAACAATATGAATAAACTAAGAAAAATGCAATTAGCCGAATTTTGATAATGTGCTTTTTGCTTGCCATATGTTTGCAGTGAACAACAGCCAACCGCTTTTAGAACCCAATGTTTTTTATATTGAAGACAAACCACCGAAGATTGTCAATAAACAAAAGTCAACCAAAAGAAAAAAGTCAATCAGAAAAGGCGTTAAAAAAAGTGTAATTTCTAAGGCAAGGACAAGAGCTAGTAGTGGAATAAAACTTAATAAGACACAATTAAAATGCAATATTAAGGAGGAGCAGCAATTCAATTTTAGTGAATGTAGGAAGCACGAAATGATAGAACCAACAACTGATCCATCAAATGATCCTCTTTTCACACCTCAAATGGTGGTCAAATGTGAATTGAATGAAGAAGGAAATGAAGAGAAAGCAAAAGTTTATTATGAATCCGATGTCAATAATGAGGATGATTATTGCTTAGAAAAACAAGAACAATCGGAGGACGATGATGAAGATGAAGAATATAAACCGAAAATTGAAAAAGAAATGATTCATGTTAAAAATCACTCAGAATGTGAAGAATCATCATCGCACGAAGAATTCGAAAATGATGAGGAGGATGAAGATGATGAACCGCTTATATTATTAACCCATACGTCAACCAATGAAAGGATTAAGAAGAAGAAGAAGAAAAAACATCCTCGTTTACATAATTGTCTGGAGACTTGCAAACACAAATGTACGACAAAATATGCCAAACGCCAAAGAATTGACATTTTTGAATACTATTGGCATCTGAGTAAAGAGGATAAAGTGACTTTTATACGCAAGCACATACGTAAACCGGTATTGACACGGATACGCAATAAGAAACGTGGCAATAATTGCTGCTATTTCTTAAAATACTATAAAATGGATGGAGCTGCTGCCAATAATAACAATAACAACAACAACAGCAATGCTGACAGTGAGGATTTAACAAAAGTGTGTCGTAAGTTTTTCGAGGGCACATTGGGTATTTCGAATCGAGAAATCAAAGAAGCCATTGAGGGCTTCGAACTGCAACAGGAGAAAATCGTACGTCCTCCGAGAGAAACAATAAAGGAAGAACAAGATAGACTGGCAGAGAAGAGCCAAGATAAACCACAAAGACGTCAACAATTTCTCGATCCAGAAACTGGAAACTTAACAGACACTAAACCTAAGAAAAAAGCTAAACGTCGAAAGCCTGGAGAACCAGAACCAGAACGATTTCCGCGACCAATTAATTGTGCCATACGATGTACATTCAAGTGCCATCAGAACTTTAGCGAAGATGAACGAAAACAAATCTGTGATATATTTTGGTCATTGGATTTCAAGAGACGCAAAGACTTTATATTGGCACGCATAGAAACAAAGGATGTAGAGACCCCAACAACGCCTGAATTTCGTAAAACGAATCGTCCGACGCGTGCATATCAGACAAGATTCTATTTACGCTCAGGTCTCAGTAGCGAAAATAAAAGAGTTTGTAAACATTTTATGATGAACACGCTGTGCATTAATCGCAAGTTCATTGAAAATGCCATTAAATATGCAGATAAAACTACCGGCAATTATACAGGTGTAGATGGCAGAGGAAAACATTTGATACACAAAATCTCAGCCGAACGTAAACAGGCGATCGTAGACCACATTAATTCTTATCCCGTTTGGGCACCCAGTAAAAAATCTAAACTACGTTGTCTTCATCATTTACTTTCGATCAAGCGCATGTACAAAGAGTATCGTGAAAGATGCTCCGAAACTCAAATAAAACCAGTCTCGGCATTTTACTACTACAAAGTATTTCATGACGATTTTCGTTTACTGTTTTTAAGCAATAGAGACTCAAAGAAGGGTCGTGGTTTTTTGAATATAAATCCTAATATATCTCACTATACTGGAGAAGAACCTGGAGGCTGTTGGTTAGATTCTAAAGGCAATCAATTAGATTTGAGATTATTTAATCCAAGTGAAAGTTTAAAATCTATTCAATCACATCAACCACAAGCTGCTGCAGCTGCTTCTCGTCTTACGATAGATTCAACAACTCGTAATCTTAATCAACCACAACCTTCTGCAGCCGAAATAGGACATCAAACATTGAACTTTGCAACGGCTGCTGCAGCACAACATCTAGCAAATTTTGTTGATACCTCAACGGCTGTTGTAGCGTCATCCCTCAATCCAAGAACAATTTTTCAAACAACAGTCCATAATTTATACGACAACAGTAATTTACCACACAGTAGCAATGTATCGTCAATATTTCGAATGATTTAAGTATAAACAAATTTCGTAGCATTATTATATAAGTACTTATGTAAGAGTAAGCAGCACATTTATTGTATATAAAGAAAATAAAGCAATTAAAATTACAAATCTAATTTGGGAAATCAATTCTATGTGCATTTTTTTTTAACCGAAGCAGGTTATCAATTCGTCTGAATGTTGCTTTTTTTAATGTTTTTGCCTGCAGAATTTGAGTCATTTCTGAAACGATTTTTAAAATTTTTTGTAATTTGATAGATTATGCTTACAGAGGTTGGTCTCGTTTTAAAAACAGTTCATAATCTTAAAAATTAAAGGGTGTCCCCATACAACATATATATTTTCTTACGCGTAATACACATGAACTGTGTATTCTTAGCCGTATTACTATAGTTTCCAATAATAAAAAATAATTAAAAAATTTAAAAATTAAAGGGTGTCCCCATAGGGTCCGTTATGGACAAACACTTGAAAATTGGACAGAATATCGATTACTATTAACGTTATGATAACAAGTAAAAACATTTAAAATTTGAAGTTAAAGGGTGTCCCAATAGTTAATGTAATGTGATATATGTGCCCAAACTTTTGAACCGTTATAGATAGACAGCTGAAATTTACAAGTAACTTGTATTCATAACTCCACGATAATAGAATAAGTATAAAATTTGGGTTTGGAAATTAAAGGGTGTCCCAATAGTTCATGTAATTTGATGTATGTGGTCGAACTTTTGAATCGTTGTAGGCAGAACACTGAAACTTAAAACGGACCTGTATTACTAAGCCCGCTATGTCAGTGAGTTTACAATTTGAATTTAGAAATTAAAGGGTGTTGACTTATATGGGCATATCTTTTAAATCGTTATAGACAAATGCTTGCAAATTGTATAAAATGTCGATTGCTATAGACGTTATAGTAAAAAGTATTAGTATTAACAATTTTAAATTAAAGTGTGCCCCAATAGTTTATGTAATTTGATGTATGTGGCGATACCCTTGAACTGTAATAGATCGACAAATGAAATCTATTTGGAAATTGGTTTTTTTTTTGCAAGAATTATTGTTTTTTAATCGTTGGCATAACGAATGAAAAGCCTTACATACAAAAAACTATGTTTTTTTTCCTCAAGTAAAATTTTCATATGGAAATCTAACAACTTATTCCAATGGCTAGAAGATGATACAGTACCCATTTATTTACTTTTTTTTCTAGACTTTAATACTTTTATTATTTATTGTTTTCTTAAGGTGTAATCGAACCCGATAATGATGTTGAACAACCAATGGGTGATTCCTCAAAAATTCCAACCGAAGAAGAAATTGATAAATCCGGAGAGTTACGTTCACAGGCGGCAACAGCTTACAGCGAACAGAAATTCCAGGAAGCCATTGATTTGTATACACAAGCAATAGAAATTAATCCCGGAAATGCCTTATTTCATGCTAAACGTGGTCAGGCCTATTTGAAACTGAAAAAACCTAACGCCTGTATACGCGATTGCAATAAAGCCTTAGAAATTAATTGTGATTCAGCGGCTGCTTACAAATTCCGTGGACGTGCCCACCGTTTGTTGGGCAATTGGGAAGAGGCCGCTAAGGACTTGCGTCAGGCATGCAAGCTGGATTATGATGAAGAAGCAGACGAATGGTTGCGAGAAGTTACGCCAAACGCTAAAAAAATTGAACAGCATCGTTTAAAGCAGCAACGTAAAAAGGACGAACGTGAACGTAAGGCTGAAGAGTTGAGACGTCAAAAGGCTCGCCAACAGCAGGCCAAACAACAAAAGGCTTCAGGTTTTCCTGGTTCTGCTGGCGGATTCCCAGGAGCTGCGGGTGGTTTCCCTGGTGGCATGAATATGGGTGATTTACTATCTGGCATGAATGATCCCGAGGTTATGAACGCTTTGCAGGACATTGCTAAAAATCCTGCCAACATTGACAAATATAAATCCAATCCAAAAATAGCTAAACTTGTTGATGTTATTAAGAAAAGTTTTCCCGGAGGTGTTCCCGGTTTTCCTGGTGCATTCCCAGGTGCTAATGATGATGCTGGTGCTACTCCACCTCCACCCTTTGCAGGCAAGGCAAGCGAACCTAAAGAAGCTTCTAAGAAACCGGACTTTGTCGATGATGGCTTAGACTAGAGCATAAAAATTTGCTTCAATTATTTTGCGTACGTGTAGTTGTATTTGTGTTTTTTTTTTGCTTTCCTTACCCACACACACACACACTTCTTCGCAAAACCAAGTCATCTAGAATATGTTTCTTTTTCACTTTTGATTTTTATACGTTTGTTTGTTAATATTTAGGTTTAGCATTGAATGAAGTAATGAATATTTTTTGAAACCAATTCAAAATAAAACCTTTCCTAAAAAGTTGCTAAGTCAAGTTAACTCCAATGTAGCTTTTAGAAAAAATGCATTTTAACAAGACTTAAAAATATTTAGTAGCATAAAATAATAATACTGAATCCTATGAAATGGGAATTGATAACTTAATAAAGAAAAATTAAAAAAAGAAGAAACATCACCGTTTAAAAAGATTATTTAATTCTTTTTCAAACACAATTAAATAATTTAATTAATTTTTTAATTAATTTAATTATTTCTCAAAAGCAATTATTTTTTTTTTCTCAATAAAATACGGAAGCGAATCTGCTGTGACTATTTCGACTACATGCCCAACAAGCAATGCTCATTGGCAGCGTGGCTTTATGTGTAATGGTACCCGAGAAAATTAAACAATTTTTCAAAAGCATAACGAGCTTTCGCTGCAAGAGTGTCATAACTCCAAATGATTAATTTCTTTGTCAAAAAGATTAGAGAATTTTCTTGATTGTAAATTAGTGAAATTTTACTTTCACCCTTATTCTGCGTTTCGATTACGTTCCCGTATTCAGTTACGCTCGAATCGAAAATAGGTATTCTACAAAAAAACCTAATCGAAAGAAAAAGAAGAAGAGAAGAGTATGTTCAAACCAGCTGCTTTGTTATGAAACGTATGAAATAGAAACATAAAAAATAAAAAAATTTTGTAAACATTGTAATTGTTAAACTATAACCCCTATTCTGCGTTTCGATTAAGTCTCCGCATTTAGTTCCGTTGCGATCGAAAATTGGTATTCTGCAGAAAAACGGAATCGAAGAAGACAAAGAAGAAGACAACAATGTTTACACAATTAATAACATCACTGTGGAATGTGGAAATGAAATAGCAAAATAAGCAAGTTTGCTATCATTTTTGTAAACAAATATCAAATTTAATACAAAAAGTTGTATTTATTCCTAATTAAAAATAAATTTTTGATGAAATTTAATAAACCAATAAATTAATTAAATAAAAAATGTAAAAACAAAATAAAAATGAGTTGTTCATAAATATATTACAGTGCAAAGAATCTTGTGAAGATAAAGGTATATAATTAAAAAAACTTAATAGTGTTGTTATTAAATATGGAAAGAAAAAGAGACAGTTGCAGTCCATTTGTGAAATTAAAATGTTAAAATATTGTAAAATAATTTTATTTTACAGATTTAAAAAGAAATTTCATTTAAACAAAGACGCGTTCAAATATGTTTTAGACATTTTTGCTCATGATGTGCAGCCAAATTCTTCGACTTCTTCTTCACCGCTTGACCGAGTTGTGGCCCCTTTAGGATTCTTTGCAGAAGGTAGCTACCAAAGCGGAGTTGGAGCAGATTTTAATTTTGGGATGTCTGCTTTAGATGCCATTAAATTTGCCAGTTTTTCATACTGTTCTGGTGTTATTGTTTTTGACCTGTAATACAAAAATCAACAATTAAAAAAAAATAATTTAATTAAATAAAATAATTTTAATTGTTTTTTTAATCGAGTCTGAACATTTTATCTCATTTTCTATTTACTATTTTTTTCAATTTTTAACTTAAAAATACAAATAAAGAAAACACCTCCGTTAACAAAAAAAAAAAAACAACGGAGAAAAACGGAGCTCCGATCGTAATGCAGAATACATATGTACAATCGAAAGAAACTGAGCGGAATCGAAACGCAGAATACCAAAGTTGCTAGACGGAGAAAATTTCGATTGGAATCGAAACGCAGAATAGGGGTGATTAATTCTTTAGCATAAATGCACTTTGGCTGTCTTCCAAAAAGCCAGGTTGCTTTGTCTTCAAACAATGTATTGTGTTTCATAATGCCGTGTTACTAAATGTTTACGTGTATACCATTCCAAAATGTCGTAGACGTGCTGCGAACACGGACAAAAATTCCAAAAAAGGTATTTTGATTTCTATATCGATTAATATCTACACCGACATCAATATTTTCAAAAATGCATGCACAGAAATGAAAATTGTACTATTTATGTTTTCATAACTGTACTTTAATGACACACATTTCTGTTATATATTATTTAACCAAACTGCGGTCAATAAGTCTGTGTATTTTAAAATACAATCAACCCTCAAATCATTTTGAACATAATCTTTAAAAATACGCACGCACAATAATACTAGAATGAAGTGCTTCAGTAAAACTAACAAAAACGATGAATGTAATGTTATGACATAATATTTCAGGTTATGCTGAATGATGACATCATTACGTGAGCTTAAAAAGAAAATAACATTGACGCTCATCTAAAGCCGATTATGTCGTTAAGTTTATGAATTATGAGAGAAAAATAAAATGTTCAGTATTCAGAATTGGGAATATTCATGATGGGACTGATAAAGTTGACTTTAAGTATTTTTAATTCTCTTTAAAAGTCTGTACTCCGTTTCGATAACGTCTGTTTTCTCTTCTATAATCTCAAGACTTGCACCGGTAACAAAAATAATCAGGGTTGTCATAGAAACCAATATTGTCAGAATTGGTTTTAAAACCGTCAAGAAAAAATGCTTTGGGGTCATAGAAACCAATGTTATTGGTTTTATGTTCGAACTAGAATATGTGTCGACAGTAAAAATTTTGCATTGACCTTTTTATTTTGTAGGGGAAAACATAAAAACAGTACACAAAATACTTTAATCATGGAATTCATGGAAAAATGTCCGGACTGATCTCTCAAAGAAGCAGCAAGTTGTAAAACCGGAAGAATTTTACAACGCGACAAGTGTCCTTCATTACTGTCAAGCATCATACGAAAACGATTACTTGTTTAACAGATAATTCGCTATAAACCTTTCAACTATTTGATATCAACTATTTTCACAAAAAAAGACTCTTACTGATATGTTAATAAAAAAAATATAACATTTTGTCAATTTTTTGTATAAAAAAGTAAAATAAAAAACAAGTCGAATCAATCACCAGGTGGCAGGGTAGGCGAATTCACTAATTTTCGCCGTAAACACTACTGTCAAACTCCATATATAAAAAATCTGTGTACCTTTTTTTACTTATGAAGTTTGACATTCGTTTCTACCAGCAAAAAATAATAAATTCTCTAACGCTGCCATCTGGTAATTGATTCGGCTTGATAAAAAATAATAAAAGTGTAAACAACAGCTGTTTCGATATTGGTTTTATTTACTTTCGAAATTAACATAACCAACTTGATTTCGTGACACCAAACGAAACCAATATTGGTTTTAAAACCGACAATTAGCAAAACCCATATTGGTTTCTATGACCTCTGTATATTTAATTTTATTTGCCCTACTCCACCCGTCTAATTTCTTGACTCAACAATTTTTTTTTAAAACTCACAAAATTAGTGGTTGTAGTTTGTACAAATCTTGTGACTAAGGATCACTATACAATATTAATTCACCCCTAATGTACATACATACATAATTCTATCGATTATTTATGGAATTTGGATGCTGAAAACATAAGTTATAGCTACGTTACAAGAAGAATGGAGCCAAATAAGTTTATGATATATTATAAGGCACATCGGCGAAAATGAATTCGCTTTGCATACATCTTATTTACATTTTGTTGCCAATTTTTGGAAAATCTTTGGTGACATTGTTTTTTGAGGTTTAAACTTTTGCGTGACTTTCACTGTGAGACCTTTTTCTTAAACACAAATGTTTGTTTACAATTCGAATATAAAATTATGTAAATTTTTCAATAATGAAAACAAAACAACCAATTTTTTTATTGAATGAAATTATTTAGTTCAATGAAAAATGCTGTTGCCTCGTTTATGGGCACACCTTTTATTTTACAAAAGTCTATAGTACAAAGCTTTTTGTTGTTTACCCCAACAAATAAAAATCAGTTTCTCTTCTACCATAATCCATGGAATTTCATACAAGGTATAGACGTCTTTATTTATCATTGAGTTTATTAAACAGACAAAAGAAAAAGGGAAGAGCATACAATCAACGGTAAGAAAGTTTGCCTTAAATAAATAACGGGTGACCAGGTTTGCGCTATAAGAAAAGAAATTTGAAGCAACAAGAAGTCATTTAAGTAGCCTACTTGAGATGAGCACAGATAGTCGGTCTTTACCAGATGTTCGGCATCGATCCGATTATTATGTGTCTTTTTTTATACTCTTCCTGAATGAGCTTAAGGACAAAATTAGTGAAAATTTCTAACAATCGACGATGTACGATAAAATGGCAAAGCTTACTGAGTATTTTGTCAGCTTGATGTGTCTAAAAATTTTGCCAGCTGGGATCACTTAACTTACAAATTTTCTTCAACTTCTGTTAATAATTTAATAAATAATAATAATTTGTAGCTGCGTATTACCTCAGTTAATTTTGAATGGCTATGGTTTATAGGAGAACCTATGGACAGTATATTGCGTTTAGACAATCTAAAGGAGAGCTACATTTGCAGCCTGGCATTATATAAGTATAATATTTAGGCGGAACAATGATCCTAAGCATTCCTTGAAAATGACGAAAAATGAATTTTTATGCCAGAAATTTGTTTTAAAAGTTATAGAAACCAATAAAACATCGAAAAAAGCTTAGCCACGTTTTTAAACCTTTTCCAAAACCTGCTTTGTTTTAAATTAATAGTGAGTGCTCTTGTTGCCCTGTACAAATGTATGTGTGCATGTATATTAAACCGCTCACTGAATAAGTATGTACGAATTCGTATCGCATATTAAAGTAATAAAGTGAGCAGTGAGTCATTTAAAGAGAGTACACGCTCGCACATAAACACATCAACGGGTGTTATCAATGCGTTTAGGCGTGAAGGTGAGGCATCACATCCCTGCAAGCATTTTATATCGATTCATTGCGTTGAAATACATACATCTCAAATGATATCAAATTGTGATCTAATTCTAGTATCTTCAGTAAAGAAGAAATGTGATTCAACTAATGGGTGTTTCTATTTTTTCTGTCGACGACCGACGAATATTTGTTTTTAGGGTGACCGTTTTTCTTTTTATTTATTTATGGTTCTTATTATTTAAAGATTTTTTTTCTTTTTATTTTAAATAATATACTTAATTTTAACAAGAAAATTTATTATTTGGAATCTTTTTTCCTTCAAATATACATAAATATTTCATGATATTCCCATGAAATATTTATTATTTTAAACTAAAAAAATGAAATGCATTACTGCGGGGAAAGCAGTAGCGAAATGGCCATATGGATATGCCATATAAGAACAGTGACCATCATTTGACCCATCAAATGACAATCACTGATGATAGAAATACTGCGTAGAACAAAGTCTCTATCACATTATTAAGAGGAAAATGAAAAAAGTGATGTAAACATTTGTATACATGTGATGTCTGTAGCAAACAACGTTGCCATTGCAAATTTTTTCCTCTTTGGAAAAAAATTTTTTTCTAAGCTGCATTTTGAACTTTGCTAAGCTAAAACTTAGATTTATTTAAGAAAAAAATAATTCATTTCAATTTAATACCAAAAGTAGTACAACGGCAACGCTGTTTCAGTATAAAATTATTGCAAATGTGTTATTAGAAAATTGTGTATTTATAAGTTTCGCTCACTCATTTCTTGCTGGAAATGCTTTTAATTCCGTATTAACCAATCCGATCGAATATTTGTTACCATCTTCAAATTTCGACTGATTTGAAAAAATTTTAAAATTTTAATATAGCAATATTGGTCACACCAAAGTAACAAACAGTCTAATCTAAATAAGAATGCAAAATAAAAAATAAATTTAAAAACTGCAAAAAAAAATAAAATTGGAAAGAAAATCAATTCCACTTTAAATAAAGACACGTAATAAAAGTAAACTTAAAAACCGCAAAGAAAAAAATTCAAAGAATCTAAATTTCACTTTGAAATTTAAAAGTGGTTTCATTTCGAAGAAATTTTTCGTTTTCTGAAGAACCAATTTGCGAAATTAAAACCACTTTCGTTCGGATTTGAGCTCTGTGACATGCGAATGCTTTGCGAGAATTCGTCCTTCGTCTCAGTTGTGTTTTATCAATTGGTTATCTTGTAATGTTTTGAGAATTTTCAAAAAGAAAAAAATCACACACATTTAACTTATCGTTCATCACACAATGGAGTAGAGATGAAATAGTCTTTGTTAGATCTTAATAATGTAATTTGTTTTATAAAATTGATTTTTTAAACTAAAAAAGTAACGAAGAAGAGACTTCTATCAAAAAATGCTTTGCAAAAAGCTGGCAGGGTTTAGTACAATAAAACAAGTGTGTTCTGATTATTGAGAAATTAATGAACAATTTGTTAAAACTCAAAAAGAGTTTATTTTTAAATTGACGATAAATCTTCAAATCAGGCAATGGTTTGTGTTGTTTAAAGAAACTGTGTTGTTTTATTTATATGTGTGTATGTTTTATAAAACAAATACAAGTTGTTAAAAATATTTCTCCAATAATGAGTATTGGACCTAATAAATATATTTGATATTTTTTTATTTTTTAATTCTCTATCGCCTGATATATTTGTTTTTTTTTTTTTGATTGGAGTTACTTCATTGTTTCAAATGATCTAAAAAATTTGAGGTAGGTACGTGGGGTTTTGCCCGCTGATTCGAAGGACATGGACCGATCATGCTGATTTTCAATAGCACCTCTTTCGACACTATGTCTGATCGATCGGCATATTTAAATTTTTATTTGCAAAGGCAAACATAATTTCAACACTAACACGGGCGGACAGGCGTAATTCGCACTCTGCCTAAGTTTGGACTATCTGCCGGTGAGGGACTAAAAATAAAGCCCCTAAAATTTAAAATCACATCCTTTTGATTTTCTATTTTTTGTTCTTTACATTGAGAACATCGGATATGTTTAAATTAAACTAAAATTAACGGGATCCTTTGTCTGGCAACCTTTAGAAAGTTATCGAAAATATCGTCGACATTTAACAGAAAAGTTTGAATTGTTTTTGACCAGCCACTTTTGCACATAGAAATCTTATGATGGTTTGATATTTTTCTCAAAGAAAATCTGCATTTTTTGTCAGACAAACAATTCAACTCGTGCTGATTGTCTAAACTAGTTTTGAATGAATTTTGTACAAAATAATCAGTGAAATTCCGAGAGGCCTAATTACCTCTTAAGAGATGCATATGAAATCATGTGTGTTGTATGGGGACAACCTAGATTTGTAAATTTATTTTTTTTACAAGGGAAAATCGGTTTAGAAACAAGGGGTCTGAGTTTTATTGTTCTTTCATCAATTTATACAATTTGTGGAAAGAGATCAATGTCTGAGTTTTTTGGAGATTTAATAAAAACTGTTGAATTTTCATAACAAAAATTTAAAGCATATTTTAAAAACGAGTTTTTTAAGTCAATGTAAAATACTTTTGGAAAACTTGAATGGGGAGGGTGTATTTGTTTTTATTTACAATAAAAGTATGACGCAATTTCTTTTTTTTTTTTTTTTGTGAGAGAGTATAGAGAGAAAAAGTAATTGTGGAAACAAAAATACAAAAAAAAAACAAAGTAAATATTCCAACAAACAAAAAAAAAATCAAAATAAAAGTACTGCTCGCATGAAGGAGAATAAGAAAATTTTACTGAAAATAAAATTTGCTAATAAATTTGTTGGTTCCAATTTCAATTCAGTTAAGATTTAAACTTACGCGTAGAAAGACGTGCCAATCGAAAAGTAACGGTTTACTGAAGTACAAAAATAAATAAATATATTTTTTAAAAGTAAGAAATAAATTGAAATATATATATATTTATATTTCTTAATATTAAAAAAAGAACCTTAAAATCGAATAAATTAATAAAAAGGTTAATTTTATTCCATTAAATTTGTTTTAATATTCTTAAAATATTAACTGAATTGCGCGTGGGTGTGGTACCAATTAAGATTTTTGTTTCGATAACAAAATATTTCAAAACCTTACAAAATTATATATTTCCTCTTTCAAATTTTTAAATAACGATTCTGAAATTGCTAGTGTACTTCATATATATGTATATACATATATATATATATTCCTCATATACTCTTATAGGCAAAACATTAGCAAATAACATTTACCCTCTGTCAAATTTTTGTTATAAGAAGTCTTGTAATTTTAATTCAAAATATTAACAGCCAAAAATAAAAATTAAATTTGTAATAAAATACACAGAAATTTTTAATGCACCAGGTGAATTACAGGGCATTAACATGGCTCAAGTTTTTTGAATTTACTTTCTATTACTTATCAAAATTATCAAAAAAATCATTACCAATAAAAAGTACCCAATTATCAACATTGAGTTTTGGCGATTTTACGGTAAACTGCTGTTATTAGAATGGAATCGTTCTCTCGTACTGAATCATTAAGAAAATAATAATAATTTACCGTTAAAAAAAATCTGAACTTTATAAACAAGTGATAATTAATATCCAGCTAAATTCCCAATGTTTTAATTGTGAAAAACAACTAGAATCTCAGAAAATTTCAGTTATAATCATTTTCTTATTTTTTTTTTAAACTGACTTTAGCTATTTTGTACAGTTCTAGCATAAGTTAATGTAAGCATGATGACTAATACATATGAACCCACCCTTGTTTTGGGAATATAAAACACTTAAAATTGTATTATTAATAAAAGCAATTATATTGCTAAACATTAAATTCTGAAAGAAAAAAAATTAGTATTTAGTGGGCAAAGTCTTCAATTATTAAAAACAGATGCGATTATTATAAAAATATTTATCTTACGATATAAAAATGTTTATTGCTTCGCGTAAGACACCGAAAAGTTGCAAACGCTATGAACCCTTAACGGAAAGTAATTTTATAAATTAAATCAAGAGAATATATTTAAAACTGAATTACTAATTGTTTTGACGAACACTGTTTGCTTTGGGTTTGGTTTTTAGTTTAGTGCCAAAATTATATATATATTTCAAAATTCATTTAACGTTTTGGAATTTTAATTTTTTTTACGTAAATACATACAAGCAGTAAATTTGGCAAAAAGAAAAAAATAAATAAGGCGCGCTTTTTTAGTAGACGTTGTTGCTGTTATCAATGTTATTATTTTGTATACACTAAAACCATAGCTGCCAGATCTGACGATTTTAGGTGCTAAAACTAGAGTGTAAACGATTTCACGTTTTTATCCCCTTCACCAAAAAAAGTGAAAAAAGGGGATATCTAAACTTGTCATTCCGTTTGTAATTTCTATTATATCCATTTCCGACCTCATAAAGTCGATGGAGCGATGTCCGTCCGTGTTAGTGTTTAAATCGAGTTTGCCAAGGCACTAGTTCAGCTAGAGAAAATTTTAATACGTCAATCTACATAGTGTCGAAAGAGTTGTTATTAAAAATCAGGAAGATCGGTTCATATCCAACGAGGCAGCGGGAAAAATCTCGCCTGCCTGGCTTTTATATTTGTTCATTAAAAAAAACCTACTGGTACTTTTACAAATAATTGTGGTAAGGAGTAGAAAAAATGTAAATTTTCGAATTTTTGTACTCTAAAGTTGGTATTCTTAAATTCATGAGAATAACAATTCATTAGTTTTTTTTATAACATAACAACTGTCAACTTAAATAAATTATCACGCTTAAATTTAACTAAAAGAAAGAGCTTGTATAAATTACGAGTAAACTTTAAATTTATTGTGCTGTTTTTTTATCTGAAAGAGCTTGTATTTAAAACTAAGAAATGCAACTCGCTGTTGAAAAAAAATCGTGTAAACATATGTAAGTAGAAAACTTTGTAAAAAATTTTAAAACTTAAGAATACGACGCAATAATAACAACGCACCAAAGAAAAAAAGAAATATTTGACATGTTAAAATTTCAAAAGAAATAATTACCTGAACATTGATTTTATGTTTCATACAAACATATACATGCTGGCCTTAAGAAGGAAGCATTTTAATAATTTAACTGAATGAGGTCATTTTTAAATGTCAATACAATAATTCGGCGTGTTCCTGCAGAACAGCAAAAAGCAAAAAGATAGTTGAAAGGGATTGGTTTAACAATTAAGAGGGATTTTACACGACAAAATTTTGCATGAAACTAGTTTCATAAAATATGTTTTTGTAGGGAAGAGGTGTCGAAACGTAAGCGGGTAGAAAGAATGGCATGGCTTGAATTTTGAGAGGATTTTCTTACACTTGCTTTGTGTAAGTTCGCTTCATATGGTTTGTTGTTTGATTATTATTTGCAATAACACACACAACTAGAATAACGAATATGAAATTAAAGGCGAAATGTACAAATTCCGATGCCATAAAAAATTTTATAGTACAGGGACGCGATAAAACTCGCTGAAACTTTAAACAGAAATGAAAAAAATGGCTTGAAATAATCTCACGTATAAAATTGGACTAAGAAATAACTGAATGGCTGCTCAAAAACCATTTTTGAATGTTAGGTTAAAAATAACTACATATTAATTTATCTTGACGATTCAAATTAAACATATTGACGATTTTAAGCTTGATTTATCTGGCAGCTATAACTGCAACATGTATTGCTTTATGTATGTATGTATTATTATTTAATGAAATAAATATGTATGTGTATACATACACCTTAGTGCCTTCCACGATGATCTCATTTTCGAAATAATACTCTTCTAATTTTAATACTTATTTGCTACTCACCAAAAATGTGATCAATATAATAGAAACGTATGTGTTTATATTATAAATACATATGGTTTTATTATTTTCAAAAGAAGTGTTTTTGTATTTATTTTTTTTCAAAATTCCTAATATTAACTATTATATGGTTTACTAGACGTATGACAAATATTAATTGAGTTTTATTTTAATATTTAACACTTTGATGGGTTTAATGCCAATAGATTATTGATTTGTTAAACAAAAAAGTAAAAAACAAACACATAATTAATTTGATTGTCAGCTTCATTTTTTAAATCTTGTTACGGAATGTTATGTATCATCTAAAAATTATTTACATTGTATCTACATATAATTCATAAATTCATAGACGAAGGGACAAAATTATTCATTATTATTATTAATTTTGAATATTATTTAATTTTTAATTTTGAATATTAATACTGTTAATAAAATGTTCATAATAATCGAGATTGTGTCGAATTTCTAACGTTTGTTTATAACGGTTCAAAAGATAAGGTATACAGGTCAATTTACGTCAACTATCGAGACACCCTTTAATTTAATATTTACTTTGAATTCCTTTTTGCCATTGGGAGCTATAATAACATGCAGTTTTTTTTTTAATTTTTTTTTAATTATTGAATTATGAACTGTTAATATAACCTTTCAAATAACGAAATTATTTTTAAAATCAGTTCAGAAATGATTGAATTCTGTGGGCACAAACAAAAAACAAGCAACATTCAGACGAATTGATAAACTCCATCTTTTTTGCAGTCTGTTAATAACACAGCACCCAAAAAAGCTTTTCTAGAATATATAAAGTCTCCATGAGTATTAAACTCAGTTGGTTTTGGTACTTTACCACAACAAGTAATTGATGTTATATAAGAGCCTTATTATTTATAAAACTTATTTTGAAATTTAAATATTTATAATACATATTTTATAATAAAACATCAACATATTTGTTGTGAAAGTCAGCTAGTATCTGAATTAATTATTGGAAATCATATTTGTTTGCTGATTCCTAAAGCCAGATTATAGATTTCTACAAGTTTAAAAATTATCGTGTCTGACGAGAAATCGTGTTGTCTGGCTGCTCTGCATAAAATCAGAAGTTTAAACAAAAACAAAATAAATCTTATGTTTTTATTAAAATTATAAAAAAGTTACAAAGCAGTAACGTCTTTTTCATCAAACATTTAATCCACTGGCTGTTCAACTCTAAAACTTGTGGAATGTTTTAATAAATTCTTTTGGAATAATAAAATAATAAAAACCGGAAATTTAAAAAAACTTCAACATTTTTGTTTAACATCACCTTCTTTAAATGGAATTTGATTATCAAATGTAGTTTTATTTTAACTAATAACAATTCATTAGAAATCCTCAATAAAATATGTTTCTTTATCAAAAGTAATAATTTAAATATGTATGTATATATCTACATCCATACATACATATACATATGTGTGTGTAGGTATACAAAAATAGGTTAAAATTAAATGTGAAATCATATTATGCTACACAATAAAATTCTTCTTTTCTGATAAAAAAAAAATAATAATCAAAATAGAAAAAAAAAATACAATTTTTGAAGTTGTTGGGGGGATTTTTTGTTTGGTTTTAATATAATACTTTTCGTCCGATACCCTTGCCTCAGCGATTCCCTTAAGCAAGTCTTTAAAATTCTCGACAAAGTTGATATTTTATTTAATTTAAATCAATCGCCAGCAACATATTCTCAGGCCATAATGCCTTCTTATTAATTTTGTAATATTCTTTGAAAGTTGATGGAGACTGGTGCAACAATGCTTCAATGCCTCCAGTGTGAAATAAGCGGTACATTAGTTTTTGGCCAATTTATTATACCCTTCACTACAAAAAGTGGAACAAGGGTATAACTAAGTTTATCATTCTGTGTGTAATTTCGACAATATCCATTTCCGACCCATAAAGTGTATATATTCTGACTTATTATCCATAGCGAAGTCTGTCTGTCCGTCCATGTTAATATGTCAATCGAGATATAGTGTCGAAAGAAGTACTATTGGAAATCAGTATTATCGGTCCATGTTTTTCGAGGCAGCAGGTAAAACTTCACGCCTGCCTCTAATTTTTTTATGTCATTTGAAACAATTAAGTAACTCCAATCAAAAAAATAAATATTTGGAGCGATAGAGAATTACAAAAAAGAAAAAAATATCAAGTAAAAAAATTTGGCGCTCGCCCATATTTTCCGAGTTACGGGGCTCTGAAATTTTCAAATTTTTTAAAATATCAATATGGGTATCATTTTAAAACTTTTAAAGAGACCTTTAAGGAAATACCAAAGTTTTTTAAAAATACTTAAGAACCGATGACATTTTTATGTTGAAAAATGTATACGCAGTACCAATTTTTTTACATATTTTTTAATTATCTGTCACCCCAATATTTGCTTTTTTGATTGGAGTTACTTCACTTGACTAGATTTACATAGACGGTGAAGGGTATATAAGATTTGGCATACCCGGTAAAATCTATTGCTTTCCTTGTAGTTTAATATCTGATGAATAATGGTGTCATTCTATGCCATCAGAATTAGGATGCGTTTACCATTTTGGCGATAGCTTTTCTTTATCAATTGAATATGCAAAATCGAAAACACTGCAATATGTCCGTGGCCTAAATTGGTTCTCTTAAGAGAAATAGTAAATCATCAAAACAAAAATGTACAAGACGAATTACAGAGAAAACAGTGAAGAAATACTTATACTTTGATTTGTGTGTAAACTTCGTTTAATTAAATTAATATTGATATGAACACTCCTCGTATTCTTATTTACAAGGTTAGTTGGTTAAATAGATGATGTTTACAATGTAAACAACCTAAAGTAGATAGATGCGAAGAATCCTGATGAAGGAATTTAGCGCTCCAGAAAATGCAGCCTTGCATTCTGCTGGTGTCTAATTTTTCTTGTTTTCTTTGGAAAATGTCCGCATATATTTAAACCGAAATTAAACCGAAATCGTTTTCTATTCATTTGTAAATTCTGAAGCAACAGCTCTAATATCTAAAAATGTGTATTGTGTACGATGTTCATGTTTGCCAGTTTCTAAAATGGTAGCAAGTTTTTCAACCACCTCCTTGTTATAGAAGCATTCTGGAACATGTATTTTTTAAAAATTTGTCATTTTTTGGAACTTAATATTATTGAAAAATCGAATTTGAATTTTTAATTCTTACAACCGTAAAAATAATAATGGGATGGGTGACAGGACTGGGCAGGCTCTCAGTGAGTTTTTCCGGACGTTTTGTAATCAAGTCATTGTAGAATGTAAGCCCCAATACTTACTAAATTCCAGTGCTATTTTTGGTGTCAAATTACGTGAAGCAGCTAAATGCTCATTATGCCGTGATTCGTGATTTTGTGTAGACATTTTGCTTTAATCGCATTGTATGTTTTTAATATTAGTACTTTCATTGAATTTATAATGTTTTTACTCGTACACATAACTTTGTATTCAGCACAAATATGTATGTGACCTGTTTTCAAAAAGTTTTTAAAAACCAGAAAAAAAAATAAACAAAAAACGTCTCCATATGAAATGACCCCAAAAAAAAAATCGTACAATAAAAAAATCTCACAACGAAAACATTTAACAGAATAGTAAACAAAATAAAAAAAAAAAGATTAATTACATTATATACAACAATGGATCGTTTATATACAAATAAATTAATTTAAAAAAAATAGCACTGAAATCTATGACGTCATATAACATTTCTACCAAATGAATATAAAAAGATGTAAACATGGCAAACATTTTTTTCAGTGTGATTGTTTTAGATATAAATATGTACTTGTGGACGAGAGACATTGACGAGGCTCGAAAAGCACTTAAATCTCATAAAAAAATCAAAGACCGAAAATCACTTGAAACCAAATGTTTTCCATTAAACATGTTTGTGTTGTAGATTTTCCAGCACCCTGTAGTACAATTGAGTCACAGTGGGCAAAGATTAAAATTAAAAAGACAAAAACTTATTATTAATATTTTTATTTCCTGTTTCCTGAAGATGCCACCCAACGGTGTGGCGAAATATCGAAGAAATAACAAATAATATTTTTTATTTTAAGAACTGCTTTGCTGCTTGAATAAAATAGAAAATCAAATTAATTATAAAGGTCAAAGTAACAATGATATTTGATTAAACTAAATATAAAATATCATAAATGTTATTAAAACTACTTTATTAAGAAAAAAAAAAAAAAAAACAAGTAAGATTGCTATATTCGTCTATGCCGAATCTTATATACCCTTCACCATCTATCTAAATCTAGTTAGAGAAGTAACTTCAATCAAAAAATCAATCAAATATTGGGGTGACAGAGAAAGAAAAACAAGAAAAAAATTTATTTCTACATATATATAATTTTACATCAAAATGCCATCGGCTCTTGATGGGTTAAGCATTTCTAGTACTTCCTTAAAGATCCCTTCAAAAGCTTTAAAATGATACCCATATTGATATTTAAAAAATTTTGAAAATTTCAGAGCCCCGTATTTTGGAAAATATGGGCGAGCGCCAATTTTTTTACTTCGTTGTTTTTTCTTATTTTTTAATTCTTTATCGCCCCCTATATATATTTTTTTTGATTGGAGTTACTTAATGGCTCTAAATGAGATAAAAAAAATAGAGGTAGGCGTGGTGTTTTGCCTGCTGCCTCGAAGGACATGAACCGATCATGCTGGTTTTTCTAATAGCACCTCTTTCGACGCTATGTCTGATTGATTAGCGTATTTAAATTTTCTCTAGCTGATTTATTGCCTTGGAAAACTTGATTTCAACACTAACACGGACGGACAGACGGATATTGCTCAGTAGTCTTCGCTATAGATAATAAGTCAGAATATGTATACTTTATGGGGTCGAAAATGGATATTGTAGAAATTACAAACGGAATGACGAAACTTAGTTATACCTTTTTTCCACTTTTTGTGGCGAAGGGTATAATTATAGAATTCGTTACGAAAAGTCAACTTTAGCGTTTAGCGTCACCCAAAACTACTCAGGGTTTGTAACCGTTTTACGAAGACATCTGCTGCTTCGTTTCCTGCGGTGCACGGAAAAATGTGAATTTAATAAAAGACTGTTGAAACTAACCCTTCAGCATGTGATAAGTCGTGAGAAATATTTCTGCCCAATAAACGTCTTAATAATAACGCTTTTAATAATTTTGTAGTTGCCACATGTTACTTTTATTTCCAAATCAAAAAGTCAGATAATGCTTTTTGTTTTAAAATTAATATATGTATATTTAAATACATATATTAATTTTAAATATATGTATATTTGTTACAAGAATATAACTCGGTTGTTGTTACGAATCTTGAGTTCAAATCCTAAGAATTTCATAACTCTCAGAGTCTCCATTATTAATAAAGAAGAACAATTGTTGTGTAGCACCGTTAAAAAAAAATACCTGCATATTAGAACAACAGATGAGATGTTTATGCATAAAAAAAATAGAATATGAATTATAAAAGAAAAATAACATGTAAATAAACAAATCAGCTCCCTTCAAATTATGATGATGTCACTTTTATATGATTTTGTTTCCACGGATTTCATAATTGGGGGAATCTTATTTTATTTAATTTTGATTTGACATTTTTTAAATTTTTTATTTTGTTTTGTACCACTGTAAAACATTTATGACGCAATAAATTTTGTTTTTAAAATATGGAAATTATTTATGTACAAAAAAAAATAGAATAGAATGAAATAAGTTAATTAAATCTTTAAAAAAATGTCTGCTTAACTTTTTGTTTAAATGAACTAGATTCATGATGATGATAATAATGATGATGATCGGTATGATGATGAGTTTTTAATGAATTTATTTTAAAATGTTTGCCTTGAGTAATAACAAATACAACAATATCTTTGTTACTTAATGATTAAATAAAAGTTCTGATGCACGAACTATTTTTAGAAGTTAAGAAAAAAAAAATTTAAAGAAAAAATTATTATACAATTATTTATATTTAAAATTTTTCTTGCAGATTTCTTACTCTCTATTCCTTGAAAATTAAGAACTCTACAATATGTCTCATTCGGTAACAATTACCCGTACCACCACCAGCACCACAAACACTTCATACATTGTGTTGAATACTGGTTACTTGAAAAGCTTTCCGGGTCTTTTAAAATTATTCGAGTTGGTAAGTTTCTTTTATTTTAATTTTTTTTTTCTAATTAAAATTATATTAATTAAATGAAAATTTTTTTTCGTTATTTAGTTAATTGGTGCTGCCATGGTGGGCGTTTTTAGTTACTACCAGACAAATGGTGCCTGTTGGGTTGGCATTGATGGTGTCATTTTTGCCTTTTTGATGTCGGTGACATTTATGATTGGGACGTTTTGTTTACTGTTGGCGTGTTTAACATCTCTGAGCACGGGAGGAATTATATCAAAAACTATTTATGTCAGTTTAAACATTTATTTGCAACAAATTTGTTTGTAAATTTAAAATGTATTTTTTACTTTCACAGGAATTAATTTACCACAGTGTTGCTGCCATTTTACTATTGACCTGTTCCACTCTGTTGATTATATCTGTAAGTGACAGATACAGAAAACATAATGGCTATTTGACAGCTAGTATATTGGGTCTGGTTAATGCTGTCCTCTACTTTATCAGTTCCTTCTTGGCTCATCGGTCTTATCGTGGCATTTAAACGAGCAAAACAAAAAAATGTTTCAATAACATATTAAATTAAGGTGTTCCAAATAAATATTTACTTACTTCAAATTTACATATATGGAAATACTTTTTACAAAAATGTCCAAATATTGAAGAATTTTATTTTGAAAAGTTTGAATTAAGAAGAATACTTTTTTACTTTTAAATGTATTTATATATTTTTTATATTTTAATTTTATAATAATAATAATAATACTGTCGTCTACTATATCTGTATATTGTAAATGTTTAAGTAAAATTAAATAACTTTTTTTTTAATAAAATAAAAAATTAACAACATATTTAAAGTATTTTTATTCTTTATTTCATGAATTTTTTAATGTAAATAAAATAATTTCACATGTTTTGTCAATTATTTCCTCTCTCAAGGGTCGGGATATTGTAAATTTTTTAGATTTTATGTACACATTAAACAAAATTAGAGAACGTCTAAATAATCGTTATAGAAAGCATTAATTTAAAAACATTTTTCTTCTTTTTCAACAAATAAATCAATTGCGAAAGATTTTCTCATCATGTATGGATAGCACTTTAAACAAAAATTGTATAATTATATAATATAACAACATGTACATATAAATCGGTTTAAGGTTTTTGTGTTCAAAAAAATCGTCGAAAATTGTATAGTTGTGGAGACTTAGTAAAGTCGAATTATACTAGCTGGCAACACTCTAAGCAAAACTTACAATTTTCAGTAGTAAAAAAAACAACCACCTGCAGGAATACAAACGAAGGTTGAAAACAAGATATGAAAAAATTAAAGGCAGACTGGTGTTTTGCCTCCTGTTTCGAAGAATAGGAAACTGATCTTGCTGATTTTCAAAACTACGTCTAATCGATTGAAACTTTTCCACCCTTTTGGTGAAGGGTATAAAAATGTATACGCAGTAAACAATATTATGATAAAAGTCTAACTATTTTAAGGCTCATTTAGCATTTGAGATAACTCCACTTTTGCTAATTAAAAAAACTGCATTATGTGAAAAAATATTAATTATTCCACCATAATTTTTTGTTTTTAACCGACTTTAAAAAAAGAAGGAGGTTATCAATTCGTCTGAGTGTTGCTTTTTTTAAATGTTTGTGCCTGCAGAACTCAGTCATTTTTGAACTGATTTTGAAAATTTTTTGTAATTTGATAGATTATGCTTACAGATTAGTCCCGTTTTAAAAACAGTTCATAATATTAAAAATTAAAGGGTGTCCCCATACACCATTAATATTTTTTACGTGTATTATAAAGTGTAAATGGCACATCTCTAATATATAAAATGATTGCGTACGAGTATGAACGTTATAATAACAAGTACGAATTTTCAAAATTATAAAATAAAGGGTGTCCCAATAGTTAACGTAATTTAATATATGTGGCTAAACTTGTGAACAAGAACAGGTTTCAGGATAACTCCGCTGAAATAACAAGTATAAAATTTGTATTTGTAAATTAATGGGTGACCCAATAGTTTATGTAATTTGATGTACGTGGCAGAACTTTTGAACTGTTATAGATAAATGCTGCCAAATTGGACAGAATTTCGATCGCTATTACCGTTATGGTAACAAGTATTAATATTTAAAATTATAAATTAAAGGGTGCCCCAACAGTTCATTTATTTTGATGTATATGGCCATACTTTTGAACAGTTGTAGACAGACGCGTGAAATTTACAACGAACCGGTATAGCTAACTCCGCTGTAGCAACAAGAATAAAATTTCGATTTGTAAATAAAAGGGTGTTCCAATAGTTAATGTAATTTGATATATGTGGCCGAATGTATGTATGTTACCTGTATTTCTTAATCCGCTATTACAACAAGTTTATAATTTGAATTTAGAAATTAAACGGTGTTTCCAAAATTAGTGTAATTTGACCTACATGGCCGTTATATACAAAAACTTGAAAATTGGACAGAGTGTCCACTACTTTGTCTGGTAAAATAAGAAGTATAAATATTTTACATTATAAGTTAAGGGGTTCTACATAGT
The DNA here is from genome assembly GCA_916610165.2 of Gymnosoma rotundatum. Classification (NCBI taxonomy): domain Eukaryota; kingdom Metazoa; phylum Arthropoda; class Insecta; order Diptera; family Tachinidae; genus Gymnosoma; species Gymnosoma rotundatum. The sequence goes on along the minus strand of OU744340.1, from coordinate 127,601,964 downwards.
TGATGTTGAAACGGTTTACAAAGATGCTGAGTGCTAAGTCTACTATAACAGCAAGTAAATAATTAGAGATATATTGCCAAACTTTTGAACAGTTGAATCGTCATAGACCGACAAATGAAATCTGTTTTGAAGTCGGTTTTTTGCAAGAATAATTTAAACGTATTTAAAGATAAGATTTTTAATTTTAACCATTTTTATTTTCTCCGCTTTTTAGGATTCTGTTTCTTCTTTAAATGCTTTATACGAAAAAGTATAAATTTTACATTAAAAACAATTATAACCACAGACAGAACTAAAATTAACAAAACAATTAGAAAACTAGTTTTAGTGCGCTGTACTTCATCGAAAAATATATCATCTTGAAAGTGCTGCCAAGGCGAGGGGCCATAGTTCGATTTAAACATAAAGTGAGTAGAAACCAATAGAATATTTAAAAAAAGGTAGACAAGAATCTTCTGTAAAACATAATTAAATTGTTTAAAAATTAAAAATGTTGTATTTAAAAAGGAAGAAAAAAACTTACGTGAACTCGATTTAGCAGCTTCGTGGTTCTAATATTTGAAAACCAAAACCAGGTGCCAAGAGCATTAAAGTAGCACATAAAACACAAAGAAGCACTTACGCAACGATGCATAAATAACTTCACATCAAATAACTTTTCATCAAAGAAATCGGTTAAAAAAAAGTTGTATAAACTTAAGCTCTGCAATTAAAAACTAGAAATCAGAAAGTGCATTTTGAAATATTTTTTTTTAACAAATCTTACGCCCGCTACAATTTCTCCAATGGCTAACATTTCTTTGACGCTCAAAAATTTCGGCATTTTTGCAATAAAAACTATTAGTTAAATTCTTTAATATTCTTTCTTTTTAATATTTATTAAATTTTAAAATGTTTTTTCTCTCAACGTCAAGAAATTTTACACCTGAGTCTGAAATTTTATATTTTGATTTTAAAAACTTTATAAATATTAAAATTTCATAAATTAAAAAAAATAAAAATATAAATTAAAAAAAAAAATGAAAGAAAAAATGAAAATAGTTACTAAATTGTTTTTGTGTAGAACATTTTTGAGTTGTTATTGTCTTCTGTCTTATTGATTCAATGGAGTTCTCATTTAATCAATTTGGCTTTTGTTTTAGGACTTTCTGTTTTTCTATACAAAATTTGGATAAAATCCATTGATGAGCTATTTGAGCAGTAGTGAAATGGCCATATGCATATGCTTTCCCCGCAGTAATACATTTCATTTTGTAGTTTAATTTAAAATAATAAATATTTCATGAAAATATCATGAAATATTTATATTTGAAGGAATCAAGCACGAATAAAGTAAATTAATTAAATTAAAAAGATGCAAATAAAAGTAGGTTCACTTGGCAAAGAAAATGTAAAAAATCTAAAAAAATTAATACTACGGCGTGTTTCGTCTTAAAAAAAATTCTTTGCAAATTATTTGCAGAAATAATCAAAAATTAAATTACAAATTAAAACCTTAAGGAACATCAGTTTCAAAATGTTTCGCACAATAAAGCTTTGGAAGATAACCAGACTTAAGGTAAACATCAAAATCATTTTAAAAAAGAAAGACTTAAAGTCAAAACTAAAAGTTTCAAAGAGAAAGCTGTTGTCACTGAAGATGCAGTTATTCATGGTGAAGTATATCTCTAAAATAAGGACACTGTTGCCAAGTCAAAGAGTACATTTGTTAAATACTTTAGTCTATAAAGATATTAAATTTACTGGAATTCAACAAAAAATTTAACCGCCCTTTTTTTTAACATAGAAAATATTCACAACATTTAAATAAATTTTGACGTTTTTAGACTATATATGGAGTTTGACATTTAGCGTTTACTGCGATTTTAATGAATTCGCCATCGCGACCACCTTGTGTTATTTTGCCATGGTAACTCCCGTTATAATTTCGCCGTGTCTTTTGGCTCACTTTTTCTGTTTTTTTCCAAGACGAATCAATTCCCAGGTGGCAGCGTAGGCGAATTCATTAATTTTCGCCGTATACACTACTGTCAAACTCCATACATAAAATTTTTTTTTATATTTTTTATTATGAAGTTTGACAGTAATTTTTACAAGCAAAAATAATTAATTCGCCTACGCTGCCACCTGGTAATTGATTCGTCTTGGCGGCATCGTTGCGGCAGCTGACTATTTTTGCTTAATTTTGTTGTGAGCAGCTGTCAAAAATGTATCATTTTATATTACAATAGTTCCTTTTTTAATATTCTTTAAAATAGAATTGTAACAAGAGTTTTAAATTAATTTAAAAAAACAAAGTTTACTGAAAAGTTTACTATACACTCAAGGCGAATTAACAACAGGTGGCCTTAACAACCCAGGTGACTATTGCTATTTTTCTGTTTTCGAGTGTCAAAAGTTTTGTATAATCTCCTTTGGTTTTGACAGCCGAAAACTATTTGTACAAAAACAAAATGTTCATGTTTAAATCGCAGTGTTGTATTGGTTTTCGCCGTGAGTATACCTGTTATTAATTCGCCTTGCCATACACTTAAGTTACTAATTTTTCTTTTTATTGTTGTAGCGGAGCTGCCATCTTTTTTTTTAACTGAATATTTTTTTATTTATCAAGAAGGTGCGTCAACAAAATGTAAACAAAATTTAACGTGACCAAGTCAGATCGAATTCACCTTGGACATAGGGTGACTACATTAATTGTTAAACCAATTCGCCTTTGCGAAATTCGAGTAAGTTGCCAAATAGTTGTACGCATTTTACACGACGGCAATTTGCATGAAACTAGTTTCATGAAATTTGTGTTTGTCGGCAAGAGGATTAGAGTCACAAGCGGAGTAGAAAAAATGGCATGGCCTGAAATTCGAGAGGATTTTTGCACCTTTTTTTACACTTCCCTTGTGTACGTTCGCTGCATATGATTTTTATTTGAAATAACACAAACAACTACAGTAACGAATATCAAATTAAAAGCGAAATGTACAAATTCCGATGCCATGAATAATTTCAAAGTATAGAGACGAGATGAACCTCGCTGAAACTTTTAAGCAGAATTGGAAAAAATGGCATGAAATAAATGCACGTGTAAATTTGGGCTTACAATAAAAAATAGGCAATTAAAAAAAGGGAACCACTTGTTGAATTGGCCGTACGAGCTAACACATTCACCTATTGTCGATTCGCCTTAACCTTGGCCATTACCAAAGACACCCAGCAAATACGATCACCTAGACTAAAAGCTTAACTAAGGCGAATTGAATCATATTTGTTTTACTTTGTTGAATTTGGTTTGGGGAAAAAACGAGATATAGAAAGTGCAACCAAGTTGCAGAAAAATAAATATACATGCCTTCATGCAAATGGTACCATTTTTTAACTGTCCGAAAAAGCAAGAACTTGTGTGGTTTGTGAATTCGGAGCTATAAGAAACATTTTTGACTAAAAGAACTAAAAACTCTAAGATTTAAGGATATTAAATAAGGCGACGGCGTTTTCTCCACTTTAAATTTTAAAGCTATGAAAAGAGTGCTGCATAAAATAGAGCATTTATTAGTTAACAGCGGTTTTATACTTGTTTTATTATAGGTAACTTTTCTTCTTCTATTAAGTTGCATTTTTTGATCTAGACGTCTTTCTATTAGTTTAAAGTATGTGCTACACTGTATTTACTTGACCGCAAATGATAAACTTTAACCCACTTGCGGAGCCTATTAATCCAACTTGGCAAAATAATATTTATAGGGGCAGACTGCTGCTTAATAGAAAAAGTCAGTTTGACGATACGACTTAATGTCATACCTGTTCAGTATACATATTTGATGGAATAACACGTCAAGGTTACGACTGTTAATCTACCTGAAAGCAGTTTTAACGGAATTGGCGTCCAGTCTGCTATCGTTTTTACAGTACAGTACCGTGAGTACTCAGACGCTTTTTAACTTTTGCGGCGTTATCAATGACCATATTTATTTAAAGGAATTCTACCATATTAAATTGATCTCATTAAGTTTTTTATGTTTGCGGCCTTAAAAAATCATTTCCTCCTGTTGTGTAAGGGACTTATGTTGGTATAAACAAAACACATTTAAGGCAAATCTGTAAAAAAATTTTCCCGAAAGCACAGAAATAAAAAACCAACTTTCTATGCCAGAACAATATGTCAAGTAAAATATGCATGCAGTTGTTCAGAAACCCACATCAAAAAAGATTTCATCCGTTTGTTAATTCCAACCGTCTGTCTATAACGGTTCAACAGTTTGGCAATACACATCAAAAAACACCCTTTAACTTATAAATTGAAATTATAAACTTATTGATGTAGCGGACTAAGAAATACAGATCTTTTGTAAGTTTCAGCTGTCTGTCTACAACTGTTCAAAAGTATGGCTTTATACATCAAATTAAGTAAATTATTGGGGCACCCTTTAATTTTAAATTTTTAATATTAATACTTGTTACGGTCATAGAAATATCGACATTCTGTCCAATGGTCAAGCGTTTGTCTATAACGCCTTAAAAGATAGGCCCATATAAGTCAATTTACGTCACCTATGGGGGAACCCTCTAACTTTTAAGATTATTGACTGTTTTTAAAACGGGAGCAATCTGTAAGCATAATCTGTCAAATTACAAAAAATTTTCAAAATCAGTTCAGAAATAAATGACTGAATTCTGCAAGTTCAAAGACAAAAAAAAGAAACATTCAGACAAATTGATAACCTCCTTCTTTTTTTAATGTCGTTTAAAAAATACAATTGTTCCGTATGTTCTAACATATTTTGGAAGTTAAAATTATTAATTATTAAATAACACTTGTGACCATAAAATATACATTTTTTATTTGAAATTGTTTGCTTTCAAAAAGCAATTTACCTTGTTGTTTCGTGTAATAAGAAGAAGAATATTATTTTCTTTAAGCACTGTTTTCTCCCAAACTTTGAACACGGAAACAGTATTGGATCACACCATATAAGTCGCTTTACTCCAAATTACGGTCGTGAAATTATTAAAATAAAAATATACCAGTAATAAGAATAAAGCCTTCCAGGTTTCCTTACGACCACGAACCTATGTATGTATGTACATACATATATGTTTGCGGTCACAAAAGAAATTTGTGATCTTCTGTCAACTTCTCATGCTGCTGCTAATTACGAGAAGCGAAAGTTTTTTTGCTTTAGCGCAGCAGCAGAAATTTGTTTATTGGCAACCGCTTCCGCTTACCTTTTGTTACGTCCATGCAAATTTATATGGCAGCACTTAATGGAGTTTTTTTCTTCTTCTTTTTTTCTTTATTACGTTTTTTATCTCTTAACGCATATAAGAGTTAAGTTCTTATGAAACAGTTAATTTGTTTAAAAATATTGGTAAGAGCCCTTAGGTAAACATTTAAAATATTATTTAAAGAAACCAGGAAAATTTTAAGTCTCTACAACCTTTAAATATAAATTTGTTTTTTAATAACTAATACCTTTCAACCGCTGTATCTTCATAATTATCAATACAATCAGGATATGTGAAGGAAATCAATCAAGTTTTTAAATTTGTTTTCATTGGAATCAATTGAAATTCATTTCTGTCCACCTTTTAAGGGCTGTGAGTTTTTTCAAATTTCTTTCTTGTAACGATTTTTACCATAAGGGTTGTATTAAAATATAATCACATAATTTATTTATAAAAATTCATATAATAGTTAAAAAATATTTTGCCAAATTAAAGATTATAAAAAATTTTATTTATAAAAAATTAACAATTTCGTTTAAAAAAGTTTTTATTTTATATATTATATTAATGGTTCTTAAAACTAAAAAAAAAAATATTGGTACAATTATTATTTGTAATATTAAAATTTATAATAAAAATATAACAACTGCCAACTTATTTGTACTGTTTAAATGAAAATAATTTTACAAGTTATCAAGATTTGTATAAAACTAAATATGAAATATTCAAGCATTTAATAAAAAACAAAATTATTTCGTAAATTATATATTAATCAACATATCAGTAATAAAACAGTTAATATTAAATTAAATTACTTAAAACTGTCAAAGCTTTTTTTATTGCTAAAATTTAATGGATTGGTCATATTACAAAAAGTTAACTTGAAAACGATATATTAACTAACCACCAATAGACATTAAAAATATTTGTTAATTCAACTCAAGGAACACATTAATCGATTAATTTTGCCTGCCTTTCAAAAGCAAAAGGAATTATTATTTTTGTGTTTAGATTAAAAATAATTATTTTACTGGCTAAATTTTATACTAATATTATTTACTCTAGTTTTCATATGGTTTAATATATCATTAGAAAAATCCTCCAATGTTGTATATTGAGTCTTCTGAAAACTGAAAATGTCATCTAAAAAGCCCAACAGTTGATCTCGGAAATAGTGGCAAATATCTTTCAGGTTTTCATCGGGCCCAAAAAAGCCCCAGGCCATTAAAGGGGATAGTTGTTCAGAAATTACATAAAAATGCGCCATAAAGCCATCAGGAAATTTAAGCATACGTTTTTTTGCCTTTAAAACAGACCAGACTGCTGTGGTTAAAGCCTAATATTGGAATAAAAAATTAATTAAAATCAAAAACTACTTTTTTTCAGATAACCTACAGTTTCTTTGAAACCGTTGGACAAAAATCTGTTTTGTACTACGGCTATAACACTTGCTGGTGGTGCATCTAAATCTCTGAATGAATCAAGAATTATAAAATCCAAACAGATATCATAAAACGTCATTGCTTTGACATTTCGCTGCTCCAATTCTTTTTGAACATCATTCCAGTTAGCAGGATCTTGTATATAATTGATGAAATCTTCATAGCCCACCAAAAATTCTTTGGTGTCTTTATCACCCAAACAAAGTAAATCGGTAAGTATTTGCCGGCCAGTATCAATGACCCACTGGCCAATAGCTGGATCCTGAAAATAAATAAAGCATACAATTATTTATGTTGACCATTTAGATTTTCTCGCGCGCTTATTAATCGAAAGGATCTTACCTTAAACAAATATTGAAATGCCAAACGAACACAATGCAATTTAGCTAAATATTCTGTTTCATTAGAACAATGAACCAGTTCACAGCGTACAGTACGACATGGAATGGGTGATTCTTCGTGTTGTTTTAAAGCTGCCTGATACAATGGAAACTGTTCATAATCGGCTTCGGTAAAACTATCAAATTCTCTTAAATCCGCAACTTGATCTAAAGCGGAAGCATAACTTTCAGCTGAATCAAAGTTTGGATCGGAGCCAATACGACTTATGCTGGCAGAACGTTGTGATATCTTATCATCCTCGGGTACATCTTCTAAAGCACGCCAATTCTCCTCTCCGGCCTCTTCTATTGACGGTTCGTCACGAAATAAAACAGAACGTTGATCCAAAAACAGTAATTCACTTTGTTCCTGCAAAGTGTAGGCCATATCGAGGAGGTTTTGTATTTCCCTGCAAAACTCAGACTCTTCAGCGGTTGTAAGAATAGCAGGTACACCACCTGGTGAATAGTGAGCTGCCAGAGCATCCTCCCAAAAATTTATAACAGTATCTAATGCTTCCATGCCCATTACACCCAGTTGCTGTGCGGTTAACTGGGTAGTTATTATACCGGGCTGGCCTTGACTCGACGATGATACAACGGCACCAGCTCCTATGGAACCACTTGCCATTGACATACGATCAGATTGCGAATAAGCAATGGTAGAACCTCCTGGACTGCCAGATCGAGCTGAAGCTTTGGAGCCTGCCAGGGAAATCATGTCATTAGGACTACGCATGCTATTGCGTGTTCGTCGTCCTGCGTATTTTTGGACACGACGAGGTGGACGTGGAGGTTTGCGTCGTCTCAAGTATCGAGATAAGACTCCTAAAAGTGCAACTCCTGCTGTTACTGAGATTATTACCACCTTTTTTATGCAAAATAAAATTAGTGAAAAAAATAACTCTTACTAGGTATGTCTATTGTTTACCTTTTGGGTTGTGGACATACGTGCAGGAAAAATACGTATGTCCGACCACTTTAACGGTATTAAGCCATTCAACATTTTGTCAATAAATTGTTCACTTAAAAATACCACCGAAAATTCAGTTGTTTTTTAGTTTTGCTTTAAAATTTTCTATTCAATTCCTACATTTTTCAGAGACCAATTCTCCTTTTTAATGTTAGTTTGAAAATATGAAATGAGGTCGAACGATGTATTTTTAATTGATTTATTTAATTAACTTTTCTAATAAGAACTTTTAACTTTTCGATCATTGGACTCAAATATTTTTTATATAATTTAATTTTATGAAGTTGTTGTATTTCTTAATATGTTGCGACTACTCGGTAGGAATTTTCCTTATTTTATTTATAATTTTCTTTTGAGATTATTAAAATTAATTTTTCGTAGTTTTAAAACACTATCAGCAGTACCGAAAAGTTTTTTTTTATTTCCTTTAGAAATTAATTTGATAAATAAATATTAAAAATCAATTGCATCACAAGCGTATAAATGAAGTAGAGAAAGACAGCCACCATTCTCAAATAAATGTGCTAAAACACGTTTTACTCACTCATAGTCTTGCCAGATAGCGTGATTTATACTCAAATAGGAAGTTTTTGTTGAAAATGGGTATAAAAGATCTTTTTTTGGGATTGGGGATTTTTTTGAGGAAATTTTAATTGTTTAAGGGATTTTTCGGGGATTAATATTTAACATTATTTTCAGTATTATTGCAACTTGACTATACATAATGACCATTATTTTAATTCTTTATTTATCAATTTTTCAGAATGGCATCAAAATCATTGCTTAAGAAAAAAATGTATAATTTTTTTATGAAGTCAGAAGTTGAACTGTAGATATTATAAATAAATTAAAATTAATTTTGGCTTAACTTCATTTTTACACTCGTCACCACAAAGAATGGAAAAGGGAATAACTAAGTTTGTAATTTCGTGTGTAATTTCTACATTTCCGACCCCATAAAACATATATATTCTTACTTCTTATCCATAGCGAAGTCTATTAGGCGATGTCCGTCTGTCCGTCCGTTTAGTATTGCCTCGCTAAACTTGATTTTGATAAAATAACTCCAATCAAAAAAATATAAATGAAAGAAAAAAACATCAAGTGCAAAAATTGTCACACACCCATTTTTTTGAGTTACGGCGCTCTGAAATATTTAAATTTTTAAAAATATCAAGATGGGTATGTTTCTAAAGCTTTTAAAAAGATTTTTAAGGAAATACAAAAATTTGTTTAAAAGTGCTTAACTCATTAAAAGCCGATGGCGTTCTTATGTAAAATAATATATATGCAGTACCATTTTTTATTATCTTTAAATCTCTGTCACCGCAATATTTGCTTTTTTGATTGGAGTTACTTCACTAAACTAGATTTACACAGATGGTGATGGGTATATAAGATTCGGCATAGCCGAATGTAGAACTCTTACTTGTTTAATTTCTAAAAAGCATTTTTGTTGCGGCTGATGTATAAAAAAAGGAAACCAAATGGAAATATATGGCGATTACTAGCTTGCTGGCCCCGCTGGTATGTTGCCGTTAAGCACCGGCTAGGATTTTACCAATACGTCTGATTATGTCAGCAGTTACAAAAAAAAAACATCCCCATGGCATCGTGTTCAAATTAATTTTTTGATTTTTGATTGTAATTAAAATTTAAAGTCCATCTGAAAAATTTAAACTGAAGTGCCATTTTGAAACAAAAAATTGTTACAAATGTTAAAAATAATTCTTACTGCCAGGATAGACACAAAGCTTAACTTCATGAATAAGAACACCCGAAGATGGTCGTAATATTGAATAATAAGGATTGTGATTTACTGCCTGGCCCACGATATCGACTGCTATCGTTCGCAGGGATTTTCAACGACAAACAGCTGATTTGCGCCCCACTTAAAGTTTTCAACACGACAAGTCGATCGACAACAAATGCGTACAAAAACGTAATCATTTTCATACAATTTTGCGCCCCAATATGCAATGTCTTGCGATCATAAATGTCAAAATCAGTCACTTGTGTTGTGGTTGTCGACAGACACAAAACGAAAAAAATTTAACAAAACAAACCAAAAAATAGTTTATTGTTTATGTTAAAAATTTTATAATGGAAAATAAATGGTAAATATAAAATTAGTAATAATATTATACAATTTAAACCATCAAAAATTATTTGTTTAGCATAAAAACATTAAGTTTGAAGCAGCTGCAAGTTCTTGTAGAATATATGGAAGCAAATCTAGAGTTCGCAAGAGGATCTGCTGTTTATGGAAGCAACAAACTCTCAATGGAAGAGCAGTGGGTAAAGCTCACCAAGAAACTGAATTCGCATGGGCCACCAATGCGTACCGTTGTTGACTGGAAAAAGGTAAGGAACTGTGTAAATTAGCTGCGCCCAATTGTTCGTAGAACACAGCCAAAAATATCTACAACAATTTTTAAAAAAATATAAATGTTTCCATTTTTAATAAAATAAAATTTTACTGGTGCTAAAATTTTGCATTTTTATTGTCTAATTTACTTGTTTTACCGATTTTTGTTTTCAAACAAGCGTTTAACGTCTGATATAGTTGATGTGGCAGTATCATCAACTGACAATAAGTAAATTGATTACATTAAAAACGTAAGTCCTAGCGACCGACAAGTCGAAAGATAGTGGGGCCCGTATGAGAACGATAACGAGTGACTTGTTGTCGCTCGCTTTAGTTATCAATCGACATCGTGGGCCAGGCAGTTAATTTCTATCTACATTTATTTACCATAAATATAATAAAACCTTGTACGGAGAGGTACTTCGTATTTGGGACCTAAGAATATATCTCATAATTAAGGACAACTAGAGATCAGTAAGAGTAAGCTGGCAGTACCATTTGAAATGTGAAGAAGTTTCCAATAGTAACCCTTATCCAACAAAACGGTCAATGCTGATGAAGTTGTGGACATAAGGTAGCAAAGTGTAACACAATTTTATTTTAAGACCCTTGTTGCCGTAGAGCCCAAGCAAATGTGCAATAAAAGTTTTTAATGTTAAAATTCGTAAAAAAAACAAGGTTTATGTTTCAAAGACCCTCTTAGAAAGTTTTTCCCATTATTAATTTATTATTTAATACGAGAAAGTACAACAGTGTTGAAATTTATAAGACGTCATTTATGTCAACTGTTTTTATATTAGCCGGTCTTTAGTTTTGTTTTGATTTCTTATTCTATTATTATTACTTCATTCTGTTTATTTGTTTTTTTTGGCTTCAACGTCAACAAATTCATTAGTTCTAATTTTATATGGACCAAATAAAGAAGAATTATTAAAAAATGAAATTTGTTTTGCAGTAAAGTATTGCTTGTGTGTTTGTGCGTATACCGAAGACAGAAATCACATTTCTTTAATACATAGTAGTATTATTTATTAAAAATGACTGAAAATCTGGTTAATAAGGGTATGTATCCTTAAAAAAATTGGTACAATAATTTATTTAATTAATAATTATTATAATTTTAAGGAGGTATTTTGTTAACAAAACGTCCCCAAAATATAATAAAGAATCAATTATTTCGTCGCCAAAGAAGCTTAAGAAATTTAGGAAGATCTACTACTGAGGAAAAATATGAAAAGGTGACTTGTGGTTTTAAAGCAGTGATATAATCATTATTTTGTTGTTTTTCTTTTTGCTTAAAGACTTATGTTGTTATTAAATTTAGCGAAAAAGCTAAATTACGGCAATGTCAAGATGTTGAGAAGATTGTTCAGCAATTTGGCATAGAGACCACTTTAGAGCTGGTTAATAAAACGGAAAAATTTTTGTATTTAACTGCCTCCACCGATACTCTTTTTCGTTTGGCCGATGAAGCCGAGCTTATAAAACTGACAACGACGGGCAGTATGCAAAAGTTTAATTATCACTCGATTTCGGATTATTTACTGCCCGGCATGAATGTGGACGATATTGTGCGTTTTTGTGAGGCGCCCGTTTTAATAAAAGATGTCGTTAAGCCAGAACTGTTGTCATATATAAAAAATGGTGTTATTGAAGATCTATTTCCACTGCATGATTTAGTAAGATTTGAAAATTAAAATTTAAATTGCTTTTTTTAAGTTTCAAATTATTTTAGGAAAATTTAGATAAATTTTCATTCAACTGGCGCCGACGTTCTATGCCAATTGAAGAAATACGTAATTATTTTGGTGCCAGTATTGGCTTATATTTCGCTTTTACACAGTTCTATACCAAAGCATTAATATTTCCCGCTTTATTTGGTTTGATTCAATATATTGGAAATTTTAATATATCTCTAGTGTGCGGCTTCTATGTTATATGGACAACGGCAAGTAGTTTTGAGTTAATATTTTTTTTAATTATAATTATTTCTATAATTTCTCTTCAGATTTTTTTAGAGTTATGGAAACGTAAGTGTGCGGGCTATTCCTATCGTTGGGGTACCATAGAAATGAGCAGTTTGGATAAACCACGTACAAAATATAAAGGCGTTCTTAGACCCGATCCTATAACAAATAAATTAACCCTGCAATATCCCATGCGCTATACCTATCTGCAAATGTATTTGGTATCGTATCCAGTGGTAGCGATATGTGTTATAGCTTCAGCTTATTTCGCTTTGTATCAGTTTCAAATTGAAGCTGAAGTTTTGGCGGATTTTGGTCCTGATTCTTGGCTTCTGTATGTGCCTGTTATTGTGCAATCTGTATTAATTGCTATTTTTTCTTGGGCTTATGAAAAATTGGCAACGTTTCTTACAGATACTGAAAATCATCGTACCCGTTCCCAATACGATCGTCATCGTGTTAATAAATTAATGATATTTGAAATAGTTAATAACTTTTTCTCTTTATTCTACATTGCTTTCGTATTGCAAGATTTAAAACAATTAAATTATCAGTTGATGATGCAGTTGTTGATTTTCCAGGTAAGAAATTATATACAAATTTCTTTTCTTTGGTTTTTAATATATTTTTTGCATTGATTTCTTTTATCAGTTGGTTTGCATTATACAGGAGATAGGAATTCCTTTACTAGCTTTCGTAAGACAAAAATTTGTCAAATATATGCACAAGGATGTTGATGAAGATAAACGTTCGTTGGTTAGTGATGTGGCTCGATTTGAACAATGTTTCTTTGAATCTGGCTTGGATCAATATCAATCAACGTATGAGGATTATTTACAAATGTGTATACAATTCGGTTATGTTGTACTGTTTGCTGCTGTTGCTCCCTTTGCTGCTTTCGGTGCCATAATTAATAATATTTTCGCAATGCACATTGATTTGTTTAAGGTAAATAATATTAAAACAAAACAAAAGTTTAACGATATCGGCATTGAATAAATTTAAGATTTAATTTTCGCCTGGCTGATTAACAACGTTAAAAGTCTTGAGATTCTTTTATTCTGTCTCGTTAAGCGGCTATTTGACGGTCAAACTTTGATGAGAGAGAGAGAGAGAGAGAGAGAGAGAGGGTTTTAATATCAAAAAATTTTTAAATCCATCGCCGCTTACAAACACGAATTTTACCCTATTACACGAGTATAATCATCAAACCGTTCTCACATGCCAGGATTGACCCTCTAATATCCGCTTTAGATCAAATTCTAAAAATCTTCAGCGTTTTAATTTTTTTTGCTCAATTTTAAGAGGAAAGCGTGTTTTATTTTATGCAGCACACGTGTAGTCGAAATTCGAAGATTCAATTAAAGTCATTTAAAACAAGTATGGATGTTGCTTAATTACTTTCTGGGAGAAAATTAAGGCATTCGATATCGATGGAAATTTACATTTTAAATGTATTGAATTTTCGATCGATATCAAGTGCCAAATTTTGCCCCCTGGGATTCTATAAATTACAAAATAAAACAAGCGAATTCCTTATTTACAACATGACATCCTTTTCAATTCTCTTTAAAAGTTTCAGCGAGTTTCATAGCGTCCCTAGATTATAAAACTTTTTATAACATCGGAATTCGCAAACATCGCTTTTAATTTGATATTCGTTATTGTTGTTTTTTGCGTTAGTTAAAATAATATACAAATAACAAAGCGTATGCAGATAGCGTACACAAAGCAAATGTAAAAACAACCCCAGCCATTCCATTTTACTTACGCGTTTGCTTCTCTGCACCTTCGGCCTACAAACAAAATTTCCATGTTGTAAAATGGCTCTATGAATTACTTTCTTTGATGTCACTTTATTTACCCAAGTCTGTATACTTTTGTTAAAAACATAACCTTAATAATGTACATCTCTGCTTTACTTAATACTGCCATACAGCTCACATCTGCACTTTTTATTTATAGGCGCGTGAAAACGTTTAGATTGTTCTACTATGGAAAGATCTGGCAACTTTTTTTTTTTTTTTTTTTTTTTTTTTTTGTTAATTAATATATGTGTGTGTGGGTATAAGCCAATTAAAAGAATGATACAACAACGACTAGAGGAACATACCTTTTTTGTTTTTAAATAAGTTTTTGTGGGTCTGAATATAATAGAGAATTACAGCAGTATGTTATAGAGTTTTTGTTTCAGAAGTGCAGAGGCATTAAATGTTATTTCATAAAAATAAACAAAAATATTTGTATTTATAATTAAAGGGCGATATCGAATCAAAGACACAATCCAAACATAAAAATTATTTAAAACGTATGAAAACAAATATATAAATATTAATTCAAAGTCCATCACATACATAAATATGAAAATTTTTTAATTAAAGTAATATGAGATGAGATAGTCTTGTATATTTAATAACAGTTTTTTATTTACAGCTTTGTAACATATTCAAACGACCCTTTGCACGTCGTACAAAAAATATTGGAGCCTGGCAGTCGGCATTTGAATTATTGTCCGTCATGGCTCTGTTGAGTAACTGTGGCATCTTATATTTGCAGCCAAACGTTAGGTAATTATTTAAACTATTAAAAAAAAACATAATCAAAAAAATTTTTTTAATTTATTTCTTTCAAAGGGGTTTCTTTGCAAATCTTTTCCCCTCCATGCCCAATATCTCTTTTGTGCTGTTTGAACATGTATTGTTGGGTTTGAAATTCGTTATACACAAGGCCATACACGAAAGGCCCAGGTGGGTGCGTATAGCTTTATTAAAAGCTGACTATGAATCTAGTTTGGCTTATAAAAATATTAAGTAAGTTTTATTGAGATTTATTAAAATCAAAAAAGAAAAAAATTTTAAAAATTCTTTTGGTTTTTTTCATTTCAGAAAATTTAAGGCCAATAATAAAATTGACTGAATTTTCTATTATAATTAATAGATAAATCTTAAACAAATATATTTTAAAAATGTCAAAAAGTGCCGTTAACATATTAATTGTTAAATAAGTCATATATTTTGCTACTTTTAACTTTAAGTTCTTTATTTGTTTTGTGTTGATCATGTTTACATCCCCACATCCTGTTGTTGTTTTAACTTGTGTTTTAACATTCATTTCTATTTAATACTTTCTACTTAACATTTAATAACAAAAAAAAAAAAAAATGTGTTGTTGTTTATAAAATAAATTTTACAGTTAAATATTTTTATAACTGAAACTGAAAAAAAAGTTTTATTTATTTTTTAAGAAATTTAACGAAATCCTTTATAATGTTTAAAAGCCAAATAGGCATCAATACCATGTAAGATACCTGCCGCGTAACCCATGTACTGAAATATAAACATTTATATTAAATATTTTCATACAAATTTATTGTCTTAAAAAAACTTACATAAGCTGCTGTCATAGCTGGATACGCCCAGAAGCCGGGCCTTATTAAAAATTGTGGATGTAGCCATACTACACAAGCAAAGCCCATATAACTGGCAGCACTAAAATACATACTACAGGCCACACAATTAAAGAGGGTTTCCTGCAAAGAGGTAAATAATGTGTTTATATCCATTTGAAATTAATTAAGTGTCTTTTTTGAGGCTGGTCCATAATTATATTGCCATAGCTTTTTATACCCTTCACCACAAAAAAAAAAAAAGTTTGTCATTCCGTGTGACTTCACCAAAAAAAAAATGTGTCAATCAGACAAAGTGTCGAAAGAGGTGCTATTAGAAATCAGCATGATCAGTCCATGTCCTTCGAGGCAGCAGGCAAAACACCACGCCTACCTTTAATTTTTTCATGTCATTTGGAACAATAAAAAATAGATATTTTGTTTGATAGAGAATTAAAAAGTATAAAAAAAACCAAGTGAAAAAATTGGCACACGCCCCTATTTTCCGAGTTACGCGGCTCTGAAATTTACAAATTTTTTAAAACATCAATATGGGTATCATTTTAAAGATTTTAAAGAGTTCTTTAAGGAAATACTAAAATTAAAAAAAAATGCTTAACCCATTAAGAGCCGATGGCATTTTTATGTAAAACTGTATTCAAATGTTCAGTACCAATGTTTTTATTTAAATCTCGGTCACCCCAATATTTACTTCTTTGATTGGAGTTACATCACTAAACTAGATTTACATAGATGGTAAAGGGTATATAAGATTCGGCATAGCCGAATATAGCACTCTTACTTGATTTTTTTAACAATTATTTTGAAAGATTTCATTTAACTTACAAACAAAGACTGTCTTATCAGTCCATATGATTTACTTGAAAAACAATAACAAATCAATAGAATGGCCGTTGTGGTAAAACAATAAACAGTCGTAGTTAAGAAACTGGTCAACGCTTGACCAATTGTATCTGCCGCCGGTACACCGTAATTAATTAAAAGACCTTCACACAAACTGGCCAAACCCAATTGTAAAATTTTTAAAAGACCTGCTCGCGAGGTTATAAAACCGAAATTGATGCAAGTACAAATGCGACAGCAACAAATTTTAATACCATCATTTTGACTCATACCGCGAACGCCAAAGGAAGACATAGCGCTTTATAATATATATTTTTTGGAATATTTTTAAAAACTTCTTTTTTTCACCAAAAACAATCCTTTGTATTCCTTCACGCAACTATAACTGAAAATTAAAAGATTTTTTAACAAGACATTTATTTGGTTGCTGCAGATTTGTAGCTTCACTTTGTTATTGATTTTGAAATCTTAAAATAGAATTTTCTTTGTTAAATGTTGTAAAATGAAGGGACCTCCTTTGAAAGTGTGCTCAATGTGATGTGTGAATTTCTACATCACTGAAGTGTAAGTATGTATGTATGTGTGTTTCCATTTAAATAAGATCTTAACAATTCTTTTTCTATATTAAAGTGCTCGTACGTGTGTGCAACACATGGTGGCAGTAGTTGAGAAAGCTGCAAGATCATAATGAGTTTAAATATGTTACAATTGGTACATCCTACCTGCACTGGAGTTTTCGTTTTATCAGTCATATTGTAAGTGTTGCAAATGTACGAGGGGAAGAAGCAAAGTAAAAGTGTAACCCTAATAACGCTACAATGTCTGGCTATCTGATATTTTGTCACATGCTTCTATCATGCTTCTATTCTAGCAACGTGAAGGTCATTAAGAGCGTCTCCATGCTAACGAGATTCTCATCAATGTGAGAATGAGTTTTGGTTTTGTCATTGATGAGCACGTTTGTTATTTCAAAACATAAAAACAAATTTCTCCAAATAAATAATTTATTTTGAAATTTTTTTATTACATATTTGTTGTTGTTTACTTTATATTGAAATTAATATTTGTTTCTCCTAATGATACTACACAAAGGAGTATAAAAATATCGAAAATAAAAAGAGACCAATTGCTTGATAAATTTAATAAAATACAATTATTAACAAATCAGTAGATCTGTAAATGAATTATTCTTTTCTGATTTTAATTTGTTACAAATTAGCTAAATTTTGAATTTATTCTTTTCACAACAAAAAAAGTGAAAGAAATTTGAATTAATTTAAACGAATTTAAAATAAATGAATTGCAATTCGTTTCCAATTCCAACGAATTATTTAAAGTGAATTGCAGTTCATTTCCAATTCGTTTGAATAAAATTGATATTGAATTCATTCAAATGGATTGAAAAATGAATTGCAATTCAAATGAATAAAAATGAGTTGCAATCAATCAAATTCAAGAGCAGATTTAGAGAGAAGGAAAAATTGAAATTTCTTCTGCCAAACTAAAAATATTCAACGATTAAAGATCAGAGGAAATAAGGAAATGCCTAACTACATATTTAATAAAAAGATCAATTCAAATTTCAATTAATTCAGTTCAAATGATTTGGTAATAAATTGCTACATGAATTAATTCAAAATCAATTCAATTCAAATGAATTGCAATTATTTTTGACAAATTCATTTGAATTAGATAAGAATTACATTTAATGTTTACCAAATTCACTTAAATTGACTTAAAACTCATTCAATTAATTTTTTTGTGTGAAATAAAATAATTCAAAATTTGCTAATTCAGTTCATGAATGATTTGCGAATTAATTCGAAAATAAATGATTCATTTAAAGCTCTGCAAGTAAGAGTGCTATATTCGTCTATGCCGAATCTTATATGCTCTTCACAATGTGTGTACATATGTATAACCACATGTACTATACTGAAGATTCCCCACTGAATATTTTATATACCGAGATAAATAAGTTTTAAGTTTTCAAATTATTTTCTATTTTCTTAAGCTTTGGGTCCTTATATTTTTTAATAATATAAGGACCCAAAGCTTAAGAAAATAGAAAATAATTTAATAAAAAAGGGTCAAATAATCATTATTAAACTAGTTTTAAGTTTTCCATATAAAAAAAAATAGTTTTTGGGGATAAAATTTAATTTTTTGGTCTAACATTGAATTTTTTTATTTTTTGAATTTTTTTGGTGATCACAGATTAAAGTCCTTTTCCTCCTAGGACGAAATTCTTGACTACCATTTTGTTTTTCTGTTCAAAAAAAATATTTTTTTCTTAAAATTTGTAAGTTAAAAAAATAAAAAGGTGACTGTATCAAATCCTAGTATAATTTGCTCATTTTTTATCATAAACACAACCACCTGCAGGAATACAAACGAAAGTTGAAAAAAAGATGTGAAACAATTAGAGGAACCTCTTCCATTCTTAAAAAGAAGCATAATTTAGATGTTTTTACTTCAAGCATAAGAAGGCTTCTTATTAGAATTAATTTGAAGGCTAGAATTAGTAGAAAGGTCCTATGCCTAAGTAAAAAGCACCTAAAGAAAAGATTAGAATTTCCTCAAAATCATATAGATTGGCCTGTAAGCAAATGGAGAAATATTCTGTGGTCTGACAAAACGAAAGTTAATTTGTTTAATTCAGACAGAAGCTTTCTTCCTGTACGAAGATCTCCCAACATCGAAATCCGTCTACAATACATCACGACAACCATTATACCTGGAGGCGGAAACATAATGGTATGGGGATGTTTTTCGTATTATGGTATTGGGCCTTTATTTCGGATTGAGGGTAGAATGGATGCCGCTTAATTTACAAATATTCTTAATGACACTATGATGCCTTATGCCGAATTGGAAATGCCACTTCGATGAGTGTTTCAATAAGACAATGAGCCAAAACACACATCGAAGCAGGCAAAAGACTCGTTTGAATAATATAACGTCAAGGTTTTAAGCTGACCGGCGCAGTCCCCAGGCTTAAGTTCTATCGAAAACTTATGGCAAATAGTATAAATATGTCTTCGAGGAACAAATCCTTCTAAAAAAATACGACTTTAATTCAGTATGCGTGGAAAAATATTCCTGTAGAAACCTGCCAAAAACTTGTGGACTCAATGCCAAAAAGATGCTCAGACGTTATAAAAAATAAGGGCTATTCCACTAACTACTGAGGTACAGAAATAATAATTAATTAGAAAACATCAAGTCAGTAAACAAAAAAAAAAAAAAAAAAAATTTTTAGGTAACTAAATTCGATGGCTCTATTTTTATGCACAGGCAGGACCTGGTGACTTGTAAAAATTTAATAAATAAATTTTTATTTAAGTTTTGAATTTCCACATTTTCATTTTTTTTATCATTTAGTTTTTGAGTAAACCGAAATATAAAAAAAGAAATAATTACAAAGTTTGTTGTACATTATTTTTACCCTGGAGTTAATGTCGACGTCGTTGACGGCGTTTCAACGGCGAAAAAGTTGAAACATATTGAACTTTTACGGCGTTGCAACGCGTTGAGATTAACTGCTCTCATACAATTTCGTACGATTCAACTTTTTTTTTGACATTTGACGCCATCAACGACGTCGACATTAACTCCAGGGTTAGTTTGAAAAATGCTAGATCAAGGTGGCTCTATTTTATCGAACACCACAGTATGTACGATAGCCTCGATGTACGATAGTCTAAGAATGCATTTTGTAAGCACCTACTTCTTGTACAAAGGTAAAGATCTGAATGTACATAAAGGAGTTTTAGTAACAACAAAATCTTTTTTAACCTCACATTTTTAAAATGTTTTATTTCTAAAAGTCTTTAAAACATTGTTGCTTTACAACCTACGAAACAAAGCATAAAGTTTCAATTCTTAATTCATAGAAATTCTTTTTTATTTTATTCAAAACAAGCAGTGCCCACGACTTTGACAGCTTATCATTTTAATTTTCTTAAAATTATAATTTAGAGAAATGTTTATTTAAATATTTATTGAGAGTTCTGTAAAACGTGTTCAAAATTTTCCATTTACAAAAATAAAATGTGCCAACAAATGTTTTATTACCATTTTACTGGTATTGTTGGGTGCTTTCACATTTGTATCTCCAAGAAATGAAATATTAAAATAAAACTTCTATTTTTGCACCAAGGTTTAAAGGAACCTCATCACAAAATTTTATTCAAATGCATTGAATAGTTTTTACGTGATGCGAACACAGACAGGCAGACAAAAATTCCAAAAATAGGTGTCTTGTATTCCATATCGATTACTATCTACATCAACATCAAAATTTTCAAAAAATAATTCATGTACATAATTGATCCCGTTACGTTTTTATTATATTGTTACAAAAATAAAATCTGGCAGCCCCTGTTGTTGTTTCCGCATGAACGTGGTGAATAAGTTACTTCAACTAATGGTGTGTGTATAGAATAATACCACAATTAGCTAACGAAAGCTGAGCAACCTCGATGGTTGCGTTGGTAGAGGTGCGTGCTGTAAAACAGGAGATCATGAGTTCGATCCCGGCTTCGGACATGCGTACAAGGGAAAATAAAAAATGTTATAATACAATTTCAAATTAATAAACAGCAGTACAAACCTCCCGAGAGGCAAAAAGGCAATTATTGTGTGAAGCCATGGCGGATAATTTAGTGGAGACGTCTAATTTAATAAAAGAGTAACAGATAATTGTCAAGAAGACCATTATAATAATAAAAAAAACACGGTCGCGGTTAGCGCAGGGAAGTGTAACAGCATAACAACAGTATATAGCAGACGTGAGTTGTGGCTATTGGATTAAAAGGATATGACTGGCTTGGATAAAAGGAGTAGTAGAGATGTCTGTGGATGGTTAAGGTTACTAAACAAGTAGTTCATGTCTCACCGGAGTAACACAGTAGTGTAGCGTGGATGGCTGCGTTTTTAATAATACAGCATGTTTAGTAAATACGAGACCATAGGATTCACAAGACCGGTATGATCAAGAAGTATAGCCAGAGAAAGCCATAAATTAAGAATACAGAATTTATAATGAGCAACAGTGGTATTTGCAATCAAAAGAATCCGTACGTTTGCCTAAAAAATAAAACGTAACAATATGTATAGATTGTTGCAACAACAACTATACTCGTACAACAAAACAATTTAGTTGAAAAGAAATAGCGCCAAAAAATAAGCCGTAATTTTGTTTTAACGTGATTAATAGGCATTTGAAAAGTTTCTGTAAAATTTAATTGTTGTATTGTGTTTTTAATAATGGGAAATTTTAATCGAGGAAATTAAAGAAATTATGAAACTCTTTTTAATTAACTACACACGAATTTAATAATGACATCGTTTGATTGCAATAATAAATCAGGTTTTTATAATTTATTTTTTTTTTTGCTTAAAGTGTAAAAAATATTCACTGAAATGTGTAATTACTCAAGCAAAATAAAATTATTTTTTGAAACTGAAATAAAATAATTTCATATGTTAATTTTTAATCAGAAGTGTTATTTTTCATGCTTGTCCAAAAGGAGTACTTCGTACACTAGTTTGAAGAAAACAAATCATTTTAATTAATTTAATTAAGTTAAAGTAAATATGTTCTTAGGAAAACATTAAAAAACATATTTCTTTTATCCAGCGATTTTAAACCTCTTTTAGCCTTTCGTGAGCAAGATTTCGTAAGATCTGGAGGCTTATTCTGAATTACGATGCGAAGATACATAAATGCAAACAATTACTATTCTGTATTGCGATATTCGCAAAGTTCATTTTTAATCGCATTTCAAATGCGAAAAAGTGGCAACTCGATATTTTAAATTGCGAAAACAAATGTCAAATTCGCAAAATTTTTTCGACAAAAAAGTAGCATTCGCAAAGTACAAACATGTAAGTGAAAGATAATATTTTATTTATTAACTCATCATATATGTATGTATTTATTTATTTATTTATATATCATATATGTATTTATTCAGGGAAGCAATAGATAGAATTTATGAATAAGCACAGCCAATTAGCAAATGACCATTTGAAAACACCAAATGCACGTCAGTCGGCAAATACTTTGTGGAAAACGTTAACTGAAGAACTAAATATCAATCATCTATTAGAGAAATATATAAAACAGTTTAAAAATATTTGATTTCAACTTTAATAAGTTTGGGCCGATTTTAAAGTACACACCAAATAGAAGCTTAGACGAAATAAAACTGATTTTGGCGAAACTGGCGGTGGCCCATTAATATATAAATTCACTGTCTCCCTTAGAGGAGCAAGTGATTAAATTGTTAAACTTGATGGATTCCGTAACTGGATTACGGGGGAGCACTTTCCTTCGGGACAACAATTGCTTCTTAGCAATCTTCTCTGTATCCTTTCTTTTTGCTCATCCCCTTCTTCGTCGTCGAACCACAGTGCCACAGAATCCATTTTTATAATTGTTTTTTTTTTTCAAACAAAATTTCCTAAATAAATTTTATAAACAATTTATTAATTTTTAATTTGACGTTTGTTTACAGTGACGTTTATTTGAGCAGCGTTGCCACGATTTAAAATAAATTGTGAATGCTATTGCGAAATTTTAACAGAATACCAATTTCCTTTCGCATCGCTTATTATTTGCGCATCGCATTCATTTTTGCATCGCAGTTCAGAATAAGCCTCCTGATTTTATGGCAGATATGACTTTCCCATTTGACACTTAAGTATCAATAAAGAAAAGCATATTGGAATTGCAGCGAAAAAGCCTTGGACCAGCAACTTAATTACTTACACGATTTCCTTTATTTTAGATGGTGAACGAATGCGGTAATCATTGGTGTCTCAGAGCTAAATATCTTTCAAATGAATTTACAAATAACGGATGTTTTTAAACGCTTGTTACTCTTTTTCATTAAAATTTTTCGCACGAAATAAAATTTTTTTCAACAAACCAATCATTTAAGAAGTTCATCTTTTGAAATGTGTCGCCTTTACTAACCTGACTTTTTCAGGATTCTATGTATATGCTTTTTAAGTCGAATTCAACTTACCCTCGTATATAATTTAATATATGTATATTAATAATGTGTTAAATATTTAAGTCATTCAATCAATCATTCATTTTAATGGTTTTTCACTTTATTTAAAATACAAACTATTATTTTTTATAAAATTATTTTCACATGATTTAAATTAAAACAGAGGAAAAATAAAAAAAAACACACAATGAAGTAATTTTAATGAACATCGTTTAGGTTTGCAATTACAATATTAAAAGTTAAATAACGGCACTTACAGCAAAATTACATTCATGTTATTATAAATAATTATTCAAAACTAAATAAATGATGAATATTATATTATATTGCACATTAAGTAGGATGTTTTTTTACGCCCGATAGAACTTTAAATTGTAAAAAATAACACAAAAAAGTAAATTGTTATGAAGAATTTTTTCGAAAGATCAGAACATGGCATTAATATTTAAAAAATGGTTTTGGGCATATGGCCATCGCGGCTGCTCATGACGACGCTCATTCTGGACGTCCAATTTTGGGTCACTTTTTGAAGTACAGCTTGCCGTATGTCACGATTAACACGAGCAATGTTGGCCTCCAAAGCGTCAATTGTTGCTGGTTTATCAGCATAAGCCAGTGATTTTACGTGGCCCCACAGTAAATATTCGAAAGGTATCAAATCGCACGACTTTGAGACGGCCATTTCTCGAAATAAACGTGT
Organism: Gymnosoma rotundatum; assembly: GCA_916610165.2. Lineage (NCBI taxonomy): Eukaryota > Metazoa > Arthropoda > Insecta > Diptera > Tachinidae > Gymnosoma > Gymnosoma rotundatum. Next base: position 127,577,643 of record OU744340.1, on the reverse strand, counting down.
CACCAAGTTTTGATTTTAATGACTCGATCTTGTTAAAACCACATTTCGTCCGGATCAATGTCATCCATATTTTCAAACAAAAATTCATTAATCATGGTGCGGTAACGATCTCCCTTGACCGTAACGTGATTCGGCCTCATTTTTAAAGAAATAAGGGCCCCTAATGCCACCAGCGTGTTAACCACACCAAACGGTACGCGCATTCCTTCGACGTGTTGGTATTATTGCATTCTCTAGAGAGTATGTGGTAAAAAATCTATCCACAGTTCGACGGGTGGCTTATTCAGACGGACGATTATGTGCACCATGTGATGACTGCTTAAAAAAAAACTTAGATGATTTGATAGCGTTGTTCTAGCGTGAGTCAATTCATAATGATTTGCCAGAGTTTACTGAAAATAATAAGAAAAATCTTTTTATCTAAATTTAATTTTTAGTGTTATTTTATATAATTTCACGTTTTATCATGCTTAAAAAACACCCTTTACTTTAGCATTGTAAAGAGGCAGGAAATTTGAAATGAAAAATCATTTAAATCATTTCATGGTTTTATTTTAAATATATTTAGTTGGAGTAAATTTAATTAACGCCGCCGACTAATAAAATATGCACTCAGCAGCCTTCAGAATATTTATAAAAAATATATTTTCTGACTGTATCCCATAAGGCTATTTATTATAAGGCTATTTATTATGATCGCTACAGAAAATATGTTAAAGATAGTAGAAGTAGCTTTCACCTCTTCATCCTGACTAAACTTTCTTTGGTGCATTCAATCGCCGTTTTCATCAGAGAGTTGCCGTTTGTCGCTCTTAACTTTTTAGTCAGGCAAACCGTCATTAATAATTATGAATTATGGTCTATCATTTATTCTACAAAAAGTTTTTAAATTTTTTTTAGTTCGCTTGCAATACTATTCACGGACAAACAAGCCTTGTGTTTAAACGCCTCGGTATTAAATTTTAAACCATGAACGAACATCTTTTCATACACTTTTACTGTTTGAATATATTTACAGTTATTTTCCAAAAGTCTTGAAGTACAACATTCTTAAAAACTCAGATAAATAAAAACATTTAATACAAAAATTAATATTCAAAAAGTAAAATATTCTATTAAGAATATACATGAAACTTCTTCTGTCCATCACCTTGACTATTAACTCACCCGAAATCCTTTGCGATCACTGTATGCTACCACGCCAATATAATAAATATAGGTAAAATCTTTTTTGTTTTTAAGTCCACATTATAACATGTTAATAAATGAACATAAAATGTGTTGTTAAATTTTTTTGTTTTCTCATGTGAGGCTTATTCACATTTTGTGTCGCGACATAATTTAATTAAATAATTTTATTAATTATTTAAATAATTATTTATTGAAAAATCTGCATTGACTATTATGTTGTAAAGATCTTAGAGCCAATTTACACCACGACATTTTTCATGAAAATTTTGCTTGTTGGCAAGAGGCGAAGTAAAGCAAGCTGGGGATCAAACTGGAATTGCTTGAATTTTAAGGGGATGTATTTACACTTGCTTTGTGTCAAGGCGAATTAATTTATAGGTGGTCTTAATAGCCCAGCTAATTTTTGCCTATGATCGACGTTGTTGTCGAAATTCTAAAATAATTTTAAAAATAAAAAACTTTCAAATAATTTAAAAAAGTAAAATATTTAATATTTCCATTTCCGACTCCAACTTTATTAAAAGCACCAAATGATGATAATTTTTGACATCAACGTGGTGCTCTGCAACAACAAAATGACAACAAATGACAATAATGTTAGGTTTCAGAGTTGGTATGTTTTTTACAAAAAAGGAGCTGTCAAGCTTCCAGCGTTATTTTAATCGTTAAAATTGTGTACTTGCATTTTTTTTTTATTTTTCTTAGAAAATAGTGTTGTATGTATTGACCCATATTGTATTGGTCCATATAAAATATATTCGAAATAAATGACTACCTGCGCCCCCTCCAAAAAAAAAAACTCAAAAAATATTTTATGTGCAGACATGCTTTAGTTACCGTTTTGCTATAGAAATAAATAACAATACTTATAAAAGAAAAATTAAATAAAAATCCTTGTTACGTTTTTTCGCGCTTTTTTAGTTTCTTTTTTTCAAATGAGGGTTATTTTACACAAAATTGCTGTTGTATTTTATTATTGCCACTATCTGGCATTCTTGTAGTACTCAATTCGCCTTAAAATCTCACTCTTTTGTTATTCATTTATAGTTAGTTATTTTCAAAACGTTTACTCAAACGTAACAGTTCTTTTTTAAATATTTTAAAATGCAACTTTACAAAAAAGTATTTAATTAAATTGACAATTGATATTTATGTTCATACACGACAAAAATAAAAACAAATAAAATAAAAAAAAAATAATTTTTTGAATAAATGTGTTTAACAAACTGAGAATTTCTTACACATGCCTCTACTAACAAAGCAGAGAGCCAAGATTGTAAGCTTATCATTCTTCTTATTAACCAGCGTGAGTTTGTTACAAAATATGAAATATAATAGAAAAAGTGTAATATCCAATTTTTAATTTCTAATTATATTAGATTATAAAAATTGTGTGCATTCTAATATTAAAGAGTCTATTTGATTGTCCCTGCATTGCTGGTTGGCATGTCAATGAAGAGCTTGCCAACTATTTAGTTTTAATTACTATCAGTTTAATACCAGACATATTTATGTTAGTGAGCATAGGAGCAGGCATGAAATTTGAAAGTTCCAATATAGGTGCGGATCCAGCGGTAAGTTTAAATATTTCCTATGACCTTATAATGTTTCTTTGTATTCTTTTTCAATTTTGTTCTTTTTAGACTATAATGTATAATTTTTTTGTGGGAGTGTTAACTTTTAGCTCTTTTTTCACCTTTCTTGGTGTAGAAGACTGTAAAAGTGCTAATTTGACAACAATAAAATTAGTTGGCGTAATTGCCGTTGTAGCAGGCGTCGTGCATATAGTTAATGGAGTTGTATGTTTATTATCTCTAGCGCCGGAAGAAACGTAAGTAACACAACTTTTTAAAAATAAAATAAAATATTTATATTATGAATATATTTATTTAATTTTTAAGCACTAGGTCTTTTTTATTTTTATATATATTTTCGATATTTCGCTACTCCATTGTGTAGCATCAAATAATTGTTTTCCTGACGATGCTACACAATGGAGTAGCGGAATATCGAGAATATATATAAAAATAAAAAAGACCTAGTGCTTAAAAATTAAATAAATATATTAATTATTAAAAATAAAAACTTTATTAAAATATTTATATTATGTTTCGTATTGAACGACTGCTAAAAGTTTTTTCAAGGCGCATCGATAATAGGTAAATGCGTAGGCTCATGCGGCCTACAGATCTCATTTTATTTGTAAATGTCAAAATTGCGTATGGTAACCTTCACCTCAAAAAGTGGAAAAAGGGTATAACTAAGTTTGTCATTCCATTTGAAATTTCTATAATATCCATTTCCGACCCCATAAAGTATACATGTATATTCTGACTTCTTATGCATAGCGAATTCGATTGAGTGATATCCGTCTGTCCGTCCGTGTTAGTGTTGAAATCAACTTTGCAATACGCCAATCGATTAGACATAGTGCTATTGGAAATCAGCAAGATCGGTCCATGTCCTTTGAGGCAGCACGCAAAACACCACGCCTACCTCTATTTTTTCCATATTATTTGGAACAATGAGTAAATCCCATCAAAGAAAAATATATGGCGAGATATAAAATTAAAAAATAAGAAAAAAGCTTCAAGTGAAAAAATTGGCGCTCGCCCATATTTTCCGAGTTACGGGCCTCTGAAATTTTCAAATTTTTCAAAATCTCAATATGGGTATCTTTAGGGAAATACTAAAATTAAAAAAAAATGCTTAACCCCTTAAGGGCCGATGGCATTTTTATGTAAAATTATATATATGCAGCACTTAAACTTTTTTCTTATTTTTTAATTCTCTGTCACCCCAATATTTGCTTTTTTGATTAGAGTTACTTCACTAAACCAGGTTTTGATAGATGTTGAAGGGTATATAATATTCGTCATAGCCAAATATAGCACTTTTGCTTGTTCTTGTATTGTAACTGATTGAAAAACAAACCGAATTTTGCAAAGGCGAATTGCCTTAAGAGCTAATGCAGTCACCTATTATGAATTCGCCTTAAGTATTAGTAAAAGAACAAATACTGCTTAATTAAGTTCTTCATAATCTGTGTTATTTCTTTTCACCAATTTACAAAATTATATTTCTTTGATTCCAACCTTGAATACAAGACCTTAACGAAATTCTTCTACTGGGGTCTGTCCCGTGCCATTAATTTTATTTCAGGCTAAGTTATTACGCTTGTGCTTATGTCTTATTTCGGGTCTCGGGAAATTACGTTCGCCGAAATATTTGCAATATATTTTGTAAACATTGATTAATAAAATAATTTAAACTTTCTGCAGACTTGATCAGAAAGAGATAAACAATTATTGTGTTAAGAAGACGAAAAGTAACAACGCTTAAATAGTGTGTAGTGTGGTCGAACTGAATCAATGAGACGGCCTGGTTGGTATAACTGGAGATCGAGGAAACGAAACTATGTAGTTAGAGCCACTATGATGTATGCTTTTGCTGGTCATGGGGCGTGTTTGATAAACAACATATGGATCAGTTTAAAACTTGCCAGAGTCAAAGGAGATGCCATAGTTCTTATTTTGAAGTGTACAGGGAATATTTTTTAGTTAATTTGAAAAAAGTGGCCAATTCAGAAATTTTTTAAAAATCCTGATGTTTTTGTTTTTTAACCGAAAGTAATGAAAAAATTATTTAGTTAACTGTCATATCATTTAAATGACGGGTGAAAGAAGTGTCGGGCAATAGACAATACTTTAAATTTAATTCAAATAACTACTTGTACAAAACAATATAAACTTAAATGTTATTAAATTAAATATAACTAATGTTGTATTTTCCTTATAATTTATTTACATATTATGATTAAATATTTTGTTCTTTTCAGTTATGATTCCGATTCACAACCCTCAACTTCAGGCAGAGCCGCTAAACGCTCTAAGAGCCCCAAACGCAAATCCTCTAAATAAGTGTTCAAAATATATTGTGATGTAATTATATTCAATTGTTGGTATTTTAAACAATTTAAATAAGTCAAAACAATTTTGTTATTTTAAAAATTAAACAAAAAATTAAAAATAAATAAAGTTATGTGCGCAGCCTTGTTGTGTTTAAACAAAAATAATAATATTTTTTTGTTTTTAATTTTTTAAAGGTTAAAATAAAACGTTGGAAAAATAATCATAAAAGTGCGTAAATAAAGTATTTACTTTGTTATTTGTATTCGTTAAATCTCTTATGAGTAAAATCCTAATGATAAAAAAAAAAGATTTGAACATTTGCACTTTAGATATTTTGTCTTTCATCAAATTGCTTTTGATCTTATAAATTCTTTTAAACAAACTTTATCTTTATTTTAATTTAAAAGTAAAAAAAACTAAATCAATAAAAGTAAACAAAGTCATAAACAATATCGCAATAATTTTTTTGTTTTTTGATGTTGTAACAAATAAAACTAATTTATATGGATTTATAACAAAAACGTTCAAATTACAAAATCAAAAGTTTTTTTCGGTCTTAGTACAACTTTATCATTATTAAGTTACTTGCTTTTGTTTTAATAATTTTATTTTTTTGTTTTTAGTAATTTTATCAAAATATCAATCTATATATAACAATAAATTTGTTTGTTGAAATAATTTTCCAAGACCCATATTGAACGCTTCGTTGGCAATTACGTCTTATGATGCAACCGTTAAGACACTGTGAAGAAACAGAGCTGTAAAGGAATGTGTTAATGTTTAAGTAATTCGTTTGTATTTATTTATTTAACAGCAGAATAGATTTAAAATTCGGAACGGAAAGAATGACAAATATTGTTAAAATGGCCACCATTTAAAAAAAGAAGTATGATAAAAATTATACTAAAAAATAGTACCTTTTAAAAAAGTATCTTTTAAAAAAGTGTCACTTAAAACTTAGTTTTAATAGAAATAATTTGAAAAATAGATTTAAGAGAATTTACTTAAAAAAATATGTTTTAAAAGAATGCCCTTTCGAAACCGTGCTCTTTTACGTAAAGTACCAAAAAAATATATTTTAATAAAAGTACCTTTTTTGCTAAAATACTTCATAGAAAATATCCTTTTTTTGAATAGGGGTTGGTTGGAGTAGTAATAAATTTTTATTAAAAAAGTGTATTTTAATCCTTGTCTACACTTTCTAAGTTTTGTTGTACAATTCTTGATTTTGTAGATGAGAGAGGAAACACGAATAGAAACGTGTACACTGTCTCATGTATATGCAATTCTCTTTTGTTTTGTCATTCGTCTAAGTAATCATTACAAAAATTGCAGAAACAAAATATTAATGTGTGGACATGAATGCAATTTTTTTTATAAATAATTGCATGTCTAGACGGGGACTTAAAGGCGGTTATGAATTTCATTGTTTCGTGTACTTTTTTGAAATGTCAGGAAATTAATTTATATATTTTTCTGAAACATGACATTGGCAATTACTTATCTTCACTTGGCGGGCATTTCCAAACCGATCTTGTTAGGAAGTTTGTAAAATTAAACTTCTGAATAATTTCCCGCACAAAAATTAAATAATGGTGCATGATGTTTGGCTTGTACAGTCATATATCATCATTTATGTCCTCAAGTTTAGGAAAGAAATTAAAAATTATGTGGGTGTACCAATCAAAATTAAGGGTTTCAAAGTATAGGAAAATACTGTTGTTATACCTTTCGGTGAGGACCGTTTTCGAATTATTAGTTGTAAACAAAATGTGGCTTAAAAATGATGTTCTTACATCAAAAGTGCTCGCCAAACAACCAGAAGGTGACCGCGGTCTTTACCGAAAGGTGTGACAACAGTATAATATTTACTGGAGGAAAAGAATCAAATAACTAAATATAGGGAGATATCTTACCCCTGACATTTATGGTCAGCCCAATCATATTCTAATGAAATTTCTTTCATACTGAAACAATTTTCTCAAGAAAAGATTCCTCCAATTATTAATTCCTTGAGAACAAAAAATTAAAAATTTGCATCACCGTAATTTTACCGGAGCTATTTAGCTTATTTACATTTAATTTCTCTTTCATTATTCATGATACCTACTGTTTTCCCTTGAATTTTTTTCTCATTTCGCAGTCAATAAAAAGGGGAACAAATTTATAAATGAATGTTTGTTTATAATTGGACTGACTATGAAGCATAAAATTATTTAAAATCGAATAATGAATTTATTTTAGAATAATTTACACAAAATAAATTTTTTCATCATTTAAATCTTCTCATAGAATTGAGAAAAAAGAAAACACACTCTTACATTCTGTGCCTTTAAGCTAATGAAAAATCAATAATATGATTTCTTTTCTGTTTTTTATTTATTTTTTTTTAGTTTTTTTTAACCCTTTCGGGACGGAGTTTTATTTTGCAAACCAATTTATGTATGGTAAAATTTTTTTCATATTCTAAAAGGTATGATAAAAGTATTATGTTCTCCATACTTAAACATTTTAAATTCGTCCTTTTATCCTGGGACATATAATCCCAACCAGTATTTTCATGGGGCATAAAATCCCAATCAGTGTTCTCGAAGAGCGATTCGAAATCAAAAAGATAACTAAAATATAAATATTTTTAGATTTAGATAAAAGTTTACATTTATTTTTATCATTTAAGGAATGCAATTAGGTATTTATTTGTGGAATGGCCCAAAACACTTGTAACATAAGGCGTTGTTACAACCTGACCATATCATCTTTTTTCGCTTTTTAATGCCAAGTGAAGAACAGCGGACACAGCGACAACGCTGCTCTTACTCTACTGGCAAGTGGTCTCCAATATTAATGCTATCCGTTTTTGGACGTTTGGGAGTTCTACCTCCCTGGCGATTGCGTTGAAAATAAAGAAAAAAGACAGTTTAAAAATTGCTGGGACGTATTATCCCAGTAGTCCCGAAAGGGTTAAAGCAAACAACAATTTACATACAAATTAAAAGCAAATTCTATTTATTTCTCTTTTTAAGTCATATAACGTTAAAACGATTATAATTGCTGTAGAATTTATTGCCGGTTTGTTTTATTGTAATGGCAAAATGAAAACAATATTTAGTGGATCATTTTCTAAACTTTTCCCCTCAATTCTATTCCAATTGACTGACATTGACACACCATTCGTTCGTCGAACAGTTATTTAATTTCTTATTTTTTCACTGTTGCTCGTTTGGTGTGACCGGCTAATTTAAGTTGGTCGGTCAATAATCTTTTTCATTCCTTAATTTATGCAATAATTTTATTTATTATCGTCATCAATATAATGATCATTTCCATAGTGATCACTAATTATTATTACAAAATATTTATGAAATAATAATTGAAATACCTCCATAATTTGCAACAAAATAAAATAAAACTATTGTTTTACAAACAACAATTATATTGAATACAAATATTTATTACAAAATGTTTACACAGCAGTTGTGTGGTAATCAGTCGTAAGTAGTTAATTAATTATATAATTGAGATGAAGATGTCAAAAGAAAAAACACTAATCTTTATATTTTGTTAGAGAAAAACATCTTCACGATATTAAATTTTGTATGATTATTGATTAACATTATTTAAAATAGTACCTAAGTGGTACTTTTTAAACTAACTCTTTATTTTAACTCACGATTTCTATACGTGATTTTATGTCATTTTAAGTTTAAGCTTTGAGTCCGATTAACACATTTGTTTTAACTGCTGCTGCACAAGAGTTTGTTTTAAAATTTATTTATTTATTGTTGTTATAACTTATTTATTTATTTTCACTAAATATAAATTTTTTAAATACCTTTTTGGAGTTAGAACTGTTATATGCCACATTCGTGAATACTCTAAAAGCCTTTTTACCCTAACATTCATTTTGTAGGAACGCGTGGAATATCCGGAAATTGCGATTAATAGACCTTAATTTTTAAATATTGATTGTTTTTTGTTTGTTAATGTAAAACAATACGACAATTATTATTATTATTTATTTATTGAAAATTATAAATTATTATTATAAATGTAACAAAGTAATTTTTTTTCGGCGCAAAATCACAAATACTTTCTCGTTTAAAGCACACTCTCTGAATGCCGACCACTCCTTATCACTAGTAAGACACAAACATTATGATAAGATATTGATTAGAACGAAATGAGAGAGAATAATTTATGCTTAAAGATGTTTTTTAAATCAAATTTTAAACAAATAAATCTTAGTTTTTTAAATTATACTTTGTCCTTGAAATTTTTTTACACTCATCTTATACTTCATAATAAAGCCTCTGTAAAAGAACTATATCATACTAACAGAAAATTCTTTAGGGGCTTCTAGATATTTGAAGAGTTTGTCTTTCGATATGTAACTAATAAAGAAAGCTTTTAGCAAAAATTTTACTTCACCAATTTATCGATATTTTGCAAGAAGAGTAGAAAAATTAATTTTGTCATTAAAAAGTTTGTCTCTAAAAAGAATTAAAATCATAACAAATACTCGTACAATTCAAGCACATCTATGGAAAAAAGATATGTATCTATTTATATTAAAAAATTTAAAAATAAATATTTTTTCTTTTGTTTAAAATTATTGACATCAATTATTCTATACGAGATTTAAAATATTTTAAAAATAAATGCAAAAACAAAAGCAAAGAACGATTTTTGTAAACAAATTTAATAAATATTAAATAAAATTAGATAAAATACGAGAGCTTACTTAGAATTGCTTGAACTATTTAGCAAAGGAAACGTCTCTTGTTTGAAGAAAATCACATTAAATTTTTACAATATTGATTTCCTTAAATATTGATACCATACTTTCTTTGAAATTTAACAGATTCAATACTATCTAAAGTTTGGGCAAATAAAACACGTTAGAGGTGGCAATGCTTTATACAATTCTGTCAGAAAAGTTAAAAATGCCACACAATCACAATGAATCATTCTGAAGAAAATCTGCAAGAATTCTGTTTTTCTTAGTAAATTCCCAAGAAAATTTATTGTGTTTAGACAACGCGAAAATGCAACTGAAGGAACACTCTGATGGTACAGGATATGTGATTTAAATTAACGTCTGTACCTGTCGCAAAGCCATTATCAGACGGTGGTCCAACCACTATTCTGTGCAATTTCAAGACCATAACTTGCAGGACCATAATTCTACCCCTTGCTTAAGGGTCGGACCCTACCCATAAACTACTTACTTTTATTAGCTGCATTTTTTTTAGCACTCTAATAAAACTGGCAGGATCGCCATGTAAGCAATAAGTGACCAAGGTTTTCTTCAGGTTTAAATTGTTGTTTTATTTTTAGGAGCGACCTAATCGTGGCGCTCGACTGAAGGCAAATTACAGCTTAAAATCTAACATAAAATTTGTCAGCTTATATACTAACTTTGAGAAGTTCTAGACGACTCAAATGAGTGAGTTCTAAAATCTTACTCAAAGTCTTATAAGTAATATATGTATTTATTTTTTACCAGGCAATCATGATTTTTAGGAGCTTTACAAAAATCATAATTGAGTGGTTTCCTAATCTTAATATTTAACTCTAATGAATATTTGCCATGGGAAAATAAATGTTATTTGATTCTTAAGTCTGTGTACAGTTATTTTCCCTAGGCTAAAGTAAGGCGTGCTTCTCAACAGTTTGTCAGATCATACTCATATGCATAAACGCTAGAGTATTTAATTGTAATCAAAACACAAACCTTTGCCAAGTGCGATGTCATTGCCACGTATCTATTTTAAATAATTTATGCAACGGCCGGCCGTCTTTACTGAGTGGTGTCAAATAAACATTGTTTATTAATGTTACAAATCTTTTCGTACAATTATTTTGTTTAAATAATTTATATTATACTGGCAATGAAGGCTGTTAATATTTGCTACATGCTGTTGGTTAAAATGATTGTTCGATTACGCTACAGAACCACTGCATAGATTTTCTTACAACCTAGCGCATTTTGTTTGTCTAATATCCCTCTTTGAGAAAGTGGAAGCTTAATTTAGAAATATTTTTAAGTTTCCAAGTAAAAGCCACTCGCAGGCCACTTTCATGTAATTTTTACCGAAATCAGTTTCCTGATAACTATTCAACACAAACGAAGATATCTCTGGAACCACTGCATAGATTTTCTTACAGCCTAGCGCATTTTGTTCGTCTGATATCCTTCTTTCAGAATGTGTAAGTTTAATTTAGAAATATTTTTAAGTTTCCAAGTAAAATACACTCTCATGCCACTTTCGTCACCAACGCAGATATCTCTGTTGAGAGTGCAACAGCACACTTCCATCTATTCCGTGCCCGACCTGCAGATATAGACTTTTATTTAACCACAGCCACCATGTGTACCCCAAAGGGACCTCACGAATAATCGGCTACAGAGAGGAGCTGCTCTCTGTATGGGCTACCGATTCCCGTGGTGCCAGTTTATTTATTTGGTATAATTATTTATATGTTATTATCATTTAAGGGCACTGGTACATCCTTCAGCAGTACCCCACTGTCTATCCAGATTCAGTGCTTGCACACCGGAGGACTGACTCCTCCTAAACATCGAAAATACATGTGTCAAAGCCTATGTTCTCTCAGCCAGAAATTATTGGACTTGATTGAAAATTCATCAATGCGTTGCAACTGATGCTTATGATTGATAAGTTTGCAATGCCGATGCAAAACAGCTGATGATGATACTTACTTGATGCGCTGACAAAAAGAAATTATCATTTGTTTACAACTTCGAACGTTTGGAACATTAAAAATAAATAAATTAATAATAATAAGTTTGAAAAATTTATTATTTGGAATCTTTTAAAATTTAATTAATTTACTTTATTCTTGCTTGATTCCTTCAAATATAAATATTTCATGATATTCTCATGAAATATTTACTATTTTAAACTAAACTACAAAATGAAATGTATTACTGCGGGGAAAGAATATCCATATGGCCATTTCACTACTGCTCAAATAGCTCATCAGAGGATTTTACCCAAATGAAAGAAAAAATAAAAATAGTTACTAAATGTTTGCTGTGTTTTTGTGTAGAACATATTTGAGTTGTTATTGTCTTCTGTCTTATTGATTCAATGGAGTTCTCATTTAATCAATTTGGCTTTTGTTTTAGGACTTTCTGTTTTTCTATACAAAATTTGGATAAAATCCACTGATGAGCTATTTGAGCAGTAGTGAAATGGCCATATGGATATGCTTTCCCCGCAGTAATACATTTCATTTTGTAGTTTAGTTTAATATAGTAAATATTTCATGAGAATATCATGAAATATTTATATTTGAAGGAATCAAGCACGAATAAAGTAAATTAATTAAATAATAAGTTTGTTTTTTTGTTTGTTTGTGTTATTTTGTTTATTAGAGTTCTTAGTAGATGTCTGTTCCTTTATTTACTAAGACACTGCCCTAGAGCAACGACTTTTTCTTTTTTCCTGGTGTAAATTTCTCTTCTATGTCCAATCGAACTCTTATTAAAAGTTTTGAAAACTTGACGTCTAATTTAATTCTAAAAATGCATAAAAAATGTAAAATAACAAAAAGTAATAAATAAACATTTAATAAAATACTTACTCATCCATCGCATCAGCCATTTTTTGATGCGTGTTTGACGTTTGTTTGCGCATCAAAGGCCAGGATTCACCATCATACTCAGTTTTACAATCTGTCAAAAATTGCACATGAGCGAAAATTGCATCTGTACTATTTTATAATCACTTGAAATAATTTATAAAATATTTTTCTCTATGCGATCAGGGTTTTCAAGTTGAGGAGAAAAAAACAACGAAATATTAAAACCATATGTTTTTACATCTTTTTTGTATACTAGTGTGGCACCTACGACGCCGTTTTGGAACGAAGTATGATAGAATTCTGTCAGATTTTCATGTGATTAAATCGTAGAATTGTGTATGATAGTGAATCCTGGCCTTTAGAATACATGACATTTAAAGTGATGCTAACTGATGTTTTTTAAGAACGCGCTGCGCATCAAATGCACCGCAGTAATGCATTTTCGAATAAGCCCATTATTTTAGGAAGTTTTTCAAAAGAATATCAATCAGGACAGACCTGTAAAATAACCAATAACACTGTCCTATAAACTGTCCTACTTTTTTAACACACGCGATATTTTGGACAAACCTGACAGTTAAAACTCATAGTGTGTCATAACTTTAAAGGTGATCTTCATTTGAAAGGGGCTTCCAACGCTGAATATATAAAAGGAAAAGTGAGCGAATAGCAACTGTTTCGTCTGACCTCCGTTATAATAGTTCTAAGACCGCCTTCGTATGCAATTGCAAAAAACAAAGAAAAACAAAAAAAAAAAAAAAAAAGTGAAAATCTTTTAAAAACACAAACAACAATTAATTTTGTTTATCTTAAAGACTTTTCAGTCAAATTTCAAATTTATTACAAGACGTAGTACAGTTTATAAAATTATTTAAAATATATTAACAATTTCCATTTAACGAATAATTCCTAAAAATATAAATAATTAAAAAAACAATTGCATTTTTTATTTAAAATAATTCAATAAGAAAATTTGTTATTTGAAGAAATCAAGCACAATTAAAGTAAATTAGCATTAAAATAAATAACTTTAATTAAAAAAGTGGGAAAAAATTCCAGCAAAAAGATTGATGGACGTGAAGCACTACAGCATAAATTTTTTTTTTATTTCTGTTAAAGAATGTCACATAGACTATTTGTATTTAATTTAAAAAGTAAACAGCACTTAATAAAAAAATTTGTGTCTGTGTGTGTTTTATTTAAATAATAAATAAAAATTTGAATAAAAACAAAAAAAAAAAAACACTGCAAAAAACTCTGCGGTTTTGATTTCATGTTTATTTTGTTAAAACTTCACAAAACTTTTTTTAATTTGGTTTGTTTTGTAGTTGTTATTGTTGTTAATTTATAGCCACAAAACGTGAGATAAATTTGTGAAATGTTTTGTGAAAAATGTCTTAATAAAAAAAGAATTAGCGAATAACAGTGAAACATGTGAGTTTTGCAAATTTTTATTCATGAAAGGTAATTTGCACCCGCACGTCATCTCTTATTTGTTTGTTTATTTATTTATTTTTATTTAATAATTTTAATGCTTTAAATCAGCTTAAACTTGTTGCGTCTTCTTTTCATTAATTTGTTTTTGTTTTTTATTCTTGTTTCTTTTTAATTTAATAATCAAAACAACAGAGGGTGGATAATTTTTTTTTCTTCTTTTTTTTTGTTTCTTTTTTTCTCTCTCAAAATATTTGTTTTAAGATGTTTAAGTTTGCTTCCGCAATATGTAAATTTCCGGCAATCTGTCAATATCATCACCCCATTTTAATATTATGAGATTTGCATTACCAATAATTTCGTTTACAAGCGAAATCAATCACAAGACTTTACTTTCGAAGGTCATTTATTAATGAATAAAACCTGCAAAAGATCTGTTAACAAATTGAGCTAATTTTTTTTTTTTTCTAAAAAAAAGCTTAAGAAATATGACACCAATTTTTTTAATAAAATATTTTTAAATGTGCTCGACCTGTATAAAATGTGTGTTTTTGTTGAAAGACGGAGAACTAAAGAAACGTAAAAAAGTGAGTTTTATAGCATTAACGATTAAATATGGACTCTTTATTTTCTCTTTTATCTTCATACACATGTGATCTCAAATATTTCTATAACAGCAATTAAATGGTTTAAATTGCATCAAAAAAGTGTCCAGCGATAAGAACCTTTTTTGCAGTCAGTCATTCTTTAAATGTTTCCATCAGTTAATTAATTGTATTTGGCGCTGAGTTGAAATTAAATGTCTCTTAACTTCATGCTTTCCGATTAAGACGCCAACATTAATCGCAACGTTCCACAGTGAGGCATTTTATTAAAAAAAAAATATGAAAATAAATCTAATACACTTTAACATTTTTAGCGAAAAAATAAAATAAATATAAATGAATTAAATTTGATTTTGGCTTAAGTTAATTTTTTTTTTCTAAAAGAAAGAATAATTATTTCACAAATGTATGCGGAGATTTTCCAAAGAAAACTAGAAAAATTAGACACCAGCAGAATATAATGTTACATTTTCTGAATCGGTAAATCCTTCATCAGCATTCTTTGCATCTATCTACTTTAGGTTGTTTACATTGTAAACATCATCTATTTAACCAACTAACTTTGGAAATAAAAATACGAGGAACACTCGTATTTTTATTTCCAACGAAATCTAATTTACACATCTAAGGTAGATAGATGCGAAGAATGCTGATGAACGATATAGCATTGACGTGCGTGTAGTAACAATTTAAAAGATTCCCATACGTTTAAAAAATGAAAAAAGGTTACAGTATAATTTTATAAACTTCAAGAAAACAGAGACAATGAGACCATGTGACTCTTCAAAGTGGGTTGGGTTAACATGTTACTTTTAAACAACAAAAATTGTAAATTTTTTTATCTTATCATGAGAGTGAACATTTTCTGGGACCTGTATCAATTATTTTGTTAATTTTGCAATAAAATTTTGTAATGTAAATTTTATATAATTATTTTAATAACGTGTTTTCATTACTTCTTTATAACAGTTGCAATTGTGACAATAATAACGTTTATTAGTCATTTCAATTATTTTAAATCATATGTAAATCTGTAAAAAGTTGAAGAAAAAAGTTGCGATTTTTAATTTTTTCTCAATCAGGATTTGAACCATCGATCTTATAAATTAATGAATATTGACTTATTTTCGACTTTTTTGTTAATTTTTAATAGCAGTCAATATGACAGTGAAACAGCATTTATAATGTTGTAAGCAAATAAGTATGAATAATTGAAAATAAAAGTTACAAAAAAAAAATAAATAAATAAATAAATAAAAAAGTAAGAGTGCTATATTCGGCTATGCCGAATCTTATATACCCTTCACCATCTATGTAAATCTAGTTTAGTGAAATAACTCCAATCAAACTATAATATTGGGGTGACAGAGTCTTAAAAAATAAATCTATATATATATATATATATATATATATATATATATATATATATATATATATATATAATTATATATATACATATATATATAATTATATAATTTTACATGACATGGGCTCTTAATGGGTTACGCATTTTCAAAAAATTTTAGTATTTTCTTAAACATCTCTTCAAAAGCTTTAAAACGATACCCGTATTGATATTTAAAAAATTTTTAAATTTCAGAGCCCCGTAACTCGGAAAATATGGGCGATCGCCAATTTTTGCACGCATGTATTACTTCTCTATCGCCCCATATATTTATTTTTTTTATTGGACTTACTTTATTGCTCCAAGTGGAATGAAAAACAGGTAGGCGTGTTGCTTTGCCTGCTGCCTCGAAGGACATGCACCGATCATGCTGATTTCCAATAGAACTACACTATATCTGATCGATTGACATATTTATTTTTTTGTAAAATCAAGTTTGCCACAGCAAACTTCACTAACACGGACGGATAGACGGATATCGCTCAATCGACTTCGCTACGCATAAAAGGTCAGAATATATATATATATATATATATATATATATATATATACTTTATAGGATCGGAAATGGATACATATTGTAGAAATTACACACGGAATGATGAACTTATACTCGTATATACCCCTTTTCTACTTTTTGTGGTAAAGGGTATTAAAATGAAGTTAGCAAATTATCTAGAAAACCAGAAAAAGGTATTTTAAAATTTAGCTCGGATAGCTGTTCACACTGCTGCACTATGCTGTGGCATCGCAAGAGACTCAAGACCACGATCTTCTTTCATATTTACCAACCAGGCTATTCAACAAAATCAGAACACCTGTTGTTGGTATTCTTCTCTTGCTAACTGAGGCTCCTTCTTGTTTTATCATTCCGGTGCCTTGAATTGTTCCAATATACACTAATTACATTTCTTTTTTTTTCAAGTCTCCACCAACCATGTGTTAAGTTGCTTTGTGTTTAAATTCATTCCTAAATTTTAAACAAATAAAAAATTATGCCTTAAATGAATTATAGAAAAAAAAAGAAAACTTCTTTGTTGCTGTGAAACATATTTTAATTTTTAATTGTCCTTATTTTATGGCTCTTGACTGTAGTGTTTGTAATTTATCAAAGAAGATGTTGCTTTTTATTTTGTCAAACCTTTGTTTTGTGATAGATACTAAACGATTTTAATTAAAAACCCGATAAATAAAAAAAAACAACCAATAAATATTTTTTCATAGCGCAAAAAAATCATTATTTATTTTGACTGCGTTAATTAAATAAATAAAGATTATTTGAGGTTATTTCAAGAAACCAGTAGCATTTTTTATAATTAAAAAATATTAAAATATTATTAATTTAAAGACATTTATAGCATTTAATGAAGTTAAATTTAGTAAAATGAGGTTAGGTTTTTTGATGTTTGAAAGTACCTTTAATAACTAAGAAAACTGCAACCACCAATAGATCTTGTTCTTGTGAAATGATCTAAAACAAATTCCAAATTATACGTTTTTGCAAAAATAAAATAAATTTTAAAATTGAAATGCAACTCTGGTTATACATAAACTAGGTTTTTTGTACGATAATTCTCCACTTACATATTTGCATTCATTATATATGGCTTATCTTTACCGCTTAAGGTAATAGTTACTCAGGGGTCAACATTTCCTCACCATAAAGCATTCGTCGCTAAATGCCTGCTTTATCAAGTTGTTGCCCATCAGTTTATGGTACTTTGGATTTGTTTTACCTCCTTTACGTCTGCTTTTGTTCTGAAAATTTTAATTCTCCATTTATTGTCTCTTGGAAGTTTACATCATAGCACTCCCCAAACATTTCTACTAGTTTTCTCCACTTCTACTTCTGCAAGCAGCTGCATCATTATTCCTCACAAGCTATGTAAACAGTATTAAGACTATCCAAATCTAAAATAAATGATGTTTGTAAAGACACCAAGGCGTTTTGCTGCCACTATTGTACACTTCCTAATTGTCTTTTCTGAACTTATGCCTCAGCGGGCATGTTTGTCTTGAAGACCCTGTCTACTTGACGTTGTTTGTTCTGTAATTTAAGGAGGCAACAGTAGTCTGTGCTTGCATTGGTCAAAAACTGAAAGCTAAGGACTTTACAAGTCTGACCAGTGGTCAACTACATATCTCACGAGAACTGGTAGTTTTCTGTTGCGGTTAATTGGAAGGGCTCTTTAAAGGGTAACATGGAGACTGCGATTTGGAAACAAATTGCGCTTGCCCTCTAAATGCCTTTGTTATGCAGCAGAAGCCGCATTGCAATGTAAGCTAGGGCATGGCACTGCCTATCATTTCGTTAAAAGTTGCCTTTCGCAGTGTCGCTAAGTAAATTGAGGGCGCTAGTAGTCGCATCAATTTCTCCTGGTGTTAAGAGTAGCATTGGGTTGTGTCATCGTCTATGGTACTCACGTGAATCTTGAATACAGCTGAACGTGTACATTAGCTGCTGCCATTGGATGACAATGATGTCGCCTACTCTTTTTTATGCAAAATTAATTCTCAGTTTTCGATTTAGGTCGTTATTTTATCTCATAAGAGAGCGTTAATTTTGCTAAAAGAAATTTCTGCTCATTTTTAACCCTCTGTGTTGCTTAATATTATTTTTTTAATTTGAGAAAAAAAATTTTGTTTTGGTTTAATTGAATTCCTAGTGTGTGCGATATTACACTACGAATTCAATTTAAACTATATTTTAATTCTAAGGAAATATTCGAATTATAAAAAAATATAATTATTTTTTTAAATAAAACAAGTTATCTTCTTGATTTATTCTTGCTATTGCTGTCTGTCTGTTCTGTAAATAAGAATAAAAATAGATTAAAATAATTTCTTAAGAAAATAAAAATTTCTGCTGCTTAAAGGCCAAAACGACTAACTTCAGTTTTATAAAAATTCCAAATTTCAATGAGTTTTGTTTAGTTTTGTGTTTATAATGTGTGTTTATGATTATTATGATTTATATCTTAGCCCTGCCCACGTCTTTGATTTAACCAACGATTGCCTTTCGTTCCCTTATTTCGTACAATGTTGTAGTGACTTCCACAGTAAGTTTTACTTTTATTTTATTGCGGATTTAATTTAAATTATTCTTTTGCAATAAGTGGGAAAGAAGATTTATTAACTGCTGCAGTTTTTTATCTGCGCTGGATTCACTCTTATTAATTCCGAGAGTAATTTCTACAATATCCATTTCCGACCCCATATAGTTCTTATGCATAGCGAAGTCGATGGAGCGATGTCCGTCTGTGTTCGGGTTGAAATCAACATTGCAAAGCCACTAAATGATCTAGATAAAATTTAAATATGTCAATGGATCAGATATAGTTTCCCTATTGAAAATCAGCAAAATCGGTCCATGTCCTTCGAGACAGCGGGCGTCTAATTTTTCCATATTATTTGCAACAACAAAGTAGCTCCAATCAAAAAAACAAATGTATAGAGCGATAGAGAATTAAAAAATAGGAATAAAACATCAAGTGTAAAAAGCGCTCGCCCATATTTTCCGAGTTCTGGGCCCCTTTTCATAGAAAAGTACGACTGTGAACCGTATTTTTTAATGTGATGGGTATCATTTTAAAGCTTTTAAAGAGATCTTTAAGGAAAAACTAAAATTGTTCAAAATGCTTAACCCATTAAGAGCCGATGACGTTTTTACGTCATTAAATTAATTCTCTGTCACCTCAACATTTGTTTTTTTGATTATTTTACTAAAATATTATTTTACTAAAATAGATTTACATATATGGTGAAGGGTATATAAGAAACGCCATAGCCGAATATAACACTTTAGTTATATAATATATCTTCCCTGTTACTCAAATTTCCTCAGCAATTTTTTGGATTTTTTGTTTAATGGAGTTAGTCGATTCGTACATTAATCCATTTACAGATACAAATATAAACAACAGAAATACTTGTGAATAATAATCTTACTAGATTTCTTGCGAAAATAATGAATTTGATGACAATTAAATTTGATTTATGACTGTAAAAAAAACAACTGTCGCTTAAACGCTTTTCTTTGGAAGTTTAAACAATAAAATTAAAAGAAAACTAAATTATCGCACACAAAACAACGAAATAATCTTCAAAATAAATGTAACATTTACAAGATAAAAAAATATAATAAGAAAATAAAAAAACAAGTGTTTGTTTTGTTATCAATGCCCCCAACATGCATTTCAAAGTCAAGACGTGTGGCATTTTATATTTGCATTTTTTCATTGTTGTTATTTTTTTTTTAAATAATAAATTATATTTTTAATTTGTTAACCCTAAAAGGCTCGGCGATATTATGATTTTAAATTTAATTGAAAGAAAATAAATATTTCGCACTTTTTTCTTTTGTTTTTTCAGGAATTTTAAATTTTACAATGTGGTTTCGTTAACCTTGTAAATATTTATTTTTAATCTTTATGTGCGATAATTAAAAACAAACAAATTTAAACAAGGGCATAATAATTTAATAAAAAAAATGAAATTAGTTTTATGCACAACACGTCCATAAATATCTGTTTCGGTTAATGTTTATTGTTTTTGAACATAATGATGATACGTTAACCCAAAGCTGCTGTATGCTTACCAAAAAATGAGATTTGAGGGAATTTTTTGTCCAGAGATTTTAGATCTTTTAGTGCATATCGTTAGCTAACATTAAAAAAACAAATTCTTAGTTTTGTTAGTTTTCCGTTTTAGCTAACGATATGCTTATTTTTGATACACATAAAAAAACTCCAATAACGAATATCAAATTGAAACCAAAATTTTAAAATGCTGATATCATCAGGAACTTCATCCTTAATATACATATGTACATATAGGTATGTATGTGTGTATGTTTAATTAAATAATGTTTGTAATTTAATTTATTATTAATTTAATATTTAAATTACAAAAAAATTAAACTATTTTTGATATATATATTTAGTTTAAAAATTCCACCTTTAAAACTAAAATAATACGCTAAAAAAACAGTTTGGTCACGTTATTTATAAATACATAACTGTGCAATAACAGCAGCAATTAAAGTCATAACAAAATCGTCACTAAAAATACCGGCAAATTGACAACAAAAAAAAAAAACTGACTAAAAACAACAAACAAATACATAACATATCTCTGCTGTAGTTTAACAGTTAAATGTTTGTTTGCATGTGTTTTTGATGTACGTATCAATACTCGTATGCATTTGTGTATGTATATAAGTAGCGGATCATAATTCAACTTGGCAATAATATATATAAAAAAAAAATAATTACTTTTAAAATTTTTGTTATTTTGATTTTATGAGAAGTGTGGAAAAAGTACTCAAATTTACTAAAATCAGTTAAATTAAACAGGATTCTCTTTAAAGAATTATTAAAATATATTCCTTACAAACTTATTTTATTTTTTTTAAAAAGTGTTTACATTTAAACTAACAGCCGTATGCATAACAAAAACTTAGAATAAGTTTGGTATACATAAGTGAGGAAATTTATAAGGCTCCTAGTAAGTTTTGCCGTACGGCCTGGCACTTGAAATCATTCTAGATTGCTGCCGTGACCCATAACTATATTTTTATGTAACTATTTTTGGTGTCAAATTGTGTGGAGAGCCTTGCAGAGACTGCGCTTTGTTTCGTTACTTATGCTAGCCTCATGCTAAGTTCTTGTTATACATTCAGCCGTTAGTAATTTTTTTTTTTTTCAAAAAAAATCTGTCTTCAACGCATCTTTATAAAGGACTGTATTCAAAAAAAAGTACCTGTTATAGTTAAACCAGTAAAAAAGGGTACTATTTTTAAAAGATACTTTTCTAAAGTACTTTATATGTTTATCCCCCTTTTATAATTAAATTTGCTTTATTTCCTAAAAAATTCACGCTTTAAAATAGATTTTTTAACTTATTTTTTAAAGCGGCCTTTCAAAATCGAACCTTTTCAAATTAAAACTAATTTAATCTTCTAGTTTCATTTAAAAATCATTAAAACTGAATTTTCGAAAAGAGTACCTTTATTCTTCAGCGAGGTATGACACTTTTAAAAAGTACCTTTTTCATTAAAAAGCTTTTGAAAAAAATGTCTTAATTATTAAAAAAAAAAAGTTATTCGTTTACACAAGATAGCACCTGTGAGTACCTTCTTAAAACGTACACTTTTTAAAAATACTTTTAAAACAAAACTTTTAAAAATAAAAAAGGTATTATTTCAAAACGTACAGTTTTAAACTTTTTAAAGAAAAAAAAAAGAGTTCAGTGAAAACATAATAAAAAAATTAAATAAAATAAATAAATTAATAAAATAAATAAATTAATAAAATAAATAAATAAATAAATAAATTTAAAACAAAATTTATAAGACAAAAGTAAATATGTAAAATAAGGCTGTTTATAGTAAGAACCGTTTAAAAACTAAAAAATTTTACTTTTTCAAAAAAGTATGTTAAAATGTTCTTTTTATAAAAAGTTGGTAAGTGAAAGAAGAACTTAAAAAAAAGTTTTAAAAATGTTCGTGCTATATCTGCTTAAAAAAGTACTTTTTTGAAAAGGTTCATTAAAAAATATTGTTTTTTAAGAAGGAATTTTTTAACTAAATTTTATTTAAAAGTATTCTTGTTAAAAAAGTACCATTTTAAAAAGTATATTTTTAAAACCACTTTCAAAAAAGTTTGTCTCTTAATACCCAACTCCTTAAAAGTACCTTTAAAAAAATTCCAATTGTAGAAAGTACTCTAAAACAAATAATTTAGAAAATTTAAATTCATAAAATTATTACTCGCTAAAATAAATCCTTTTTAAACCAATAACTATTTTTAAAGTTAATTTTATAAAAATATGCATGGAAAAAATAACCTCAAAAAGCACCTTTTCGAAAAATTTTCTAAATAAAAAAAAAATTTATTTGCTAACATGAATTTAATCAAAAATATAAAAAAATCGAATAATTTTAAGAAATTGTGAGCTTATATTAAAATTTTTTTTTAATAATTTATGTTTAAATGCATTAAATAAATTTTTTTTTTATTGAAGAATATTTTTAATATTAAGTTGAATAAGAAAGATACTGTCACGTTTATTTTTTGTCTCAAACCTTTAGAAAACGTTTTCCTGCATAATTTTATTTTGTTGCTTTTATGGTTTGATCCGAACGTTAACAAAAAAACGATCTAACAAAAATTAAAGAACACCTTCATTAAAAAATTTAAGAAAATTGTACTAAAATTATATCATTCTTAATACTCACACGTTTAGTACAATGAACAAAACAAATGTTGGGCCGTTATTGTTGTTCATTCAACGCTCCCACTTACCCATGTCTCCCTTGATAAACAAACCGTAAAAAAAGGTTCAAATTCAATATGATCGTTCGTAAACGTTCGTCAACAGTCAGACGAACAGAGTTTTTGACTTCTTTGCTTAAAAAAATTACAAAAAAAAACAAAAACAAAAAAGTAAATAACATATAAAATATAAAAGTAAAAAAATACAAATCTAAACAACTGTAACTGAATGTTTTTCTTTTAAAAACTTTTAGTCGATCACTAGTGGCGCAGAGTTAAAGTTTGTTTTTGAAAACAAAATAAAATAACGTTTTCATTTAAAGTGTTTTATTTACAAAAAGCGGTAGTTTTTAAAAGTTAAAAAT
Source organism: Gymnosoma rotundatum (assembly GCA_916610165.2). Lineage (NCBI taxonomy): Eukaryota > Metazoa > Arthropoda > Insecta > Diptera > Tachinidae > Gymnosoma > Gymnosoma rotundatum. The sequence goes on along the minus strand of OU744340.1, from coordinate 127,553,847 downwards.
TAAAAAAAACTCTAAAAAGTGTAGTTAAAATAAAAAGTAAAATAATTTAAATTAAATTGACTTTTAAAGGTAAACATTTATCTTTTGTTTTCAAAATAATTTATTAACTAAAATAAATCTTATAAAATAAATAAAATAAGTAAATTAAAAATATTTTTTATCTTAATAAAACATATTTTTTTTTAATAAATATTTTTGTTAAATAAAAATATAAAATTGATGAAAAAAAAAAATAAAAATATTTAGCACTTGCTCTAAATCTACACAGAAGCAAATTACTAAAGATTTTTTAAAGTCAATCCTTTAAATTAATGGATTAATAATTATCTTCAGAATTCTTTTTAGGGTTCCTTAAAAAAAGTATAAAAATGTTACTGTATTGTTTTCGCTGCAATATCTGTCTATCTGCTTGTCACTCAGTTTTAAAACATTCAAAGCCGCTCTAATGACAAATAGTAAATATTAAAGGGTGTTTCTAAAGTGACGTGATAAACAAATATTTTATTTTTTTTATTTACTGTGATAGCCAAACACCATACCGAACAGTGCGCTATAGCAGCGCAAAAAGTAAAACTTTAAATTAAAGGGTATCCCTAGGGTGGTCCTATAGTAAAGTTATTTTAACGTATGTCGATTTAGATTTTCATCCGTACTAGGCAGACATTTAGAATTTACACAGAGTATTAAAAAATTTTTCTGCTAAAAAAGTAAGAGTGAATAATAAATTTAAAAATTAAAGATGCCGTTATTCGTTACAGTTAGATCCTTGAACTTTTCATAGAGTATTTATTACTATGAAAATAAAATTAAGTAAAAGGCGCCCTAATATTTGCTGAATTTATAAATTTATACAGAGTATTATTGCTAGTTCGCTTCAAAAACAAGTAAAAAAATTAAAAGCACAAGATGTCCCAATACTTATATGATTTTTACAGAGCCTTATTTTAAATTTGCCCAAAGTATTTAATACTATGTCGCCCATACTTTGTTTGAAAAAATTGTAAATTACAAAGTGTTCCATATACATGGTAAGGAACGCTTTAAGTGTGGGTCCCACTTGCATTTGGGGATTTATTTATGTTCGAAGTTTAGAATTAAAGCAAAAACAAAAATAATACAAAAACAAGTAAGAGTGCTATGTTCGGCTATGCCAAATCGTATATACCCTTCACCATCTATTAAAATCTAGTTTAGTGAAGTAACTCCAATCAAAAAAGCAAATATTGGGGTGACAAAGAATAAAAAAATAAAAAAAAATGAAAATTAAGTAATTTTACATAAAAATGCCTTCGGCTCCTAATGGGTTAAGCATTTTTTTAAAATTTTAGTATTTCCTTAAAGATCTCTTCAAAAGCTTAAAAATGATACCCATATTGATATTTCGTAGATTTCGTTTACCATCCCTGATAATAAAATAATAATAATAATAATATATTAAAAGAAAAACGTAAACTATAGGCCAGGATTCACTACTAAACACAATCGTACGATTTAATCACACAAAAATCTGACAGAACTCTGTCCTACTGTTAAGATCGTTTCAAAATGGCGTTTGAGGTGCCACACTATTATACAAAAAAGATACAAAAACATATAATTTTAATATTTTGCTGTTTTTTCTCCTCATCATCTTAAAAAATCAACCCTGATCGCATGGAGAAAAATATTTTATGAATTATTTCAAAAGATTATAAAATCGTACAGATCTGACAAAAAGTCTGCCACACATATACACTTGTAATCCACATTTTCATACTTTTTGAACACACAAGCAATTTTTGACAGATCGCACGACTGATCTAATTATAGATCTTTACCTCTATAAAGCAGTTTTCCGAAAAAGTTAGCTACGCACTATTAAAATCTTTTTATTTAAAATATTAAGAATTTTTCAGAATACATTTTTAAGTTGATTTTACTAACATTTTTCAGCGAGTGTTTAAATTTAAAAATTCCATTACTTAAATATTTCATTTAAATAAAGTGATTATTTCGATAGCAAAAATCCTATTTTGGTATATTTTATTCAATATATAATATATTAAATTTACAATAACAACAACAATGAGATTAACACTAATTAAAGGAACTAAATAAATAATCGAGGGGAAAAAAAAGCAAAAATATTTGATTAAATTTATCAAGTAAAATGAGTTTCCACTTGTTGCTTTCTTCGTTGTCTTAAATTTTTAGGTGATAATTATTATTTATTTTTTTTTCTTTACGCAACAATAATAAAACGAAATAAGTTTTTGCGCAAATGTATTTTAAGTATAAAAAAAAACTATTTAATTCTTCTTAAAAGTATTCGAAAACAATTAATTTGCCTTAAGTCGATCATGTTTTTTTTAAATATAATTAAATGTAAGTACAACTTGTTACTTTAAACTTTCAATTAATTCAGTTTAATAAATATTTTTTTTTTATATTTTATTTGTTAAAAAGGGCGGTAAATTGTTAGAGTCTGTAATTAAAATGGTGCATTTAATTTACATATAAAATTCCTGCCAGATACGACAAGTTTTGTTGTATAAAATATAAAACTTTTTATTAGACAATTATTTATGGTGTAGAATTTAACCGATACGACGAATGACACAATTCATTCAAAAATGTTTTATTTTATTTTCTATAGAAATTTAAATAATTTGATAAAACCCAAATATGGTCGTTAGAAAATCAACAGATTTCAGTTTTTATAAAAAAAAAGTTGAAAATGTGAAAAAACCCCAAAAAATAAATAAAATTTTTATAGTAATTCTCTTTTCTGACTTGGCAACCCACTTCTGTGTTTGTTTTCGCCATCTTTTCATAATGAAATAACGCGAGAGACATTTTCTTCTTTTTTTTAAACAACAAAAAATAATGCCGTTACAAATAATGTACGCTATTGTCTCATCCTCATCCACCCTCAAACCCTTTATAGAAAGATTGTGATTGGGTCCGAAGTACCCGTAAGAAAATGTTTCAACTTGCACTTCTTACTGCCGCTACCCGGAAGTGTTATGGCAGGTGTCTTTCACGCTGCACAGCTCTTGCTATTTGATATGTATATATGTAACCCCGTAAGGCCGTGTTGTGCTTAGCACACATGAGAGTAAAATACAGTAGGCCATTAATCCGTTGCTACAATTAAGTTCTTATTGAATCCAAAATAATATTCAATTCAGATGGTAGGTGTCTATAGTTAGAAACCTATGATTCTGTATCAATAATAATAAATTTATTATCTTTCTTAAATAGTTATACAATCTACCAGATTTGGTTTTTTCATAGAAGTAGACTCCAATTGATTAAAAATTACTGCTTTTTTAAAAATTATAATTTTAGTATAAAAATCTTAGAAAATTCAATGGAAAATTTTAACTTAAAGACTCTTTAAAATTAAATAAAGCTTCAACTTGAAATTTTTGTAGATTTTATACTAAACTATTTGGGCCCGGTCCACAGAATAACACTCCTTACAAACAGTAGATACATATAAATTTTAGTCGAAGTCAGTAATATTGGTCTTAAATTATCGAGCACAAATACCAAAAAAGGTGCAAACACAAAGAACTAAACATGGCGCCATCTGTCTGACGAACTTCAAGCGACACAGAAACACTCCTCACGGCTCATAGAGCATGCATATAAAATTTGGTCAAAATCGGTCCAGAAGTTTTTAAGTTTATCGATCACTAACATACACGTAATTTTTATATATATCATACATGGATATAATTAATTAGATGGATTAATTAATTGATGATTTCATTGGCATTGAATGATAAATAATGCTAATTACTTTTTTTAACCATTATCATTATTTTTACTAATGCTAATGCTTTTTAATGAAAAGGTTTCATTGGTAGTTAGTTAAAAAATAAAATCATTGCCATTGACTAATGATTAAATGGTTAAAATCATTATCATTAATGAACATGTTCCTTGTCTTTGTACACTAAATACAACGCATCTTAAAGTATAGTAGAGCAATAATTTAAAGTGGCATTTCTCAGGAAAAATGAGACACTTTTGGAACCTATTTTTGTAAATTATAGAAGCTGCTAGTTGTGATTTTAGGTGACTTCAGATCTCAAACAACAAGTTTTAAAAATGATAAATTTTTAAATATTTTTTTGAAGCTTCTGCGATCAAAAATTTGTGTTGCATAGAAACAGTTATTTTTTATTCAATTGTAATTAATAATTAAACGATTTCAGTGAAATTTCATTGTCATTATAAAAAACAATTATAATTAAAATAAAATGATTAGCATTAAATGGTAGTTAAAATTTTTTTCATTGTTATTATTTCAAATAATGCTGATGAAATTTCAATGGTAATGAAAAAATCCCAAGTATGATATATATGTATATAAAGAGAGAGAGAGAGAGAGAATAACTGAGATTTTTTTTTTAATTTTAATAAAATTGCTCAGAAAACATACAACATGAGTTACTCATTCCCAATACATCACTTTGGGCTTTTAAGTCATCACTATATACGAAAAATAACACTATTGTCCAGGTCAATTCTTGACAACTTGAATAAAACTGTCAAACTGTCGAGTCTTGGAAACGCCTGTTTGCAAATAGCAAAAGTAGTTGCTTAAAAAGTTTGAGGAAGTTTTTAAAGATTTTTCGCCTTTAAGTTTAATTGTAAGAAGTTGCGTCAATCAGTCCATTTCAGTATGCACTTGTTGGTAGCAGGCGCCTGATTTCTAACGACTGCATTTTACAGACACCTGTTTTGTCAAGCGATATTCGTTTGTTAAAATATGACTAAATACTGGACATTTGCCCGGTCTTTTTCGGTCAATTATCAAAGACTTGTTCGTTCGTTCAATTCATTCAAGCGATCAATTTGAACGAAAGGAGCCGGTTAAATATCTGGCTTATTTCGTTCAATTTAACCCGTACACTATTGAACGAAAAGACCGGATTTAAATGACCGGATCATTCCGTTCACTTGATTGATTCGGTCAATTTAACCCGTTCGTTCGCGAACGACACAGTTCTACTGAATACTACATTCTTTATGTAAATAATAAGGTTCTGCCTATAACGGTTTTAAAGATCTTTATGGTGACGCTCTTTAGTTTCAAGCGGCCATAATAATTCAACTTCTGTGAAGTAGATTAGAACATTGCAGAAAATATAATTGCTTTACGTTTTTGCTCTCTGGGACGGAAACCTGAAAATGGCGCATTAAACTAAAAAAACCATTTTCCCTTAATAAATTCCTCGGTTGCATATTTGTGTAGTTTCGATGGTGAAAGCACACGATATGTTAAAAATTGAATTCTGACAAAAAACTTTTGTGGATTTAATAACGTTAATTAAATAAATAATAATAATTTAATTGAATATTACTTAAGAAATTTTCTTTTAATTAAAAAAATATCGTATTGAAATATTGCACATTTGTAGAGTGTATTTAATGTCGTCTTAAGTTATTAAAAAATTCCTTTATGATCAATTTAAAAACTCTTTAAATTAATGTGATGAAATTCTTTAACTTTCTTACATCAATAAAAAAGTTAACTTTTGTAATTATTATTAACTTTTTTTTTTTGCAATATTATCTTTCTTTCCAGTTTGTTTAAATATATTTTACACCTATAATAAGGAAGAATCAATTATTTGATTAAATTAACAACTGGCTACATCAGCTTAAAACAGAAAAAACTGTCTAAACGGAACAACTTGGAATTTTTTTTTAAAATTCTTATTGCTTATTACCATTCATCAAATTTGCATTGAAGCGCAATAATACAAAATAGAAAGAAAAACTATTTTTTTAAGAACAAAATTTTTTGAAATTATGGAGTCGTCATCGGTAGTTTTTAAAGCTTCAAATACCAAACGTTTTGTTGTTGAGGACTCAAGTAAGTTATATAATAATTAATATTACGTTGGTTTATTTCCGCTTAAAGTAATTATTATTTAATTTAATGCAGTGTTTAATAGAAAATGTATTTTTTTTAATATTTCAACTGTCTTGTCGTTTTTCTATCGGCCCTTTTAGAGATTCGAGTGAATATTTTGTGTGTTTAAAGTTAATTATTTATTAAATGAATATTAAGTTTATTCACATTTTTGGTTTTTAAAATGTGCTAATTGGAGTTTAAGTTAAAATTAAAAAATTAAAAATTAATTGCTTTTGGAAAAATCACACTTTTTTTGTGTTTGCTAATAAATAACAATTAAAAATTGTGCTATTTGTTGTAAATGCTGACTAATAATTTTCTTTTTTAATTGGCATTTTAATAAACACTTGATTTATTGTTTTTGTTATTTGAATTGAAATAAAACTTTAATTAATTAAATATTAAATAAATTAAAGATATATAAATATTAAAAAAAAAGAAATGAGAATTAATTGACTGATTTGCAGGTGAATCTAATTTGGTTGACTTAAATTTATTAACTCGTACTCTTTCTTATTGAAGATCATAAAATATTATATTTATTTCAACTTAACATTATTAAAAGCATTTGATATAACGTTCTGGAATTTTTTTGACATTTATATCTTTTTAATATTTAAATATATATTTTTTTTCTCACAAAACACAATTTTTATTTGAAACTTATAGAATAGTGTTAAACTTTTATAAGTTTTGAATAGAACATACTGGAAAAAAAATAATTTTTATAGACCGAAAAGTTAAAAAAACAACTAAAATAAAATAAAAACAAGGAAGAGTGCTATATTCGGCTATGACGAATCTTATATACCCTTCACCATCTATGTAAATCTAGTTAAGTGAAGTAACTCCATTAAAAAATGTAAATATTGGGGTGACAGAGAATTAAAAATTAAAAAAAAAAATTGGTACTGCATATATATAATTTTACAAAAAATTACATCGGCTCTTAGTGGGTTAAGCATTTCTCAAAAATTTTACTATTTCCTTAAAGATCTTTTCAAAAGTTTTAAAATTATACCCATATTGATTATTTTAAAAAAAATTTGAAAATTTCAGAGCCTCATAACTCTCAACATATGGGCGAGCGCCAATTTTTTTACTTGATGTTTTGATATTTATTTTTTGGATTGAATTTACTTTATTGTTGTTGAAATGAAAAATTAGGGGTAGAAGGGGTGTTTTGCCTCTGCCTCGATTTACATACTTAATTTTTTTTGTCAACACTAATCGAAAGGACAGGCGGATATCGCTCAATTGGCTTCGCTTTGCATAAGAAGTCAGAATATATATACTTTATGTGGTTGGAAATGGAATTGTAGAAATTACAAACGGAATGACAAACTTAGATTATACCCTTTTTCCACTTTTTGTGCTCAAGGGTATAAAAAGATAAATATGTTATTGTAGTGCAAATTGGACTCAGACACAATTGGTTTCAGAGAAACAAAAGTGTTATATACCATATGTATATGCCGAATCTTATTTACCCTTCACCATGTATGTAAATTTAGTTTAGTGAAGTAACTCCAAATATAAAAAAAAAATTGGTACTGCATATATGTACATAATGTACATATAAAATTTTACATAAAACATCGGCTCATAGTGGGTTAAGCAATTTTAAAAATTTTAGTATTTCTTTAAAGATCTCTTCAAAAGCTTTAAAATGATACGCATATAAATATTTAAAAAAAAATTGAAAAGTCCAGAGGCCCGTAACTCGAAAAAAATGGGCGAGTGCCAATTTTTTCACTTGATGTTTTTTTCATATTTTTTTAATTCTCTATCGCCCCATATATTTGTTTTTTTATTGGACTTACTTTGTTATTGCAAATGATATGGAAAAATTAGAGGTAGGCGTGGTATTTGGCCCGCTGCCGTGAAGGGCATGGACCGATCTTGCAAATTTTCACGAACGGTATTATAACTCTACTGCACGTTAGGTGGTCCGCATCACTAAGAAGCTTAGTCTAAGACGATATAGATGTATTTTTTTTATATAATTTATGTAGCATACTTTAAGGATATTGTTAGAAATTTTCTTTGTTGGAGCAAATTAAATGAAATGAGAAAATTTAAAATAAATTGTTTAAAAAGAATACGGCAAAATATTGTCAAGAGTTAAAAAATAATAAAGGAAATACATCCTTTCTCAACATTAATTTTAAAAAATTATTGAAGTAAAAACTTATGAGCTCGTGTCATGGTCATTCTGACATTATCTATAAATATTAAACTTCTGTGTCATAAAAGGTTTTCCAATAATATGGCCCTAAGCGATACAAATTGAAGTTGGCTTAAGCATTTTTGTAACGCAACAAGCTGTTAAAATCGAACGCTTTAATTAAAAAATCCACTGCAAACGCATACATTTATATCTGATAGCACGCGAGCTGCCAGTTTATCAATATACGAGTAGAAAAATAAAGTCTATAAACGTGACTTTTTTATATTGTCTATACAAATTATACAGTAGCGAACAAAAAAAATGTTTGGGGGTTTTACGGTTTTTGATTGCATTCGTTTCGAAATTCTGAAAAAATATTATATAGAAATTTGTTTTTAAATTACATAAAAAAATCAAATTATTTAAAAAAACGGCAGTTTATATTTAATTAAGAAAGTTATTAATCTTATCGAAAACACCACAACGTTATAAATTGACAGTACAGCCAGAGACTTGTCAACACAACAATTTCGCATGAAATAACTGGAGCTCATATTACTTCGCAGTTGAAACCATATGTTGCCAGAAACATTTATGTTTAAATAAACATGAAGACAGAAACATTTCGCAAAATCAGCAGAATACATCTTGAGCAACATTTTATTTTAGTTTTTTCACACTTATTTTTTTATGGGCTCTTGAAGGCATTTCTCACGAAATGTTGAACAGCAGAGTTCCGTGCTTAAACTTGAAATTGTTTAATTGCAAACGCCTGAAAGTATGCATGTATTTTGTTTCTAATCTTATATGAAAATTCGCATAAACATCTATATGAGAATTAAATTGCATCAGAATTGGTTGACCGTTTAAGCCTGGTACTCTGTTCAAATTTGTGAAAATTGTTGAGCAACATTGATTATTTCATGTGGAATATTTGACATTTAAAGTGTGGTATCATTGTTTTAAAAACGTAAGTAAAAGACATACGATCATCTGTTGTATGAAAAATTCCGCATGAAACAATGCCTACTTGCTTTATTTCACAGCTTGGATAAAATGTTGCCAGAAACATTTCATATGTTTTTCCACAGTAAAAACAGAGTACTACTTCTGCAACATCTTTTCATGACTTTTTCATACAAATTTTTTATGTATGCGATTTGACAGCATTCCGCATGAAAAGCTGAACAGAGTACCAGGCTTTAGGCGTAATTGATCAACAAATATTCAAATAGTTTTACAAAAACCAGAATCGGATTTGTGTCAGTAAAAAGGTTTCGGTTTACACCCCAAAAACCCGTTATCGATCGATCTAATTTTAATGATTTCTTATTCACTGTTTCTTTTTTTTTAAATCATCAAAATCATATATTTTACAACAATTAATACATATTTGATGTCGCTGAAAATTTCTTAAATTCTAAATTATAAGGGAAATGTTGTTATGTTTCTTTTCGCAGCTTAAATCGTTATCAGTCAATATAAATAATAAATTTGTCTTCATATAAATTGAAACATCTTTATAAATGTTTGTACTTTTGTTGTTTTATATCAAATGGAACCAGTAATTTGTATGTCAGTCAGTCATTTGATTACGCTGTCACTTCACTGTAATCTGTGTGTGTGTACATTTTTTTAAAAATAGTGAACAAATATTTCAATTCAGGAAGTAACAGATAATTTTTGAAAATTAATACCTGCTACAAAATCTTCAAAGTAGTGAAATGAAATTACACAAAAAAATATGTATTTATATATTCACTTGCTTGCAATGTGATACTTAAAATAACAATAAATAAAATTGCATGTATTTATTGTCGTTTTCTATTTTTTTTTTATTTTTGTCATGTAACATCGTGACGTCGTGATATTTACTCATTAAAGAGGTGTGTCCCAAAAAAAGAAAAAAAAAACTTATTAAATGTGTTCTTTTTTTAAACAATTTCTTAGTTTTTGTTTTTGTTGCTAAAAAAAATTTGTGTTAAATTTTTATCAATTATTTACTTTAACCAAACATCATTTTTAAAATCGAAATTTTATATGTCCAGTGATTGTTTAAATTTTAAAAACTTCTGACGTTTGGTACTTTTAAAAAATGATATTTATTAAAGGAATATGTTTTCTGTGCTCTAAAATATCAACCAAACAACCTTTCGTTCAAGAATCTATGCAATCTTCATCTGAGTTAGGGAATGTTTGGACAGAGGTCATATAGCCAGGCTACAATACGGCTCTTAACTTATAAAACTTAGGGATTGATATAGTCATGCACCGGGTGCTATCTCTAAATCAAATTGAAAGTTCCATGAAGTGTTGACGATGTTTCTTGAGATTTTAAAGCATAATGTCACACAATAAAATTGAACTGAAAATGAAGATTCAGCAGAGATAATGGATCTTATATACCATCAATTTTTGAGACTAGACAGTGCTAGTTTTGGCAATTGGTTGATAGTCTCTTAAAGCATTTGTTTTGCGTATGTGCTCACAGAACGAAATTCCTCAGAGACAGTTAGGTGAAAAAAATGCTGGGCATAGGATCCTCATCGGTCGTAGTACCTCGGCCCAGCTAATATTTTTTCATTAAACGTAAACGTCGTTTTAAAAAGCATCGTAGTATTTGTTTTTCTGCATTATCAAATGTATTTTCCTTAAAAGAACACTTTAAGATAAAACTTCTTTCTTAAAAGTACCTTTTTTAAAAGAGTACTTTTTTTAAAGAGTACATTTGTAAAAAGAACACTTTTTTAAGGAAAGAACACACTTTAAAAAAAGGGTCCGTGTGTAAAAAGAGAACTTTAAAAAAAGAGTCCTTTTTGTAAAGAGTACTTTTTAATAAACTAATATTTAAAAAAATAAAAAAAAACAAGATAAAAAGAGTACTTTAAAAAAAGGAATACATTTTTAAAAAGAACACTTCTTTTTAAAAAAGAACACGTTTAAAAAAAGGGTCCTTGTGTAAAAAGAGTACCATAAAAAAGAGTCCTTTTTGTAAAGAATACTTTTTAAAAACAGGTATTTAAAAATAGCATAAAAGTAAGAAACACTTTAAGATAAAATTACTTTTAAAAAAGCTCCTTTTTAAACAGAATTTTTTTTTAAAGAGTACTTTAAAAAAAGGAATACATTTGTAAAAAGAAAACTTCTTTTAAAATAAAGTACACATTAGGAACAAGGCTAATTGTGAAAAAAGTCCTCTTTGCAAAGAGTACTTTTTTAAAAACGGATATTTAAAAATATCATAAAAGTAAGTTTTTTCAGCATGAGAAAACAAACTTTTAAAAAGTGCCAAACAGAACCTCTTTAAGATAAAATAACTTTTTTAAAGTACCTTTTTAAAAAGAGTTCTTTTTTAAAAAGTACTTAAAATAGAAATACATTTGTAAAAAGAACACTTTTTTTAAAGAAAGAACACACTTATAACAAAAAAAAACCAGATTATGTGCCCTTTGAAATAAAGTACATAAAAAGTATTTAAAACGAAAAAAAAAAATGTGGAAAAAGTACCAGTTTTTGTCAGAAACTTTTTCCAAAATAAAAAATATATGTATACTTGTAACAAAAAGTACTTTTAGGCAAAAACTTTTTTAAAGCATTATCTTTAGTATGATACTAGATCTGTTTCAAAAAACTAGATATTAAAAAAAATAACTGTTTAAAAAAAGTTCCGTAAAAAATTATTTTTTCTAAAACTTATAAGAAAAAAGGACTTAAAAAATAACTTTCTCAACTTTTCTAAGTGAAACGAATGAGACTGCAATTACACTTTGGAAGTGTTTTTTTAAGTTACGAAATATTTTTAGTTGTCAACTTGCTAAAGAATTGATTAATTTTTTTTTAATTAGCATTACAAAAAGGCTGTTATAATAACAACAAATTTAAATAAAAGTAAAAGCCGCCGTATTTTAAAAATAAGTTTCTTATGACAATTTCTAAAAATATCCGTTTTACTATTCTTTATTAAATTGTAAATATTGTTTGCAACCGTTGAATTTGTTTTATTTATTTACTTTTTTCTTGAAAGTTGATTTCTTTGCATTTATTGATTAAAATGCGTTTTAAGTGGAAATTTCAAGGTTTCAAACGCATTTCCGTTTGTTAAATTTAAAGGCCTTTGTTCTAGTAAATGTGTCAAATCGATATGAAAAAGTTGCAACTTTTAAAAGTTGTGACAATAAATTAGTGTTCCTTGTAATTAAGACATGAATTAATTAAACTTTTCCAGCGTAATAGAAAAAAAAACAGGAAGTTGTAATTTAAATTCTCTGTGATATGACACACAATACTTTGGTTTCAATAATTAATTTAACAGCTGTTCACATCAATGAGAACAATAAACATTTATATTATTAAAATACAGCACACATTGGTCCAAATTATTAGAAAATTTTATTAAAAAAAATTATAACAAATTTTTGAGGTGCTAGAAGTCAATAGAAAAAGAAATATCTTGAAATGAATAAAATGAAGTGGTGAAATTCTCAAAATGTTTCTGTCAGCATTTTTTGTTTACAACTGCAAAATGTTAACTGCAACATATTTTACAAACTGCGAACAACAATGTTGCATACTTAAGGGCAATGAAAAGGAATTTTTTTTTTAAATTCTAAGTAAAAATTTTCGAAATCTGAACAGAGTGCTCAGGTTCAGCTGTGATTGCACAGCCCATTGGGTCCATTTGCTGATCCCTTTGTATTAACAGAGTGCTAAGCTTAACATAAAAGAAACATTTTCAGTGGGATGATTCAATCCCTAAAATCTCTTTGGCAGCTTTGCGCCCTTCGTCGCATTGCTAAAGATTTTTTAGAAACTGAACTATACTGATTTTGTCAAGCTCTGTCGGTTCATACTGCTCCGCACTAATGTTTTTCTGGTTGGTGGCTTCAGAACCAAAAGCCTGCTCATTGGCGGAATTTCGATATTATTTTTAAACAATTTTTACTCATTCGGCAAGTGCCGGATAAAGTGATTGAATTGTTTGACAGGTAGTAACTTTACGCCGAATTTAAATACGACTATTAACAGAACAAATACGACTATTACCAGATGGTCGCGATGGCGAATTAATTATATGTATAATTTTTTTATATGATGTTTGACATTTAGAGTTTACGGCGAAAGTTAATAAATTCGCTAAGCGCAACCACCTAGAGTTAATTCGCCTTGAGTATTAAGATTTTCTCAACCTTATTAAAGCTCTAAGCAAAGGCAATGTCGGAAGTTGCAAAAAATCAGCACTAAGAGCTAATTGAATTATTTTGTTTGCGCGCCCGAGCACTGCCGTGCTGAATGATCCCTAATTTCTGACTTAATGATTTCCTGATTTCATTGCCTAATTCCCCCAAATATGAGGAATTATATTATTTTTTGCTTTATCTAAGTAGTCGACAGTGATTTGAAACAGAAATTTATCAAGAACGGACTTGGTCACATCATTGATTGCTGCTTTTATTCTCGATTGAAAGTAAAAGCGACAGCCATTTTACAGAAAGTTTTTCACATAATTTTCATACCAAATTTTAATTAAATAATGATCGTGAATTTATCCCTGATTTGCACTATAACCCGAAGTTGAACTCCTGAAAGACGGCAAAATTCTTAAAGCGGGCCTTCACTTTTTTTTTAACAAATATTGTTCTAATTTATTTACGATTTGACGAAACTTTATTGTTTCTAATCTACTATGGCGAAATCATGTGCCAGATGAAAGCAGTGGCAAATTCATTTATCCTGACGAAGGCCCGAACTGTCAAATTTAATTGAAAAACAAAATTTAAAGCAGATATTTTAAATATAAAGTTTGAGATTTCCAGCGGTGCCAAAAATGAATGAATTCGCCACTGCAATTATCTGGTACATGAGTTTGCCGTGCAACCTTCTTTTTATTTCAGACTGAACGATTCTCGTGTTTATTATTTTAATAAAATACATAAACCTAATAGACTTTCTAAATTTTTTTTTAATATTACATTTAAGTCTTATAGCAAGCATAATTTCAATAAAAGAAACTGCAATTGCAAGGTTAAAATGAAAAAAATCCCCAAAATTTAACTCCACTTAATGCTGAACATTAATTTTTAATTGTAATACTCGCTCTGACTTGAACTAGATTAAAAAAAATTTAGCAATAGTAATTAAGTAAAAGGCATTTAAAATAGTTTTTTTTGTTTTGTTGTATTAAATCACAAGTCACCTTTTTCTCTTCTCAATTATGCGTAATTTATTTGTTTAAAAATAATGTAAAAAACTCATAAATATTTTCAAGTTAAAAAAAAATACGATTTAATGCGTTCATTGACAACTACTTACTTTTGTTTTGTTATTGTTTTTGTTGCCATTACGAGTAATTTGTATTTGTCACTTTTATTTTTTCTTTATAATTGAAAGTAAATTTGAATTCAACTTGAACCTCAACTTGACACTTGTTCAATAAAGATTTTTTTGTATTTTTATTTCTTTTTACTTAATTTTTCGGAGAATTGTTTTTAAAGTTATAATTTGGGTGTAAATATTTTAAGCAGTTTAAAATTTTAAAACGCATTGTCTTTGACGTATTAAACACTTAACACATACTTAAATTTCTACGAGGATGGTTGAAAAATTAACGGAAATCGATTATTGCTATTAATTAAAGATTATTTTGGAAAAGATGACGTAATAATTCCACAGTTAGTGTTAAAATCATCTACAGGAAAACTGAAGCAGACCGCTGCTATGCCGCTGTGTTCGTTTTAAGCCCATTTTACTATTATATATTATTAGTCGACGTTCTCACTCAATCACTCATCACTGAATCTCGAGCAATTATTTTGTTTACTTGCAGCTTGATTGATGAATCATAGCTTTCGAAAGAAACCAAACAATCTTCGTTTATTAGTTCCGAGTAACGGTAAGCGTCGTAATATTCGGATGACTAAATAGAGTTGAGAATTGCTAAGTGTCAGTGGTTCTCAGTCTTATACACGATGGAATTTTGTCATCACAAGGGCTGACTTCTAAAAGGTCAGTTGCTTTGTATTCGTGGTACTAAATGTTTACAATGCATACAATTCCAAAATGTCGCAGACAAATATAAGAGACGTTGCAACCGAGCAACTAGCACACCAGTTTCTAAATTCATGCTTTGTTTCGCAACTTTGTATATAAACAAAATCTAAATACCACAGTAAAACTATACAGTCAGCTATGCTTAAACAACATCCTTTTATATGCACACTTAACAGCTAAGGGCGCTTAGATCTAAGCACCCTTTTTGCCTAGCTGTCTAATAATTCACGAAGTACACTTAAGCTCTTCTGCTTTCCTCTTTCACCTTTTTAGGTTTATAGACTCAATCCATTACAGGGTCTTATCCTTCTCTATATATCTTTAAGCCTCTTAACAGATAAGATTCTTCTGTCGATATGAACATAGGAAAAAGAAAGTTCTAAGTTCTCGGAGGATCGAGGATCAATAAGAAAAAAATTGTTGTATAGTCACGGTAGATGAGTGGGAGAGGTTTGAGTAAAGCACTAATTTCCATAATTTTTTTTGGGTGATAGACAATTTTAAGTGCACAAATGGAATACAAAAATTAAATACTACAATGAATTTCATGATTTTCTTCATCTCTTCCTGACTTAAATAATATTTTCATGTAAAAAACTGCATACTGCAGTTACAGATCCCAGACACTTGTGAACATCTTCGCTAATTCACAACTATTATTGAAACATAAAAAAAAACATGTTAAACAAATAACGCGATAATTATTTTTATAAAAAAAAACAAGAACAGGCAACCAGATTTTTCTATGTTAGAGGAGTCTTGACGTTTTAACTCGTCTGTAAGTAGAGATCGCAGTTGCAATATTTATTTATTTACAATATACTCCAAAAAATAAATTTAAAAAAGTATATAAAAAGGCGCCGAGTAGCAAGACCATATGCGCGCATTTAAAAAGTAAATTAAAATAAGAAAAAAAAGGATTAACAAAGCAAATTTTAAAAAAACCTAATGATTTGAGAAAATAATAAATAAAATTAAAAAAACAAAATTATACATCTTGAATTCTGTGTTTCTGCAAACAATTTTTTATGGATACTAGATAATTGTTCGTAGTACAATCAATGACTTTTTCCAAGGACTCGTCTAGTTTGGATACTTCACACTCAGTTAAAATATGTGCAACTAAAAGAGTAACATCACAGAAAGTACACTTAGCCTGTTCCACGCCAGTATAGTAGTGTTTAGTATTAAACTTAGCTTTCCCAACTCGAAGACGACTTAGCATAACACAATCTTTTGCAGTTGCAATATGTTGAATAAAAAAAGTGTGTGTTTTAACAAATGACTGCATGACGTTTTCAAAACCGACATCCTTTAAATCAAGTTTCTACAAAGATTGCGGCAGTATTTTTTAAATGCCGCAGAACAAAATATGATTGCAGATAAAAAAAACTACATCAATTATGGAAACATCCTTTGTTTATAAATCCAAATTTTATACTTTTTATAACGGACTTAGCAATACAGCTTCTTTGTAAATTTCTGTCTACAACTAATCAAAAGTATGGCCATATACATCGAATTAAATAAACTATTGGGGCACCCTTTACTTTAAAATATTTTCATTAAATCTTTAGTTTATTTAAAATGTTTGTCAAAAGTTTCCTGAAGAGTTAAGTAAGCGGTAACGAAATGGCCATCGAGACGTGCTTTGACCCTCAATAATCAAAATCGGTAATAAATTTAATCGGAATAATTTAAAAAATACAAAGTTTTTTATGAAAATTAAAAAATATATATATTTATTATTATAACGGTCATAGTAATCGACATTCTGTCTAATTTTCAAGCGTTTGTTCTTAAGAGTTCAAGAGATAGAACAAATTATGTCACCTATCGGGACACCTTTACTTGATGCATTTATTTTTGTATTACGATTCGCTCTTGTGAGCTATAGTAATACGTAGTTCTTTTAAGGCACCACCCTTTGGTGTTATTGTTTGCCACTAGACAGTGCGTCAGACCATAATAAAAATGAAATACTCGTCAAGAGCAGCAAGAAAGAAACCTTGCTGTCAGAAGCAAATATAGATAAGCGATTTTCCTTCACTATTCGGAGCGTTTCGCAGCTGAATTTATATTGAAATGACGTGATACTATACTATAACGATATACTATAACGATTGACGTTAAGGGTGTAGCGTAATCCTTTAACATTTTTGAAGCAGGAAAAAAATATTCTAACAGTAAAATTTGGAAAAACGTCTAAATTGATTTGGGGCTTCGTCTTAAGTCAATGAGTTAGTGATATTGCTTTTTTAGACGGAACGATGGACCCGCGTCAATATTTGGACATTTTGCGAATCAATTTAATTAATAGGGCGCAGAAACTTGGTTTCATAAGGGTCTATCAAGACAATGACCATAAGCATAAGTCGCACATGGTAAAAATGTGGCTGCTAAATAACTGCGGTCACGTCATTGATACACCCGCCAAAAGCCCCGATCTTAATCCTGTAGAGAATTTACGGTTTTTTTTTGAAAAAAAAAACTCCAGTCATCGCTTAAAAATGCAATTTTAGAAGAGTTGCAGAAAATTCCAAAGAATTATGACCTTAAAAAGTTAATAGGATCAATGAAAAATCGTTTACAATGTGTGATAGATGCTATAGGTTTTCATACTTAATATTAAAAATTTTTGAGTTGAATTTAAGACTTGTCCGCTGAAAGTGCAAGGAAATTATCGTGCAAAGAGTTTATTGACAGTGTAAAATGAAGGAAATATTTATTTTTGCTGTAGTTCTTTCTTAATAATTTTTTTTTCGACACGATCTCTGTAAATAAGTATATATAAATTTATGTAATACGTCCATATAACATTTTTTTAGTATAAAAATGTTATGAAAAATTACTAAAAATTTTAAATAAATCGTATTTGTTTTCAGTGTGAAAACTCAATATTGACAGACTGTATATCAACTAATAATTTCATTAAAAGAACATACAGAGGACTTCTTCTCTGCCTTAATCGATCATTAAACAGAATTTAAATGCCATTTGTCATGTGGTATTTATGAAAGAAGTTTCGTTTAGATTACAGTTCTCTTAAATAATAATTTTTGGTCGAGCTGTAGTTCTAGATTTTAGTAATTTTGCCATTTCAAGCCATTAACGTAAAATTACTAATATATATTAAAAAATGTAACGCAATTATAAAATTACACAAAAATCTCAAGCAAGAACAGGAAAATTTCCAAAAGTTGCTCTCATTTTAGGAATTAGAATTAAAAACAAAATCACAAATAGAAGACTTAATTAATGAATTATCTTCTTTTTTTTTTCTTTTTTGCAGTAACAAAAGTTACATCTGATGGCGAACCACATGAAATGATGACGATAATAGCTGGGCTGTCTGGCCTCCTGGCAGCTGTAATCATACTGACAGTGTTAATGTTTTTAGTGGCCTGCAAAAAGCCCAAAAGGTATAAAATAAATTTCAGAAAAAAAAAATATCAGGCAATAATAAATTTCTTAAATTTTGAATCCCATTTTTCAGCCAGCATGAATGTAATAAATGTTCAGAAGTTGATTCCACTACAGGTACCACAACCGATGCTGGCGAAACACAAAGTAAATGTTCTTCAACGGCCATCATTTATAATCCGAAACAATTAGAAGCCAGATCCATTTCCGTTATATGTGCACGCAGTAAAGAATTGGACTATGCCAGCAACACAGGCAACTTTCAAAGCAATTTGAATAAAGCTTTTGAAAGCAGTGAAGTAGATCTGCAAAGCTCCTTAAACAGACCCAAACAAAAGAAAAAGGCCCATTGGCAGGATGAAATGGAGATGCAGAGAGAAACCACAATACAAATAGAACGTTATTAAACAAAAAAAAAATTATAATAAAGGAGCACCGGGCAAATTGCAAATGTTTGTAAAGTGAAATGTAAACGAGAAGACTGAACGGAATATTGGGCGAAGGTGGCATCTTAGGAACGATGTTGGAAGGTCTGATTTTTTCGTGTTAGATTTAGAATGTTTTTTTTTTTACTTTGTAATAATTATTTTTAAAAATAAGTGTTTTAATATATTCAATTAATTTAAGTTTTAAAACTCTGTCAACTTTTATGTAATAATTACAATAATAATAATAATAATACAAACATACGCATCTACTTGTGTATGTGTGTTTGTTCATAAAATAATATTTTGTATAAAAATATATGTAAATATGTAAATAGAAATGCATTTTAAAGTAAATCAACAATATCCTCCTGTTCCGAAAAGCAGCATCAAGTGCGACAACCCACCACCATGGCCAACAAAGCCATGCGTATGTACATGCCATATTCCGCCTGCCGGAAGTAGGCAGCTCTGGGATCCGAATCAAAATCTTTGCTTATTTCAAATACTCGTGGCAATGGATGCATAACAATGGTTCGACGGCTGGCCCGTGTCATAAGTTTGGGTGTGACAATAAATTTTCCACAGCACTTAAAAAAAAATTCCAAAAAAAAAAAAATGAAATTAAATTTTTTTATTACAATTTTCTTGCCTTTAATCAAACCTACCACTTCATACTCTTCCTCACTGGCAAATCTTTCTTTTTGTATGCGTGTCATATACAGAACATCAGTGTTGGGAAGGGCTTCCTCTAAGCTCTCCATGACCTTCTGACTTATACCTTTGGAGTTGAGATATTGCATGATATGATCAGGCATACCCAAATTGGCGGGACTGACATACTGTACGGTTACATTGTAAAGTGTTAGCAGACGAGCTAGAGAATGCACGGTGCGCCCATGTTTTAAGTCTCCCACCATTGTAATAGTGAGGCCATTAACGGTACCAATTTCCTCACGTATGGTAAAGATATCCAGTAAAGCTTGGGTAGGATGCTCGCCAACACCATCGCCGGCATTTATCAGGGGCTTGCGTGAGTGTTGAGCAGCGCGCTAAAAATATCAAAAAGAAAAAGAGACCATAACCTCAAAATTTTTTTTTAAGTTTTAAAATACTTACTCCCACCGCACCCGGCTCTGGATGTCTTAGCACTACAACATCAGCATAACCAGCCATTACCGTTATACTATCCTCCAAAGTTTCGCCCTTTTTCACCGAAGAGCTAGTCTCATCCATATAAATAACGCGGCCACCCAATCTTTGCATGGCAGCAGCAAAACTGCACGATGTTCTGGTACTGACTTCGTAAAACACTGAAGCCATAATTTTGCCCTTTAACAAATCATCAACTGGACGATCTTTAACCACTCGACTCTTAAGCATTTGAGCCAAATTGAAAATGTCATTGAGTTGCTCTTTGTTGAACATATCTACCGACAATATATGACGTCCCAAGAGGCCATGGCCATGGGTAATTGGAGAAATGATGGCAGTAGATGAATTTTTTTGTATGAGTTCCTTAAGAGTAGCATTGCTAGCCGAATCACAACGAATACGTGGTAAAGGCGAAATCGGACGTAAAAAGCTGGGATCTCCTGAAAAGTGTACATTCGTTTTTGTGGGCGTTTCCGACAGCAATTTAGCAAAAGCTTCATTTGCCTGAGAATCAGAAACGAAATCTGCACTACGATCTAATAATTTCGCAGTATCCAGATTGTCAATTGAAGCCTTTATATCCAAAGATTCCAAAGATTGCTGCAGCAAAGATTTCAAATTATAGTGACTGCGTACATTTTGACCAAAACCTGGTTGCACCAACACTTCACCGTCTATGTAGGCCACTTCACCGCGTAAGACTACTCGATGAACTTTACCCTTCACCTTCCTTCCCTCAAATGGAGTCCATTTAGCCTTGGAATGCATAAATTCTTTACTTATTACCCACTCTTCGTCCAAATCTACCTCGACATACGTGTTGGGTTGCTCTGGCAGACTAAAAATTTTCTTAGGATTGCGATAGAATTTATTCTTAATATCTTCCAAAGTCAAACGGCCATCATCCACAGCCTGCAATAATAAAGGCAAAATAGTTTCAATGCCCGGGAATCCTGGCGGAGGTTTTTCCGAATTTTTTTCTTCACAAGTGTGTGGCGCATGATCTGTAGCAAACACATCAATACAGTCAATGTTATCCCATAGCGCCTCCTGATCCTCAGGTGAACACAAAACTGGTCTCACTTCTGCTCTGCCAGCACCAATAGAATTCACATCATTGGTGGACAAAAATAGATGATGAGGACAAACTTCACAGGTAACGCGTATGCCTTTCTCCTTGGCTGCCTTAATAATCATAATTTCTTCCTTGCGAGCCACATGACAAATATGCACAGCACGATCCATAAGATGGGCCATTAATATAACAGCAGCCATAGTTTGTTTTTCAGCATGACACACAATTGGAGCACGTTTGGGCCAATTTTGCATGTGTTTCTCCCACACGGTCATATCAGTCATTTTTAAATTACTGAATGTATCATTCAAATACATTTTCAAACCAGCCGCCTGGGAAGCCAATTCATGAATGTGTGGCCAATTAGTATCCGAGGCTCCCACATATAACGCATAATCACAACGCGATCCAGCTTTCGCCAATTCTTGGAATAAACTAAATGTTGTTCTATCTATAATAGAGGGATTTGTATTGGGCATGGCACACACCATGGTAACGCCACCAGCCAATGCCGCAGCTGTGCCACTTGCAAAATCTTCTTTATGTGTGGCTCCGGGTTCACGTAAATGTACGTGCACATCTATGAAACCCGGCAGAGTGACCATACGTCTTGAAGTCATACAATCAGTATGAGTTTTCATGGCCGGTTTTCGTCCCGTAATACGCATAGATTCCACCAACAATTTAGTGCATTTAACATCTGTAACCAATGGAATTGAATAGTCAACAGCCAAACGTCTGGTGCGATAACCGTGAGTCATGAAGGAGGAAACTCTAAGGAAATTGTGTGAAAGGTTGTGTTTAAAATCCATATCAGCTTCGATTCAAAAATATTTATTTACCTTCTAGCTCCACCGCCTCTCATCGGCAAATTGATAATCATATCGAATTTTTTGGTTGCTAAAAACTCTGCCAAATGCGTTAACTCACCGCTCAGATCTTCGGGCATATTTTTGTCAAAAGTCCATTGTACACTTTCAACCTAAAGAAAAAAAATTATTACTAATTTGATCCTATTAAAACATTTATTTTCTTTTTGACAACAACCACTCTTATTCAAATTAGATTATTGAAATTATTAAAACATTTATTTAATTCAAGATCAGTTACTACACTGCAGAGTTGCATTATGCTCCACAAGAACAAAGTCCTCGTCCAGACATGCAATTTTCGTTTTTGCAATTTTCGTGAATACTCTTTTGAAGTTGCATTCGTGTCCGCAAATTCAAATTGTATGAAATAAATCCAATAAAAAATTAGTCATAAATATTTATTCTTTTATTTGGGCTCAAGGTCACCAGCTTTTATTCTAAATAAAACTCTTTTTTACTCCTTCAAATATAAAAATATTTCATGATATTTTCATGAAAAAACTTTTTTTATTTAAAAAACTACAAAACGAAATGTATTGCTGTGGGGAAAGGAATATGTTTGGTTTGTCCATGTGGAGCTTAAACAAATTATTGGGTTTTCCAACACGGGAGCATGCAATGTAAAGCTGTCCGTTGTAAGAATTCCGGAAGATTGGTGCGGAGGTCTTGTCTCCGATAAAGTACAAACAAACAACCAAACACATATGCAAAAAGAACTATGGAAATATGGGCCATTTGCGACACCCTGCCCTCCATACACTATTTCCAAAAACAACAAAATTTTGTGGACTTTTTCCATATCCAAAAATAATTTTGAAAATTAGTCCTCAAATGGCGAAGTTATGCTCATTTATATTATAAAATCTGTAACATATTTTAAAAAAGTGGCCGCTAAAGTGGGCGTGGCTGAAAAAAAGTAGCCAATAATTCATTTAAAAGTTCCAGTTAAATACCGTAAAATTTCAGAAAGATCAGTTTAGAGGTTTGGTCTCCTATAAGGAACAAACAAATAAACAAACACATTCGGTTTTGTATATGTGCCCATAATTATGAAAGTGGTCTAAGTCATATTTTTTGTTTCGAGGTATTTAATTAATTGCATTTGAATAAATTAAAAAATATTTTTACATTATGCGACAACCACTATCTAATGGTACATTTTTGACAATTTCGTTACATTACATTGAATAAATTTGGTTTAAAATAATGTGGTATAAAAATAACTGGTAAATTATTTTTTTTTAATTTTGACTTAGACCACTTTCATAATTATGGGCACATATATAGATTTAAAATAATTTTCTATATTTTTGTTTTTCAAAATTTCTAATTTTTTTAGCTGTAATTTTTATCACATTAAAAAACTTTATTCTGAAGGTTTTTACATTTAGAATTTACACCTTTGAAATAAATACAGTCAAGGATTCTTCGGTTATTCATCCATTCCAACTGTCAATATAATATTATAGTTACTTGTCAATATTGACAAAGAATAAAACCACGAGTAAATATTAGTTTTATTTATAATTTCAAGTTCAATTAACTTAAAAAAAATCGAACGACTTAGTTTCGAAAAAGAAATGTAATAGTGATGGGCAAAAAAATAGCAAATATTTTGTTCTTAATTTGCTCAAACAGTTTTTTAAACAATACAAACATAAATGTAAGAAATTTTATAAAATTAATAAAACTAAAAAAAGCAACTAAAACTAGTCGGGAAATTTATAATAAAAAATAGTTTAAAAAAATCTGTAACTGAAAATGCTTTGTTGCCAAGTTAGTTAACTCCATTTAAAAATAATTGAAAATGATTGGTGATATGTGACGATTTTACAATCCTTTTTAATTAAAATAAAATTGCTTGTTAAAGAAATTTGTTTTAAAGAAACGCACACAAATATTACAAAATTATTTTGATATCAAGTACCTGTGAATGAACATCTATTTCGCATGTTTTTTTTAAAACAAAAACGAAAAACGAAACTTTTGTTTGTTTTTTTTTTATTAATATAAATATACAGAAGAAATGTTCGATCTTATTACTAAAACAGGCCCCAAAACTAACAATCAGAAGCAAATTGGAGTAAATCGTTTTGGCATGAAAAATTTCAGGTTCACAAAAATTAAAACCCGCAAGAAAAATCATAAAAAAGAAAAATGACTCAAGTCGTTTGTGCGATTTCATATTAAATTTTATTTCAAACATTTTTCAACAAAGCACTTGCAACGAATACTTCACTATTTATTTCAGAATCGTTCGATTGTATGTGACAACTATTTGTGACAAATGTCTGTATTTTAGAGCTGTAAATGAATCATTTTTTTTTTTTGATTTTTACTACGTTACGACTTAGCTAAATTTTAAATTAATTCTTTTCACAGCAAAAAAGAATTGAATGAAATTTGAATTAATTTAAACGAATTAGGCAAAAATGAATTGCAATTTGTTTCCAATTCGTTTGAATTGAATTTTGCATTCAATCAAATGAATTAAACAATGAATTGCAATTCAAATGAATGAAATTAAAAATGAGTTGCAATCAATCAAATTCAAGAGCAGATCTAGAGCTTCTTCTAACTTCTTCTAACAAAATGTAAATATTCAATGATCAATAAATATCAGAGAGAGAGAGAGAGAGAGAACAAGGCAATGCTTACTTACATATTTACTTATAAAATAAATTAAAATTTCAATCAATTCAGTTAAAATGAGTTGGAAATGAATAAATTGCTATTTGAATTAATTCAAAATCAATTCAATTCAAATGAATTGGAAATGAAGTGCAAATTCATTTTGACAAATTCGTTTGAAAGAAAGAAAGAAAAAAATTCATTTGAGTTGACTCAAATTTCATTCAATTAATTTTTTTTTTTTTTTTGTGTAAAAAGAATTAATTCAAATTTTGCTAATTTAGTGCATGAATGATTTGATTTTAATTCAAAATGAATGATTCATTAACAGCTCTGCTTTATTTCAAAACCACAAACAATTTCTGTCATTATTCTACTCAGCCAACTTCGCACAAGCTGCTATTTCTTTACTCATGCTCACAAGCTCACGTCCGTGAGCTATGCCGAATCAAATATACTTCTCACCAGAGGAATTGTATACTTTTTATTTTAAAATTTTTGGAAAAAATGTGATATTTTGTGAAATTTCAACTGAGAATTTTTTGGTGAACTTTTGAATTATTTATAGTTTTTTTTGGGGATTTTCGCTTTTATTTTTGGATAAATGAATGAAAATTTATTTATTTTTGGCTTTTTGGTTCATTTTTAATTTAATTTCGAAACTTTTTTAATTTTTAAACATTTTTAGAAATTAAATTGAAAATGAACCAAAAAGCCGAAAATAAGTAAATTTTCATTCATTTATAAGATCGATGGTTCAAATCCTGATTGGGAAAAAATTAAAAAAAAAATTTACTGGATAAATCTTAATTTTGTTTTTTTTGTGAAATTTTAGGGAAAATCCGGTATTTTAGTGAAATGAATTAAAATTGAATTAGTTTCTTTTGAATTTGGGGTTTATAGTGGCATTTAAATTATTTGATTGCAAACTGATTTTTTAGTGCCATTGCGAAAACAAAGGCACTCGCCTTTTTTTCACCATATCTCTATCATTTATGGACCAAAGTTACTGAAACCTTTTTTGAAACTATGCCTGACAGTCTGGTGGACCTTAATTTTCTGTAGCTCTTCTGGGGCTTTGGCAAAACTGATTTCAACTCGATTACGGATAGACATTTAATCGACTCCATCATTTATAATATTCGAAAATGAAATGGCAAACTTTCTACCTGTGGGAATTTTTATAAAATAGCAGGCCGAGGCGTAAGCGTAGCGCATCTCAAGTTCAAAATCATGATCAAAAGCTAAAAATTTGTACGAGACCATATTTTTGTCCACAACTGTTAAATGACCAACTGGTGACTATTATTTTCTTATGATACCAACACCAACAATAAGAAAAAAGAACATCAATGAAGACATAAAAATACCACTAAATGGTAAAAAGATAAAAAAATATATAAAGAAAATTAACACCGAACACCATCAATTAATAACAAAATAATATTAAAAATAAACTTTTTACAGAGAGAAAAAAAAAACAAATATTTATTGATAAGAAACCTTAAAACAAAATAAAAGTGTTATTTTTATGCCAACATCATTGAAAAGCACATTTAACAAACGCATTTTAACAATTGTGATAACAATTGAATAATGATCTATTTCTTTTTTGAGTTCTAGTTTTTAATTGGCTCTTAAGAGTTTAAGATCTCTGTAGTGTAGCGAATAAATAAAAAATTTAACGTCAGATTTATTAACAAAATATCTCAACATGGGCCGTTCTAGTTCAAAACCTTTACAGAAACCAAACAATCCTTTACAGGAAATGCAATTCAAAGAGTCACGAAGAGAACGTACCCGTTTGCAGCAGGAAAAAGTGAAAAAACAAATAATTCGACTACAAACGAAACAAGCGAAAAAGCAACAAAAGATTAATAAACGTAAACAAAGTTCACCACGTACTCAAGTGAAAGAACAACCAATCACAGCATCAACATCTTCACAGAACGTAAACCAACGAAAAAGTGGGAATAATGAGCCGTGTTCGAATATTAATTATCACACTATGCATCATGATTTACGCTGCGGAGATATAAATCGTCAATTGGAAACTAAAATACAAAAACAGTTAAATGAAGATTTATGTGAATTTTGTCTCAATCAAATGGCTTTAACTATACAATTTTTTAAAAATTATGAAAGGTGTGTATTGAAATTATAATTGCACGTTCTTATTTAATCAACCCCATTTGAATGCAAAGTTTAAAATATAAATAAAAATTTAAGTTAAAATTATTTAGTCAACAGGAAAAACCTTGCGATTTATTTTTACTGTTGATTTTAATTTATTACTTTTATTTACTTACCCACAGTTTAATTTGAGTAAATATCAAGAAAAAAAAAACAAATTTTATCTTTAATTTCTGCCTGTAAAATTGACTTGCGCTTTCATCAACTTGTTATGCTCCCTCCACTAAAGTGTTCTTTTTTAATTTTCAAATTATTTTAAATTTGCACACAATGAATAATTTTTTATATATGCGAGGGTAGGTGAAAATTTCATTACAAAACTATACAAAGACCGCCAACAATTTAAAGCAACGTAGGTTCCTAAAAATATTAAAGTTTTAAAGAGGCATCTGTTGAGACAGCTTTTGTCATAAACATTTTTTTGTTATCAAATAATATTAAAAAGTCTTCAGTGGGAAAAGTTCACTATATTATGATAATATAGCATTAAATTTTGCAAATAATTATGTAATTTATTTCTTGGTTGGAAAAACAGGTATTTTATACGTATTTCGGCGGTTGCTTAGCCAACTCATCGGGAAACCTTTATCCAAATTTTTAGAAAAGCCAAAAACATTTCCTTTAAATATAAACATTTCAAAAATAATTTTTACAAATAAAATTTATGTGCAATTGCTTGTGTAAAATGTTGGCATCACTGTTTTTTTCTTTCTCTTGAGAAATTAAAAAATAACTGTGTTGTTTTTATTTTTAACGTAGAAGGGAATGTAAGCAAAAATTAAAACGTTGTTTGTTTGTTGGTAATTTTTGTATTGGCTTTTAAAATAACTTTCATGTTATATTAAACATGCTATTTTCCCGATTAATTATTTAAATCACCGATATTGATTATTGAGGGTCAAAGCACGTTTCGATGGCCATTTCGTTAACGCTTACTTAACTCATCAGGAAACTTCTGACAAATATTTAAATAAATTAAAGATTTTTGTCTAAACAATAAAGCAAAGACAAAAATCAAAGTTTAAGCAAAAACAACAAAAACCAACAGTAATTCCATTTTTCTTTCTCCACTGTATACGGCTGACTTTTTTTGAAAAATAAAATACTAAAAAAGACTACGATAATTTATTTCTTTGCAAATTATTTAATTAAAGACACGGGAATATTTTTAAAATATTTGATTTTCATAAAAAAAACTTAGTGCTATTTTTTTAAATTATCCCGCTTGCTTAACTCTTCAGGAAACTTTTGACAAATTTTTTAAATAAACTAAAGATTTTTGTCTAAATAATATTATAAAAAAATCCCAAAATAATTAATTTTCAACGAAAAACTCACATTTCGTTCAGCCTTCGATAAGTACTTTGTTAAGAGACCAAAAAATAAAAAAACCTTAGAGAAACTAATATTAAATAAAAGCAATTGAGAATGCTATATTCGGTTTTGCCGAATCTTTTATACCCTTCAGCAAAAGAATTTCCGTTTTTTGATGGGTCTCAGCCATGTACTTAAAATTTGATTAACTTTTGGAACACCCTTTACCTTCCAAATCCAAATATTATACTTGTAGTAATTGCGGTCTTAGTAAACAAGTTCGTTTTAAATTTCAAGCATTTGTCTACAACTTTTCAAAAGTATTGCCATATATATACATCAAATTAAATGAACCATTAGGGCACCCTTTAATTTTAAATATTTACACTTGTTCTATAATAGTCATAGCAATCTACATTCCAATATGTAAGCATTTGTCTATAACAGTTAAAAAGATAGGCACATATACGATAATTTACACCATTTATGGGACCACCCTTTAATTTTTAAATTCAAATTATATAGCGGGCTTAGCAATACGGGACCTGTTTAAGTTTCAACATTCTGTCTATAACAGTTCAGAAGTTCGGCCACCTACATAAAACTACATTAACTATTGAAACACCCTTTCGTTTCCGAATCCAAATTTTATTCTTGTTGTCATAACGGAGTTAACAGTGCATTCAAGCGTCTGTCTTCAACTGTTCAAAAGTATGGCCATATACATACATCAAATTAAATGAACTATTGGGGCACCCTTTAATTTATAATTTTAAATGTTATTACTTGTTATTTAGATCTAGAGGGGGAAAAGGAAAACAAAATGAAATTTTATACAGAAAAGGTTGATCGCAACAGATTTTAGTGAATTTTGCTTTTCTTTATAGATTAAACACTATAGATGGCGCTGTTTCTGAAATCCGAAATGTTTATCTGAAATTATTCTAGTTGTGAAGCTAGTTGCAATAAGTAGTGAAAAATAAAATTACTTTTCAATACCATAAACTCTCACGGATCTTTGGTTTTAAGAAAGTAACAAATACAACGAAAATTAGATCTAATAATATCCACATTCCTTTCGAAATCACTCTGCTAAATTCCTCTTAGGTCATATTTTTTCTTACTTTTACAAACAAAAACTTAATTCCAATTACAGTGAACTATCTGGAATAGCAGAAGATATGTTAAACAGCGAAAAACTATTCAATGAAAATTTAGAAGAACATTCGATGCTTCTTACCAACCCATTGGATATGGCAGTGTCAAAATGGGTTGCCTACAAGCCCTTGTAAGTTAAAACTAAATAAATACTTTTTAGCATTCATAATTATTTACTTGGCATCTTTATCCTTTGTCTACTGTAGCCATGGTCCCGACAAACATAACGTCCAACTTCTGCAGACCCAAACCTTGTATGTAGTTTTCGAAAATATCGATATTACCCGCCCTAATGATGCCAATTATGACTCTATATCACCGTTATGTAAAGTTGATATTGAATTCGATTTTCGCGAAACTACTCCTTGCAAAGAGGGCTACAGGCAGATGTTTAACAATATCAAGTGGAAGGGTTATGTTCGCTTAAAACTACGGGAGGATACTAAACACACGAAAGCAATGGAAGGCAATTTTGAGGGGGTGTATAGTGAAGGTAGTTCAGGTTATGGCACTACCAGTCCATACAGCAGTAAAACAGCTTTAAATTTAGCCGACAAAAATATAAGAGAAGATGATTACGATTACGCCTTTATATCACTGCTTAATGCGCAACAACCCCTTAAAGAGCTTAAAATGACTAATGTTCGAGAACAGCATAGAATTGATGAAAAAGTTTTGCCAGAATCTTGTATTTCTTCAATGGGCAAATTTGTTCAGCCATTAAATGAAGAAGAATTTACCGATGACGAGGAGAACAGTGAAACTGAAGGCGAATATGAAGATAGTGATGATGGTGAGGAAGCTAAAGATTACAAAGATTATGATACTTTGCAAGCGATTAAATTATATAGAATAGAATTGGAGAAGAGACGTCAGATTTTGGCTCAAAATTATTTAAATTCTTGGGAATTTATGAAATATTTTGGGGAACTGGTGCGTAAGAAATTGGCGCCAAAACTAAATATTACAGAAACGGAACTAAATAAGGCCACTTATCGTGGCAATTCCATTTATACTAAAAGATACGAACTAATACCAGCGATTTATGCAGCCCAAAATGTTTCAGATTGGCCTAAATGTGCTTTTGAGTTTCGTTTAAGAGACCGACCAAAATCAACAAATCCCCAAACGGGTCAACAAATACAATGGCCCACAAGAGCCATGATCAAGCGCATAGAAACATTTGGTTTTCATGTTATACCCTTGGGTTATGCCCCTAAAAAGAAACGAAATCCTTTTAGGGAAATAGAATGGCGTATAGTGTTTCCAAAAGCCGAACGCTATTTAGAGCAACACTTGACAAGCGCCCAGGTCAAAGTGTACATGATAACCAAAGCTTTAATCAAATGTTTTGTAGAGCCTTTGGAAAGTAATAAGGCTCTAATGTTTGCCTTAGATCATTTGCGTACACATTTATTTTGGGAGTGCGAAAGAGACTACACTGCCTGGCCGGAAGAGTTCCTAGGAGAAGTACTATTACGTTTCCTTAACTCTTTTAAACAAAGAGTAAAAGAGAAACAGTTAAGCGATTATTTTATAAGAGAGCGTAATCTATTTGAAAGCATACCCGAATACTCTCTTAATACTTTGTATACAATTTTGGCAGATATTACAGCCAATCCAACAATGCATCTAATGATAGCCTTTCGCAATTTAGAATTTACTTCTGATTTTTTTCCCAAACTGAATTATAAAAGGATCTATGAAAATCTCTTTGAAAATGATATGGTGAAGTTAAAAACTTTAGCGAAAAATGGACGATCTTTAATTAATTTGGCGCATGAAAGTGAAGACGAATCATGTTTAATGCTCGACGAAGGAGCCAAGGGTTTAGTGGGCCTAAGGCAGCATCATGTTCGTACAAATGGAAGACTCAGACGAAAGACACATTTACTTAGACATAATATAGAAATTAAAAAGCAGGAAATGCAAGCCAGAAGGCGTTCAGTGGAATCAATAAATGTAGAGGTAAAATCTTTTCATTTTATTATTGTTTTCATTTTAAAACCAAATTTTTATTCCAGTTCTTTTTCAAACGCAACATGAACTCCTGCAATTCACGGCAAATCAATCAGGGAGTGGAGAATCTGCGACGCACCAATATTTTAGAAACCTTCCTCGACCATCTACTGGAAATGTCGGCCAAAGCCATACAGTTTAATGTAGTCGTAGTGGCCAAAACATATTTATCACAAGCACGAAGATTATGTAAATTTTATCACAACTATGGATGCGACATAGGAGCAAAAGAATATTTAACCTTCATACACAATCTCGATGAAGACTTGCAAATTATTTATGGCAAAGAAGATTTTTCAATGGCTCCACCTTCACTGCCCAGAAGAATAAGTGTAGAACCAGCTTTACCCAAAATACCAAAATGTTTAGAAACAAATTCCTTTAATTTATACGAAGAAATGGTACCAAAAGACAGGTTTCTTAATAGCCCTGAAATGAAGAAAGGCTTGAAATTTCGAGCTGAAAGTGACAATGAAATAGAAAAAGTTATTGAAGAAAATGATACTATCTCAGTCGTAAACTCTCCAGAACTAAGAAAATCTATTCACTTTTGCACTGCAGTAATTGAAGTTCAACCAGGAAATATAAGTCCTCAACATACTAAATCACAAAAGGAAATGGAAATTAAAACTTGCTTGAAATCACCTTCCAAAATAACGAGTCCTTTTGAATCTAGAAAATCGATTAAGTTTCGAGATAAAGTAATCGCGGCTCAACAAGGCGATCTGAGTCCTATTCAAAAAACTCAATGTTACAGTCCAGTAAGTATTTTAAAATCTAAGGATGAACCAAAACAAAATGAAGTTAAGATCCTACAGAAGAATTTTAATCAAGTAAAAGAGGAAGAGAATAAATTAATTTATAGCAATTTAACTTCTGATGATGAGCAGTCTTTAAATCCTTCTTATTTCCGTGATAAATTAAAAAGCTCAGCGAACTACTTAAGTTCTTCTTCCTTTGGAAACTCAGAGTTGTTTCAAAATGTTGCTCATAACACTAATCAATTACTCAATCACATAACGGCCGAAGAGAAAAGAGCTCAAATAAGGGAAATGTTAAAACGTAAAACACTCAAACTCAAAGGAATTTTCAATCAGTCCTCCGACACTTAGACTCTCCAACGTATCTCATAATATAATAAAGTATTTGTAGCATTGTAAAAATAATAAATAAATAAAGTATTTAAAATGTGTTTAACTTACATCCACCCCATGCTCAGCATAAAAATCTCCCGTACCCATTGATGCATACAGTTTGTAGCCCATTTTAGCTAAATCTCTGATAGAGGGTAAGAGTTCCATTTTGTGCTAAAAGTAAGTTCTTTTTAATATAGAAATATAGTCCAAGATTATTTAGAAATAACACTTCTTACCTTAAAACTACCAATCGAAAGTAGAATAGCTTTTTTAGGAATTTGAAAGCCAGTTGACATCATACCCTTCAAATAAGCTTCATATCGGTTGTCACCGAAGCAGGCCACCTCACCAGTTGAGGCCATTTCAACGCCCAACTGAACATCGGCACCAGCCAAACGTGAAAAACTGAATTGAGGAACTTTAACACCAACCTTTCCTACGCCGTGTAAGATATCAACCGGCTCTACAGGCAAACCCATAATAGCTCTGGTAGCAGTAGCAACAAAATCATGATTTAAAGTTTTTGAAACGAAAGGAAACGATCTGGAAACTCTGACGTTGCATTCAATAACTTTAAGCTCGTTGTTTTTAGCAATGATTTGCATGTTAAAGGGTCCAGTAACATCTAACAATGAAGCCAAGTCACGTGTTATGCGTTTGATATTCTCTAAAGTTTCCGCATTAAGATCCTGCGGTGGTGTCACTAAGGTTGCATCTCCAGAGTGCACACCAGCATTTTCCACATGCTCTGAAACGGCCATGCACAAAATTTCACCATCAGCAGCCACAGCATCTACATCGATTTCCTTGGCCTCTGTTAAGAACTTGGAAATTACAACCGGATGTTCTTTGCTGACCAGGGAGGCAGCATTTAAATAAGTTAACAAGTCTTGATTGGAATAGGCAACGTTCATAGCAGCTCCTGATAAAACATATGAAGGTCTTACTAGGCACGGAAAGCCAACTTCTTCACAAAAAGCTATAGCCGACTCATGATTAGTCAACTCTTTCCATCTTGGCTGCAAAATGCCCTTACGATCCAACATACGTGAGAACTTAAAACGATTTTCTGCTGAATCTATAGATTCCGGAGAAGTTCCCAAAACCTTGGCCTGTTGTCTGTGCAAGTCCATGGCTATATTGTTGGGCAACTGACCACCCATTGACAAAATAATGCCTTCGGAATGTTCCAATTCGTAAATATCCATGACCACTTCAAAGGAAATTTCTTCAAAGTACAAGCGATCGCACATGTCATAATCTGTTGACACTGTTTCGGGATTATAGTTGATCATGATGGTGGGTTTGCCCAAATTTCTAAGCTCTCGCAAACAGCCTACGGCACACCAATCAAATTCCACTGAAGAGCCAATACGATATACACCTGATCCCACGACAATAGTGTAGCCACCAGGGAAATCTATATCGTTTTCATAGGCATTATAGGTTAAATACAAATAATTTGTTGAAGCCGGCCATTCTCCAGCCACGGTGTCGATTTGTTTAACAAAGGGAATAATGCCCATTTCTTTCCTTAATGTTCGCACGGCCAACTCAGTAATTTTGGCAGCTTGTCCTATCTGTTTATCAGAGAAACCCATACGTTTGGCTTGCAACAATTGTTGAGAGCTCAATGTAGAGCCAGTTTGCTCCAGCTGACGGTAATATTCAATGATATTTTTCATTTTATTTAAAAACCATTTGTCGATGTTGGTTAGAGAGTGCAGTTCATCAATAGAATAATTGGCCTTTAGGGCAGCGGCCAAAACAAATGGTCTCTTATCAGTAG
This sequence comes from Gymnosoma rotundatum, assembly GCA_916610165.2. Lineage (NCBI taxonomy): Eukaryota > Metazoa > Arthropoda > Insecta > Diptera > Tachinidae > Gymnosoma > Gymnosoma rotundatum. The sequence continues at coordinate 127,519,526 of OU744340.1, read as the reverse complement.
GTTCCTTCAACTCATCAATATTCACTTTTTGCAAATAGGGATCAAAACCGTTAACGGAATTGTCTACCATACGTAAAGCTTTCTGGAATGCTTCTTCAAAGTTACGGCCAATTGACATTACTTCGCCTACGCTCTTCATGGAACTGCCAATATTTTTGCTGACCCTTATGAATTTAGAAAGATCCCAGCGTGGAATCTTGACTACACAATAATCTAATGACGGTTCAAAACAGGCTGTGGTAACGCCAGTAACTGAATTTTTGATGCTAGGTAGAGGCACTCCCAAGGAGAGTTTGGCAGCCACATAAGCTAAAGGATAACCGGTAGCCTTACTAGCCAAGGCGGAACTTCTTGACAGTCGGGCGTTCACTTCAATAATATAGTATTCCTCGGAATGAGGATTTAAGGCGTACTGGATATTACATTCGCCAACCACACCAAAATGTCGAATAACTTTCAAGGCTGTAGTTCTCAACATATTATACTCGCGATTATTAAGTGTTTGGGAAGGAGCCACTACTATACTTTCGCCAGTGTGGATACCTAAAGGATCTAGGTTCTCCATATTACAGACAGTTATGCAGTTATCAAAAGCATCTCTTACTACCTCATACTCGACTTCTTTCCAACCTTTCAGAGATTTGTCGATAATCAATTGGCTGGAATGAGCCAAAGCCTGTCGAGCCAAAGTTTCCAATTCCTCTTCATTATCAGCAAAGCCCGAACCAAGACCACCTAAAGAGAAGGCAGCTCTAGCCATAACTGGATAACCTATACGATTAGCGGCATTTAAAGCTTCTTCTACTGAATACACGGCCTCGGAGGGAGCCACTTGTTCACCGATCTCATTTACACGTTCGGCAAATATTTTACGATCTTCTGTCTCTATAATTGATTTGATGGGGGTGCCTAAAATCCTAACATTGTACTTGGAAAACACTCCACTTTTTTCCAATTCTACACCACAATTCAAAGCGGTTTGACCGCCAAAAGTTAAAAGAACACCATTGGGTCTTTCAGCTTTAATTACTTGCTCCACATATTCTGGAGTCAAAGGCAAAAAGTAACACTTATCTGCTAAGCCCTTAGAAGTCTGTACGGTGGCAATGTTAGGGTTAATTAAAACAGTTTGAATTTTTTCTTCCTTCATGGCTTTAATAGCTTGAGAACCAGAGTAATCGAATTCACCAGCTTGACCGATAGACAAACCACCCGAACCCAAAATCAAAACCTTACGCGGTCTCTTCTCCAGCAAAGACTCGGGAGTTGGTGTATACATTAAACGATTTATGAGCTGTTGCCTTAAACTAATTGTGGGAGCTCCATGCGAGATTTGACTTGTAACAGCATTTAAGAACACATCAAATAGTAGTTCAAGATCTTCGGGTCCAGCGTTATGTTCTGGATGAAATTGTACCGAGAATAAAGGTTTCTGTCGGTGGATTATTCCTGTAACAAGGAGAATTAAGAGATGAGTGAAATTTCAATAATAAGAGTAGTCAGAGCATACGAGTACCTTCATTTGTGTTGTCGTTGGCATTAGTAAACAAAGGTTCCCATTCTGATGGTAGAGTTTCCGCGTCGACTGCATAACCGTGGTTTTGAGAAGTCATAAAACAACGTCCTGTACCATGATGTATACAAGGCAAATTGTGGCCTCTGTTGCCATATTTCATTTTATAGGTTTTGCAACCAATAGCCGTCGACAATAACTGATGGCCTAAACAAATTCCAAACACAGGCTTCCTGCCAGACTGCAGTACTTTTTGTATTTGGGCAACAGTTTCCTTGCAGACAATTGGATCACCAGGGCCATTGGAAATAAACAAACCATCAAATGTTGATTCATCTAATTCCCAATTCCATGGTACCAATTCTACTCGTGCTCCTCGAGAAATAAAGCATTTAATTTGATTTAATTTCAAACCACAATCAATCGCACAAATACGCGGCGAGCCTAATTCGTTAAAAACCATTGGCTTTTTTACCGAACACTCAGCCACCAAATTACGTTGATTGGGATCGAAGAATTCAAGAGATTGTATATTGTCTGGATACTGATAGACGATGCGACCCAATATAGAACCATGTTCACGTATCTTTTTAGTCAAAGTTCGGGTATCGATACCACTTATACCAGGTACATTGTGTTGTTCCATCCACTGCGACAATGTTTGTTTTGCGCGCCAATGTGAAGGTGTTTCACAGTTTTCACCTACCACTAACGCCGCTATCGATATGCCCTCTAACCACTCCAAGTGTCTGGGTAAACCATTTTCATCTTTTTCATCTACATCAGGTACTCCATAATTACCGATCAACGGATATGTTAATACCAATATTTGAGATCTGTATGAACGATCTGTCATAGATTCAGGATAGCCCACCATGCCAGTTTGGAAAACTACTTCACCGTCTACGGGAGTTTTGGCTCCAAACGCCTGACCACTTAAAACAGTAAAGTCTTCTAGTACTAAATAACAATTCGGTGAGGACATTTTGAAGTTATTAGCGGATTTATGGTATAAATATCAAGGGAGCTAAAAAGAAAAAAAATTATTAGATGTTTCAGATGAATATTAATACGTAGCGAATAATGTATGTGTTTATGTGATTTTTTTAAGTATTAACAGCTCAATATCTAACCAGCAATCTTACGTAGAAATTGTATTCACAGAAGCGTTGTTGCATTATTTCCCCTATGAACGAAAATGAAAATGAGTTAATCGTGCCCTTTTCTCATCAAGACGCTACGAAACAAAATAATACAAAACAATTGTAAAATAACCTGTTATATACTCCAAATTTGCAGGTTTCCATTTACTAAAAAACAATGTCAACTTAGATCTCAAGTCCCAATTAATGTTAATGAATTCATCTTGAATAGACGAAGAACACACGTCATTACTCTGATGAACTACAAGGAGTACGGTGTGTCGAACAGGCCAAAACGGAGCAGATGGCTTGTCTCTATAAAGATTTCTGTAAATTCAATCCTTCACTTTTGATTTGCTACATATTATTTTACTTGATCATGTACTATCCTGCCAGTAGAGAATATATTCAGGGCTGTTAGTCTCTACGCAGCATCTATCATAACCTCAACATTAGGATAACATAACACTCCTTAATACTCTCTTATGATACTCAGGTTCGTTAAGTATTCTGCCAAATCGTACAGACAGAAGTATGTAAGTGATCTTTCAGATTTTTTCTTTGCGTAGCGATTTTACACTTCTACTAATAAAACAAATAATCTCGATCAAACCATAAATATGTGATATGGCTCAGCCGATAACAAAAATATAGATAAATGTGGTTTTAAATATAGTGGCACCATTCCCTCTGATACTAAAAGCTACAAATTCAAAACTTACTCAAAACTACTCCGTGAGAAGCTTTGATGAAATCTTACTTGTCGTTTAAAATTCCCAGATGAGATTCCTTTCTTTTTTATCAAACTTCCTACAGTGAGCAATTTTAATTAAGAAAGTTTCTTTATAGAATTTTGTTCAAAAATGTTTCTTCTCCAACTAAATAATTGTTACGCGACGTAAAGTAAACATTTTTTATTTAAGCAATGCACCATCTGTTTCACAAAATCAACCATCAAAATTTTGTGAAATAATTTTTTTTAATTTCATGTTATTATAATTCCTTTATATTACAAAAATTTCGAAGGAGATATGTGAAATAATTTCGCTCTGCATTAGAATTACGGTAATTATATGAAAACAGTGCACATGATTCCGCCGGAGATCAATAAAAACATGCCTTAACAAGAGCAGAAGCGTTTTTTTTTTTTGCTGTCAAAAGTTCTTATCCCTGTTGCGGCGGCAACGATTTGCAAAATCCGATTTTGACAAGGCGTTTAATAATATTAATAATTAAAAATAAACAATAATTCAACAGTTTTGTTTTTATAAAATTTTAATTTACACAGCACATTGTTATTAGGTCTGTCTGCGTACACATATTTTGCATCATTTTCTGCAAAATGTTGCAAAATGTTGTCTGCGTACTCCAAATCTGTTGCAGCGAGAGAGCCAAGAAGAGAATTTTTTGACAGTTGACAGTTAGAGAACTTGCAACAAGCTGCTGGAAAAATTTCTGCTTGCAAGATTTTGCAACTAGTTTGAACAGCTGCTTTAATTTACTTTTTGAATGAAATAATTTTTGTAAATAAAAATTGAAATTTAACAATGGCAGAGGTAATTAGTTAGAATTGCGTTGATTTTTAATGTTTATAATAAATTATAATAAACAAAACAATTTTAAGTATACAACAAAATAGATGCATAGGCAATGATATATTTTCCAGTCTAAGGCATTTTCTTATGAAGCCAAAAGAAAGAAATTGTGTAAAGCTGTATATGGAAGAAATAGTGCCCAATTACTGCGAAGAGGAATTTCGAAGATATTTCCGGGTATCGAGGCAACTGTTTGAAATCTGTGTATTGCGAAAATTAATAAATTCGCCATTGCGACCACCTGGTATTTATTCGCTAATTAAACAAGTAAGAGTACTATATTTGGTTATGCCGAATCTTATATACACTTCACCATATATTGGCGTGACAGAGAAATATAAAATAAGAAAAAAAATTAAGTACGACACATATATAATTTTACATAAAAATGTCATCGGCTCTTAATGGGTTAAGAATTAAAAAAATAGTATTTCCTTAGAGATATCTTCGAAATTAAGATCTGGCAACACCTGTTGTTGTTGTCCGTATGAGCGTGGTGAATAAGTTACTTTCGCTAATGTGTGTGTATAGAATGATACCACAATTAGCTAACATAAGCTGAGCAACCTCAATGATTGCGTTGGTAGAGATGCTTGCTGTAAAACAGAAGATCGTGAGTTTGAGCCCCACTTCGGACATGCGTACAACGGAAAATAATAATTGTTATAATTCAAAAAAATATTAAGAAGCAGCAGTACAAACCTCCCGAGAGTAGTAACAGACAGTTGTCAAGGTACCCTTTATAATAAAGAGTAAGAGATATAGCTGTTAGCGTAGGGAATTGTAACAGCATAACAACGGTATATGGCAGACGTGTGTTGTGGCTATTAGATAAAGGGAATGACTGGCTTGGATAAAATGCGTAGTGGAGTTGTCTGTGGATCGTTAAGGTTACTAAACAAGACATCGAATCGAGATCATACGATTTACAAGACCGGAGGATCGAGAAGTATAGCCAGGTTAAGCCACAAAGTAAGAATACAAAATTAATAATGAGTGAAAAACGTAACAATATTTTAAAAAATTCGAAGATTTCAGAGACCCAAAAATGTTTTATATTTTTTTGCACGAATTTGTATTTCAATAAGCCGTGTTAATATGCCCAAGTACGTAAAATTAATTTAAGCGGAAAAAAGAACTTCTGATTGCCGCCCATTGCATTCATATACCTACTTTGGCTTTGCACTATAATTCTTTTTATCCTATTTTTTTGTACCTTTTGAAGTTATAATGCAATTGCCCTCAGGAAATAAATAAAATTATTTAAAAGCACCCATTCATTTCTAAAACTAGCCAGTTTTTTTTTTTTTTTTGCTTGACTACATTAAAGGCTGGTTCACCGGCAAAAATTTTGTTCCGAAACATTTTTTTTTATATGTAGTTTCTCTTTCTCTCAAAAAATAAAATGTCAAACTACATATAAAAAAAAATGTTTCGGAACAAAATTTTTGCCGGTGAACCAGCCTTAATATTTGACGTTTTTATAAGATTTTAATCTGGCAACTTTATTCTCATTGTTGACATTGAGAATTTTGATTTGTTTTTTTTGTATTCCTTTTTAACAATTTTTGTTGTTAATGAAAAAAGCGAGACAATAGTAATGAAAATAAACAAGATACCGGCACATCTCACAAATACTAAACACAGAAAAACATTTATAAAAATATGAAGAAATAAGGTGTTAAATTTACGAAAGAAAACATAAAATGGAATGTAAAAACATTTTTCAATTTAATCCAGAGCAAAATATTCTTAAAAAATCTGTTTTTTGCTTTAGTTTTTTCTAAACAAATTTTATTAAGTGAATGATATCGAGAGAATAAAAGTAAAAAAAATGAATGAGATTTAGATACATACACATGTACTGTAGGTATGTACGTATGTACATATACATGAAGTATGCAAACCGAGTCGAAAAAAAATTTATTAATTGTTTTATGGGGTGGCTTATACTTAAAAAGTAATCCTTTGTTGTTTTATGTTACTCCACTAACAGATTTAAGACAGCAAGCAGTCTATTAAATAAAACGAAGAAAAAAAATATCCCTTTGATTATTATTCTAAATGCCAGTATTAATTGAAAATTGGTTGTTTAAAATTTCGTTTTTTATTAAAGACTTAAACCTGTTTCTTAAGAATTAAATTTTTTGGTGCCTAAACAATCCCTACAAACTAAAATAATAAAAAATCGTATGAAGACAGCGAGAAATGTATTTGTGGAGACAAAGTCCTTAACACTCGAATGCCTACTGAGCCTTCAGGTTTGTAAAACCAGTTAACAAACAATATCTACCCACAGAGTTTTAAGACAAATTGCCCTTAAAATGCAAACCGTTTCTTTGGAAAAGCCTGTTTTTTTAAATTATTATTTACCTAAATAATAATTTTAAAAAACACATTAAAATAAGTAAAACACAGATTTTTATGGTAGCAAATAAGTTATAAGATTATTGTATGTAGGTATTCAGGTAGATTTCACATAAACCACACCATGTGATTATTTTAATTTTTATAAATAGTATAATTTTTTATTTTATAAAACTTTCTTTAAAGAATGTGTTTCATTTTATATTTTTTGGAAACTCACTTTTTCTAATTGTTTATTATTTGTTTTTTAATTCACTTAAATTTTCACAAATATGTTTGATAAAGAATTCCACGTGGCTTTTTAAAAAATTCAAAGTTAAACCGTAAAACGGAAACACAACCTTAATAACTGGCCGCTACTAAACGACTGATTTTTTATTAATTGGCCGTTTCAGAATCTGCCTTGAGGATAATTTCTCACTTGCAAACGATTGTGGGAAAAGTGTGTGAGTAAATATGCGTGAGAATGAAGAAAAGTAAACTTTATATTAGAGGTGGTAGCGTGAAGTGAGTGGAAAAAATTTTAAAGCCCACAGATTAAGAATTATTTTGGCAAATGTTAACAAGGCCAATTATCTGTGGCAACTACGAGCCACATGATCAGGTCAACAATTAAAAATGTTAAAAAAATGTCACACATGCTTTTTGACATATTCTATGATGTTTGCTTTACCAGGTGGCTATAAATAAAAAGTCTTTACAAATTTTTAAGCTAGAAAAATTGCAAAAATAACTCATTTTCTATGCCAGAATGTTTCCTAAAGTACATATTTTCTGAATCGCTACATCCTTCATCAGCTTTCTTCGCATCTATCTACCTTATATTATGTACGATGTATATATCATCTATTGAACCATCTAATCGTAGTATTAATTTGGTTAGACGAAGTCCACAGACAACCTAAAGCATTTCTTGTCGTATTAAATATCTCAAAGAATAATTTCAGGTAAAAAAGCCTGTTAAAGAAGGAAGATTAAAATACAAAGGAGAATCACTGATTTCCGATTTTTAAAATAATTATACTACAATTAAAATATAATTTTTGAATAAACTTAAAAAAATTATATATAGAGAAATATATGTGCAGTGAAGTTTTATTTGTATTTTATTACTGCTTCCACCTCAAGATTGATGTGCTCTTTTTATGTTCCAAGCGGTCAACTCGTCTAGAAAATTTCTATAGAAATAATTACAAATTCTAAAAAAAATTTATAATTAACAAAACCCAAAATCAAAAACTTATCACTAAATTATATTACTTGGATTGATGGCATGTATTCTTACTTTACAGTCACTTGTTGTCACGTTTTCAGCTTCAATTAATTTTTGCTCACTCACTTACATTTTCATCTTCAATAAATTTTTGCTTAACAAATTGTTGGGACGATTGAGTTTAATTTTTGAGTGATTTTTTTTAACATTTCTCTTTTAAGTGTTCTCTTTCAGTTCAGTTCTCGTTTAAACGCAGGTCTGGAAAGTTAAATACACTTTTCTTTTTAAATATTTTTTGTTATTTTTATTTAGTTCCAATTGTTTTAATGTTTCATGCACTGTTTTTGAAATTAAAGCGAATAATTTGTATATAAAAGTTTTATAAAAAGCACTAAATTTTTTTAATTATTTCTATACATTTTTTTTAACAGTTTCAGTACATAAATATTACAAAATATAAAAATAAGATTTACTTCAAAAAAGAAATTCAACAAGGTTAACAGAATATACTGCCTAGAGTAAATATATATATATATATATGACCATTATTAAAGATTGAATTAGTGACTTTATAGTATTTAAAGTCACTTTAAAAATTAACAATTAATAAAATATGAATAGACATATTTTTTCATTTTACTTATTACAACACAATGAATTTTGTTTTACAATAACCATACAGTTTTTAAGTCTTAAACTTTATATTGCTTTGCGTTACGAACTATAAGAGATTATTAACGACAAGTTATATTTTAGCAGATATTAACAGGAAATTGCATTGGACAAACGTACAAATAAGCGAGGATAATGTATAACTTTTTATAATTTGATGCGATTTCTTTAAGGAACTATTATCTTCAGTTTCGATTTATTGTGTAACGAATTATCCAGATTGTTCATTTTGATCTTGCATTTAATCGCACAGAGTTGTTCAATAAACGCCAGCGTACGAATGGATAATAAATTGACGCAATAAATATTCAGTAAGTTAGTTGTCGACTGATGAAAAATATTTCTTTAAAGTTTTCACCAAACATTACAGTTGTCTGTATAATGTGCTGTTTCTGTATTGCAGGCGGTCTACTCGTCAGAAAAAATTTGTATGAAAAGAACTAAATTTTTTTTTATTTCGATATAAAATTTCCAGACGAGTTGATCGCCTGTAATACAGAAGCAGCACATAAATAAACAGTACGTACTCAATTTTAAAAACATCAATTTTCCATCCCTTATATAGTTTAACATTAACCTTGAGATTTTTTTAATTTTGAAAGAACACATTGCAAGAGTACGCATAATTTCATTACGCTCTTTAAAGTTCACTGAAAGAAATTATAGTTATGATTTGTATAATATAAAATGATATATTAAATAAAAATAATAATTACAAGCATTTTTTTTTTTTGGAAAAGTAGATGTAATTATATACGTGTCGTTGATGTCATAAAGATAGGTTCCAACTCGTGTAATTGTAAATTTACAGGAAAAGGTTAAAGCATTACAAAAACCGTCTTTATCACAATGTAATATTTGAAATGAAAATGCTTGTAAAGCCGTTATCTTCTATACTATACTACTGCATTTCACTTTTGTGAATATATTGGAATCACAAAATCACTTAATTTCATGATAATTCGAATTTTGGCCGTTCCACATGAGACCAACGCTATAACTCCTTTGCATATTAAATAAATAATTTGTAAGCAATGTAAACTTTAAAGCAAAAATCTTCGAGAACACACATCAGTTTAGCGTTTTACGATTTGATAATGTGCGTTTGTCAGCACGTGGATGGTAATTAATTAATGTTTTCTTTTTTTTTTTTTTTTTGTTTCAACTTTTATTTAAAATTATTTTGAAAATTTTTATAACATTATTTATTATATTATGTTAATATCCTATAACATTTTAAAATAAAAATGCGATTTATTTGATGGTTGGAAAAGCGGGTATATATTTATATGTATTTCGCTGGTTGCTTAAGCTACCTCATCATCAAAAAACATTTTTCTTTATGTATAAAAACTTCAAAGATAACATCAGTTATTTTATTAAGAGTTATTTTAGAAGCCAATACAAAAATTTTAAGGCATTAACAAAAATTACCAACAAAAAATTAAAGTTTTTTTTTTTAATTGTACTTTACTGGTTGGAAAATTGAGAATGAAAAAAAGATCTTATGATCCACTAATATTTCTCCAAAATTTTTCCTGGAATCTGAACAGATTTCTTATCCCTAATCTTATGACCATTAAGTTAGACTTGTTACTCTGTACTTGGTTTAAGAAAAACATAATAATCACCTAATTCGCTTCTTTGAAGAAGTATATTGTGATTGTCTTCTGTCACCAATTTTAATTAAGAAAGAAAATTTATTTACACTTTTTTGCGGACGTTTTTTAAAGGAAGACAGAAAAAATTACTACAAAACTTAGTTTGGTTAAATAGATGATGTTTACAATGTAAACAACCGAAGGTAAATAGATGCAAAAGATGCTGATGATGTATTTAGCGGTGCATTACATTCTGATGGTCTGCTGTTTTCTTTAAAAAACCTTCGCAATAATCAGTGATAAATTTTCCTTTCTTATTAAAAATTTAGAAATAAAAAACGAACTTAATTTATTAACATATTCCTTATAATATGACACTGACTAACAAAGTGAAAAAATCTTTATAATTATAAAATTTTTATAATTTTTATAAAAATCTGCTTTATTTATTGTATATAATTGATATAAATAAATTTATTATGTTTATAATATTAATAAAATTTATTAAACTATTTACATTTTAATTAAAATAAAAAAAACAAAGAACAATTCTTATTCTGATACAAAATATGTATTAAAATAATAACAAAAAGTTTTAAAAAAATTAAATAAAACGCATAACAAATAATCAATTGTAGTAGGAAAAAAATTCTTAGGTTATGTTGCATAAATGTTTTAATTCAAGATTAAAAAATTTTGGTGATGCTATAAACTTTATATGTAAGTGTAAGTGTATGTGTATGTGTATATTTTATATTTTTTTAAGTCTATTTTTTAGTACTAAAACTAATAAATATTTAATTGCAAAACCTAAATGCCACTTTTTTATTAATTAAAAATAATTATTTTTGATTTTTTTTTTTTAATTTTAAAATATGTAGTGAATTATTTAAACATTTGTGGGAGCATCCATGCCACAAATAATAGATTTTACTACTGAGGCTGCGGCCAGTGAAGCAAAATTTTGCCACTTACGGGTGGTGGTGCCATCTTTATAATCGGAAATACCTGAAAATAAAACAAATAAATAATAGAATGAGATTATTTTTGGTTGCCAATCACTTGTATCATTTTTTACCTTTAATGATTATAAAGCTTTCCCGACAATTGCCAATGATGCTGTCCAACACAGAACTCAATTCTACATCGGTTGCTAATAGACCATATTTCTTGGCAAATTCTATGCGCAAATTATCATTACGCACCAAATCCCGTCCAGAACCAATTGGACCCAAGTGTAGGCGGGATTTTGGTAGACCATCAACACAATCAGCTCCTATGGGATGCGATACTTCAATTACTTCATTATTACCGATATTCATGAAAAGTTTATCGGTATTGGCAGCAGGACGATTGAAATCGCTTTCGGTTTTTTGTTCCAACATGTTGAGGCCGTCACGCAAATAATTTTCCCAAGGCCGCTTAGCTTCCATATTTAAGTGAAGACTTTCGGCAATTTGTTGCAGGGAATCATTGATTGGAAAATATGTTTTAACATCTTCACCGCTCTTATAGACATAAACGTAAGGCTTCTCAGAGCTTAAAGCAGAAATACAAAACACTCAATTTACAATTTTAGAAAAATTGATCCCTTGATCACTTACCTATTGGCCAATGCTCTTTGTTTGTCCACATATGAAATGACCACATCTCCCAAACGTACATGCTTCTTGTAATCTGTGTAATGTGGCACACCGCCAGCTACACCCACCACAAATACATAATCTACCTTTTGGAATGTGCCCAATAAACGAGTGGTTGTATTCCCAGTGGCGGTCATGGCCTCACGGGTACTACCCACCGAGGGTAACTTTGTGCTCACAATACGATGAGCACCAATATTGCCAAGCGTATAAACATTAGATTCACCTAAAGAACAAAACAAATAAAAAAAGAAGAAGAGTAATAGAAATGGTGATAAAAACATAAAATGAAATGTGTTTGTGAAGAGGTGCTGGGCATAACGAAGGCATGATCGATTATGAAGGTGTGTTAAAGAATACAATACAGGAATGATGTTGGACAGAAAAACAAAATGTGCTTGAATTTAGTGATAACATAAAAAAGTAACGAATTTTAGAACGACAACGAAACAAAAACGTACATTAATACATTTACATTTTTTTAATGGACACTTAAATTACCCACAAACCAATTGAGTCGAAGTAAAACATTTTCAAATTCTTTAAGGAGGACAGGGTTTTTCTTTTATTAAGACAATTTAAAACAATAAAATTAGAAAATGTTGAAAATGTTGAAAATTAAAACTTTTTACTGATTAAATTAAATGTTTTAATAAACCGCGAATTTAAGCTGCATCGCCATTTTGTAACAACTTAAAAAGTAAACCGATAGTTACAATTTTAAAATAAAAGATCATTTCCTGCAGATTAGCTCTAACATTTTTGAAATATTTAAACGCAGTTTTAAGACTTTCTTGTGGCTAAAGTCCATCTGTGTAATATTTGAACTCTTAAAAAAATTCAAACGGCAAAAATTTCAAAATAAAAAGAACCATATAAAGGAAGATTAACTGCCAGTCCCACGATATCGCAAGTGTTCGTTCGTTCGCACAATTACATTCAAAACAAAAACAAATTCTAAAAAATTGTTTTTGTTTTACATGTAACTATGAGAACGAACGATCGATTGCGACATCGTGGGACTGGCAGTTAATTTAAAATGTGCAAAATTTTATTATTTTGAACAAAGATTTCGCCTTGGTACCGCAAAATAACTCTCAAATCCCAAGGCAAAAATAAAATTAATTTTAATAACACTGTCCTGCTGATAAGTCCTCCTTTAAAAAATTGGATAAATGTAGACAGGATTTAACGTGCTTAATAATTATCTGCTTTCAGATTGTTTCTATCACATGCAGTCGCTTCATTAAGCGTTCACATTTGTATAGGGTCCGACATCTAACATTTTTGAACTAGTGCTTGTTTCGTAAATGGTAACACTTATCTCATGTCTGATTTGACAGATAATTAGTTTTATCCTTCCGCTGAACGAATATGGTTGTGTATATGTCGCAATATTTCCCAGCGTTGTTGCAGAATGTGTGCGAAAATTGTATACGGATTTTAGAAGAAGAGAAGAAGTTCGTTATCTTGTGAAAAAAGTGAAAGAAACTGGCATCCTCATCGATAAACCAAAGCGTGAAAAGACAAAAACAGTGCGTACACCAGAGAATATTGCTGCTAAGGCAGAAAGTGTGCCTAAAGCGCCATCAACATCAAATCACCATCGTTCTCAACAATTGAACATTTTGGAGACATCATTGAGACGAATTTTGCATATAAAGTCCTTGGTATGACGTCATACAAAGTCCAATTGGTTCAGGAGTTGAAGCCAACTGAACATCCAATGCGTTTAGCATTTAGCAATTTGATAAAAAAAAAGTTTTTTTGGCAGACCCAGTTTACATTGGAAAATTTTTGTCGCTGCAATACTTAGTTTGTTGGCGAGAAGAGAGAGAAATTCGTTTCGTTTCCTCATTCGTTTATAAAAGTGAAGTTAGCACATGTTACACACATGTGTATATCTATAAAAATTGTACAATGTAGAAGCAAATGCGATTTTAAAGAAGAATAGAGAAAAATTGCAGCGACCGAAGTTGCATAATGTAAAAGCGGACTTATATTTCAGCATAATTAAAGAGCGATTCATCAGTTTTAGATAAAACGGTGATGCCAGAAGATAAGGAATTGTATCTTAAAAAAATATATAAATTAACGGTTTTTCTTTTTTTTCATAAGCGGAATAATCAAATGATAGTTTGTTACTACAGTTGTGCCAAGTCATTCACTTCAGTGAGCGATAATTTTCGTTCAAATATTAAAAGTGAACTATTCTGATCAATTCGTTCGTTCGTTCATTCATTTTACTTGCTGAATGAACAAAAACATAGTTCTCTGTGAGGGGAATAGTATCACAAAGAAAGCAAACATATTTAAAAGGAATTGAGCAAAATGAATATTTGTGTCAAAAAACATAAAAATTTTTGGCGTTCAATTAAAAAAAAAAATAATTTTTTATATGAAATTGCAAAATTGTTCGTAAAAATTATAAATTAAAAACTTCTTACAAATAAATAGAAAAAGAAGAACATCTCTCTCTAGTCTGTGAGCAAATCTCTGTAGGGTTACTTTTAACATTCTTTTGATAACAAAAACGTTCTAAATGAAACTTAATACAACAGAAACTAAAGAGTTGATGTGATGAAATTTTTTTATACAATTAAAGAATTTAAACGGTCATTTTGGAGCCGAAAACGCTCAGCAAATTAAGCGGATCACTTCGTTCAGTTGTGTAATTTATTCAATTGTACCCGTCATAAACGATACATTTAATTATTTTAAAGGCCAAAATTTCGTCAATTTTCAAGAAAAAAAATTTTTTGCCACTAATTTCAGAATATTTCCGAAACATGAAGAAAATGTGCTCAAGTAGTTTTAAGGTAAAGGATTAATAATTGCCACGCCCCTTAAAAAAATTTCTACATGACAGTAAAAAGCTGAATGCCAAATTCATAAAAATATAAAATTAAAACTTAAAGGGTGTGCCCCATATCAAAAGTATTTTCACGTGCACATGCTTAACTTTTAAAGCGTAACAGGCCAAACTTTAAAATTTACACAGAGTATGTTTTCACTATCATAGCAATTATAAAATCAAAATAAAAAATTAAATTGTGTTGTGTGGTCGTGTAGATGGTTTACCTAAAATTTACACGAAATTGGACGACGTGTTCGTGAGTTGCGACTTTTCATGACAACATGTGATTTTTTCCCTAAAAAAAACAACAAGCCCTGAATTTTTGTAGTATAAACTTTCTTATAAATATGCGTTGCTTAGAGAAATACTGTATCAGAGTGGGCGTGGTACCTACCTCCCATACAAAGTGGAAAGTTTTGTCGTTTACCTAAGAAACTGTGAAATGAAGGGTTTTAAAACTTCGTCTGCACATTAGCGTGCATAATCAAGTAAAAAACTGTTTGAATTAGGGCAGCGAAGGGCCCGGATTAGCTAGTTAATAACAAGAGTATAACACTAAAAAGGAAAGAGTGATCCATATTCGTGTGAATTTTCCCACCCACTCGTACTTGCAAATTTAATTTTTTATGACTTAAAATTATTAAATTTTTGTTTAAGTTTTTTGAAGCATGAAAAGTTAAGTTTTTTCTCTTCACATTAACAGACACTTAAATAAATATTTAAAAATTGTTTTTAATCTAACTTAAAGTTTAGTTAATCTGAACTCCGACGGAAGGTCCTATGCCTAAGCCCTGATCCATGAACATAAGCTCTCTTCCGTTAACTAGGCTCGTTACAGTGTAGGAACACAACAGCGACGGTAACGGAACGATTTATCGTTACTGAGAGTTAGTGAACAAAATAGCGACGATTCTCTGACGGCATTATTAACATTTATTTTTTATTTCAGTTCTGTGTTTGTTTTTAAAAATATTTTTTTTAAATCTTAATTTAATAATGGTAGGGGTACATAAGCACAGCGCCAGGGTATCCCACAAGTTTTTAAATATAAACAGTCTCTCCAGGAACTGCACATCGACCTGTACCTTCGTATAGGAAGTGGTAAATCCTGAACAGGATATTAAAGTATTAACGATTATATATATTTTTATAATTTGTTAAAACGATGGCATTTTTATAAAAGCCAGTTGAGAAAAAACGTGCTCGTTGCGTCTTTAATTATAACCTCACTTTTTAGAAAAAGGAAAATCTGCTCGCACAAAGATGTTCCTTCCCCCTTCGAGATAAAATAATAAACTGAAAATATTTTGTTTAAATATTTTATTACATTTAAATAAATCAGATGAATTCTATAAAAAAAATCGATGAAATGTAAAGCATGTACATGGGCATTAGAGTCTATTGGACAGGTTAATCTTGCAAGGAATTCAATGGGACTTTTCAAAACCTTCATACAGAAAAAAGAGAGGAACAAAGAATAAATGATGACTGATTTAAAATAATACATCGGCTCATATTTTTCACCTTTTCAGTTATTTTTTTAATCAATTTTATTTTCATATTTTTTACCTTTTCAATTATTTTTTTCATTTGCGTATATCAGTTTTTTTTAGTCATTTTAATTGCTGAAACTTGTTCTATTTTTATTAAATAATGTGCCTTTACTATTATTATGAATTCAAATTCCTATAAAATACAAAAATTTCTGGAAATATGTGGCAATATTGTTAGGAGAGTGAAAGACTAAATGTGAGAGAATATAAAAACCGTCAAGAAAATAAAATAAATTTTTTCTCAGCGGCATTGTCGTTGAACGATAGCTAATGTCAAATTTGTATGAAAATATCTTTACCGTCGTGTGTAGTGTTTCTACACATATTTTGATATTTATTCGTGGCTAGTATACGAACCTAGGCCTTCTAATCAACAGCAGGAAAGTTTCAGTATACGAAGCACAGCCAAAGTTCTGTGATGCAGACAAATTTCAAACATATGTTTTCAGGTCTAAGAAATGATTAAATAAATTAAAATTTTTATTCTAATTTTTGCTTGGTATCCCTCAAATTTATAAAAAAAAAAGCTTAACTATAAACTGGAATGACAACTGTCAATTTAGACGAATTTTCTATAAATAATTTTTTTTAAGCGTGTGATTTTGAAAATGTTTTACTTGTTATTTTCCATTAAAGAAACAACATAAAAAGCCTTCTGCTGAATTTTGATTTAATTGTTTTTTTTTTTTAAACAAGGATGTTATAAAAGGATATTTGGCAATATTCTCCTTAAATTTGTTAAAAGTTTTCTTACCAAAACGTCTTTTCTTTTTTAACTTTTTCAATGAATTCGTTAGATTGGGATCAGAATCTAAAAGAGTGTGTTAATTGATTATTTGGTTTTGTTTTTTTTAATGTATTGAAACCGGTTTTAAGGTTAGAAACCGGATATTTTTTTATTTTGATTTTCAAAAAATTAGAAATAGAGAAAAATTATTTTTTTTTATTAAAATTTATTGATGGCAAAAAAAAGGAAATGATTTAATTAAAAAAAAAAACGAAATTATTGTTAAATTTAATATGCTTACCCACTGTGGTGTAGCGTACAAAAGTCTCCTTATTTTCCAACATGGCATCCACTGCCAATTTCTCACAATATTGAGCTGTTATTATAGCAATTGTTGGTTGTTTATTGGAGGCAATCGTTGGCATTTGTTTCACCACCTGCACAATTTAATTTTAAATTTAAATTGATTTTAAATTAAAAAAAATCAAAAAAACCTACTTTTATCTCTTTATCTTCATGGTGTATTCGGGTAAAGGAATTATATTCCATTGATTTAATTAAACCTCTTTCTTTTAATGACATAAAAACCATGATAACATCCTGTTCCTCCCAGCCGTAGTCTCTGTGGAAACAAGAATATTTTTTAGTGATTTAAAAAAAAAGTACAACAAAAAGCAAAAAATATTTCAATCAATTTCAACTTACTTGGCCAAATCTTCTGGTGTTATGGGATTTGGATAGGCCTGCTCAATTAATTCGAGTACTTTTTCCTGAGTCAATGGTGGAGATTCAAATTGTGCCTCATCCATAGAAACTATTTGTTGATACAAAAAAAAAACAATAATTAAAATTAAAAGAAAAAAGTTAAAGAATCATTAAGAAATAATTGTTTTTAATTAAAACGTCAAATCATCGTTAAATCAAGTATTTAAGAGCAACAGAACGTACAAACTAAAAACAAAACAACAACAACAATTATTAATAAAATGAGGGCATTTCAATGGTTGAGTTTTATTGCTTTTCATTTAAATTAAAAATTTTTGCTGTTCCAAAAACCACGATACGATTAAGTTTGTTTTTTTTTTGGTTCTCTTTTACATGAGTTTTGTAAATTAAGCTGGGAATGTGAAAAGTTAGTTTCGGATTTCTTTTTTATTATGGGTGTACGAAAGCGAAAAATTACATGCAGGTTATTATTTGCTTAAAGTCTTATTTCCACGCATGCAAGAAACATTTTAATTCATCCCTTTAAAAGCAACATTTTAAAAAAATCTAGTTTTTGTGGAAAAAGGAAAAGGACAACTAAGTTTGTCATTTCGTTTGTAATTTCTACAATATCCATTTCCGCTCTCATGAAGTAGTTATATTCTGAATTCTTATGCATAGCGAAGTCGATTGAGCGATGCCCGTCTGTCTGTCCGTGTAAGTGTTGAAATCAAGTTTGCCGAGACACAAGATCGCTAGAGAAAAATTAAATACGCCAATCGATCGGACATAGTGTCGAAAAAGGTGCTATTGGAAATCAGCAAGATTGGTCCATGCCCTTCGAGGCAGCGGGCAAAACATCTCGTCTACCTCTAATTTTTCCATATTTGGAATAATTTAGTAGCTCCAATCAATGGAAAAAAACATGTGGGGCGATAGAGAGTTAAATAAATAAGAAAAAAAACATCGAGTAAAAAAACTGGCGCTCGCCTATATTTTCCGATTAACGGGACTCTGAAATATTCAAATTTTTTAAAATATCAATATGGGTAAAAGTGCCATCGTCTCTTCAAAAGCTCTAAAATGAGACCCATATTGATATTTGCAGAAATTAGAAAATTTCAGAGCCCCGTAACTCGGAAAATATGGGCGAACGCCATTTTTTCACGTGATGTTTTTTTTTATTTTTTAATTTTCTAACGCCCCATATGTTAATTTTTTTGATAAAAGTTACTTTATTATTCCAAATGACAGGAAAAAATTAGAGGTAGGCGTGGTGTTTTGCGTGCTACCTCGAAGGACATGGACAGATCATGCTGATTTCCAATAGCACCTCTTTCGACACTATATATGATCAATTGACATATTTTTTTTTTGCCTCGGCAAACTTCATTTTTTAACACTAACACGGACATAGAGACGGACATCGCTCAATTGACTTCGCTGTATATAAGAAGTCAGAATATATATATACTTTATGGGGTCGGAAATGGATATTGTAGAAATAACAGACGGAATGACAAATTTAGTTTTACCTTTTTTTTACTTTTTGTGGGGAAGGGTATAAAAAAACCCGAGTCTGTTGTTGACATAAGCAACAGGAATCCATAGCTTACAAAATTTTACGGCAGCAGTGGTCAGCAAGGAAACGATCTAACTAAAAAAAACTCTTATATTTTTGACAAATTTCTATAAAAAAAAAACTGATGAATTCTTCGAAGACTCTAGTAACGGCCTTGTCATTCAAATAATAACTGTTTTTCAGACGGATTTAATGCATTTGAAACAGTTATTATTTACAGCAAATCATAAGAAAATGTTTGTTACACGACTTAAGGTTCACTTAAAATGTGCATAAGCTGGCTTAAGCTAACTTAAGCCACTATTCAAATGAATATAAATCACATGTGGCAAACTAATAATGTATGTATTTCAAAAAAACTTTTCGCCAAATTTCCTTAAATGTCATTTTCTAAGAAAAACTGATCGTACATTCCGTGCTGAAACAGATGTTTCCACAAAATTTACTTGGATTAATTTAAATGGAAAACGAAGTAAAGGGAATTTGTTTAAATTTAATAGAAATTTTATTTTGTAAAAAAAATATGCTTCTAGTCAGTCTAACAAAAAAAAGCTTTTTATTGTTTTAACATTATAACAATTGAATAATCTGTTTAAGTAACATTAATTTATTAACAAGCAAAATTATTTATAATTTTTTGTGTAAATTTTTAAAGAAAACATTTTGATTATTTTTGTTTGCATTTTTAATCATGCACAATTCTTAATTGTTTAATAATTCGATAATACACACTGTTGAATCTGCTGTATTTTTTCTTATGAATTATTCAAATTGAATAATAAGTGTAATTTTGATTTAAAATTTTTCTTCAAATTTAAAACGTCACAATAACTTTCTATATTTAAGTGCTATTTCTGTATTACAGGCGATCAACTCGATTGAAAAATTTATATGAAAAGCACTCAGTTTTTTTAGTTATTTCCATATAAATTTTTCAGACTAGTTGATCGCCTGCAATATAGAAACAGCACATTAAAGCTTCAAGTATAATTTATCAGGTGAGTACAGTTTGACAGAAGATGATTTTCTTTTATATCAGAACTCTTTTGATCTTAGATGTCAGTCAAACTAAATATAAATGTTAAAAACAGCTACTGCCTTTACTTGGCAAGTTATTGTGCCATAATATAAACTATGCTTTTTCAATTAAATTTTGTGAATAATCATGAGAATATTGCAAAAAATTTTAACGGTGCAATCTAGCCGGACATTATTTTTTTTAGCTTCAAGTGGCTCTAAAAATTAACTGAGTGCACCTAAATTAATGAAACTTGGTAGAAAAATCTGTTATGCTAAAGCTAGAAATCAAGAAAAGTCGGACCGAGGAGAAAAAAGTTCCCCTTGGAAGAACTAATCCTACTTCTGAAAAATACAAGTTTTTTTTTTTTTTAATTTTCAAGTCACTTTGTTTAGTAATT
Source organism: Gymnosoma rotundatum (assembly GCA_916610165.2). Lineage (NCBI taxonomy): Eukaryota > Metazoa > Arthropoda > Insecta > Diptera > Tachinidae > Gymnosoma > Gymnosoma rotundatum. The sequence goes on along the minus strand of OU744340.1, from coordinate 127,498,938 downwards.
ACAACTTTTTAGCCGCGGTGGCTAAATAATTTAAGGCATGCGACATACTTTTCATTAAGTTTAATAGCAGCTTAAGTTGAGTATTTAAGATTAAAGATCTTTTTCATATTTTATTCCAAATTGTGTTTAAGGTGAAAAAAAAATGTATAGAATTGGTACAGAGTTATCCAGAATAATATGATTTGTCTCATACAAAATACGAGGGCTGCTATATATATATTTCTGGCCTGGCAACACTGAGTGCTGCCAAGTGCAATCTGACATTTCCATTGGAAAGTTTGTCATTTTTAAGCATAATCGTACTCAAAACGTTTTGACGTGCGACCATTATTTGTGTTGTTTACAGTGACTTGAAAAAATTAATATAGAAAAAAATGGAATTAACTCGTGAACATTTTCGTGCCATCATTTTTCACAACTTTCGACGTGGATTATCACGACAAGAGTGTATTGATGAACTTAAATCTTTGTATGGCGATGAAGCACCATCCTATAGCACTGTGGAAAATTGGTATAATGAATTTAATCGTGGCCGAAGCTCGCTCAAAGACGAATTCCGTGAAAGTCGTCCAAAAACGGCTGTTGTGCCAGAGAACATTGATGCCGTGCGTGAACTCATAATGCAAAATCGACATGCAACATACCGAGAGATAGAGACAGCCTTGGACATTCCTTCCACCAGCATACATTCGATACTGCACTAACACCTGGCCGTAAAAAAGGTTTGTTCTCGTTGGATCCCGCACAATTAGAAAGTCGCTCAAAAAAAGGCTCGTGTCGATTGTTGCAAAGAAATGTTACAAAAATACGATTGCGATGCTTCAGTAGACGTTTAAAAGATCGTCACAGGTGACGAATCATGGATCTATGCGTATGAGCTCGAAACGAAACAACAATCGACCGTGTGGGTCTTCAAAGACGAGCAAAATCCAAAGAAAGTTGTTCGTGGAAGAAGCACTTCGAAGCAAATGGTCGCCTGTTTCTTCGGCAAAACTGGTCATGTGGCGACTGTTCCGCTTGAGCAACGTAGGACGGTCATTTCTGAGTGGTACACTACAATTTGTTTGCCTGAAGTCATCGGAGAAATTCGAAAAACCAACAAGAGAAGACGAATCATTGTTCACCATGACAATGCGAGCTCTCACACATCGGCTCAAACCAGAGCGTTTTTGACCGGCCAAAACGTCGAATTAATGGGTCATCCGCCGTACAGACCTGACTTGGCACCTAATGACTTCTTCTTGTTTCCGCACATCAAGAAAAAAATGCGTGGTCAACGATTTTCGTCGCCAGAAGAAGCTGTTGAAGTGTTCAAAAACCATGTTTTAGAGGTGTCTCAATCGGAGTGGAAAAAGTGCTTCGACAACTGGTTTGAGCGCATGCAAAAGTGTATAAATCATGCTGGAGAATACTTTGAAAAACAATAAAACCATTTTTGATTATAAATATTCGCATTTTCACTATTAGGCCAGAAATATATAGAGCAGCCCTCGTATGTATATAAAAACCAGATTAAAAATTATATTTTGAGAGATACCCTGTTCAGACATGTCTTCTTAATTGAGTCAATTTAGTTTTAATTGCGCAATTTAACTTGGTGCTCACACATGCTCAATAGGCTTATTCAATTAGCACAAGGTATATTTTTTTTTACTAGTAGTGTCGTCCGCCCAGCTGATTTATCCTTTCAACTTGGCTTTTTGTTGTTGCTTTGAAGTTGGAAGTGTCAAAAGCCATTTTCGTATGACCCGACATTTATTTATTTGTTTGTTTACATTTTTTACTTGCGGCTGGTAAATTTTATGAATTTTTTCTTCTCACTGAACATAGTTCCCAGTAAAAATACTTGCTGGCATCTTATTCATTTAGTGATGCAATTAAATAATAATTGCTTAATTTTTTTAATTGATTTCTTATATGGTAAATTGAGCTCAATTAAGGCCTTAATTGAGTAAATTCCTTAATTGCGCAACTAAAGCGTATGTCTGAACAGGGTATGAAATAGGGTATTGAGTGGGATATCCGTAATTAAAACATTTCTTTAAAAAAATACTCTGTTCATATTTGTAGAAATTTTCCTTTAAAGCTTAAACATTTTTTTATAAGTGGAGTTAGTCACTTTTTACTGCAAGCGGCTCTTTTTTAAATAACATTTTACACAGAAAAATTATTTTTTTTAATAATTTTATTAAAAAACAGTAATTTATTCATACAATTATTTTATTATTTTTTTAATTGAACACACGATAATTCAGTGACAAAAACAATTAAAACGAAGCATTAAAAAATTATAAAAAACAACAAAAGAAATTATTTGAATAACTAAAACTAAATAAGTTTTTGGTCGACATCTGCTATAGAAGTGCATTTCACAAAACTATAATATCTAATTTCACGCCGTTTTATATGTACGAACAGGTCTATTGTTGTTCAGCCATAAAGCAAAAATTAAAAAAAAAATTGGAAAAAATTAACAAACAATGGAAGCAAATAATTAACAAGTTTTGTTATAAAAATTATTTTTGTTACATAAAGCAACAAAAACTTTGGGAACTTTATTTTGGGAAAGAACACAATGTGTATTTTGAACAAAACCAATATCTTCTCAATTGATCTAAAAAAAAATAACATAAAAATTAAAAAACAAAACAAAATAATAAAGCGAAAACATGTGATTATTTCACAGCAGCATAAACAAGTGTTAGATGAGATGGGGATAAAAAGCGTAGGAGTAGAGTTCATCGCCAAACCAGAAACGTACAAACGAAATAGAACAATATTATTTCAGCGCACATAAATTTATGGAGGGGATGTTTGTTGTTCTTTTGATTAACTATTAAATCTATTTAAAAAAGACTAAATTATTTCTGTTTTTTAGTTTCATTATCATTTTCGCATTGTTAGTTGTTGCTCATGGTACATATCAAGCCATATTGCTTTCATTAAATCATCGCCATCACCTGTTTGTTTTTGGGCCATTAAAGCGTCCTCGTATTTACGATTGCAATCACCATAACAATAAATAATGTAACCATCACGAGCTTAACGTTGCAATTTTTTTTATGTAAAATTATTATTATTTCGTTTGCAATTGTTTGGTGTAAATGGAAATTTAAATTCAGTAAAACGAAATCAAGCCAAAAAATTGTAGATGGAAGAGGAGAAAGTACAAGTTGATGGAGGAAGAGTTGTTTGTAACAGTAACAGTAGAGCAGAGTAGATTATACAAATAGAAATAAAGTTGAAATGTGAATCAAAATATATATTTGTTTTTTTAAAGAATTTAAGTTTAATGTGCTGTTTCTGTATTACAGGCGATCAACTCATCTGAAAAATTTATATGGAAATAACTCAAAACACTGAGTGCTTTTCATATAATTTTTTCAGACGAGTTGATCGCCTGTAATACAGAAACAGCACATACATTAAAATTAAGAAAAAAAAATTTTTTTGTTTTTTTAATAAAACAAAAAGCAATTTAAACTTGAGGTATTTAACCAATAAATATTATTTAAGTACTTTATAGTTTAAATTGCTTAATAAACTGAAATATTTAATAAGTAATCAATACTTACGTGGTCTGGATGGTGGTTCTGCGGTCTCCTCTAGAATGCGCAGCTCAATTTCCAAAGACTGAATCTCATCGTAACCTTTTTGCATCAATTTCATTATTTTTTTAATAAAACCAACATAATCTACAAAAAGAAATTGCGAAAAACCCAAATAATAAAAATAAAATTTATATGAGCCGTTTATTTTGAAAGTGGCATAAGTCACTTTGCTTTTAAGCTGATACACGTATTTTAAGGATTGTGTTTCAAGGGTTTTAAAAGTATTCAAACTTACTTGCTTACTTGTTTGAGGAATCTTATTCCCAATAAGAACTTCGGTCAGCATAAAATCGTAGCAGTTCTTAACATTATTTTTTTTATATAAAGTGACTTATTCACTTTCCAAATAAACAGCTCATATAAATAAAAACACTATAACAACAAACAGATTTCTTATAATCTTTTTACAAAACAAATTTGGGCTGAAAACATTTTTGTATTCTTCATTTTATTTTAACGGGTGCTCCCAACAAAAGTATCTTTTTCAATATTTAATAAAATGATTTAAACCTAATTTCTTTTGAATATTACATATATGGCTTTTTTAAGAATAACAAATATTTTTTATTATTTATGGAACACGAACGATTTCATTCATGTGACTGCCACGGCATCGGTCTTTAACGTCACCCTACAAGAAGGTCAATTGACATCACCAAGTCCGCCATAGCACGACTACTGCGCTAAGAGCACAAAAGATTGATTTTTTTGATGAGCTGTGTTACATGGTGCGTCGTCCTGCTAAAAGCATAATTTTTCAAGTCCGTATCTTTCGTTTGCGGTTTATCTCTGCAGCACTTCTACTTACAGCCGGAAAATCAACACCACACTGTCACTCTTTGTGAAGGCATCAAACTGTCGCTCTTTGTGGTTTCTCATCACTGACTTTCGAATTTTCTGACGACCAGTTTGGACAATTTTGCTTGTGGACGTAGCAGCCAGCCGAAATGAAAATGCGCCGCGCCGGTAAATTTATTTTTTCATCCCATTTCGACGACCGATTAGAGAGTAAGACATAGAAGCAACAACAGAACATTATTCGATAACGAATAATGTTCTAAAATTGAGTTGCACACTTTCGGTCACAGCAGCAACATTTTTGCCGGTACTAATGGTAGGCCGGCGGGGACCATTAGGGTTGTTTACTAGCAAGACATTTTGGCAACACAGCAGCCCACTTTCAAACTAAGTTTGCAATATTTCCCAACAATAGTTGAGAGCGACGTAGACAGACTCATTTTGATCTGCGACGACGTAATATTGACTGACTAATAATCAATATTTCAGACATTAAGCGTCAAAATAACAAACGATTTAAAACGATACTTCTATTTGAACTACCCTTCATATGGGAAAAAATTTATCGCATGCTATATTAAAAAAATTTATTCAAACCAAAATGTTTCTGCAATTAGTTCTTATTTCATTTAAACTTTAACAAAAAAAACTGCTACGATTTTATTTAATAATTATTTATTGAATAAAATTAAAATGCACACACACACACACACTCACACACACACACACACACACACACACATAAAATTCAACTTACCTCTGGGAAAATCTTTAGGGCTGACAAGCTCTTTGAAAAAATCCTGTGCTATATGAGCCCGTTCATCATCATTCTTAAGCCAGTCTCTGAACCAAAATCTCAATGTTCTTGATTCCTGAGAATGTTTTCCCGTATTGGCGCTGACCAAAAATACTCGAAATTCTAAAGACAATTGTGCAGCAACCGATTGAGATTTTTGCCCACTAATCGTATCCTTGTTGATGATGATGCCCGTGTGATCACCGCCCGCAACATGAACACGATCACTTACTTCGTCCACTAGTTTGCGTTCAATTAAAATGACTGTACTATTGGCTGTTTTTCCTTTGGGAGTCATTACAACTTGTTCGCGATCTGTACGTGGTGGCGTGTGACAAGGACTGCGTCCGTTTACATTCTGACTGTTGTGTTGTGAGTCTGTTGGCAAATGTTTTGTACTTCCATTATTGATGGTACTACCATTCGCCAAAAAGCCATTAGGGTTGCCGTTTGCATATGGGGCTTTGTGGGGTTTGGGTGGTGGTGGCGGCGGTGCCATTTGTGGATGATTTCTTGTTGACATATTGTTGTTGTTGTTTTGGTGCTGTTTCTTAACCTCCTTGTGTTAAATGTGTTCTCTGTTCTAAATAGTTTTTATTGACGATTTTTTTTTTTGTTTTGCTGTGTGTCTGTTGGTGTATTCAATTATTTAATTCGAATGTTCGAATGAATGTATGTCAGCCAAGTTGGTTTCAATTTCAAATTCAACCTTGATTTGTTGTAAACAAATTCCTTTAGTTTGTTGTAAATTTTTTTAGCGCTTTTTATTATTTATTTTATGGTTGTCATGAGTTCTTTAACCTGAAAGAAATTTAAAAAGAAAAAAAAAACTATTATTGAGTTCGTTGGTGCAGGTTTTTTATACATATGAGTAACTCTTTTTCTTATCTGTCGTAAAAACGTACGGGTTAAGTAAGAATTAGCTTTCAAACGACATGTATTTATATTTGACTTGTGCACGTAAAAATTACCATTAAACGAACAAATAATAATTTTTGCTTTGATTTCAAAGCTGATATTTTTTAAGTGTCTTGTCAAAATTATATTCTTTTATAAAAGTAAACAAACATGAAACTAACAAAAAATGTGTGTGAAAAAAATGTAGGATGCGATAAATTTTTCCTCCCTTAATTTCCTAATAGGTCTGATTCTCCGAGATCGAAGGGTTTTGTCGCTGTAATCGTGTTTGTTAAAAAAGCCCGGAATGGGAGAAAAAATTTATCGCATGCTACATTTTTTTTAAAAACGTATTTAACTTGAGGTTATTTTCTTTACACACAGAAAATTAAAATGCGTTTTTCTGTTAAATGAATGTTGGACGTTATATATAAATAGATCTTCCTGTAATAAAAAAACACAATTTTGACACATTTAACTAAGAAAGAAATGAACATCTCTTAGTTGATGTAGCAGTATTTTTTTCGGCATAAAAAACAAGCTGCCAGATCTTTACATTTTAGAACAATCTAGAGGTCTTAAATCGCAAGCAGCAATCGGAGCGATATGACAGTATTAATAATACTTCAAACAGAATAGTGAAGTGTTCATGGTAGTGTGTCACTTAACTGTATAAGCAAAATTGTACAGAGCTGGGTAAATAAAGTGTCACAAAAAAATAATTAGTTGTCCGAGTGTTTTAATTTGCAATTAAAAGAAGCCTAAAAGTAAATATAAAGAAAAAAAAATTAATATTATTAAAAAACCCATCAACATTAAGAAAATTGAACTATTTCTGGACCTATGTAAATTATCTTTTTAGCCATAAAAATGGACGACAGACATTTGAAGTGGACAAAGAATAAGCATTTTTATTGAATGAAGAATGCATCGAAGTTGGTTTCTTTTCGAAAGGCGAAATGTTTATTTATGACTCTGATATATAAATCAAACACACAAAATGCTAAATAGGAATATAGCGGTACAGAATTACATTCCAATTTGCACGCTTTTTCAGAAATTAATTATTTCTGTAATCCATAACAAGTTAAGTCTGATAAAAGTTCTTCGTTAAAGTTTATTCTTTTTAAATGATTTTGCAAACAACTTTAAAACTTCCACTGTCGTTATGAAATTTTATGTATTTGTGAAGAAACATTGTTTATTCGTATGTTAAAAGTCATTTCCCTCAGTTGACATATAAAAAATGTAGTTGTTTTTTGTAACAAAAATGGAAATAAACTTAACAACACTCAACGTATGTATTTATGTATGTATGTACCTACATACGTATGTATATATGTATTTATGTATGTATACTTTCCGAGGAGTCTTATTAAAGTTTCTCATTTATGCGCGCTAGCAAATGTTAACACGTTAAATATAAACATATTTTTTTTTAATATTTTTTCCTTTTCCAGACACTATTCACTCCTTTTATATCTTTAACACCCACCCATTAAAATATCATTTGCTGCTAAATAATTATTTTTTCTGACAAAGTGGGTTAATAATTGTGTTAATCACTGCCGCCAACAACCCCATTAAGTTTTCGCCATAAACAAATACAAGACAAGAGTTTGTAGCAGCAGAGTTCATTGAAAATGACATCTTTGACTTCTAACGGTTTGTTTTGTCACACTTTCTAACCCTCTAAACATTCATTGCACTTTTGGCTTCATTGGTTGTCTGCCGGCTAGAACAGCAATAGCAACAGTCTGCTTGAATTCATTTTGGCCGGAAATTGTAAAAATTAACATTTTGTCATGTTGAAAACATTTTTTATAAACATTTTCCAAAAGGGTGGAAATGAAGTTGCCAGCAACCTTTATTAGACATTTTATTTTGCTATTATCAAGTCAGTTTTTGTTTTTTTTTTGTGTCTTTTCAAGACACAGGTTTGTAGCCAAAAGTAAAAGTCCATTAAGTGGTCATTTTTTTAAACAAAAAATATAAAAAAATGCAACAAGAAAAAAACAACGAAACTGGTCAAATGTTTGCATGTTTAAACTGAGCACTTGAATTTTATTTTTAAGTGCATAATGAATTGTAAATTATACTCTTTGACTAGTGGGTTAATAATATCATGTTACAACAATAACAAAAACATATAAAATTAATTATTTATGCACATGTTTATACAAACATTTTTTAATAATAATTAAAATGCAGGTTACGCCTGACACTAATTAATATCACATAAATAATGCTGGTGAAGTGTAACTTTTGAAACTGTATATTATTCCCCTGTACCTCGTGTTTCTGTAACTTAAGTGAAAAGTTTCTCACATGAAATTATTATAGAGTAGCCTTGAGCTAATCATAAAATATTTAAAATAAATTAATGAAAAATTGTAAATTTCTGAGTTATGACACTTTTGCAGCAAAGACTCGACACCACGATTTTTTGAAAAATCTCTTCCACTGACGCTAAAATAAGTTATAATAATGAATGTGATTCTGATTAATTACTAAGAATAACATGCTTCTTCTTTCTTTCGATTAGATCGAAACACTGGTTATATTTTAACTAATGAATTGAGAGCAAATAAAAAAATCTAAATTTTTTCTGGAGGTTAAAATTAAATTAAGTATTAAACTTTTTGTTGCGCTTAATAATTAAGTGACATTCTGTAACTTTTATCATGATTTTGTAAACAATTTAAAAAAAAAAGATTTTTTTATCACAATGCTCTCCAATGATCTTTTCTTTTAATTAAAATGACGCCATTTGATTAATTAAATAAAAAGTTTTTTTTCTATAAAATCAAAAATTGTAGATTTTAATGCCATCATCATCGTCATGTTCATATCAAAGGCTATTTTTTATATTTTTCATATTTGCAATTTTATTTTATTACAACGAATTCTAGTCTTAAGATTTAATAATAATAAAAATGAACACTAATTGGTGAAACTGAAATGCTTTATTGGCAATGAACTGACATAAATAATAAATAACAACAATTTAAAAGACAATAAAATTCTGCTAATTGTCAATTTTGATTAATTATTTAAATAAAAGCGAATATTTGATTTAATTTCATTAAATTCAAGTCACAAGATAAAAATATGTATGTATGTAAAATAACAAATGTACAACATAATTTAAATAAAAATTTTAAGATTTTTTTTTACTAAATAATTGAATTGACAGACAGTAATTTTAGGGAAAACAAAATTGCAAAAAAAAAATATTAAAAATTTCCGGTGAAGACGAAAAGTGTAATAAGTGTTCATGGAAAGAAATAAATATGTATGTATGTATAAACATTTATTCATTCCCAGTCATGTGTTTAAAGGGTTTGTCAATAAGGTCACATTTCACTGTTTTTATATCTGCTGTTGATTATTAACGTATGACATGTTGTTAAACGACTGAACTTGCTGCTCATGAAATCATTTCGCGAAAAAAATTTCAGCGAACAATCTAATGGACAATTTGTAACTCTTGCAGAGGTGACAGGAAAACTAAGATTGTACGATTTAACTCGCTAGTCTCTATCATGGGGGTTTATGAGTCACAGCCTCTTACCAGTAAAGCCCAATCAAGTCAGGAAATTTCTCAATATCAGCTAATCTTTGCGGAAAAGTCAGTGAAAATCAGTTTATCGCGGCAGGTATTTGAACAATATCATATTGCATTCGTAATGGAAGACATAAAGTTTTGACACCAAACACACACATATGTAAACATAAAAACACACACAAACACATTTTGTTTATACTGCTTTAACATCGACCAGCTCTCATTGGAAAACTGTAAAACTGTTTTTGAATTCAGATGAAGCCAAACATTTGTTTTAATAAAAAACAAAAAAATACAGGAAAAATATGACGATGAACTAAAATGGCGAAAGCTACGGTAGTTACTTATTTGTATAAATGAAATTAAAAAAAATAAATTACTAAACTTAAGTGAATTGTGGCAGATTGAAGTGGAAAGTACAAGTAACGACAAATTTTAATATTTTTTTTTTATAATTTAAATCTCCCCGGGTTAAACTGTCATCGCACCTACAACTGTCATCATACATACAACATTCATTCATACGCATGTGCTAAATGTTTGTGACACTCAAACAGAAATATAAATGTTGTTTAAAAATGTATGCTCGCATCAGAGCTGGGAAGGTTATTAATATTATACTTTTCGCCACAAAAATTTATTAAATTATAGAAAAGAGAAAAATTAATATGGAAAAATTATTTATGGTTGGGCTGCCAAGAAATTTGTTTTGCAAATCAGTTAGTGGGACCAACGAAATTCGGCGATAATGTAATAAATTTTAGGGTTTCGTACCTTAAGAGTATTTCCATCTCTCCGTCAGTCAGTGGCAGGCCCCTAACTCTGGAATCGTTAGTGCTATTAAAGAGGCGTATTGTTCACGTATAGGGGGACTTATCTTTGAAGTCATTTTACGAAAAAATTTCACAAGCGTTCTCCATACAAAACGCGACTTTAAAAATAAAATTAAAACTTAAAGGGTGTTTTCATAAAAAAAACTGACTTATCTTTTGAACTGTAATAGACACTTTTTAAAAATTTTCAACAACCAATATTAAACAAAATAAATGTAAAATTAAAAGCTGGCCCTTACATGGTACGGTGGTTCCATAGTGTGAATCGCACTTGGCTGTTTTTTATTCTAAATCAAGAGGCTGTTTCGAAATAAGTCTATTTTAAACCTTATATTTTAGCATCTTTTATTATTACAATTTGAAACCTACTTTTAACCCGTTATATACTTAAATAACATACAATAAAGCAGTACTTTTCTCAACTTAAAAAAGTTGCTATTTCGATTAATAAAAAATTTCATTTCAAAATTAAACTTTTCCATTCCTGGCTTAACTGTTGGTAAATGTGTGTGCAAGTGTGTGAAAATATAAATCTCCAAAATAGGGGTTACTCTGACGCAGCCAGCTGTCTGTTAATCATATTATTGTAACTGAAGATGTCAACAACCAGTTGTAATGAAAATAGGGAGTTGCAACAACAAAATAGAAATAACACAAATGAAGACTCGTAACAAGTTGTAATAGCAAAAATAATTATAGGTACAGGTTCTCTAAAATCGTGTTGTATGTATAAAGAGTTCATGTAAAAAGGGCGTGACACCTCCCATATGAAGTATGTATTTATTGCTTAAAAAATTTTATTAAATGAAATTCAGATTAAATAGTGTAAGCAGACGTTTTGTTTTTGATGTGTGTCTGTGAAGATAAATACGTCAAGTTTAATACGTTTTTAAAAAAATGTAGCATGCGATAATTTTTTTCTCCCATACATACAGTACAAATTGTATAGTAAATTCCGGACTTTTTTAACAAATACGATTACAGCGACAAAACCCTTCGATCTCGGCAATTTCCTTAAATGCAATGAGTTCTATGAGGGATTTTGTTACTGAAACCAAATCCTTCGATCTGGGAGAATCAAACCTACTGGGAAATCAAGGGCTTATTTAGGGGTATTAAACTGTGAACACAGTGAATTTGAGAAATGTTTTTTTTTTCTTCATATCAAATGAGCTTGATTTTATTAAACGAAATTCGAATTAAATAATATAAGCAGACGTTTTGCTTTTGTTATTAATAAATAATAATAATAAATAACAAACTTAAAATAAGCGGAATAAAAGCAAGCGTGGCTATTCCACTGAATAATAACTTATTAGGTCAATAAGCATAGCGAAGTCGATTGAGTAATGTCCATCTGTCCGTCCGTGTTAGCAAACTTGATTTCACAAAAAAAAAAAGATAAATATGTCAATTGATCAGATATAGTGCCGAAAGAGATGCTATTGGAAATCAGCATGATCAATCCATGTTCTTCGAGGCAGCAGGCAAAACACCAGACCTGCCTCTGATTTTTTCATGTCATTTGGAACCATAAAGTAACTCCAATTAAAAAATAAATATGTGAAGCGATAGAGAATTAAAAAATATCACGTAAAAAATAGACGCTCGCCCATATTTTCCGAGTTACGGGGCTCTTAAATTATCATTTTTTGGAAATATCAATGGGTATAATTTTAAAGTTTTTGAAGACATCTTTAAGGAAATACTAAAATTTTTTAAAAATGCTTAACCCATTAACAGCCGATGTCATTTTTATGCAAAATTATATACATGCTGTACCATTTTTTTTTTTAATTCTCTGTCACCCCAATATTTGGTTTTTTGATTGGAGTTACTTCACTAAACTAGATTTACATATGTAGATGGTGAAGGGTATATAAGATCCGGCATAGCCAAAAATAGCACTCTTACTTGATTCTTTTAAGAACTGTCTAGAGCTAGAGTTTTCAAATTATGTGTATATAATATTATAATCTATAATTTGTTATTGATTAAAATAAAAATTAAAAAAAAAATATATGACAAAACTTTGTTTTTAGATACTTTGGGCCGCCCTCAATAATTTAAGGCGTAGTCTCGTCGCCGTCGAAAACAATATAACTGCTTAGATCTCTCTGTCATTTTGTGTTTATCGTTCGTTGAGCAGAGCTGGAAAACGCAAACTTTAATATCGCGATAACGTGATGAGTTCGTAAACAAAATGGCGGCATTAAAAATCTTTTGCTTCATACATGTACTCCGAAAAACATTTGGTGCATTGTTACTCAACTTATTTTAATGTATAAATTTGCTTGGCGCAAAAGTATTTGCCCATATTCTTAAAAAAAAATTAAATTTCTTGCCGTTAGTTATTGCTTACAGGTGTATTGTGCTGCTTTTCTATAAGCATTTCTTTTTTTTATATACATATGAATTTATGTTTTTCAATACTTGTTTTTTGCACAGCAAATGAATGTAAATGTATCAAGTTATTGAAAATCCAATTATACAAAGATAAATAGTTTTTAACCTTTCATTTTGTAGTAGAAACATGGAAATAGCAAAAATTTAATCTCCGGTTAATGATTTCACTAAATAACACTTTACATTTCATAACCTTAAATAACCCCTTGAGACATTGGGGTTGTGTGGAGATGTGTAAAAAATTGAACAACTAAATTTTTTTGCAGTTTTCTGTTCATATTTGTTATTCCGATCAAATTTTAATGCGGCCACCGTATTTACAAATGTAAACCATCCGAGTCTCTCTGTTTTTTTATCCCCTTTACCGCAAAAAGTGGAAAAAGGATATATCTAAGTTTGTCATACCGTTTGTAATTTCTTCAATATCCGTTTCCCACCCCATAAAGTATATATTTTTTGAATTCTTATGCATAGCGAAGTCGATTGAGCGATGTCCGTCTGTCCTTCCGTATTAGTGTTGAAATAAAGTTTACCAAGACACTAGATCAGCTAGAGAAAAATAAAATACGCCAATCGATCGGACATAGTGTCGAAAGAGGTGCTATTGGAAATCAGCAAGATCGGTCCATGACCTCCGAGGCAGCGGGCAAAACACCACGCCTACCTCTAAATTTTCCATATCATTTACAACAATAAAACAAATATATGGGGCGATAGAGAATTAAAAAAATAAAAAAAAAACATCAAGTAAAAAAATTGGACCTCGCCCATATTTTCCAAGTTACGGGCCTCTGAAATTTTCGAATTTTTTAAAATATCAATATGGGTATCATTTTCAAGCGATCTTGAAGAAAATACTAAAATTATTGAAAATAGCTTAGCCCATTAAGAGCCGATGGCATTTTTATGTAAAATAATATATACGCAGTACCAAATTATTTTTACATATTTTTTAATTCTCTGTCTTCCCAATATTTGCTTTTTTGATTGGAGTTTCTTCGCTAAATTAGATTTACATAGATAGTGAAGGGTATATAGCACTCTTACTTGTTTTTGATAGAGTTAATCTTGCTTTAATTGTGGAGATTAGTAACGTATACTCAGCAAATAACTTTTTTGTTCTTGGTTTTCCAAAGGCAGATATAAAAATCTTATAAATTTTTATGGAAAAAGTTTAGTCCATGAAATATACTAAAAGAGTAAAAGATTATTATACATTTCTAAAAAAGAAAGCAGTTGGTAATTTCATAACGCATTGAAAAGAAATGTTTTTCTCTCTATGGCACCATTGAAGAAATTAATTCTTTTTTAAATTTTTGAATAATATTTATACTGCCCTCGTTTAGTTTTAGGTCAAAAAAAATAAATTGTACTATTTTAGTATATTATTTACTTTAAATATTATTTGATTCATCGTATTTTTCTCATTGTTTCTATTTAATGCCATTTATATCATATTAAACTCGTTTTACGAGTATGAGTCATTTTAATTTTGTTTTAGTCATTAAAAACCTTGATCTTGAACGTGACAATATAAAAATAAAGTTTACGCTTGTTGTAATATTTGAACTCGACTTGAAATGAGAAAAAAGAGTTTGTGTTTACACAAGGTAAATTATATTTTAAAGAAGCAAGCGGAGAAAGAGATAAACCAGAATTTGGTTTTGGTTTTCTTACCTAAAAATTATTAGCAACTGAATAATTTCTTTGAGGGAACTTAAGAAATGTATAAAAAGGGAAATTGTCCATCAAAAATAATCCCGTCTGAGCAGGCGCCGCTGAGATGTATAAAAACGCGATACTACTCCAAATAACAATGTATTTTAAGAACACAAAAAATAAAAAGATAAATAGGAAAACAAAAAATAAAAATAGTGTTTTTTACCATTTATGAAAACAAAAGTAAAAAATAAAAATAAATTAAAAAAAAACAAATCCATTTCGGTGTCATAGCGATACGCAAAATATTTTAGCATTTCGTTAATTAATACGCACTTCTTTTAAATCAAATAAAATATAACACACATTATGTGGGAGAATAGAGGAATTCTGCAGCATTCTGTTACTATAACAGAGTTATGTTAGTCATTTAACATAACCGATGTTAACGAGTGATCCATGTAGCAGGTATTTTAATATTAAAATTAAATGAAAAGCGATGGGCCAAAAAACATTATTGATGAATACTCCTAGTTGTGCCTTTAAAAATCTCCAAAACTTCAATATCTTAAAAATAGATTTTCTTTCTTCACCTATAAAATTTGCATAAATGGCGCATGGGTTCTTTTTTATAAAAATTAATTTAACTTTAAACACAATAAAAGCAAAGTAAAGAAAAAATAGTTTCTTATTATTTTTAGAAAACTCTGGCAAATCATTATGAATAGATTCACGCTTGAACAACGCTATCAAATCATCCAAGTTTACTTTGAAAATCGGTCATTAATTCGACTCGTTGTTTTATCGCCAAATTATATTCAGCGATGAGGCTTATTTTTTCCGCATATGGAGTGAGACCAATCCACAACATATCCTACAGACTTAATTGCACCGTTTAGTGTGGTTTACAAGCTGATGGCATTATCGAACCTTATTTCTTCAAAAATGAGTCCGGATCTCACGTTACGGTCAATGATTAATGATTTTTTATTTGAAAATATGGATGACATTAATCCGGACGAAAAGTGGTTTCAACAAGACCGCAACCATTGAATTATTGAAATCAAAATTTGGCGATAAGTAGATTTCGAGACATGGACCTGTCAATTGGGCTTCAAGGTCGTGCCATACGGCAACCGCCCATCGAGTTATTGAAATCAAAATTTTGCGATAAGAAGATTTCGAGAAATGGACCTGTCAATTGGCCTTCAAGGTCGTGTGATTTCACACCTCTCGGTTTGACGCCGCCAGATTTTTAGGGATTACGATTTTTAGACACATATTTTGCTACTTCAAAACGTAATCGACTATTTCTATAGTGAAATAAGTTTTTTTAACAATTTAAAATTTTACTAAAACAAATTTTGAACACCTTGTGCTTTCTTTGTCAAATATTAAAATTTTTTAACCTTCCCTCCCTTTATCTTTTATTTTTTCATAGTGTAAGCAAATATTAAAGTTTTTTTTTTTTTTGCTTTTTTATGCAATAGAATGCCGTTCAATAACCGCACTTTTATAATTAAATTTCTTTTAAAAAAAGTAAAAACAAAAATACATGCGATAAAATATGATTAATAAATTAAACAATGACGAAGTTGGCCGGAAAAATATTGTTCATTAATTGTAAACAGTTGTTAACAATCAACTTAATTAATTGTCTTTGTAGTAAAGGTTCTGACTCAAGTGTGGTCTGTCTATCCGTCAAATAAAAACACGGTGAAATATTTTATGTTATTTTCAGGATTAATTTGAAACTCAATTTGTTCGCTTTTATTTTAATGTTTTGAAATTAAAATAAATTGTTTTTGTTTTTTTATCAGTAAGTCAAGTCAATTAGTTAAACTAATGAAATGGAATGGAATGCATTTATTGTCGTTGCACGCTTATGCTGAGTACAGACAACGCAATTTGTTTCTGCAACACGTTTCACATTCAGGTTTCATGTTTTGACACAAACACTGAAACCAACAGTGAAACATAAACGCAATCTCAGTTCTGTTATTTTATATCATAACATTACCATTGAGCGGAAAAGAGGATTCAAAAATTAATCCTGTTTTTAACTTTTTCAATGCTTGCGTTTATAGCAATATTTTTATATTCAATTACTAATTTTACAAATACTGCTGCTTTTATAATTTTATTTTTATATTTATCCCTTTTCACATCCCATTTTGTTCTTTCTTAATTACTGAGATGTTTACAGCTTGCTTGTTGTCAATGTACTAAACATATAAAATAATGAAACAGCAATACAAACAATGCAATCTGTTTCAACGCAACCAGAAAATATCAAAACATTTTGATGTTAATAAAACCTGGATTGCAACCTGAAGTGAAACCTGAAACACGAATTCAGACGGCGCAATTTGTAATGAAATGCAACAGATTTCAGAAACACGTTGCGTTGTGTGTAGCTAGCTTTATAATCACACTTAATCTTTGTGTCGTTGTATTAAAGGCATTAAAACACATACTTACGTCATACGTCAACAGGCTACCAAATCTTTTGAAATTAAAATAAACGAAAGCGATTATTTTTATATCATTAGAACTAAACGATCACCATGGCTGCTATTGCCAACTTAGGCCTACTTCTAATTTCGCAAGTGATACTGAACAAATCAAAAGATGCAAATGAATCAAAAGATGAAATAAATAAGATCTTCTTTTTTTTTTGTAATTTTAAATACAAATACGTCAACTTTTATTTTTACTGTTCCGTTATGTTCTGTTATGTTTTTTGTTTTTTTTTTTTTGCCGTATGTATTTGTCTCTGTCGCTTTAGAATTAACAGTTTCCTGTCCATTGAACATGAGCTTTAACATACTTACGCTGCCATCCAAACACAACATTCTGTAAATCTTGCCAGATTGAAATAACTTGTTTGGCAAACATGCGCCTTTTAACAAAAAGTTATCAAAAACAATATTTACCCGATATAATAAAGACCAGGCGATTTAGAAATTTAGTTTATTTGGGGTGTTTGTGCTTATTTGCCCCCATTTGCAGAATTAACAACAACACGCAACATAAGTGCATGTAAAAACAAAATAAAGTTGACCTCATTGCACTGTTTGCCATTTGTTTATAGAAACGAGGTTTCTATGGTTATTCAAAGGAAGTGTGTATGTTACCGCTAATAAAAGTTTTCAAGTAAATAAATAAATTAAAAAGAATTTATAGGGCTGGCAATTTAAAGACTAATAAATTGCATTTCTAGAGAATTTGAAAGAAAAAAATATTTATTAGAAAAAAAAAGATTTTTTAATAGTTTTTTTTACGAAAAAGCAACTACACGCAGAAGAGGAAATTGTTATGTTATGGTCACAAAAACCATATAATGATCTCTGCAGCAATATTTGATTGCGGTAAACAAATTTTTTATAAAAATTATTATGACGCAACAGGAAAATTCAACCTAAATAATTTTCCTAAGATTCTAACCACAACCAAAATGTTACAGCTAACTAAAATTTATATCATTATGTGTTTAGTTTTTTCTTATGCAACCAAAGTATGATTAAAAATGAAAAAAATTTGTTTGGTTTTAAAATTATTTAAATTTCAAAATTAGCAAAATGATTTTTAATCAGTTCCATAATCAGTTTATAATTTAAACATAATTATGATCACATTTTATAATGTTATTGTTATGTTAATGGTTCTTATAACATTATTATTAATTTTATTTATACTATAATTTAACTTTAACTATATAATTTAATAATAGTATGTTGCACTTAAATTATTAAATTCTAAAATTGGAATTTTTATAGTTTTTGCCCATACGTTCACTCGAGTCATGAAACACATTTGTAAATAACTAAAGGTATATAAAACTTTCTTTTTTTTAATGAAGGTTAGTAGTGTTCGGATCCCCTATGGGATTTTAGAACATGCGGTCTAAAATCAAGATTTCGTTAAAAATAGGTCGCATTCGAGGATTACATTTTTATGCAGCATTCATCTCTATAATGTTGCCTTTCAGAAATGGGAAAAAATTTATGTAAGCAGAGACTTTTTCTAGGGAGGTGTTATATAAAGCCATTAACCGAAGAGTAAAACTGTGTCATGTGTCAATTTCATTAGAAGAAAAAAATTCTAGGGGCGAGACTAAATTTTTTTCGTGATGCATTCGAGTAAAGTTATTGAGATGAAAATCTCTTTTGAAATTTCACAGTTTAGCTGGGAAACTAATTGGAGAAAAAGTTGCGGAAAGTAATTAAAATTAAATAAACTGGACTTGAAAAAAAATGAATATAAAACTCGTGGTTTATATTTTTTTCAATAGGACCAACACTCAGTGGATAAACCCTGAACTAGGAAATTACGTTGTGGAAAAGAGGATAGAGGGAGTAGTGCTTGTAGCCAATTGATTTGAATCGTTGCACAGTGAAAGTGACAGGAAAGACCTCCGTAGGGAGTTTATTTCACATACGAACTGTACGGCTAAGAAAAGAATTTTCTCTATAATGCGTAGTGCGATTCACTGACCAATCGACTCAAAGGGATGTGCTCTTGATGAAGAACGTAATAAGTGTACGAAATTACTGTTTGCAGAAACAAGTTCCCTAATTTTATTAAAGCGCACTCCGTTGTAGTAACGATGAAACAGTGAAACACATCCCAAATTACGTCGATGCTTCAGTGAGTTAATAGAGCTGGATAGCCTACTGTCACCGATGAGCATCTTCGGCCCTATTGGGTCGATTAGGAATTGCTTAAAAAGCTCAAACACTAACCTTAATCTCTTGCTAGCAGCTTGTAATTTTTTTTTAATCGAACCAGCCGCTTAAGGTGCTGTTAGATTGATCAAGTATTTGACCAAATAAGCGTAACCACTATTTTTACAAATGTTTATTACATTTTTCCCGACACGTATTATTACGAATGGCGATTTATAATACAGTAAATGTGATATCTTAGCTTTTATTATCTGTTGGATCTTATATTTCTTAAAAAGTTTTTGAGAAGGCCAAAAAGGTTTATCCATAATTTAGGGTTTACGTCTTTTTGGTGAAATATTTCACTAATCTGGCCCTACATTTAGAAATGTCCAGTTTATTTCTAAAATATTTTCTTTATGCACCACTGTGCAATATTGCATTTAGCCTAACATTGTCACTTATTACTGATGCATTTGTTTTGCAATTTTGAGATTTTTAATCACTGCTTAAAAGCGGATTAAATTAATATTTCAGGTATTTTTTTTTTTTTTTTTGTCAAAATCTTTAAAATGTTGCCTTAAAACTTCATTACTTTAGAAATAGTTTTTAGGAATGAAAGCACGTTTTATCTATAATAAAAACCATGTAAATGTTACCAACATGACTACCTGTTTATGTTACTCATTACAACTGTAGCGATCAAAAGCCATAAAATGCAACCCCCAAAACATTTAACACACAACATTAATTCTTAGAATTGCTACAACAACATTTTTAAAGCCATATTTAACGTCTGCTATGTTGTTTCTTTTTTTATTTCATAGCAGAAAAAATAATTTTAAAATATAACAAAAAATAGGTCAACCAAGAATTATTATTGTTATTGTAAAACTTGTTGTTGAAATAATGAGTAAAAACGTGGCAAATTTACAGCCATAAAAGTAGAAAAGAGAAAAATGAACAATCATAAAGTCCTTTGGCCGCATGCCAAATTGTACCAAGGACTTACATGCACATGACAAAGAAAAAACAATCAGACTTTTTGTAGCCCAGTCTATGGCTGCAAAAAACAATTTCTAAGTGGGTTAAAAGTTCAGAGTTGAAAAGTTTTTGCCAAGAAATTAAAATTTTTTTTTAATATAAATGAAAACTACTCCAAGTTTTTTTTTTAAATACAAAAAAAAAAATTTTAAATAATTTTTTACAAATTTGTTTAGCGTGAAGTTTTTCTCTATTTTTTTTTTTTCATTTAAATCATTCAAATTACATTTTGCTTGTATATATTTACAAATTTGTTTTTTTATGTTTTGTATTTCTTTGCCGTTTGCATTTGCAAAGATATAATGAATTTGAAAGATATAATTACAAGCAGTTTATATGTATGAACCAACAATGCATTTGCAAACATTTGAAACAGATTTGAATGGAAGTGCAACAATATTTGCATACCAACTTGCGAGTCGCTCTATTTGTTTTTGAAAATAATAAAAAGAGTCTTGACTCTTAAAGTTTTGGTTTCCTTTTTATTTGAATAACAAACACATGTCAGTACACCCTACTATAGGGTTGATAGGCATTTAGGTCACAAGGCATAATTTGTTACAACGAAATATTAAGGTCAAGGCGTATCAATACCAGGTGGTCGCGATGGCGTTTTTATTAATTTTCTTCCAAACCCTAAAAAATATCGAGTGTTTGTTTAAGCCCGATAGAACTTTAAATTATAGAGAATAACAATAAAAATTAAATTTTGATGAAATATTTTTTCTTATTATTTTCGGTAAATTCTGTCAAATCATTATGAATAGACTCACGCTTGAACAACGCTACCAAATCATCCAAGTTTACTTTGAGAATCAGTCATCAATTCGAGCCACTTATTGACGACTTCGTAATTTTTATGGTGCACATAATCGTTGGTCTGAGCGAACTGTGGATAGATTTCGTACCACATACTCTCTAGAGGATGCAATAACATCAACACGTCGAAGGAAAGTGCGTACTAAAGAGATTACCGCTGCTGTAAAGGAAAGTGTGAAAGAGGATCCAAATTTACCGATTCGTCGTCGGTCGCATGAATTAGGGCTCTGTCCGTCCACTACGTGGAATATTTTGCGCTAAGATCTTCGCCTGCACCCGTATAAGATCCAGCTAGTGCAGGAATTAAAGCCACGAGACCATTATATGCGTCATTCTTTCCCCGATTAAGCTCTAGAGCAGTTAGTAACTGACCCGTTGTTTTATCGCCAAATTGTGTTCGCCGATAAGGCTCATTTTTGGCTTAACGGGTTTTTTAATAAGCAAAATTGCAGCATATGGAGTGAGACCAATCCACAACATACCCTACAGACTTCATTGCATCCAGAACAATACACCGTTTGGTGTGGCTTACACGCTGATGGCATCATCGAACCTTATTCCTTCAAAAATGAGGCCGGATTTTACGTTACGGTTACTGGAGATTGTTACCGCAACATGATTAATGATATTTTGTTTGAAAATATGGATGACATTGATCCGGACGAAATGTGGTTTCAACAAGATGGCGCTACATGCCACACGGCGACCGCAACCATCGAGTTATTGAAATATAAATTTTGCGATAAGTTGATTTCGAGAAATGGACCAGACAATTGACCCCTAAGGTCGTACGATTTGACACCCCTCGATTATTTTATGTGGAGCCACGTGAAGTCACTGGTTTATGCTGATAAACCAACAACAATTGACGCTTTGGAGGCCAACATTATTCATGTTATTCGTGACATACGGCCAGCAGTACTTGAAAAGTGTCCTGAAATTAGACGTCCAGAATGCGCTTCGTTATAAGCAGCCGCCATATGACCAAAATCATTTTTAAATATTAATGCCATGTTCTGATCTTTCATTGCAATTTGATTTTTTGTGTTATTTTTAACAATTTAAAGTTCTATCAGGCTTTTATAGTGTGTTTTACCAACTTCTCTCCATTTTTGTGATGACCTCCTCCATCTTTTCAAAAAATTTTCAAAAATGTATGTTTGAAAAGATTAGAGTTTACTAAGTTCTGAAATCATTTTATGGGTCCTATGCACCACTTTTTTTTTATATAAACTGTTATATCAGCCCTCTCCTGCTTTTCCATTTACCCTTTATAATCGCACTAAGTTCACTCTGATGCTGCTTTTACATATCACAATTATTGTGGACCGGATCCCAAATTCCTTGCCTTAGCCTATTAATTAATGAGGCTACTCTTGTCAAGTTGGTAAGAACGTTGTCTACAAATTTGGTTGGCCAGGGTTCAACCCCTACCGCTATTAAAAAATAAAAAATGTCTGTTTAATGGTATAAATACAAATTCAGAATTAACATTACAACTTGCAGCCTCCTTCGTCGGTACTTCTTCATAGAAAAAAAAATCATAATACTAACGATTGTAAAGTGATTAACAGTGCACTGTTAACTGTAAAATGACCTTCAGATTATAAAAACTTCATTATACGCCATTAATATTCAGGAGGCCATTCGTATTCTGAGAAAACGATCAACCAGTTGTTCATCATTTGAACAACTGGTGTCCAGAAACTGATGAAAAATGTAAATGATGTAAAAACATTTTCGTTTACATGCTTTATTAAAAAAAAATTACTTATTTTCTTCTGTTATTTGTAAAAGTTTTAAAGAAAAATTTAAAAAAAAAAAACAACTAAAAAACAAATCTCTTACTTTCTTAATCTAATTATTAAATAAATTCCTGATTTTAATTTTGCGACTAACATGTAGAGGTATAAAAACTCGTTAACGCTGGCACTTAATTGTTTACATTAAATTTATTATATCTGATGGTTTCATTTTGTTTATTGTTTATTTTACTTGAAGGTACTTTCTAGTGAAAGGTAAATACAAAAAGATAAAAAAAATTTAACAAACAAATTTTTATCTTTCCTCTTTTATTTTTGTTAAACAAAAGAAAAACAGAATTAAAATTAATACAAAATGTAAAATATAAGAGAAAAAAGTTCATTGACCATAAAAAAAACATTTTATATTTACAATTTAAATTCATTTAAATCAGAAGAACTTAAATTAAAATATTGGCAATGCTGCTTTAAACTTAAAAAATAGGAATTAATTTTATTTTAAGAAAAGAAAATGTTAGTTCCTAAAAACTGTTCCTACTTTCAAAAAATATTTGCCAAAATTTGTGTAAAATTACTTAAATAAAATAAGAATTTATTTAAATAAAAAAAAACAGTTCTAAATGCTTTAATATTATTTTAATATTTAAAAGGAAGGAATTAACATAATTAAATATAGTTTAGATAGTAGATTTACTAAAACAAGCCTGCCAGATCCCTACATTACAAAAGAATTTAAGCGATTTTAATCGCCTAAAATAGAAGTAGCAGTTGTAAGCTGTATAAAAATATTAACTTAAATTACTAGAACGTGCAATGCATTATATTCGTAATAGTAAAGCAGCATTATCACATTAGGAGATTTCTTATCCTAACGTTAGAATTTTTTTTTAGGGGTAATACAAAATTTGGCTTTGGGATTAGGGAGTTTTTCTAAAAATTTTAAATGTTGGGGATTTTTTCTGGTTTTTCTTTTACCTTATTTTTAATCTTATTGCTCTCTTTTTTCTTGTTTTTGTTTTTATGTTTTTTAACCGCAGAACACAGTTCTGAGGCGATTTAAAAATAAAATATTTATTATAAGGTGATGCTTACAAATTGGCCCCATTTAAAAAAAGTTCATAATTTTACAAATTAAAGGGTGTGCCCATACAACACACATGATGTTTATATGTCTATGAACCGTACCGGACAGCCGTTAAAAATTTTAACAAAGTTGTCATCATTTTATCAGCTCCTAATAACAGAAAGTAATAAAAAGCAAGTAAGTGTGTTATATTCGGCTTTGCTAAATCTTATATACCCTTCACCATCAATGTAAATCTAGTTTAGTGAAGTAACTCCAATCATAAAAGGAAACATTAAGGTGACAGGTATTGCATATATATAATTTTACATAAAAATGACATCGGCTTTTAAGGTGTAGTCATTTGTTAAAAATTTTTAGCATTTCCTTAAAGATCTCTTCAAAAGCTTTAAAATGATACTCATATTGATATTTTAAAAATTTAAAAAAATTTCAGAGCCCCGTAACTCGGAAAATATAGGCTAGCGCCTATTTTTTCACGTGATGTTTTTTTCTTATTTTTTAATTCTCTATCGCTCCATATATTTAGTTTTTTGATTGGAGTTACTTTATTGTTTCAAATGACATGAAAAAATTAGAGGTAGGTGTGGTGTTTTGCCTGCTTCCTCGAAGGACATGGACAGATCATGCTGATTTTCGATAGCCCCTCTTTCGACACTATATCTGATCGATTGACATATTATTTTTTTTTATTTCAACACTAACACGGACGGACAGACGGACATCGCTCAATCGACTTCGCCATGCATAAGGACTCAGAATATATATATATAATTTATGGGGTCGCAAATTGTTATTATAGAAATTCCCTTTTTATTCTAATTTCAAAATTCTTAAGGTTTATAAACAATTTCTTAATAATAAAAATAATTTTCAACAAGTCCTGAAATCAAAACTGCCTTTGATTTGTTTGGAAAAAACTTTTTGATTCAATACAAACCTACACCCACCCTACATGAAATGTAAAAAAAATCAAATTGAATACAAAAAGAAACACTTAATTTGAATAGTTTTCCTTCAAAGCTTTTATCATGATTTAAATCCAGAATTTTATATATGAATTTACTAAAGAGGTGTTGGTTGCATTCTTAACCTCAACTTTTAAAATGTTTTTCTTTTATTTGTTTTATTTTTAAATAAATTTTTGTAGGTAGATCTTGTTTTATTGCAGTCAACTTTATCCAACAGGAAACCACATCCGCATAAAAATTAAAACTTTTTTTCCATTTAACTTTTTTTCGTTATTATTTATTTGTTAGTTCCTCTAGAGCAATTGAGATTTTAACTTAACGCTATACGGACGCCTCTTTGTTTAGCTTGAAAAAGCAATACAAACGTGGGCTTCAATGAAAACTCTTTTAACATAAACAAGCGTATCGCAGAAATTGCTTTTATTTTGCATATAATTTTTTTCTCAATAAAAAAATGAATAAATTCAACAAACTTAAAATTGTGTGATAAAAAAAATAAAACTGCATAAAATTTCGTTTGATTTAAAAATAGTGATACAACTAATGATACAATTTTTTTTGTATAAGAATTTAAAAAATTTTTTTTCTTTAGTGAAGCTTGAACACCTTAAGATTTTAATCAAGTTTAAAAAAAATGAGCTTTAAAGTTTTATAATTATTTATATTAATATAGTTTTGTATTTGACATTTTAAAAAGTTCCTGAAAACTTAAAAAAAATAAATAATTATATATTTTTTAATTTATTATCCAAGCACAAGGTCTTTTAATTTTTATTTTTTATTTTTTCAATATTTCGCTACTCCCTTGTGGAGCATCAAGAAAGCTTTTTTAATTTTGAATTGGGTTCTTATTGGGAAACCTTATGTGTGTGTCAAGTTAATTACGTTTTTTTTATGAAGCATGCGATAATTTTTTTCACCCTACATACAGTTCAAATTGTATGGTATTTAAGGGCTTTTTTAACAAATGCGATTACAGCGACAAAACCCTTTGATCTTGAAGAATCAAACTTATTGGGAAATCAAGGGAACATACAGAGCTATTAAACTGCAAACACAGCTCTGCATGTGCCCTTGATTTCCCAATAGGTTTAATTCTTTGAGATTGGACGGTTTTGTCGCTGTAATCGCATTTATTAAAAAAAACCGTTGATTTACTATGCAATTTGGGAGGAAATTTATCGCATGCTATATATGTATTTTTAAACGAATTTATGCTGACGTATTTATCTTGACACACATGGAAACGTTTTGTATTAAATATTAATTATCTCTAATCACAAGTTTATCTTTTTTTTATTTCGAAATCTTTTATGTTTTTTTTTTACCAAAAATTATTTTCAATGTGTTGATCTCATTTCAAAATTTTAACTTAATTTTATTTTTATTTTTGTTTTTCTTGTTTTAATCTTTTTTGCAAACTTAAGCAATTAAACAGCGCATCTCTTATCTCCATTAATTTTTATATTTGTCTAAATAATCTTTAATAGTTTTTTTTTCTTAAAATATTTCACACGCTTTAATTTGTTTAACAAAAACCACGCCACACAATTTTCAAGATTAAAAATTTTTAAGAAAATCCAAAAAATATTAAAAACTATAGCATGGAAAAATCGAGCAGCCATGTGGGCTGTTAAAATATTGAGTTGTTATTAAAACAAAAACAAACAAAAAATACTTAAAATTCTGAAACGAATATTTTAAATAAAAAAAAAAAACATTTCCTTTATTCTGCTAAATAAAAGCATTAAATTAATGAAATTATTTTAATTAATGAAACAGAAAATTTGGAAAAAAGA
Organism: Gymnosoma rotundatum; assembly: GCA_916610165.2. NCBI lineage: Eukaryota > Metazoa > Arthropoda > Insecta > Diptera > Tachinidae > Gymnosoma > Gymnosoma rotundatum. The sequence continues at coordinate 127,472,223 of OU744340.1, read as the reverse complement.
AATTTAAAATTTAACGTAAATAAATCGTAAATTATTTTTAAAGCCGCTAAAATGATTTTAATTTGATCGTTAGTTTAAATGGTGGCAAATTTTAATTTAATTTGGACTTTTGTTAACAATATCGCTTAATAAATAAAAAATAATGAAATATTTATTAAAAATTTTTATTTTCATCACTTTTGCTCCTTGTATTTATTTATACAAAGTGGTAAAAAGCCCGATAGAAATAGCAAAATAGCCCTAACCGATGATATACCTGCTTCATTAGGTGTTAAGTTTTATATATTTGTATTTTGAATTTTCTGTCAAACTATTTCTGTATTATAACAAAGAAATAATTTTAATTTGGCCTATATTTCTTAATAAGTTTAGAAAGAAAATTAAGAGTAACCGTAGGAGGTAGGACATATTTATCTGATGTATTTATCTTCACACCCTTCCGAATTAAGACTAACAAGTAAGACTGCTATATTCAGCTATGCCGAATCTTATATACCCTTCACCATCTATGTAAATCTAGTTTATTGAAGTAGCTCTAATCAAAAAAGCATATATTAGGGTGGCAAAGAATTAAAAAATAAAAAGAAATTTAAGTACTAAATGTATTAAATTAATATAAAATTTCAGTATTTTCTTAAAGATATCTTTAAAAGCTTTTAAATGATACCCATATTGATATTTTAAAAAACTTGAAAAGTTCAGAGGCCCGTAACTCGGAAAATATGGGAGAGCGCCAATTTTTTCAATTTTTTTTCTTTTTTTTTTTTTGAACAATGAAGTAACTCCAATAAAAAAAACAAAAAAATAATAAAATAATAAAAAACATTAAGTGAAAAAATTAGCGCTCGCCCATATTTCCCGAGTTACGGGCCTCTGAAATTTTACAATTTTTTAAAATATTAATATGGGTATCATTTTAAAGCTTCTAACGAGATCTTTAAGGAAATACTAAAATTTTTTAAAAGCGGTTAACCCATTAAGAGACGATGAAATTTTTATTTAAAATTATGCATATTTAGTGCTTAATTATTTTTCTTATATTTAAATTCTCTGTCACACCAATATTTGGTTTTTTCATTGAAATTATTTCACTTAACTAGATTTAAATAGATGGTGAAGGGTATACTCGTATAAGGTTCGGCATAGCACTCTTACTTGTGTGTATTTTATTTTAGTAAAAAAAAAGTAATTAAGTTTTTGAAAACAAGTCAGAGTATGAAAAAAATTAATTTCTATGGAAGATATTAAGATGTCGGTCACAAAAAATAAATTATATTAACCCTTTGCTCTCGAAGCTTTTTTTCACTCATAATACCAGCAACTCGAATCAATTTTAATAGAAAAACCATATTCACATATAAGTAAATGATATGCGCATAAAAAGAAAAGTCATAGTTGTATTTTAAATCTTTTTTAATTAATTATAGATACAAATGTTATAATATATTTAATGATTAAATTTAAATTAAATTAAATTAAATCCTTATGTTATGAACTGAAAATTATTTGCATTGTCTCCATAGCGGAGCCCTCGAGTTTGAAGATAAATTTTAAATGGCTCCGCTCCGGAGCCCTCGAGTGCAAAGGGTTAAAAGACAAAAATAAAAAATAATAAAATAAAAATATTTCATCACTATTTTGTTATTAATATTTCGCTAATATATCAATCTATTATTAATTATTTATGCAGCCTTGTAACATTTTGGTGCCAAAAAATATTTTCTTTAATAAACAAAATGTTGTGTTAATAATTTTAATTCGTATCCAATAAATTAATGAATGAGTGACCTTTAAGATTTATTTCAATCTAAATATGATTTTGTAAAACAGATATTTTCAAAAATTTCATAATTTCAAACTTTATTTTTTATAAATTTTATTTTTATAATTTTATTAAAATAAATAATTAAGAAAAAAAAACACATAAAATTTTATTTGAAAGCGGAAATCATTCTCGTGAAACAAATATTGCTTCATAAATGACCAGAAATACGAACAAAAAAAAATTTAAATTTCGTCACTTTTTTATCTTGTTTTTCATTTCTCTTTTGTTTTTAATTGAAAACGTTTTGAAGACACAAGAGCTGGGAAAAAATTTAATAACGAGACGAAAATATACGGCAATTGCCTGCCTGCCACTGACATTATGAGTAGATTTTGGTGGCACTGACTGACTGAGTTGGCTGCAACACTTTTTATTTTGTTTATTTTCTTTTTTGTTTTTGCTCTTTTTTAAAATAGAATCATTATTTTCATCACCTTAAGACATACATTTTTTTTAAATGAATCTAGTAAAAAACAGAAAAATTAAAAGTGAAGAAATACTACAGACAATGAATCATTCTTGATGGCATATAATTCGATGTCAATTAGATTTCAGTGTGACGAATAGAAACCAGCAAAAAAAAATAATAAAGAGTTTAAATGATGAAATCATTCAATGAACTTTTAACAACTTGTAGAGGTAATTTTGAGAAATCTGGGGTTTTCTACATAAATGCCCACACCCGATGCGCTTCGTTACACTCATCGTAATAACCTAAAGATATTTGCAATTGTATTTTGATTTAATCATTTATAAATTCTTTCATTTTATGGATTAACTAACAGACACCAAATTTGAGGAATCTAATGATTATATTTTTCTCCGGATAAAGAGTACCCTTCCCCACAATTGTATTGCGCCAGGTTTCTTCCAATCTACACACTTAATGCTCAAAATCACTCTCACAAATATTTGTTTTCTAGATTCACGATAATTTCTTTGTTCAGGGGATACCCATCACCACCCCAGCCCGCTTTTACCACCAGGCTTTTAAATGAAAATACGCTAAATTAAATACGTAAAATACATTACATTAATCAAGTCTTAATTATGATCTTCTCCAGATATAAAATAATTCAATGAAAAATTTATATGGGGAGGCACCTGCTCTTCTTAAATACCTATAGGCGTTTGCTTCAAAACGTACTTTATTTCAAAGTAACTTTCATAAATTTTGGTTTGCAATGTTGCAGTTCCCCACATTTAAGATAATTCACGGGGGGTTTCCCCGCCTGCTAAACTACTGAGGCTTTGATCATTAAAAAGAGAGTCTCTATTAAAGTTGTACAAAAATTGCATTGTACTGGGGTCTCCGCGTCCCCCTTCTACACCGAAAGGCCTGTATTGAAAAAGCTGCAACCTACATCAAACTCAAATTTAAGCAAATGGTGCGTAACTAATATTACCTGGGTGTATCGTTTCTTCCTCTTCGTTTAAAAATTAAACTGCCCTAATTAAATATGATGATCGCTACAAAAAGTCAAATTTCGGAAATATTTTCAATTTAATAATTAAATAATTTAAGCTTAAGAAATTTTTAGTTAATTTAAAAAATTTTTTTTTTTATTAAAAGACGAATTATTTTTCAAGTTGGCCTCTCTTCAATAGAACATTTTTGGTTCTATTGCCGCAACTCTTACTTTAACGCAAAAATGTCTTAGTACTGGCTACTTATCAGTTTGTCATGAATTATGTTTACTCGTATTAATCAGTGTTGCCGTTTGGTTACATTTCTTAACTTTTGAAGGCTTCACGTAAGTTTTGGTAGAAACACGAAATAAAATAATGAAACAAGAGTACTTGTTCTAATTTAAATCCTCATGAATATCATCGGCATGAAATTTTTACGATTTTTATTTTTATACCCTTCACCACAAAAAGTGAAAAAAGGTATATCTATCTAAGTTCTGAATTCTGAATGAAATTCTGAATTCTTTTGCATAGCGAAGTCGATTGAGCGATGTCCGTCTGTCCGTCTCTTCGGCCGGGGCAAACTTAATTTCACAAAAAAATTAATATGTCAATCGATCAGATATAGTGTCGAAAGAGGTGATATTGGAAATCAGCATGATCGGACCATGTCCTTCGAGGCAGCAGGCAAAACTTCACACCTACCTCTAATTTTTTCAAGTCATTTGGAACAATAAAGTAACTCCAATCAAAAAAATAAATGTATGGGGCGACAGAGAATTAAAAACTAAGAAAAAAACATCAAGTGAAAAAATTGGCCCTCGCCCATATTTTCCGAGTTACGGGGCTCTAAAATTTTTATATTTTTTTTAAATATCAATATGGGTGTCATTTTAAAGCTTTTGAAGAGATCTTTAAAAAAATACTAAATTTTTTTAAAAATACTTAACCCATTAAGAGCCGATGTTATATTTATGTAAAAAAAATATACATACATGCAGTACCAATTTTTTTTTTATTTTTTAATTCTCTGTCACTCCAATATTTGGTTTTTTGGATTGCAATTACTTCACTAAAACAGATTAACATAGATGGTGAAGGGAATATAAGATTCAGCATAGCCGAATATAACACTCTTACTTGATTTGTTTTTCAGTAAATAAATTTTTTGCCTTGTTATTTTTCCTGAAATATGAATTAAACTTTTTATATATTTTATATCAATTACATTAAATTACAAAATGTAACTTTTAATGAAAAAATTTAACTTTTTTGAAGGAAAAGCGTTAGTTTTTCTTCTCTTTCCCTGGCAACACTGCTATTAATAGAAAATTTTTACAACACAATGAACATAATGAACAATCAAGTCTTACTAACCGTCACCATTACCTTCTCCTGCTGGCTGGTTGACTGAGAGGTTTTGTTTGAGCCAAATGAATGAATTATATTTAATTACTTCCTTCTCTGAAATGCATTAACAACAACAATTTAAGTGCATAAAATGCACTAAAAAGACAGACAATTCAGACAATAAATTGAGTTTGAAAAAAAGCAAAACGTTCGTGATAAAAAAGTAGAGTGATTAAAAACTTCAAACTGTGTATTTTTAGACACCGAAGTCGTTCTAAAAAATTTTGCAGGCGGCTTAAAACAAATTAAGTCAGCAACGTTACTATTTGAATGGTTATGAACAATATCAAATGGCTTGGAAGCAGTAATCAGCAACGCATTTTATAGTCTGGCATAAACTTGAAAAAGTTATTAACACAATAACTGGCAGAGTCTCAACAAATAAATTTATAGACAGCAGCAACGCTCTTCATCCCTTTTCTTTAAAAACGCCAATTGCAAATTAACTTCTATTTTAAGAAATTCTGTTGGTTTTCATTATCATCATTCAAATGTGAACGTAATCGAATAAACGTTTTAAAAAAGTTAAAATTATTTCCATTTTTTATTTAAAAAAAAACCTCAATGAAAATAAAGAGCAAAAAGAGGACAACAATTGGTCGTTGAAAGCAGAAATAAATAAAAAGACAATAATTGGGTCAATAAATTAAAGTTTTAATGATCTGTCCACCCTCTATTTTTTTAGTAATTGTAAACTTAATTACTTCAATTCTATTAAATGCAACAAGAAACAAAAGATTCGTACGATTTTTTGATGAGTTTCGCTGATCAAGAGTCTGTAAAATTTATTAAACAAAATTGATAAATAATTCTAATTTTGTTAAATTTTTTTAACAATAAAAAATTTAGTGTAAATAAAAATTAAAATATTTTAGAAGAGGGATTGAAATTTGTATTGGGTTGTGCAATTGGAACAGATGTTTTTATTATGCTTCGACATTTGTGAAGTAAACAGATACAAAATAGACTTTAAAAAGACAAAAATCGCTTTACTCCTTTTTTATAGAAGCAGTACTCAGGGGATTACTTCTACTTATGCAACGCCTTGTGCTAGAATTAGGAAATTAGGTTATGGAATGAAGGATAGAGGAGGGACATTCGATTTGAATATTTCCTGGTTGAGAGTGACAGAAAAGGCCTTTGCAAAGAGTTTATTTCACATACAAATTGCTTGTTCCACCGAGCATCGGTCTTTTGCGTCATAATTCATTAGTGGTGTTGACGCAGTGTGACATTTTACGTAGATTTGCCGGTTGTCCGACACGAACAGGGCAAATACTGGAGCGTTCAGCTGCTCGCCTAGAAGAGAGAGTATGGCACAACACAAGATGCTGTAAGGTTTGGGCGGACCGAGAGTAGCCGTTCCGCTGGGAATATCGCGGCTGTGGCCAAAAATGTCGGAGAGAATCCCGAGGTATCGGCCAGACGAGGTGCCACGCTTTTGGGCATCATTCGGTGGTCTTTACAGAGAATTTTGGTGAAGGACTTAAATATGTTCATTAGCAAAATGCAGAAGCTGCTAGCCCACGCTCAAGTCTTCCTGAATCTCGGACACAAGGAAGAAAACTTTTTATCGAAAATCATCATGAGTGACGTGGCGCATTTCCATTTCTATTGTGGCACTTAAAATCCGCGTTTAGAACATTAAGAGCCATTACACTTGCTCAAAGTTACTGTGTGGTGCGGTGTTTATGCTGGAGGCATCATCGAGCCTTATTTCTATGAAAACTCCGCTGTCCACACTAGTACTGTGAACGGCGAGTGCTTCAAAGCCAGGCTCAACGACATTCTCCTACCTTAAGTGGCCGAATTGGGACTGCAGAACATGTAGTTCCAATAAGGTGGATCATTGGCTTATTCTGCACGACCTTCAACCGTAATTCTGAGGTTTACATTTCCACGTCATCCGACCGGCAAGATTGCCTGATTTAACCGATCTAGAATACTTCTCGTTTCATTTCTATGTCAACAATCCTCAGACTCTTCAAATGATCATAGAGAATATCTGTCAGAAATGTGGGAACCCTATTGCCGGAAGTTCTGGTTATCAATTCTGGCGGCAGCCACTTGACCGATATCAATTTTTCAACATGAAATAAACACAATCCAAAAGCAAAAGCAGAAGTGTTTCATTTATTTAAAAATTACAGTCAAAGAACAGCGGTACCTGTTATTAATTATTAACATTATTATGAACATTATGCTGAATACACTGAAATATTATTCCCGCCTTTCACCTTAATTTTGCACGAACTATTAAAAAGCAAAAAAATATTAAATTTGTAGCAGAGACGAAATTTTACATGTGTTTCCCCGAGGGGTGAAATCTTTTCTTTTTCTCTCTTTCGGTCACTTTTCTGCAGAGTTCCCAGACTCTTCTAGTTGAATTCCCAAAAATTTCCCTAAAAATAAAACTGTTTTAATTTATATTCATTTAAGCTTTTATTTACGGGACTTGGCTGTAGTAGAGATATATTTAAGCCTAAATTTTAAGGTTTGGCCTAACAGACTCAAAAAGGCATCTGGTAAATTAGAACACTGGTTTTACAAATATAATTTCCATAACGAAAACGATGTGAAATTATAAAATATATATAATTTATTTTAATTGCCATTTATCAACTCTACAAATAAAAAAAACAAACTAAACATTTTTAAAACGTTTTAATTCTCTTGTTATTTGCATTTCTAGGTTTTGTTGATTTTTGTTTCAATATCAAATAAAAAAATAAATAAATAAAAAAAAACTCACTATTCCAACGTATGATTAGTCATAACGACGAAGTCTATGATTATTAGTTTTTCATTTGTTGAATTAATAAGTTCATAGTTCTATTTTTATTTTTATTACCATTTTATCAGTTTATAAAAACATCTAATGCAATTATTAAAATTATTCATTTTTAGTTTTAAAAGTGAATAAGACTTTTATTGATGTTAATTGAGGCGAATAAAAGAGAAGTTAATAATTCTCATTGCGTTATCAATAAATATTTTATTAACTGCGACATTTTAAATCAAACCATACATGGGAGTAATTAATTAGATGGACTAATTAACTGACAATTTCATTAGCATTGAATGAAAAATAATGCTAATGATTTTTTAGCATTATCATTATATATGTTTCAACTTTTAATGGAAAAAGGAGACATTATGGTAACATATTTTTTGTTTTCTTAAAAGTAATAAGATCTGCTTTTTGGCGTATTAATTGACTTTAGATCTCAGATATCAACTTTTACACATATCTCACTTCAAATTAATCAAATATTAAAACTTTTAAATATAGATTTATTCACAAGAGTGTTAAAATTTATTTATTTTACGCATAGATTTTTTTAAATTTCTGCGATCAAAAATTTGTGTTTCATAAAAACAATTATTTTTGATTCAATTGTAATTAGTAATTAAACGAGTTCATTTAAATTTCATTAATATTAGTAAAAACAATTTTAATTAAAAAAAATTTATTAGTATTAGATAAACTTCTTTTGTTGTCGTTATTTCAAACATTGCCAATGAAATTTCAATGGTAATGAAAAAATCTCAAGTATGATTCAAATAACTTTTTATAATGAAATTCTTTAAAAAGAATAAAGACTTTAGCTTTAAAAGGTGACTTTGCCCCTTCTATATGTAAATGGTATATAAATTAAAGCTTGAAATTCAGCACCAGGGACCTAAGAGACTTTTATAGACCGAGAACCGGCAATGTATAGGTCACACAAATAATGGCCTCTAGAGGCAAGTATGGCATTTGTAGAAGCATTTTCCAAAATGAAAGAATAATAATCGCATACTCCGCAAAAATAAAGCAGGTTTGAAAGGTTGATTAACGCTGTCAACGTTATAGCTTCACGCAAACAATTAAATATATTCGCAGGGATTGTGTTTTGAAAAGACTCGTCAGATCACTCGTCAACAGTAGGGGGAGTGTTTGTTATCAACACTGTTAGTTTAAGATATTTTTAAAGATCACCAAGCCTGGCTATAAAAGTGTTACCAAGGTCAGCCATTTTTTAGCTTCTCAAAAATCTCGTGACAGTGAAAGCAAAGCTTTAGCAAGAGATTGTGGAAGACTAATTTCTCCTTTTCCCGGTCCTGACAGCTGCGACAATAGATACTGAAAGCAAGCACAAGTCGACGTGCATTACAATAGCCTGTCAGCACAGCCAACAACCTCGAAGTATCATTCTAATTTCAGTTTATAGGTTGCGTGATCTGCGCTTTCTTTCAAGGGGGTCACGTTAATCTGGCAACCCTACATGTGTCCAAATTAATCGCCTGTTTTCAGTCTTTTTAAGAAAAGTGTCTCCTGCGGAATTGTGATCAACACAAAAGCCACTTAATCGAGCGGTTATAAAAGACCTGTAAAGAACACAATTAAGCCGCAAAAACTATCATTTAAATCAAAAGCAGTCTGGCATAAGTCCATAATTTTCTATTGTGGCCTCATATTGTGCTGCAAGTTAAAAACTCTTTGATACGCAATTTCCTAACTGGAACACGCTTGACATCAAAGTGTACGTGAATGGCATCCACAAATTGCTAGAAAGCTAACGGTATTGATGAAAAGTATGTGAAATCAAATCTTGACACAAACATTCATTTAATCAGAACCCCCTAAAAGGAAAAAGAGAATACAAAAAGTGATTTTTTATTTATTTGTAGATGTGGCTACGCTGTTTTTAATTAACATGGGATTTAAAAATTTGACGTCCGCAAAATAGGATCCTCCCTTCCCTACATAATTCCTAAAGTGATTTTGATTTAAATAAGGCCTAGAACTTTTCATGATGAATAAATAAAAAATCTTTCGCAGATCTTAAAGCAGCTGCTATCTGGGGTAAAATTTTTATCAGTTTTTCGTTACACATTTATTGACTGATAATGATTGGTAACAAAATACTGGGAATCAATCAACACATTTAGCAGATAGATAAGATAAAATAAACGTGTTGCAAAAAAAACACAAACTAGAAAGTTGTTCTCATTTTGAAATCAATAAATGGCGTTGCTTTAAAATTATTTTAATTTTGGTACTTTTTAAGTTTTTTAAAATTGTTAAGAATCTACAGATCAAGAGCGGAATTAAAAATATCTTATACCGTAAAAAAAATTTTTTTATTATTTATTTACTTTTATTTTTATTGCAACAAATTTTTCTTTAAAACTTATCTTACAGAGAAATGGTAATATTACCTTACATCTAAAATATTAATAAATTAATAAATCTAAGGAGCATGTTAAATAGTTATGGGCATGGGGAATGAAAAATTGCATTACGAAACCTTCAATATAAGAAACTTTTTCAATTCCAAAATGGGTTTAAAAAGCTTTTAGCAAAATAATCGTACCCGCTGTGGCTTCGTTATCCCAATCGTCATTAAGTAAAATTAACAATTATAAATATTCTACGCCCTTTCTAAGCAACAAATTTAAAGACTCTTGCTTTCATAGTTCTCTTCATGTATACGCTAGTGAATAATTGCTTTTTGTGAAGAAAAATCACCATTCTCAATCCACGGCTAATCACTTTCAGTAGAGTTGTGTAGTTCGTGAACGACCTAGTTCAATCGAAGTACGCACTCAATTGACTAAATGGAGCGCTCTTTTTACTGAGCCCCTTTTCTACTTCATCATTTATTATATTAAAACAAATAAAAAATTAAAACTTGAGTGAAACCTTAAATCTTATATTGGCCCAAATTAAGCAGAAACATCCTTTAGTGATCAGAAAATATATTATTGAGAATCAATATTTTTATTTCATGTTAACGGTTTACAAAAATAAAGTCCGATAAATGTGCATAATTACATATAAATAATTTTTTAATTGGTTTTCAATTGCATAAATTTTCATTAGCATGTGTGAATATGTTTTTAATGTCTCTTTTTAAATTTACCATAGAACACTTAAAATTGTATCAGCTAAAAACAATTGAGCTAAACACATCAACTGGATTCGCTCAGTTGTTTGAGAGCTCACTAAGTGAACTTTGAACTAAATGAACAAGCTAGTTCGTTCTAATGAGCTGAGCTGAAAAGAGCGCTCACTTTAAAGAGCTGATAAACCCAACTCTTCTTTCAGCCGTGTCATTAATAAAGACTAAGTAAGCATAAGGTTGGCATGAGTGACGAAACTAAAAAGGGTCTCAACCAGCTTCTCCTGAAACCAACACCAAATTTTAAGACACTCACAATTGAGTTTGTCTCTGGTACTCCACACACCGCTCCTATTCCTCCTCATTGCACCTTTGATCTTCAAAGTAACCCTTACAAAATGTGCCCCTAAACTTTTAAATCTTCAATTATGGATGCTTAACAACTAATTTATGTGGGGGCACCCATGTTCCCAGCCAAATTCTGTACTTTTTCATAAAAAAAGTTACTTTATTCTCATAGTAATCGATATCTTATTGAAGTTTTACAGATTTAAGAAAATAAAAATAATTATGTATGGGGGGTCTCCATAGCCTGCTTTCCACACCTCCAGACTTTTAATAGAAAACCAATCCATTTTATTGCCCGAGTAACTGTTAATAGTTGCTTTGTACAGAGGGACGCACACCTTTGCCACGAGTCCTTAAACAATTTACATATTAAAGCTATTTAAATGTCGCAATTAACATTGAGACGATTGGTCTTACGGTTTGGCTTCCCATAAAGTAATTACAAACAAACTAACAAGAACGATAAAAATTAAATTTTATTTTATGCAAAAATAATTTTTAAAATTTGTATTTTTGAAAAAAAAAAAACAGTTCAATATCTTTAGATCGTACGTTTTTTCGAACAATTAATAATTAAAACAAAAATAAAAATAAAAAAAACCGTAAGAATAAAAACAAATATAAATAAATATGATTATTTATTAAATCTTATATTGCATCTGGTTTTCTTTAAAAGTCTCTATTTTTGAAAAGTATTTGTGTGTATTTTATTTTTCTTCTTTCATTGAAATTAAAATAAACACACAAAAATATAAAAATTATTTAAAACAATTTTTCTTAAATATTAAAAGTATTATTTAATTTTGTAAACCAAAGCGGGTGTATTGTCATACAAGTAAGTAATTAATTAGATGAACTAATTAATTGACGATTTCATTAGCAATAAATAATGCTAATAATTTGTTTGGCATTATCATTATTTTCAGTAATGGTAATGCCTTTTAATGAAAGGATTTCATTGATAGTTAGTTAACAAAAACAAAATCATTTCTATTGACTAATAATTAAATGATTTCAAATCATTATCATCAATGAATATATTTCTCATCTTTGTACACAACTTAAAGTATAGAAGAGCATTGTCTTAAAATGGCATTTTATTCACAAAAATTTGGAGAAACGTATATGTTTAAACTTTAAAAAAAAGGAGACACTATGGGAAGATATTTTTGGTTTCGTTTAAGCAATAAGGTCTGTTATTTTGGCGTATTAGGTGACTTTAGATCTCAGATCTAGTTTTACACATATCTCACTTCAAATCAATCAAATATTAAAATTTTTAAATACAGATCTATTTACAAGAGTGTTAAGATTTATTTATTTTACGCATAGGTTTTTTGTATTTCGGCGATCAAAAATTTGCGTTACATAAAAACAAGTATTTTTTTTTAATCAATTATAATTAGTAACTTAGTAACGAGTGCATTAAAATTTCATTAGAAAAATAACTATAAAAAAAATAAAATCATAAGCATTAAATAGCAGTTAAATTTCTTTCATTTTCATTATTTCAAACTGCCAATGAAATTTTAATGGTAATAAAAATATAATATTATTTTGGTCGAAACATTAAGTCCACCATTTTTCTAATTTTTAAGTTTCTTCTGAATAATAGTTTTCATTAACTACTTTTTTGGATTGGAAAAGAGCGAATTATTACTAAATGTCAACATGTAAAGAATTTATATTTAATTTTTTTTTCATAAATATATCTCAATTACTCAAGAAATAGGTACTTTTCCTAATCGAAAAAATTTTTTTTGTTCAAAAAAAAAATTACTTGGAACGGAAAAACTCATTGCAGTTAAATGAATAAGTTCAAAAATTTTTATAAACATCGGAATTGAAACTTTGTTTTCTCTTTAAATTTAATTTTTCTAGCCCTAGACAACTGCTTTTTTTTATTTTGTAGTGGCGACGTTATCACAAACTCGTTTTTTAAGGTCCCAAACAACCTAATTTTACTTTGCCAATTTAAATAAAAATTGAATGGGACAACACAAAAAACAACATCGTCATTTTCACCCATTGTGCAGGGTTGTCAGATTGTTTTAAACGAAATTCGCCAAAATCAAAGTAAGAAATCATTACAATTTTATAGTTTTAGCACATAATATTTATATATTTTTTCAAGTAAAAATATTTTTTGTAAAAAAATATAAAAGTCGCTATAAATAAAAAAATCGCCAAAAATACATTAATATGTATGAGGGGTAAAACGTTTACTATAAACTAGTAATAGTTTAATTAAATCAATAAAAACATAACAAATAAATAAAGATCTGATTAATCAAATAATAATAATTTTACAGTTTTATAATATTTCTACTATGATGTACATTTCATTCTCATGAATTTCGTCAGCGTCCCCTTCCTTGGAAAACATTGTATCCGTATTGAATTTATTAAGAAACTCTTGAGAAGATATAAAAAATGTGCGGCATGTGCTATCTGAATTCACATAATTTATAACGAGCAATAAAGCGTTATGAAGTGTTAAGGCCGTGTCAGATAAAACTTTTGCTTTGCGTTGCGTTGCAAATTGGTTTTGACATCTAAGATAAAATGCACGAACTTATATGAAGTATGTCACATAAAGTACTTTTAACGCAAAGCAAAGCGCAAAGTTGGGCAATACTCATCTTTTTGCGCGCTTTGAGAATTAGCTGCTATACATTTGTATATTATTTTTGGCAAAATCGAACGTAAAAGAGTTAAGAATTTTAAAATATTATTTTTTTTTTTATTATATATTCTTCCTTTATTTTTTTTAGAAAATTATGGAAGAAAAACTTATAAAAACAAACAATAATTAGGCGCTGTTAAAGTTTTTATTGTGATATACCTCTTGCGTTATACGCTTTTTTTCAAAGTTTGAAACGTCACGCAAAGCGATAAAGTTTTATCTGACACGGCCTTTAGTGTTAGAAATGTGTTTGGGATATCAATGGGTATGGTTATATTATTTCTTATTGTTTTCAATTATAACTTAAACTAAAATCAGTCTTTGAAGCATACAGCCTTCGTCACAGTGTTTGATTGAAATCAAAGTTTAAATTATTAATTTTATTAACTATAGGACTTAAAACAAAAAAGTTTTTTTTATCACACAATTCATTGTAAATGTTTTGCGCTGTTTTAACATTTTCCGCTGTTGAAAATAAGGATAAATGATACTTCAGCGCCACCTGATTTTTTCATATTGACATTTTTCAAGACATATTAAATTCTCAGCAAAACATGTAAAAATCGCCAAATACTTTATAAGTCGCCAAATCAAAAATTAGTTCGCCAAATGAGTTTAAAAATCGCCACGTTTGGCTAGAAACCGCTATATCTGATAACCCTGCCATTGTGTAAAATAAAGAACTATAAAAAATTTATACACACAAACATACATATGTATGCATGAAGCTGTGCCTGTGTTCCATAGAACATTACAGTAACCAAAAACAACTTTTTATTTATTTTTATGATAACGTGTATGTAGTTTTGTTTTTGCTTTTTATCGTTGTGAACACAGTGTTATGACATCACCACATACGTTTGCATATTTATTAACTTTGCTGTTGTTTTTGTATGAGGCACATTCACATATTAATTTATGCAAACCAAATTCCCCTTAAATTTTGTATATATTTGTGTAACTGTTTAATTTCTTACTTACAACATCCTTACAAAACGTTGCACACAATTCATAGATCATATATATACATAAAAACGTAACAAAGCATCAATTTAATATTAATTTGAAATTCCTTTTAACTTAAAATTTTTTATAGCAAAATCTTGCCATTTATTTCCTAAAAACAAAACTGGCCTTGAAAAATTTAAGATAGATAGGCAACCAAATTCAAAGCAATTGTTTTTTGATGTTGCAGCACCGGCAATTTATGAACATTTTGTTTTTTTTTACACGTTTACGCGCAAAAATTGTGAACTTGTGTTAAAAACTGGTTTACCTTCAACTTTAAGCAAAACACTTTACTTTTTTGTAATTTAAAACTTCGTATATACTTGTTGTTTAAAACAAACCACTTTTTAATAATTTATTTACTTGTTTTCAAATTTTATTACTCAGCTAAAATTTATTTACGCTTTTTGTATTTGTATTTTTCAAATGCCGACTGCGTTTAATACAGACACTACAGGACCTTCAATCTTAAAGTTTAAAAAACAACTAATTTTAATCCAAACTTTTATCTCAATTTAAAAAACAATTTAATATGCTGCAAGCAGCGTTGCCACACAAGAAATTGACTTCCTACCAATAATTTTCAAAAATCCTACCAAAATCGTTCACAGCCTACCAAAAATTTAAAAATGCGTTTCTTGCACATAAACTCTGTTATACTCACTTGGTTTTTTTCCGTAATTGTTGAGATGGAAATTTATCTTTTGGTGATTTTTAAGATGGATGTTATGATTTAAAATAGTTTTAGAGCATACTATGCAGAATGAACACCCATCCCTTTCCTGGAGCCAATCAAAATCGCTCAACCATTCGGTTCTAAATTTTTTTTTCTGTTTCTTTACATGCAATATTAGTAAATATTTATGTAATTAATAGGTACATATATACAATTAAAAAAGTTTACTTACTTTTCCATTTTGTCTGTTAATTTTTTTAATACAAACACTTGTAAATGCGCCTTTACTCAAAAATATTGTTAACTTCAATTTCATAATACTGTTCGTGTTTCTTAAACCAGAGATGGCTACAGCTTTAATCATCTTTACGCAAAAAAGCAGAGATGTTTTTATTACACCTAAAACAGTTTTTGAAAACAGTGGTAAAACTATTCACAGTTATTGTAGATTTAATTCAAAGTTACATTTTTTTTATTTTATGTTCTGAATTTTTAAGGTAAAAAATTTACTATTGCTAAAAAATTGCTACAGGAGAAAAACCCACCAAAAATTAAAAAAAAATGCAACAAACCAACCAAACTACCAAACTGTTTTTTAAAAACGAAAAACTACCAAGTTTGGTCCGATTGGACCAAAGCGGCAACGCTGGCTGCAAGGTCTCCAGACTCTTTTTCGATTTGATCCCTAAATTAAAAGTTTCTATCCCCAAAAATCTCACAAATCATTTCATTTTGTTATTTTTTATTAAAAATAATGCCATATTTAAATATTTTGAACGGCGTATATTTTAATTTAAAAAAACAAAACTTTTCTTCTTATTATTTTAATTTGGTTTCTTATATTGGTCTTAATTGATTTTTTTTAAATCTGTTTACACATCCATTACTCGTAGGTATACAAAATAGTGACAAAACCAATTCTGTTAGGTCTTCTAATAACCCTAGCTCAGCGGCATCTTTATAAATGTAAATCTAAACGAAAGAACGATGAAACAAATTATTATTATAAGTTTTTATCCAACCGTCCATACCATTTTTTTAATTTAAAACTTTTTTTAGATTGTTATAAATAATGCAGTTTTTATGGTTTGTGATAAAATAAAAATTTTTGTCTTAAATGTGGGTTAGTGAAGAAACTCCATTAAAAAGGAAAATGAAAAAATAAAAAGATATCAGGTCAATATGGGCATCATTTAAAACCTTTTGGAGATATCTTTCAACAGGTATATTTATCCATTTTTTTTAACTAATACATATTACATTTTTTTAAAAGTTGGCGCTACTTTTGCTTAGAAACTGTTCACTATCATTTAAAGTATATTCTCTTAAATGATAGGTTTTATAAAAAACTTTTAAAACTATTGAAAATTTTACCTGAATTTAATAAAACTTTGTTATTTGTTAACTATACACGGCTCATTGGTCTCAGTCACATTGTAATATAATATTAAATAAATATACAAAATAAAACTTATTGTAAGATATTTATATACTTTTAAGTTTCACAAATAGCACGTGATTTTAACACGGTGTTTTTAGATGCATTCAAGTTGAATTAAAAAAAGAGGTTCGAATTCAAGTCTAGTTACTTTACTATAACCTCAACTTGTGAATAAGACTTGTTATGTATCGAAAAATTTTACAAAGTTTGGTAACTTTTAATATTGTTGTTTTGAACTAGTTCTAAGTGATTGCAGCTTCACTGGTTCCAAGATTTTATTTATGATTATAAACTAATTTCACTATTACTACAATTCTGAGAAATTTTCCCGGCAATATAACTACTGCAACTGTTTTAGCATATTTTAAGCTTTTTTCATCTGGCAACTACGATGAGAGCAAAAATTAACAAAGAGAGTTTTCCAGTTCGAATTTTTCTCATTTGTTCAGTGTTACCGACTTCCGTTCTGACAGCTTAACTTAGGGATTGTTAATTAATTACTCTTTTTTCGCTATGCAAACATGAATTCAGCGTTGCCGCTTTGGTCCAATCGGATCAAACTTGGTAGTCTTTCGTTTTTAAAAAACAGTTTGGCAGTTTGGTTGGTTTGTTGCATTTTTTTAAATTTTTGGTAGGATTTTCTCCTCTAGCAATTTTTTATCAATAGCAAATTTTTCATCTTAAAAATTCAGAACATAAAATAAAAAAAATAACTTTGAATTGAATAGCGTTACCACTGTTTTCAAAAACTGTTTTAGGTTTAATAAAAAACATCTCTGCTTTAATCATCTTCATAGAGATGATTAAAGCTATAACCATCTCTGATTTAAAAAACGCGAACAATATTATGAAATTGAAATTAACAATATTTTTGAATGAAGGTTTATTATCAATTATTATGCTCTAAAACTATTTTAAAGTTTATGTGCAAAAAGAGTTATACAATCCAAAAGCAAGTGTGTGTGACATGCTGAATTAACTTTACCAATGTTCTGCATTACGCATAAACTGTCTTTCTTATTAATGGATGACTTGCCGGCTCTTATTGCGGAATGTTTGTTTTTTTAATAAAATTGTGATTTTATGTTTGTTCTTTACGATATTTTATAATTATACTTAAAAACCAATGAATTATATGTGATATTTTTATATTTTAAATTCCTTTTGTTTTTTTATCTGTATACATTTTGTATACACATACATACATCCGTTATTTTTAATGATATATTTCTTTTATGTTGTTATTTTATGTATATTTTTATTTTTGTATAAAAACTGGAATTTGTTATTATTATTACTATATAAGCCAAAATAAAAATTTTTATTTTATTGAAGAAATGCATTTTTAAATTTTTGGTAGGCTGTAAACGATTTTGGTAGGATTTTTGAAAATTGTTTGTAGGAAGTAAATTTCTTGTGTGGCAACGCTGCATGAATTATAATCCGTGTTGTATCCAAATCTCACTTAATACAATATTTTAAAATAGTATTAATTAAATAAAAATAAAACACTTTATAAAGTTCTCATGTATAAGAATAGTAATACCAAAAATGTTGCGTTGTTTTTACAAAAAAACTAAAGTTTTGAGATATTGTTGGATGTTTGAGAAAAAACTTTTATATTTATTTTTTATCATAAGAATAGCAAACAGCGTTGCCGCTTTGGTCCAATCGGACCAAACTTGGTAGTTTTTCGTTTTTAAAAAACAGTTTGGTAGTTTGGTTGGTTTGTTGCATTTTTTTAAATTTTTGGTAGGTTTTCCTCCTGTAGCAAATTTTTAGCAATAGTAAATTTTTTACCTTAAAAATTCAGAACATAAAATAAAAAAATGTAACTTTGAATTAAATAAACAATAACTGTGAATAGTTTTACCACTGTTTTCAAAAACTGTTTTAGGTGTAATAAAAAACATCTCTGCTTTTTTGCATAAAGATGATTAAAGCTATAACCATCTCTGGTTTAAGAAACGCGAACAATATTATGAAATTGAAATTAACAATATTTTTGAGTGAAGTCTTATTTACAAGTGTTTATATTAAAAAAATTAACAGACAAAATAGAAAAGTCAGTAAACTTTTTTAATTGTATATATGTACCTATTTATTACATAAATATTTACTAATATTTCATGTAAAGAAACAGTAAAAAAAAATTTAGAACCGAATGGTTGAGCGAATTTGATTGGCTCCAGGAAAGGGATGGGTGTTCATTCTGCATAATATGCTCTAAAACTATTTTAAATCATAACATCCATCTTAAAAATCACCAAAAGACAAATTTCCACCTCAACAATAACGGAAAAAAACCAAGTGAGTATAACAGAGTTTATGTGCAAGAAACGCATTTTTAAATTTTTGGTAGGCTGTGAACGATTTTGGTAGGATTTTTGAAAATTATTGGTAGGAAGTCAATTTCTTGTGTGGCAACGCTGATAGCAAAGAACTCTTTTGAAGCCAATTTTTTTATATATAATTTAAATTAAAATTTATACCTGTTGTAAATCTTTCATTTTTGTATAAGAAAAACAAGTCGACAACATTCATCTCTATATTTCTTATTTTTTCTCTTTCTCTCTCTTGTTCTGTTGTTTTGATTATATTTTATGAAACTAATATACACAATGGGATAACTGAGAGTTTTGACACGCAGTATTAATGGATTTAAAAAATAAAATTAAATTAAAGATATGCTTATTTTTTACTTTCTTTTTGAAAAATAATAGAAAATAAAGAAATCCCGGAGCACTAAGTCGTTTTAATAAATATATTTTTATATGAAAAGTTTTAATTAACTTTAAAACTTCTGTAACTACGTTAATATCGTTGTTTTTTAAGAAAATAAAATTATTTATTTTTTTATCTAAAAAAAAATTAAACATTTCTCCTGCACGTTGCGAAAAGTTGTACAATTGATCTAATTGGATAATTCCAACGAACGTAAAGTAAAATAGTATTTCGGCTCTTTTTTTTATAAATGAATCCGATTGTATGTCATACGTAGCTTTTAACTGGCAACTGAGGTCTACAAATGATTGTCTTTTTTAATGTGAGAATGTTGGAATTAATTTTTTGTATTATGTTACACAACTATGGATTTTTCTTAAATTTTCAAATCCACTCTTAGCTCTTATTTCGAAAAAAATTTTTTTTTTAATATTTATTTGTATAACGATGCATCTGTCGTCCCTGTTTTAGCAGAATCCGTTTGACCAGCATTATTAAATAACAGTTATCCAAACATTAATAAGTTAAGTTAATTGATATAAAAAAAACTTAATTGTTATAACATTATTAAGTAAACATTGTTTTTAAAACTTCAGAGTGTTTCCGTTCGTAAGTCGCCCACTGTATGTAATTATGCGTGTAAAATTTTTTCATTAAAAATCATAATACTAATAATATATCCATCCATCTGTCTATTCATCATCCCTTTGTTACGAAAAAGAAATCCAAAAGCAATTTACATTTCTTTTTTGTTGTTGTAACTGTAATGGCAAATGACGTCGTTATTATGACAGAGCTTTACAAATACGACGCTCAATTGGTACACTGTATACAAATGCTTTAAACACTCTCACGTTCAAAAGGGTGGATGAATTCTTTCTGTAAATTGAATCAACAGGAACAAACACATGTCTTTTTAAAACAAAATTACAGCAATGAAATATTAAACAAATGTTTAAATAAAAGGGTCCTTAACTTTTACGTTTCAAACAATTAAATATTGCAAGTTAAGCGCCAAGGACCACGTGTTTTCTTGTGGCAACAATGTGTGCTTTGCGTTCATTTAAAATGGCAATTGTTCGATGGGAAAAAAATCATCGTCTGTTTTCTATTATAACGACTTCTGTGTTATTGTTGTTATTTAAATATAAGTATTTTCCTTTATACGAAGAAAATATTGTAAATCAAAATAAACAAGCTTTACGTTAAAAGTAAAAGGTAAAACTATATATTCAACCTTATATTATTGGAAAGTTCTATCTACCAGGTAATATTTTATCTTCAGTTAAAATATTAAATTAACTGAATATGACATAAACGTTATTCTCAATTTCTTGCAATATTTTTGTTACAAACAAAAATAAAAAATCACTAGATTGCTAAGGTTGATTTCTTATTATTTAAATCGTTTAACTCTAAATTCCCAAACAAAAAAAAAATTCAAAGCACATCAATACTAAAAGGGAACGCAACAGCTTGTGTGATTTTTATATGTATTGATTACTGCGTTAAATTTATTCGCCATGTTGTAATTCCAACCAACTATTCAATTCGCCTTGATATCGACATAATAAGGTTGATGTTTGTGCTAATAATAATAGCAGTATTGCCAGCTTAAATTCCCAACAGAGGGTAAAAATGTTGGTTGGTATTTTTACAGTTAAAAATGTGTGTTTTATTTTTAAATAATCAAACTTTATTACAAAAAATAATTGATTTTACACATAAAAACTTTAAAATCGTATAAGTTTTCATTACTCAATTGTTTACTTATTCCGGGTAATGAAAAGAGAACTGCTAAAAAAAAAGTATTAAAAGTTGACCCAAAGGTGATATACTTTTTCCTATATTTTATTTCTTTTTAAACTCGGAGTTTCTTAACATTTTAAGAAAGCATTACGAACCTTGCTTTTGAACATTTCAAAGTAGTTTAATATCTTAAAGATCCCGTTATCCATACTTTTTATAAGCCTATTCTTAGATCGCGTGATTTTTTTTCAAAAATTTGTAAACATTTTGTGTTTATACACTGGAGCTGCTACAGTTCAAGGTGTGGAACGTTCGGTTTCTAAACGAAAATTTATTCAAAATTTGGGCATAATTAAACGCCATTCCATTATGAATTCTATATTTTTTTTAATCTAAACCGTTCCTTATTGCACAATTTCTAGATTCTTTTCGAGAACAATTTTTTTTATACTCGTATGTAAAGTTTTAAAATCATTCGTATTATTATTACTTGATGCTCAATATTTATAAAAAATGCACTTTGAAGGTTTTATTAAAACATGCAAACTCAAAATTTTTGATATCATTTTTGTAACATTAAAAGAAAAAAGCAGACTTATTAATGAATTTAACAGAGTTTCAGTATAAATGTAATAAATGAATGCGTACATATTTAATTCAATTATTTTTTAACACTTGGTAAAACACAAAAACTTGTTTTCAATGAGCAAAATATTTATGAATCATTTCTAAATCCCCAATATATTTTTTTTTTGTTTTTTTCTCATTATTTAAATCTTTTTGAAAATTTTTTACTACAATTAACTGGGCAATATTTTTTGTACGATACATTTAATTACATCAAATTATGAATTGTCGTCAAATATAATTGAAGTGAAAATTATATTTAGCAAGTTGTTTCCGGGGCGCTTCGCTACCCCCATGAGAATTATCGTACTACGACCACTCTTCCAAGCAAGTTTTTTTATGAACGTCTTCGTCGCGGCATTGTTGTATATATTTTTTTTTTTTTGATACAAAAGATTTTCATTTTAACTTAAAGATTACAAATCAATTATTAAAAAATGTCAATGCCCAAATTTCGCGAGCAAGCAGACCCTTATACCGACGTTTTCTTTTTATAGACCGTCAGTGAAAGTAGACCTTTCAAACGCAAGTACTCGTTTAAAAATCGTTTGAGTGGTTCTCGAGTTATAAAATCACGATCGTAGGACAACTTATTTTTATATATATAATAAAAGAAGATAGAAGAAGATAAATAAAGTTCAGCCAGTTCTCAAAAAAAAAAAAATTAATAAATAAATAAGTAAATATAATAATAAATAAATTTGTTAATTAATAAAAAATATAATAAAAATAATAATAATAATAATAATTATAATAATAAAATTAATAACCACGGGCTAGCGAATTCGAAACCCATTGATGCACGTTCGATGTTCGATTACTTTATTTACCAGGGAACTTTTGTGGTCGTTGTAAATCCTCGTTCGGATTCGTTATCGTTACTATAATTTAAGGTATAAGTTAACAAGTCAAGCTATAAGTAGAGTTTCCGCCAATGAGCCAATAATTTTTTCTACTTTTAATATCATTGTGTAAACTTTACGAAGTTGAGAAGGCAAGAACGAAATTCCATGTGCAGTATGTTATATAAAAATTAAAAAAAAATCTTCTCTTAGTATCTATTAAGCATTTGACCCACTGATGCGTTCTGCTCACCTTCACAGCCCACTATTTTCTTAAATCTTTACTTGAGAATTTTAAGGTAAAAAGTTATACTCAATCCAAAAAATCTTTAAAAGTTTTTCAATTATGACAGCTTATTAGTACAACAGACGTTAGACAAATGTTTCCTTCTTAACAACGTCTTATTCCTGTTTTCTATACTTTCCGTTTGAGCTATAAAAAAATTCAAATCTTAAACCTTTATGTTAACAAGTGTTGCAACAACAAATATAAAAGATTAAATTTAAACGTTTCTTTGTGAAAGGGAAGGTACCTCTCGAAATAAGAGTAAAATTAAGAAACTAATTGCAAAACGTGTGGAATAAAATTACGTTTGAAGTTTACTTTTAATTTTCTTACAAACTCTTCTTAAAAATTTTGTAATGAGCAACAAACAATACGATGCATGGAAATCTTCCCAATCAACTTAAAACAATTCTTGCACATTCTACTTCCTTCTTGTTACATCTTGCAAATATTCAAAGGAGAGCAATATTGTTAATATACCAACACAGGAAAATCATTAAGAACCTGAAAAAAAAACAAAAACTTGTACTAAAAAAAATAATAAAATCTTTCATTAGGGGTTCCGCTATTGAGAATAAAATAATTTTTCTTTCTATAAAAAAATATAAAGTAAATTAAAAATGAACCGAAGCCGAAAAAAAGTAAATTTTAATTCATTTATAAGATCGACGGTTCAAATACTGATTGGGAAAAAATTTAAAATTTTAAATAAACGCAAGGCACAGCGTATTTACATTCATGCTAAACTCATAGCAGTCAATATGATACTGAAACAGCATCTATAATATTGTGAGCAAAGAAGCATGTATGATTAAAAAAATAAATAAATAAAAAAATGCATTTCGTGGCCATACCGAAGGTTGGTATGAAGCAAAAGTAAATATACAAGATGAGTTACAGAGAGAACGACAAAGAATTGCTTTAGATTGTGTGTGGACTTCGTCTAACCAAATTAATATTAAGATTAGTTGGTTAAATAGATGATGTTTACAACGTACATAACCTAAGATAGATAGATGCGAAGAATGCTGATGAAGGATGTAGCGATCCAGAAAATGCTAAAATTCGGGCTTTAGTTGAGTAGACTGTACGAGTAGATGAGATTTTGCCAAATATTCTTTAAAATATGTATTTTCTCTAGAATTTAAGAAATTACATTAGAAGATATGATGAATTAAATATGTAATTAAATTAGTAACATATATGAGTTATGTATAAGTGTGTTTGCGTGTGTGTGTGTGAGCTCATCTTGCGTTATGTTGAAGAATGTATCAATATAAATGTGAATGCAGATGAATTCTAATCCAAAAAATAATTTATTAAGGTTTTATTTAGATTAAGTTTTGTCAGCCAAATTTTCAATTTCAATTAGAAAAATGTATTAATTAGAGTTAAGTTAAATTTAGAATAGCTAATTATACATTTTATTTTAATTACCAATTTATTAACAATTCAAGTTAATTAGAGAAAAAAAATTTCAAGTGTATAATTCTGCAAAACTTTTTACTGATATATTACGTTCGCTTTGGCTGACGGAAAAAAAGGTAGTGTCTAATTTTTCTCGTTTTCTTTGGAAAACGTACGCATACATATGTAAATAATTTTTCTTTCTAAAAAAAAAAAAATAAATTAAGAAATTAAATTAAAAAGGAACCTGAGCCGGAAAAAAATCTTTAATTCAATTATAAAATAAATAAGTAACAGTGCTATATTCGGCTATGTCGACTCTAATATACCCTTCACCATCTACATATGTAAACCTAGTTTAGTGAAGTAACTCCAATCAAAAACGTAAATATTGGGGTGACAGAGAATTAAAAAATAAATAATAATAATTTTATATAAAAATGTCATCGGCTCTTAATGGGTTAAGTATTTTAAAAAAATTCTAGTAATTTCTGAAAGATCTCTTCAAAACCTGCACATAGAAAAAAGATCGGTAAAAAATCAGTTAAAATGTTCAAAATTCAATTACTAACATCATAATTTAATTTGTATAATAAATAAAACATAATCTTGACAGATTTTTTGTACTATAAACTAACAAACTATATTAGATCTTAAATGTTGGTCGTAACAACAGTTAACAAAGTTTACCTGCCCGATTTGTGTCTGTACTAAAACCTATTCTGGTTATTGGGTGATGCAACGAAGCTTATTCAGCACTTTAGTACCGAAACCCGAATATTGGAAGTTAGAATTACAAATATCGATTGCGTTCTTTTTTCTTAGTTTTTTGACATAATAAAAATAAAATTTATATACAAAATAAATTTGAAAAATATTAAAATTTACAAAAAAATATGCAATAAGATTTATTAAAGGTTGCGAAAATTTCTCCAATAACGTTAAGAGGTGAGTTCAAGACATGTGTAAATAAAATAGGTTTTCAAAAGTTGTATTTACTTTGCAGTGGAAAAGCGTGCAGAGTGGAATGTAAGACAGAAAACAATGGAGTCAAAAGTGTAAAGCATGAAAGCGTAAGGAAGTGGGAGTGCTTAGGTAAAAGTTATTGCTACAGTCAAGAAATGTTTTATTTGTTTTCTTTTTTTTTATCCTAAATAAAGACAAATGTCAAAAATATCGTTGTTTAATTTAATTCACAATAATACTTTTTATCGACTATCGAATTAATTTTTAAAATAATTGGAAGTACCGTATTTATTCAGTCCTCTTAACCGAATTTCAGATAATAACCACAACCGACCAAATTCGATTGGCAACAAATTCGGTTCTCACGACGAATCTCTTTTCTCTGTGTTTAAAATGATACCAATATTGATATTTTCAAAAATTAGAAAATTTCAGAGCCCAGTAACTCGGAAAATATGGGCGAAAGCCAATTTTTTCACGAGATATTTTTCTTCTTATTTTTTAATTCTCTATCGCCCCATATATTTATTTTTTTGACTGGAGTTACTTTATTGTTCCAAATGACATGAAAACATGAAATTAGAGGTAGGCGTGGTGTTTTGCCTGCTGCCTCGAAGGACATGGACTGATCATGTTGATTTACAATTGAACATCTTTCGACACTATATCTGATCGATTAACATATTTTTTTTTTTTGCATAAGAAGTCAGAATGTACATACTTTATGGATTCGGAAACTTAGTTATACTCTTTCCAATTTTTCTAATAAAGGGTGTAAAAATTTGAATTCTATTGGGCCAATTTGATTCTAGATTTATTGTTTTAAAAATGTCTAAAACTATTTTTAAAGTAAAACTTTTTTAATGAAAAAAAAGAATTTATTATATTATTTGCTTTTCCTCAAAGATCCTTATTAAAAATAGCTCTTTTAAGAACTTTTTTAAAATAGTACTCTTTAAAAAAAAAATTTTTTGTAGTACTTTTTAAACTCACTTTGTTTTTAAAACCCCTTTTAAGAGTCTCAATTATTTTTTTAAATATATTCATAAAAAGTACTTATTTAAAAAAAAAACTTTTGTTAAAAAGAATCATGTTATATTGAAAATTCCTTTTTAGGAATTGTTTAGTATTTTATTTAAAATTATTTTAGTTTTTTTTCTTAAAGAACCCATTTGAAACAGAATTCTATTAAGTACCTTTTTTAAAAAGTACTTTTTTAGAAAGTACTTTCTTAAATAGTACTCTATTAAAAATCACTTTTACAAATAATAAAACTCTAAAAAGTAAAATATTGTTTTTATTTTATTTATATAAAAATATTTATTTTAAAACGGTACCTTTATTAACAAGGAATTATATTCAATCCTTAAAAAAAATTTTAGTACTTTATTTAAAATTATTCCATTAAAAAAGGTATAATATTTTTTTTAATACACTTTAAACAGAATTTTAAAGCTTGTGACTTTGTAATTTTCTCTTCAAGCAAACCCTATATTCCACATTCTATCAAACTTGAAATACAAAGAGAGTAAGAGAATCTCAGAGATTTAAGGCTTTGAGTAAGAGTGGCTTTAACTTTGTATGGCTTGAAGAAGATTTTCAGATAAAGTTTGTATTTATTAACTAACAAATGTAGTTGTCAACAAACCGCCTTGCGAATAATAACAAAATCTTTTTTTTACGCTTAAAGAAAGAACTTTTTTTTCTTTATTCTGACAGACGACGGACGCATCCGTAAAAGAGCAGCAATATGAAAATCTGTTGGCTTGTAATGGTTGCTGTAGCTGCAATATTTATAAAAGAAAATTGTAAGTTTTCACTTTAATTTCCTAGGCTCAACCACACATACTTATTCATACATTCATAAGTAAAAACATAAAAAATGTAAAAGAAAAAAATATAAAATATAAGAATTTCTTTCATAGTGTGTGTACCAGCCACACGCCCATTAACCCTGGGTGCCATTTTATATCCAGAAGACAACTGGGATGATTGTTTCTTAGATGCAGCTTCAAACCGGCCTGGTTTATGTAAAAGTCTGGAAGAATGTCCCGAAGTGCTTCAAAAATGGGACGAGGACAAAATTTATCCAAAAACTTGTTATTTTATTAAGAAGCAACAATTTGTTTGCTGTCCTTTGATGACTGCATCTAAAGAGGTCCTTACTAACACTCAAAAGACAAATATTTTTCATGAAAATACCTCAACGACTACTGAGAAGCTGGACAATAGTCTTTTGGATATATTTAACATGAAACCTTCAAATATTTTTCTTGACAACATAAAAGTCACAACAAGAACCTCAACCACTAAAAGACCCTCAAATATTTTTTTAGACAATTTAATTCCAATTGCCACCTCCACCACCACCACCACCAAAAAGTCAACGTTCATCTTACCCAGCATATTTCAAACCGAGAAACCTTCAGTTATGAAGAGTCGCCGGGAAAGAGGTGAGATCATTTTTTATTTCTCAGAATTTAAAATTAACAAACAGTTTGTTGTTCATTTACAAACAATTAAGATTGAATTAACAATTTGTTGCTTGCATTTTTCAATTATTTAACAAAATTTTTTTGAGTGTTGTCTTTTAGCGTTTTTAACTAATTAAATTACACAAGTTTAAAAATTCTCCCCTACACCTTTTAGGTTTTTTGGAGCGCTCAATTAAAATCTGCACTCGGTTTTTATACCCTACACTACAAAAAATGGAAAAAGGTTATAACTAAATTTTTCATTCCGTTTGTAATTTCTACAATATCCATTTGCGACCCCATAAAGTGCATATATATTCTGAATTCTCGTGCATATCGAAGTCGATTAAGCGATGTCCGTCTGTCCGTTCGTGTTAGTGTTGTTAAAATCCAGCTTGCCGAGGCACTAGACCAGCTGGAGAATAATCAAATACGCCAATCGATCAGACATAGTGTCGAAAGTGATACATGATCGGTCCATGTCCTTTCATACCATTTGGAAAAATAAAGTAACTCCAATCAAAAAAATAAATATATGGGGCGATAGAGAATTAAAAAATATCAAGTAAAAAAATGCTTCTCGCCCATATTTTCCGAGCTGCAAGGCTCTGAAATTTTTAAATTTTTTTAAATATAAATATGGGTATCATTTTGAAGATTTTGAAGAGATCTTTAAGGAAAAACTAAAAGCTTTTAAAAATGCTTAACACATTAAGAGCCGATGGTATTTTTATGTAAATTTATTTATATGCAGTACCAATTTTATTTTCTATTTTTTTAATTCTCTGACAGCCCAATATTTGCTTTTTTGATTGGAGTTACTTCACTAAACTAGATTACATAGATAGTGAAGGGTATATAAGATTCGACATTGCCGAATATAGCAATATTACTTGCTTTTTTATACTGGTTTAAGTTTTCGAAATATACCGTTATAATCAAAAGTTTACAGACCAGAAAATTTATCGAAAAGTTATTAAACGGTTTCTTATATCTCAGCCTGATGGCTGCTACTGAAGTCATTGTTATTAAAATTAAATGTTCTTGAAAAGCTTTAGTAAGAATTTATAAAAGTCAAACCTAAATTGGCGGATAAAGTGTATGAATCAAAACATAATAGCGGAGCGTCATCGCTTAGCAATTGGAAAATCCGATTTAGACAGTGCGTTGGGAATTAAAAATAGCTGTTTGTTTGTTTTGTTTTTTTTCTACGCAGTGGGTTTTGTGAAATATAATGAGTTAACATTACTTTTTAAGACATAAAGTTTACGCTCTTATATCGGTATGACATTTCAGCGCAAAAGCTATGGGCTAGATTGCATTGCGCTCTACGCGCTAATTTAGGTTTGGCTAATAGGGTTTACTGCATTATTCTTAAATGAAAGTATTTTACTCTTCAATGCGGAATGCAATTTTTGACTTTTTTTCGTTTGAAAAATGTTCCACAAACAGAAACCGAAATTAAGTTTTTTTATGGAATTTTAAAAAATGTTTAATTTATTTTTTGGCAATTACCTTGATATTTCTGAAACTATGTAACAGATTAAAAAAGTCGATTTTCGCGTTTTTTCCTTAATCAAATACAACAAATTATCGATTATACAGCGTCCCTCATTTTGGATATAACATTTTATTTCGAACACTAAAACCAATTTAAACAATTAAGAAACTCAAAACTCATTTATCTCGGTAACTATGCGTCCATCTATGTAAATCTAGTTGAGTGAAGTAACTTCAATGAAAAAAGCAACTTTAGGGGTGACAGAGAATTAAAAAATAAAAAAAAAATTGGTACTGCGTATACACTACTTCACATAAAAATGTCATCGGCTCTTAATGGGTTAAGTATTTTTAAAAAAATTTTAGTTTTTTCTTAAAGATCTCTTCAAAAGCTTTAAAATGATACAATGAGATTTTAAAAAATTTAAAAAATGCAGAGGCCCGTATCTCGGAGAATATGCGCGAGCGCCAATTTATTCACTTAATATTTTTTAATTATTTTTAATTCTCTATCGCCTCATATATTTGCTTTTGTTTTTTTTTTTTTTTGATATGGAAAAATTGTGCAATTATTAACTGCATTTTTTGTTTAATCTCTTGCAGAGTGTGATTTACAAAATCAATACAAATTGGAAACAAGTGATGTTAATGGAGCAGCCTCGAAATCAACTGACTTTCCTTTTATGGTAAGATAAAATAGTTTAAAAACATTAACAGAAAAGAAAAAAATTATTAGAAACTTGAAAATATGTTTGCCTTAAAATATTCTCTATTTTTACATACGTACATATGTATGTGTTTGTTTGTTTCTTTATTTGCTTGTTTGGTTGTTTGTTTGCTGCCTACATCAGTAAACCATTCTTCTTGAGATGTTTGCGATCCGCGATATTACATGTGGGCGTGACACTTTCCTTACAAAGTAAATATATCACATGGTTTAGCTTGGAAACTGTAAAGCCTTGAAATATTGAAAACTGAACTCCCTTGTCAATGTGTATAATCAAATAAAAACTAATTGGATTGAAAGAGAGGGCGTAGTGCCACCTATATTAAATGAAATAGTCTTATCGCGTAGGTAGAGTTATATAGCAAGTAGAACCTTGAACGTTTGAAATAACTAACTTATCAAAGTGCATAGTAGCCGAGACAAGCTTGATTTCACAAAAAAAAAAATAAAAAATAAAAAAATATGTCAATCGATCAGATATAGTGTCGAAAGAGGTGCTATTGGAAATCAGCATGATCGGTCCATGTCTTTCGAGGCAGCAAGCAAAACGCCATGCCTACCTCTAATTTTTTCATGTCATTTGGAACAATAAAGTAATTCCAATAAAAAAAAAACAAAAAAATATATGGGACGATAGAGAATTTAAAAATTAAAAAAAAAACATCAAGTGAAAAAATGGGCGCTCGCCTATATTTCCCGTAAGGCTTCTGAGTTTTTCAAATTTTATAAAATATCAATATGGGTATCATTTTAAAGCTTTTGAAGAGATCTTTAAGGATATACTAAATTTTTTTTAAATGCTTAACCCATTAGGAGCCGATATCATTTTGATGTAAAATTATAAATATGCGGTACCAAATTTTTTTATTTTTTCATTCTCTGTCACCCCAATATTTGCTTTTTTCATTGAAGTTATTTCACTAAACTAGATTTCAATAGAAGGAGAAGGGTATATAAGATTCGGCATAGCCGAATATAGCAATCTTACTTGTTTTAAATTCTGTTTTTAGAAAAGGACGTTGTTTTTCATTTAAACAAAAATTATCAGCCTTTTTTTCAACAAATTTCTGGTTGAAAACTCGGAGTTTAATAGAAGCGGTATCTTTCAAAAGCTTTAACTTTTTTAAAGAGATTTTACAACACTTTTCCAAAAAGTACTGGGGGCAAATTACGGCATTCGATATCGAATAAAATTTCAATAGAATTTAAATGTAAATTTCGATCGAAATCGAATGATTTAATTTGCCCCCCTGTTTTCGAAAATGGCACTTTTTTTTATTTAATAAAATTAATAATCTTAGATTAATTATCCTTTATTTTAAATATATTTTACAAATCAATTTATAAAATATACCAAAGAAAATACTATTTTAAAATTTATAAAAAATTATATACTAAATGTAATTAGGTTATGAATATCGAAACTAACTAAACATCTTGAATGCTATGGCTTCGAAGACTACGCCTAATAAGAGGTAAATACACGCAAGTCGTGCAGTCCAAAATTTCATCCAGTCGATCACTAATCTTAGAGATCGGACATTCGGTCAAGATATGAGCCACCGATAAAACGACATCACAGTTAACACACCTAGCTGGGTCCATATGATTTAAATAATGTTGAGCCTTGCCAACTCTAAACCGACCTAACGTTACGCAATCGGATCTAGAAAAGTTAGAGTTATATGTGGGTCTTGGCCGTGTAGGGTAAAGTTGTTTTTGGATACTTCGAAACTGATTAAAAATTACTTTCGGCGTACATGCAATGTCAGTTATTTCCGGAAGAACTAGAGCACTTTTGGCTACTCTGTCCGCGTACTCGTTACCTTCAATACCAATATGTAGTGGGACCCATAAAATTAATACTTCTCGACTAACACTGGACAACTTAATGATGGAGCTGTAAGTCCCCTTAGGGTTTTTTTTAAAGTTTTTATAACACAGAGACTGTCAGTGCAAATAATTGTTTTGACCTTCTTCTCACTTGCAAAAGCTATGGCAGCTTTGACAGCCCTCAATTCAGTACCAAAAACACCCACATTGTCTAGCAGACCAAGTTGCTTGACCACTGAGTATGTATTTACGCCATTATTAAAGAAACCATCCGTATAAATAATCATTTCAGGACGAAAAGATTCTATTTTTTCCTTAAGACTTTTCCTAAAAACAAAGCTATTTATGTGGTTTTTGTTATAAAAACTTAAGCTTGAATCCGTCAAAGCAACGTTAACTATCAAAGACGTTCCATTAGGTTTAGTTGGTAAAAAAAGGTTATGCCTCCTAAATAGCATGACAATATTTTATTAGTATTTAATTTTTTAAAATTATATTTTAATTAAAATCTTTATTCAGGCTGTTTTAGGTTGGAAGTCCAAGAGTGATAACAAAATGTGGTATCCTTGTGGTGGTGTATTAATCTCATCCAGATTCGTATTGACATCCGCCCACTGTGGTCAAATAGAAGGGTAATTATTACCAAAAAAATAATAATTTTAAATTCATTATTGAAACATGAAAATTAATTGCAGCGAAAAACCTTCCTTGGTACATTTGGGTGATCAAAATCTTACAGACTCCGAAAATGATGCAATAAAAATTAAAATCTTCATCACGCACCCAGGCTATGATGCTACCACAAACTCTAACGATATAGCGTTAGTGGAACTAGAGCGGGAAGCTAAGTAAGTTTTACAAATTGAATTTAAACCCAAAAAAAAAAGATTAAATCGTTTTTATGTTAAAACATTTAAAGCAATCCCATAGCTTGTTTATGGGCCCAGCACGACTTGCCCATTGTTAAACTAACAGCCCTGAGTTACCGTCAAACACGTTTAAGCTCAAATCATTTATTTAAAGCATCGTTAACTGCAATTGATAAACAGACGTGCCAAGAGTATTATAAGATCAATGGAAAATTACAGACTATCGATATCTCAGATGCTCATCTGTGTGCTGGTGACAGGAATAACGTTCATAATTCGTGTCAGGGCGATACAGGTGGTCCACTGGTAATGGAATTGCAAAAAGTTTTCTATGTGGTGGGTATAACTTCGTTTGGCCTAGGTTGTGGCGATCTGCCACCATCGATTTACACTAGAGTTTCATCATTTATCGATTGGATGGAACCAATCATTTGGCCAGAAATTGATGTGAGATTTGATAGAAAATAAGTGCAGCTCGTTTTTTAAAGGAGTTTAAAAAATGCATTCGTATTTATTTCAATAAATTTTATTTAATTTTCAAATGAATTAGGACAAGTGTTTTAATTAACGAATGAATGTTATTCGAAGTATACACTGCCTGCCACTTGAATAAGGAATCAATTTTTTTTATTAAGTATAACTCCTAAACTAAAGTTGAAAAAAAAAAATAATTTTTTGCACAACCAAAGGTGTTGGCTTTAAGGCCGTGTCAGATAAAACTTTTGCTTTGCGTTGCGTTGTAAATTCGCTTTGACATCTAAGATAAAATGCACGAACTTATATGAAGTATGTCACATAAAGCACTTTTAACGCAAAGCAAAGCGCAAAGTTGGGCAACACTCATCTTTTTGCGCGCTTTGACAATTAGCTGCTATACATTTGTATACTATTTTTGGAAAAATCGAACGTAAAAGAGTTAAGATTTTTAAAATATTATTTTTTTATTATATATTCTTCCTTTATTATTTTTTTTCAGAAAATTATGGAAGAAAAACTTATAAAAACAAACAATTATTAGGCGCTGTTAAAGTTTTTATTGTGACATACCTCTTGCGTTACACGCTTTTTTTTTCAAAGTTTGAAACGTCACGCAAAGCGATAAAGTTTTATCTGACACGGCCTTTAGTTTTCAGAAAAAATAAAAAATATACATATTTTTATTATACTAAAATTATGATTTTGTTTAAAGACATGTATTTCTGTCGTACTATTTTGTCTGCCACTTGATTAAGAAATATTTTAAAACTAAGCAAACTGTAATTGATTTTCAAATTTTACAAGGCGAATGAATTACCAGGTGGCAGCGTAGGCGAATTCGGTAATTTCTATATATAAAAAATTTTTGTATATTTTTTTATATGAAGCATGGCGAAATAATACAGGTGGTCTCGATAGCGAATTCATTAATTTCGCCGTAAACTCTAATTGTCAAACTCCATATATAAAAAATTTATCTAACTGTTATACATATTTTTTATATATGGATTTTGACATTTAGAGTTTACGGCGAAATTAATGAATTCGCTATCGAGACCACCTGTATTATTTCGCCATGGTAACAACCATTGCTTTCGAAAACTGACAAAAATTAATGTGACCAAACCAAGGCAAATTGAATACTAGGTAATCGCATGAGTACAAAAACAAAAAACGCGTGTATTTTGTTAGTGTAAATTTTAAGTGTAAGTGTCAATAAGCAGTGACGAATAATATAAAAAAAAACTCAGAAGAAAAAGAAATTTATAAACAAATGCTACTTCATTTAATTTTTCCTTTAGTCTTTTAGCATATCAAACAAAGTTTTACTCCCGCGCTCGTCTTTTTTTGCAAACCGGAATTATTTTCCTTCATATGTATTCAAATGTATTTTATAAAATGTGTATTTTGTTGAAAAAATAAAACATTTTGAAAAATGTTTCTCAAAGACTCTTTTTCATCTTTAAATGTGTTTTTCTTTTGTTTTACTTTATATTTTAGCTGCACTACTTGGGCACACACATTCTTTTTACTTTTCACACAACGGCTTTTTCGCACTTTCACTATTTTATAAACAAATTAATTATTTATTTTCAATTTTAATATTGAAAGTTTTTTGAGTTTTTAAAATGGCGCGTCAACAAAATGTAAACAAACTTAGACGTTTGTTCGAAAAAATGTGTAAAGCGAATTCGATCACCTGCGCTATTAGTTTTACCCAAGGCAAATTGATAACAGGTATACTCACGGCGAAAATAAATACAACACTGCGATAGAAACATGTACATTTTGTTTTTGTACAAATAGTTTTCGGCTGTCAAAATCAAAGGAGATTTTAACTTTTGACACTCGAAGAAGGAAAAAAATTTTCGCCGTGAGTATACCTGTTATCAATTTGCCTTGAGTTTTACCTAGTATTCAATTTGCCTTGGACCAAACATTATCCCAAACAAGGGGGGCGACTCTGTGTTTCGATTCAAAAAGAAAATCATTCGAAATTGTTTGACTCATACATTGTTTTGAAATAACTTTCTATCGAACCGAATACCAGTGTAACTATCCAAGGATTTAAAGGGCGAAAATGAACAGAGGAGTCACCATTCCGCATTGAAAATGCTGAACGAGAGTAATCAAACAGCTAGATAGCTAGAACGGCAATTTAAGGCAGAGCTGCTATTACCTGAAGAAGGCAAATACCAACAAAAAAAAAAAAAACAATCTCCTGGGCCTGTTGGAAAATGCATCACTGCAATGTGTTTTAAAATGCAGGGCGCAAATTACAGCATTCGATATCGATCGAAACTTTAATAGAATTTAAATTTCGATCGATATCGAATGCCGTAATTTGCCCCGCATTGGAAGTTTTAATAATACAAAGCTATTTATCAGGCAGACAAAACGGCAAGTTGTAATAATGGTTCTTAAACTATTTATTTTAATTGTTTGTAATAGTTTTACTTATTTTATTGTTTGTAGGTATTTTATTTTTTTTTACAAAATTTGATTTTTCCACAACACTTACTTAGCACAATAGACAAGAAATTGCATCAACTGACTCAAATATTAGATATGTGTGTTTTATTTTTTATATTATCGATAAACAGTCAACGTCATCAAATTATTATTGATGTTGTGTTGATGTTGTCTCAAAATTGACGACGATGTTGACGACTCCAAACAGAATAAGGGTGAATAATTATTGAATTTGTTATTTTTTTAAGCGACTTCAAAAAACGAAGATGGTTATCAATACGACTGAGTGTTGCTTTTTTTTAAAAAGAAGGTTAACTTTTAAGAGCGGATATTGATTTTGAATAAAACACAAATTATCAGGTATGTCACAGAACTCAATTCCGACCGAAAGTGGTTTCAATTCAGCAAATTGATTCTTCAGAAAATGAAAAACGAAAAATTTCTTCGAAATGAAACCACCTTTAAATTTTAAAGTGGAAAAAAGTTTCTTCGAAAAATTATTATTTGCGGTTTTAAAATTTACCTTTATTATGTGTCCTTATTTAGATTACCTTGTTGTTTAGTTTGATGTGCGCACTATTGCCACATTTCGTTGAAAAGGTAAAGATTAAGGATTTATTAGAAATAACAAAAATCTATCGGAATTGTAAATATGGATTTAAAGCCATTCCGATCGAAATTTTTGACATGCCTGTATGATAATATTGGTATGATTTAATTATGTATGGAACAAACTATCGGCCAAGTGGTCTCTGCGACTTCGGCGGCACACCTCCATCCGAAGCCGAAATACGCCTACGCCAAACACAATAAGGGCCTTTATGTTTAGGTGTGATTCACATTCAACATCAGCCCTTAAAATTTAACCACTCGATATTTGTGCCTCCATAACTTACTCATTTCTGGATCGATTTTGAAATTTTTTTTTAATTTGAAGATTGCGATTTAACCATTTCAGATTGTAATCACGAATTTTAAGCGATATTTGTGTGTCAGAACATGGACAAATGTAAGTTTATGTAATAAAGAGCAAGGAAAAATAGAGCCAGATAACCTCAAAATACACCCATATCGTGAATAATTTTTGCCTCACAATTCGTTCCCTTTTCACGTGTTTGCAATCATAAAACACTACAAGGGAAAAATGATTTTTGAGGCCATTCAATCGAGAGTGATAACGTGAAAAAATGTCTACGAGTTATATTCCGTTGTTGAGGGCTTTTGCCTTTTCCTGGATTAACTTGTGCTTTTGCTAAATTTTAAATAAAACAAAATGTTTTTTTAGTTTTTTAGGTTTTTAAATTTTTTATAGCCCCACATTAATGTTGCAATAATGTGGGATGATTTTTTGAAAATTTTATTGATTTTTTTTGTTTGGTTTTTTTATTGTTGTTAACGTAGTATATATTTTTAATATTTTTGTGATTTTTTTTTTCTTGTTTGTAATTCTTTTTTAAATATAATTTTTTTGTTTGTATTTTTTTTTATTAAATAATAATTTTGTTTCCAAAAATAAAAAAGAATTCAGATTTTACAGTTATTCAAAAAAATGGAAAAATATAATTAATAATAATAAAGAGAAAATAAAAGATGAATTAAATATTGAATTTGATCTTGAAATAACAGAAAAATATTACATTATTATATATTACGTTTTGTTTCGTTTTCTCTTCTCTAATTTTTTTTTTCCATTAAAACTAATTAATAATAATATTTATAATAATTATAGTTTAGTAATAATATAATAATTACAAAGATATTCTGTTGTTGTTGTTGTTGACTTGTTGTTTTGTTTTTATCTTATTTTAATGTTTTAATATTCTTAACCTTTTCTACAACATAAGTTTTCGATTTTAAAATGTAGTTTTTACTTCTTCTTCTTCTATTTGTTTATTTCTTTGTGTTGTTGTATTTTCATAGTGATTTATTTCGAGTGTTTCAATGTTAATATTTTTCATTCATGAAGTTAAGGAAAATATGCTGACGATGCTTTAAAATACAAAACAAAAAACCGAAAGTGTTCTCAATAGATTTTACATTTTATGTTTTACATATGATTATTTATGCTTGAAAATATATTAAAAAAAAGGGCCTTCTTTTAATTTAACTAAATTTAATTTAATTGGAATGCCGAATTTTTAGTTCATGTTAAAATTTTTTTCAAGTGATTAAAAACATTTCGCTTTATGCTTGAAAATGTGAAAGAAATTAATACCAAAAATCCCTTTTTTAAAGGTACTTTTTCAATGCATTAATTTTCAAAAAAAATATTTTTCAACACTTTTTTAAAGTACCTTATTAAAAATTGTCTTCCTAGTAAGTTCTTTTAAAAAATGTGTTTCGGTACTTTTTAAAACTTTTATTTTATTTATTTTTTTTTTTTTAATAAAACTTTACTTTTTAATTCAATTTCTTTACATTTAAACATATGAAATTTTATGTTCTTAGCAATCACAATGGTAAAGGTCGATTATAATTGAAAATTTTATGAAAACAAATGTTTTTAAAAAGGCATTTTTATTTAAAGCTATTATTTTTATAAATCGTACTTTTTATAAACCTTTTCTATTTTTTCTTAAGTTAAAAAAAAGAACTTTTTGAAGAAATTTTTTTGTAGGGTTCAAAAAAATTATTTTTATATAGCGTTTTTCAAAAAAATGTCAGTTTTAAAAATCTTTTTTAAAAAATTTTAAAAGACGAATAGAAAAAACATACAAATATTTTTTTCTAATCTTTAACAAATTTTTTAAAAACTACCTTTATTAAAAGTACCTTTAAAAAAGTACCTTTTTAAAGTACTGTTTAAAAAGTGTCTTTTTGTTTATTTTTGTGTTTTTATGTACCTTTTAAAAAATTTTGTTTGTAAATGGTACTTTTTAAAATAGAGGTGAATTAAAAACTTGAAAAGTTCATAAAACAAAACTTTAATTTTTTAAGAACTGTTCTTTTGAATAATTTTTATCTTGGTCATAACAATGCTAAAAGCTTTAAATGAGCTTAATTTTAATGGCGGCCTTACGATGTGTTGAGCAAGAAAATGGCAGTTTTAAGAAGTTAAAACATTTTTTCTTTTTTAAAGAAACTACATTTTTCCAAAGAAAATCTTAAAAACATATTACATATTACATAAGTAAATATTTTGTAACAAATTACGTACGAACTAATTGATTTATTTTAAATAATTTTAACTTTTTACAAGATTTAAATATTCCTGGCGAACAATGAATTAAGAGTTTCAAGTCTTTAAAATCGAAGAGAACAATAATGAAATGGAAAGAAATATAAGTTAAACTTAAGCAAAACAAAGAAAGGCAGAGGGAAGAATTAAAAAAAAAAAACAAATATAAAAAAGTATTTGGAAAACCAAGTATGAAGTGTAGGGACAAACAAAAAGGACTTAAGTGTAAAAGTTTTACTTTTTACAAGTCTTTTTTTTTAATAAAATAATAATAATTTAATTTTAAGGATTTAGACATTTAAATAATATTTAAATTAAATTATAATAATAATAATGAAAATTGGTATTAAAATTAAATAATTCTATATGTATAAATAAGTAGACATTTTAAAGCAAGAACTTACAAATAATATACACAAACTAAACCGTTTCTAATCATAATCATTTTAAGCTAAAATTCATTGTTTCTAAATATATAAAAAATATATATATGTAGATAATATTTCTTTAAATTTCTAATGAAAACGGTTTAAAAGTACAGGGGAAAGAAGGCCATTTCCACGGTAAAATTTGAAATTTTAAACATTATTTAAATAATCTAGTAAGTATTTATAAATGGCTTTAGATTAAAATTATTTAAAAGAATTCAATCATTCACTGTTTTAAATTTAAAAAAAAAATAACTAAAATAAAATTAAAAAGAAATCAATCTCATTTAGCAAAATTATTTTTGACTTAATCAATCAATTGTTTAAAACTTCGAATTCCTATTTTTTTAAAATTTTTTTTTTTAAATATTTTTAACACTATATTGACTTAATTAACTCTTAAAAAATTAACTTAAATACGTTAAACAAACATTAAGATAGATATTTAATTAATAGATAGTGTAAGGCAATTCTTTGAAAAAAAATAATAAGAAAAACCTTACGATTACGTTGGCAACGTCTACGTTTATATTTTGTTTTCATTGCATAGTATATTGTTTAAAATTTAGTTAAATTATTTAATTATTAATATTTTTTATAAAGCAGTAAATTGTTTAAAATTATTTATTATATTTAAAAAGAAAGAAAAGCAAAAACAGAAAATCGCCTTTTTTTAAAAAAGGACAATTGTTTTTATTAAACTTTAGAATTAAGAAAAAAACAAAAAAACTTAAAGAAAGAAGTGTTTAAAGTAGAGCAGGGAGTAGGTAGGGGAAAGGGTAGTGTTTGAATTTATCATCAACAACCGTTATAATTGTATGGAATTAAATTATACATAGAACTGATTAAACAATTCATTAAAATCTGTTTCAACAAATCGTTTTCCGCTACAATGAACTCGCAAATTTGGGACAAAATTACAACACTTGTGTTATTTATTTCTTTTTTCTTTTTTTTCATGTAAACATTTTTGATGTACTTTAATTTTTTTAAATATATATTTTAAGATTTGTATTTCTTTTTTTCTTTAAAGATCAAAATTTATCAAAAAATTAAGTTTTTTTTTATAAATAATGCTCATATTTTAATAGAATTAAATATTAGATAGTAATTTATTTATTAATATTTATATTCCGAGTTATTTTTTTTATTGTTTATAAAACGAAGATGAAATTTTTTTTCATGAAACTAGCAAGAAATTGTTGTTTGGTAGTGAAGCAAGAGGGGTAAGCAATATAGCATAGCTTCATTCTTGAAGGGATGTTTATCTTGATTTATCTCGCTGCAACTTATCAAGAGAATTGAAAAAAGGTTGCATCCAAAAATGGCATAGTGTAAACGTGGACCTAATCAATTTAATCCCCAACCTTATAAACAGTTACTGCGGTCAAAGAGTTAATGTCACTTCTCGATTTCATCTTTAAACATCATGACATTAATTATATTTTACTAATAAATTCTAATGTTATGTGACACAATTTATACCCAAAAGCGAAAGTTTGATTCCAACAATATGCGACAGTTTGTTTAAGGTAAACACGCATGCTGGGGGGACCTTCATTAATTTCTTTTTCTTTGAAGGCATTTTATATTTTAATAATTTTAAATATTTTAATGAATTATTAAGTTTTCTATTAATTTTATTTCCAATTATTAATTACAGTAATTTGTTTAATTTGCTTTCTTTTAAAATTTCAAATCGTGATCAAATTTTCTAGATCGAGAATCATTTTAGCGAAAGTTTCCAAAGAGCGTTGAATTTCGATTTTTTTTTTCAAATTGAGGATATTCATATTTCAAATATTTGTTCAATTATTTTGAATCAAGAAGTTATTTAAGAAATAAATTGTGAAAATTAAAAAAAAAAATATTTGAATGATGTTGCCATACAAAAACAAATTTCCTTAAACAGACGACTAAAACCAACCTTTGGCAGCAGAAAAAAAATCTTAAATTGTTTAAAATAAGATTTGAACATTTTTTAAAGTAAAGTATTTCAATTAAATTATGAAAAAAAACTCTGTTGTTTAAATTTAATAGTTTTTAAAATCTAGAGCTGTAAATACATTCATATTTAAAAACTCGTTGGAAACCAAAATTTTTTGAAAAGTAGGATTGTTTATTTCTCAAATTTTTGTTCAATTATTTTGAATTAAGAATTAAAAATTTGTAATAATTCAATAAAAAATTTGATATTGATGATGCTATAGAAAAACTTTGAAAACTTCTTTGAACAAAGTAAAGCCTTTCTTGGCAACAGAAAAAAATTCTCAAATCGTTCTAAAAACATATAAATAAATATAAATATTTCTGAGAGAAGTATCTTTATTTAATTAAAACCTCTATTCTTTAAATTGAGCTGCTTTTAAAATCGAACACTTGGAAAAAAGAAGAAAACTTTTTACAAAATGAACTGTAAATCACATGATTTAGAAAATTCGAAATTATGTTCGAAAATTTAATGCATTAACAAACTGGTTATTTTTTGAAGTTTCCTTGTTATTTTTTTAAAGAATAAAAATCCCAAAAAGTTGAAATTTGGTTAATAACTAAAATCGCTTTAATATTTGATCATTTAGATTCAACAGCAAAATTTTCTCAACGACTTAAAATTTTATAAAAAGTAAAACATTATTATGTCATGCACACTACTAACGTAATTAATAACAAATGCAATCATTATTTTTATTTGCAGCTTCAAGATTTTCAAGCGTATGAAAAATAAATAGAAAAAAATTATTACATCAATTTTTAATTTTAAAAAAATTTTACAATAACACAGATGAATATATTCTTTGACATGTGCTATAATTTTGTCCATTGCTATGTAACATTGTGAGGGTGTTCTACACCTGACATAAATAAACATGTCTCTGTTGTCTCTGTATACGTCCAGTTTGTTAGTGCAGGGGGCAAATTACGGCACTCGATATCGATCAAAATTTCAATAGAATTTAAATGTAAATTTCGATCGATTTCGAATGCCGTAATTTGCCCCCTGAGTTTGCTGTATTTACGCGCAGACAGAGTTTATGTCAGTTGAAGACTCAATGTAAGATTTTAAAAATATCTGGAGTTGCACATGGTAGCAGCAGAAAAGCTTTACTTTTCAATTTGTCTGTAATTGCTTTCTAGTCTTTGTGAAAAATTAAATAAAATTATAATAAAATAAAATTTTTAATTGCCAACAAACTTTCATGTGAATTAGTTTTAAACATATTTGCAAATAAATTCGTTTATAAAGATTATTTTTATGCGATATTTACACAACAGTTTTTATTTAATATTCAAAATTCAAACTAAAGAATGATTGATTTCTTTTTAAAACCCTACACAAGTAATATTTGAAATATTTGGCTTTTCTTCAGAAATTGAGTTTGGAAATCTGAATTTTACGTTACACCAAAA
This sequence comes from Gymnosoma rotundatum, assembly GCA_916610165.2. Taxonomy (NCBI): domain Eukaryota; kingdom Metazoa; phylum Arthropoda; class Insecta; order Diptera; family Tachinidae; genus Gymnosoma; species Gymnosoma rotundatum. Next base: position 127,429,564 of record OU744340.1, on the reverse strand, counting down.
TATGTCAACAATATGGAAAATATGTTTTTGCATAATAATTATTATGTTCAATGACAATATTTTTTAAAATCGCCAAAATACAATTTATCACCAACTACTTAACATTCATGGGGGGTGGGGGGTGGTTTTGCTTGCGGTTTTGTTGAATATCTCTACAGCGACTGTTAGTTATTATGTTCTTAAATTTATTTATATTTTTTTTTTCTTTGAGTTGATTATTAGTTTGTTTAGTTACTATGTTCAAGATGCCTCTATGTATGTACGTATGTATGTATGCATCAATGTTTGTATGAATGTATTTTTAAGTGTTTTCATATATTTTTTTTTTTGTATATTTTGCTTTAGCTAACAACAACTTCATTTATACTTAAGATATAATTTCTTTTAATCACTTTGCCTACAATTCGTTGTTGTATTAAAAAAATAATAAAAATGTATTTTATAGATGCTTTCAGTGTTTGTTTGTGTGTGTTTGTATCTCTTTAAATTTAAACGTTTAACTATAATGATGATAACAATAATATTGTAGGTGGATGCTGCTTGCTGCATTAGCTTTAGGATTATAATGACGATGATGTTGATTTGGTGTAGGGCAGGGAGGGCAGTAGCGGCAACATGTGATGACATTACATTCTTCTTCTTTTTTTTGAGTTATTTGATTTTAAGTTATAAGTGAAGCTAAGAACATATCCGTATTGCTTATTATCTTAAGATTAGATTTATATTTTTTATATATAGAGAGAGATAGAATTATAGACTGAATGAAGTTTTCTTCTGTTTCGTTTGAAGTTCTGAGGTTTTTTTTCTCATACAATTACAATTTCTAAATGCTTTTAGTTTTGTTGGTTGGTTGGTTTTGTTAAATATTTTTGTTTAATTTACTTGAGTGTAAAAAAAAAGTATAAAAATATTTACTTCACTTCCATTTATTTGATTTGGTGGCTTTCTTGTTTTTCTTCTTCTCATTGTTGTCCTTGTACGAACGACGTGGTGGTTGATCTTATGCATGAAAAGAAAAAGATACAAAAATTTAAGTTCAATTTGCTTAAAAAAAAGGTTTTAAAATTTCTATGGAAAAAAGTACTATTTTTAAAGAAAAATAAAAAGTACTGTTATTAAAGAACAATAAAAAGTACTTTTTTAAAGAAAAATAAAAAGTACTTTTTTAAAGAAAAATAAAAAGTACTTTTTAAAAGAAAAACAAAAAGTACTTTTTCCTTTAAAAATAAAGTTTTTTGTTTAATGTTTTGAGGATAAGAAAATTGTTTCTCTTAGAAAATGTCCTTAAAAAAAGGACGTTATTTCTGTTCGAAAATTGTTTGCAGAAAACTTCCTTTGGAAAAGGTACCTTTATAAACACTAATTGCCCTCTGTCCTAGATTTAAAATGAAATCGAAACGTCAAAATTTCGTAAGCCTAGTTGTTACAAATATAAATGAGAGCAATAACGGGTTCAAAACTCTAAACATTTCGATTTCGAACAGAAACAAATAACTGGTTGAGAAAACATTCTTTAAATTATTATTATTTTTTTTTTGTTTTTAACAATACTAGAAAATTTAAGGAGAATGTATTTATTTTTTGCCAAACATGCTTGTTAAATAAAAAGTACCTCTTTCATAAAAACCAACTTCCGAAAGTACTTTTGAAAAGTCCCTTTTCAATTTGAAAAAAATCAATTTAAAAAGTGATCAAAAAGGTAATTTGAAAATAATAATAACATAAAACAAGCAAGAGCGCTTAATTAGGCTATGCCGAATCGTATATACCCTTCACCATATGCAATCTATAACCACATGTACAATACTGCAGATTTCCCATTGAATTAAAAAAAAAATTGGCATAAGATATTTCTTTCTACCATAACACTACGTCTTGACGAGCAATTGATTTGTTTGCACATGAAAAAAACGTCGGAAGCGTTTCCTCATTCAAGATAATTAAAAAGGATTTTTCCAATTAAAAAAACAAAAAAATAAAAAAAAAAATTAAAACACAAACCTGCTTTCTTATATGAAGCCGATGCTGATGAGGAAGAAGCCGAATTCGAGGGACGTGATTCGGATTCGGAAACCGATTTCGAAGATGAATCGGATCCATTTGAGGCCACAGATGACTCCGATGAAATGGAAATAATCGATATTGTTGAGGAAGCGGATGTTAGAATGCCATGTGTTGTGGTTGATGTTGAGGCGTTTTGTTGGCGTGGCAGTGAAGACGACTGCTGTTGCATACGTTGCTGCCTTACCTGTTGCTGTTGTTGCAAACGCTGCTGATTGCTATAACGTGGTTTGGAGGTGGCAACATAATTTGGATTAGAGGAAGGATATTGCTGATACTGTTGCTGCATTGGAGGTGGTACATAAAATTGTTGTCGATAATAATGACTTTTATTAGCAGATGATTGTTGATTTTGCTGCTGCTGTTGTTGTTGTTGTTGCATTGCTTGTTGCCTAAGAGGTGAGGGCGATAAAACATTTTTCTTTCCACAACTGGGGGCTGTTTGAAATTCAGCAGATGTTGATGTTGGCGTTGCTGTTGTTGTTGTTGATACCACAGTTGATGATATTTCTGCTGTCGTTGTAAAAGCGGCAGAGGAAGATGAAACAATTGTTGTTGTTGTTGTCGTTGTGGTGACGTTTTGTATCACTATTTCATTGAGCGAATGTGTGGATGTTGATTTACTTGTGTTGATTGGTGTTGTAGGTGATGCAATTGTTGTTAAATGTGTGGTAGTAGTAGTTGTTGTTGTTGTAATTGTTGACAACGGTTGTAACGATGATGATGTGGATGAAATAAAACTATTTGTTTGTGTGGGTGTTTGAGTTTGAGTTTGTGGTTGTGGTTGTGATTGTGGTTGTAATTGAGGTTGTGTTAGAGGCTGCGGGGTTTGCTGCTGCAACGGCAACGTCTTCAGCGCATTGATATTGCCAGTATGCATGGTGAACTGTGTTCCTCCTGCTACTTGCATTTGTACCAATTGCTGCTGATGCTGCTGCTGTTGTTGTTGCTGCACCAAACCGGCAACTATTCATCATGTATCCATCCGGCCAGTTGTGTGAATATTCGCGGATGTTGTTTGTGACATTGGAATACCACCTCCGCCCAACACAATATGTGTAGTTGACCCTGTTGTCTGTGACGTTGAGTCAGCATCACATTCTTTGCTATCCTCCGAATCTTCCCCAGATGAAGAGCTACCACGTCTATGGCACATTGAATTTAATGCTGCAACGTGATGCTGCTGTTGCTGCTGCTGCTGCTGGTGGTGATAGAGGTGTGGTATTATATGAATTTGTTGTTGTTGTCCTGTTAAAGCACCGGCTGGTAACATTGTGGAAGGCAATAATTGTATCTGCATGTATTTGGTTGCATTACCAACAACAGTCGGTGTAACTGGTCCGCCAAGCGCCGAGACAGGGGAATGACGTGTAACCACAAGATGTTCAAAATGCTCACGTATCCATTCGCGATAATCTATAACATCATCGGTTATACGTATTATACGTCCTGATAAACAAAAAAGAAAAAAGAAAAACAAAAAAAAAATGGTTAATGAAAATTTAAAGGATCGAAGATAAAATGACAACTGCGAGTCCACTTACCCAATATTGAACGTTCATTACAATCATTAGCCCAATCGTTGAGAGGACTCACAGCCTGTGATAGCATTAAATAGGCGTATTCAAAGGCCTGCTTCACTTGTAGGGCTCCGTACGAGCTGCGGCCAATATCATTGCCTGGCGTTAACGGATCCTCAATGCACAGCAGTGACGGACGATGACCATCGATCATATCACGTTGCAAGTCTTCTTTGGGTATATAACGGCCGCCGTTTTTTATGGAAATACCGATTTTCATATAGTTGAATTTACGACCGTACAATTCAAAAAATTCTAATAATAAGACACCCAAATTGTCAGTCTCGGCGTGAATTTGACGAGGATGCAATTGCAGGAAACTGATGCACATGAGAATCAATGAATAGGAAGAAATGCCACCAGTAAAAACTTCATTGAGATCACGTTGAAGTAAGAACTGTTTCAGTACCAGCACCAGTTTAGCAAGCAATGGAAACTCTTGCTTGTATTTTTTTATCAGCTCGGCCGATTGGACACCGGACTGCATGTTAAAGGAAATATCAACCTTGACTTGAGTTTCACGATCTGTAAGTTTTATAATGGGCACAGAGGCCTTATCTAAAACACGCACCGAATGAGGTTCAGCTATGCCTCTGGCAATTAATTCAGTTTCTAGAGTTCTTAATGGCATTTTATCCCAAAGACCTGAAAGCAACGAAAGCAAAACTGCAATTAAGAGAGGAAAAGAAAAAAGAATAGTAAAAGATGATCAACATTTACCCAACACCACCAGATCAATATCAGACGTAGGCAGGAATAAACCAGTACGGAAGGAACCAAAAATTTCCACCAAGGCCGACGGCCATATTGAATGGACAACAGCCTCAATGCGATGTACCACCTCGTTGCGTATTGCATGTTCGGTGGGTGTGGGCAGTACATAATTATAGAACTGTTCAATCTCTTGATGGAGACCCAAAACGCCGCGACAATAATTAAAATCTGGCACGCGCCACGGACAGCCTTTATATTTTGAAATCAATTTGTCCATATGTTTGTTGAAATTATATGTACTGGCCTTATTGTCGACAATGCGACCAATTTTCCTGCGTGAGGGGTTATAATAGCTTGGACGTTCGTGCGAAGGCATCTTACTAGTCAAACTCGTTGTCGTTGTAGTGTTTGTACCGTCTACGTTTACGACGCCGCCTCCGCCGCCGCCGACTCCTTGTGTTGTGTTGGCAGGTGTGTGTGAATCGTTATTTGTATTGGTCGTAGTGGTTGAATCAAGCGAATTATTGCTGGATGTATTGCCGCTGGAATTGTTGCCGTTATTGTTGTTGTTGTTGCTGCTATTGTTAAGATTGTTGCGTAATCCACCAAATTGTTGCAAAAGCAATTGTATCGAGTCACGATCTCGAGCAATTAAATTAGCACCGTTATTAAATTTATTTCCACCTCCTTGTAATTGTTGTAGCTGCAATTGTTGATTCTGTTGCTCCAGCAGTTGGCTCATTTCATGCGCATTGGTTTCCCAAATTTTACACCATGTGAGTAAAGCTGGACCCTCCTGTTCCTCTTGAAACCAACCAACAAAAGGATCCATTCAAAGTGTTTTCTTCCAAAAAAGGAAACTAAATCCCAAAAGGAATCTGCAAATAGTGTTTTAACTTTTTGCAGTTAATCCAACACTACAACTTTATTGTTTAAGGTTTTATTTTCAATTTTCCCGCTGTTGCTTTTTTCCCCAAGATCTAAACTTCCTTTCTTTAACAGTTTTGTCTTTTTCTTTGCTTTTGCGTAGACGAAAAGTCTAACTGATGAATTATTATTGTTTTTTTTTCAAAGAAATTCTTTAAACTCTTTTAAATAGTTGTTAATAGTTTTTGTTCTTATGAGACCACAATCTATGGAATGCCAAAGATGTTGTAAAAATTACTTTTTTTTTTAAATGAAATCCTAAAAATAAAACAACACTATTAACAACAAATAGAAAATAATTGATAACAGCAGTTTATGTTAAAACTTTTATATATTTTGAGTTTTTTTTTTCATACCAATTTTATCGCTTGTTATACAGAAACAGCAAATTAACTTTTAAAAATCCTCAATACTTGTTTTTTATTTTTTTGCTGAACAAAAATTTCTGCTCAAATTGTTTTAGCTTTTCTAGAACCATAGACAGTTATAGTGTTTCTTTTGTATTTTTTTTTTACCAACAATTATGAAACAAATTAACATAAATTAACAAAAAAAAAATTAACTAAAAAAATTATTTCCCAAAATTTTTTCTATAAAAACGACCCTCGTATATTGGCGAAAAGATTAACACTTAACTATTCCTTTTAGTATTTTTACATTGTAATAATAATCTAGATAAACAAATTACTAGTATAAATATCTAATGCAAATAAATTCGAAGCGGAACTACAACAAAAATTGTATTGGCAGATGCTAAAATAATACCTTTAAGCAATTTGTGCGGAAGTAAATTTAATTTAATTAAATCAGCAAATAAATAAACAATTGCCTGCAAGAAAAAAAAATGCAACAGAAAAATCTAAATACGTAAAATCAAAACAGCTAAAAAACTAGATAAAATTATTAACAATTTTATTTATTTATCTTTAGTTTTAAGAATTTAATTTATCAAATTCTGCACGCTTAAACTTATTTCTTAATGTCGATTAAAATTTGGAATAACCATACTGATTTCTTTACAGGGTTTTCCATTAGAAAAGACAAGATTTTAATTTATATATATTATTTTTATTTCACCATTGATGGATGCGTTTGCTTTCAAAGTGCCAAAACTAAAAAATGTTTTTTTTTTGCAATTACCTCTTAACGTCAATGGCGAAATCCTCGGGGCAAATTAGGGCATTTGATATCGTTCGAAATTTCAATCGAATTTAAATGTAAATTTCGATCGATATCGAATGCCGTAATTTGCGCCCTGTACCATAAGTGATTGAACTGGCGTATACCTTCAATTTCGCTTTAGTCATTGCTGTCTCATTAACACGGACAAACTTTCTTTGGGTTTTTTTTAAATTAACCCGGAACAAGAATTGCTTAACATAAACCATATAGTGGATAACAAGGCGAATTAAGTATAAGGTGATAGCGGTGGCGAATTCAATTCTTTTCCCTGGTATTCTAACTGTCAAACTCCATATATAAAAAATCTGTATAACAGTTAAATAAATTTTTTATATATGGAGTTTGACAGAATACATTGCGTTTTGCGTTTTTTTTTCAAAGTTTGAAACGTCACGCAAAGCGAAAAAGTTTTATCTGACACGGTCTTTAGACCCTCATAAAAAAAGGGATCTCTGCAGTGCATTTGTGGCGACCCTATCCAATCTAAAATCTTGAGCGTTTCGTAGCTGATAGTGCTGCACTTGTCCCACCAAATTCAGTTGATCGCATAAGTATTGTGGTGCGTTTCCCAATTTCATTTTGCGTATGAATTTAAGAATGTTTAGTTGTATTCTCTGTTGAATATTGAGCCATTTTAAACAATTTAGCATAAACTGAGTTGATCTGTAGCGGATGAATTTTAAAATCGTTTGCATTGCCTTATTTAGCAGCTTTTGAAGTCTTTCTATTTTTGTTTTTGTAACAATTCTATAAAATTGTTGACCGGTATTAAAAATGAGGCTTGATAATTAGATTGTATATGTTAATCGCAGTAGTTATCGATATTTTATTTCGTATCCGTTTAAAATGGCCAATTTGTTACCGATCTTTTTACAGATAAATTCAATGTGATCATTAAATTTTAAGTCACTGTCTGTCACAACATAATTGTATACATTTAGCTATTAAATTTAGGTATTGACTGTAAGTTTTTTTCTATTTTCACGTTCTATGCCTCCTTTTATTGGTGAGTTTTAATTTATATTTTTCGTTTCGTTTCTTTTTCAACAAACTGAACATAAATAAGAGTTGTTTATTGTTATGATTACCGTTATGTTTATGGTTACAGCTATGGCATTGTGGTATGGCACGTATAATTGAACATTTAAACAGAGACTTTAAATATTAAACAATAATATATAAAAGATAAAGGAACAAATTTAAAGGTGGTCTCATATATGATAAGTATTACTTCGTGTGCTTGTCAAACTTGCACTTGGTGGATTAATTTGAGGTCGCGAAACAAAACTTATATTAAAATAAAAAACAATTCCTTCTTCTAAATTCATCATTTTTTTTTTTTTTCATTAATTAACTAAATCAAAGTTAGACAATGCTTCTCTGGCAATCATCTGCGATAATAACACCACCTGTTTTTCAATATTTCATCAACTACAACAATTACATATATACTGTTTCAGTCATTTTTAGATGTTATAGGAAGGTACCTATTCAAGGCGCCTTGGTACCTATTATTAATTAAAAAACAATTGAAATTTATACGTATATTGACTACTGCCATTCGGAACGTAGAGACAAATTATTTTTTTTTTTATTTAACAGTGCTAACTCTACTTAAATTTACTTGTGCAAATATAAATTAATAAGAAAGTATATTAAATTTCCACAAATAACAACATAAAAATAAATTATAAAACAAACTTACTTTTTCTCACTGAATGTGTTAAATGTATTTTTTGCCATAAATGGACAATTTTATTAAACACTTGATTTTTTGTCAGTTATTTTTTGTTTTTGTTTTTTGAAAAACAAATTATTAATTATGGCAGCCTGATAATGTAAGACCAAAAAAAAAAAACCAAAAACAAAAAAAAAAAAAAAAAAAAAAACAAAACTTATTATCCTTGAAGATAATCTCTCAAAATGTAAAATATGAAGTTAATCATCAAGACAGGCCTTATTTTTGTTTTTCTTGTTGTAAGCAATATCTGATGCACTTTTTATAGAAATATATTGAAAATGTTCTTTCTTTCTGAGGCCAATTTTCAGACAATAATTTCAACTTGTTTGATGAAATCAGCCTTTAGAAGTTTTTTCTTTACACACTCTAGTCTGTATCTCCCCTTGGCTTTTTGTATCTGTAACACAATTATAGTTTATTTTGTAAAATATTTAATTTTTTAATTGCAATATTTAATTATTACGTATATATTCAAGTTTATGTTCTTAATAAAAATCCAACTCAATCTGTCAGAAGCAGTTTTACTATTTTATTCAATAGCTTATTTTGCAAGTTCTCTTTAATTTTGATTCTGAAATACTATTAAAAAAATTACTACTATGCCATGCATCAAGAATAGAAATGCGAAAAGAACACACGCATACACAGCTAAGAATTAAAAAATGTTGAATAGAAGTGTGCAAAATTTATTAAGGCAGATTCGACTTCAACGATTATGACGAAGAGGAGTTGCAAAAAACTAGAAATTAGCAGATTTTAAAATGTTTCAGCTTTTAAAATTCTTTTTTTTTCAGAATAAACAAAAGCACACTTGTGTTTAACTTATTTCACTTGGGAATTTTCCCTTTTTTTATTATAAATTTTGCTTCATTTTAGAAAAGTATTTTTTTTTCTCCACTCGTAAAATTCTTCAATTTCTTCTTAACTTTAATTTGACATTTTACATGCAAATGTCAATGTTATAATATAAGTGACAATCAGTATCTAATTTGATGATTACCCAGTATTCTTGGTGATTTTCCTTTATAGAATATCCTTAAATTTTTTGTTGCGTTTTTCTTGCCTTTTTATTCTATCACACTTTTACACCGTCCTTAGCATTTTTTGTGGAAGTTTTACTTCACAAATTTTCAAGTGTATTTGATATATTGAAGCTTTTCTTCGACGCCATATTTTTAATATGGCCCTTTGCGCTATGTTGCAAAAGTTTTTTCAATTTATCCGATTTAATTTTAAGGAAAAACTTAAGAAATTGCTCCTCTGAAAACCACGCTAACCAAAATATAGTAACGAATAGATATTTTTAGTAAAGTAATCATTGCTACTAACAGAGTTGCCAAACTTTTTATGACTGTAGAATGAAAGCAAGAAAGTGGATATCACAAATAAGAAATTTTCATAAACTTCTAAAGATAAACTTGTTACTGACAAAATTATATTCACTATTTTATACGAGGAATTGGTAATCAAAACTTGTTTGCGTCCGAATATATTTTCGGGAAATAAAAAATACAAAAATAATATATAAAAGATTTTTTCACTAGTTTGTGATTTCTAATATAAAGATGCTTTAGATAAACTTGCCGGTAGATTCAAAATGAATTATCCTAAACCAAAATGCTTCGCTCTCAAGATTTTAATTGTTGATTCGCCATTGGTGAAACATGTTCAGTAGCGCAGGATCGGGCTTTTTATATAATTAAGAAACTAAGCATAATTATTGGGCTCCGTGTAAACATAGCGTAAAGGTTATAATGAGATTCGATCGATTAAAAAAAAAATAATAAACAAAAAAACAAGCAAATTATTAAAAAAAAAACTATGAAAACAAATTTTTGAAAACATAAACAAATAAAAAATCAATTGTTTTCAGAACGATGGATTTTTATCGCAAATTTAAATATCATTTTATTGTTCTAGAATAAAAAAGAAAAACCTAAAATGATCATAACACATTATTTTATTAACAAGTAAACCTGCTCAAGTTTTTTCTAATTTTAAAAGTATTTTGTTAAGATGCGATTCAATAAAATATTACAATAATTTTGAGTTATTTATTCCCAATTCAATAATAATTAAAAAAAAATATTTTTAGCGAAACATAATATTGAGGATATTTCAAATTTTATGGATGATTTTATTATTATTATTATTGTTATTATTATTATTATTATTTTTATTATTATCATTATTATTATTATTAGTATTAAAATTTTTAAAATTAAGTTCTAAAAAAGTGCTTTGAAAGATGTTTTAAATCGAATTCTCTATCTGTTAGAATACAACACAATTATATATTTTAAAAACATTACAAGTTGTAACGAAAAGTATTGTAATACTTTAATTTAAAGATTTAAGGAACACCGATGAGAGTGAAAATATTATCGTTTTTATGCTCTGCCATTCTTTTACCCTAAGAATGTGTACAATTATATACTTCAACAAGTAAGAGTGCTATATTCGGCTATGCCGAATCTTATTTACACTTCACCATCTATGTAAATCTAGTTTAGTGAAGTAACTTCAATCAAAAAAGCAAATATTGGTACTGCATATATATAATTTTACAAAAAATAACATCAGCTCTTGATGGCTTAAACATTTTTAAAAAATTTTACTAATTATTTAAAGGTCTCTTTAAAAGCTTTAAAATGATACCCATATTAAAAAAAAAAATTCAGAGCCCCGTAACTCAGAAAATATGGGCGAGCACCAATGATAATTTTTTTTTCTTACTTTATAATAATGTATCGCCCCATATATTTATTTTTTTGATTGAAGCTACTTTATTGTTCCTAATGACATGAAAAAATTTGAGGTAGCCGCGGTGTTTTGCCTGCTGCATAGGAGGACATGGAGCGATCATGCTGAATTCACCTCTTTCGACACTGTATCTGATCGATAGACATATTTTTTTTTTGTGAAATCAAAACACGGACGGACAGACGGACATCGCTCAGTCGGCTTCGCTTTGCATAAGAAGTCAGATTATATATACTTTATGGGGTCGGAAATGGATATTGTAGAAATTACGCACGGAATAACAAACTTAGATATACCCTTTTTCCACTTTTTGTTTTGAAGGGCATAATAAGTAAACCTAAATACACTTTTAATTTTGATTTTTTAGACAAAAATGATTCTTCCAAGAGTAAATACGTAAAGAGTTTATATTACAAGCAAAGTAAACTTTTTTGCTTTAATTTAACTGCCATGAACATTTTGACGAAGATACAATCATTGCTGTGTTTGTAGTGTTAATTGCATTAAATATTTATTCACAATAGATAGTACAAAAAGTGTCAAACCTTTCGTAACAGAGAGCAGCAATTCACAATCGCACAGTAAATCTTCGTAAAGCGTTTGTTCGGTCGGGCTCGCCTATAAAATTGTTTCGGTCAAATTAATCAGGAAAAAGTGAAAAATAATTAATAAAAATTGACAAAAAGTGCACCAAAACATAATTTATTTGACGCACAATCGATAAAACATGAATTATAAGCAAAAACCAAGACAGGTTCTAACAATTTCATAAAGAAAACCTTTGAAAAATTTTTACTCTTTTTTTTCCTTAATGCATGTTTTCGCAGCGGGATGCTTCTAAAGAGGAGAAAATACAAGCTCATTTAAAAACAAATACGCAAGAAAGAGAAAAATCTATATGAATTTGACTGAAATAGTGAATGTGTTTAAAGAAAAATGTAACGATGTAAGAAATACACACAAAAAGTTTATAATTTTTTTTCTAAAAAAAAGAATAGTTTTAATTAAATAAATTATAAAGATGACATTTTGAAAAAAAAACAAAATTACCAGCAACAGAAACACTTGAATATGATGATTGCGAAAAAAATTAAAAGTGCCAATGAGTGCAAAACGTTAAAAATAATTTACATCAACAATTTTATTTGCTCTTGTTCTTTGTGGTTTCTATTCTAATTTTTTATTTTATTTTCATCTATACCATAATAGTGAGTGACTGTTTAGTGAGAGTGTGTTGTATGAGCGTACGTGAGTTGTGCATACATCTTTGGCATAAATTCGCAAAAGATTCAGAAAGAAAATAAAGTTCGCTCCAAATTATATGTGTATGAATTTGTGTTTGTGCGTGGAAGGGAATACATCCTTATTTTCCTTTACTACTGATTTAATTATTTCTCTGTATTTTTATGCAAATTCTTCTGTTCTTTTTCTTATTTTTACTTATTCACTACGTTTAACATTGTTTTGTAAATTAACACAATTAAAGAAGAAATAACAAAAGCAATCTTCATGAACAAAAAATAAAATTTATGAAAGAAATTAAAAAAAAAATTATGTTCAAATAATTGCTAATATTTGCAAAAACAAAAAGGTACCTTAGGTGTATACTCTAGTGTGGATTTTTTGCTTGCTCTTTTATTACTCTGTTGATTTTTTTGACATCTTTGACTCGTTTAGTTAGGCAGTTGCGGTTAATAAACTTCTTGCAATGTTTTTTGGTTTTCTCTTGATTGCACGTTCTGTTGTTTATTTTTTTGTTTGTGTCTTCTTTGTTTTGGTGATGATATATGTACATACCTATATGATTTTGTGTTTTTAGGTATTTTAATAAAATAAATTAACTGGTTACTGTTACGTTTTTACGTCTTTATTTTATGTTTTTCTTAAAGGGGAAATATGACCTATAATTTCCTCTTAGGACAAGCTTTAAAAATTTGTTGAATAATTATTTAATATTGAAAATTTGCTTTGACGTATACTTGGGACTTTTTCATTACCATTGAAATTTCATTGGCGCTGATTAAAATAATTACAATAAGAAAAGAATTAACATCCATTTAAAGTCACTGATTTTTTTGTAATAAAAATGAAATTTAAAATAAATCCACTTATAGTAGGGTGTTTATTTTGTGTAAAATGGCAGGGAATGGATATTTTTATTTTATTTATTTATTTTAAATTTCCAAGTTGCTTAAACGTTTAATAACTAAGTGTAAACAATTTTTTGTTGTTTATTAACAAAAATCTCGTGTGTTTTCTGAAATGTGTTAAATTTATCTGAAACAAAAAAAAGTCTTCATTAATATGTGTCTGATTTGCTAGCTTTGTTTATTCATTGCCTTTATTTTTGGATGTATCTCTCTAAAGACCGCAATAATATATATAACATACCTTTTGTACCAATTGTTGTAAACAATTTACCTATATACCAAAATTTCACGGGTTTCAACTCAAATGATTTTTTTTACTTACCTATAAATACCACAATAAATATTTAAAATAAAGAATTACGTTATGTAGCTCATAGTAAAGAATTTATTTTAAATTTTGACTACGACAGGACTTTCCGTTTAAATCTCAAAATGTGTTTTCCGTACTATTTTGGTAGAAAATATTAAAGCAATTCTTACAGTTGGTCATGGAATTTAAACATAATTATAGTCAATTGAAAATTATCTCCGCACTTAAAAAAGTTAAACAAGATGGACAATTACAAATAAATTCAAAATTAATTGGTCATGTGTCATTTTTGATTTTATTAATGAAAAAGTCTTAAAGTTTACGAAACTCATTGTTTGAATTTAGATTATACATTTATTTTGTGCGCTTACCTCTTAATCGGTTGATCGGCTTTGAACTTCTTTTTTAATTTAGCAATTTTAAAACGTTTACTGATAGATATTTATAAAACATATAACTAAGTTTTCATTCCAATTGGGTTAATAACCGACAACGTAAAGGTTGAAACTATTTTCTGTGACTTCGTGAAAGTTTTAATTTACACATGTTTTTTATTTACATGTGTATTAAATAATTTATTGTACGTTAAAAGAAATGGCAACTCTAACACCGGGCTTTTTAATGTTTTTGTATATTTCCTATTATTCCTATTATGATTAGACTAGTATACACTACATATGACAGAGAGACAGACAACTGAAAAACTAATAAACAAAATATTGATTATTCCGACTATAACCACATATTAGAAAGAGACAACGCTATAGTATTTATCACAGCTATGTCAATAATAAAAGAGAAATGCAAAAAACCACTACTAAAAAATAAATGGAAGAGACACGATAAAAGAAGACAAGAAAATATATAAGATTTTCGTGTGTGTGCCAGAGTATGTTTAACAAAAAAGGAAAAAATACACTGTAAAGATGTGAGAAAAATGTTGTAATGGAAAATTATACACACATTTTCAGTAATAAAAGAAAATCAAAAGCAAATTTATAAAAATTTACAGTAGAATTATTTAAACAAATCATGATAATTTGTTAAATGTAGAATTTAATTAATTAATAAAAGCAAGAAATCGGTGTGTGAAAAGTTTCTTTGTGCAAAAAATTATTCACTACAGTAGCAAAATGAAGAGTGTGTAAGAGATTAATTTAAAAAAGAAATCTTTTAATGTTTTTCGAAAATGTATTATACAAGAAAAACGTCACAATGTTATAAGCCACGAACAAGGCAAAGAATGTTCTACAGTAATTGATTAAAATGTAATAATTAATATTATTTAAATTATCAGCAGAATATAAGATTATATTTAAAGTAATGGAAAAAATCAATAGAAATTAAAAAAAAGAAAAAAAACATTAAGAAAAAAATCGTGAGTGTGTGAAGAATATAAAATATATAGTGTAAATCAGCAACAGCAACAACAACAATATTTTTCAAATATTAGCAACAACAAAATAGCAGCAATAAAACAACAACGAGGACGAAGACGGAACATCCATCGATTTTTTACCGTATTTTCAAGTGGAGTTTTGTACATGTGAAGTAAACTAAAAAAACAAATAAGAATAGAAAAAAAAAATAATAAAAAACATTGTCTGCTTCAGATTGTCTACTTCCTCATTATCAATCTGCCGACCGACCAACCGACTGACTGACTGGCTGGTTTTCAGTTCAGTTTAAAACTTCTCCTCCTCAGAGAAGATTAAATAGAGCACAGTTTATCCTCTCTCCGTCACAACTAGAGAGTGTTACTATTAATCACTACGATTTAATATCCTTCGTTTTTTTTTCTAAAAGAAACTTCATTGTATTGATAATTTCTTTTCATAAACTGGGTCTTAGATCTGCGGCCAAACATGTTGGCCTGTTTTAAGAGCAATAAGTTATTATAAATCTTTCGCGTTTAAGCTCCCGCGATGGACAGCAGTAGCAATCCACAGGATCAAAAGCCACCTGGGTCTAAGCATTTGCAACAAAATAATAATGCCTGCCTTCCACCGCAATTGTCTTCAAATAATAATGTTGGCATTGGAATGTCAGGCGGTGGGGGAGGTATTATTAGTACGATAGGAGGTGGAGGAGTTGGTATGTTAGGAGCATCGGGTAGTGGAGAACAACTACATTTACCACCACCCTCACCGCAATTAGGACTAAATTCCATGCAGAATAATAATGCTGGGAATCTTGGCAGTGGTCTGATGGTTGGCAACCTAAATACGTCCAATCAATCCAACCCTTTGGGTGGCAATGTGGGTGGAGGAAGTATTGGCGGTATAGTTAACGCAATTGCTAGCAATCAAACAATGGCTGCCGGAAATTTCTACAGCAACAGCAATAATTCATCCATGCAGTCTGCAGTACAAGCGCCTACAATTGGTCCGAGTAACAGTGATTTTGATTCTGATACCGAACTCTCAATAGTGGCAGCAGCTCAAGCTGCCGCTGCAGCTGCTGCAGCCGCCACTAATGGCTATACATCCAATTTGAGCAACAATAGTAACAATTCCAACAATATCGCTTCAAATAACAACTCATCGGCTTCCTTAAATGCAAAACAACAACGCCAACAAAAACGAAGGCGTGAACGGGCGCAACGTCTTCAGGCAGAACGTGATAATCGCAGTGCGACAAACACGCCCAACAGTCTCAACATGAACACAACGTTGTCCAACAACACAGTATCAAATACCAATACCCCAACTCCAAATAATAATTCCCAAAATCAACAATATATAAATACTAACAACAACATAACAACAACAATTACTGGCAATCATCTCTATCAGGCCAGCAGTGCCAATAGCATGGGTGAAGACAGCAACAATTCAAGCGGCATTTTTACTACAAGTTCCAGTAGTAGTAGCACAAACAATAACGCTCTACTACCACCAACCGACAGTATTGCATCATTACTTTTGAATCCACCACATTCGCCCGACTGCCATTCCGGTCTGATGGCAAGTCCCAGCGATAGTGAGGGTGAATCATTAGATGAAGATCTCCTATCGACATCATCGTCGTCAACTTTACTGCTGCCGCGTGATAAACCACCACCAAGACCACCACCGCCCGTTAGAAGGAAACTACCGCGGTCACCGGTGTTGGAGGAAGAAATCATTGATGGTTTTGCTATATTGGAATTTAAAACATATGAAGACCTGGAGGTAAGCAAATTTTTATATAAAAAAAAATACACTCGTACATAATATATTTTCGACAATTTTAATGTACATATAAGTTTCGTACAAGGCAAATTAATAATAGGCGGCAACGGCGCTACAAAGCAAAAACCACATTTAAAATTGTTTGCTGCAGAGCACCACGTTGAAGCCAAAAACAGCTGACTAAGCAAAAGAAAGCCAAATTGAATTCATCCTTCTTTTATTATTTGCTACTTTAGATAAAGTTGTACCAGTTGGTCTCTTCCACCTGCATAAGCAGCAATATCTAATATTATTTTTATTTTTTCAAATTATTAAAATTTTTTCAATTTAAAATTTTTTTAATCTGACAACAACGTTTATCACTTGGTTTAATAATGCAGGTGGTCTGGTTGGCGAATGCATTAATTTTCGCCGTAATTTTTCTTAATTCTTAGTCAGGATGTATCTGAACTCATAGTACGTACGTTTGTTGAATTAAACACTTGTTCGTTTTTTTTTACTATGTTTAGTATAGCACCTACTGTTTTAGTATGGAGTATTAATAAATACAAATTGTTTTATATTGAAATGTATGTATATGCCTTATTCTAGCTTAATTGCATTGTATATAATTATATTTACATATGTTATGTTATATTGTAAATGCTTCCTCATAGCACAATACTTTTTATTGTAATATTTTAATATTGGCCATTGAGCCAAATATATTGCAAATGAATTTCTAAATAAATAAATAAATAAATTTTGGTCGAACTCCATATATAAAAAATATGTAAATTTTTTTTGCAGGTTGGTGTTTGACAATTATGGTTTACGGCGAAAATTAATGAATTCGCCATCGAGACCACCTGCATTATTTCACCATGGTTTAACATAAACATAAATCGCTGTTGAAATCTTAAAAAAAATAAAAAATATGTCAGTCGATCAGATATAGTGTCAAAAGAGGTGCTATTGGAAATCAGCATAATCGGTCGGTCCCTGTCCTTTAAGGCAACAGGCAAAACACCACGCCTACCTCTAATTTTTTCATGTCATTTGGTACAATAGTAACTGTAATCAAAAAAAAGAAAAAAAAAACGTCAAATGAAAAAATTGGCGCTCGCCCATTTTTTCTGAGTTGCGGGGCTCTGACATTTTTAAATTTTTTGAAATATCAATATGGGTATCATTTTAAAGCTTTTGAAGAGATCTTGCAGGAAATACTAAAATTAAAAAAAAATTAACCTATTAAGAGCCGATTTTATTTTTATGTAATATTATAGAAGTATTTATATGCAGTACAAATTTTTTTCCTTCTCTGTCACCCCAATATTTATTTTTTGATTGGAGTTACTTTACTAAACTGGATTTATATAGATGGTGAAGGGTATATCAAATTCGGTATAGCTAAATATAGTACTCTTAATTTTATTTCAATTCATTTATATATATTATGGATTTTTTTGAGATGTCGACATTGTTCACGTTACAAGAGAAATGACAACCGATATCGTTTTACAAAATATTATTTATATTTTCTACACGATCGATAAAAAATTATGTTGTAAAAATCACTTCCAATTTGACATAAATTTTAGTAAAAATCGCTAGTGTTTCTTCACAATGATCTACCTCAATTTATATTAAATGTTCGCTCATGAGTAAATTTATTTTATTTTTATATTTTTTGTTATTATTTATTTTTTTTTATACTTTAACAAGATTTTTGTGCAAAATTAAAATTAGCCTTGTTAATTATCTTTAACGCCCGTTATTTTTTACTCTACACAGAGAAAAAAATTATATTCTAAATAAAATTAAACAAACAAACAATCTCTCACTCACCCATCCATTGAAAGTAACAATTTAACACAGTCTCATTAAAACTAAATCAAATTTTAGCACAAATTTTATAAGGAAAGTCAAGATGGTCCTTATACTACACGTGACCCATGGTTGAAAAAATTATAACAGAAAAAAAACCAAGTTTATCAAATCGTGCGTAAACAATGAATTTATGTTTTCAAATAATAATAAACAATTTAAATATAAAACAATAACATAATCGAAAAATAAATTCAAATAAACACAAATTATAAATTTCACTAGAAAACATTGTGGATTATTAGCATAATATTGGGCAATATCAATATTGTGGAAATGAGTAACTTTACATTTAATGAGAATGCAAAAATACATTTTAAGCTGTCAACTGTCACCGAAAAAATCAAAAAAAAAACTATGTCTAGTTTCGTTGACCCACCTTTCGAACATCCACCATTGGTCCTAGATATCTAGGCTCTTTGACATAGATATCTCTTTCTCGATACCATACTAACAACTAAATTATTATGCTTTCCAACAAACTTTTTCAATGTTTCAGAATCAAAGTAAATTTGAATAAATAATTCCATATTTCAAGCATTTTAAAATATTAGACATAGCATTAGGACATGACACATAATTCTTGAAAAAAAAAAACGACTTCAAAACAGATTTTAGCTATATATTTATAACGCTTTAAAAGCTTGGCAACATGCCTCAAACTATATTCACTATTGGGACACCCTATAATTTTCAAATTCAAATACATATTATGCTTGTTGTTATTGCAGACTTAGCAATACAGCAGCCTTATTCTGTAAGTTGCTTAAGCTAAATCGCCATCTCAAAAATTATTTAATTTTAACAAAGCAGTGTTTTGCTACAAATACGACATTGGAACATATAACCCTATACTTAACACCCTCTTATTTATTGAAATAGACTTAAAGATACCGATTAATTAGAGAAAATAAACATGGATAAGTTCAACATTTAAGCAATTTAGCTTAGGAGAATTACAGATTAAGACCTCAGGTTCTTTGTAATTTTCAGCCAACTGTCTACAATGGTTTATAGTTGGCCATACATTAAATTACTTGCAACTAATGTAACATCCTTTAATTTATAACTTTAAATATTTATACTTCTTATTATATCAGACGATTTCATGTACTTGTAAGTAACGGTTCAGAAGATAGGCGCATATAGATAAAATTACTTCAATTATGGGAACACCTTTTAATTTCTAAATTCAAATTGTATACTTGTTGTTGTAGTGGACATAGCAATACAGGTTCCTTGGTTATTTCGGCTGTCTGTCTATAACGGTTTAAAAGTTCTGTCGCATACACCAAATTATATACACTATTGGCACACCCTTTACTTTTCAAATCCAAACTTTATACTTGTTCTTATAGCGGAGTTAGAAAGGCAGGTTTTTTGTAATTTTCAACCGTCTGTCTACAAGTGTTCAAAAGTATGGCCATATACATATACCTAAAACAACTATTTTGTCACCCTTTAATTTATAATTTTGAAAATTTTTACTTTTTATTATGACGGTCATAATAATCGGCATTTTTGTCTAATTTTCAAGCGTTTGTCTATAACAGTTCTCAACAAGACACCCTGTAATTTTTAAGTTTATAAACTGTTTTTAATTTGATGTATATGGCCATACTTTTAAACAGTTGGGAACAGACGGTTAAAATTTACAAAGAATCTGCATTGTTTAGTACGCTAACACAACATGTATAGAATTTGGATATGTAAATTAAAGGGTGTGCCAATGGTGTAATTTGATGTAAGTGGCCAGACTTTTAATTTGTTATAGACAGATAGATGAAATCAGGGGGCAAATTACGCCACTCGATATCGATCAAAATTTCAATAGAATTTAAATGTAAATTTCGATCGATATTGGATGCCGTAATTTGCCCCTTTTTTGTGGCCGGTTTTTTTTTTTGCAAGAATTATTATATTGCGAGAACAGGCTCAGTTTAAATTTTACAAGTCTGACTATTTCATATTTAGCACTTTCACAGATTCTAAAAATTACATTAAAGTGCAAAACAAAAACATGTTATTTTTTAAACTAGTTCTACTAGTTATTTGCATAGCATCTTGTAGTCACTTTGTATAAACATAAAAATGTAACACGTTAGCATTCACGTCCGAAAACGTGTTATTATTGTTACGAAAATAAGATTTTCAAAACCCTTTACAGAAAGTTAGTGGGTTTTTGATAAAAAAAATAGTTTTCTATCTTAAATAAGAAAAAGGACATCTGAATATGTTTTTAATTTATCACTGATAGAGTGTGGCGTATGCGTGAATAGAATAATAAGAATAGTTAGCTGACAGGTGGTTAGATGTGCTAAATGGGTCTCCCTTAAGCAAACTACTTACGAGATCGAAACTCAACAATGAATGAGTTACTTAAGAGGTGAATAAAAAAAAAATAGTTTAAACTTTAAACAGTCTCTTCATTAGAAAAATTCAATTAGTTGATGTGTAGCCGCCGTACATAGATTTCGGATCAGGATGAAGTTTAGGCTATAGGATCAATGTACCGTGATACAGTATGAGATCTCAGCCATTAGAAGGGCGGCTTGCTGGATGAGGTACCACAGGATATACGGAGAGGATATCCGGATCTTACTGACAACAAGGCCGCGATTAACTCCTTATCGGGTGTCTATACGACATCCGGATTGGTTCGTGAATGCGGTACATCTCTTGACGAGATGGCGAGACATTCCAACCTGGTACTATTTTGGTTGCCAGCTCACTCAGGCATACCCTAAAACATAGTCGCGGACGAACTCGCCAGATTTGGATCTTGGCTGGGAGACCGGGATACAGATCCACTGGTGGGAGTTCCGTTAAGCTGCTGTAGAGCTTTAATCCAGCAGGAACTCTTTAGGGCAGCGCAGTCTAGATGGTCTGAAGAGGTTACCTGCACGGTCTCGAGGACATTGTAGCCTCAGTGGGAGATAGTGGGAGATCCGCAAATCTACTGAGGTATCCTCGACGGCAGCTGGGTACACTAGTGGCTGTGCTGACGGGGCACCCATGTCATTGGTACCCATGCTAGTAGACTGAATCTTTCGCATCATGACTACTGTAGCAGTTGTCAAGATGAGGAGGAGGAGGAGGAAACGGTGGAGCATCTACTCTACCATTCCTTCTGGGAATAGAGCGGACATTTTCGGCAGTCCGAGACTGCATAGTCTTGCAGACTTATCTGTCTGCGATGTTGCAAGGATAAACTTGTTAATCCGGTCCTGGGGGTTTTTTAGTTATGGATCTTTGATGGTACCGTAGGGACCTGAATCTAATCCATGCACATTCTATTCCAGGTGAAACAACGGGACCTTTAATACCCAAGTGAGTCGCTCTCATTACGCCGACAGCCTGTGCAACCTAACCTAAGTATTAGAAAAACTGTAGTCACCATGTCTAAAACAATTTTTTTTTTATTTTGATAGATTATTTATTTAGCATAAAATATACAAATTTCAATAAATATAAAAAATTTTAATAAAATATAAAAACATAAAAAAGTTTTTCCGACATTAGATTATTTTTTTAAAATTATCCTTGACATACTCAATTATTTTCATTTGAATAAATAAAGATTTTCCTCATATTTCAATTCAATTCAATTATAAAATAGAACATTATGACCGAATCCTGTTGAGGCAATAAAAAGTCTGTAGTCGTTAGAATTTCTTAGATTGTATGGCTAAGTATCAGCTACTTTTGACTGAGTCGAGTATATCCAGCGTTAGTGTTCCGCCTTTATCTCATTCATATCGGTTCAGTATTTAAGGATAAACGACCGATTAAATTACTATTAAGGCACATTCGAAAAATACACAAATATTGAATACGCGAAACATAGAAAAGGGCCGACCCAGCATGTAAATTTCTTCAGCAACTCTTGAAATATTTTGTTATCTTCAGTGTAAAAACTTATTTTTATGTATTTGATTAAATAATAATTATTTTTAAGAGCATTTTAAAAAGTGTTTACAGCTATTTCGCCTTCTTCGTTAATTTCTAATTAACTGTTTAAAAGAAACCGGCCGCCTATTGAGAGCCACTTCAAAAATTTCAAGTACTTTTTTAAATGATTATTTGAAGAACTAATTTTTGATTTCAATTAACTCTCTTGAGTGCAAAATAATATTTAGTTTTGTTATTTATTAATCATACAAATATTTCATTTTATTTTTCTTTTTCTTCTTATTTAGTTTGCAATTAAATTGGGGCAGAAACGAAAGGAAAAACGATTATCTGCGCTGGAGGAGCTGACATGTACGTACAGCATTGAAGAAATCAAAATGCCAAAGATCATAGACACCGGCCAGCCACATCCTGTGCGGGGCATTGGTGGCACCGTCAGCGGTGGCAATAACACTAATGTAGGCAATTTGTCAAATATGGGTGTAGTTGCTGGACTTGGTTCATTGAATTTAAATCACAACAATAATCATCAACATCATCATCGAGATAACAATAGTCTAAATGAGAACAACAATGGAAGCAGTTTGCGTTTAACACCAAGTAATGCCACACCGCATAATAACAGTACCAACATCAGTAACATCAACAACAACAACAACAACAACAGCAGCAGCATAAATAGCAATACAAACAACATCAACAGTAGTGGTAACAATTTAAATTTAAATAGAGATATTAATATGACATCTTTAACAGATTCCTCAGCTGTTGATTTGAAAACAACTATATCGACGGCATCGTCAACTGCAACATCCTTAAATGTCACCAACCCAATGGACAACCCCATTATTTCCTCAAATTGGAAGGAAACGACAACTACGGCACCTGCATTTACCAATCATAATGGTAGCGGCAATACTGGCAGCTGTGCTGGCGGCGTTGCTGCTCCTGGCAGTATAAATATAAATGAGGCCACCACTAATATGTTAAATGTAGCTGGATCGGTCGAAAATAATAATATTGGCAATATTATGATGGATACATGTGATGCCATAAAGTCTGTATCCACAACACCTGCAGCTTTAATATCTGTAACGGCATCATTAACTACAACAGCAGCAGCTGCAGTAATAGCAGCAGCAATAACAACAGTCACTTCAACTGCACCTATAGCGACAAAGCCAAATGTGACAATGTCAGCAACATCAAATTTAAAATCATCACCATCAACGAATTTACAAAATTCGAATAGAAGTTCCTTAGCAATGGATACTTCCAGATCGATTGCGGTGAGTAACAACACCAATGATAAAAGCACAAAGTCTTCTTCTTCTTCCATGCCGTTGTTGGCCTCCTCGCCATTGGCGTCTACAACACTGACAACAAGCATAAACACAACAACAGCATCAACAACAATGCCAACAACAGCAACAAGCACAACATTAACACCAAACATACCGCCTGTGGCGGCGATGACGGCAGCATTAGCGGTATCATCATCAACATCCCTAACGTCAACCATTCCTCACACAATGGCTACAGCAACAGCTGCAATTGCGCCTGCCGTCAGCTCCTCAACATTATCTACAAGTTCTGTAGATAAATTACAGTCAACTACAACAGCTGCTGTAGCAGGAACACTAACACATACACAATTGCCACCAACAGCAATAGCGACAACATCTTCACCGTTGTCATCATCAAATAATAGTTCAACTTTGTTAACACATGGCTCAAACAATGATGCTTACAAACACAATAGCATACATCCTCATCCTGGTTTGGGGCCACCTTCCTTTAAAACAATGTCTTCAATGGCAGCCAACTGTATACCAGGAGCCTTTAATGTACGTCAATTTTCTCTTTTTTTTTTGTCGTTATAATTATAAAACTCGTATTAATGCAATGTTTTATTTTTCTTTTTTCTGGTTTTTCCTTACAACAGAAATCAAACGCACATTTAGTAGATCAAAAAATGCACAATAATAATACTAGCAGCAACAGCAACAGCAGCAGCAGCATTAGTAATAGTAGTAACAACGATTTCATAAACAATTTATCAGCTCAAACAGCAGTTCTACCACCACAACAATTACCTCCTACAACGGGAGGAGGACAGCCAAACGTGATGGCTTTAAATGTTAATAATCAAAAAGATTTACATCTTCTACATCATCCTCCCCATCATCAGAATCATAATTCGATGAATGTGAGTGGTGGCATAGGAGGTGCCATGAGTGCTGTGCATTCTAAAATGCATCAACAGCAGCTGCAACAGCATTTACATCATCAACAGCAGCAACACCAACATCATATGCATCACCACCAGCAGCTGCAACAACAACAGCAGCAGCTGCAGCAGCAACACCAACAGCAGCAACAACATCAACAGCAGCAACATCAACATCAGCAGCAGCAACTTCAACAGCATCATCAACATCATCAGCAACTGCAGCATCATCCTCATCAACCCCACCATCATCATCATCACCAGCAGCAGCAGCTGCAGCAACAGCATCAACAGCAGCAGCAACAGCAACAGCATCATCATAAAGACATGCTTGCTACAGGTGGTAATAACAATAGCGGCAGCAGTAACAACAATAATACTAGTAGTGGTGATCACAAGGATCGTTTAAGCGATGTAAGCATTTTATTATTTCTTGTTATCTTAGATTCTAAAAGAAAAACACGATTTCAAGGCTCTACTTTTGAATTTTTGAATTACTTTTGAAACAAAAATGATGAAAGTTTGAAACTCTTATCAAAAAGTTAATTGCACTGAGTAATTTTGGACAATTCATAAACTATAACCGCTTTCAAACGAATCTTAGTTGATATTTTCTCATTACAAAAAAAAAAGTAAAGCGAAAGACCGATATTTCACATTTTTAGTAGTAGCTCTCGTTTTGTTCTCTTAATTGCAAAATAAAAAAGCCAATGATACGATATAACTGCTAAACAGTGTACACTTTCCTACTAAGCATATGCAATTTTTCTGTTCTTTCTTTTGTTTTATAGTGCCCTACAGCTAGCATTAGTGATTTATTTTTATCCGCGTTTTAAAACGTGTCGATTTTTTTAATATGCGACGATCTGGCAGCTTTTTTCAGTTTTTTATTTTTAAGAGTAAATCTAAGTTTGTCATTCCGTTTGTAATTTCTACAATATCTATAGCGAAGTCGTTTGAGCGGTGTCCGACAGTCCGTCCGTGTTAGTGTTCAAATCAATTTTGCCAAGGTACTAGATCAGCTTGAGAAAATTTAAATACGCCAATCGATTAGACATAGTGTCGAAAGAGGTGCTATTGAAAATCAGCAAGATCGGTCCATGTCCTTAGAGGTAGCGGGCAAAACATCACGCGTGCCTCTAATATTTCCATATCATTTCGAACAACGAAGTAAGTCCAATAAAAAAAAAAAACAAATATATATGGAGCGATAGAGAATTAAAAAATAAAAAAACGCAAAGGGAAAAAATTGGCGCTTCCCCATATTTTTCGAGTTATGGGCCTATGAACTTTTCATAGAAAAGTACGATTGTGCACCATAGTTTTTGAAATATAAATATGGGTATCATTTAATATATTTTGAAGAGATCTTCAAGGAAATAATAAAATTTTTAAAAATGTTCAACCCATTAAGATCCGATGACATTTTTATGTAAAATTATTATTTAATTAATAATTTTTTAATTTTTTAACTTTTTTAATTCTGTCACCCCAATATTTGTTTTTTTTTTTTATTGGAGTTACTTTGTTAAATTAGATTTACATGTATGGTGAAGGATATAAAAGATTCGGCATAGCCGAATATTGCACTCTTGCTTGTTATGTACGCTTTTATTTAAGTCTACGGCACGTTTAGGTCTTTGTCAATAATGGAATATAAAACATATCGTAGCGTTGTAGTCATCATGGCTCTAGATTTTTAGCTTAGATTATAATTTCTGTCAATAATCCAGTATACTCGTACTGCTTTCAATTTCATCTGTGTTATTATTTAGTAAATTCACAGTTAATTATACTTCTATTAATATGAATCAGACTTGGTGCGTTTGTTGATGGTTCTGGTATTTAGTGCGTTCAAGTAGATAAAAGGAGATCACAATTGATACAGGGTGGTGGTGCTATTTATTTTCTGGTAATTTATTTTCTGTGTTGAATGTGTGTAAGCTAAGCGTCGAAGTTCCCCATATTTGGATATTTTACTATCTTCTCTGAATTAACTTCACTCCTTTATGTCCAGATTTACACTATGAAATTTCTTGAGGCATTTTTTTTCTTAAATTTCTAGTGAACATTAGCAACAGTAACATTCCCTCAAAACTCAAGCAATACCATATTACTTACGCCTCCTGCTTCAGAAACAAACAAAAATTTCATTCTAGTTTCATGAAAAATTACGTAGTGTAAGAGTCGTATATGTCTCTTCCGACTTAAGCGGCTATCAAAAAGTGTACAAAATAATTTCGACTTTTTTTAAATTAAAAATTAATGCCTCTGCAAATATCCAAATATTAATTATGGAACCTTTAAAAGATTCCCGAGGTAGAAGTTAGCTTCTCTCGAAAACTACCTTTTCGAACTTCGGCTTTAATCAGCAAAGATGAATTTAGAAAATATTCTCTGAGTGGAAACATTTATATACTTTAGTAAATGATTATCAATCGTTGATGAAAGTAGCACAAAAATATTAGTAAAAGCTTTAATATTTAGTATTTCGCTTCAAAATTAGTAATTCTCATTCGGTAGAAAGTAGTTTTCTTTCGCATTTAGTGAAATTGGCAGAAAGTTTTTTTGTCCTTAAAGAATAATATTAACAATTCTAAAATTTTTAATCAAGGTTGCCATATTTTAATCCCTAAACTAAAAGTTTTTATTTTTAAAAATCACTGGAAGCAACTTTTTATAATGTCTGTTTAAATATAACGAATGCATCACTACATATGTATTTTCTTTTTAAAAGTCGAAACATGAATCAATTGAATTTAAAAGAAAATAAGATAAACTTTTTTTCAAGGCTTATAATTTATAAATGTAAATCTAAATCAATGTTTTTATTGTCATTCTAAAAGACACAACACATTAATTGGAATGATAATCAAACTGCAGTAAAGTTTAAAAACATTTAAAACGTCCCTAATCCCGAAATAAAATTTTTTATTCCCATTAAAAAAGAAAAAAAACTTTTTTTGTAAAATTTCTCTAAGCTTTCAGCACATATTATTTGGACTATCAGTGCCCACGGCTTTGTCTCGTGTCATTTCTTATTTCTTAAAATTTTAATTTAACATTTATTCTAGAGTTTTGAGACAGTGTTAAAAATTTTCCTTCTACAAAAATTAAAAGTGCCGACAACTGTTTTAGTACTATTATACCTGTAAAATTTGGTGCTTTCACAATTGTATCTCTTTTTTGTCATGAAATGACCTATTTTTACGGAAAAAGAATATTCAAGATTCAAGGGACCTCCTCACAAAATTTTGTTCAAATCCATCCAGTAGTTTTTACGTGATGCGAACACAGACAGACAGACAGACAAAAATGTCAAAAATATGTGTTTTGTTTTCTATATCGATTACTGTCTACACCAACAACAAAATTTTTTAAGAAATATTTTATGCACAGAAATGACCCCGTTACAGTTTTATTTTATATGTATATATAGATAGACGTTTCTTGAGTATCCGAGATCAGTGAAATATTTGGTATCTATAATGTCCCCCAGCAAATAAATCGTAGTTTAATTATTAAGGTTCAATATAATATTTTCAGTATTTTTTTAATAATTTCCAAAATTATTTTATAAATCAATTTCTTTTCTTTCCTTAAAAAATATTTGTTAAAATGTTGATAGTTCTATATTATTATTGTATATTGTGTTTTTTCTGGTTTAATGATCTTCACAAAGATATTTTTCATTCTATTACATAGTTGTCAAAACGAGAAATGGCACCAAAAATAAAAACAACATATTTAACTTAAATTCGTTAATTCGTTAATTCATTTATTTTTTCCAAAAAATCTTTATAAAAAATAGTAACTAAAACTAACAATTCATTAAAATAATTCCTTACATACTACAGTATATTTCAAGGACTATGTCCATTAACCAAATAAAAATTTTGCACATTTTTTTGCACAGCTATTTGAAATAAATAAAAAGTTAAAAAGAATTCCCCAAAAAAGGAAAAAAAGGGAGGCAAAAAGATAAACTTAAAAACTAATTACAAACTAAAGAACGAAACACAATGGAACAAAAAATAAGTAAACAAAACAAATAAAAAAAAAAAAAAAACAAATAAAAACCTATTGAGCAGTGTTATAAACTGGGTCAACAATGTTCAATGTATTATTTCTCCTATGATAAAATAGCAGGTCTGCACCCTCGTGAAGAAGTCCAGCTGCCCCAAGAGTCAACAGATCCACTGGAGAAAGGTACTTTGCTATATGAACGGCCTGCAGACTCGAGGCTTGAGAGAAACATGCTCTCACTAAACTGTTCTCCACGGAACGCGCACCTTCCATGAACTTCAAAGCTTTCTCAACCATAAACGAGTCTATTCGACTAAAATCTACTGCACTGTATATAGAGCTACAAGAGGGCCTACGGAACTCTCCGTTACGCCCTATATACGGTCTCAAACCAAGGCACGCAACTAAGATCCGCCTCTCCCATCTCCTAAGTCTTTCCATCTGGGCAGAAGAAATTCTAAACCAAGCTGGAAAGGCGTAAGAGATGAGAGGACGTATGATCTGGCGGTACACCCAAAGGCGTACTTGTGTATCGAGTCCACCTCTGCGCTTTAGCACGCCCTGATACGCGCAGTAAGCCCTCTTGGTGCGCTCAAGCACATTGTCGATATGCCGATAAAACTCAAAGTTTTCATGGAAGGTGACACCTAGGTACTTTAACCTATCCGAAATCCTGATAACGTCACTTCCAACTTTTAAGCACGGTGTGAATGATCTGCAATTCGGGTAAATGTATTTACGCTTTCCCTTAAACATCATAGCGACAGTCTTACTGATGTTTAAGTTGAGGCCCCACCTTTTAAAATAGTCAGTAAGTGCAGTCAAATATTGATTAACTCGTTCGTTAACAGTCCTCGCTCTTGCCCCTGAAGAAGCAATAAGGATGTTATCTGCATAGATCAACAATAGATCTCCCTGTGGAGGAGGAGGTATATCTGATATGAAGACATTATACAAAACTGGACCCAGCAACGATCCCTGTGGCACTCCTGCAAAAATCGAACCTTAATGAGAGAGGACATCTCCAATACGAACTCTAAAAGAGCGGTCCTTTAGAAAGCTATCAATCATACGGCAGATGCCCGTACCAAAGCCCATGGTCAATAATTTATAGATAAGACCATCATGCCAAACAGTGTCAAAGGCTTTGGCAAAATCTAAGCTCACTGCCATTGTAGGGCACCTCCTATTCAGACCCCTGGCAACATAGTCCGTAAGTACAACTAGTGCGTGTGTCGTCGAAAGTCCGCTCCTAAACCCAAATTGGAAATCTTTTAAAATGTCATTGTCAGTAATAACGTCATTAATCTTTGCCAGGAGATAATATTCAAATAGCTTTCCAAAGGCCGATAATAGAGATATAGGTCTATAGCTTCCACTCTCACGAGGGTCCGTTTTCGGTTTAAGTATGGGAACCACAAGTGCAGTCTTCCATGCGCTCGAAAAATATCCAATGTTTAGACAATGATTAAACAAAATAGCTAAAAATCGCCAAGCCACATTGTCCGTCTTCTTCAAAACAAAATCAGATGCACCATCCATACCACTAGATATTTTGTTTGCTCTTCGCTTTAGAGCATTTCCTACTGCAACCTTATTGACAAAGCCAAGTCTGCTAATATTCCTACTAGAGTCAATAATTCCCCCGTCAGCAGTCAAGGTCCTTCCAAAAATCGTCAAAGGCGTCGTCCTGTCCAAAGTAGACACCAATTCTCGAACCCACTCGTGTTGCTCGGTCAGGAATTTCATGAAAAAAACGACTCGCTAGCAGATTAGATATCCCAGCATTGTCAGAGACAATCGAGCCATCAGAGTTAACTAAACTTCCAACTGAGGGACGAGAAAGCAAACCCGCAGCCGCCTTTATTTTTCTAAAAGTCTGATTGTTGAGTCGTACGTTTTGTAAAAAGTTAGTCCAATGTTCCCGTTCAAAATTGGCTATGGCACCCTGTATAATCCGGTCAACGTTCCGTAAATCCGCCTTCAACATATTACGTCTACCCGGGTCTTCACATCTGTGTAAAGTTCGTCTCAGTCGTTTCTTTTCGTTAATAAATTGGAGTATTCTCTGCGGAAGTTTCAGCAAGCCTCTTCTTCCTGAAGAGACTTTCGGTATAGAATACTCCATAGCATCGCTAAACGCCCTGCCCATTTCACCTACACAGACATCAATCTCAGACTCAGTCACGTTTCTATCAAGTGGAAGTCCGCATGTGGCCAGATTGGCAGATAGTCTTTCTAGAAATCTCCGTTTGTTTAATCTGTCCAGGTCATACTTAGTAGTCCGTTCTTCAGTTAAGCAGGGGTTCATAGAAAAAATCATCTCAACTGCCCTGTGGTCAGATTCATAGTCCAATGTCCTCAGTCGGTCCGAAGTTGCTGTAGTTATGTCCACAGTCGCCAGAAAAAAGTCGATGTAGTATGATACGTGAGTATTTTCCTTCTTATTTATAAAAAAATAGTTTTTATTAAAAATCGATTTTTAAACGAATTTTGTAATCTAAATTTGAAATCTAAATTATTTATTATTAATTTGAAATTTTTTTTTTAATTTTTGATATTTTGATCTTCCTTTGGGGGATCCACCCTTATTCATCAACTTCGTTGATCCCCTAGGTAAACTTTTTGGTTGACTGTAGCAATAGCTGTTCTTCGGTTGACTTCATGCTATCGGTATCTAGGGTCGCTGAGCAACATTTTGTTGTACTTATTCTCCCTCTCCCCGGACTGCTTACACCTTGTAATTATATGTCATGATGTAGACGAATTTAAACCTTTGAAAAAATATGAAACAAACTTAATAATAAAATCTGTTAATATATTTTCAAGATTAATTAAACTTGATAAGTAAATATAATTTTAGTAATTATCTTATAATTTTTAAGCACTTTATTGTCCAAAACTAATTTGTTTTTTATTACTCATATTGAAAAGCTGTAAAAAAATTGTTTAATCAACTTTCCTTCATAATGACTTGACCATGTTTATTTAACATGAAAGCGCTTAAAGGCCATTAAGTTATTGTAATTAATTTAAAGACTATAATTATTTTTTTACTATTATTGTTGAACGAAACTAATATTTTTCTTTTATTTTAAAATTTTTCTTTTTTATAGCCAAACAATAGGATTAATAATATTGGCAAAGGATTTAATATCGTAAGTTTGCATAATTTATTAAAGATTAATTTTTAGCATTAATTATTTTTTTTTTCTTTTTAAATTAATTTTAGTGTGATAGCGGCAATGATGAAAATAAGGTAAGTTTTTTATTCTATTATCTTTTTTAATATTTGATAAAAAATAAAATACGTAAGATCAAAAGTTTATTATAATGATAACTTAATAAATTATGTTGCATAAAATAAACATTATTACAGCAAATATATAAAAAATATTAAAGTAAGAAAAAGTGTGGAATCTAAGTGTCTGATATTCGCTTTCTTTAAATATTTTACTACAATTAAATTATTGCAAAGCCGTTGAATGCGACATTTAATAAATACGTCACAGAAATTTCAAATAATTCAAACTTTAAAAATTGTCTGAAATGTTTTCTAAAAAAAAATATTTAATACCTAAGAAAACTGCGTAATTTAAAAGTCACCATTTTTGTTAGATCAATTGAGTCAGCTGTTGTTGTTGTAACAGCTCTGCTGCTGCCGAGAGTTTTTTCCTGAAAAGATTTAAAAACGATAATCAAAAAAACTCAATTATGTTTACGTGTGTCATCAGGTGGTACTGGGAAGTGGAGAAATTGTGCAACCTCAGTCGGTCGTATCCATAGGTCCATAGGGCATAAATTCGTGGGCCTATTGGGACAATTAAATAAGTGCACTGTGTCGTGAGGGCTTTGGAGACAGGCTAGGCAATGTTTTAAAGTGCCAGGAACTATCCGTTTAAGGCAGCAGTTAAGGATACTGCACCAACCGGCTCTTAATTGTGCTAGAACTGACATCGTTTGCCTGGGAAAAAGCAAGTGGGTGTTCGTTTAGGACTTTATAAAATCTATAGCCATTTATGGCGTCCAAGACCGCCTGCCGATGTATCTGCAATGGTCATTCGGTTTATTGTAGATGGAATAATATCCCGGAGGTCATTACGATAACGGCTAAAGTCTTGCCGGATGTGTCGGGGCGGAGGATCTCGCATTATCACCTCGTGGTTAGGGTAACTGGGCAGGTGACAAGCCACTAGGAATTGCTTGGTCACTAGTTCATTATGTTGTCTAACCGGAAGCATTCTATTCTCTTCATGGAGGTGATCCATATTTGTCATTTAAACACATCCTGTCGCAATTCTGAGTGTTGTTGTATAAATCGCCAGTGCAAGAAAAATATTTCGTTTTTTATTGGAAAAATGGTTAAGGATCTGTTTGGCTAAAAAACGAATTCTCTTTGTAAGACGTAATACGATATACTGAACAACCGACAACAGATGGATGGGCCATAAATGAAGATGTTAATGAAGGGGACTTTAACTATACTCTTCTCTGTTCGATTTTACATAATATCGCCATAACGATCGCAACTGCGGTTTATATTTATAGGCGAGTAAAAGCGCCTAGAATCTTTCTTATATGAAAAGATCTGGCAGGCTTGTTCAAGCTGTTTTCTTTTTTACTTGTATTTATGTATGTATCATATACATAAAAGGAATTCTGCAACAAATTCACTGCTTATGGGCTTAAAAGAGAATTTATTATTGTAAATTAAAACAAAGATTATTTTCGTTTTAGTTGCTCAAAGGTATTGAATCCAATTTTATAACAATGTTCTGTTTAATTTATACATTATTTCAAGATACATCGCATCTGACTTCAACTAATCACTTTGCAATAACACAAAACTGGAAAAAAAAATTATAGTTCCACTCTTTACATAATTTTTATATAATTATGAACTTGTAAACAAATATGTTTTTATAGATGTTAAAATCTAAAAATGCATATTAAACTTGATGAATTTTTTCAATGAATTTAAATTTTAACAAAAAATTAAACTAAACCTTTCAGTCTACTTATTGACAAACAATACATCTGTAGAAATTACAAACAAAAAAAATTATTATACAAAGTGTAAATTTTTTTTAACGAAAGCGATAAATATTTTCGAAGTTATCACCAATTGAGAAATAGCAGTTCCTTTTAAAACACTTGACATAATAGTTTTGACTATTTTCATTTTGTTTACTATAATTAAAGTGAATATTAAGAAAATAATTCTATTGTTATGCGTCTAATTTTAACTTTGTAAAATTGTTGTTTATGTTTTGTCAATTTTATTTGTATTTAATATTAATTTACAAACTTTAAATATATTTTTTTTATTTTAAAGCAAGAAAATTAAATTTAATGTAACTTGCCGTTTATTTTTAAAGTGGCATAAGTCACTTTGTTTTTAAGTCGAGATATTTAAAAATATGAATGCTAACTTTCGCGAAAATTTACTTGCGGTTGTTATCTCATGGTACTGATATTTTTATCAATAAAAATAGTTTCCTATAAACATTAAAAAATCTGCACTTTTCATTACGTTAAAGTGACTTAAGCCACTTTCAAAATAAATAGCTAAGAAAAATGAGTGACATAATAGTATAATATTATATTAAATTTGTCCGACGTATTTTACAGAACTGATCTTTTGAAAGGGCAGTGATTTACTAAAATTGTTGAATAAATTTTATATATAATAATTCTTTATACCATCAACATATTTAATATAAAGGCATTTGTTTAGGTATTTTTTATTTTAATCCTTATAAAATACAAAAATATTTAGTTTATTTTGAAATATTACATATTATGTAAGTGTAAGTAATTAATGTGAAAAAACGTCAGTTCAGTTTAATTTTCGTCATCAATAGGAGTTTTTAAGTCCTCAGAAATTGTGTTTTGTTTCAAATTTTTAAAATAACTGTGGTATATTCTTTATAATAATGGGCATTGAAAGCCACCTAATTCCATAACTATAATTTACAAAACTGCACTATTCTTTTGCACTTATAAAAATAAGTCCAATGACCACAACTTTTTTAAAAATACTGAAAATAATTCATAACCTCCATAAATGGACGATCAGCAATTTTTTTTTACTTAATGCCAACAAGACAAAGGCTATTATGTTTCGAACTATCCATCGACAACCTGTTTACCCCAGAATCAGAATTAATAATACTAATGTTACCTATGTACGAGATCCCTCAAATGTCTTGGAGTTGTAATTGATGAGCATCTAAATTTTGGCGAACTTATTGCCACTCTCTCCTCTCGTATTACTTTCGGGCTCAGGAAACTCTATCATTGCGGCTTGTATCTTCCATCCAGGGTTAGGCGCATACTTGCAAGTACTTTACCTATGTCACATCTGAACTACTCCATCGAGGTTTACTCTGGTACTCTTGGGTATAACATTCGCGCTATCGAACGTAATTGTAAGATTCGTTTACAATGTTTCATATTGGGATGATGTAACTGATTTTGTTACAAGATTTCTTAGGCTGCAGTTTCAGGCAACACCTTCAAGCTAAGACTCTGATATATTTCTTCAAAGTAATTAAATATGGAATTCCAAATTACCTTTTTAAAAAATTTTTTCTTCTCTCGATCAGGGAGATCACCCCAAATCATTATATCGGTAAAACTGAATTCCATTTTTGAAAGATCTTTTGTTGTTAGAGCTGTCAGATTTTGGAACTCTTTGCCACACTCTTTGCGGTCATTTGAATGCTCTTGCCACATATTTAAAGTACGACTTTTTAGTCATATCTCAGCTGTAATTAAAAAAAAATTTGATCAAATACATATAAAACTCACTTTGGAAATTACGTTATATTGTACTTTATTTTATAATTAGAACTGTATTCCAGTAATACGACTTTGGCCTTTCAGGCTTTCTGTATTACAAGATAAAAAAAAATAATAAAAATTCAAAACGATACTTCTGACACATTTATCACATGTTTCTATTTCTTTTACACTAAGCTCCGTTATTAATTTCCTGAGTACAGCAACTTACGCCACTTTCAAAATAAACATGTTTGTTATACCGTTAATTACCATAACTTCTCTCGAACAAATCTCAATAGTTATCACCTTATTGATTGCAATTTTTAAAAAAATTAAAGATACCGTTAAGTAGTATCTGGTGTTGACATTCACATGATTTTTTTTAAAAAGTGACTTATACCACTTTCAAAATAAACGGCTCACATATAAGAGATTAACCTCGTTAAATTGCTAGTTGCTGAAGAAACCCGCTATATTTGTCCCTTAGGGATAAACAAGAAAGTAGACGTTTCTCTTCATCATCAAGCTCGAAGCCACTCAACAGGCATTAAATCTACACTAAAAAATTCTGGTCGTCGATTGATGATTGCAAACTTTCCTTTTCATCACAGAGACCCACGCTCTACTAACATTTGCTTTATATTCAGGTTCTTTGTGTCCAATGCTGAATCTTTTCACTAGTCGTGTGCCGTCGTCTGATCTGTGTTTAATGCAGTAATCCATTTAAGGGTCTTTCGACGGTTTTTCGCCTTGCTATCCAATAACTCTTTAAGTACCATTTGAGCCTTTGGAGTACAGACTTCAATCATTGTGACATCTTAGTTGGCACGAACTCAGGTTCACCTTGTTCGACCTCCGACGTAAACTATCTGCTAGTATGCTGGCTGAGCGTGAAGCGTATTGTCTTTAAACTATTTGTTATGAAGTTGTGAAGGAGAGTGTGGAAAATTTCCTCTGCCATCATTCGTTAACGAGAATCTTTTGAACGTCGCTTACATATCCAATAAAATAATAGAGTTTCATGGTATCACAGGCACAAATAGGACCTCAGTCAGCGGTACCATGAGGGCCTATTTGATAAATCGTCAATGGGTCCAGGTAGGATTAGTTGCTTCTTAAGGTACAGTGGGTGCCGTGACTCATTCAGTGGGATGAGCGCGCACTTAGTCCACTGGTCTCACTTAGTAGATTCTTCTCTGCATTTTTCTCGGACCTTCCCCATACTCTCAAACCCATGGGGCTTTCTGTCTTTCTCTTTCTGTTTTTCTCATCTCTTTATCCCCATTTCTTTTTAAAATTCCTGCCTTAATCTTCTCTCTCTCTGTTTCTTCTTATCTCTGCCTTCTAACAACAGGTAACAGAAAGGGACCAATCGATGGACCCAAGTGGGCTGTGGCAACAATGCTGCCTGCCTGACCTATCCTTACTTACACTATGATGCAACGTCTGTAGAAATATTCACAAATTTACAGGCAATAGATCACTTCGTTTTACATCTTGTAGGGCATAATGTCATTCTGTGCTGTGGTAACTGATATTCTAATTAAAATAGATTAAAACTTGCGTAATGTATGCAGTCCCTCAGCAAAATTTAAGTGAACGAATAATAGGGAGAACTCAAATTTCGAGGGGAAAAATCATTCACGATAATTGCAATTTGGGGAAAAAGGAGACAATTATAAGAGTGACTACGTTGTTGTGAAATCAATATATTACTTCGTTCTATGTCCAGATGTATGTATGTCCAATTCTCTTTCCAGAGCTTTCTAAAGCCGTCTGATATCGCAGAAAGCTGAAATTTGCTCCGTTGGTGCAGGACGGAGCCAGATTATTATTTTTTGTTTAAAGACGGTGTATGTGGCTTTAGAAATTTGTTACAATCCTCTAAATATTGAATTCCCATTTGTAATATTTCGTTATTGCATTAGATTTTTATGTTTTAGCGACTTTAAATATGATCTAAGTCTATTTGAAATTTTGCAAGCGTAAATTTCTTTAAACTAAAACTGTATAAACTATCATGTTATAAATTAAATAAATTTATGAATAAAAAATCATAAAATTTTACAATTAATATTTCCATAAAATATTAAATGGACTTACACAACTTTAAAAGAAAACGCCTCAAATCATTAAAATAAATTTCACACTTTCCCCTTATTTTTCGCTCAGCCTTTCTAAAAATAATAAGCCATAAAATCTATTCGAAAGCCATCAATCTTATCATCTTTTTTATTTATTTTTTTTATCAACTTTTTTGTGTTTGATCAAAAATCACCAAATCACACTATTAATTTTTAAAAGATGAAAATAAAAAAATATATAAAAATAAAAACACAAAAACACAAAAACACAGAAACGCCACCATAATTATGATAAATGATTTTAGAGATTACAAAACTAAAAAGCGGCAAACGACGAAAACCTGTTTAGTTGTTAAAGACACTTTAAAACTATTAATTTTGAAATATGTTGACCAAATTAACTGATAATATTCATTAACTCTCGCGTTTTTTTTTTTTCAAAATTATTATTAAAACATTGCTTTATTATTACCACAACTTATTATTATTATTATTATTTTTAGCTGTGTGCTACTAATGTCTATCAATCTTTTTTCTATTACTATTATTAGTTTTAATAGCTGCGGCTGGCTGAAGTAGTCGAGTCAAACGTTAATAAGTCATAACAAAATAATTTCTATCATTATCACCACACATATTTCAAACGAACAGTAGGCGGTATTTAAATTAACATAAAATGCCCTCCGACAACAAAATAAATTTATTGTTTATTCGTTTAGTTTTTTTCTTTTTTTTTTTTTTTTGGTTTTCTATTTAATACTGTACAAGTATTAAATGCAATAAATAAATTACTGAACTGCCAAGAAGGATCGAAGAGCCAAATGTAGAATGGGTTCAGATATTAAAAGGAACTATTTCATGAATATGATTTCTCATTTGAAAATTTTTTTATTTCCATCAATTTGATAAAATTATTGCGTTATAAAGTTTTTGCTTTTGAGTGGTATCTTTCGAAAAAAACTCGTTTCTTTGCGTGCTGCCCACTTAACCTAACCTAACATTTTGTTATTTATTTTTTAATTGCTCAAAATATTTATAAACAACAAAGAAACACAAAACTGCATGGTTGGTTGCCCATTTCAATTATTAAACATTAAATCACCTCTAATTAACAATTAATTCATTTATAAACAATTAACATTGTATTTTTTTTATCAGCTTTAAACGTCAAAATGGAATTAATGAATGTTAAAAAAAAATATTAATTTGATTTGTTGGTTGATTTTTTGCTAAGCATTCCATGTTTATTTAACCAAAAACAACAACAACAAAATGAAACATTATAAGGGGATTAAGTATCTATTTACATTCCGCTTTTGTGCTCATACCACAGCTCTCTTTGCTATGTCGAGTTAACCCCTTAATATGCATGGGGTACATTAACGGTCTTGTTTTTTTTTAAGTGCAGATTTATGTTTATTTTATTAGCATATTAATACGACAGGTAAAGATTTTACTTTAAGGCAGGCCATTTACAGCAATTAGCTGAGAGAAATTTAAAGAATTGGCTTCTCAAGTGTTGCTGCTGGATTTCCCCGGGGCCATGTTTGTCTTGAACTTGTCTTGACTCCGCCTGCTTGAAGCTATTGAATCTGGGCTGTTACACGGCACGTTTGCTTTCAGTTTGATAATGACCTTTAAAGAGTGACCTAAGTCTGGTACTAGAGAAAGTCATCGTTTAGTTGTTGTTGTTGTAACAGCTCTGCTGCTGTTTTATACAGCTGTTGCTGGGTTGACAATCTTTGGCCGTGATAGACTCGAGTCTTTCCGGAGCGAAGATCCAATTATAGTTTAGTAACGTAGTGTGGCTGTACACAACGCTGAACACAATCTGATGATAAAACAACGGGTCAGTTACTAACTGCTCTAGAGCCCAATCGGCGAAGGAAGGACGCATATA
Organism: Gymnosoma rotundatum; assembly: GCA_916610165.2. NCBI lineage: Eukaryota > Metazoa > Arthropoda > Insecta > Diptera > Tachinidae > Gymnosoma > Gymnosoma rotundatum. The sequence goes on along the minus strand of OU744340.1, from coordinate 127,390,159 downwards.
ATGGTCTCGTGGCTTTAATTCCTACACTAGCTGGATCTTATACGGGTGAAAATAACTAACCTCAAACAAAAAGCCCTTCCCTTCTTGTACGAGGGCTGCTCTATATATTTCTGGCCTAATAGTGAAAATGCGAATATTTATAATCAAAAATGGTTTTATTGTTTTTCAAAGTATTCTCCAGCATGATTTATACACACTTGCATGCGCTCAAACCAGTTGTCGAAGCACTTTTTCTACTCCGATTGGGACACCTCTAAAACATGGTTTTTGAACACTTCAACAGCTTCTTCTGTCGACGAAAATCGTTGACCACGCAGTTTTTCTTGTTGTGCGGACACAAGAAGGAGTCATGAGGTGCCAAATCAGGGCTGTATTGCGGATGACCCATTAATTCGACGTTTTGGCCGGTCAAAAACGCTCTGGTTTGAGCCGATGTGTGAGAGCTCGCATTGTCATGGTGAACAATGATTCGTCTTCTCTTGTTGGTTTTTCGAATTTCTCCGATGATTTCAGGCAAACAAATTGTAGTGTACCACTCAGAAGTGACCGTCCTACGTTGCTCAAGCGGAACAGTCGCCACATGACCAGTTTTGCCGAAGAAACAGGCGACCATTTGCTTCAAAGTGCTTCTTCCACGAACAACTTTCGTTGGATTTTGCTCGTCTTTGAAGAACCACACGGTCGATTGTTGTTTCGTTTCGGGCTCATACGCATAGATCCATGATTCGTCACCTGTGACGATCTTATAAACGTCTTTTGATGCACCGCAATCGTATTTTTGCAACATTTCTTTCCACCAATCGACACGAGCCTTTTTTTGAGCGACTTTCAAATTGTGCGGGATCCAACGAGAACAAACCTTTTTTACGGCCAGGTGTTCATACAGTATCGAATGTATGCTGGTGGAAGAAATGTCCAAGGATGTCTCTATCTCTTGGTATGTCGCATGTCGATCTTGCATTATGAGTTCACGCATCATCACGGCATCAATGTTCTCTGGCACAACAGCCGTTTTTGGACGACCTTCACGGAATTCGTCTTTGAGCGAGCTTTGGCCTCGATTAAATTCATTATACCAATTTTTTACAGTGCTATAGGATGGTGCTTCATCGCCATACAAAGATTTAAGTTCATCAATGCACTCTTGTCGTGATAATCCACGTCGAAAGTTGTGAAAAATGATGGCACGAAAATGTTCACGAGTTAATTCCATTTTTTTTTTATATTCATTTTTTCAAGTCACTGTAAACAACACAAATAATGGTCGTACGTCAAAACGTTTTGAGTACGATTATGCTTAAAAATGACAAACTTTCCAATGGAAATGTCAGATTGCACTTGGCAGCACTCAGTGTTGCCAGGCCAGAAATATATATAGCAGCCCTCGTATATAAACTATATATTAATGTCATTGTATTGCACAATAACCACCCCTTATCGCGAACCTCAAGGGAATAAATGTGAATTGATGTAATTTTATTTTTTAAGCTTTTTGTGATTTTTTAAATAAATTTTTATTTTCTTGCAAAATGAATAGTATTTCGATGAGATACAAGTTGTTAAAAGGTAAAAAAAATTATTTTAAAAAATTAACAGAAGAAATTTTAGAAATGCGTCAAATTCACTGTATTTATCGGAAGCAATGTAAGTGAAAACAGGAAGAATTGTTGGCATTATGTAAAAATGTATATATAGATAAATTAATTGCAGGTTCCATTATAGAATAAGCAAAGTAGCTTTCAAATATCTTTTAGATATATTGGTACAAAACTGCTTACCTGATAGAAAGTCGTCAGCGATTTCGTCGGCAGTGAAGCTTGCAGCTTGTCTACGCTTTTTTGCAGAAGAAAGCTATCAAAAAGGTGTTGGTCGGCAAATGGACGTTGGTGTAGCGCAATTTACTTCTCGTGTGTTGTTCGCAGAAATTTTAAAAAATTTTGAAAACAAACTTTGTCCGAGGTGGATTTGTTGGCCAAATATAGAAGAACAAAAAGCTATTGTTAGGGAATTTTTTGAAAAATATCGCTTTTCAGGCGTTAAATTAAAATCAAGCAATTAACAACTATTTTAAAAAATAACAAGAAAACTGCTTACATTGTGTTTCATTTTTTATTCCAAAGCAAAATGTTTCTAAAAAAATTCACATAATTTTTGGGGTAAAAATAACGGAAATAAAAATCGGCGATACCATATTTTTTCGAACATGCGAGTTTTTTCACGTGGAAATAATTCACGATTGCAACTTTAGGGAGAAGGGGAATATTTTGAGGGAAAAATACTTACTTACTTAACGTTATTTACAAAAATAATAGTAATTCCTCTTGAAAGTTTCCATTGAAATGCATTTCAATGCTTGCACAAATAAAGTTTTAAAAAACTCTATTCTTCAGAAAAATGAAAATGATACAAAAAAAAAATTTAATTAAGTTATTAAATTTTAGAGTTCGAGCATTTTCAGGCTAAGTGCCCTTTAACATCTTCGTCGTTTTGCTAACTTTCGGAATAATCTTGTCGCCCGATTATTTTAACAAGACGGCTGTACACCCCGACAGTTCACTCGTACTAAAGATGTGTTTTGCTTATCACGTTTACGCATGCTCAGTTTCGATCAGCTGGTTTTTTTTGCTGTTGAATCAGGGGTGGAATCGTTACATCCGTGATCGTATCGTTATATAAGTGATACGTTAACCGTATAAACTAAATAGCATTATGACATATGTAATAATCGACATAATCGTAATCTTTTTATTCATTCACAATAGTTTTCAGGCTGGTCAGTATTTCAAATTTCGTTGTTTCCAAAGGTCAAAACTGATTTCTTGCATTTAACGCTGGATTCAGGGGCTTCTGCTTCAATTAACAATTCTTCACTGAGCACCAGCAGCTTTTTTTATTAGGGGCTCCAGTTCGCTTTTTTAAAATTAAAAAAAAAAAATCTTTCGCTTAATATTTTTGATCATAAATAAAAATTATTTCTTAAAAAAATATAAATTGCGAATTACCTTTTTAAAAATCTTTACATCATTACCTGGTGGAATTAGAGCGTTCATACGCTTAGAAAGCTCATCCCACAGTCTGTTAGCAGAAGATTTTCCTTATGTTCAATTATGAAGTTTGTTTTTATGCCAAATTTTTGTGTTCATTCATGAACTTTAGTTTAACTTATTGTAATAATAATTTTATAGTAAATTAAAATTAATTTTGTGTAATTCCCATTTTTTTAGCAAATTTCTTGCACTTTTCAAGTTATTCGAAGTAAGTTTCGTTAAGGGATGACAATTCGTAAAAAAAGTACGTTCAGTCATACGATAACGTATGTTATTGTGAATTAACGTATGTAATGTAGGTGGTGAAGAGAGTGATAGAAAGTTTTAATTGTCAAAATCCTGGTATTTTAAAACCATTGGTGGCGCGTTCTGGAGTTAAGTTTTATTTTAAAGCTGGTACTTTGACGATGATTTCATGGTATCTAATAATACCAGTGAAGGAGAGCACTGTAAAATATATATAATATGTATACTTGTTCGGAAATGCATCACTGTGCTGCATCTGATGCGCATGTGTGATTAGTTTCCGATGCCGATCCAAAGCATCTGATACTGATACTTTTTGATGCGCAGACCAAAAGAAATTATCCTTTGTTTACAATTTCGAACGCTTAAATATTAAAAATGGATAAATTAATAATAAATTGGTTTGTTGTTTTGTTTGTTTGTGTAATATTGTTTTTTTATTGATCCCATTAGGTGTCTGCTCGTTTATATTTGAAAGACCAGAGCACCGACTTCTTCCTTTTTCCTGATGTAAGTTACTCTTCCATGTCCAATCGAACCCTTATTAAAAGTTATGAAAATTTTACGTCTATTTAATTCTAGAAATGCATAAACAAATCTAATTTAACAAAATAAAACACCTTCTCATCCATCGCATCAGCCATTTTTGTGATGCGTGGTTGACGTTTATTTGCGCATAAATTTCTGTGATGCATTTTAGAACACACGACATTTGCATTAATGCTAACTAACGTTTTAAAGAACGCGCTGCGCATGAGATGCAGCGCAGTGATGTATTTCCGAACAAGTCCTATATTGAGACAAACTGATGCATATTCAAGAAAATGTTTATATAAGTGTAGCTAGCACCTTCCTGGGATGTGAACCCACAGCACCAAGCCAAACGCATACTTAGTAAGCAACGAGCCAACCATATTAGCTACAGCACTTTCAGTCGTTGTTGAACTGTATTGAAATTTAATAACCCCTCCTTAAATTTTTTCCTGGCGCTGAAAGGTTTAATTATTGAAATATTGCATTTCAAATATTTTTTTTCTCATGTAGAAAACACGCTACTTTACTTACTCACTTGAAACGATTCTGTTTTTTTTTACCTTATTTGTGTTGTCACCTTTTAATATTTATTTATTTTATTTTTATTTTTTTTTTTTTTTTGTTGCTGGTTTCTTCATGTTTTTTTTTTGTCTACATTTGTGCTTAAATTCAATTTGTTAAAGAGTTTATGTTCATGTGTTTGCTATAAAACAACAACAATAACAACAAGAAAACATTAAGTAGAAAATAAAAAAAAGGTTAATTCGCGCACATTAAGTGCAAATTAGTAAATTACACGTTCGTCGTTCACATGCAAATTAAACGATAAATTAGCAGACAAAAGAGTTAAGCATTACATGGATTTTATTTTTAATTTTTTTTTTTTAGTATTTTAACACTTCACTTGTTGTTTTTGTTGTTGGTCGCTTTTTGCTGTTCATAAGTAAGTTTTTTTTTTTTTGTTGGTTGATTGGTTCAGAAGGATTTGTGTTGTCATTCACACTGTTGTATGAGTTTGAACAAAAAAAAAAAAAGTCGTAAATTAATAAAAAAAAAACGAAAAATGAATAAAAAGCAAAGTTATAAAGAAGAAGAAGAAAATAAATATTTTTTCAAATAAGTGTTTGCCTGCTTTTTTTCCTTTTCTTTCGGCTTTTTTTTACGACTGCGTTTTATTCTATTCAAAATGTACTTCTAAAAGCGTGTAGGTAATAACTGGAGAGTAAGAAAAAAAAAAACAGCAAACAAATAATAATATAACTTCCATGTTTACTTAAAGTGTCTGGTAAACATTAACCAAGACGTAAAACAAAAAACTTTTAAAACTCTTGGGGATAATTACACTCGCATACCTTGGAGTAGGTTTTGAGTATTTTGCCACTTCTTGTGTGTTTGCATATGGAATTCATACAAACGTTTGCTTGTTTGTTTAAAGAAATAAAAGTCTTAAGCAATGGGGTACTTGACAACAGGGATGGGATCACTCAGGGGTGTTAACTGTGAAAACGAACTGTAATAGTGCGTTCATCATTAATAGATTGAAACGTCCAAATCATCCAGATCTACTTAAAAAATCAGTCATCAATTCGCGCTACTTTTTAGGCGCAAAATTGTGTCCGAGGTCATGGAGGTCGCTTTTGGATAGCGGGTTTCTAATCTTCAACAAAACACCGTTTGGTGCGATTTACATGCAACATGATTAATGATTTTCTTGCTTGAATGAAAGTATGAATAACATTGATCCCGGTGAGATCTGGTTCCAACAGGATGCCATTGCTTGTTAATAAATGTGGCCTCACGAAATAAAATAAGACTCATATTGATTAAGGAACCTTTTGACCGTTCAGGACACTATGCATCGAATGTCCTTGAAAAAGAGTATTAATTGCTGCAATTTGTAGATCAGAGCCCAGAATAACTTTGGAATTGAATACATATCAAGTATCCTTGGCATGATAACTGTCTTGGTGAGACAATTTTTTATCTTCAAGTATTATCTGCCCAAGATGAAATTCTCAAATTTGCAGTCACGAACTAGAAATCCAAAACAAACTTCAACGTTTGTGTAAGAACGCCCTCGTTTAAATTACCATTTGCAGGCAATCGTAAGCGCTGAACTTTCGCTTAATAAAAAAAAAATCCTTATACCCTTCACTATATATGTGTATATAAATCGGCATAACAAATTCTTTCATACCACAAACCATTCCTGTTCAAAAAAAAAAATTTATTTTTTCGAAAATTATAAGTTCGGCTTAGGGTTGTTGTCCCAGTTTTCACCTTTTCACTGAAGAAAAGGTTCACCAATTTTTCTTACCTTTTTCAATAATTTTTTTTCGTAAACCTGCAGAAATATAAACGAAAAATTAGAGGCAGGCGTGGTGTTCTTCCCACTGCCTCGAAGGGCATTAACCGTTCCTGTTGATTTTTAATAGCACCCCTTTGGACACTATGTCTGGTCGATTGGTGTATTTAAATGTTTTCTAGCTCATCTAGTGCCTTGGAAAAGTTGATTTTAACCCTTACACGGACAAACAGACATCACTCAATCGACTTTGCTTTGCGTAAGAAGTAAGAATATATAGATTTTATGGGGTCGGAAATGGATACTGTATAAATTACAAACGGAATGAAAAACTAAAACATACCATTTTCCAGCTGTGGTGAAAGGTATTAAAACAAAATGACGAATTCTCTCAAAACTTTGGAGTCGTCATCAAAAATAAATATTTTATCATTTAGAACATCAGAGTGTTCTAAATGAACTTTTTCATGATTTTATATCTGTTTTGTTTGTCGGCGAAATGATGTGTATTTATGTTTATGTTTTTTGTTTTTTTAATTTCTTATTATAACGATTTGTATTGCTGTCATTATTTTTTATTTACGTCCTTTTTTTAAAGTGTAAAGTTCGTTAAAATAAAATAAAAAGCCAAAATAAAAATAAACCATTATTAGTACTACATTCGGCTATGCCGAATTTTAGATACCCTTCACCATCTATGCAAATCTAATGTAGTGTGGTAAATGCAGTAAAAAAAAACAAATATTGGAGTAACGGAGAATTAAAAAATTAAGTAATTTTACATAAAAATGTCATCGGCTCTTAATGGGTTAAGTATTTTTAAAAAATTTTATTATTTTCTGAAAGATCTCTTCAAAAGCTTTTAAATGATACCCACATTGATGTCTTACAAAATATGGTGCACAATCGTATATTTCAATGAAAAGTTCAGAGGCCCATAACTCGGAAGGTATGGGCGAGCGCCAATTTTTTCACATGAAGTTTTGTTTTTTTTTTCTTATTTTTTAAATCTTTATCGCCCAATATATTATTTTTTTTATTGAAGTTACTTCAGGCAGGCATGGTGTTTTGCCCACTGTCTCGAAGGTCATGAACCGATCTTGTGATTTTTAATAGTAAAATTTTCGACCGATTGGCGTATTTAATTTTTTTTTTTTGGTTCATTTGGTGCCCTGGTAAAGTCGGTTTTATACCGAGCACGGACGGACAGACGGACATCGCTCAATCGAGTTCGCTTTGCAAAGGGCTCAGAATTTATAGATTTTATGGGGTCGGAAATGGATATCTTAGAAATTACACACCGGATGGAAAACTTAGATATATCCTCTTTTCACCTGTGGTAAAGGGTATAAAAAGAACTGTAGTAAACATAAAAAGTTTTATATTTTTATGGTAAAGATTAAGCAACTAAAGAAAATTTATCGATAACATGAAAAAAATCATCGTATAAATGGCCATGATAAAAAAAGAAACTGAATAAAAATGTCTTAAAAATCATTGCGTAAATTCCGGTCAATTTCATAATCGCAAAGAAAATTGAACCCCACTTGAAATCATAAATCTTATTCATCACCCCTTTTTAAAAGATATGTCACTGTTCACTTTGCAAACAAAATATAAGATTACCCGAAAGAATCACAGAGAGATGTGGTGCATGAAAGAGCAGGGTGTATAAATTAACAAACAAAAAACAAAAAAGAAAATAAAAACGGAAAAAAGAGCTTGTCATACACTTTGTACCCATCATTTAAGAGTTTCATTTTAAACAGTGGTTTATGTACTTTATACAGAGAAGGTGTTTTGAAGGGAGTGGCGCCCTATTTTATACAATATTTTTTCCCTTTTTTTTGCCATCATCTCTGTTTATTTTGTTTTTATATTCTTTAGGTTGTGAACATTTTACAGACAATTTGTTTGCTTGCTTGGCACTTTATTTTTTTTCCACAATAGTGGTTCAGAAATCGTGCGATTAAAAAGTGGAGTGGAGTGCAGTGGAGTGGAGTATATTATAAATGCTGTTGCAGTGTTTTGCTGGCTGCTCACTTTAGGGTCTTTTTATTTATTTTTATTATACGTTGGTTGTGCTGATTCTTAGACTTGAATGAGGATGAGTTGATGTTTATTCTTTTAGACGTTTAACGAAAAATTGTATTGCATTTTTCTTCTTTCTTTTGTGTTTTTATTTCCTCTTATTGTATCCTTAACCACAGGTGGAAAGGATTTGTAAAAGTTTCACGGTTGGTTTATTATATCTTTATTAATATTCATTTGCAAGTTTATAAAATATATATTTATATTCTTGATCGTTGTAGGTAGGAAAGTTGATTTAATGTTAATGGTGTTGTTCACCGTTCAAATGTGTAAGAACTTTATTAATGTTGGCCCAATCTGTCAGATATTAACAATCAATACAATTGAAATAGGGACAGGATAAGTGATTAGATTAACATCTGTAGCTGGCAGTAAGCCCTAATCAGACGGTGGTCAAACCACTATTTTGAGCAATTTTAAAACCATGGCCTCTGCTTTAAGTGCAACAGCACACTTCCATCTATTCCACGCCAGACCTGCAGAAATAGACTAATTTAACCGCAACCACCACGTGTACCCCGAAGGGACCTCATCAATAACCGGCTACAGAGATGGGCGGCTCTCTGTATGGACTACCGGTTCCCGTGATGCCAGTTTATTTATTGCTATTTTTATTCACACGTTATTATTAAATAAGGAAACTGGTAAAATCCTTCGACAGTACCCAACTGTCTATCCAGCTTCAGTGTCTGCACACCGGGGGACTGGTTCCCCCTATACCCCCGAGGACCCTCGTCTGCACCTAGGTTAGGTCAGCACAAACTCTTGGTGCCCCAGGGGGGGAAACGGAATAGGGACAAACATTTGCAACAACTGATTACTTACCTGTGCGAATTCGTTGATCAGAGGGGACTCGAAATTTGTATTTAAATTCTATTGCAATTTTGATCGATATCGAGTGATGTAATTCGCCCTTAAAACTGTTTGCAATAATAATAAAAATTGTTAAACACATTAATGCATTAAAAATTGGCTACAAAAAGTGTAGACATGATTACTGACTGTATGGCCCAGTAGATAACATGAGCACTTTCTTTCGAAGACTATGTGGTCCATTATGATTTCCTTCTGATTTTACCCGAAGGATAACCTGCAATATCAAGCCAATAACGGCAATATCGTCTTATCCATCGTAGAATCTTGAATCTCGCAAACTAGTTCAACGACACATAATACGTTTCACAATTTCCGGCTTTTCTTTACCCTCAACACATTCTGCAAAAATACTTATGTGTCATTTTTTCATGAAGTTGTCCTCGCAATAAACCGTTACTACACCAATGAATAAACATCGTGAGAACTTTCCTACCAAATCTAACAAAAACACTGCTAGCCGCATCGCAAAGTCCAGCCTGGGACACAAAGCTCTTGAAATTTTGCAATCCTTGATACCTCCTCGGGCCTTATCAGCTGTTCCTAGAGTAATCTCTTCGTAAGTTCCCTGTAATATTTACGGTCAGGAGGATCAATACATCGGCGATATCACTCTCCCTAATGTTGCAATGAATCGTTATTCATTTTAACCTCAAATTATATTTGTACCAGCTTTGAGTTGATATTATAGTCCGTTAAGGTTTTTAGCGCTGCCTTATTGTGTACTGTGAGTACAGTGCAATTGATTTCGTTCCTATTCATGTTTATATTCAAGCGCTATATTTGTGGTGTTCTGTCAATTTCAGTTACCTTGTAGTCGGAAGACCCAATATTAATATTCTGGCTTTGGCTGTTGACTCTAAAGCTTCCTACAGCTACACGACATGTCTTTTACATGTGACTTTTCAACTGTGTGAGTCATATGTTATTCTGTATGTGTGTCGAAATTGATATTTTACAGAAGACTTTTAATATTTGGTCACAAACGTACATGTATAATTACATCTGACATAATTATTATTTGTTTACAACAGCTGATCAAATTCGCTTTTTTCACTTTACAGTTATCTAAGCCGTCCGGTTTCAAAATGGTTTGTAGTCGTCTTAAAATATTTTTGCATGCGTTACGGAATTACTGAAGACTTGTCAATTTTAATTATTTTCTTTTTACTCTAATTATGAACAAGATTTGTTTGCATTAAATAATGATACAGAATTTACATAATTGTTATCAAATAAAATGTTACCATCAGCCGGCTAATGCTACCGCCAATGGTCAACCGCCGTTAATTGTTTTTGTACGGCATAGGGAATACTTTTTAGAATTACAAAAACAGCTGATGTCAGATGGTTTGTCAGATCAAAATATAACAGGTGGGCAGCTTAATCTCACTTATTCTGACTCATTAAGTCTTAAGAAAGCCCTTTTCGCCATTCCTGCTGTAAAATTCCCAAGGAGTAGTAAATGCTTCTGGTGAAGCCGCTATGATGAAAACAAATGTTGTTAAACCGGTTGGCCATGTAATAGCCACAGATACACTTTAATTCACATGATTAGGTGCAGTGTTTTAGCAATTAATTTAAGCTTGCTTCTCTCCAGATAATTCACCGAGAGGATTATGTTGTACTCAGCGTTGCCACACAAGAAATTTACTTCCTACCAATAATTTTCAAAAATCCTACCAAAATCGTTCACAGCCTACCAAAAATTTAAAAATGCATTTCTTGCATATAAACTCTGTTATACTCACTTGGTTTTTTTCTTGTAATTGCTGAGATGGAAGTTTGTTTGATTTTAAATAGTTTTCGAGAATACTATGCAGGAGGAACACCCATATCTTTCCTGGCGCCAATCAAATTCTTTTGACTGTTTCTTTACATGCAATATTAGTAAATATTTATGTAATAAATAGGTACATATTTACAATTAAAAAAGTTTACTTTCTTTTCCATTTTGTCTGTTAATTTTTTTAATACAGACACTTGAAAATTAACCTTCACTCAAAAGTATTGTTAATTTCATAATGTTGTTCCCGTTTCTTAAACCAGAGATGGTTATAGCTTTAATCATCTCTATGCAAAAAAGCAGAGATGTTTTTTATTGCACCTAATACAGTTTTTGAAAACAGTGGTAACACTATTCAAAGTTATTGTTTATTTAATTCAAAGTTACATTTCTTTTTATTTTATGTTCTGAAATTTTAAGGTGAAAAATTTACTATTGCTAAAAAATTGCTAGAGGAGGAAAACCTACCAAAAATTTTAAAAAAATGCCAACCAAACTACCAAACTGTTTTTTAAAAACGAAAAACTACCAAGTTTGGTCCGATTGGACCAAAGCGGCAACGCTGGTTGTACTGCTGAAAAAAACATAAAACAGTAAAAAAAAAAAACAAAAAACACGAAAACAATAAAGTTTTGTTTATTAATTTAATTTTTTATAAATTTTTAATAATGTGTTTTACGGTACTTCCGCCTTTCGACAAAATTGCATCATAAATTCTATTTGTAAGGGAGTTATACAGTTGCGACCATGCCTATTTTATTGTAGCAATTAAAGATTGTGGGTCATCCCCACACTACTAGGAATTATTTATAATGTTTAGGCCAAATTAACAAAGGTATCTTCGGCCCTATTAAGCCAATAGAAGTGATCTTTTAAATGAAAAATAAACACATTTTACTCCCAGCGGCTTTGAAAAGAATCGCCTAATGATGGTTAATGAGATCTCTATTCGGCTATGTCGAATCTTAAGCAAAAAAAGCAAATATTGGGGTTGGGGTAATAGAGAATAAAAAAATAAATTTGGTGCTGCATGTATATAGTTTTACATAAAAATGACAACGGCTCTTAATGGGTTAAGCATTTTTTTAAATTTTGGTATTTGCTTAAAAATCTCTTTAAAATCTATAAAATAATATCCATATTGATATTTGAAAAAAAAATTGAAAGTTTCAGATAATATGCAGTCAGAAATTAATATTGTATAAATTACAAATGGAACGAAAAACTTAGTTATACCATATTTCCACTTTTTGTATTGAAGGGTATAAAAATATTAACAAACAAACTCAAAGTAATAACTTTGAATTTGAGACACTTTTTTGTACCAGAAAATGAGGTGAAACTCTTTAAACTTTCAGCACCATTCGAAAAAATTAAATCCAACTTAAACTTGTAAGTTCTTTGGTATTCAGTGTATATTTCCTGTTTTTTTTTTTTGTTTTTTTTTTTTGTCATAAAAATAATGTTTTCCACTTTGTCGCATGCCATATGAAATTTCTTGTTTTTATACACTTTATCGTTTTTTTATTTGTGCGGTTTTGTATTGTAAATGTGTGTAAGAGGGACTTTTAAACTTAACTGAACTGCCGTTGGGTCTTTTTTGTTTCTTTAACAACAAATATTTAACCAAACTCTAGTTCGCTTTCGACCTCCCCATCAGTAAGTTAAACCATCAGTATACTTTATTCCTTTAAATTTTACTCGTACTTTAAAACTGGGGTTTTAACGTTTCTATTATTTTCACAATTCATGCATCCAGCCAACCAACCAACCGAGCAACTAACCAAACATCTATCGTTCTGGCAAAACACACACTCCTCGGCAAACACACAAAATAAAAAAAAATTAAAAAAAAAACTGAAAACTAAAGTACAACATAAATATAAGAGTGTGAATTTTTTCATGCTGGAATGTATTTCCGACTCTTTAGTCAGTCCACACGGTTGTTGCTGAAAGTACATTGGTTTTATTATCACGTACATATGTAACTATGCAGTCAGTTGTTGGTATTGTTGGTGGTAATAGAGCAGCAGTTATAGCCATACTATTACTGACGCTAAATGGTCCCAGCATGGGGTCTTGTTATTTAAGTTTTATTTTAGGTATTTTTCTCCCTTTTTTTCATTTAGAGATTTTTTTTTCTTTTTTGTGCATGTGTGTGTGTGTATGTGTGTGTGTGTAAGTGTATTTATTATGTTTTAACAAACATGGATTAACATTATCCAGCCTTTTACCTACTTTAGTATTGCATTTGTTTTTTTTTGTTTGGTTTTTGGGTGAAATGAAATTCAAAACGTGTGCTGGCTCCTGCTCTTTGGCCCCCAACCAAAAGGCAACGACAACAGAATTTTCATTTCTATACCCACATGAAAATCTACAACATATTCCAGTCACTTAATAAGACTGCATGTTCAAATGAAAATGGTACAAGCTAATCAAATATTAATATGATTTTATAACACAGTTAGCATTAGTATTCCACACACACACACACTCACATACTCATTCTATATTTACATGTTTAATATACACATGCTTACATACTACGTACGTACACAAAGTTCTATTCAGTTGTAGATGAAAAGATATTCAAACTAATAAACGACTTGCTGAAAATAAAATTATACAGTCAAAACATCAGACAGACAGACAGACTGACTAACAAAACAGCCAATATTTTCAAAAAAAAAAAAAAAATATTTCTCTCTCCCCTCCTGGCCCTTTCAGCAACAAAAGCAATTGATATTCAATATGTACTTGACGATTATGTTTGTTACACAAAAACAACAACAATAAAAAAAAAGAAGTAGAAAAAAAAAGAAATAATAATAAAATTTACCAATTCCTCTTGAGATATTAATATGGGTTTTTGTTGTAATTTCCTCACTCCAACACGAGAATACCCTTCATCACTGTTCATACACGTTAATTCAAGTCAACCATACAAACAAACAACCAAAATCCAATGATTTTCAATGGTGATATCCTCTCGTACTCGACACTCGATTCTCGTACTCTATAACAATGTTGCCAACTATACGATTACGTTTACAAGTTTGTTAGTTTGTGTGTATTTAAATATTCTACTTTATATTCTCTATAGCACACTCATCCTTCCATCCATCCATTCAACCATCCATATTCAATTCATATTACAGTCTCTTGTATTTTATCCTGATTTTTCAGACAATGAATAAATCCTCTGGATTATTTGCTAAATGTTCGTTCAAACGTTCGTTTTTTTTGTTTGTTTGTTTTGTCTTTTTTTTCTTTAAATTATTGCCGCAGTTCAAATCAACCCAGTTGAAACATTTTTAACAAAAGAAGTTGCGCAAAAATATTAAGTAAAGAATGAAATAAATTGGAGATAAATATAAACCAAAAATTTTTCAATTGTCTCAAAATCTGGGGGACGAATTGTTCGAGCTTGGTAAACAGAGCTATATAAGTTGTGACTTTCACCACCAATAAAATGTGGTGTGTGTATGTTAATAAAATAGAAAGAAAAATTAGCTAACACATGTTAAACAGCTGCTTTGGGTATATCGGATGCTTCGGTAGGGCGTCCGCGTGATTGTGTAACAAACAAGTCATGAGTTCACATCCCAACAACGAATTGATTTTAAAGAAATGTTGTTGTTGTGGAGTAGACTTGGTGGGCGTGTTGTTAATGAGACAAAAAAACAGTTTTGAAAAACAGCTTCTGCAACCTTGGGGGTCTCGATAAGGAAATTAATTTAATAAGTTAGTAAGGCGCGTCTAAATTGAACCAAGTCTTAACGTATAATTTGTTAGTGAGAAATATAATAACAACAGGAGTGTGAGGATTTCGTAGCTGAGTTGCAAAGGGCCTGATAAATTAAAAGATCTTCAGTTGAAGTCCTGCGGGACCAAAGAGCACGTAAAAGATGCATGTTTACTACAAAAGACACCGAATAGTTCGAGGGTCGCAGCAGTAACACAGTATTGTAGCGTAAATGACTGCAAAGTGCCACAAAAAAGCAAAGCAATAATTGATGTGCCTGTATTTGTAATCAGCAACTAAATTGTTAAGAATTCATTGAAAAATACAATGAAATTGAAAATAACAAAACCAAAAATATTGTAACGAAAATTAGATCTGGCAACTCCTGCTGTTGTTGTTTGTATGAGCGTGGTGAATAAGTTACTTAAACTAATGGTGTGCGTGTAGAATAATACCACAATTAGCTAACAAAAGCTGAGAAACCTCAATGGCTGCGTTGGTAGAGGTGGTTGCTGTAAAACAGATGATCGTGAGTTCGAGCCCACCTTCGGTCATGCGTACTACGGAAAATAATAATTGTTATAATGCCATTAAAAATTAAGAAGTAGCAGTAAAAACCTTCCGAGAAGCAAAAGACAATTATTATAAGAGTAAAATATAAGTCGCCCTTTATAATAAAAAGTAAAAACGGTAGCGGTTAGCGCAGGGAAGTGTAACAGCATAAACAACAGTTTATGGCAGATGCGTGTTGTGGCTATTGGATAAAAAGGTGATGACTTTTATCCAATAAAAGGCGAAGTGGAATGGTGGTCTGTGGATGAATGAGGTTACTAAACAAGGCATCGAGTAGTTCATTTCTCGCTGGAATATCACAGTAGTGTAGCGTGGATGGCTGCGTTTGTTTATTATTAATTAGTAAATACGAGACCATAGGATGCACAAGACCTTAGGATCAAGAAGTATAGCCAGATAAAGCAACAAAGTAAGAGCACAGAATTTATAATGAGCTACAGTGGTGTTTGCACTCAAAAGAATCCGTACGTTTGTCTAAAAAGGGAAAAACGTAACAATATCAATTAATATGCAGTTGCTTGGACAGTTGTACACGTTCGGCAAGTGTTAAGTGATTAACGATTGGCATTGGTCATATAAACAGCTGGAAAAATTAACATCTCTTCTAAACTTTTTGCGTTTGCGGTAAAGCAAACATTCTCATTTTTGTTTGGAATAAAATACAAACATCAAATTCTATATTAAAAAAAATCATTATACGTTTTATATTCAAATATGAAAAAAAAAACTTTTTGTCTATTTCCTATTAGGCAATAAAATGAAAAAAAAAAAAACTTCTAAAAAAACGTACCGAAATATAAAATAACACGAATCTGCAATACAGGCATCTACATAAACGTATTGTTCATGTTATTGCATGCGAACGAGAATTATGTGTTAACTTCCACTGCCATGGCTTTATAACACAAAAGGAACCAACATAAAAAAAACGAAAATAAATTCAACAGAAAAAAAAAGAACGAAAAATGTAATGTAATGAAAAAACCTCTGAGCGAAAAAGATATCTGTGTTAGCAGCAAAAACAGCCGCATCAACAGCATCAGCATCATCACCACCGCCATTATTCACATCCATAAAAGCGCACAAATAAACATGTAGCACAACAACCGAAACTAACTGACGATAAATGTAGATGACTGGCTGTGGATGATGGTTGAATTGGTCGGTTGGTTGGTTGGTCGTTTATTCGTTTTGGTTTGGTTTGGTTTGGCAAAAGAATGAAAAGTATCTTGTGTCTAACATCAACAATTTGTCATACATACCCCTCTATTTAATGCTACCAAGGCAGCCGCAGCAAAAAAATTTCAGAAAAAAAAAACGAAACAACATTGACAACAACAAAAACAATAATAACATCAACATTTAACAATAACACTAGAGTCAAATACACTGCAATTTTATACAAACAGTGGGCCAATTAATACAAGATTTTGTTTCAGTTTCTTAAATTTTTATAGATGTAGAAATCATGTTTTCGTCCATACAGACGAGGCAGCCACTCAAGAAAATTTAAGGAAACATAAGTTCTGTGTGTATTTAATGCGTTAAAACACATAAATGGTAAAAAATCTGTACAAAAATAAGCCGACAGACAACCGAAATTATATTGTTGCCTTTTTACCTTGAATTTCTTAAAGCTCCGCCAATCATATAACAACCGAAACAAGAAATACTATAAACATTGATACAGACGAGGGAAAGATCGTGTTAGGATATAACAAAAGTTTTTGATATTTCAGGCAACATGAGAAAAAAACAAGAATTTCAAGAAGAAACTTCGCTACACACCAGGGAACATTAAGTGGAACATACTTTTCTTTCCTTTTAAGGTTCCCTTGTGTGCATCTACCATAATATTTTCTCATACTTTGTTGTTAATAATAACTGGGTTCATTAGATTCTTCAGAAGAAAAACTGCCAATATTTGCAGGAATTATTTTCAAGTTCAGTTTTCATCAATATACAAGTTCTTTTTTTCAAGTAAAGATTTTTTTATCACTTGCAGTACGTCTTATTCTGTGATTCTCGTAGCTAAATCTTAATCTCGATCGCTAGAAAACTTAAAATAAATTACGACAAAAAGTGTTACAGAATAGCAAAATAATCGAAATCGAACCAGGGCAATACTTAAGTGCATATTTATTTTAAATTATAAAATCTCTAAAATTTTTAAGAATAATACTTGCGAAAAAACAGACTTTTTAAGAGATTTTATCTGTCTGTCTATAACGGTTCAAAAGTTTTGCCACATACATCTAATTTCATAAACTATTGGGACACCCTTTAATTTCCAAATCTAAATTTT
This sequence comes from Gymnosoma rotundatum, assembly GCA_916610165.2. NCBI lineage: Eukaryota > Metazoa > Arthropoda > Insecta > Diptera > Tachinidae > Gymnosoma > Gymnosoma rotundatum. The sequence continues at coordinate 127,372,654 of OU744340.1, read as the reverse complement.
ATACTTGTTGTTGTAGCGGAGTAGAAATAAAGGCTCTTTGTAAATTTTAAGCGTCTGTCTACAACTGTTTAAAATTATGACCATATACATCAAATTAAATGAACTATTGGGACACCCTTTAATTTATAATTTTGAATATTAATTCCTGTTACTATAACGGTCATAGCAATTAATATTCTTTCCAATTTGCAAGCGCTTGTCTATAACGGTTCAAAAGAAAGGCACATAGGTCAATTTACATCAATTATGGGAACACCCTTTAACTTCTAAATTCAAAATAAAAACTTGTTAATATAGCGGGATTAGCAATAAAGGTCCCCGTCCCCTATAAGTCTCAGCTGTTTGTGTATAACGGTTCAAAAGTTTTGCCATATCAACTATTGGGACACTCTTTAATTTCTAAATCCAAATTTTACACACGTTTTAAGAGCGAAGTAAGCAAATTTCAGGCGCCTATCTACTACTGTTCAAAAATATGTACATGTTATTTAAAGTAAATGAACTATTGGGGCACCCTTTAATATATAAATTTTAATTTTAATTCCTGTTACTATAACGGTCATAGCAATTGACGTATTGTCGAATTTGCAAACGTTTGTCTATAACGGTTCAAAAGATGTGTCACCTATGGGGACACCCTTTATATTTAGATTTATTTTTGTATTGCTTTTTGCCATTGGGAGCTTAAGTAATACGCAGTGTTTTTTAAGTTTTAAAGTAGGACCCTTTACCGTTCATAATACACGTGAAAAACATGCATGTTGTATGGGGACACCCTTTAATTTTTAAGATTATGAACTGTTTTTAAAACGGAATAAATCTGCAAGCGTCACCTTTCTAATGAAGAATGTCACTGTGTTCCGCAGCCACAAACATTTAAAAAAAGCAACATTCAGACAAATTGATAACCTCCTTCTTTTATTTGAAGTCGGTTACAAAAAGACGAAATTAAACAAACTTGCATTAAATGAGGATGACTCTTGCCACTTGCTAAAGCTTCCAACTATTTCTTAAAGATAAATTTAACTTTTAACTCAAGTTGACAAATTACAAAAGCAATGAAATAAAAACATGGTTTTGCATTAACACAACAACAGCAACAACAACAACAACTGCTTCTTTATTACTCTCTAGTTATTTTAAATTAATTATTAAAAAACTTCCATTAACCAACAACCAACCCACTGTCGTCACATAGACACTAATGTAGGGAACCCAACATAAAAGCCATAGTGTTTATTTCTTAACATCGTTTAACTTCTGTTTACACTCCAACCCCACATCATCCATTCATACATCTCTCCATCCAATCATCATGGCTTTCCTAACATTTCCAACATTTCCCTTTTTAACGTTTTCAGTTTTTCTTTTTAATATTGTTGCCATTGAAGTGAACGAGTAGCAATAAAAAAAGACCCTTTTAAAAGAGTGTGTGTTTGTGTATTTAAATCTTTAAAAGTATGTTTGTTGTTTATGTGTTTCTGTGTTGCAATAACATTTAAGGTTTTAAAATCTCCAACGACCCTACAAAATGTTATTAAATTTCAATTTTTGCACGGGGTCTTACTGTGTGATGCCAAACAACCGTCGTCAACCGTGTTGGTATGTTCGTTACTCTCACAGATACTGATTTTTATATCCTGAATTGCCTGCCCTCCCCCATTTTATACGATTACATGGCTGCTTTACCACTGCAGCGTTAAGACAATGGTGGAGACAAAAACTTAATGAAACTGAACAAAGTTGAAAATTATCGGGTAACGGTAGCAAATTTAAGTTATTCCCACTGTTTGGAAGTGTGGAGTGTTTTTTTCTTCTTCTTATTCCTCTTTTTTTTTAATAGTAGTGATTGTGCAAAAAAATTATACGCTCGGTTTGTCAGTTAAGTAGATTTGTGTAGAGTAGAGCTAAAATAGTCTTGGCTTAAAATTTGTTCGTCTCTTTAATTTTTTTGCCGACATCAAAATCGTTTACATTGTTGGCCATTTCGCACTTTTTACTTCATCGTCATAAACACAAACCACCAACAAACAAACTACATCATCATTAACAGTCTCCAGTCTCATCTTAGCATTGATGCTATAATTTTATTTTATTTTTTTTTTTTTGTTTTTTTGGTTTTGCTTTTCTTACTCTTAAACACTTTAACTGTGGGCATGAACATGCAACGTTGGTATCTTGATTTTTCCTCTTCCCTTTTCACCCCAACCTTTAAATATTTATTACTACTCGGCGTGTGTTGTACGACGAATGGATAAAGCAGTCAGTTATAGTCACAGCCCCCGTTTTTGAAAAGTGTTTTTTTTTTTTTTTTTCGTTTTTTGTATATTATTAACGCTGTTGTAGTTGTTGTTGTTGGTAATTTTCGCTTCGGCGTGCGCATATCATAAATAGTAATCATGTTTCATTCAAGTAGCTTTTTTTACGATTTATTAAATTACGCGCATTATTACGATTACAAAAGTGGCGGCAACAACGATTAGAGGCACTAAACTGCCTCTGCTGTGAGTTTATACGAGTGATTATATGCCCGCCCCACTTGAGATATTTTTTTAAGAAGTCAATTTAGAAATTCATTTAAAAACAAAAAAACTGTTCTTTGCTTTAGATCACGTCAATCTTGTTTTCAATTTATCGGTGTTTTTTATGCCCGATCGAACTTTAAATTGTAAAAAATTACACAAAAAATTAAATGGTAATAGCTTTTTTATACGAAAGATCAGAACATGCCATTAATATTTAAAAAATTATTTCGGGCGTATGGCCACCACGGCTGCTCATGACGAAGCGCATTCTAAGCGTACGTCTAATTTTGGGTCACTTTTTCAAGTACTGCTGGTCGTATGTCACGAATAACACGAACAATGTGGGCCTCCAAAGAGTCAATTGTTGTTGGTTTATCAGCATAACCAGTGACTTCACGTGGCTCCACAGGAAATAATCTAGAGTTATCAAATCGCACCACCTTGGAGGCAAATTAACAGGTCCATTTTTCGAATTCAACTTATCGCCAAATTTTCATTTTAATAACTCGATGGTTGTGGTCGCCGTTTGACAATTAGCGCCATCTTGTTGGTCTGGATCAATGTCAACCATATTTTTGATCTCCATTGACCGTAACGTGAGATCCGTTGATGCCACCAGCGTGTAAACCACACCAAACATTGCATTTTCTGGACGCAATGGAGTCTGTAGGGTTTGTTATGGATTGGTCTCACTCCATATGGAACAATTTGGTTTATTAACAAACCCGTTAAGCCAAAAATGAGCCTTATCGCTGAACACACTTTGGCGATAAAATAATGGGTCAGTTACTAACTGCTCTAGAGCCTATAATAGTCTTGTGGCTTTAATTCCTTCACTAGCTGAATCTTATACGGGTGTAGGCCAAGATATTTGCGCAGAGTTTTCCACGTAGTGGACTGACAAAGCCTTAATTCAAGCGACCGATGACGAATCGATAAATTTGGATCTTCTTCCACCCTTTTGTTTACAGCAGCGTTATTCTCTTCAGTACGCACATTCCTTCGACGTGTTGGTGTTATTGCATCCTCTAGAGAGCATGTGGTATGAAATCTATCCAAAGTTCGATAGATGGATTGCTCAGACGGACAATTATGTGCACCATAAAAACCACGAAGTCGTCTATAAGTTGCACGAATTGATGACTGATTTTCAAAGTAAACTTGGATGATTTGAGAGCGTTGTTCAAACGTGAATCTATTCATAATGAGGAGAATAGTGGTCATAATTTTTCTGTATTTTCTGATTACGAACAGGCGGACGGTATAAGGATCACGATTATATATACTTTATAGGGACAGAAATTAATATTGTAAAAATTAGAAACGGAATGACAAATTTATATATGTTTGCCCCTTCCACCTGTGGTAAAGGATAAGCCGCATGAGCTAATGGATTAACCCGTTGTCGATTCTCCTTGGGTTGTCCATTGCTTAACCGTTTGTCGGCTTAATTTAGTTGGCGACTATTTAAAAATTTGCTGTACATATAATTTTCAAATAATTTTTAATGGACTTAACCACATTGTCAATTAACAAGCATTGAAATATGATTGGATTTTAAATAAATAATTCCATGAGTAAAACCTAACTACCCTTAAAGAACATAACAAATAAAATAAACTAAAGTCAAAAATTATGCAGAAAGAAAATTGCTCTACATAAAAAACAATTTGTAACGACCTTTTCTATTGTCCTCGTAACAACAATTGTACTGCGACTACATCTTATGAACAAGACCCACAGTAAGATTGAAATAAAATAATGAAAATAATAAAAAAAAAAAACAAAAATAACAAAAAACAATAAGGAAAACAGCAACAAATAAAACAAATCTTTGTGTGCGATAACAGCAAAACGATTATTTTACGCCAACAGACAACCCAAAAGGCAGGCCAGTCAGGCAATCACAAACAAACATATGTGTGTACGACTAAAATAATTGTGCAAGAATATAAATGAAGAACATAAACATTTATCCATAAGACCATGTTGCAAAGAAACATTTACACAAACCCATTCGTATTCGCATATGCAGGAGTAAGGCTTTTAAGTTCTTTCATTTGAACATAAGAACATCACGACAACCCTTCAATCTGCTGACTGTGAAACTATGAAAGTACAAGGCATGAATTCTTTTCACTACCATTGCGAATTTAATACTTTTTTTTTTGAATACAAGTGACGTTTTGTGTGTTTTTTTTTTAGATTTTTGTTTTTTGTTTAGGATATAATTGTATGAAGTTCGCCACCTTTGGCACTAGAGTCTTTTTAAAATATTTTAACATATAATTTACTGTTTGGGTTTTTTAATTGGAAAGTAAAATCTACCAAAAATTATTTTATTTGATGCCTCTTTATTCGCTCAGCTCGGCATTATTTTTGTTGACAACACTTATAAAAACGCATACTTTACTACAGTGCACAAACGCGCTCTCTTTTAACTGTTCTGCTTAATACTGCCATACAAATCTCAACTATAATTCTTTTATAGGCGAGTTAACGCGTCTATCTTGTTTTAATTTAAAAAGGTCTGGCAGCATGTTTATTTTGTACTTGTATTTATATACGTAAAAATGATGGTATAAGCCTAAAGTGTTGGGCAACAACAACAAATAAAAAAGTGAATGTTTTTTTAAGAGCAGTATCTGATGGTATAACTTTATGAAAGTTTTAACTTCTTGTGATACGTATCCATTTCATAGATATTTGATGAAGGTTTCTCTTTGAGGTTCTGTTGTAAACTTTATCAGCCCTTTTTTTAAAAAAAGCGAAAAATACTAACGGTCCAAGTAAATTGCATTTATTAATTTGTTATTTATTTATTAATTTATTTATTTAAATGAAATTTAGATAAAAACTTCCTCTAAGAGTAACTTGGTGGGGAGACCGTTTGCATTTGGCATTGCAGCAGATGCAGCCAGTTCGTTATATACCATACATATGTCTAGTACCCATGTTGCGAATAAATAAATATTATTTGTTTATTTTAAAGTATGTTTTAAGATCTGTATAATATATTAAAAATAATAAAAAATGTACAACTCATTGCACCTGTAGCATTAAACTTAAAATAATTTTCACGAAAAAAATAAGTTTAAATTCTTTTTCAATTTGCTTGAACATTTTACATTAAATTTTTTTAGAAACTTTTCTGCCTGCTGCAGATGTCTCTCCCGCATGAGCGTAAGTTTTCTAAGGCAATAGTTTCCAAAAAAAGAAAAACACCAGTTTCATCGGCATAGCATCCATCGGCTGTTAATGGGTTAAACATTTTTAAAAAATTTTAGTATTTCCTAAAAGATCTCTTCTAAAGCTTTAAAATGATACCCATATTGATATTTTAAAAAATTTGAAAATTTCAGAGCCCCGTAACTCGGAAAATATGGGCGATCGCCAATTTCTTCGCTTGATGTTTTTTCTTATTTTATATATATATATATAAAATCAGAATATATATATATATATATATATATATATATATATATATATATATATATATATATATATATAAAATAAGAATATATATATATATATATATATATATATATATATATATTTCTTTTATTGAAGGTACTTTATTGTTCCAAATGACATGAACAAATTAGAGGTAGGCGTGGTGTTATGCCTACTGCCTCAAAAGACATGGACCGGTCATGCTGATTTCCAATAGCAATTCTTTCGACACTATATTTGATCGATTGACATATTTATTTACTTTTTTTTTTGTGAAATCAAATTGGTAAACTTGATTTCAACACTATCACAGACTGACATCGCTCTATCAACTTCGCTGTGCATAAGAAGTCATAATATATATATACATCATGGATATTGTAGAAACACACAGAATGACAAACTTATTTGAGTTTTTTATTGTGTTTTTGCTATTGATTCAATGAACTTCTTATTTAACAATTTGGCTTTTGATATCAGACTCTTAGGTTTTCTATACATAATTTAGGTAGAATCCACTGATGAGCTATTTGATCAGTAGCGAAATGGCCATATGGATATGCTTTCCCTGCAATAATACATTTCATATTGTAGTTTTAAATAATAAATATTGCGTGAGAATATCCTAAATCATTAAATTAAATTAATATTATGAAAAAGTATTTTTTGGAAAGTAAGTGTCCAAATTACTTTGGCCAATGTCAGAAGTGCGAAAACTTTATGCTTTGAGACACTCTTTCTGTCGTATATGCCTTCGGATAACCATGTTTTAGAAATTGCAAAAAAAATATAAAAATTTAATGTTTTTATGATTTTTATTAAAACTCTCAACTGGCCCTCCCTCAACAACTATAGAAATTTGTACACTCCAGTTGTGTAGTCTCTGGCTTGGATTTTCTTGTATAAATACTTGTTTAAGTATTTTATTATTGCAATACGTTACCAAGTATTTGGGCTGCTACTTCTGATTCATACCTCTTTGTTGCCCCCCTTCTTACACTCAAGTAACTACAACTTGAAAAGTGTCTACTTGTACATGATTACATGAGAGTGCTTTGGCTGTTCGTTGGTTGGTTGGTTGAATTGTTAGTTAGCAATAATGTCAAGTAAGTGCTTTTTTTTTGTTCTTTGAAATACAAATTACGGACACAAAATAAATTTACATATTTTTATTTATTTACTTTTTTTTAATAAAAAGTTATGTTTTAATTTGTTTATAAAAAATAATAAAATTCCTTCATACCTAGACAGTGGTTCTTAAACTTTTTATTTTAGTAATAACTATGTCGTTGCTCAAAAAGAGGAGAGATTTTTTTAAGAGATTTTTTAAAACAAATGTCTCAATTCAGACAGCTAAAAAGAATTTTAATAAAGTTTTATGGGGATGTACCTAAGTATTATGTTCAATGTTTAGGATACTTTTTACCCGACTAGATATCTCATTTTCTTAAGAAACATAAGGAAAATAATGTCAAAGTGCACAGCTGACATTGATACGGGTAACTTGGCAGCACCTTTTATTATGTAAAGAACTTATATAATTTAATATTACTGTAAAAATTTTGCAACGTTATAATAGTTAATACAAAAGAAGGCGCGAAATTTGTTTTCTCAATTATTATAAACGCAAGAAAGTATTACGGCCTTTTCAAAAAAAAAATTATAAGAATAAATTCTTTAAGAAAACCAAAAATCAAGTGTGGTTCTGTTTTACTGTTCATACATTTTTAGAAGTATTTAAGTTTGTGTGACTAATTTGTGCGCCAACATTTATTTGCGGTTTGTAGGACCACCTTGCATTCTGTTGAGGTCGTGTCGGGCCATTCATCAGAGCATGTTCTTTTGACACTTTGCTATTCCTTTTTTGCTCTGAAGAAGTTGTCATCACTGATTATTTGTTTGGCTGGCAGGCAACTTGTCTGCCAAAGTAACAGACTGACTTTCAGACACTTTTTCTTGGTTGAGTTTTAGTTGATTGTTTTTTGCTGGTTGATTCTTTGGCTGGCATCGTTTACTGCTGTGTGAAGTATTTTTTTTTCTTCTTTATTTTGAAATTTTTTTTTGCAAAGCTATTATTATTATTGTTGCTATATTTTATATAAATACAAGTGTGTGTATGTACTTCTGCTACTTGCAAAATTGTTTGTTGTTGGTTGGTTGAATGGTTTGTTAATTCGTTGTCATACTCATAGAGTCAAAGTCGTTTTGTTGAGTTGGATTGAGTTTAGTTGAGTCGGTCGTTCGGTCGATCGATCGTTTGGTTAGTTGACTGTTTGTTTGTATGGCTGTCTGTCTCACCACTTACTTATAATAATGTGTGAATGTTTTTGTGTGATTGCCGCTAATTTAGATGCTTTAGCAGTGATTATATGGCATTTTTCGTATTTATTTATTGTATTTGCTTTAATTCACCAGGTACTAAATAAGTAAGTGGTTTGTTGGTTGTTTGTTTGTGTGTTTTATTTTATTTCATTTTGTTTTAGTTGTTATTGTTGTTGTTGCTGTTAAAGCTGTTAAATTTGGTGTATAAGGTAATGTGGCATGTTGGTTGGCAAAGTATGCGCTCATACATATTAAATATAAATACTTGCTACCAAAGAGGAAGAGGAGTATCATGTATTAAAATGTTGAAGTTTTTGCATGCATTATTGTATTAAGTGTCTCGTAGCAGCAAAAGTGATGGATGGTTTTATAAATGGTTCTTAAATAGGGACAGTTTGTTATTTTATTTAATTTTTTAACTTTTTTTTTCTTTATTTTAATTTCACATTTGAGAAGCAATTAGAGTTTGGAATAAAACAGATTTTGGAAAAATGCCAAATTCTTAAGGAAATGGGTTGTTGGTTTATTTTTCTAAAAATAGATTATGAAATTCTTGATGACATCAAACGATTCTGTTTGATTAGGCAAAACACCTAAAAGATGAGCTCCAGTGCCGAAAGCTATTAAAATTAGTCTTAACTAATTAAAACTCTCACATGCATTCATAGGACGCAAGTAGCCTCCCCCCTCTCCCTGTGATTTGAGCTTAAACCACTCTCACCACCATACTCTTCAAAGGGTCTCGCTAATAACGAATACAGCGACCGTAGTTTCCGTGAGCTACCGGCGTCCGTGGTACCTGTAATTAGCCATTGGTCAGATATTGAAAGTTGGATCTCCTAGCTTTAAGGCCTTGCAAGTCAGGCGACTAGTGGCGACTTAAAACCTAGAAGCAATAGCGTCAAGTCGGCCGGGTATTTAAGGCAAGTGTGCATTGATCGACTTACAAACTACTTCAGGTCACGGGTTTATATTTTTTTGTTTTAGCAAAATTAAAATGAAAAGGCAGTCTCCAGGTTTTCGTATTTGCTTACATCCTGATTCAATATACTCAATCTGGATAACTTTAAACGACTATAAATAACATGTTGTTACGAAAAGAAGATCTGGCAACCCCTGTGCTGTTGTCCGTATGAGCGTGGTGAATAAGTTACTTCCGCTAATGATGTGTGTATAGAATAATACCACAATTAGCAAACAAAAGCTGAGCAACGTCAATGGCTGCGTTGGTAGAGGTGGTTGCTGTAAAACAGATGATCGTGAGTTCGAACCCACCTTCGGACATGAGTACAACGGAAAACTATAATTGTATAATTGTGTTTTAGTTGTTGTTGTTGCCATAACAGATAGCCATAGCAGATAATTTAGTGGAGACGTCTTACTTAATATAAGAGCAAAAGATAATTGTCAAGAGGCCCTTCATAATAAAAAGTAAGAACGGTAGCGGTTAGCGCAGAGAAGTGTAACAGCATAAACAACAGTTTATGGCAGACGTGTGTTATGGCTATTATGGCTAGGGGAAACGAGATACAGATTAACGTCAGTACCTGCCATTGATGGCCCAACCTGCGGTGCTCTTACCAATGAGTGACTAGCGCCCTCCATCGGACGTAGCCAACATAGTTGCAATTTCAAGAACATGGCTTGCAGGACCATGAACTTCCCCTTGCTTTAGGGTTGGAGGCTATTCAACCCCATCTGTTGAAAGTGCAACAGCACACTTTTCCATCCCGCAGATATAGACTTTTTTCCCAACAGCCACCACGTGTACCCCGAAGGGACCTCACCAATAACCGGCTACCGCGATGGGCGGCTCTCTGTATGGGCCACCGGTTCCTGTGGCATCAGTTTATTTAGGCTATTATTATTCATACGTTATTATTAATAAAGGAAACTGGTAAAATCCTTCGACAGTACCCAACTGTCTATCCAGTTTGAGTGCCTGCAACACCGGGAGACTGGTTCCCAATATACCCCCGAGGACTCTCGACTGCACCTAGGTTAGGTCAGCACAGACTCTTGGTGCCCCCGGGGGGTAGATAAAGGGGATAACTGACTTGGATGAAAGGCGTAGCGGAGTGGTCTGTGAATCGTTAAGGTTACTAAACAAGACATCGAGTTTATGTTTATGTCTCGCCGGAATATCACAATAATGAAGCGAGGATTGCTGCGTTTGTAATAATAACGCATGACCATAGGATTAAAAAGACCGTAGGATCAAGATCTATAGCCAAATAAAGCAACAAAGTAAGAACACAGAATTTATTATGAGCCACATTGGTATTTGCAAACAAAAGAATACGTATGTTTGTCTAAAAAGGAAAAAAACGTAACAATATAATGAAACAACGATTCGCTATTTTTGCACGCTTCGCTTCAATCGGAATAAAAATTTAAAACGATTTTTATTTTAATACACCATGTGGTATATTTTTAGACGTTTTTTAATACTACCTGACAACTTTTAAATAAATAATAATAATGAAATAAAAAAAAAACATATTGTGGGATATGCACCTGTACAGTTACGATGCGGATAAAAATATTATTTAGGTTTTGAATTGTTGCCGCAAGTACATCATTTTCAAGGTCTCACTGCTTTATTTCCTAATACAAATTATAAAAAGTGGTTCAGCGGAAAGACATTTCGAAATACTACTTAAGAAAGCGCTTTAAGAAAAGTTTTAAAAACACTAGAGTATAAATTTTCTTTATTTATGTAGAGACTTTTTGATTTCCCCTTCTTCTTAGTTTTAAAATAAATAAATGTCGATGAAAAAATGATACATGCCGAGTACCAACCAACATACATTTTATGCCACAATATATACCCGTTCCTAATGGAAACCCCTGCAAACATACATGCATATATTATAACAGTGCAGATGAACTAATTAGCGCAGTCATGCTGATGCTGATTATAAATGAATTGACTTGAAATAACTTTTCATCATTTGTTTGTTTTTTTTTTCTTTCTTAAAAATCTTCAGAAAAACAGCATAAATTGTTTCTTTTTTAACAAAACAAAAAGAAAAAAATAGGTGACCAAAAATGTTGTTCAATTTTTGAGCCTAAGAGAGTTTGGTTTATTGGGATGTTTGGTTTGGTTTTGCTTTTTTGTCGTTCGGTAGAATGGTTAGTTGGATGGTCGTATGGTTAAATGCTTTTGTATGTACTCGTATGGTATGCAATTGGTATGTAGGGAATATGCTGTGCCTATACATTTATGCATCCATCCATCCAAAGAAGTATCAAAGAAACAACCAAGCAAGCAAATACTGAGCAGTGAACAGTCAGTCCATTTATCTGTCGTTCATAATGTACATATGTACATGCATGCAAACATCCATTCATACGTACATACATACATCCATATTCATATAAGTAAATTATAATTCCAAAGTGCATAAATGCACACTCAATGTGTGTATGTTTGGTATGGAATGGAGTAGTCAGTCGATTAAAGTTGATGTTGAGTAGAGTCGAGTCGAGTAGAGTGAAGTGGAAGTTATTATTGCATTGCACACAGAATAGTTGCTTAAATGCCTGCCTGTCAGTTTGCTAGCTAACTTGCTTGCCTTGTTGGTTGGCCTGCCTGCCTGCATATTCATACGTCGTTTATTGGCAATATCATCTCTCGTTACGTTTGCAATGCTCGTATTTGATAGCTGTACCAAAGCTGAATATCAAATGAATTTTAATTTTTTTTTTTTTTTTAATACATTTTTCTACTTTTTTGTTTCTTCGATTTTAGAATTTGTATTCTACGTGCTCCTGTCGTTTATACACTCTCTGCACGTTCCATGAGTTTTACGTTATATTTGTAGTTGCTGGTGTAGTAATTCACATTGGTTGTATGTCCCCTTTATTGTCCAACTATCTGTGTATGTATATACATATGTATGTATATATGAATGTCTCGCTTTTTGTTTGTTTCATAATCTTGTTTGGCTCTCTTCGCCTAAAGTAGAAAAGGAATAAATTTCATTGGAATGTCATACTATATTCGATTCAGTACTTTATTTATTTTTCTTTTTTTCTGTTCATTTCTTTCAATTTAAATTCAATGCAATTCTATTTTAAATTAAACTACTCTTTTGTAAAGTTCCACAAAAGAATAACAAATAAATGAATAGAAACGACAAAAAAATCTTAGAAAGCATCTGAAGAATACGGGACGCATACAATTTTTATATAGAATATATTTTTTATTTCATAAGATGTTGTCTACGTTGTGATTTTTTAGCTTTGTTGTTTTTTTTTTTTTAGTTTTTTTTTGCATTTTGGGGATTATTGTATCTACTGGATACACAAGTACTATTTATAACTCAAGCATGAATTGAAAATTTTAATATTCACATTTTCAAAGAAAAAAGAAAAAAAAAAACAAACATGGCCAACGTTGAGACAAGAGTAAAACTGTTTGCAATTTTTTTCTTGTTTGTTTTTTTTTTTCTACAATAAACAAGAGAAATTCGTAGGGCTGCCACTGCTAGGAAAATATGTTATCACGTTGTTATCGGGTAAAATAGAAGTGAAATAATTAATGTGAATGACACAAATCTGAGAAAAAGAAATCAATTTAAAGGTTTTAAGAGTTTAAAAAATAGAAAAAAAGGACCGTAAAAATTGTCGGGTTTCTGTTACTTTTAGCAGTCAATTGATTAAAAAAGTTTGGGCTTTTAAAAACATCGGAAAAATTAATTAAGTCAATTAATATTTTTACAATAATTTATAATCTACTATTTAGTTAGTTCAAACTACTACTTATCGGGTGACCGAGAAGTATATAGAAGCAAACTTGGTTAGTTGCGGACACCTTATCAACATTTAAACTGTGCTGGAGTACATAAAATACTTTAGTTAACTTGTAATGCTTAATTATTTAGATTTCATAATGCACTGTTTTTAAGAACATTTAGAGGCATTAAAATAAATTTTAATTTGATTTAAAAAAATTAGAAACATGCACGACCTCTTTTAATTAAACCTTTCAAAATGTTTGTTTCAGATTTCACAATTTTATATCTCAAACTTTTTTTTTTTTTGAGGGCTATATGTAGAAACACAACACACGATGGTAACGATATTTTCATACAAATTTGACATAAGTTATCGTTCAACGGAAATGCCGCTGAGATAAAATTTATTTTATTTTCTTGTCATTTTTTTATTATTCTCTCACATTTAAGCATTTGAATTCACAATAATAGCAAAGGCACGATATTTATTAAAAATAGAACAAAATTTTAGGAATAAAAATAACTAAGAATACTGATATACGTAAATGACAAAAATAATTGAAAAGGTAAAAAATATGAAAATGAAATAGATTGAAAAAATAACTGAAAAGGTGAAATGTATGAGTCCATCTATCATCTTAAATCAGTCATCATTTGTTCTATGACCTTCTCTTCAATATGTATGAAGGTTTTGAAAAGTCCCATTGAATCCCTTGCAAGATTAACCAGTCAAATAGACTCTAATGCCTGTGTACATGTTAAATTTACTTAATATTCTTTAAATTTCATAAATTTTCTTAATTGGAATTCATTTGATTCATTAAAATGTAATAAAATATTGAAAACAAAATATTTTTGAAAACAAACACAAAACTGAAATGAAAATAAATATTATTAATGCCGTCAGAAAATCGTCGTTATTTTGTTTACTAACTCTCAGCAACGATAAATCGTTCCGTTACCGTCGTCTGCTGTGTTTCTACATTAAACTTGCCATTTTTCGTTATTTATAAAATCTTGGCAACCCTTAAAGAGTAAACAAACCAGCGTTGCCACACAAGAAATTGACTTCCTACCAATAATTTTCAAAAATCCTACCAAAATCGTTCACAGCCTACCAAAAATTTAAAAATGCGTTTCTTGCACATAAACTCTGTTATACTCACTTGGTTTTTTCCCCTAACTGTTGAGGTGGAAATTTGTCTTTTGGTGATTTTTAAGATGGATGTTATGATTTAAAATAGTTTTAGAGCATACTATGCAGAATGAACACCCATCCCTTTCCTGGAGCCAATCAAATTCGCTCAACCATTCGGTTCTAAATTTTTTTTTACTGTTTCTTTACATGCAATATTAGTAAATATTTATGTAATTAATAGGTACATATATACCATTAAAAAAGTTTACTTACTTTTCCATTTTGTCTGTTAATTTTTTTAATACAAACACTTGTAAATAAGCCTTCACTCAAAAATATTGTTAACTTCAATTTCATAATATTGTTCGCGTTTCTTAAACCAGAGATGGCTATAGCTTTAATCATCTTTATGCAAAAAAGCAGAGATGTTTTTATTACACCTAAAACAGTTTTTGAAAACAGTGGTAAAACTATTCACAGTTATTGTTTATTTAATTCAAAGTTACATTTTTTATTTCATGTTCTGAATTTTTAAGGTAAAAAATTTACTATTGCTAAAAAATTGCTACAGGAGGAAAACCTACCAAAAATTTAAAAAAATGCAACAAACCAACCAAACTACCAAACTGGTTTTTAAAAACGAAAAACTACCAAGTTTGGTCCGATTGGACCAAAGCGGCAACGCTGAAACAAACTAACACAACAATTAACTTAACAAAAAATGCAACAATTTTCTCTACTCTCAGCAGAAAAAAAAACAAAGAAACAGCAAAACATATCACTGCTGTTGCCAGATTAAGCGTTTTTTACAGACAGTTTTTAGGCTTTTTTTTTGCTAAATTTGTTGCAAGTAAATAACAATACGATAACAGAATGACCACAATGGAACTAAAGTATTATTCTTTTTTGTGTCACTTATTTGAATGCAATTAATTTGTCTCAGCTAATAAATTTTTTCTTAAACTGTATGTTCAGGGTTGGCAACATTATTAGCGAATATTTGATGACTCCCAGTAATGATAAATGTGTTCAGGAAACTTATTGCACTTTTCAAAAGTAATAATCGACTTAACCAATATAAAGTTAAGGAAAAAGGAGTAAGAAAAAAACACTTTGAGTTCAGTAAGAGAATGTGCTGTGTGTATAATCAATAAAAATTATACCAATTAAGTTTTTAAATTCGCTACAATGAAATGGTGAAAATAAATATGGCTCACTGTGTAAATAGTAGGTAACTAAACTTTAAGAAATAAATAGAGAAGTTTCTAACAAACTCCTGCCATTTTGCTGCAAAAAGAAATGAACCTTTGGATTTAATCCAAAATTAGTTAGTGGACATGGGCAATGAACATATTACAATTTTTACATCTAATATATATTATAAGTCTGCTTGTAAGTTTGTTTGTTTGTTTGTTTGTTGGTGCGTCACTTACAGCTAAACGCGTAAACCGATTCTAATGAAATTTTGAACGCGGGTAGATATTTCTCCTCATGGAATATGAAGGGGGAAGCGACCAGTTTATGCATCTGAATCAATTTTAACAAAGTCTCTGGAATTCGCTTTTAATGAAATTCGAAACATAGATTGTTCCTCGTCTCTTCCAGAGCTTGGACCTAGATAAGGGAAAAAGGGGCATTTACGGCTGAACCGAATTTAATAAAATTTTAAACATTAATATAAATGTAGAAGGTAAAATATTGTATGTTTATTTAGAAAAAAAAACTAATTGGAGGGGGCTTGTATTTTTATACTTTCGAACCATTTTATGTGGCAACTATACTAATCACATATTTTTGCATACTTTTATCATCTCGTTTTGTTTTAACACGTTCCTGTTCATTAATCTGCCAACCGCTCCCCCAGAATATCCCTGAAATCAAACAATTCGTATGTGATTTGTTTGTGATTTTTCTTTTGCCTTTTATATTTTAATAAATTGTGTAAAAACTCTCGTAGTCTCAAAATATGCACGTTTGAGTAAGGATATCTGTATTTGAAATATCTCTCTTTTTCTCTCTGCCTGAGAGAGTTTTAATTGTGTGATGTATCTGTGTGTATGATAATATAAACAAAAAAATCAAAGTATTGGGTTGTTGAGTACTTTACAAAATCCATAGTATTCAGAGTGTATCGTGATATGAAAGCAAGTGGAACTTTTTTTAAGCGCTTTATTTATAACGGTTGTCGGTCGACATTGTCGGAAAGTTTAGTGTAAAGCAAAAACAAAAAAATCACGTTCGATGTTTGACAGCGATAAACTCGTACTATCAAAATTACAGTCGTTTACTTTTTAGTTTGTTTTTTTTTATGGTTTAAACATCATATTACAAGTTCTCTGTGTGTGTACGTGTTTCAAAAAAGTTTTATTTTCTTAACTTTGGAGCCTTAAATAAAATAACAAAAAAAAAAACAACTTCTCACCAACAGCTAAAAAGAAAAGTAATAAAATTTTAAACCATTGGATACGGATTGACTGGATTATACCTACAAAAGGACAGACATTTAGTAAAATCAAAACAAAAAAAAAATGTTTTTTTATGGACTTTATTTGAAATATGCTCTCTCTTCTTTACACTATATTTATAAAGCAAAGTATTGTGTGCGTTTGTAAATGTGTGTGCGTATACTTATGATGCATGATGCTGTTTTCAGCAGAGACACACAGAATGCGTTAAAATTTCGTACATTATTTTGGTGATTTTCAAGTTAGGATTGTTCTTTCTTAATTTTTTTTTTTTTTGCTTTTTATGTGCAATCTTTGCGTGTTTGCACTATTTTGTTAATAGTCGTTGTTGTTGCTTTCCGTTTTGTTTCTTCTTAAATTGCCTTAACCAGGCAATACAATTAGTATAGCAGTGGTGGTAAAGATTTCAAATGAAATCGCTTACACTATTCCCACTGCGTGAGGGCCCTCATTTTTTTTTTGTTTGTTCCATGAATTGCACAGGACTTGTATGTACAAGAACTGTGTATTGTTGTTTGCCAATTGAGGAATGGTTCAATCGTTCATGCTATGAACCACTACTACTACCTACCTTTGAAATTTACACACGCACACGAGTGCGGTGTCAACAGTTTATAAAACTCAATTTTACTAAAATTTTAATTTAAAAAAAGGCTTGGAAAAGTGAGTAAACATGTTAGTATTAGTGTGACCCAAGTGACTGCAATTCTAATGATCTTATTTGCTTACTTATTTGCTTACTAAACGCTTTAGTGCCTTTTTATAAAGTTGATAAAAATTCTAATAACTTAATATTTTGGCCTCTGCTGTCTGTCTACCTGACTGACTTCCTAAAACCAAGTCGTCTATGGCCCATTCTGACATATCAGGGTATTATATGGCCTGGGCTGTCGTGCCAGTTGTATTTGATTGTGGTTGCATGTTGATTGCCTATCGCCGTCATCATCATCATCAATAACATGGTTGTATTCCAACTTTACAGTAATAACAATAAATGTTCAGTGACGTATGAAAGAGAAATTTATCAGTTAAAACTTATACTCAGCTTGACTAAAAAAAAAAACAAAAAAAGAACATATGTATTTAATATTTCCCTAATTATTATAATTTTAAAATTTAAAAAATAATACTTTGGCGATGATTATAACAAAATGAGAATATATAAAAAAAAGTGTTGACAGTTTAAATCTATTTTTTTTAGTGAATAATTATAATGTTTATCGGTGATGCCAACTCGTAATAATTTAATTCAAAGATTGTTATGTTTAAAATATTCCTTTTTTAATAATTATAATACTAATAAAGAAATATAACTAATTGCATATTTATGTTTAAAATTATATTATAATAATGACAAATAAATGAAATTTAAATTAAATAAAAAGAAATATAAAATGCGAGGATTTTATTCCAAATCTCATACCAAGTCAACCAAATGCTACCAAAATAAAAGAAAAAAATAATAATAGTATTAATAATAATAATAATTCTTGCATATAAATAAAATGTTTTGAAAGGAATTAAATATTTATTATAAAAAACTAAAAAGTTTGAGTATTTATTCAGGCTATGTCTTAGATAAATAAAATAATCGATCAAATAAGAAATACAATAATCTATTAAAAAAAAATTTAATTAATAAAATCGCTCAAACCGTTAAAAATGATATTTTAGCAAAAAAAAAAATGCCTTAAAGGTGTAATACTAATCAATCAATCAGAAATTTGCATAATTCAACTTCTGAGTTCTAATTAAATATAAAGAGTGAAATCAACTAATCACGTAAATAATTTTTGTATAAATTTAAATGGATTATAATTAAAATAAATACAAAAGAGAGAATAAAGGATAAATTAAATTATATACAAATTTTGAAACAAAAAACCTAAAAATTAAAAAGAAAATTATATTTAATTTTTTTAAAAAAGAAAATTGTGAAATCAATTTTATTTTGTGTATTTAGGAAGTCAACCTGTGGAAGTAACGTGTTGTTCAAAATATTAAGTCAGATAAAAATTTTATATTAAAAAAAAAATAAGGCTTTTTAATGTAGTGATAAATAACAAATAACGGTTTGAAATAAGTCATACATCCAAGAATAAAAATATTATTTAAATAATTTATAAACAAAAATATCAATATGAAAATAAAATGAAAAAGCGCGAACCTACGGCTTAAAAATCACCACAGGTTTCGAGTTATTAAAAAAAATCTCTTAACAAAAAGCTAAGAGTGCTGCCATATCGTTCTGGTTCTGAAAACGACGCTTTTTTTTATTATTTTTGACAGTTATAACTATTATGTTGGACAAAATCAAGAAGGATCAAACGCATCAAAACAGTGTTGTAAAAGGAATAATCGCCAAAAAAAAAAGTGTGTTATCAAAGTGATTTGTTCAATAAAAATGCTAAAGCTGATTCATACATAAATCAAAAAATATATACATACGTTTATCACAATAAATTAATTATAATGGAAGAAATGGAATATTCAAAAGTTTATTAAAATATTAAAATAATGCACTTATACTGATTTACACGACGTATATTTGTCATATGACTTGTCGCGTTTGCAATCATCAAATTTATACACGTCGATTACATGAATCAAGAAAACAAGATTGCGCATTCAGCCGTTCAAAAAATATTTCTACTGCGCATCTACGTCACAATAGAATTATTACGTGTGTTTGTTGTAAAAAAGTAAGAGTTTTTTGGCTCTCTTACTTTAGTTTTGTTACACTTTCCATACAAATAGTCTATTTCTACGTCACACAAAAGAGACAACAAACTAACGGACCTGCGCAATGCGCAATCTTGTTTTCTTGATTCATGCGTCGATTAGACCTTTCCCAACATAACATGTCCTGCTTTAAATGTCATAAAGCATCACAACTGTTGTGAATACTCTTAGGTTATATCAAATGCAATAACAAATACTCCCTTGAAAACAATAAAATATATAAATCTAATGTAAAACCATCATTTTGACATACACCTAAAATTACATATTGACAACAAAACTATCAAGTGATATGTCAAATATATATCGTGTAAAATCAGCATTGGTTAGAACCAGGGCGGATTCATATATGGTGGCAGCGCCGCCACAGCAATAAAACAATAAACACAAAGAAAAACTGGTACTTAAGTGTATGATAAATTTCAAAACATAATAATTACTGCACTTTTTTTTTCTTATCCTTTTTAATAACGTTTTTAGTAAGCTTTGCTTTTTAAATTGATTTAGAACTCTTGTTACAATTCTATTTAAAAAAAAAATAAAAAAAGAACTATTGTAATATAAAATGATACACTTTTGACAACTGCTCTACACCTGCCGGCACGATGCCACCTGATAAAATTATTCGCCTTGGTTAGAACTAACATTTCCT
Source organism: Gymnosoma rotundatum (assembly GCA_916610165.2). Classification (NCBI taxonomy): domain Eukaryota; kingdom Metazoa; phylum Arthropoda; class Insecta; order Diptera; family Tachinidae; genus Gymnosoma; species Gymnosoma rotundatum. The sequence continues at coordinate 127,352,615 of OU744340.1, read as the reverse complement.
TGAAATTTAAAATCTACTCAATACAAATCTTTTAGTTGCCGTTATGATAAGGATTTTGATGTTACTGGCAAATAAACGTCTCTTTGAAAATGCTAAGCAAAAAAAAAATTGTTTTCAAGTGTTTCCTTAAGGTTCTACAAAAAATTTACTTTCCTTTTTGAAAATCCTTAAAGTTCAAGCCCTCGGCAATTAATTCTCGTTTCATTAAATAATACAAAATTTTTATTCTTTCATTTAACATGAAATTTCGACGGAAATACCAAAAAAAAAACGACAAAAGAAAAAAAACTACTTGCAAAATCTTTGCAAACATTAAGAGTTTTCTCAAGTTTATTTTAGGCGGCAACTGTAGAGGGGCAAAAGGCAATGCTAATGTTGCGCCACTGTTTTACAATACTACCTAAAAGGAGGCCGTGCCCCGTAGCCCCTTTTTAGCTTGTTCATCGTTTATGCACATACGTTCGATCATTCGTTTTTTTCTAAATGTGTGTCTTTTTTTTTTTTTTTGCTATGTACAAGCTTATAAAACAATTTATGTATGTAGATACGTGGCAGACAGGCTAAATTACATGACTGCGAGTTTGTGAGTGCAAACGAATTTACAACAAGCAATAGTAGAAATAAGAAAAAAAAAATATAGAGATTTAACAGCAACACCGACAACAACAACAACAAAATGTTAAACTGAGTGCATCAAGTAAATGTATTTTTATATGAAGTAGATAGTATTAGTGCTTTTAGTGCCATTTAAGACCTGACCAATTTTTTTCCGCTTCATCTTCATGGTCGTCTTGATAGTTGTCATCGTTTCACAAAAGCTTGTTTTAAGTTAAATTTTTTTTTTACTTCATTTTATGTACACACGTGGTCATATAAATAGGTACAAACTACACTTACGTTGTTACAATGTCTTTAGTTTTCATTAAAAATTTATAAATTTTTTTTTTACAAACATTTTATTTATATTTTCATAGATCAAACACAAAGTTCTTTGCAATATTTGCAACAGTTTTGTGACAATATTTCTTCTCTTAAAATTTAGGCGTGGTACCAATGAGAGCCTTTTTAAGTAGCGTAAATATGTCAAAAAGATACTTTATCTTTCATACTGGATCACACGAATTATTAAAAAATAAAAATATTACGGTTTGCTATAAAGCGAAGATAATGAAGCGGAATCCTAACAAGTTCATTCTGACGATTGCAGCTAAAATAAAAAAAATTAGGTTTCAGGATGAAGTCAGTCGACTATTTAATAAGAATCTTTTAAGCCAAGAGTTAACATATCACTCCTGATTTTGTTGACGTTCAGTAGTTTTATTATTCTTATTGTAAAATCTATTCTTTACCAAAGAAGACAGACAGATTTAAGACAGTCATGTTTTTATTTAGCAAAATAAATTATTTATGTAATCTAAACGCAATAAAAAATGTTTGGAGAGGAGAGCTTTTAACATTCGACTGAGTCGTTTTCTCTCTGCAGGACTTCTGAATTTTTAAAAGAGGAAGAAAGAACAGAAAGGTATACATACCTTTGTATACTCTAGAAGTCTCTTTTGTTTTCAGCTTCACTCTAGCAAGGCAGATAAAATAATGTAGGAGAAAAGAAAATAGAACTTCAGTGTATAAAGACGAGTTTTACAAGCGATCAGCTTTCCTGAAAAATTTGTATAGAAATAACTAAAAATTGAGTGCTTTTTATACAAATTTTTTAGACGATTTAATCGCTTGCATTACAGAAACAGCACATTAGAAAATATCGCATAAAACCTGTGTTGTAACACCGGTTTTATGCGGCTAGATTTTGCAATTATTATCTTCATGTAGCTCTAAACAAATGGCTAAGTGCCAGAAAATTTAGCCACTTTTTTCATAGCGATAACAATTTTTATCGCGAAAAAATCTTAAATATCTTTTTTTTGTCCTTACATTTTTCAATACATACTTAATCAGCCCAATTATAAACAAAAATTCCATGCAAGTTTTTTCACTTTTCCCTTTTTTTCGTGTTGCGAAAAGTGTAAAAAATTCGAGGAAAAAAGTAGGTATTAAGGCATGTTCTGAATTAATTCCGCACGAAATTTTTGCTTTTGTATTTTTCTAGGGATTGTTTTTGTAAATTATAAAAGAAAAAATATATGTAAATAAATAAAATAACTTCCTTTAAATAACGATGATGCCACTTTTTTATTATTTTTTTTTCACAGAATTTATAATTGGAGAAATCTTTTCTCGAGAAAAATTGATTCCGTGGGAAAGAACTTCCGTGTGAATATTCATGATTCGGGCGAATAGTTTTCGTGATAATATGGGTTTATATTGAGAGTAGTTTTCGATTGAAAGGATGCGACGTGCACCCAGTTTTCAATTGAACTTTTATCTTTACCACTGTCATACGAAAAACGTCAGGCAAGACCGCAATATTTGTGACAAATAGAGTCTTAAGCTACGTATGATAAGCAGAAGCCAAATGGGGAAGTCGTTAAATATCGTTAAAATTTCTAGAAGATATAGTTCGCCATTTTTTTTGTGAATTATTAAATAGGCTTTAGCTACAGCCTATGAATTTTTAACTTGTAATTTCGCTCAATTCCAATTTATTTTGTTAGTGTTCTATACTCAAATCGTTACCTGCAGCTGAATCAGATACTTGAAATTTTCATAGCAGCTGGGATATATTTCCTCTACAACAATTAATAATAAAATAAAGTTGGAAAATTAAAGAGTATCCGTGTAAAAAAGTTATTTCCACTTACATGTCGTTATCTATATCTATACCGTTATAGGGATATATTTTAAATCTACTGATCCGCTGTAAAGACAACTTTAAAAAATTAAATTGAAAATTAAAGACAGACAACAAAAGATAACAAAACATAAAATTAAAGGGTGACCCATACATACATGTTGCGAAACCCTTCGTGTATGGTAGTCCAATTCTCCCTTGGCTGATTTATTTTCATTGAAATATCAATTACATTTCCCTTTAACTGATCAAATGGTTTTCGTCTTTTGGCTTATGTCCATTTTATTTTCTTATAGGTTATGTACATCATATATATGTTTTTAGTCCCAGAATACCTATTTTATTTACCACATATGTAAGTATGTACATAAAGTTTGATGAAAATATTGAGTTTCTACAGCTAGCAAAAGAAGAATATTTCTATTTTGAATAAAGCAACTGTTATCCTTAAAATCGGTTGTAATTATAAAATGTTATAGGTAGAGAGTCTTACGAAAATTAAAATACCAACCATAATGTTCTTTAAAACTGCCCCAACTACTTGCTGGCTGACTAACTTTTTTTTGTTTTCTTTTTCTATTTAGTCGTTTATTATTTTTATTTTTTTTATACTCCTATTTTTTAACTTCTTTTCATTCATTCGTGCGTTTGAGTGTGTGTTTCATGTGTAAATTTGCATAAGTACGCGTTGCGCATAACAACGAGGAAACATCAAATAAAAATAAAAACATATTAATAAAAACAACAACAAAAAGAGTATAATAAAAAAAAAGTACAAAAAAAAACAATAATAGCCCAGAATTTTTTTTGCCACCATATGTCTCTCCTCCCTTACTATACTCCTCCGACGGACGAACAAAATCTGAATAAAAAAAATATTCGTTGTTGTCAAATGTACAAGTACAACAACAACAACAAAACGTTGCGGACAACATTGTCGTAGTCATCATTACTGCAGCCGTCTTTTGTGGTTGTTTTTGTTGCTCTTGTTGTGTATCGTTGTATGTATGTACATATGTATGAAGTCGTTTGCCATATTTTTACTGTGCACTTAAATTTTTCTTTTTGTCGCCGCCTCTGTAAACTGCATAGCGAGTTGAGTTGAGTGTATAATGTAAAATTGAATAATAAAAAAATTCTTAAAAAATTGGAAGTTCATTCTCGCACTGTGTTTTTAAATACAGTGGTTTAATTGTGCTGAAAAGATTATAAAACAAAATTGAAATTTATAATCTAAATTTTTTGATTAAATGAATACATAAATTATCTACCCAGTGTAAAAAAAGGAATTCTTTGGAAGACGGCCGATGAATGTGCAATAAATGTCCCAGAATTTTATATAAAAGACAGACGTTGTGTAATTCATAAATCTTGTCGGGTTTTTTATTCTTTTATTTATTGTTATACTTGCTATTCCCGGTGCACTTCGCTTCCCCAGTAGAAATAATCGTACCACATTCAATCTTCTTAACCACCCACCTTTTTAATTGATTATTCACCATAATAAAAAATTTCAACAGCGCATATTAGTTGTGCTAAATTTTACTATTCTACCTTTTATATATAGTCCTTTAGATACACGGTACGTTTTTTTTTACTTTGTATGAATAATACCACGCCCATTATTCCAATTCAGCCAGTTTTTTTTGCTACATTATGCATATTAACAAAAAAAGTTATTTAAACAATATTTTAAGGTGCTACCTATTACAGTTACCAAGAAACACGATGATGTATATTTACTTTGTATGGGAAGTACTCCGCCCATTAATAATCATTCGCGAAAAAATTCCGATATTAGTTTTAAATGAGCGCATTATTAGTAGCTTGCCGTAAGGCGCTGACAATTACCACACTGCAGTTTCGAAAGCAAGAGAAATATACGATTTGGAATTCTAATTATTGCCGCCTCCACCCTTTTTATATCCTTCACCAAAAAAAGTGGAAAAATGGTATATCTAAGTTTGTCATTCCGGTTTTAATTTCTACAATATACACTCCAGACCCCATAAAGTATATAATGTATTCTAAATTCTTATGCATAGCGAAATCGATTGAGTGATGTCAGTCTGTCCGTTCGTTTTAGTGTTGAGATGAAGTTTTCAAAGGTACTGGATCAGCTAGGGAAAATTTAAATACGCCAATCGATCAGACATAGTTTCGAAATAAATGGCATCTAATTTTTCCATATCATTTGTAACAATTAAGTAACTCCAATCAACAAAAAGAAATATATTGGGCGATAGCAAATTATAAAATAACGAAAAAAAACATCAAGTGAAAAAGTTGGAGCTCGCGCAATTTTCCGAGTTATGTATGGGCCTCTGAACTTTTCATAGAAAATTACGATTGTACACTATACTTTTTTAAACATCAATATGGATATCATTTAAAAGCGTTTGAAAAGATCTTTAGGAAATACCTACTAATTTTTTTTAAAAATAATTAACCCATTAAGAGCCGATAACATTTTTATGTAAAATAATATATAGTACAATTTTTTATTTTTTTTTTTTATTTTTTAATTCTTTCACTCCAATATTTGTTTTTTTATGAGAACTGCTTTACTAAACTAGATTTACATATATCGCACACCTAGATCAAAAGTGAATCAACTCAAAATTTTAACATTTCAAAAATCGAAAAAAACCGTTTTGACCTGAATAAAAATGGATAAAAACAAAATCTTTTGACTATTTAGTAGAAAATCCATACCGATTATGATATAAAAAGTTCTTTTTATTATATAATTAAATTTTGAGTTGAGTCACTTTTGAACTAGGTGTGCGATATGGTGAAGGGTGTATAAGGGTCGGCATGCCGAATATAGCACTCTTACTTACTCAACTTACACTCTTCCCAGCAAACTTGTAATACTTCTAAATTTCGAACAAAATAATAGTGCAAGGAGACTACAGATGAGGAATGGTGAGATCATCACTGCTACTGAATATTTAACAATCTCACTTTGTAAACATCTTAAGAAAGTTAGGAGATAGCTAAACAAAGGTTGCATGTCACAACGTACAAATATATAATGTTCATGAACGTAGAGTCATTACGTCCATGGATATTGTAGGCATATTTTATAGTATTCTATATAAGAAAGATGCAACGTTTTTATAAATTGGCTTGCAGATAATCTTTGGTAATAGAGGAGAAAATCCTTGCGATCGGCCGAAGGTTAACTGCGCAGAAAATTACTATGTCCGTACTAAAAACGACACAATGTCCATGGAAATTATGACATTTTTTGAAGCGACAATATGTCCACTCTTGGATGCGACATAAAGTCCATGGACCTTATGTCCGAGAACACTATGACATGCCACTAAATAAATATATTTTGAAACTGACAATATAAATTATAACTTTATATAAAACGAAACAAGTTTGAGTATTTCCTACTGTTTACTTCAATATTTAAACATTATGTTTATTTGGCGTTAGAAATAGAACTGTTACAAATGTTGAAATTAATTTATGAGTTTATCTTAGAAATTCCACTGTTTGAGTATTATTATTTTTTTTTTTTTTACTTGTTTGCAGTTTTTTTTTACTGCGTTGTTTTTTTTTTTTTCTTTTGAAAAAGAGTAGCATGTCTGGGGGGTGTGCTTACGACTTACTGATGTTTTATTATTTTTGTCGTTGAGCTTAAAATTGCTGCTGCCCGCTGTGAATTTATATGCAAACACCACTTTTTTTATTACGAGTAAGTATTTATTTATTCTGTTTTTTTTTCACGTTGTCTTGCGTTTTGTTTGTTCTCTTTAACATTTTGCTTGTTAAAGCTTTTGTATACGTTTAATACAACCATTCATGTATCTTAGTACTCTCCTCTACCCAATTCTTCTTAATAACTCTACGCCTCTAATATGTACAGCAAACAAACAAGCACAACTTGTGATCCACCGACCGACCCTTACTTCTTTTAAGAGACATTCATCCAACCATTTTATCCATCCATATATTACCATTTTTATGAGTTGAGTAAGCATGTATGGGTTTGTGGGCTTGTGCGCGGTTTTTATTTTCTTCTTCATTTCATTTTGTGTGTTTTTCATGACAGCGAGTAAATGTGTGTGTGTGCCGCATTGTTTGTATGTGGACTTTTGCCAAAAACTTTCAAAATACCTTCTCGTCGACACACTCCATCAATTTGTCTTAATTTATAATCGGTACGGATTACAGTGTTAATTACGTTGCAGTGCAATATTACAAGAAACATGCCGACAAGTCGGTTATTTATTTTTTATATTATTTTTCCAAAGTTCTCACTTTTTTTTCTGTGTTTTTAATGCCCTTTAGCTTTATACTTCTAATAATGAGGTTGCCGTACTAATTACATAAATAAACAATTTATTTCTAGACAGTATATTTAACCATTTCACGCCAATTACAGCAGAAAAGAAAGAGAAATATTTAACAGCCTAAATTCGCCATACGTAAAGCTACACAATATTTTTCAATTCTTATAGATATTACAAACATAAATATAAAATACCTATATTATAATAAAGTGATTTTTTTTTAATTTGCATTTAAATAGAAAAGGTTTAAAATTGCTAACAACCTTCTAGATAGATTAAAAAACGCTGATGATTACTCACAGAAATTAAAAAATTAAAGTCTAATTCAAAATAATAATTAATTTAAAAAGAAAAATATTTTGAAATAAAGTGACAAAAAATAATATTTGCAATGCGATTTTTTATCATTTTTGTAAAATCCATCAATATTTTGGCAATTAAGCTAAGAAATCGAACTAAAATTCCTTTATTCTTATTCTTTTATTATTATTTTGTTAAAGCTCTGAAATCAAGGAAAAAATTACCTTATTTCGACAACATATGTTTGATCAACATGATAGAAGGGAATTTCCATGGGTGCCATAGAATTTACATCACCTTTGTACGCCTATAATAGTGGAATAAATTTGCAAATATACTTAAAACAAGTGAGAGTGCTATATTCGGCTATGCCGAATCTTATAAACCCTTCACCATCTATGTAAATCTAGTGAAGTAACTCCAATCAAAAAAGAGAATTAAAAAATAAAAAAAAAATTCAAAAGCCTTAAAAACTCAAAAGCCTTAAAATGATATCCATATTGAAATTTTAAAAATTTGAAAATTTCAGAGCCCTATAACTCGGAAAATTTAAGCGAACACCAATTTATTCACTTGAAAATTTTCTCCTACTTTTTAATTCTCTATCGACCCATATATTCATTTTTTTGATTGGAGTTACTTTATTGTTCCAAATGACATGAAAAAATTAGAGGTAGGCGTGGTGTTTTGCCCGCTACATCTAAGGACATGGACCGATATTGCTGATTTCCAAAAGCACCTTTTTCGACACTATGTCTGATCGATTGGAGTATTTAAATTTTTGTTGAAATCAAGTTTGCAAAGGCAAATTTTTGTGGTGAAGAGTATAAAAATAAGGATATTATGTTCCATAAAGAGGGTACTATATTTGCAAAGAAACTTAGCATACATTATATTGTATGCTAAATTTCTACTTTGTTTTTTATACTATGGAAAATATTTGTACTTTATAATCTGGCATCTCCAAATAAAAACAGCCTTTGAATGTATTTATAATAAAAAAAATTTAATATCTTTCGTGAGACATAACGTACGCTAAAAATTTTTCTCTTATAGTATATCTTGCTTGGAACTTTAATTTCGGAACATCTTCCACCGATCAAATACAAATGACTTAAACAAATACTGAGGTCTAATAACCGCATTCGATATCGAATAAATAGTATCGTAATTTGGGATGATAGCATTCGATATCAAGGAATCAAGTTATTAGTGTTTTTTTGTCACAAATCAGCGTAATTTTCTGCTTTTACTATTATTATCATTTGTTGACAGTAAACATATGTTATAAACATATTAAATTTTTAAGAAAATTATCGATTCGTATATATCGACACGTATCGAAATATTCGACACGATAGTACACTCGATATCGTATGCGCTATCGGGTGCCAATGAATTTCGGTAACTTCGCAAAAATTTTAAATAGTAAATTTCTCTACTTTAATTAAAATATTTGCTTCTCTGCAAACGTTGCATTTAATTAAACTTTTAATAAATGATATTCAATGACTAATTGAAATGTGATCTACATCAGATAAATTAAAACCTAAATTATTTAATAACCACATATTAACAAGGCGAAAGGGTACTTCACTTTAAATAATCGTAGAAAATTTCCTACTTCATGTATACGACTTGATTTTACCTAAAGCTTTAAGCACAAGTATAGATCGATGTGCTTATGCAGGCAACACTCTTATTTGAGATTTATTACCATATTTTGATAATTTCAATAAATTTCTTTATTAACTGCCGATCTCACTAAAAGCGAACGAACAATTCTTTCGCCTATTTATATGAAAAACAATAACAAATTTTTATATTTTATTCTTGTTTTTAATACAAGAAAGAGTGTTGGTTCGCTTATAATGAAATTGGCAGTAAGATTTGTGTTAAATTTTGACTATCTCTAGTCGAATAAGTCTGGCATCATTGCATTTTTATTATTAAAACACATAAAAAAGATACAAACAGAAAGCTTAACATAGTTGAGTACATACAACAGCTTAAGCATCCAAGTAGTAAAGTAATCGTTTCTCTAATTAAGTGCTTTACTATGTGCGCCATATTAAAGCTTAAGTATGTTGTTCTTGTTTCCTTTTATGTTCCCTTATTTTTCTCTGTGTGAATGTTTTTCTTTATCAGCAAATAGAAAAATCACCCTGCATAAGAACAACTCAACGAAGCAACAAAGCCATAAAATTTAACAAAAAAAAAAATGAGAATAATAATAATAAACAAAAAAAATGCACAAAGCTTGGAAATAAAGCAATCAGGGATGGCAAAGTCGTACGTTTTGGACACAATTCGAAACTGATTACCTAGTAAAAAATGATAAAGAAGTAATTTGGTTTTATTAAAAGATTTTTTCCGATATTTTTTTATTTTATAAAATTCAAAAAGGGTTTATAAACTACCTTAATTAGTCAAAAAATTTGAAAGTAGTTAGGAAGAAAAAAGACAAGTCACTGAAGACAAGTCTATATTACTCTAAGTCTGAAATATACCCAAGTTGTAATAATAAAAACTACAATCAGAAAAAAATTAAGTAAGATCAAAAACTTAGTATTAAAATTATTAAAGAAAAAGTAATTCAAACAAGTTGGATAATGATAAGATTGTTAGTGACTCTTTGACAGAAAATCCCCTAAGTTAAGGCTCCTTATGAGATTTCAATAATATAGAACTAACTACTTAATATAATCTGGACGAATTATAGAAAAGTGATATCAGGTGAAAAATCATAGCCTATTTTTTAGCCCAATTTGTTAGTAGTTTCTCTTTTCTCATGAAACAGTATTTTAAATAGTTTAAAATTTTATTTTAATAAGTTGCAAGTCTTTTAAATCGTTTCGTTTTCTTAATGTAAAAAAGGCAAAAAAATAGGCTAACAAGTTTATTGGCTAAAAATTATAGAAAATGCAATATAATATTGCAACAAATTTATCTATTATTATTTATTAAACTATATGTTTGAATGTACATAAATCAGTTTGAAATTTAAAATTTCGTTTTCCATTCCTGTTTACACAAAACAAGTGTTTTGTGTTCTTTGGCAAACCCAGACAACATTTTTTATTGAAATTGTTACTTAAACGCAACGCTATAAATTTTAAAACTATAAAAACTATTATCCTTGGAATATAAAATAGTCACCTGTTCCCGAAGATGGTAACGACAATAAATTATTCGTTCTCTATCGTCAGCATTGTAAACAACGAAATTTAAACGACTGCAAAAAAAATTAAAATGATAATAAGTACACTAAGACAGTCCCGCTTATGCTGAGGGTTTTCGAAAGGGCATAAAACCTTAAAATTTCAATGCTTTTTGGAGCGAAACTGCCCAAAAATTTTGGCCTCCAGTTCGTAATTGAGAAGCTTGGCATAAAATAAGTAAAACTAAATGGTTATAAAAAATATGTTTTTATATAAAATTGAAGGTATGGAAGGACTTGAAATTCAAGTTGAAAAAGAAGCTGGTGAGAAACAAAACTAAATCCAGAGCAATAGGGGGAGGTTGTTACAAACAGTTGTCATTGCCACCATTGGAGGAAGCGGTGTCAAACCTCTTGCAATTTGAAAACAAATTGACCCAAAAGGAAGCGTAGTAGGATTAGCCGACCACGAAATATCTGTTCCAGTACGTATTGAAAACCGGTTTTATTGAGTCTGAATGTACTCACAAATAAAATTCACTACTCGCCATATTTTGTAAAAGCTTTGAAAAAAAAAAATAACAAACTTTTCAAAAATTTACAAAAATTTCATTAATAATAATAACGTAAAACATTGCAGTGCTACCAGACTTTATTTTTCTTGCTACTTCTTTTCGATAACGTTTCTTCATCGTTTTAATATATTTCAAATTTGGAAACGAAACGACGATACAAACGACAACGACATAGAAAAGACTATTAAAATTTAAAAGCCATAGGGAATAGGGCCAAATATCAACGGCCGCCTTCAAATATTCCAAAACTTTTCCAAAGTGGAGAGATTATCAGCCTTCACATATGCATTAGCACAGTTTTATAAAGATATGGAACCGAATAAAACCACAAAGTGTACCAGTTTGACTCTCTAACATTGGCCAATTCAGTCCGAATATTAAAGATTTTATTGGTAACTTTACCAGCCTCTGAAACATAAAAATAAGAGAAACTACGAGTATTATAGCTATCTGGTCCTCCCTTATTAATAAATTTGGTTCAAAGCAAAAAGTACAACATACGAGGGCTGCTCTATATATTTCTGGCCTAATAGTGAAAATGCGAATATTTATAATCAAAAATGGTTTTATTGTTTTTCAAAGTATTCTCCAGCATGATTTATACACTTTTGCATGCGCTCAAACCGGTTGTCGAAGCACTTTTTCCACTCCGATTGAGACACCTCTAAAACATGGTTTTTGAACTCTTCAACAGCTTCTTCTGGCGACGAAAATCGTTGACCACGCATTTTTTTCTTGATGTGCGGAAACAAGAAGAAGTCATTAGGTGCTAAGTCAGGGCTGTACGGCGGATGACCCATTAATTCGACGTTTTGGCCGGTCAAAAACGCTCTGGTTTGAGCCGATGTGTGAGAGCTCGCATTGTCGTGGTGAACAATGATTCGTCTTCTCTTGTTGGTTTTTCGAATTTCTCCGATGACTTCAGGCAAACAAATTGTAGTGTACCACTCAGAAGTGACCGTCCTACGTTGCTCAAGCGGAACAGTCGCCACATGACCAGTTTTGCCGAAGAAACAGGCGACCATTTGCTTCGAAGCGCTTCTTCCACGAAAAACTTTCGTTGGATTTTGCTCGTCTTTGAAGACCCACACGGTCGATTGTTGTTTCGTTTCAGGCTCATACGCATATATCCATGATTCGTCACCTGTGACGATCTTATAAACGTCTTTTGAAGCACCGCAATCGTATTTTTGCAACATTTCTTTGCACCAATCGACACGAGCCTTTTTTTGAGCGACTTTCAAATTGTGCGGGATCCAACGAGAACAAACCTTGTTTACGGCCAGGTGTTCATGCAGTATCGAATATATGCTGGTGGAAGAAATGTTCAAAGATGTCTCTATCTCTCGGTATGTCGCATGTCGATCTTGCATTATGAGTTCACGCACGGCGTCAATGTTCTCTGGCACAACAGCCGTTTTTGGACGACTTTCACGGAATTCGTTTTTGAGCGAGCTTCGGTCAGGATTAAATTCATTATACCAATTTTTCACAGTGCTATAGGATGGTGCTTCATCGCCATACAAAGATTTAAGTTCATCAATGCACTCTTGTCGTGATAATCCACGTCGAAAGTTGTGAAAAATAATGGCACGAAAATGTTCACGAGTTAATTCCATTTTTTTCTATATTAATTTTTTCAAGCCACTGTAAACAACACAAATAATGGTGGTAGGTCAAAACGTTTTGAGTACGATTATGCTTAAAAATGACAAACTTTCTAATGGAAATGTCAGATTGCATTTGGCAGCACTCAGTGTTGTCAGGCCAGAAATATATATAGCAGCCCTCGTATTAAGATAACTATATTTTATATTCTCTATTGCAAAATTTAAAAAAAATGACTTTAAACTGCCTTTTAGAGGATGGTTTAAAGATTTTATATCTAAATGTTTGCAGGGCATATTCGCTTCCAAATGACTGAATGTACTTGTGATATCCGTGTGTGCGTGCGTTTTTTGCATTTATTAGTCTAAAAAATTTTTATTTTCCATATATTTTTTTCTTTTTGGACGGGAGTTAGTTTGCTGCGTACTTATTAACTTGTTGTTTGTTTCTGGCACAAAATGAAAATGCTTAGTTTTTTTTTTTATTTTTGTTGTCAACTAAATATTAGTTTTCTTTTTATAGCTTAGTTTAATGAACAGTCGTCCCGATATGTTTTAAACCTGTTAAAAAGTTTTTAAAATTTTGTTTCTGAATATTACATCAAGTGCATGGTTAGAAACACATAAGCATAAAACCCAAGAGAGATCTTACTACCCTAAAACCGCACCCAGTCAGCCTTTAATACATTAATTTAAGCTGTACATACATATTTTGTATTAACTTTAAAACAAATAACAACTTGCTAATAATAACCTACAGGGAGTTCTAATAGGAGTGTTAATTTACATTATAATGATTATAAAATTTTAGGTTAGATTTTTTTCGTTTTTTTTCCTATTTCAAACTAAAGGATTTTTGCACAAAACGTCAGTTTTTTATTTTTCTTCTCTTTGCTTTTAGTCTGTATTTTTAACTATGTGGATCTAGCTAGATTTACTTCCATGATCTCATGTTCTTTACCAACTGGCACAGTCGTCAACAACATGACATATTCCTTGTCTTGTTTAGTAAACATGCGTCTTTTAACCACGCAGCCATGCAGACCACATAACGCTTTAGCACCGCCGAGACCTCCTGGGTTAAAAATAAGCACACTGTGGTTATCTTCTTTCTTTCCTCACTAACTACTGTTTCGTTTGTATTTTTTTTTTATTGTTTTACAGGCGCCCTAATCAATGTAGCAATTTTCCGGCCAGATCTAGCGATATTAAATGCTGATTAAATGCTATCTAGCCAGAAGATACAACCTTTTTTCCATACCCAGCGATTTTTTATTAAAAAAAAAAAAAACAAGCAAGAGTGCTATATATTCGGCTATGCCAAATCTTATATACCCTTCACCATCTATTTAAATCTAGTTTAGTAAAGTAACTCCAATCAAAAAAGCAAATATAAAAACGACGTCGGTGTTAATGGGTTAAGCATTTTTAACAAATTTTAGTATTTCCTAAAACATCACATCAAAAACTTTAAAATGATACCCGTATTTATATTTAAAATAATTTGAAAATTTCAGAGCCCCGTAACTCGGAAAATATGGGCTAGCGCCAATTTTTTCACTTGATGTTTTCTTCTAATTTTTTTAATTATCTATCGCCCCATATATTTATTTTTCGATTGGAGTTAAATTATTGCTGCCTCGAAGGACATGGACCGATCATGCTGATTTCCTCTTTCGACACTATACCTGATCGATTGACATATTTATTTATTTATTTTTTTTTTTTTTATGAAATATAAATTGAATATGTCTTGAGATTTAGCCATTTTTAGTTACTTTTAAATCCTTATCCTTATTTTATCACCACCAAAGTTGGCTAACTTGGTTCTATTTTGTGTTTTTTTTTTCTTTATTTCGGTTTTCTTTTACTCATCGAGACTTCGAGGTTGGAAATGTTGTTTTTTTTTTTAATTCAAACAACTTTTACCTTGTTCCTAAAATGGGAATCAATACCAGGTATTAGCGTAGGCAAATTCATTAATTTTTGCCGGAAACATCGCTGTCAAACTCCATATATAGAGGTTTTTTTAGATGGAATTTGGTAGTTATGTTACTACCAAAAAATAGTAAATTCGCGTACGCTGCCTCTTTGTAATTGATTCGCCTTGGTTTTTGCCATAGCGAAATCAGGTGATAGTAGTGACAAATTAATTAATTTTCGTCGTTGCTCGAAATTGATTCCGCCCTGGTGGCTACTAAACAAAAATTATTTTTCTTATTATTTTGAGATTTTGGTTCTCGGCTGTCAGATCTTATTTACAATATTGTAAATAAAACTTGTACGAGGGCGGTTCGGAAACTTCTTAGCCTAGCACGGTATAAACAGAAAAAAGTTAAGTGTTTTGAAAACTTCCATCTCTGTTATGAACACATGTTAAATTTTGTTTCGATCTGGCAACTCCTTCATATAGAAACAGGTGTTCAAAAAAGACGCATCCGCGATTTTTTTACAATGGAAAAATTGAACATGAATGAGTGAACATTTCTCAAGCTTGTTTGGATTGTTTTAAGCGAAGTAAAATGGATTTTAAGCGTCGTTTCATAACTGTTGATGAGACATGGATCCACCACTATACTCCAGAGACAAAGAACAAAAGATTGAAGCTGGAGGAAGTGCCCCAAAGAAGGCAAAAACAATTCAATCGGCTGGTAAGGTGATAGCAACTGTTTTTTGGGACTTCAAAGGTATTTTACTGATTGACTATCTGAAAAAAGGTAAAACAATAAATTCAGAGTACTATTGCAACCTTTTGGATCAATTAAATGTACAAATTCGAGAAGAAGGTCCTGGCTTACAACACAAAAAAATAATTTTTCATCAAGACAACGCACCAGCGAACAAGAGTGTTTTAACAATGGCTAAAATCAACGAATTAAAGTACGAGTTGCTTGACCACCCACCTTATTCTCCTGATTTAGCTCCCAGTGTCTTTTACCTGTTCCCAAATCTAAAAAAATTCCTTGCTGGCAAGCGTTTTATCTCAAATGAAGATGCAATTACAGTTGTAAACCACTATTTTGAAGACCTTGAGGAAAACTATTTTAATCAAGGGATAGAATTGCTAGAAAAGCGTTGGACTAAGTGTATTGAAGTTTCAGGAGATTAAATAGAAAAAAAAACTAACAATTCTCTTTCATTGATAGGCTAAGAAGTTTCCGAACCGCCCTCGCAGCTAATGAAAAATTTGTCTTTTATTTACAAAACCAATATTTAAAAAAATATATATTAAAACATTTAAACGTTAACCAGCTCTGCAAATTCTTTTAATATTCAATTACACTAGTCAACACTAAAACAGTATCGTTACAAATATTTTGCAAAATTAGCAAAATGCTCACTTCTATCACACATCATCGTTTTATCAATTTTCAGAGAACAGAAATTGCAATTAATTGACCCTATAAATTTTGCCTTATGCTTCACTTTGCGAGACTGACTCTTTAAGTAATTTTTTTTTGGTTACTAGTCAAGATTTATTATAAATTTGTTAGTATTATTATTATTGAAAAAATATGTGAAGATTTTATTTTTTATTTTGCCTCTTAAACTTTGACATCTGTTTAAACAAATTCAAAAATATCATCAAATAAATTGTCAAATACAAAGTGTTGTTAACATCTGTATATAAAGATTTTCTCCTGTTTTAAGAAAACTAAACGGATAAAAAAAAAACTATATGAAAAATATAAATAACAAAATTTAAAACTACAAAAAACAAAAATATATCCAGAGCTACCGTGGAAAACTACGATTTATACAACATTTATGTACGCGTATGTACAATACATATTAACTCATGTAATTATTGCTGGTGTTTAGTAAACTTTGTATGAATAATTGTTTACAAGTGTAAATAAAGAGCGTAGTGTTTTTTTTATTATTTTTGAACTATTAAAAAAACAAAAATTTTCAGAAAGTTAACAAAATAGCGATTATTGTACGAGTCGAGTCTTCCAGTAGCAATGCACAGCAACAAGATGGTGTTTGTGCAGCTGCTGCCGCCGAAACAGCCGTTGCTGCAGTTGCTGCCACAGCAACGATTTCAAAGGCGACAAAAAAGTCAGCGTCTCCTCCATCGATCAGTCAGGCACAAATTAATACAAAAACAACGGCTTCAACGTCATCTTTATCTAAAACAATATCAACAACTATTACCACAAGTGGAAATAGTCAAAAGCAGCAACCAACTAAAATTGCAATTAACACTAAAACACCTACAACATCAGCAGCAGCAGCATCAGCATTATCGACATTATCAAAATCATCATCTCACATCGTCAAAACAATATCAAACAGCAGTTCAAAAATCGCCACCATTGAACCTACGTCCTCGTTATCCAAATCTGCTGCAGCAACGATTTCATCTTCATTGTTATCTTCGTATCCACCAGCGTCACTATCAACAACAACAGCAACAGCAATTACGTCAACCGTACAAAAGGTAAGTTGTTCGCCTTATGCCTTAAGCTTTTGGCAAGAAACTAACAAACATCAACAACAAAACTTTAAATACAGAGAGTTGATAACCCTTGACATCATACCTCAATCATCGTTGGAATTTTCTCTTTTTTCTAACGCTTTGTCGCAAAGTTATTTTTAGGAATAAAAATATCTGCTTGCTGCGAAAAAGGCAATCTAAAAATAAAAGCTTAAATAGAATAATTATGTTTTACAAAAAAAAAAAAAAAAAAAAACAACAAAAACTTTTGATCTTACGTTGCCATCCAAACCAAACTATCTAAACATATAATTAAATATGAGTAATAAATACAAAATTGTTCTATTTATAGGGTTCTGATAAGTTAGGAGCCATAGTTTTTCCTTCTACGCCCACTCAACAAATTACAAATGCAACCCCAAGTCCAACAACACCTCGAAAATCATCCGATTATCCCCAACAGGCGACTAGCACAGCAGCACCTTCCTCCGTAACTACTAGTTTAACGTCAAGTTCTACAACACCTGCCTCCTCATCTTCTATAAATGCTGTCGGGAATTTAGTTCAGAAACCTGGCAACAATGAGCACAACTCAGCTTCATCGGCACCTTTTCTTGGACCGCCGCCATCAAGTTCTGCATCATCCTCAGTACCTCAAGGTGGTAATACAACGGCGGGACACCCACATGCACACTTACATACACCACACGATAGTCGGCCTTCATCTGCAGGAGGTAGTGCAGCAAATAATAATAATAATATGATGATGCCTTCGGCAGCATTGCCTTCTCACTCTATGTTTGGACCCACACCACCTCCGATTCCTACAAACATTGGTGGCGAGAAAACAACTTTAGGTCCACCCCATTCTTCCCATATAACACCTGTATTTTCTTCTGCCAATCAAGTAATTTCATTATTCTTTCGTTATTTGCAAAACATTTATTTTTTAATTCCTAATTATAGCCTTCAAATGATCCTCGCAATTCTATAACATCATCATCGCCATCGGGGCCCTCGCCACATTCGCAACTTGTATCAAGTGAAAGTCCATTTGGAAACAAACATTTATCAGGCACCGCGTCCCCTGCAACTGGTAATCTCATGTCCCCCGCACCAATACAACCCTGTCAGTCGAATGCATCGCCTATACAAGGTATGCATTCAAAGTCAGGTCATCCCTCTTCTCAAGTGACTGCAAATTCTCCAGCAAATATACAGTTGCAGACCGGTGCTCAAATACCGGCATCGTCGACTGGAGCGAATGTAATGGCTGGTCCGCCAGGAAGTTTTATTGCGGCAGGATCAATGAATAGTCGACTTGGTCCTCCACCTCCAACGCATCCATTCCCTCCCTCCAACATTCATTCCAGTGGAAGCTCACAGCAGACACTAACATCCATGAAACAAAACGATGCCGAAAATCGAGATAAAGGCTGCCATGGCGGTTCTGCGCCACCTCCAATTATGAATGGTTATTTGCCACAGTTTGGAAGCAGTAGTGTTGGACAACATCAACAAAGTAGCGGTGTCTCTAGGATCTCACCTCACGCAAATTCCATGTCATCCACAGCAACGCCACCTGGTGCGCAAAGTTTACCGACAACGCATCAGCAGCACCTGCAACTTCAACAGCAGTCTTCTGCGGCAATAACTAGTAAATCGTTATCTTTACCTACAACAATGTCTGCCTCCTATCATTCCTCGTCTTTAGCTTCTTCAATGCCATCGTCGCATCCACCATCATCCGCTGCTCATTCGATTGTTACGTCAATTGCAAAGTTAGCAAATATATCAAGCAGTAGCAGCGGTTTACCGCCCATTCAAACTACAGCTGGTATTTTTCCTGGAGGGTTACCGCCCGGCTTACCTCCAGGTGTTGCACCTCCAGGCATGATTCCGAGTGGCATGCCACCTAATGGTATTTCGCCCATGCTATTGCACTCGTCGCCATATCGCCCGCCCTATCCAAATTATCCTCTGTACGCGCCTTACAGCGGTTTACCACACAGCCCATATATGCCGCCTGCAGTACCATCGCCAAGTGCCTCGCCACGTACAAGTCGAGAATCTCCCATGATGCAGCAAATGTCAAAACCTCCAAGTTTGCGACCACCAACGCCGGTAAGTCAATCTTCGAATTCAGGACACACTCAAGGTCCGATGGGCAACAGTGGCAGTGGTTCAAGTACCCCTACTAGTTCCACTCCCACAACAGTATCAACCCCAACGTCTGTACCATCTTCAGTAGCAAATCTAAGTCAACTTGGACTGCCACCTACGTCTTCTTTGGCTCCACATATTTTGCATCATCCCCACCTACCCTACCCACAATCGTTACAATTGCAACCTCAAATTTTAGGTAGTCCTATGCCTCCATCGCACCATCAAGCGGTAAGTGCAGGTTTAATACCACATCCGTCGGTATCTCATTCAGCTCACAGCATATCTAACGTAACTACAACCACATCGGTTTCTACGCCAATGAATGCTACATTAAGTGGTGGAACAAGTGGTCTAACACCATCATCGCCCTTGGCTAGGGATGTAACGCACGTGTTGGCACCACCACATCCTCATTTATTGGGACATCCACATTTGGCACCGCCACATATGCCGCCTTTACCGCCCCATATGCTACCGCCACATCCGGCTCTGCTGAGAGGAGCTTCGCCCACAACACCAATCAGCTGCAGCAGTACCAGTAGTAGTCAACCATCCAGTATAAGCACGATTACACCAACATCTTCAACATCTGTGATTCATAAGGGAGTTTCACCACAAACTGAAAGTCCATCAAAAGAACGTAACGATACGAATGTTAGTTATTTGCCACGCTCCTCAACTGCCAATACTCATTTAGGTGGGAGTCTTCCCTTGACAGCACCATCGTCATCTTCATCATATGTCACAACAAGTGGAGCACCACCAATACCGATTCCACATTCAGCAGCCTCATTGGCAATTTCATCAAATGCCTCCTATAGTTCCACGGTTTCGTTGCCTACAACCACACATGCCTCAGGTGTTGTGCCCATGATGGCCACGCAATTGACTCAACCCCCGCCTGGAAATTTACAATTTGGAACAGCTCCGAAAGTTTCAACTATGTGGCCCCCAAGGTACACATTTTAATATATGTTCATTTTTACATCACAACTAAATTATATTTCTTTTTTACAATTTTAAAGCACATCGTCTTTGTCGATTCCGCCACCTCCGTCCGTGGCTACAACTCATTCCTCGTCTTCGATGGCTACTCGACCAACACCGCCTCCACAAACAAATTCAGCGGGAGGATTGGTACCACCCATCTCGGTTTCTCCACATACACCAACATTGCATTCCTCTTCTGGTTTACCACCACCCGTAATAGCTCCAGGATCTGCGGGATTTCATCCTCAATATTTTGTGCCTCCTATGCCACCTCACCCTTCGGTGTCCTCATCGTTGTCTGCGCCAGTGAGTTCAATAAGTAGTTCCAACTCTGGTGCGTCAGCATCAGTTTCATCCTCCATAGTAACAACAGCCGCTAACAGTACTCCTGTTACAACGACAACGCAAAGTTCCGCACCTCATCCGTTTTCTGCAGAATCTCTTTTTCAACCAAGCAAAAGTAAGTTTAAAATTAACTGAAAAACAAATGTACAAATATTAATATCTTTTAGATGATCAAGCGGATTTATTACGGCGTGAACTGGATAATCGATTCCTGGATCGTAGTGGTTTAGCGGTACCGCCCCCAACACAACAAACAACACATCAGCAGCCACCAACATCAACATCGGCTCCTCCTTCAGGTGCACCTTCAGCTTCGCCATCTTCCTCATCAATGGCAACTTCTACGCCTGGTGGATCAGGACCTTCACCGCATGGCCCGTCAGCTACAGTTCCTTCTCCTTACCTAAGGCAAGAATTACACCATCATCAACATCAACACACTCATCTGCATCAACATCAGCAGCTGTTGCCAACAGCCTTAGCGGCTGCACCTCCTCCAGCTCCGGCACCACTTTTTCCCCCTCCACTTTTCAAAGACATTCCTAAAATTGCGGCCGTTGAATCGCCGTTCTATCGCACAGGTCTTGGTTTGCCCGGCTATACGGGATACACTCCAGCTGGTCTCATACATCCAGGATTGGGAGGCGCTACACCATTTATGCCTCCCAGCCATTTAACTTCATTTGCGCCAAAGGTATGTTGCCTTACAAAAAATTCATCCTTCCTTTTGCCTATCATTGTAATTTCTTTGTTTAAATCCTTTAACAACAACAAAAAATGTTTCCTCCTCCTTTTCATGTTCATTAAAACAAAACATAAACTTATTTCATCATCATAAATTCGTCATCAATATCACCTTCATCCAACTCGAATATTCTTACGAATTCCAACAATCAGACGATACAACCATCGCCCTCCAAAAATCCTCAACAACAACCTCAACCGCCTTTACCAACTAATATTATAGATTCCTCTTCCAAATCCATTAAGTTTACGGTACGTTTTTCATTCTTCCATCATCTAAAATTAAAGAGATTTGTCATTCATGAAGAAGTTTATCAGAAGGGATACACTTTCCGTTTTCTCCTTTCTCAGTCCATATACTAAAACTTGTTTACCAAAAATTAACTATTATTTTATTTGCCAAAAAATAAATAATTGAATTTAAAAAATTTACAGAAAACTGGACGTTGGAATGCAATGCATGTTCGTATTGCGTGGGAAATTTATTATCACCAAAATAAACAAAATCCCGATAAATTGGCAGCAGCGGCAGCAGCAAGTGGTAATGCAAACAGTGGCGGTTCTACACCAGGCGCATCGCTAAACAATAGTAGTGCCAGCGTTACATCAACAGCACCTTCATCGCAAACCAGTACAGCGTCTTCAAGTCTAGGAGCAGGTCCTTCTCCCTCGGCTGTATCTGCAATGAGTTTAAAAGCTTCACCGGCGTTATCGTTAAGCGCGGCAGCTTCCCCGCATTTACTACATCGACCTGGTGAATTACCTCCCGGTGCAGCTTACGCAACTGCACTACCTGGACGATCACCATTTGAAACTTCTCCATTATCGGCCAGTTTTATTGGTGCACCACCTAGTCATATAGGTAATCATCATATTATTCCAAAAACATATGAAATCAAAGACTATCAAATCCCTTAAATACTTTTCGAACGATTTGATCGCTTTGTTAGTCTTTCGATTGGGTCTTAAAAAACTTATAATAAGTTATTATTAATGTTGTGCTTTATAGGTACTGCAGTTTCTCCTTTCGGACGCTATGTGGGTCCTTTTGGTTTTGGCTTATCGCCATTTGCAAGAGAAATACCACTGGGGAGCGCGTTGCACGATCCCTGGAGAACGTAAGTTGGTTTTTATTTTTATTAAAAAATTGAAAACAGAAAATATATTTTTTCCTTTTAGAGCTGCTTTACAACGCACAGTGCCTTATCATCCGGCGGGACCACCGCCGGGTTGGCCAATGAAACCAGATACAACGGCCTTGGATAATGCACGCCGTGAAGCAGAAGAACGCGAACGGGAGCGCGAAATGCGTGAAAGAGAGCAAAGGGAGCGTGAGAGACAACGCCAGCGTGAAAGAGAAGAGAGAGAACGCAAGGAGAAAGAAGAAAAACTGAAGAGGGAACAACAGGAAAGGGAAATGCGAGAAAGAGAGCGTGAAAGGGAACGAAAGGAAAGGGAACGAAGGGAAATGGAGCGACGAGAAATGGAAAGAGAACGAATGTTGCAACAACAACGCATCAACGAATGCAACAAACTGTCACAAGCAGCTGCTGCTGCATCAGCTTTAAACTCAGCTCGAGAGCGATCTCCTCATCGCAGTGTGTCAGACATACAAGGCGGCCCTGGTGGTCCAGTTGGAGAGATGCGCATTAAGGAAGAAATGCCTCGAACTAAAGAAGAACAAGACGCCATAATGATGAGGGCCTCGGCAGCAGCCGCCGCTGCTGATCCCCGTTACCAACATCAACTGGCTCAGGCTCAAGCCAACGCCGCAGCAGCAGCACACCATGCTTCATTTATGGCCAGTCGCCACGGTCCCCATGGCGTACCCCCACCTCCCCATTTGGCTAGACAAATGATGCCACCAAGTTTAGGAGGACCCCCGCTTTCACACTTTGGTCCGGCAGGGCCTCCAGGCTGGCCTATGGATCCTTATCGCGACCCCTATGGAATGACTGCCTTACGTTACAATCCTCTAATGGAAGTGGCATTACGGCATGAAGAAGAGCGACATAAAGCAGCAATGAGTATGTATGCAGTGCAATCAGCAGCTCATTTAAGAGGAAAAGAACCCTCACCTATACCACCACCATCGGGGCCTTTAGGGCCGCCACCTCCACCCCATCATCGAATGCAGCAAGGACCAATGGGACAACCCCAACAGGTACCACCACCTTCTTTAGGTAGCAAGCCGCCTACTATGGGCGGCATGCCACATCCCATGGTAGTTGATCCAATGTTAGCGCCTAAGAAAGAAGAACCAGGAGGTGCACCGACAAATGTTATGTCAATGGCACCACCACAACCTGCACCCCAAAACACCCAACCTGGCCGATGATAAACTAAAGAGCTTTCAAAGTTTAACTTGATTTAAATTTCACAAATGAAATGATAGATAGATAAACTAGCGATATCAAAATAAATTAAACAAAAAACTTATTATAATTAATTGGAAAAGAGACCAAGTAATCTTTAAAAGAAAACATATTGTATTATAAAAACAAAAACAAGCAAAAATATTATCCCCTTCCTTTACTTAAATAAGCAACTGTGTATAACTTTAAATATAATTATTTTTCTCATGTTTTTTTTTTATTGTACAACTAAAAAGTATTTTTTTAGAATACAAAATGTGTAAAAATATGTTATATAAAAAATATATTAATAAAAACTATTAAGTTCTAACGTAATAAAAATCTTACCTTTAACCAATACCATCCCTTATATCTCCCGGCTTTAATTCCTTTATCCTTATAACCCGTGCATATTGAAGCCTTTGTAAAAAGCATAAATTCCAAACTACAAAATTTAAATTATTTAAACTTATAAAAAATAAAAACAAAACAAAAAATTAACAAAGTATATAAAACTTGTATGCAATATTATATACTACAACTAAGTAACAAAAACAAAAAAAAAACAAAAAATTAAAAACTACCAATTATTGGTCTGGTATAATAAATGCAAAATATATAAAATAAAAAACTATTTTATTATGTTTTTTATAAATGTAATTATTTTATTATTTTATTTTTTTTAAATAGGATGCTTCATACTTAGACCATTTGTATTATTTGTATAGTTTTTTTTTTATTAATATTATTTATAATTATTGTACTAAATGTTGATCTTAAAAAAAAATATGATTTTTTTCTAATAAAATTAATACAAATAAAAATAAATCAAATGATGTTAACAAATTTGCTAAATAATTTATATTGTTATATATTATAGAGTAGAAAAAAGAAAATAAAATAAAACAGAAAGTGAAACATTTTTAGCAGTTTTTATGATATTAATATATAATTATGTAAATGAAAAATAATGCGCCTTCAACATCCTTTCCCTTACACCCTTTTTCTTCCTTTCATTTCCCTTCTATCAATTCCTTATCTTAAAACAGAAAAAAGAAAGTTTAAAAACTGAAATATATACATAAAATAAATCCATATAAACCTAACTGATTATCAATTATAATTATACAATACATAATATATGCATATATATAAATAAACAACAACAACAAAAAACAAAATAATATTACTAAAAACAAAAAAGAAAAACGAAAACAAATTAACATTATTAAGAAGTAAATTAAAATTAATAACAATGAAAAAATTAACAAACAAACAAACAAAATCATATATTATAAATTATAATTATAAACAAATTTATACATTTAAGTAGCTTTACGATTATTTATAAACAACAACAAAAAACAAATGATTCAAAAAATATACAATTATAAAAAAAAAAAACAAAAAACAAATCTTGATTATGCATAAAAATCCTTAAAGTTTTTTTAGGCATATTTATATTTCTGTAATAAAATTGTAAAATTCAAAGAAAACGACATCAAAAACAACTTAAAAAAGAAGACCACGACTACAAAACACATAACCACTTAAACGCGTACATTCACTAATACAAATGACAAACCAAAAAAAAAAAAAAAAAAAAAACACTAAACAAGGAACTATAAAATTAAAATTTAATTATTATAATAAAAAAAAAAATCAAATAACAAGCAAATTTGAAAAGAAAGGAAATAGTGCAGTTACTGCAAATTAAGTCAAGGGTTACGCAGGATAACAATACGGGTAAGTATTTTTTAAGTCGTCTCTGTTTCAATTGTAAATAATTCGATTGTACTAAAGTGAAAATTTTGGGGCTGAACCTTACATTCGAAGGTACGGACCTCCAAAACTTGTATGTATAACATGACATATGTATATTGAGTATTTTATGGCGGAATGAGACAATATGGGTATAAGAAAGGTAATTTCAATACCTATTTAATTAAAAAGTAAAAAAATTAGGGGACAAAAAAACGGACAAAATTATCTAAACCCACCACCTTTTATTCTTAACACTATTTTGAACGCTATCTCTTCAGTACTAACAAACACGTGGCTTGAAAATGATGTTATCAAATCGAAAGCGCTCGCAAACGTTCCAAGTGTACAGCCAGAGACGACGGTTTTCACCGAAAATTATAACAAGAGTATAAAATTTACTGGCGGAACAAATCCAACTAACTTAATATATATATTTATTTTATATAGAAAGTTTATCAGGCATGTTCTGAATTCCAAACGAAATTTTCACTTCAAATTTTTCAAAGCATTGTTGCTGTAAAATTATTTTTATTTATTTATAAAAAAACTCTTGCTCCCGGCCCTGGAAAACTTTCATGTAATATTTTTTTCTTAAATTTACATTACAGTTATACCTACACACACAAGGTAATTTGCCGATACCAATTTTCTGTTCAGGTGGAAAAAAATTTCACTTCTTATTCACGATAGGGGTGAATATCTATTTCCGACCTGTACGGCGATAAACGTTCGTGTTGAAATCAACTTCGCCAAGGCACTAGATGAGCTAAAGAAAATTTTAATACGCAAATCGATCAGATATAGTTTCGAAAATTTTGCTATTGAAAATCATCAAGATCGATCTGTGTCCTAAGATGGAGCTGGGGAAACACCACGCCCGCCTTTAATTTTTCCATTCGTTTGTATCCCTGCTGGTGGTTGCGTTTACTACTTATGCCTCTTTTACTAGTTATTCATCACAATTGTGCTAGCAGAGACAACAACCCTAAGCAAAACTTGCCATTTTCGACGCTTTTTTTAATAGAAAAACTTAATGATTGTTGGGGGGTAATCTCAAACATTCCCTTAAGGTAACCTATCGCCATCGCTACTAACTGGTAGTTGATTCGCCTTGCTTCAAATATTCAAAATTAAACGCAACTTTTGCCTCAGAAACATGCAATCTGAATTGATAGCATAGATTTGAACTTTTACATTCTAGACACAACTTAGTATTGCGTAGACAAAACCACTTCAAAAAATATATTTTCACCATGTTTTAAACTGAAACGTGTGTTTTAAGGGTTTGAGAGAGCATTAAAAATGTAAGGGGGACCAATCATTGGACCCAAGTGGGCCGTGGCAACACGGCTGCCTGCCTGACCTAAACTATATTTTTGGAAACAAGAATTTTGAAATATGCTTAGGAAAGAAAGGCTTTATACCGGCAAGAAATGAGTGAGCGAAAACGTAATATAAAACGTGCCGCCAACCCATACTTTCCGGTTAAAAAAAACTTTTGATAAAAAAAAAAATTATCCAAAATTTTAATACTATCGTTAACCCTACATGTTAAAATAGACATTTGTAAATTTCGAAGTATATACATGTGCATATAGAGAAAACAAAATCATCAAAAAAAAAAAAATTAATTCAAAAACAACTAAAAATGTCCAGAATTTCTAACGAGGTATGTAATAAATGCTGAACGATATGGACTATATACTAACTTAAATAATATAAAGTCTTTATTTTGTACACCATCAACTCGTAAAACGTCTCTGGGATTTTTATTTTGGCCCATAGTTTTTGGAACTATAATCTGTGACTTACTGGGTCTGTGTCATTTATTTCCAACGCACTCACAACACGTACATCGGCCCTACATGCTGTCAATGGTCAAATTTACAGTATTCAAAGACAGAAATTGATTGATAGTTCTTTTTTAATTTAAATAAAGTAAAATATTTATTGAAATCTTTTAAAACTTAATAAACGAAAAATAAATCTGATGTGATAAAATAATAACAGAATTAGATTTATTTAAAACAATGTAAAGTTTGTTGTTGATTATTAAGAACTTGCCTCACATTTATATTAATACGAGAATCTTGAAGGTAATTCTTAAAGGGAAGCCAATATAGTTCGTTGCTGACTTGTTGATATAATAAAGGATCCATAGACCAGCTAAGGGCTGTTTCCATTTCATTGTTATTCCAGCAAGAGATTTCAGAGCGCAGTTTTTTTAAAGGTTGTAAAGATTCAAATAATGTTTGTTGTGTTGTCCTTGTAGCAGATATTGAAAAATTCCAACACTCATTTCTGGCTTTCATAACTCGTGGTACGGCATGATAGCAGAGACGTGAATTTTGTGACATGACCAGCACGTCACCACTTTCTAAAAATAAAGCAGAAGGTTTTACCTCGCGCGATTGACCGCCAATAAGAAAGATAGCAGTTTGTCCAAAGCTAAAAAAACTTTAATTATTTAATACAGTGGTTTTTAATATTCCAACAAACCTAAAAGAAAATAAGGGAGCTTCTAAATTTGGTTCTGAATGATCAGTATGGCCGGCCAAGGTGGTACCTATGGGGTAGTAGTTAACAATAGCTGATTGCGGCTTATAGTTGTCGTAGCCTAAAACATTTGCAAAAAAAATTGTCATGCGTCTTAAATCTTCTGGAAATTCTGAGCGCAACTCTTCACTATATACTTTAGTGTCCCAATTATGATGATAACCTAACGTGGTCCAGCGCATCGAGATTTTCAAACGTCTTGCTTCA
Source organism: Gymnosoma rotundatum (assembly GCA_916610165.2). Taxonomy (NCBI): domain Eukaryota; kingdom Metazoa; phylum Arthropoda; class Insecta; order Diptera; family Tachinidae; genus Gymnosoma; species Gymnosoma rotundatum. Next base: position 127,324,350 of record OU744340.1, on the reverse strand, counting down.
TCCTTGTCGTCACACTGTTGTAATGATGTCCACCAATCATCCAAAACGGTTTTATTAAAAAGCCGTTCATTTAAATTAACTCTATTGGGATATTTTGGATACTCTTTTAGACACCTTGCGATCCAATAACGCTGACCATTTGCGTTGAAAGCATTGCGTATAATCATTAGCCCTGGATGTTCTACCAGACTAAACAACTGCCACTCATGAATAGGATTTATTCCCATTGGTAATCCCAAGGACGCGTAATCGTCTTTAAGTTGCACTTTCTGTATCTATAATAAACATTATATTTAAATTATAAAAATTGATTGTTTGGGAACATTTATCACGGACGTAAAAGGTTTATCCACCTTATTGCAATTAAGACCATCTTGAAAGTCTATTACATCCTTAAAATCAGGCACAGGCCACTTGGATTTATAATATTTGAACCTGTCTTTAAACATTATATTAGTGGTCTTGTGTATCTCTTTGAATTTAAAATCAGAAAGTATATTTAAAACATTGAAAATAAGTTTTCAAACAAGGAAACAACTTAAATATAAATATAAACAAATAGTTGCCAGAGGTTTTAATGTAACATTTTTCGCAGGGATGGCACGTTAAACAAATTATTCTGTACTTCTACTCAAAAACGTCAAAGTTATGTCCATTGATATTTATATGATGTGTAGACTTTAAGTTAGTCTTATTATGACATTTGTTCATACATCGATGTCTGCCATCAAACGTCACTTTTATTTTGAAAACTTTGAAAAAGATTGAATTGATGTGATGCTGAGTACAGACAACGCAATTTGTTTCTGCAACACGTTTCACATTCAGGTTTCATGTTTTGACACAAACACTGAAACCAACAGTGAAACATAAACGCAATCTCAGTTCTGTTATTTTATATCATAACATTACCATTGAGCGGAAAAGAGGATTCAAAAATTAATCCTGTTTTTAACTTTTTCAATGCTTGCGTTTATAGCAATATTTTTATATTCAATTACTAATTTTACAAATACTGCTGCTTTTATAATTTTATTTTTATATTTATCCCTTTTCACATCCCATTTTGTTCTTTCTTAATTACTGAGATGTTTACAGCTTGCTTGTTGTCAATGTACTAAACATATAAAATAATGAAACAGCAATACAAACAATGCAATCTGTTTCAACGCAACCAGAAAATATCAAAACATTTTGATGTTAATGAAACCTGGATTGCAACCTGAAGTGAAACCTGAAACACGAATTCAGACGGCGCAATCTGTAATGAAATGCAACAGATTTCAGAAACACGTTGCGTTGTGTGTAGCTAGCTTGATATTTGAACCAAGAAGCATGCAATTTTTTTCAAATTATACCTATGTAATTGTATGGAATTAACAAAAAACATTTATAAATAAATAAAAATATAAAAAAAATATGACCAATGAAGCATTCGGCTCTGTTCTGTAAACCGAATCGTTTAAAAAACGAGCGATTTTCAAACCCCCAAAAAAATACTATTTGGTGTTCTGCAAATCATTCGTTTTGGAATTTTTCGAAATTAAGTTAGAACTTTTACTTAAACGCCAAAGTCAGCTGTTGATTGAAAAAGTAAACAAATTTATTATTTATTTTTTTAATTTTGAAGCAATTGGGCTTTTTTGTTTTTATTTATATTTTCGATATTTCGCTACTCCATTGTGTAGCATCATCAGGAAAACAAATATTTATTTAATTAAAAAAAACAACAACAAAATGTAATAAAAATTTTTCCAAACTAACATATTTCAAAAAACAAAAAATTATTTTAATGAAATTTTACTTTATTTTCGGCTTTTTGGTTCTTTTTAATTAATTTTCTAAACATTTTTAGAAGGAAAAATTATTTACAAATGTATGCGGATGTTTTCCAAAGAAAACAAGAAAAATTAGACGCTAGCAGAATGAAATGCAGCATTTTCTGGACCGCCACATCCTTCATCAGCATTCTTTGCATCTATCTACCTTATGTTATGTACATCGTAAACATCATCTATTTAACCAACTAATCTTAATGTTAATTTGGTGAGACGAAGTTCACACACAACTTAAAGCTTTTCTTTGTCATTCTCTTTGTTACTCGTCTTGTACATTTGTTGTTGCTTTTTTGTACTAGCAATTTGATAGTCACAAATGCAACTTTTTATTTTTAATTATTCATACTTGTTTGCTCACAACATTATAGACACTGTTTCAGTATCATATTGAATTTTATGAGTTAAGTATGAATGTAAATACGTGGTGCATAGCGTTTGTTTTAATTTTTACCCTGACCAGGATTCGAACCATCGATTTTATAAATTAATGAAATTTTACTTTATTTTCGGCTTTTTGGTTCTTTTTAATTAATTTTCTAAACATTTTTAGAAAGAAAAATTATTTACAAATGTATGCGGATGTTTTCCAAAGAAAACAAGAAAAATTAGACGCTAGCAGAATGAAATGCAGCAAAAATTAAAAATTAAAAAAAAAAATTATTTTGTCATATAAAAAATTTTTTATAACAAATACAAAGTACAAAATTATTTCTTATTTACTAAATGTCTATAAATCTGAGCTACATTATCTGTGTCTGACTTAAAATTAATTCTTTGTGCTGTTGGTGTATTTGTAATTTGTAACATCTCCAAAATAAAAAAAAAGAAAAGATACTTCGAATGTGCGTTTAAAACTTTTACCAAAAAAAGTGTTTTTAAACTAACTTTTTTATAGTATAGAGTATATTAAAATCTATTTAATTTAACTAAGATTAATAATAAAGATTTTAAATTTTTTATTCCAATGGTTCTTTACCTGTGTTTTCAGACATTTTTAAGAATAAAATTGTATTCAATTCAAGAACTCCGAATTCGGTTTAAAGAACTCCAAAAAAATGCGAAGAAATTTACGCGGATTCGTTTTACAGAACAGGGCCGATTAACATCGCCACGTTTTCTTCATGCAGACAAACATGAACAAATGTATGTTACTAATCAATCGCTCTTCAAGACATAGTGTAACAAAATTTCTGTTGTAGACACTATGTTGGGAAATTCAATAAGCTGGCAGCTCTGTTAATATAAAAAAGTCAAACATTGCATGCTTTTTGTTGTCTTTTGTAACAGCATAAAAAGTAGTATTCTGTAGAAATTCATAAAACCTAATTTTATTTGAAAATAAATAAGTTTTAAATCAGTATGTCTTCCCGAGATTTCGCTGAACTACGAAACGATGAAAAATTTATAAAATGCGTTGAAAATTTCGACAGTAGCTTAGACAAAATTGAGGCTTCAATTATGACGGCTGTGGGTTTTAAGGATTTCGAGGAATTAAGTACACAAGAAAAAGTTAAATTGGACAATTACTTATCATATGCCATAAATTCTTTGTATTGGATGTATGTTAAATTACAAGGAGAGGATCCAAATGATGTAAGATTAATAATATACATATTTGCATGTATTTATACAAATACTCCTACATTTGAATTGAAAAAACTTTACCAATCACGTTGGAAAGTTGAATTTAAATTTCCATAATTTATTATATGAAAATTATAAATATCTGTGTAGAGTTCAAACGCTAATATAATTATGTATATATGTATTCTGTTTATTCGACTTTTCGACGGTCTGGTGAAATTGCTTTGTTCTTTTATTCGATATAATTTTCAAAAAATATTTGAGTAATACATTTTACTTGAATAATACATCTAACACTTTTTTCCTTGGACTTTAGTTAATTAAAAAAAAAATGAAGGTAAAATTATGTGAAGCATAAATATGATGTTATGACCGAGTGTTTTTTGTAATCCGTAGTGCGATTCACTGGTTAATCGACCTTAAATGGATGCGCTCTATATAAAGAACGTGTTGCACGTACGAAATTACGGATTTCAGGAGCAACAAGTTCCCTGATCTCAGAGCACATTCCCAACTCTCACCAATGACCTTCTTCGCTCTCTCCTGCACCCGGTCGAGCAACTCCAAAATAGTCTTTGAAGCACAGGCCCATACATGTGAGTTGTTTATATTATCCGTCTGATAAAGGTGACATAGATAGCCAGGAGATCAAATAGAGTGAAGTATTTCTAACACCGATTCAGAAAACCTAGACACTTGAATGATACTTCTTTCTGCGACTTTAAAAATATGCTTGTTCCACCGAAAAACAACAATTACAGATGAGGTAGTATATTCAGCCGTGCTCCTCTGCGAAATCAGACATTACTGGCTTTTACGAGCATTAAACTGAATCCTGTTCGCAAGACCCCTTTCGGAGACTATGTGCCTTCGCATAGCCCCAATAAGGACTTTGTAGAGAAATAAGTGCTTCAAATACAATATGAAAAAATTAAAGAATTCTCATATTCTATTTCCTTCAAATACTTTTATAAATAGAAAAATTTACGATTGGATACATACGAAGTATGCGGACGATGGTTGTAGTGAATCAGGGAAAAAAAGTTCATTTCACACTGCTGAAGTCTAAATTTTTTAATGTTCCACAAAATAATAATTAAGCTAATAACTGAAAGAATAACTTATTTAAATATATTTTCATAGTTATTTAGTAATCCTGAAACTGTGGATCGAAATTTTGTTATTATAAGATATAATAGCTCTGTTTATGTTGCATTAGTTTTTTTTTATTGATATTCAATAAATAAAATATATACTTTTAGCATGGAATTAAAAACGAATTATCACGAGTAAGACAAACTATTTTACGTGACAAACAAATCTATGAACGCAATACAATAAGACCTGTTTTGGATAAGGCAGCTGCCGGTCGCTTCATTAAGCATGGCCTTCACACTCGTTTCGATAAAGATGGAGAAGTGATAACGAATGGCGACTAGAAAATCAATTACTTTAGTTTTTGACTTGTAATAGAACTTTTGTAGTTAAATTTTAAGAAAAATAAATTTATGTTAAGAATAAAAAAATGAATTTTAGAGCTAAATAAATAATTTCAAATCGATGTTGAATTTTTCTTAAAATATGGTAACAAACAACATTTAGTAATTATCGTTAAATAAACATTAAAATGGGAAAGTATATCCTATTGACCTTTCTCTGCTTCTTTTATATGTCATCACTAAGCTATATGCAATCTATGAAATAATTAAGCAGACCCGAAATTTTTTCTTTCTGGAATTTTAATACATGCCATAATTTTCCCCTTCCTCCAGAAAAACGCTCTAAGTACTCTAGTAATTTTTGTTTATAAACTAAATAAATTTGTGTTCCTCAAGCTTAATAAAAAAAATTGGAGTTGTATTGAATAAAGAAAAAATATACTGAAGCCAATTGAGCATCATTTTACTATTTATTTTTTATAACGATAGTTTCCGAGAATATCAAAAAATTATTCCTTACAAATATGTGGCATCAAGCATGATTAATGTAAATGACGATTCGATATAAATTGTAAATTTTTTTAGTGAACCTGGGTGCAAATTACGGCATTCGATATCGATCGAAATTTACATTAAAATTATATGGAAATTTCGATCGATATCAAATGCCGTAATTTGCCCCCTGAATTCATTTGCATAATAAATTTGGTCTGAACTTTATTAACTGTATTGTCCACTTAAGTGTCTACATACATATAACTTTACAGGAGAAGGTATATATAATAAAAACTAATCAAAATGTAATATTAAAAAATGCTTGTAAAACTGTAATTTTCAAAAGTATTGCACTAAACTTTTGTGACGAGGTGTATTCATTTGAAATGTATTGCATCACAAAAAAGCTCAATTTCGTAAAAATTGGGGTAAGGTTCTTTCTACATCAGACTAACGATATGTATGTATGTATGTAAGTTAACAACTCAACGAACTATTAAAACAGCTGCTAATGCAAGGAATGAAAATAAGTTTGTACGTACATACTTTCATTTTCATGCGAAGAAATGAGAATTTTTATAATTACATACAAACCTAGTACATAACGTGCAAAATAACAAATATTTATTAACACACTTTATCATGCTCTTATTTAGAAATGTATGTACATATATAAATATGCACTAGATGTTGATGACGTTTTTAAAAATGTTTTGATGAAATGTAGAAGCAAAAAGAAATGGTAATCTTATTGTAATAATAAAATAAACATGTTCATCACATATGTGGGTCTCAAGGGTTTATGACTGTGCTAAGTGAAGGATATTCTTAAAAAACTAAAGTATTTCGGCTATTACGAATAAGTGTTTTAAAAGTATGTACGCATGCATGTCTACATATTTATGTGTATGCATAAAATAGGCAATTACATACAAACCACTTTTAATTTCTAAGAATTTCTAAAAGTAAATCAATAGATTTCTCGTTGAAGTAAACAAGTTGTATGACCTTCTTGTCTTTAGAGCGTAATGTTTAAAATTTCATCCTATCTTTGGTGAAAACAAATAAGTTTAATGATAACAATATGTGTATGTATTGTATACAAAATTTGTAAGAAAATGGAGGTAGAACTTTCAAAGCTTATACCTAGCACAATAATAAAACGAAGCACTAGAAAATTTAGTGTTTATAATTTTTATTTTGATCAAATTTAACAATGTGAATACTAATTAACTTCACAGTACAATATTATGAAATAAATGCAATCAACACAACGAATACAAACATGATTAGTAATAAATGATGCAAAGAAAATTAAATATAAGCTTCGCCTCTTGCCCTTATTACATCTGGTATACTAGAATTTATTTCACTTGTTTGTGCGCGTCTGTACAAAAGGAATTTTCCTGAACAATTTGTATTACATAATTTGATGTAAAACTGAAAAAATCTCTTTTTATTTTAATATTTAAATAACATTTATTATTTTGGTTTTAAACGTGAGTGATGGCTACTAATTATAATTTATTAATATTGAATATAGTATAGAGACAAGTTTATATGATGTTATCAGGAGGTGATAAGTTGTTTAGGAGTTTAAGCCATATTGACCAGCATATGTAGGTAAAATTTCACTCAACTGTTAAGTAAATGTTTAAGCTCCTCCTCTGTGATGTACGCCTTCTGGTCATCTATTCAAACAACTTTTTTATTCTTAAACGAATTTATTTTTGTTCCTCTGTAGTGGTTTAAAACTTAATCCTTGCTTTGCATATATTTGATTAAATCGATGACACGGTTGGAGTAACCGAATTCGTTGTCGTACCAAGAGATCAACTTGACGAATTGATCATTAAGTGAAATGCCAGCCTTGGCATCAAACACCGAGGAGTGGGTGTCACTGACGAAATCGGTAGAGACAACCTCTTCATCGGTGTATCCCAAAATACCCTTCATAGGACCGTTGGCCGCTTCCAGTACTTTTGCCTTGATAGCATCGTAGTTAGCGGGTTTACCAAGACGAACAGTCAAGTCGACAACAGATACGTTGGGAGTGGGGACACGGAAGGCCATACCAGTGAGCTTGCCGTTCAAGGAGGGGATAACTTTGCCAACGGCCTTGGCAGCACCGGTAGCGGCAGGAATGATATTTTGTGCGGCACCACGGCCATCACGCCACAATTTGCCGGATGGACCGTCAACGGTCTTTTGTGTAGCAGTGGTAGCATGAACAGTGGTCATTAGACCTTCAACAATTTCAAAATTATCGTGGATAACCTTGGCCAAAGGAGCCAAACAATTGGTTGTGCAAGATGCATTGGAAACAACCTTCATGTCAGGAGAATAGGCATCCAGGTTTACGCCGCATACGAACATTGGTGCATCAGCCGATGGGGCAGAGATAATAACTTTCTTAGCACCGCCCTTTAAGTGAGCAGATGCTTTGTCAATAGTGGTAAATACACCAGTAGATTCTACTACGTATTCAGCACCAGCGCTAGCCCAGTTGATTGTGGCTGGGTCACGTTCGCTGAAAACAGTAATTTTTTGGCCGTTCACAACCAATTTGCCATCTTCAGCAGCGACGGTGCCCTTGAAACGACCGTGGGTGGAATCAAATTTGAACAAGTAAACCATGTAGTTGACATCGATGAAGGGATCATTAACAGCAACAACCGTGGCACCCTTTGCGATGGCAGCACGCAATACCAAGCGGCCAATACGACCGAAACCATTAATACCGATCTTGGACATGATTGTTCAATATATTTTTTACAAAACTGGAAAAAGCTAAAAACGTTTGCTTTTTTTTAATCAACCGTACCGTACAGCTCACTAGCGAGGAATAAACTGTGCTGTTTTTTCACTTTATTTGCACAACCAGTTAGACAATTTCATATGTTTTTTTTGATCAGGGTGGGGGGACATATTTTCAATGTCAGTTGAAGGACGTTTCTTTGCAATTTAAAAAGCACAATGTACTGGAATTAATTTTGCCGGCTAAGCACCATAAGAAAGAGTAGTCTCAATAGTGGTGATAATGTCTATAGTTGTTTTACTTTAATAGCTTTTTAACGAAGAATAAACGATACAAAATAAAAGAATATATTATTCGATGAGTTTGTCAATTGAGATTTTAATTTTATATTATGGTTGCCAGATCAATTATTACTTAAAATATGTTGATTTGGGAGTTGGATTGTGGGATTTATATCAAAATTAAATAAACAAAAACGAATTATTCTTAATAATGCGAAAAATTTTATACTTAATTAAAAGAAAGTAGTGCGTTAGTGATGCCTAATAGTGTCCATGTGTGTAATATTAATTTAATTTAGAAAATAGTGTACATAATCATCATATAAAAAAACCTTACTCCCAAAACACGAAATTTCCATTTAATAACTGACCATAATCTTTAGAAGAGACTATTTTTGAAAACGTGTTAAGAAAGGGTAACTGTGCTAAAAAAGTTATTTGAGTTGAGCTTGGAAAAATAATTTAACTATATTATCCGTTAAAGGTAAAAGTAGCAAAATACATGCAATAAAATTCAAAGGATTAAAAAAAAAACATTTTTAATATGCAATATTCGATTGAAAACTATAAAACAAAATTGTGCATTAAAATGTTGCTTTGTTAGCGACATATAATTTTGTAAGCTATGCAATTATTTTCGCCTAAAACTATGCTAAGCAATATAGAGTATTAATTATTTAGGAATATTAAGGACATGTCATACATTTACAGTGTTTTTAGCTCATTCAAGGCCAGAACCCTTAAAAACTAACATAAGTTTAAGAAATATAGAATTCACTAATGCAAGTCCATATGAATTCGCCTTAAATATTTACTGTGACAGGCTTTCACCAGTTAGATTAAAGAACCGTGATAAGAAAAACTTGCGTATTGTTTCAAAATTATATTTAATAATTTCCATTCGAGCATAGGGTTTTGAAAATGAGTAAAATCTAAACTTAAGTGTAATAAAAATAAAAAATTGATTCAGCTGGAAGCGAAGTTGTATAATTACTTTGCATAAAAATAAGAACCTGGGGCCTAATCACTGCATTCGATATCGAGTAAAATCTCTCGTAATTTTTTATTTTGGTATCATGGCACTCGATATCGTAATTTGGGATGATATCCTTCGGTATCGAGGAATCAAGTTTTTAGTTTATTATTTTAAAATGATTTTGTTGGCACAAATTTCTACAATTTTCTGCTTTTTCTACTATTATTATCACTTGTTGACATTATTATAAATCTTCTTTTCTAATTTTTTTAAGCACTAGGTCAGTTTATAAATAAAAATATATTGATTTTTAATTTATTATCCAAACACAAGGTCTTTTAATTTTTATTTTTTCAATATTTCGCTACTCCCTTGTGTAGCATCATCAGGACAGAAAATATTGAAAAAATAAAAATTAAAAGACCTTGTGCTTGGATAATAAATTAAAAAGTAAATAATTAAAAAGGTCAAATAAAAAAATATATTAAAAATATATTGTTTATTTTTTTTTTTTTTTTAATATTTTGCCATACCGTTAGGTGGCATCTTCCAAAAACAGGAAACAAAAAATATCAATAATTAGATTTAAAAAAAAGTAAGTTTTTTGAATTTTTTGTGCTTGTTTGAAAAAACATTTTCAACTTTATTTTGTTTTTGAAAAAATCTCATTATTGATATTTTTTGTTTTATTCGATACGATAGTAGAATAAGACACATTTTCACATTTCATTTTTCTCTTTTGCTGTAAGTACATAATTTGTACGAGTAATTATTAGGTCTGTTTCTTTACTTTTTGGGTAAAGTTCGTGAAAATGAGCGCAAGCATTGTTTTTTCTCATAAAGAGACAAAATTATATAAAAGTACGGGAACACAAAATCTAAATTTTAAATACAAAATAAAAACTCAAAGTACTTTGACTGTTTTAATAAAAAAATTAATTTTAATATATCAACAAAAAGAAATAATTATTTATTTTGCATTTTGTTTGTGTTTTAAGGCTGTTGCACAAGTTTAAATAACTTGCACGAAGAAAAAGTTTGGGCTTTTTCGTGCAAGAAGAAGAAGTTTATACTCACAAAACCCAATTTTGAAGTTAGAAAGCAATTTTCGTGCAAATTGGGATACCAAAGTAGAGCAAAGAAACAGACCTTATGTCTAAGAGAAATATAATATTTTAAAAACATAAAAAGTGTCAATATGAAAATTTATTCTTCGGAATCTTTTATATTTTAATTTACTTTATTCGTGCTTGATTCCTTCAAAAATAAATATTTCATGATATTCTCATGAAATATTTTTTATTTAAAAACTACAAATTGAATGTATTACTGCGGGGGAAGCATATCCATATAGTCATTTCACTACTGCTCAAGTAGCTTATCAATGGATTTTACCCAAATTTTTTATAGAAAACTAGAGTCTTATATCAAATGAGAACTCCATTGAATCAATAAGACAAAAAGACAATAATCAGGCATGTTCTGAAAATCACAAGATTTCAAATCACTTGTGATTTTAAAATCACAACTGTGGTTTAATGGTGTTCTGAAAACCACAAAAGTTTTAACTTTTCGTTGTGATTTCAGCTATTTGAAAACACAAGAAAACAGCTGGTATTTTGTTTTAGTTTGACGAAATTTTTTATGTATTGAAAATTATTAGTGTTTTTCTTAAAATATAAAGTGAAAATAAGTTAAGAGTATTGTTTTTATAAAAAACTAAAAAAAAACTGATAACAAAAAAGTAAATGCAAAATCACAAAGCCAATAACAATATTTCTTGCAATAGAAAGTGTCTTTAATTTTTTCATAATTTTATAAATTCTTTGGTGCCAATTGCTAATTTTGCTATAAAAATCAATAAAAAACATTTTAAGGTATTCATATTATTAATTTACTGCGAAGTTCAAAATAAAGTGGTTGAAAAAATAACTAAGTGATACTAAATCGGCAGGCATTTAGCTGACTGGTTTAAAATCACAAAAATTTTAAAAGTTTTGTATTCAGAACAGCTTTCTTGTGATTTTAAATCACTTTCACAAAAAGTGATTTTCAGAACATGCCTGAATAACTAAAAATGTTTTATACAAAAACACAGCGCGTGTTAAAAAAATTAAAACAAGTTTTTAAAATTTTGTTTTCAATTTGTTAAAATATTTTGTTTTTATTGATTTATTTACTTATTTTTTGTTTCTATTTATTTAAATTAGATTTAAATTAAATGTATAACAAAGAGCATATACATACATCTATAGTATAATTACATTTTTCATTAATTACTCATTAAGTTTTAAAAACCGAATTGTGTCTCGTCCCCTTTTAACATTTACACATAACAAACATTTTCCATTCAAATGTTACTAGCATTTACATATATATTTATGTTTTAATTAAGGAGAGTGTTTAAAATTGGCTTAGTTTGTGTTTGTGTGTGTGTTTTTTTGCTTTTATTTTTGTTGTACCCTATAGTCTAGAAATGTATATAAAAAAACCATTGATTTTTTGTTGAAAATTTTAAAAAATATTTTTTGATATTTTTTTTTTAAGTTAATTACAGTACAGTATAGTACATTGTTTTTCGTTAACATAAAAACTTAAGCAAAAAATTTTTCTATATTAAATATTTCTTAGTTTCTTAATAAACCTTTTGGAAAACAAAAGGCTTTTCTTCAATTATAATTTAGTTTTGAGCCTTAAAATAAATTTTCTCTGCTTTCTTTATAACAATAAACATTTCTTTTTCGTTAATTTATTTAACAAATAAAAAAAAAAAAAAAAATTAAATATACAGAAAAATAAGAGTTCGCTTAGAGAAAATTACAGAAAACATTTAAGTTAAAATGGATCTTAAATGTCAAGCAATTACAACTAAACCGGTCTTATTTGTTAAAGACGCATAAAAAACTAATTAACATGAAGATATAAAAAGAGCAGGTTAATCTCCATGTGAAAAAATAAAAAAAACTTGTCTTCTTTTCTAAGGGAGATTACCTGTCTCTTTCGGGGTTTTTGTTTTCTTAATTATTAAGTTGAAATTTAAATTTTTCATTTATTTACAATTTGTTTAATTCTTTAGTTTTTAAAATAAATTATTATATTTTTTATTTGTGTAGTTTTCTTGTGTAGCTTTAAGATTAAAATTTTTTATTTAATTATATTTTTTTTTTTTTTTTTGTTTAAGACAATGAGTTGTTGATTTCTTTAAATAATTACTATTAAACTTCTAATCAGGTTCACAATCGTTTGCAGCCAAGGTAGTGGGTCGTATGCAAGAAGCTTTAGCTGTTGATGTTGTGCAAACAACTACAATCTTTTGCTTTTGATCCTCCACCAGAGCTTTATGTAAAAGCAATGAATTTCTGACATCTAGAAAACGACCATTGCCTAAAGTTATAACAGAAGGTATGGCTGCCGAGGAAGTGCTGGGATTATTAACCAGCAACTCTTCCTCTTTTCTCTCAAACACTTCTTCTTCTTCTTCCACTTTAATATGCTCATTATGATTTTGCTCTAATTTTATTGCATCTACAGGAGCAGCAGCAGCAGAAGAATTATCTTCGTCGTCTTCATCTATAACTTTAACAATGGCATCGTATTCTAGACTTGGAGGTTTTTCTCAATCATTTTTGGTTTGGCTATAAAGATCTTTGAGAGACTTAAGCTCTTCAATAAGGGCTTTGTTTTGGTTTTCCAGCACCGCCACACGATTTTCCAGGCACTTGATATATTCCTTCTTTTTTCTACGACACTCACGGGCCGCCTCTCGATTCTTTTGCAAACGTATTTCACGTTTTCTCGTCTGATCCTCGGCAATAACATTGTTATCTGAAAATAAAAGAGAATTTAATTTTTTTTTTTAAATTGATTGTGAATGAATTGTGTTTCATTTTCAAAACAAAACATAATCAGGGATATTTACTAGGATTATATGGCATCCTACTTGTTAAATAAAATCCTGACGTGTTCTCTGGCGGTAAATGTATTAGGGAACCGGTGGTGGGTCCTGCCGTACTTGGTGCCAAGGCAGGCATGCCAACATTTTCTGACATTTGCATATTTGTTCCAGCTTCATTTTTTCATTCAATAATTTCACATTTTTCATTTTTTATGTTTTATATTTAAAATGTAAGAGTATTTGGGAGTATAAAAGTTTTAAAAGTGTGTTTTGTTGTTGTCGTTTGGTTGGTTTTTTTTTGTTTTTTTTTTTTTTGTTTGGTAATAAGTCCCATTAAAAAAGTTGGAAGTTTGAAAAATAAAAAAAGAAAAAAGAAACATAAAATTTATAAATTAATTTTCCTTGCATTTTTTCTTTAGGGGTCAATCAATCAATCAATCAATCAATCGTGGTAGCATTTTGTTAGTTTAATGATTTAAACATTTAATTGTTTAATATGTTATATTAATAAGTAGAAAAGCATTGTGGTGTTAATTAAGATGTTTTTAAGATTTTTGTAATGCCCAACAACAAATATACAGACAAATTTTTACATACAAATTGAATGGCGTTTTAGGTTTTAGTAACTTTTTTTATGTTTTATTAAATAAAATTAGAATTTGCTGTAGTGGTGGTGGTGTCATTGACAGTAGTGGTTGTGGTTGTAGGTGGTAGAAGAAGTACAGCTTAACATTTAAATGATGTTTTTTATTTAATTTCATAACAGTTAATTAATTGATTGAATATAAACACATTTAATGAAATATGAATAAAATATGAAGATTTAGATAGAGCACACGATGTGAACAAGTATTGTAATAACGTGTGTTTGTGTATGTATGTGCAAACAAGTAATGATTGGGTGAATTGTTGTTTCAACAATTTATATTCTAACTGCCGATTTCGGTAAATGCGAACACTATCACTTCTTTCACATAATTTTATTGAAAACAAAAATAAATTTTTTATATTTTGTATATTATTTTGTATTAACGACTGCAAAAGAATTGTTCGTTTGCATTTAGTGAAATTGGCAGTAATTATTCTACGAAAAAGCTGCTGTGGCTGTGTGTCTATTTGTCCATTTGTTAAAGTGGTTAAAATGTTTAGATGTGTTTTTAGTGTGTGAATGTTTGATTGAACGATTACTCTTACATTTTCTAAAAGAGAGAAACAACAAAATAATGATGAATGTTCAAAAAATGAATGTGGCTGTTTTACTTTTGCAAATTTCAAAAAGTGTTTATGCGAATAGTTTAAACTTACTGCATTTTTATTAAAATAAAATAAGACCTCGAGACGACCATATAATTTAGATTTTCATATTAAAAAAAGAAGAACAAGTAAGATTGCTATATTCGGCTATGCCGTATCTTATATACCCTTCAAAATCTATGTAAATTTAGTTTAGTGAAGAAACTCCAATAAAAAAAGCAAATATTGTGGTGACGGTTCTTAATGGGTTAAACATTTTTTATAAATTTAGTATTTTCTCAAAGATCTATTCAATGATATCCATATTGATATTTTAAAAAATTTGAAAATTTTAGAAAATATTTTTTTTCTTATTTTTTAATTCTCTGTCGCCCCATATACATATATATTTTTTTATTGAAGTTACTTCATTGTTGTAAATAATATGGAAAAACTAGCAGACGCCCGCTGCGTCTAAGAGCATCATGGACCGATCTTGCTGATTTCCAATAGCATCTCTTTTGAAACTATGTCCGATCGATTGGCGTATTTTAATTTTGCCTTTGCAAAATTCGCTCAAACGACTTGGCTATGCATAAGAACTCAGAATATATATATACTATATGGGGTCGCAAATGAATATTGTAGAAATTATAAACGGAATGACAAACTTAGTTATACCATTTCTCTACTTTTTGTGGTGAAAGCTTAAAAAAAATTATTTATAATGGTAATAACGTCAGGCTTAGTGTCTAAGTCTTATTGAAATTAAACTGCAATTCAGAATCTAATAATCTAATTGTGACGCTCAAATTTAATCCTAATTATGGTGTGGGGATGTTTTCCTGGAATAGTCTTCTACAAATTCATTGAATTGAAGGATTTTTAAGTAGAGAGTTATTAAAAAATTGTCATGCTGTCGTGTCCTGAAATTATTTTCCTTTATATGTATAAACAAAATCAACGAGATAACGATCTACAACTCCCACAAAATTTAAATAAAATTTACAGACAATTGCTTCAATATTCTGAGGAGGCTATCATCCAGTATTGCCTTCAAAAAATTGAACAGTCCTTAATTATAACAACAACGGCAGTAAAGGCAAAATCGGTGGTGCTATCTGTTTAGTGGCACAAAGGCTGTGCGGCTGTCAAATTGCAAACAGTAAAGAAATTTCAAGAGTTAAGAAATTTCCTATTTTTTTATTGGCTTGTTAAAAATTTAATAAATATAATTCTAATATTACAAATGTAAAAGTTATAGACAAGGCACATTAATATACTAAGTAGTGGCGGTAGATCTTTCTTGTTTACGTTTGCAGATGTCAAATTTAGTTTATACTTATTTTTTTCAGAGGATGTTGTCGAAATCTATTAAAAATTTTCAAAAAAACAAAAATTGTACACACTTTTTGAAACTGTATCTTATTAAAAATTGTATGCCTCGCCTCCTTATGATTTTTTTTTGCTTATTTTATATGTAAAAACCAAAAATGTGTATAAACACATTTTGTTAGCTGTTTGTGTTTTTTGGTTTGGTACAAAATGTGTACACAAGTGTTTTTGGTTTTCACATATAAAATAAGCAAACAAAATCACGAAGAGGCGAGGTTTAGGAAGCTCATCTAGCTTGCATATATGCTCGATATACATGTAAGTACCATTAAAGGAAAGCTTATGACATCTAGATTATAATTATTATTGTAATTGTTTTTTTATTGTAATTATTTTAGAAAACTGAAAAAATCATGTCAAAGTGTTTTTTGAGAAATTAAATGTGGACTTAAAATTGCCACAAAATAATAATGCATCGAGCGTTATATAGCTAAAAGAGCTTTTAATTAAATGGTGAAATAAAAATTAAATTTTTTTGTTTTAACATATAAATTCCCGGGGAACGGGGAAAATGTCCAAAAAATATGTTTTTTTTTACAAAAGACGCTACCTTGCCTTAATTAATCACAGAACTGTCAAATCCTTTTTTTGTATGTAGCCAAAATTCGGGGACTTAAGAACCCGTTTACCTTTTTTAATCGGTGTTTCGCACTCTGAGGAATTTTACAATAATTTTAAAATTTTGTTTCAAAATTGGCAATGTTGTAAGGGCTGGAGGGGGAACTGTTATAATTGTTGACCTAATCTTTCTTTTATTTGCGTTTGCTATAGTTTGTATTTTAAATGGTTTAAATAAACATGCTGGCACTGAAGTAAATTCAAAATACACAAGCAACAAAAAAAATACCATCTTTTTGAGAAAAATTAAAAAAAAAAAAAAAAAACGGTAACGAAAAGCGCTATCAGAACAAAAACTTTAAACTTGTTTATTTTAAATTTTATTAAGAATATGGCAAATGTCGTAAAGTAAAGCGTACTACGACAAAAATACTAAGTTAAGATCGGCCAAAATTAACAAAACAAAAAAAAATGTTATATATTTTCAAAGTCTGATAAAATTTATTTGAGTAAAAAATAAACTTTTTATAACATTAACAAAAATTTTGTGCCCTACCCAGATTCACTGAAAAACACCTCTGCCCTGCCTCTGTAAAATTTCGTTGATATAAATTGATTGGTTCATAAGATACAGAATTTTGTAAAAAAAAAATCGTTTTCTAACCAGTGTGCGTCAGTTGATTTGACATCCGAAAATATATTTTACAAAAGCAAAATACATGTTGTTTACTTATTGTTGTAGTTGTTATAGAACTGCTATTACCTGTAAAATTAATGTGCCTTGGTTATAGGTTTGTTACTTAATTGCTCCTATATACCAAACCTTTCAGTATTTTAAATCACAAGTAGACTTAAAAGGTTTAAAACTAAATTCAAGCATACTTTCAGGCGTAAGAAATAAAGTTATGTTAAAACTTTTCACTTTTACTTTTACGCAGATGAATTTGCGTCAAGAACCTAGCATGTAGATTATTTTTATATACATATGAAAAAGTAAAAAACAGTTATACACAATAAAAAGCGCTTCTAATTGTTGATCAATTATAATTGAAATTCAAGCTAAATCTTTATTAAACTTTTTCTTGCTAATAATTTATAAAGAGTTTTGTATATTTTTTTTTTTCAAACTAATGCAAATCTGTGACAACAATAAAAATGACTAAAAATAGTTTACAAAATTCGTAGATTTTTAAAATTGAAATGGTATCATATTAACGATGATAATGAATTATTACAAATGCACGATAATGATTTAAGAGATTAGAAACAAATGATTTGAGTTTAAAAGGTCACTTATTTAAATGAGACTTAAAACTGAAATACCGGTAATGAAATGAACAACATTTAACGCCATCATAACAATTAAACAATTATAATAGTGAAATTATAAAAAAAAATTTAGACAGTTACATACAAACGTTTGAAGTTTAAAAGAAAATTGCCTTTAAATAATTACCTGTTATATCAGGACCGCTTATTTCCGAATAGATTTTGTTATATGAAGGTCTTCGTGTAAGTTCTCTTCGGCCGCGTGGGGAATCTTCATCAGTGAAACTATCTTCACTGTTTGTATCGAGGTGGTGTGTACTCGGCTCAGGTTTTATCTTGCATTGAAAATGTGGAGGGAGCTAGTTTTTAATTTCGCAATTTTTCATTTTTTTTTTTTAGCGAAGCGATGATAGATTTAATTTTACGAAAAATCATAAAAGTTTTAATTAAAGAAATAAAAAAAAAAATTATAAAAAATAAATCATATCAAAATAATGCTTCCAAGGAACAGATCTTTGTGTTGTTATTACAAATCATTACATAGTTACATTAGCGTAACGAAAATCTATGTAAATGTCGTATGTATATGGAGGTGACTTGTTGTATAATGAATTTGTTCCTAAAATCACATTTTTGCAATTTTTATTTTCGCCAATTAGTTCTTTACAAAATTATATTTTTTATAAATTAAAAAATAACTTATAATCTTACGTCATTAGAAGCATTATTTATTGAAATTAGATTTATTTAGTGAAAGAATCATAACAAGGCCAATTGGTTGGTACTTTTTTATGAGCGAGATTCATTTAGAATGTGTTAAACTTACTTGGACAGCATTGCCTGGTGTTGTGTGTATAACTGTGGTATTTGGCTTATTAACAAATAAAACACCCTTTGGTATGACAACAGGTGTTTGTGTATTATTACCAGCAGCAGTTTGAATAACCGATGATTGATTGGCGGCTTGTATGACGGATTGCACCTAAAATAAAAAATGAAACGAAAATTAAAAAGTCTATAAAAAAGGAATATATGCAATGTAACAGACCGGTAATACATGTGGACTGTTGGATAAATATTGTACAACATTGGAGTTGGTGGTTAAAACAGTACCGGCAGCTACGGCAGCGGCCACTGATGCTGGTACAGGAATTTGGTTTTGTGGTGGTTGGGCTACATTTTGGCTATTGTTAGAATTTGTTAAATTTATATGTTGCTGTGTTGATTGTACCGCGGGCTGTTGTTGTTGTGAAGGATGTTGCTGTGAAGTTTGTTGTGACGCTGTTATGGTTAAATTATGCCCTACACCTCCACCACCACTTCCCGATGTATTTGTGTCGTCAACATTATTTGAGGAGTTACCATTCTCCTCTACGATGCTGTCCATTTTTTCAATCTTCAACAGCACCGTAACGTCTTCCGACAACTGCTTCAGTTTGGATATTTTTTTGTTTTGCTGTTTTAAAACAACTCTTATTATTATTATGCCCTTTATTTATCAGCGCCTATGCGAATGGCACCAATAAATACTTCAGTTTTTAAACGGGTTCGAATAATTTAATTGCACGGCGACGTAATCGGTGGTGATTTTGTCTAGGTTTTCTTAACAGTGGTGGTTTTGTTCCTACTGCTAAGGTCCAAATAATGACGTAATTTTTTAAGTTATCCAGCTTGAATGTTATTTATTCTATAAGCAGCAAACGAAGCCAACAGTATGAATTGGAAATATTTGAAATTTAATTGAGTTATAAATAAAAAAAGAAACAAAGAAAAATAACAATTTTACATTTTATTCTGAATTAAAATGATGAAATGTTTTCAATAAAAACAAAATCTTAAAACTTTTAAGGATTTATTCAAATAATAAAATGCAAACATTCATATATACACAAGCAGCGATACATAAGATGCATATTTTTAAGATACATTTAAATTTTTTATGTATATAAATGTACAAACATATCTTTGCATCTTTATATGTTTATGTGTGTTTATATGAATGAATACCCGGTTATATTCTGTGTAATCGTCACAACATTTTACGCGAATGAGTCACCTTAACATAATATCAACAATCAACAGAAATAAAAAAAAACAGCAACTGCAACAAAAACAATGTTTTTTAAATTGTACGCTTCAAATATTCATTATAAAGGCAAGTCAAAAGATCTGGCTGAGCATGTTTCCAGCCAGTATCACTTATTTATTTACTTATTCCTGGGCGTGAAATGCATAGGATCGCCGTTATCGTTTCTATATTGTATTACGAATGCGAACAGTTTGTGTGCGATTGTAATAAAATTGCAATGGATCTATTTACTGATATTTGTTACCTATTTCTGCATAGCTAATGCAGATATTTATTTACATACACACGTATGTATATGGAAGCTGCATTTTTTCAATTTTTTTTAAATAATTTCCAAAAAAGAACAAAAAAATGGGAATCAAATGAGAAAAAAATTAACCACCTAAACTTACATAAAAAAAGTCTTTAACTAATTTTGGTTTGTTATGGGATCAATTTATATTCTCAAAAAAAAAAAAAAAAAAAAAATAAGTTAAACACTCAGGGAAAGACAGTAAATATTGAACAAGAATGCGGTTTCACCAAGACATTTTTCATAGAAATATTTTATTTCTGCTAAATAATTGTTTTATAATTTGTTACAAACTATGTAAATTTATATTTTATTTTATTTATTTAATAATCCATAGTAATATAAAAGCCTTATAAGGCCAATTAAACTATATTACAAAGTAAAATCCCTGAATATAAGATACTTATTAACTAGAATTGAAATTAAACTAATTTTCCAGTCTCATTGGTTCCCAACCAAAAATGAATTAAGAAAAGAAAATAAATTTATATACATATTTACACATATATGAGAAATATGTGTATACATGTAACACAAAGTCAAGTGCAGTTATCCCAATATAATGCAAGTGGTGTAATAGTAAGGCATAAAACGTGAATAAAGCGATTAAAATTAATCCAAACCGGCAAAAAAAAATAAAAATCATAATAGAAATCCTAGCTACAAAGTAGAAAAAAATAAATACAGTTTAAGACGAAACGCATTATTAGAGTGAGAAAAGACTCGAAGTTCTATAGGTAAATAATTCCAACGACGTGCAACTCTTACCAGAAAAGATTTTTCAAACAACGAATTATTAATTCTAGGAATCAAAATCTGAGGGTTTCTCATTGAATGAGAAAAACGAAATTTAGAATAAAGTTGTGCAGGGACTCCTCTTTTAAGAACCCTGTAGAAAAGCAACAAATTACGCAGGGTAATAAAGTTAAGAAAAGAACAGCCTAGAAAACGCTTTACAAACTCAGAAATATGGTCCCGTCTCCGAACCCCATAAACATATCTTACAATCATATTCATAATACGTCTTAATCTGGCAATAACATAACCCATAGAGCCAGAAAAAATTTCAATACCATACAAAATTTGCGGCATTAGTACTGCATGTGCCAAGCGAATCTTAATGCGAAGTGGTAAAAATATATTCATAGAATATAGTCTACGTAATAGTACAGAAACTTTTCCACTAATATGATCAATGTGGCTATCAAAACACAACCGCCTATCCAAAAAAATGCCAAGACATTTCAACGTATCAACAAATTCTACATTAGCTCCACCCACAGAAATATTAATGCAATGTTGAAGCTGGTCACTCATTCCAAAACTGAGCGCCTTAGTTTTCGAAAAATTGATAGTTAAATAATTTTCCGAAGACCAATTAAGAAACCGCTGAAGGATATCATTTATATCAAACTGGAATGTACAGCCCCCAGATCGTCCGCCACTAAATACAAGGAAAACATCATCAGCAAATAAAAATGACTTGCATATGTTGTTATCAATATGATATGAAAGATCATTAACGTAGAGAAGAAACAGAATCGGACCCAACACAGAACCTTGGGGAACACCAGATGAAAGGCGAAGTAAAGCAGAATTTTGATTATTTACATCAACAAACTGAAAGCGACCAAAAATATATGAAAAAATTAATTTACATGCAGTAAAAGAAAAATTAAATATTTCCTTCAACTTCCTTATCAATACTCTGTAGTTGACAGAATTAAACGCTTTAGACAGATCAAGTGACAAAAGAATCACAGATTTGTCATTATTCAAATGAGTTCTAATATCATCAGTGAGGTTAAGCAGTAAAGATGTAGTGCTATACCCAAATCGAAAAGCATATTGTGAAGGCACAATATTGCTACGAACGAAAGAAAGCATTTGATCCTTCATAATCAGTTCCACCGCCTTGGATAATGCTGGTAAAATAGAAATAGGCCTTAAGTCCTCAAACCTACGAACACTTTTAGATTTAGGTATGGGCACTACACGGGCTATCTTCCAATAGGAAGGAAACTTAGATGACATTAAAATAGTATTAACATGATGAGACAGAATCCGAGCAACATGGGGATAAATAATCTTAACGAAGCGAATAGGTATTTTATATTTATTTATAAAAATTTCTTTCCCATTCTACCATCGAATACTCTATATATGCCTTATTAGATACAAAAACTTCGGAGGTCCGTAACTCCGAAACTAAAGGCTGGTTCACCGGCAAAAATTTTGTTCCGAAACATTTTTTTTTTTATATGTAGTTTGACATTTTATTTTTTGAGAGAGAGAGAAACTACATATAAAAAAAAATGTTTCGGAACAAAATTTTTGCCGGTGAACCAGCCTTAAGGGTTGCCACCAATTTTTTCACTTTACATTTTTTTCTTAAAATTTAATTTTGAACCCCGTAGGCAACTTTTTTTTTATTTTGGAGCGGTGTCCGTAAACTAGATTTGTTCCATCAAGTCTCGGCAATTCTTTACCCTTCAAACCGACCTTTGCTCTCACACCAACAAACACAAGACTTGCGCTAGTAAAGTTGCCTAATCTGAAAGGGGCCTTTATTAGTTCTTATCAAGGAAAATGAATACCAGGTGACAGCGTCGCTACAACAATACAACATTGAAAAGAAAAACAGGCACTTAAAAATGTGGAAAACTTCAAAACATAATTATTTCAGTTTTTTCTTACCCTTTTTAATAACGTTTTCAATAAGCTTTGTTTTTTACATTGATTTCAAACTGTTGTGTTACAGTTCGATTTTAAGGAATATTAAAAAATAACTTTTTTAATATATAAAATAATACACTTTTGACAGCTGCTCTGCACGTAAGAAAATTAAGCAAATAATAGTCAGCTGCCGTCTTGGTTCTTATTAAATTTTTAAATTTGATTTTTGGATTTAAGCTCTGCTATTGTTTAAAACTAAGTAATGTATCAGTTTGGCTTTGCATTACTTCAATGAATGAATAAATAAATAAACGAGTAAGGGTGCTATATTCGGCTATGCCGAATCTTACACTTGCCAGAAAAACTATTCGTACACCTTGGGTCTTAAACTTTAATCATAAAAATAATCCTCGTTTTTTAATCGATTTGTTCAAAAAAATTTTAAAAGATTTGTTGTTGGATGTATTTGTTTTTTATATGGCACTAACAATTTTATTATTTGACTTTTTCTTTTTACCGCTAAAATTACAAAATTATAGAGCTAATTCATCAGAAAAAGTATTCGTACAGATTAAATATTTGTACATCAACTAGTAGGATATCCTTTACGTCGAAGAACTCCTGAATGACGTTTTGGCATTGATTTTGCTAGTTTGGATGTTTCTTCCTGGCTTATTTTGTTCCATTCCTCCATAATAACGCTTTTTAGCATTTCCTTAGAGGTAATGTTATGTTTTCGGATCTTACGCTCCAATAAATCCCACAAATGTTCTATAAGGATTAAGATCCGGCGATTGTGGGGGGGAATGCAATTGATATTTTGTGTTATAGAGTAACTACAACTTTACATTATGCGCCGAATGCTTGGGATCAATATCCTGTTGGAACCAAAAGTCTAATCCCAAATTCAGTTTGTCGGCTTTTTGCTGTAAATTTTGTTTCAGTATATTTAAATAGCCGTACTGGTCCATTGTGGATTCTATAAAAGTCAAATTTCCGACTCCTTTAGCTGCCATGCACCCCCACACCATATTACCACCTCCTCCATGCTTTACAGTTGGAACAAGATTTTCTTTATTAAGCGATGTTCCATTTTTTCGCCAAACCACCTTTTTCCCCTTAATGCCAAAGATGCAGAATTGGCTTTCATCAGAAAACAAGACCTTTTCCCAAAACTCGGAAGGCATTTTTTTCTATTGTTGTTCGATATGTACGGCTTCCTACGTGCTACACGGCCATGATAATCAGCCTTTTTCAATATTTTGCGCACGATGTCTTCGTGGATGTCTTTATTAAAAGATTCTTTTATATTCTTGCTGATCTGGGAAGCCGTTACTCTTGGATTTTGTTTTACCAGCGCCAAAACAGTTCGTTTTTCCTTTTCGGTTAATTTTGATGGGCGGCCTGTGCGTTGTTTTGACAAATTAGAGCCTTTAGATTTGAAATTTTTAATGACGTATTGGATAGAAGAATGACTTCTTCCAACAGTCTTAGCAATTTCACCCAAAGATTTTCCTTCATTACGCAATTTTATAATAATTTCCCGTTCAGCTACACAAATTTCTTTTGTTTTAGAACTCATCTTGATTTATACTTAATTTGTACTTTGAAAATTTTACCATTGAGACAAATTAATTTGAGTTAAGTAGAGCTTTTACTATTCTGTTACTTTTGGCACACTTAAGCTTAGTAAAAAATTCATGGGATTTCCAGAAATAAAAGTGTACGAATATTTTTTCTGGTAGTAAAACGTTGCAACACTGCATTTTTTTATTGAAAAACTTTGCAGTGAAAGCATAAATATTTGAAAATATACTAAAATTAAAGAAAACTATATGAAGAACAAATAATGTTAAATTTTGCCACAAATGGTTTCCTATTACTTTTTTATAATTATTTAAAAATTAAATGTTGAAGTGTACAAATAGTTATTCTGGCTAGTGTAGATACCCTTCACAATCTATGTAAATATAGTTTAGTGAAGTAACTCCAATCCAAAAAACCATATATTGGAGTGACAGAGAATTAAAAAAAAGAAAAAAATTTTAAGTACTACATATAGTACACTTTTCTTAATATGCATTAACATGAATAATTTGTAAAACAAATGCGTAATATTGTAGCAATCATATTTATATACATTTGTTTTTTATGTAATAAGATGGATTATAAAAATGACAACACGCAACAAAATATCTCCATGATTAGTTGTGCTGTAGCTTTATTATTTTAATAATATGACGTCATGATATTGTGTTGGCAATATATGTAGATGATGTCGTTGTCAAAGTAACTGCACTAGTGTTGGGTTAGTTAAAAAAAATTCTATGCATATTGGCACAACACTCAGGACTTGTACTTTTTGGCTTTATTGTATAAACGTGTGTTTTTTCATGATTAAAGATGGAATCGTGAAAAGATTTCCACTCACTATTACGTTCTCAAAAAAATTACTATTGCTTAAAACTTAATATACGTACCGAATAAATATATTTATTTTTAAATTAAAATATACCTTCTTTTAACTGAAAATATTATTTCTTGCAATTATAGTAGCTATTTGAGCCGTTTATTTTGAAAATGGAAAAGGTCACTTGAAAACAATATTAGGTTTCAACAATTCTTTTCCCCTAAATCAAGAATACATTAGTTTCATTGCTTCAAATTAGAGGGGCCCACAATTTAAAAAGAATCTTGTATGTTTTAGAATAAAACAAAACTATTTTTTCTTTGGAGATAGTGGATCTGGCAGTTGTTTTTTTTTTGCTATGACGCAAGACCATTTGCACAAGATCGTGAATAGAGCTATTATTACCATAAACTATTTTACGCAGTGTGTTATAATTCCCATTGGGTGGAATTATTGGTTCCGCACGGAAGGGAAAACTGAACGGAAAGAAATATCGATCGATACGCGCATTGCAATTATTCATTCCTGCGGTATAAGCTTTCCGCAAAATTGATTTAACATCCCTGTTTTAATGAAATCTGAGTTGATATTGTGAACAACTGACGTTAAAAAAAAACATTTAAAATTATAAGTTACTATTTTGAACACAAAAACGCACTTTTAAAGGTAAAATATATTAAAATACCAAACTCGGAAAAAATATGGATACAATAGCCTTTTTTGAAGATAGTAGTGATGATGATTGTTTAGACATTCGAGTTGAAAGAAGAGTTTTGCGGTATAAATCTGAAGATGTGTTGCAGATGAATGACACGGAGTAAGTAAAATAAAGAAATTTAAATATGTAAGTACATAGATGTTTAATGAAATGTAAATGTTTAAATTTACAGCTTTATAAAAAATTTTCGTTTAAATAAGGCAGCGTTTAAATATATTTGTTCTGAGCTAGAAGTAACAAGTTCAGGTTGTGATCGGCAAGGAGCACTTTCTCCAAAAGATAAACTTTTGGCTTGTTTAAGATTTTTTGCAGAAGGCAGCTATCAGCATAGTATTGGCAAGGATTTTAATGCCAATATAGCGCAATCAACATTTTGCAAAGTGAACCATTTAGTGTCATTGCCAAATCTTCCCAGAATCTTTTCACGTCTGCAGGGGCGCGTTGGCTAAAACCACAACCAATGTCCTGGTTTTTTTTCAGTAAATTAACCATTGCCTCGATTTGCAATTTGTTTGTATATTTTTCTCTTTTATTCCTACAAAAATATTTTTCACATATAAAACAAATAACTAAAACACATATAAATAAATAACTAAAACTAAAAGAAATTTATTTGTTAGAACTTTTATATTTTTCTTACATTTTTGTTCTTTCCGTCAGCTTTTCGTTACAAAATTTGAACGTAAGCAAAATAAGGAATAATATCTACATTGCGGAATCAATAATATGGCAATACCGCCACTGTAGAGATGATACCGCTACAACGGAAAAATATGGCACCAACGGAACCAATAATTTCAAATTTTTCTTCCGCAAAAAAAATGCTTTCCGCAATCGCGAAACGGAATCAATAATTAGACCCAATATATTTTTTGTGCCGCCAAATTGTGGAATCGATGTGTGCCGTAACGAAAAAAAGGTTGAGAATCTCTGACCTATAGTGGTTAACAAACTACATACATATCGTCTCATGTAGAAAGGCCCTAACTCGCATAATTGTGATTTTACAGGAGAAGGTAAAAACATAACAGAAACTGTATTTTCCACAATGTAATATTTGAAATGCAATTGCTTGTAATATCGTTATTTTTGATACTATTGTATTCAAATTCTGTGACGAGGTGTATTTGCATGAAATGTAATGGAATTTCGAAAAAACTGAATTTCATAAAAATTCTAGTTAGGGCCTTTCTACATGAGACCAGCGATATATTAATTCATATATATGTACATACCTATAAGAATTGTGAATTTTGTTTAAACGTTGTTTAAATTAAAAATAAACAAAATTTTGACTGATTCTTTTCAAAATAGGTATATCTACATATAAGTAGATATGGATTCAGATTGAGATATTCCAGATTATGTAAGTATACATATTAAAACTTTACGAGTTCTAGAACTCCTGATTTTTCATTTCACAGTTTTTCACTAAAGTTACTTTTGCTACCCTCAGATAAACTGTTATGGAGCTTACTGCCTATACTTAATTATTTTTCAAATAGAAATACCTGTCAGGATTCTGACAAAAACATATTAAACTCGGTAGCTCTGAAAATTTATAAAATAAAGAGGTAACGACGGTGCTCATTGATATTACTTTGAGTAACCAAGAAAGAGAAGAAATGAATATGAAAGTATTATTGGATTTAGAGGGAGGAATAGCTGCTGACGATGTGAAAACTATTTTAACCATATAAAAGAAGCACTTAAGGTAATGTAGTGACGTAATGCTAAACATTTTTATCTAAGTATTTGATATTTTGTGTGCATATTAAAATCATTTACAAAAGATTTATGGACGAGATTACTAAGTAGGTATAACATTTTAGTGCAGTTAGGGGTTAGTAAACTGTTGCCAACGTTTTTTTACAAAGCAGACTTCGTAACCAGCTGAGAACACCAAAAAATAAACATTATTGAAGCCTTCGTACATAAAAAATAGTACAAGACAATTTCAATAGTTTCTTCATTTCACTTTGTTTTTTTTGATATGTAACGTGAAAAAAAGTTCATTAGGGAAATTAAACACTTTTTTCTTTCTTAATTTTTTAACCGATTATTAAAATATGTTTTTCGTAATATTTTTATCTATAGCAATATAAAAAAACAATATTGTATGTATTTTTCCTTTCTTTGCAAGTGTACACAATTTCCCGTTATTTACAATATTGACGAAAAATAAAAACATTACAATTCCCTTTAAGAGCTTTGTGGAATTTTAACACACCTTTTGTTTAACAGTTTGTTTTTTAACAATATTTATGGTTTATTTTTTAAATAAATTTATTGAAAAATAATTCCACTTTATATTAAAGCACGCACGAAAAGAAAATTATATACGAACAATCAGAGGGAAAAGAAAAACTAAATAATTTCTGATGACATCACTACGTCATTTGTTGTTGTGTATGGGAGAGCGAAAGGAAAACCGATAATCTCTCACAGATTTAAATAAAACACAGGGTTCCCAGATTGTTTTGAGTGATATCCCCAATTAAACGATTCTTATCCCCACAATTCTCCAAACATAATTTCAACTATCCCCAAAAATATTCACTATAAATAGTATTATTTATTATAATTAAACCAGTTAAGTTGATTTACAAAATCGACAAGTTCTAAATCAAAATATTTCATCACGTTGTCTACAGAAATTTTTTGCTGAAAATTTTTTAAGTTAAACATTTGAAGCACTTCTGAAGATGGAACAAAAGTGGTAGAACAAATAGTATTATTTTTAAAATGTGTATTAATACTCTGTAACGATTCCAGCACCTCGTTTTGTCTTTTATTTCTTATTTTGGTTTTCATTGAGTTCATTGTTGAAAAAAGGCGAATTCATGTTTTAAATTACCGAGAGCATTATATGTGATAATTTTTTATAATGGAAACTTGTACGCAGCAAAAAAGTAAAATTACAATAACCAAAAATAGAGTTTAGAAAAAAATCCCCAATAAACCGCGTTAATTCCGCAGAACGCATAATATACCCTGAAAGAAATCCTGAGTCCCCCTTTTAAAAATAAAATCCCGGATTAGGTGATAAATCCCCGAATCTGACAACCCTGCTTAAACAGCAAGTAGTAGTGGTGGTGTTGCCAACCTTCTTGATACATAAGTTTTTGTTTAAATAAAGAAACGACGAAAAATGTATTTATGTTATCTACTTAAATAATAAAAAATAAAATTTGTTGTTTTGAAGTATAATTAGTTTTGTTTACTCTTTATCGTTTTGTGAATTCTCCTTTTAAAGGCTTTTGATGCTTAAAGGCACTAGTTTTATGTTAAGTTGATAGCACTAATTTCTTGTGTTTGTTAACAAAAAGTGCTTTTATTTAATAGCCTCAAAAGGTTTGAGATAGAAAAGGAGAGCTATAGAACAATGTGTACAACATATTGTTAAAGGTGCCAGATCTTTAATATAAAATTAAAAACAGGGAAAAAGTAAACGCTTAAATCGCTATTGCGTCATATAATAATGCAACGTTATGTTATTTACATGTGCTCACATATGTTTATAGTTTATAAATAAGAAAAGCTCACATTCAACTTTTGAGTAAACAAATTTAGTACCGCACATTCAACTTTAGTTAAATGTGTAGCTAAAATAAAAGTGCTACTAAATTTAACAGCATTTGAAAAGAAAATAAAATTAAAAGGGAGCTTCAATAAATAAATTTATTTCATCTCTCTTAACTTTTACTTTTTATACCTTTCACCACAAAATATGGAAAAAGGGTATAACTAAGTTTGTCATTCCATTTGTAATTTCTACAATATCAATTCCGACCCCCAAAAGTTTATATCTTCTGAGTTCTTATGCATAGCCAAGGCGATTGAAAGATGTCCGTCTGTCCGTCCGTGTTAATATTGAAATCACACAAAAAAATAAATATGTCAATTGATCAGACATAGTGTCGAAAGAGGTGCTATTAGAAATCAGCATGATCGGTCCATTATCGTCGAGGCAGCAGGCAAAACACTACGCCTGCCTCTAATTTTTTATGTTATTTGGAACAATAAAGTAACTCCAATCAAAAAAAAAAAAAAAAAAAAATAATAATAAATAAATATGTAGGGCGTTAGAGAATTAAAAAATAAGAAAAGAACATCAAGTGAAAAAATTGGCACTCACACAGATTTTCCGAGTTATGGGGCTCTAAAACTTCAAATTTTTTGAAATATCAATATATAACATTTTTATGTAAAATAATATATATGCAGTACCATTTTTTATTTTTTAATTCTCTGTCACCCCAATATTTGCTTTTTAGATTGAAGATACTTTACTAAACTAGATTTACGTAGATAGTGAAGGGTATATATATAGCCGAATATAGCCTTCTTACTTGTATTTTAATAAAATTGTAAAGAGCGAAACTTTCTCTATAAAAGTAAATATGTATGTATGTACTAATGTATAGCAAATCATAGCCATAAAGCCCGGTAACCTCTTAAAACGATAAAGTTCAAGGATTTCTTTACAACACGAGTCATCATTGTCAGAAGCATACATACATACATTCATAGTCATATAAAAAACATTTGCAATTTACATAAAAAATAAAGGCAAACAAAAGCCTTTTTTTGCGCTATAGAAAAAAATTGTGATTTAAATTGTTATTAGGTCTGTTTTGAAACACTATTGGCTAATACTTACTTACTGCCGTATTCATAGAAAATAAAATAACTTTGAAATGTGTTTTGTGACAAATTTTTCATACAAATTTTTCCTAAAATATATTTCAAATCTATTTTGATTTTCTATGAATACGGCAGTTAGTATTTGAATTATAATTTAATGCATTTATTTTCATTGGGATACTGATTTTTATTCAATGTTTCCTGAGAACCAGATTTCAAATATCTGGAATAATAAAGTTTCATGTATTTTTGCTATAGCTTGCAATATGTATGGTATGTTACGCAGGAGGGTGTTAAAACTGCCTTACGTAATTAGAACACATCATCTGGAGTAACAACCGTTGCTTGTAACTTACATATCTCTTATGTTCTTTAGACGAAAACCTCTACACATACTACTAAAGCCTCTTTTTCCTTCTTTTTAAGATTAATATAAACAAGTAAGAGTGCTACATTCGGTTATGCCAAATCGTATGTACCCTTCGCGATATATGAAAATTTACTTTAGTGAAATAATTCTACTAAAAAAAAATGTGACAGAGAATTAAAAATTAGAAAAAAATTAAGTACTTATATATAATTTTAAATATGGGTTAAGCATTTTTAAAAAATTTTAGTATTTCCTGGAAGATCTCTTCAAAAGCTTTTAAATGATACCCAGATGGAAAAAGTTTGATGTGCTGCCTGGATGCTTAACATTTTAACGTTTGAATAAATACTACAAAAGAAATTGGATGATTTTCCTTAACAATAAAAAAATTCGCATTGCATTAAAAAAAATTTTTTTGACGCTCATTTCCATAAGGTTTTAGAAACTAAAAATATGCACATAAAATTTTGTAAAATTTTCATTCAAAAACTTAAATTTGGTAGAACGAATAAATTGTGATTTCAGTTGTATCAAGGTGATTACGTCGTTATTTTAATTTCTTAATTACAGTGTAAAACAAAAGTCACATACAATTCAAAACAACATTTTTTTTAACTCGTATATATAATTAATACAAGGTGTTTCGAAAGAAACTTATTGAAATTCTAAGATCTTATAGTGTGTTCATTCATACATACACTTTTATTGAGTCAATATTCTGATTATTGACAAAATTTATTTAGTGTTTATACAAAATTTAGTTAGCTCAATAAGCATTTGACAGCTGGAAAACACAATTGTTATTATTTTATTCGGAAAATTTGTTTTTTCAAAGTTTACTGGAAATAGTTTATTTGAAAAAAAAATTACTTATTTGTTTATTCTATTAGACTGTTTTTTGTTATTAATAATTTAAAATTAATAAACTTAGCTTCTACTTGCCATATTTTCTTTTGTTTTATTTTGCTGACATATGTTATTGTAGATAATTTTGCTCACTAAACACACTTGTGAGCAGTGTTGTATTTTAAGTTTTACTCAAAATTATAACAATTTCGTACTTATCGCACAATAACTTTATTAAAATTTTGTATGGAATATTAAGCTTAATAATGGCATTTATTGCTATAATCTCAATAAAGGCTCATGTATGAATACATTATTAAGGGCCAGTTTCACGATGTCGCAATCGTTCGTTCGTTCGCATAATTACATTCAAAACAAAAACAATTTTTTAGAATTTGTTTTTGTTTTAAATGTAATTATGCGAACGAACGAACGATTGCGACATCGTGAAACTGGCCCTAAATACTTTATTATCGCAATTACTCATTCGATTAGAAACTTGTTTAGGTTGTGTTTCTAGTGTAGCCACTCGGTGATCGATTGCTTTAATTTAAAGGATTATCTAATTCATCAGTTATAAGTTTATCAAATACTGTCATAAGCTGTTAAAAGAGTTCTTACTAATGAAGTGTCATTTGTTGTTAATCATTTCTCTAAGAAAAAGTTACCCACCCCTACACTAAGTTTTCATTAAATATAAAAAAAAAGTTTTTTTTATTGTTTTAAGTTCTTAAAATAACTTTTGTTCATTTGCTCAATATATAACACAACAACACCTCACAAAGAATAACCATGTATTATCACGATCATATTATTCGAATGTGTGCATGCATTGCACTTGGTAGTGTTAAAATTCATAGATGCTTCTTTTTGTTTTATTTTGTGTTTAAATTATTGCTCTTTTAGTTGACTGTGTTTGTAGCGACAACACAACACAAACATATCATACGTCAAGATTACGTAGCAGTGTATTGCCATTCTGTTTTTTTTGACATATATACGTCATTTGCTTAAAACTTTCAGAAAAATTGACATTTAATTAAAAGCAAAGTTTGCTGTACACATATAAATACACACGCACACACATTTTTAATGGTTTTCATCTTAGCATTTGTAAAGTTTACAATTACGTGTAATAACTTAAATCTAAATTTGCGCTACTCGGTAAAAAAGTTATTTAAAATTACAAATAAATTTCTTCGTTTTTCTTTCTTGTGTTTATATCTCGACGACACAACATATGACCGCTTGGTTAACAAAAATTTTTGAGGGGGGATGAAAATACTTATTTTTGCTTCATAGTTGAAACTTTGAGTTAAGTAAACCTCTAAACTCTTGTGGCGGCAAACTAGGTATACGAGTACAGCAAGTAAGCATAAATTAGTATTATACGAGTATCTATGCGCAAATTTTAAAACTAATATAAAATTAAAATTGGGAAAAGTTAAATTTTTCGGAAATAAGTAATAAGTCAATAACAAATTTAAAATACTGCAAAACTAAAATGTTTAATAAAATAAGAAAGGATTTTTTTAAGCCGACTCAAGCTAAACAATGGTGACGGCTTTTATAAGTTTTCGTCGGCATGACTTACAAATCTATCTAAGCATAAACTAACGTATATATTTGCTATTCGATTTTTTATATCCGATTTTTTGTACATTCTCCTAAATACGAGTTAAAGGAACAACTTACACCATGAAATTTTTTATGAAACTATTTGCATGAAATTTTTGTTTGTTGGCAAGAGGCGCAGAGAATCATGCGGGGTAACAAAATAGAATAGTTTGTTTTTCGAGGGCATACCTTGGTTGTATACAGTTTATAGTTCGTGTGTTAATTTCAATAACACAAACAAAATAACGCATATCAAATTAAAAGCGAAATGTGCAAATTCCATTGACATCAAAAATTTTATCGTTAAAACGCACGATAAAATTCGCTGCAACTTTCAAGGAAAGTTAAAAAAATCAAGACAAATTAATTTTACCAGGTGGCATCGTTGCGTTTGTTATGTGTAGAGCAGCTGTCAAAAGTTTATAATTTTATATTGCAAAAGATCTTTTTTTAATATTCTTTAAAATAGAATTGTAACAAGAGTTTTAAATCAATTTAAAAAACAAAGCTTACTGAAAACGTTATTAAAAAGGGTAAGAAAAAAGTGCAGTAATTAATTGTGTTTTGAAGTTTACCATACACTGAAGCGCTTGTTTTTCTTTTTATTGTTGTAGCGGCGCTGTCACTTCTTATATATTCGTTTTGGAAAAAATGTAATCACATAAAATTGGTATAATCAATTGTTCGTAGTAGGCCCTACTGAACGTTCAGTCTCTCTTGTTATTAACCGACTTCAAAAAAAAAGGAGGTTATCAATTCGATTCAATGTTGCTATTTTTGTTTGTGCCCACAGAACTGTCATTTCTAAACCGATTTTGAAAATTTTTACTTTATTTGAAAGATGATACAGATTGGTTCCGTTTTAAAAACAGTTCATAATTTTAAAAATTAAAGGGTGTCCCATTACAACATACATGTTTTAATCGTTTATTATGAACTGTAAAGGGCACCACTTTAAAATTAAAAAAATCTGCGCATCACTAAAGCTCCCAATGTTAAAAAGTAATACAGAAATAAATCTAAAAAAATTAAAGGGTGTATGGGCGTATCTTTTTGTAAAATGGACAGAACTTCTATTCTTTTAAACAGTAGTAGACAGACGGTTAAAATTTACCAAGAACCTGTATTGCCTAGTCCGCTATAAAACAAGTATAAAAATTGTTGATTTGGAAATTATAGGGCGTCTCAATAGTTGATGTAATTTGATGTATATGGCCAAACTGTTGAACTGTTACAGACAGACGGTTGAAATTAATAAGGAACTGTATTTCTAAGTCCGCTATAAAATGTATAAAGTTTGGAGATGGAATATAACGGTGTCCTAATATTTAATGTAATTTGATGTATGTGGCCATACTTTTGATCCGTTATAGACAGACAGCAAGCAGTGTGAATATTGTGCCAAGACATCGTACAATAGTACGGTAAGTTCAGAAATTTTGAATTCAAACAGTGAACATATTGTTACGAATAATAAAATCTCACAACCCCTGTAGTTGCTTCCGTATGAGTGTGGTGAATAAAGTTAATTCAACAACCAATGGTGTGTTTACGGAATAACAAAACCACAAGTTAGCCAACAAAAGCTGAGCAGCCTCAATGGCTGCGTTGGTAGAGGTGCGTACTACAAACCAGGGGGTCCGAGTTCGATACCGCGTGCGGGCATACGTGCAACGAAAAAAAAATAAGAATTGTTATAAGCAATTAAAATTAATAAACAAGCAGTACAAACCTCCCGAGAGGAAAAAGGCAATTATTGTGTGAAGCCATGGCAGATAATTTAGTGGGAGACGTCCAACTTAATATAAGAGCAACAGATAATTGTCAAGAAGCTCTGTATAAGAAAAAGTAAGAGCACTAGCGGTTAGCGCGGGGAAGTGTAACAGCATAACAACAGTGTATGGCAGACGTGTGTTGTGGCTACGGGAATAAAAGGAGATGACTGGCTTGGATAAAAGAAGTAGTGGAGATGTCTGTGGATGGTTAAGGTTACTAAACAAGGCATCGAGTAGTTCATGTCTCGCCGGAGTAACACAGTAGTGTAGAGTGGATGGCTGCGTTTGTGGTGGTAACGCATGTTTAGTAAATACGAGACCAAGGGTTCACAAGACCGGTAGGAACGAGAAGTATAGCCAGAGAAAGCCATAAAGTAAAAAGAATACAGAATTTAGCCACAGTGGTATTTGCAATCAAAAGAATCCGTACGTTTGCCTGCTTAAAGGGTAAAACGTAACAATATAAATTCAAATTTAATTTCACCGAATGAGGCACCGCTCAACCACTGTACTTTTTCTTTGACATTATACCAAAAATGTATTAACTTAATAAATATATAAATAAATAAATATATATGTATATAAATAAAGATATAAATATATATATATATATATATATATATATATATATATATATATATATATATATATATATATATATATATATATATATATATATATTTTTTTTTTTTTTATAATCCCCCTAGATCGGTTGGTTCTACCACGTAATTTTTTCTTCTCAAACATATTTCATACCACCGCTGATGGTATTGAATGTACATTTTGCTGTTGTTGTTTAATATTATAAAAAAATGTTTTGCTGCTGCTGGTTGAAGTCGCAGATTGTTATTGGTTTCTTATTGTTTCGGTTATCTTTGTCGCGTTTGCCGACAGTTTTGCGACGTCGTTAAATATTTTTGCGGCGATTACGTCAAGATTATTATTTGATTGCTTTATGTTATTGTTGGGATTATTTATTTCGCAAAAACACAAACAAGCGAAAATAAAAATATTATAGCTGTTGCTTATAAAATTTAAATATTTTTATACATAAGTATGTATATATAAATACACACGTATATAATGTATATTTTATATTTTTTAAATTAAAGTTTTCACTCACAATAAAATTTTTTATATCAATCAATTTAAATAAATAAGTTGTTTATATATATTTTTTCATTTGAGGATGCTTATACAGATTTAATTGGCGCGTTTTTTTTCATGCATTTGTTTGTTTCTGTTATTATTTCTTTATATACATTTATTTTTTATGATTATAATATTTATTACATATTTTCCTTATTTGATAAGAACAAGAACACATTCATTACTCACTGTGACTACTTTACGTAGTAGACTAAATTTTGATGACAACACGACAACGAAAGGCAGACCCAATAAACTGACGATTGTGTTGTACTGTTTGCTAGTAAAAGCTTATATCAACAGCAACAACAAACAACACAAAATAGGATTATACATATGTAGTGGTGTATGATTGTATAGAAAAAAAACTAAGCTACAATGACTAGTTGTAGAATGAGCAATAATACAAACAAACATACGAAATCATCTATTTGTACGTACAGCCAAATCCAATAGTACGTACACCATAAATAAAATACGTATGCACAGTGGATCACTTAAAAAGAAAAAAATATTAAACACTGAAAATTGTGTCTTCGGAAATACATTTGATGACAATACTTTGAATTACAAATGTCTGCTTAATTAAAATAAATAATTTGAATTGTCCAAACCCCTCAAGGTAACCATACTCTTGCAATATAATTGTCAAATTGTCTTATGATTTAAATTGCACATAAACAATATTCTGTAATGTGTTGAAGACATTGTACAATAATCTTTTTTATTATCATTGCTAGACAAGTCTTTCTCTTCTTCATCACTAATGTCACTAAACATTACTTAAATTATTTAATGCCGAATTGCTTAATATTTTTATTTAAAATTTATTTTATAGTTTGAAGAAATACAGCATATGAAAATGCCAAAAAATTGCGCCAGTTTCGCTTCAAAATATTGATACACTTATTAAGTAGTGTGGATCAAAACGACAATAATTACAGCAATAAAGTACTCAATATCATTGTGTAATGTATCCTTTAGCAAAACAACATGTTATTAAATTAACTTAAAAAAATTAAATACATTAGATGAGATAATACCTATACGCATATTAAAAATATCCTTGTAAGTTTGGTTATTTCTTATTTTAATGAAATTTAAAACACGGGTAGATATTTGCCCTTATGGTAAAATTGGGTACTTATATTTTTTAATAGCAGACTTGGAGGGGAGAAAAGGGAAAGAGGGCATTTTGATGCCCTCATTTATATCTGTTCTAGAGCTGGGACCTAGGTAGGAGAAAAACGGGCATTTCGTCTGTGCCGATTACAATAACATTTTTAGAATAGATAGATATTTATATAAAGGTAGAATATTCTATGTTTATTTTGAGAAAAAGGGAATAAAAGAGGGGAGCGGCGAAGAGGAAAGAAGACAAACGTACACTTTTATGAATTTTAATTGAAAAACATATCTTGGTATTTATAAGATCCTAACTGATTTGATAGAATTCTCATGTGTCCCGAGTAGAGCCCCATGGTAAAAAAAGGTCATAATATGTTATACAGTGAATAGAAAATGCCGGGTACAATAAGATAGTGATAAAATAAAACGATAACAAACTATAACATGTACAGGTATTTTTTGCAAAACTTATGATACCTATCCCACTGTGTGGTTTATTTTAACACATTTGGGATATCAAACGGCTATAACTATTTCGTAGTAGAGATTTAAATAAAGTTGCCACATCATATTTTTCTACGGTATTTTAATCAGCTATGAAATACTTTAGTTAACTTTGAAGTGCTTTCTGCACTTATTTCTTAAATGCGAACGGACATTTCTTTCGAATAGTTATATTGAAAACAAAAGCAAATTTTTATTTGTTGTTTTCAATACAAGTATGCGAAGGGAGCGTTTGTTCGCATTTAGTGAAATCGGCAGTAAGCATTAAAAATATTATATGTATATACATATATATTATATATCGTCGTAGTTATTATTCAAAGCTCCTTTGATTTCATAATTATGCGTTTTAAGAATCGTTCTAGGAAATTTGGCGATTTTCTTCATATTTTATCCGGCAGCTATTACTACCGCACACAATAATAATCATGATGATGGGGGTTTAGGTGATGATGATCAAAACAATATTCGTGTGTATGATGAAAGCAATAACACTCCCCTGTGATGAATATATTTAAATATAAACTGCACGAGTATGGTGTAAATTTGTATGCCGACATACGAACACATGTTAAAATGACACCATAGAATTTGAATGGCAAACAAAAATTGTGTGCGAAATTTTCCACATTATATTTTTTTTTACAATAACAAAACAACATTGGTTTTATAATTAAGACAAATTTCTGTATTGTTGCGATTGTTATTGTTTCATTAATATGGTTTGCAACTATGTAAAAATTTTGTTGTTGCAGATGTGCTACGTAACAATGTACCTATGATTTTATTTATTATTTACTAGCTTATTGTACCCGGCGTTGCCTAGGTCTAATTTTAGGACTTTCTAGGCAGTGTATAATATATTGTAGCCTTAGTTGATATAGGGCTCTCTACTCCGAACACGCGAGAAATATATCTAATCAGTTTGGATCTTGTAGATCAAGAGATATCTATATATCAAACATATTTAGAATCTGATTTTTTTAAGATCGGTACAATTCACAAAATTGCGCATTTGTCCTCTCCCCCTCTCCACTTTCCTATTTCCTTTTTTTTATAAAATAAACATATATATATATATATATATATATATGTTTATTTTATAAAAAAAAGGAAATAGGAAAGTATATATATATATGTAATATTCTACCCTGAGCATAAATATTTAACTTTGTATAAAATTTTATGATAACGGCGCGGACGTAAATGTCCGTTTCCCGTTTTTCTCTCATCTAGGTCCTAGCTCTCGAAACAGATATAGATGAGAACCTGCCGATGTTTCATATTTCATTAAGATCGATTATCCTAGACTATCGATTATCCCACTTTCCCTTTTTCTTTCATCCTGGTCCGCTATTTAAAAATATAACATATCCTATTTTAACATATTTTATTAAAATCGCTTCAGTCGTTTAGCCCTGATTTTTTAGGCACGCACAAACAAACAAACAAACTTGCAAAGAGATTTATATTATATATTAGATTTTCTGCTTTATGTAAAAATTAAATCTACAAATGTTTGCATTGGTCGGCCACGTGAAAAATATTAAACAATATTCTCTTTTTACCTGTTAATATATGAATACATGTGTTTATTTTGGTATTTAATAGATTTTATGTATTTGTTTGTTTATTATATACAAACATAGGTGTAAGATAGATAACTGGCATTGTAAAGCTATCTTAAGAAATACCTAGTTTTCTTTTTATTATTTTGTTTATCAATTTGTTACTAACACATTATTTTTCCACCATATGTAATTAACTACGTTCTCGACAACAGCATATTTAACACAGAGATGAAAAAGTGTAATTAAACAAAAATTAAACTTAATATTAAACTTAATAAGGCTCAATAAAAAAAAAAAAAAATATGCGTTTAATAATCACGAATGCAAAAAAAAAATTAAGATAAAAGGAAAAACTATAATCGTTGAAAATAATGTATAAAATTAATTACTTGCACCGAAAAAAAGACTCAAATTATTTATAGAATCTTTCACCCGTATTGTGAGTATTAAGGTCGAATATAAGCAATATATATTTCTGAATTCCAAATGAAATTTTCACTTCACATTTTCAAAGCATTGTTGCTGTAAAATGATTTTTTTCCAAAACAAGGTCTAGATAAATACGAAAGTGAAAATTTCGTGTGGAATAAAAAAAAAAACGAATATATATATAGCAATAGAGAATTAAAAAATAAAAAAATATTAAGTGAAAAAATTGGCACTCGCCCATATTTTCCGAGTTACGGGTGTCTGAAATTTTAAAATTTTTTTAAATATCAATATGGGTATCATTTAAAAGCTTTTGATGAGACCATTAAGGAAATACTAAAGATTTTTAAAAATGCTTAACCCATTAAGAACAGACGACTTTTTTATGTAAAATTATGTATGTAATTATGTAATTCTCTGTCATCCCAATAATTAATTTTTTCACCCAACTAGATTTAAATACATGGTGAAGGGTATATAAGATTTGGCATAGCAAAATATAGCACTTTTACATGTTTTGAATTTAATTATGTTTTTATTTTTTCCAATTAAATCAATGCTTATTTTAAAGAAGAAGAATCAGCAAACATATGTCTAAGATGAAGAAACAGCAACCATAGGTCTTAGATGATCGGTAATTTTTACATTTCTTAAATATTGATTTTCAAATAGTTCAGATATTTTTGTATGAAAACGCATAGTATTTTATTAGGAAAAAAATATTTGGATATCAAACAGTATAACAAGTAGAAATTAAAAATCAAACGTAGAAGCTTAAAATAAATCGAAATAGCTAAAAAACTTGGGGTATGATAGTATACTGAAGTATATATCGCTCCTTTATTGCAACATAGTCACATCTCAAAAAAAAACTTGAACTTGGCAAAATGCGATTTAAGTTTTCAAGACAAGAGTTCTATGCTCTAATTGCCGCAATTGCAGTTGCTATAACTTCGGTTCAGCTTGGGATATATAACTGATTTTTTTTTCAACATGTACAGAAGGTCTAAAAAAGCAGTTTTGCGTAAGTAACTACAAATTTTTAATTTTTTGAGATATGACTATGTTGCAATAAAGGAGCGATATGTATATAATTATGTTTAAAAATGAATTACGTATACACATCTGCATAAATGATGTCTAATTATTTTGCTTAATATTATTTTTTACAAATTAAAACAATTAAAATGGTTTAGGGAGAACCTATTTTTATTTTTCTTTTGTTAAATTTACACATTAAAAATGGTCATTCCTTTAATGTGTGAGAGCAACTTATTTAATACCTATCTAGCCTTTCAGTTTTTATGGTTTTTAATTTCAAAAATTAATGTACTCGTACTTATGTATAAAAATATATAAAATCATTAAAAATGCATTCCCCCTTTTTTATTGCTTTTAGGGTTTGTATACAATTAATCTCAGCTAATTACCGATTATTGCTTAATGAAATTTGTCGTTCATTTAAATCAAAATGTAAATTAAAGTCTACTTTCTTAAATCAAAATATATTAATATATTC
Source organism: Gymnosoma rotundatum (assembly GCA_916610165.2). Classification (NCBI taxonomy): domain Eukaryota; kingdom Metazoa; phylum Arthropoda; class Insecta; order Diptera; family Tachinidae; genus Gymnosoma; species Gymnosoma rotundatum. The sequence goes on along the minus strand of OU744340.1, from coordinate 127,282,889 downwards.
TATGAAATCCCAAATAAATATTGTAAAATTTATGAATGATACAACTACTTTGATTATCCGTCCCTGATGATTTGCTCAGCACATTCATGTATACTAAATGCTTAAAAGTTTGTAAGTGTGCGTACACTCAACATGTGTTGAATGCAATTTTATTTTATCTCGTATCTAAAGCTTTTTACGTATGCATTTCTTTAATCAGTGCATTTAAATTGTTTGTGGTCTCTCTCCTGGTCATTAAATCGATAACTTGCAACCATTATTTAGTGTTATTTTTCTAATTTAATTCATACAAACCAGTTCCAATAATTGTTTACATAATTTTTCTTTTATTTATTGTTTATTAATTTATATTTTCTAATATTGTAGTCATTTCTAATACTTTTAGCAAATATCTTTTAATTTATTTCGTTTTGTTTTTATCATCATTTCGTAGCACCTGCTAATAAACATATGAATTTCTGTTTTTGTATTAAAAAGCTTTTTTAAGTTTTAACTTAACAGAAAGTGTAAAAGTGAAAGCTTTCAAATTGATGACTCTTTAAATACATATAAATATTTAAATACAAAACTGTCTAAAAATTATTTATTTATTTAAACATAATTATTTTATTTCTCTTACTCTCCAATAGAGAAATTCTTTTAGAAGTATACTTTTCTAATTTCTTAAAACTCCCACTGCCTTTACAATCTGCTGACAAATTCATGCGCCTTTTTTATTTGCTGTTGACATTTTTACCTCACAACCATAAATAAATAATCCCTGCAGGTAAAATTAGATTTGCATGTAAATCAGTGTTACCAGGGAAAGGAAAAAGTTATGCTTGTCCTTCAAAATAGTAAAAGTAACAAAATAATATTAATTTAATGTAATTTATAACAAATATAAAAAAGTTTTATTCCATATTTCAGGGAAAATAACAAGGAAGCAAATTCATTTACTGAACAAAAACAAAAATAGGAAAACTTATGAAAAATTTCAGACCATTGAGCTTCAATAGAAATTACTATTTTAATAATTTTAAAAATACCGTTATTAAAGACTTATTTGCTTAAAACTTCAACATAAAATACTGACAATATTTCTGTAATATATTCCGGCACTTCTTCAAGGCAATTAAAAGACAATTTTCTTCTAGATCGAGGTATTGGTTCGGTACCACTGGCTAGTTATCAAATTTATCAAGCGGGATAATTAAAGTTGCTAACAATTTTCGCAAGTTTAAACAGAGTACTTAGTTTTCCGCATGGGAAAAACTATTGCTAGAAACATGTAACAAAGTTATAAAAAATGTAACCAAACGGTAACACTGGAGTAAATGTCACTCGTGTGTGTGTTCGTGAGCCTTAACCACAATCTGCATGTGTTGCAACATCGTGGGGATTTACGAGTTTAGACAAAAAAGTCATATTCTATTTTGTACTAAAGCTCTAATTTTCTGTGTAAAGTTTCAATTGGGGGCACATAATGGTAAGAAGTTTAAGAGTGTACAATAAGATTGTTGATTGGTACACGCCTCGTATGTGACTTCAATTAATTTAAGAATTTTTGTAGCATACATACATACATTTTTGTTTTTGGTGGGGATAATCTGTAGCTGCTCAGGTAGGTCCTAAGTCATCTGTAAGAGAATGTACAATTCAAAAAGAGCAATGTTAAAGAATACAGCGGCAGGGGATCGAGAGGAGTGAAACGTTTTATTTATTCCTCATTAGTAAAACGTGCATGTGTATTTTTAAAAGAAATAGAAAGTGGAAGGAATAAGGTGAAATTCCAAAAATCTTTAGGAAACATAAAAACGTAGTAGCAAAAATTTCATAATTAAATGTTTGAAATCACGAAATTATTATATGTATGTATCGCTGGTCTCATGTAGAAAGGCACTAATTCGCATAATTGTGATCTTGCAGGTAAAAATAAAAACATAACAGAAACTGTATTTATCACAATGTAATATTTGGAACGAAAATGCTTGTAAAACTGTTATTTTTTTAATAAAAGTTAATATAAAAACATTAATTTATTTTTTTTTTAATTCACAATAATATTTAATAAAACAGAAACGAGAACTATTTTCTTTCAGTCATTTTAACTGAGTTCAAAATAATTTGCGCAGCAAATTAGGTTGTCCAAATCGACGACACCATGTCATTTTGTATTTGTTGTAAATTTCAAGTTGTACCTCGTACTTTTCCCTAAAACTCATATTTGTATGCCTGCTCGTTTTTAAACTTGAAACAAATAGGCATGGAGTTTGTCACGCGACAACTTGTTGCTTCATAATCATCATAATTTATTTTTTTTCCAAAGCTTGGATTTTACACATATAAAATTGCAGTATGTGCAGCGATATTCTAACTAGAATTTTAATTTCTATTGTAGTTCTTTCTTATTTATGAAGAATATAAAAAATGTTTCATTTTTACAAATTTCTGTTTTTTATTTGTAAATTTCACAATAATCTTAATTGATTTTGAAAGTTTTATTAAAAACTTTAAGCAAATTTTAAATCTAATAAAAAGCAAAAAATAAAAGCCTTAAAAAATAACTTGTCCATTTTGAGACTCTATTGAAGTAATACGTTTCTCTGCTACGATCCAGCCGTTTAAGAATATTTCGTTTCTGCCTCACTTGTCGATTTTTTAAATTTAACGATTTTTTCTTAAATTACTCGTACGCCTGATCTGGTATTAACTGCTTAAATTATTTTATTTACAAACCTAAATAAATTCATAGATGTCTACCATTATTAAAGAATAGTGTGGTCTTTTTTTTTTGCAATTTTTAATTATATCCATTTTCGTAAAAGGTTTACAAAAGAGATCATTTAAGTTGTAAGTTAAATTGTTAGGAAATTTCTTCTTCTAATTTAAAATATCTTGTAACTTAAAAAAGTGTATTATTGTATTAGGCGTTTTTTTAAGCAACATTTTTTTTACATTTTTGATGTAATCAATAAGTAAAACAATTTGGTATTTTTGGTACTTTTTAATATTCACCCTTAATCTAGTTGTCGGCGTCGTCATCGTTTAACTATCAATATCACTTCGCATCAATGTCGTGGCCAATTCAATAAAAATGTTGTATTCTATAACATTCCTGTGACAACGTCGACGGTTTATCGATTTTAATGAACTGAAAATGCATATTCCCAAGTTTTTTGTTAAACTTTATTTTTGTTTAAATATTTTATGGTAAAATGTTTTCTATAAGTGAAGAAAATGTGGATGAAAGGAATTCAAATGTGATGATGAAAGGAAGTCAAACCCTTCTGGAAGTTAAGAAGGTTTACCACTGCTTCTTCCAGCGGACTGAGTGAAAATTGTTTAAACATTACACCGCCAGTGGCTTTACATTCCGCTGTATTAGCATCCATCTTTTTTTTACTTTTAAATTTTAATTTCGCCATACCTTAAAAGTAATTTTTACAAACTTTTTTACAAATCCCTATTCAATCCTTTATTATTTGACCTTTTGCCATTCTTCCAATTTTCTTTAAAATTGCATAAGGCAAAGCCTCTGCGAAAATGTTTCAAAGTTTCAAATTGCATTTGTAACCTTCACTTTTTTATACTTTCAATGTTATATTTGGTTTAAATTACTTCCATTCGTTATTCAAAAAGGCGTCGACAAAAAACAGAGTCACGTCAATACAATATCGTCGTCACATTTGTTATAGAATAAAAAATTTTTTGAGCAGTAATCGGTAAGTGTCAATAACGACAAGCAGAATAACAAATCGAATGCTTCGACACATATAAGCTTTGATATGTGACGTCGCCGATAACTAGAATAATTAATTAAGAAACAAAATACAACATAATAGACATGGCAATATCATGTACCGTTCATTTTCGCCGTTGCTGGAAATGTCAAACTCCATACACAAAAAAATCTGCGTCAAATTGTTTTATATTAAGTTTGTCATTTCTGGCTTTCGCCACTCACACCACCTGGTACATGATTTCGCCATGATAATATAATCGTTTTGAATTGGCTTACCATATTCCAGTCATAAAAAACAATTTGATGAAAAGAGCTATAATGTAATTCGATTTTTCATATGCTCATAGTTTAAATTTATTAATATGTTTGCTATTTCTGGCAACACCGATTCGATGTTTATTTTTTTTTTGCGAAGTCAATCTACCGTTAATACAATTATTTTTATTTTGTAGTTTTGCGCCAGATTGATAAAGCAGAAACAAAAAAAAAAAAAAAAAAAACAGTAAAAGAGCTTAAAACAAAAAAAAAATCATGTGTTACATTCCGTTAAATTAACGTTCCGCTAAATTGATATTTACAAATTCTTACAACTTTGTAACAGTGGTAGCAGTGAATGTGAATATATTTTATATATGTATGTACATATATACATATTTATGTTCGTATGTATGTATAATTTTATTATTTAATAGCTTGACCATTACTTTTTGCCCACTTATTTTTATTTACATTATTAAACCACATTTAGCTTGTCTGCATTCGTCATGAAAAACAATCTATTGAAATTTAACTATTTTCTTGGTATTTTTACGTAAAATAATTTTTCCCAAAGGCTGGCCAAAACCTTCATACTGTTGATAGACATGTAGGCCGCGTACGACAGTGGCATGAACTACACCGCGTAAACGTTTATTGGCATAAGGAGTCGCCTAAAAAATTTAAAGCAGAAAAATTCATTATAAAAGTATATTTATGTGTGTATGTGTATGTATGTATACCTTATTCGATGAATACAGTCTATTGGTATCAACTTGAAATTCTTCTTCGGGATCCCAAACACAAAAATCGGCATCGTAACCTTCAAGAATTTTACCTTTCGATTTGTCTAAACCACACAATATTGCCGGTCTCTCACACATGGTTTTGTAAATGTGTTGCATGCCCAAACCATATTTTTCACAATGGGTCCATACAATAGGTAAACCTTAAAGATTCAATTAAAGTTTGTGGTTAAAAAAAAAAAAAAATAAAAATATAAAACAGATATTTGTTCTTTACTTAATTGCAGGGAAGAAATACCCGGCCAGGCATTTATAAAATTTCCCCTCATCCTGCCGTAAGTTAAACACTTGGGTCCCGGTGTTGCCGGTGAATGATCTGATGCTATAATGTCTAAACATCCCGATTTTAGAGCTTCCCACAAGGCTGGCTGATTTGCTTTAGTTCGTATTGGAGGTTGAGTTTTGTATTCTGTATGACAGTCTTCAATTTCTTCCGCTGCTAAACTTAAATAATGTGGACATGTTTCTGCAGTGATTTGAGCTCCTTTACTTTTAGCTTCCCTTATAATGTGTAGAACTTCATTGGTACTAAGATTCAATATATGAAATTGTTTTCTGAAAATATAAATTATAATAAATTGGGACTTACCCTGGAGTTAATGTCGACGTCGTTGACGCAGTTTCAACGCCGAAAAAGTTGAAACAGATTGAACTTTTACGGCGTTTCAACGCGTTGAGATTAACTGCTCTCATACAATTTCATACGATTCAACTTTTTTTTTGACATTTGACGCCGTCAACGACGTCGACATTAACTCCAGTGTTATATTAAAAACCTTTTTTTTAACACAGAAAAAATATTAAGACTAACAAATTGTTTAATTTACACAAATTTTCCATAACAACAAACAAGAAAAATTTCGCTTAAATCTTAAACTCAATTCTTAAGAAGAGATTAAATTGCTTATTTTGTATTTAATACGTTTAAAAATCCTGTATCTTTTGAAAGTCATTTGCTTTTGTTTTGCTTAATAAGGACACCAAATATTTCAACCGTTATAAACAGTCAGCTGAAATTTACAAGGCACTCGGCTATTATAAAAAGTATAAAATTAGGATTTGGAAATTATAGGGTGTCCCAATAGTTGATGATATTTGATGTATGCCGCCGAACTTGTGAACTGTTAATCTCGCTATAACAACAAGTTTATAATTTGAATTTATAAATTAAAGGGTGTTCCCATAATTGATGTAAATTGACTTAAAGGGTGGTCCTATAGTTACTCTAATTTGATGTATATTGCCAAACTGTTGAACAAGTATAAAATTTGGAGATGGAAATTAAAGGGTGTCCCAATACTTAATGTAATTTGATGTATGTTGCCATACTTTTGAACCGTTATAGACCGACAGATGAAATCCGTTTTGAAGTTGGGTTTTTGTGAAAGAATTACTAGATTGATTGAAAGTTGTTATTAATTTTTTAATATCGCATATCGTGTAGCAGACATATTTTTCATGCACTGTTTCGCAGCCATTTCTATGAGTTAAATGTTCTTAGATTTTGGAGAAACATGATTTTGTTAATGAAGTTTTATTGGAGAATACCAAAAAGTTTTTAGTGCGGGTCATATGAAGTTAAAGTATTTATACCCTTCACCACAAAAAGTGGAAGAAGGGTATTTTTAAGTTTGTCATTCCGTATATCCATTTCCGACCCCATAAAGTTTATATATTTCGAGTTTTTATGCATAGCGAAGTCGATTGAGTGATGTCCGCCTATCCGTCTGTGTTAGTGTTGAAATCATAAATCAATAAATATGTCAATCGATCATATATGGTGTCGAAAGAGGTGCTATTGGATATCAGAATAATCGGTCCATGTCCTTCGAGGCAGCAGGCAAAAAACCACGCCTATCTCTAATTTTTTCATGTCATTTGGAACAATGAAGTGACTCCAATAAAAAAAAAACAAATATATGGGGCGATAGAGAACTAAAAAATAAGAAAAAAACATAAAATAAAAAAATTTGCGCTCGCCCATATTTCCGAGTTAAGGGCCTCTGAATTTTCAAATTTTTCAAAATATCAATATGGGTATCATTTAAAAGCTTTTCATGAGATCTTTAAGGAAATACTAATAATTTTTAAGAAAGCTTAACCCATTAAGAGCCGATGACAGTTTTATGTAAAATTATAAATATGTAGTACTTAATTTTTTTTATTTTTTTAATTCCCAGTCACTCCAATATTTGCTTCTTTGATTGGAGTTACTTCACTAAACTAGATTTACATAGATGGTGAAGGGTATATAGGATTCGGCATAGCCGAATGTAGCACTCTTACTTGTAAACATACTTACTTTTTATGCCTTAAAGCAAGATCAGCTACAATTTGTACTGCATTAACTTCCATTTGAGCGGGTCTAGTTCTTAAAAAGGACTCATAACATTTAGGTTCATCTTCATTTGGTCTAAAAGGTATTGTTAGACACTCCTCAGCATGAACAGCTATAACAATATTATCATCTAAATTATTCAGAAGTGTATCCAAGTGTTGTTTGGTGACCGCAGGAAATTCTTTGCCAACTGGTTCCGATGCTGGCGAAAAGCTACATTGCAGACCAATAACACCACCACTTATCAAGGACGGTAGATCAGCTGAATTATCTGGAACAATGCCACCCCAAAAACCAACATCTACATAAATTTTTCCACGAGCAGTAGATAATTTCAATTTTAAGGCGGACAATGAAATAGTGGGGGGTATTGCATTTCTAGAAAACGATTGTAAAATTAAATGTAATTATTAAAAAAAAGAAAGATTTAACATACGTTGGTCTGTCTATGATGGTAGTAAAACCTCCAGCTGCCGCTGCCTTGGTAGCGGTAAGAAAACCTTCCCAATCCTTTCGACCTGGTTCATTAATATGCACATTGACATCTATGAGACCGGGCATTAGCACCAAATTCTCAAAATCGTAAACCTTAAAATTAAAATTTTAATATTATTTATTTTATTGCCTGCAGCACTACAATTTTAAGTTATTTTTAAAAACTCACAGCCTCCGATTCTATATTATACAAATAAGTATTGACTTCTCCAGCTGTTTTTAGGACTTTTTGTATGATTCCCTCATTGTTCACTATTATCCCACCGTGCACAAATCCAGCTTCTGTTCCCAAATAAATACGTTTACTCAGGAATAATAAATCCATTTTAATTAATCTTTTAAAATTATTTTTGTTTCGCACCTACAAACTTTTGATCACTTTAGTTTTATACGATAAATATTTATTATTTTTTCTTTTATTTGTTGTTCTTTTGCATAACGAATTTACGTTTTCGCTTTTGCCGCCGGCTTTTATTGTTGTTGTCCACTAGAGAAAAATTACTTCCTACTGATTATTGTTGTTAGAAAAACCAATTTATTTTTGCCTCGCCGAGTAAATGCTTTTATTTTCACATGATCGAGGGTGAAAAGCTTTTAAGTTTTAGTCTACATATGCTTTGCAACCTAGAAAGCTTTTTGAAGTACACCATTTTTTATTGAAATTGAGAAAATTCCAAATGAAATGAGAAATTCCTTTTATAATTGTGAAATTTTCATTTTAAATTTAAAAATTTCCAAATAAAATTGGGAAGTTTTTACTTTAAATTAAAAAAATTTATTTATATAGTTAATATTATTTTTATCAAATTAACAAATTAACATTTAGTATTAAGAAAAAAAAAAAAAATAATAATAAATAAAATTAAAATCTATCTACATGTATTAACCAACGGACATATCTTCCAAATCCAAAGCAGATTGTTAAAATGTTGCAATATGATTTATAGCTCCATTGCCATCTCCTGTAGTTATACGTGTTTCAAAAAGATTGATCACCTCTTCTGTGACAAAAAAAATCTTTGTTGTTGTTTTAATTTTATTAAAGTTAAGTAGCGGTGAGTAAGATCTCACTCGTAAAAGTTAAGCTGGAGAGTTGTCAAAAATATGCTCCAGACGACGAGAAGGGAGCGTTCTGATAATTTATTTCCTAACTCTTCCCACATATCTAAAAGCCTTTTGACCTATTAATTTTCGCCATCAGCTCCGAACGAACTTCTATGGCTATCCATTTGAATAATGCCTGATGTATAAATTGCACCAGTGTATGTTATTACATATTTTTTTTTATATTTTATATTTATTTTCAGTTTTTTATAAATTTGGAATTTTCTCAATTTTTCGAAATTTTGGTTTTCTCGATTTTAAATTAAATTTCTCATTTTCATTTAGAATTTTCTAAATTAGATTTGAAATTTTCTCAATTTAAATAAAAAGTGGTGCAAAACTATTATTTGAATGTTTAATAATCAAGGCGTATTAGTAGCAAGTGGTTGCGATGGCGAATTTATTAGTTTTCGCTAAAACCCTTATTCGTTAATTTTGGCAATTAGACCGAAGCTACATATAAAAAAATAGTATACAGGTTTTTTATATGTGCAGTTTGACAGTTTAACTACCGGCGAAAATTACTGAATTCGCCATCGCTACTATCAAGCCGTATCAATAACAGCTGATCGCGATATCAAATTCATTTATTTTCCCCTAAACGCTAAATGTCAAACTCCATATATAAAAAAGATGTCTAGTTTTGTTTTTCCATGGTGTTTTACATTTAACGTTTACGGCGAAAATTAATGAATTCGCCATTGCGACCACCTAGTATTAATTCGCCTTAGATGGTATGCTTTTTTTATTTAAATACTAATGCGAAACAACTAGCAAAAGGAACTTATGAAAATTAAATCTAAAAGTCTTGGAGATTTTTTTAATTCATAAACGCAGGTAAAAAGAATTTTAGAGCCGTTACCTTTGAAAGCGGAGTAAGTCCATTTTATATTACTTGAAGATATACCCGGTACACACACGTTAAGTTTTAATATTTATTTAAAAAAATATTTAAATTTAGTATGGAATTTTCCAAACACATTTTAATTCCATCAAAATATTAAAATTTTAGGAGAAACTTTAAATTTCGCCGAAAACCCAAATTCGAATCTATTATAAATACTTTTTTATATGGCGTTTGACATTTAGGGTTTCGGCGAATAATTAATAAATTCGCCATCGCGATTGTTACTGTCAAACTCAGTATTTTTATATGTGGAGTTTGACAGCTATCGTTACCAAAAAAAATTATGAATTCGCCTCGAAATCGAAAGAAAGTGAAACTAGACACATGGCGAAAATATACCAGGTGGTCGCAATGGCGAATTCATAATTTTCGCCGCAAACGTGAAATGTCAAACTCCATACAATAAACTGTTATACATATTTTTTATATATGGAGTTTGACATTTAGAGTTTACTGCGAAATTAATGAATTCGCCATTGCGGCCACCTGGTATTATTTCGCCATGCTTGACACATCTAGCAACGGCGAAAATGAATATAAACGCCACTGCTGTCACCTGGTACAAGATTTTGTCATGTTTAATTTTATTATGATTTGAAATTAAGGACTACAATCAGGAGGAATTTCAACGCTGCATCAAGGACACATAGAAAAAATTATGTGAAATAAAATCGATGAAAGCGCCAGCCAGCAGAACAATGTTATTCTACACATAATCCTTTCTGGTGTACCTTACGATTCAAACTAAATGGAACAAAAAAGAAAACATTTTTTCAATTTAATCAACTTCTACAGACATTTCGGTGTACCCTAAATTTTTTAAATACAAAGTTAAAAGTCAACATGTTTTTATTTCAATTTTTATATTCTCTCATGTGGAGCGAATTAGATAAAAAGTATTTTTTTATATAAAAATTTTGTAAAAAGCCAAAATTTTACGAACTAGAAATTATTTATATAGAAGCAACAATCAGCAAGAAAAAAATTCCTTGGCAACCAAAATCAAAGTTACAAACCGTCACATGAAACCAAAAAAGTTTGCAACTGATTTTGTTGGTTCAATAAAAGCCACAAGTTAAAAGAAAAAAGGACGAACAATCAGTACAACAATAATAGTTTTAAAAACAAATGCAAGACGTCATTTTCAAGATTGAAAGCTCTCTCAATTAAGATTAAAGTATTTAAAAAAAAAAACTTTGCAAATGGCTCAAGAAACAGGTGGTGGTGGTGTTGGCAGTAAAAGGATAAATGCCCCATATTGCAACATGTATGGAAGGTGGGTGAAATTGAAACTTCTTAATTCATATAAAACTCACAAAGAAGCAATTAATTCTAGAGTGAGCAATTATAATGCTCATGAACGCATCAAAATGTGTTTTTGTAGCGATTTCGAAAAATCCGTTTTAATAAACAATTTTGAAAAACGCGGTTGGCAACAAGTTGGCGGAGACGATGAATGGAATATTTATTGGTCGAGTGTGCAAACATGTCGTAACATCTTTAGTGTGGACAGTGGTTATCGCATGAACGACAATCAAATGATTAATCACTTTCCGAACCATTATGAACTGTCACGCAAGGATTTGTTGGTGAAAAATATAAAACGTTATCGCAAGGATCTAGAAAGAGATGGCAGTGCTTTGGCCGAAAAGTCTGATTCAAATTGTTCTAGCACTGGAGTGACAAAGTATCTACATTTAGATTTTATACCAGTGACTTTTGTTTTACCTGCCGGTAGGTAGATGAGAAAAATTTTAAAAATTTCTATAAAAATGTTTTTCTTATTCCATAAGATTACAACATGTTTGTTGAGGAGTATCGTAAGAATCCTTTAAGCACTTGGATTATGAAACCCTGTGGCAAGTCCCAGGGAGCTGGTATTTTTTTAATCAACAAACTTTCAAAACTTAAGAAATGGTCTCGAGAGGCTAAGGGACCTTTTCAACCGCAAATTGCTAAGGAAAGTTATGTTATTTCACGTTACATCGAAAACCCCCTGTTAATTGGTGGCAAAAAGTTCGATTTACGTCTGTATGTTTTGGTCACTTCTTTTCGTCCCTTGAAGGCGTATTTATTTAAACAAGGATTTTGTCGCTTTTGTACAGTGAAATATGATAGAAATTGTGCTGAATTGGACAACATGTATGTGCACTTAACGAATGTTAGTGTGCAAAAACACGGGGTAAGTGGTCAAGTAAAGTAAAGTGGTAAAGAGTTTGTGAGAAGTATGAGAAAAAAAAATTATATCTCTTAAATATTTTTGCTTTTCCAAGATATCAAAATGAAAGAACTTGATTTCGCTTGTTGCTGTTAATAGGGAAATAAATAATAATAATGGCACTTGGCTGATTTCGCAAAAACAAGTATGATAACTGGAACAGTGTCTGTTGTGACGGGAAGAAAAAGTACAAAAAATAAAACATTATTCGTTGCTAACCAACGGTTGGCAGAAGCAAAAACAAATCCATGCAACAGTGAATAACATTGCCTGTGAGCTTTATTCTTACTAACCAGTAGCACTCCTTGCTGTACCAGCATGTTACTTCGGCGAGACTCAAACTCCTTGATGTGATATTAAAAAAAACAACAAATACGCCCACGCACCCACGTGCAGCAATTCTGTCTACAATTAGCTATAGATAGGACTAAACTTTTAGAGGACCATTTCTATTGCTAAATACCTTTCAGGCTGAAATACTCACCATCCTCATACGTATTGGGGAATTTGGGAGGAGAACGACAAGGTTTATGATAATTTATTTGATGTCACACAGCCAAGTTGCGCTAAAGGCCTTCGGTTTGGTTGAACTAAGCTCCGGGGTAGCTATGGATTACTAAGCGTCTCTTCATAAGCTCGGTTCTCACAATGTACTGACGTTCATTAGATTCCTGATCATGAGGATCATATTGACAACTAAGGGGCCCAACTTAGATTTATAGGGCCAGAACCGTTTTTTGGCACATCCACTAGTTATCTATGAAAAGAAGTGGATTCTGGGCCAAAAAGTTCTAACAGGTCTCAGTTCGGAAAATAGTTGTATTACCCTGTCTTAAAATACATCTTAGGGACAACTTTCGCTTAATAAGAGCGACCTAGGGCTGAATACTGCGCTTTGTGGAATGCTGAGATCAAAGTTTGCTTGTTTTGCGAACTGTACCATTTGACCTGGCACTCTGTGCATGTCCTTCTTTGAGATTTCACAAGTGAAAATTTCTTGGCGCCCTCGACTGTTCCCAGGGGACGTAAATGATCGTTATAGGATTGTAACTTTTTATCAGAGCCTGAAACTCACGCAATAGACATTAAGTTTCTAAGATCCTATGGGTCGCAGTACTTGAGCTTATGAGTGGAATAGATCCTCCGACAGAGGATCGTACTCGTGATCTCCTATTTTACTAATATTTCCATCCTTTACCAATGCAGCCATGTTGTTTTTGTTGCTACAGTTATGTGAAGGAGGGCCAATTTTTTTTTTAACATTTACACTTATTTTAGTTGTCGGCGTCGTCGCATATCAATGTTGATATGTGACGACGCCTTCGATTTGTTATTCTACTTGTTGTTATTGATACTTATCGATTACTGCTCAAAGATTTTTTGTATCCTATAACAAATGTGACGACGATATTGTATTGACTTGACTCTGTTTTTTGTCGACGCCTTTTTGCATAACGACTTGAACTGATTTAAACCAAATATAACATTTAAAATGTAAAAAGTGAAGGTTACAAATGCAAATCAATTTTAAAATTTTTGCCGAGGCACTGCATCATCCAATTTTAAAGAAAAATGGGAAGAAATTGAAAAAATTCTAAATTCTCTTGTTCAGTCTAGAAGATTAGTAGATGAATGGCAAAAGGTAACAAAATAAAGGATTGAATAGGGATTTATAAAAAAAAAGTTTGTAAAAATTACTTTTAAGGTATGGCGAAGTTTAAAATGAAAATGTAAAGCTACTGGCGGCGGAATGTTTAAACAATTTTCACTTAGTCCGCCAGAAGAAACTGTGGCAAACCTTCTTAACATCCAGAAGCATTTGAATTCTGAAGGAGCAGTTCAAGGACTTCAAATGGTTGACATGGGAAACGATTCTAATGACATAGAACTTGCTGAAGTCGAATTTGTCGTTGAAAGTTTGGAGCAGGCAAAACATGTGTACATACTTGCGATACGGCAAATTAAAAATATTGCAATTGTGACTTAGAAGTTTTCTTTCCAACACAAGTTTTTGTTTTTTAAAGCTTTCATTATCAATTCAATCAAAATTTTTTTCTCTTATAGAAATCATTTTACCATAAAAGTATCAAGCACAAATAAAATTAAACAAAAAACTTGCGGATGTGCATTTTCATTTCGTAAAAATCGATAAACCGTCGACGTCATCACAAGAATGTTATAGAATGCAAAAATTTTTTTGAATTGATGCCGACATTGATACGAAGTGATATTGATATTAAAACGACGACGACAACGACGTCGACAACTAGAATGAGGGTGATTAATTTTACTCAAACTAATTAGTTAAATAGATAATGTTTACAACAGATACAAAGAATGTTGAAGGAAGATTTAGCGGCCTTAATTTATCTTGTTTTCCTGCTAAAACTTAACAGATGATGTAAATACAGTTTTCTTAATAAAATTATATAAACACGAACTTACGCCTTACTGAAAGTTGTTCTTAAGAGAAAAATATTTTTATTTATAAAACAAAATTTTACTTTTAGAATGAATATAATTCGTTGCACGGTGGCAAATGGTCAATCCAGAATTTAGCCCTGTACTTAGAGGGTACACGTGGCAAAGAAGTAACAGATCGTTTATTTGGCGCCATCTCTTGGCTAATTGTACATTCTCTACGTGCTGTTGCCCCTGTAATGGCTAGTGATCGTCATTGTTTTGAGTGCTATGGTTACGACATTATTATCGATAACAACCTCAAACCATGGCTGGTTGAGGTGAATGCTTCTCCCTCGATAACTTCCACAACGGTAACAGATCGTATTTTAAAATATAAACTCATTGATAATATATTATCGGTTGTCTTACCTCCTGATGGAATACCAGAGTATGTATTTTCTGTTGGCTTGGATTTAAATATTTTATATGCATTAATTAATTTTGTTTTAATTGTTTTAGCGTGCGTTGGAATAAAGTTCCCAGTGCTGAAGCTCTGGGCAATTTTGAATTGTTGCTTGATGAAGAGTTGGCTGCCCAAGAGGAATCTCAAAATGCTCAGCATAATAAAAATTCAAAGTCCATGGGAAATAGATGGAAATGAATTATTATTTTTCAACTGTGATGAAATTTTTAGTTTCAGTTTTAGAAAATTTCTTTAAAGTAGTGAAATTATTTAAATTAAATACGTACGTATTCGCTATAATTTAAAACAAATTCTAAATAAAATATTTAGAAAGTATTTAAGTTCAAAAACAAAAATAGTTTGGACGATTTTAATTAATTCGATTTGACTGGTCTAAATACGCAGATTTCAAATACTCGAAATTTACGTAATCTGCATTAAGAAGAATATAAAAAATAAAATTCTTGCTCTGTAATATCGAGTAAAAAATAAACAAGTGAAAGAATCTTTAATTAAAACCCACTACCTCCAAAGAAAGTTGTCAACACTGGCAAATTATCATCATCCTTATTTTAAGGAGGTAGAAAGAGGTAAATTCAAGCTGCCTTGAACCTTACAGAAAATTAAAGCCTTTTCTCGCGTTTACGCTCAGAAACTACATATGGGCAATTCCAGAATATGTCAACCGCACCTTGAAAACTAAAAACAATTGAAACTCTATAAAGCTAAACGTTCTCAGCATACAATCTAACTTTAGAATGTTCGAGTTTGCTTGGCAGATCATTAAAGTGTAGCGAAAGCAATGGAGAGCTCTCAGGATTGATCCCTGTGGAACAGCTTGACTCAAAGGCAAGGAGGTTGATTATAAGGCACCTGAATCTCCAAATTAATGTCTGTCATTTAGATAAAAAATATCAGATCGGTAGAATTGGATGAGAACCTATGAAAAAATTTCATTTTTTACAGAAAATTTAATGATCAAAAGTGTGAAAAGAACTGAAAATGTTACATCGCTACAATCAACTTGTTGTTAAATATCTTCTGAAATATCCACGAGGACCATGTTCTTTACGAAATCTAGATTGACAATTTTAAAAGAGAAAAAATTTGTTATTATTGTTTTTGCTTAAACTTTGATTTTTGTCTTTGCGTTATTGTTTGGACAAAAATCTTTAGTTTATTTAAAATGTTTGCCAAAAGTTTCCTGAAGAGTTAAGTAAGCGGTAAGGCAATGGCCATCCAGACGTGTTTTGACCCTCAATAATCAATATCGGTAATTAATTTAATCGGGATAATTTAAAAAATAGCACGAAGTTTTTATGAAAATTAAATATTTAAAAAAAATATTCCGTTTCTTTTATTAAAGAAAACATTTTCTCTTATTGTAGCATTCTTTTGATTAGCTTTTATAACTACAAGTAGACTTGAACCAAATCGTTAATTTCAGTGAGCGTCCATTTTCGTTTAAGTATCAAAAGTGAACACGTTCTTTCGTTCCTTCATTTTCTCGTTAACCGAACGAACTAGTAGAAACAAGTAATAGTGCTATATTCGGCTATGCCAAATCTTATATACCCTTCACCATCTATGTAAATCAAACTAGATTTTTAGTAAAGTAAATCCAATCAAAAAAACAAATATTGGGGTGACCGAGACTAAAATAAACAAATGGTACTGCATATATCGCACTTGATCAACAAGAGGGTATTAACTCAAAATTTTTAAATTTTCAGTAGAGTCAAAAAACTGTTTGTGGCCACATTTTAACATAATTAAAAAATTGAAATATACCATAGGAAGCAAATTCCATTTAAAAATATATTTACATCGTTTTTCCTAGAAATCTGTGCAAGTATTGCAAAAAAAAAAATCAATTTTTTGAGTTAATACCATTTTTCTGAAATTTTTTGATCATAAATGAAACAAATTTTATCAACAAGACAGTATCAACTCAAAATAAAACCAAATTGAAAAGAGACTCAACTCAAAATAATACCTTTTTTATGAAAATTTACGAATCAGTTCCATGTTAACTTTTGTATTAACTCGAAATAGTACCTGTTTGTTGAAATAAAGGTAATCACTACATTATCATGAATATGGTCTCAAAAGTGGTTTTCGAGATGAAAGAGTAAACGGAATACGTTGAAATTTTTACAGCAGATAGATGTTGATGTTGTTAGCTGATTTCTTAAAAAAAGTGTTATTTCAAAAATTTTGAGTTAATACCCTATTGTTGATCAAGTGCGATATGTATATAATTTTACGTAAAAATGCCATTCGCTCTTAATGGGTTAAGCATTTTTATTTTTTTTTTGATATTTTAAAAAATTTCTTATTTTTTAATTCTCTATCGTAAACTTGATCCAAACTTGATTTCAACACCAACACGGACGGACAGACGGACATCGCTCAATCGTCTTCGCCATGCATAAGAAGTCAGAATATATGTAGAAATTACACACTTTTTCCACTTTTTGTGGTAAAGGGTATATTAATGTTTAAAAAGAAGTTAAAAATTGTAGAGCAAAACAATGGAGAATGTATATTTGTGTTTAAAATACACAAACTTTTGGGTTTTAATTAAAAAAAGATTATTTTATATTGACAGTGTATAATAAAAGAATCTGAATAAATTTGTTTGAAAACAATTGAAATTAGTTATGTACGTCCTATTTATTACTATAATTAAGTAAGTAAACGACTTCTTGTTTTATGAACGATACAGATTCATCCACAAGCACGTAAATAAAAAAGGAAAACCCGAATAAGCTGCCAGATCGTTTTATATAAGAACAATATAGACGTTTTTAATCGCCTGTAGATAAAAATCACAGTTGAGAATGGTATGGCTATGTTAGTAAAAACGTCAAATGAGTTGTTTGTGTACAGAAGTAAAGTGTGTTGTTTAACAGTGTTATCAGAATTTTACAGAACTTTGAAAATAAAGTGACATCATGCATTAGTGTACCCTTTAATTTTTTTCATATAGCTTTTACAGCACACACACTAATACTACTCTGTGTAAAATTCAAATGTGTGCTTATATCGGTCTCAAAGATAAGGTCATTAACCTGATAACTACGTTTCTATGAGGACGATCTTTAACTCTTAACTTCAGTTTATTTGTTTATTTATGTGAAAATTGGAAGTCTCTAGCTATAACAGTAAATGGGATAGAGAGAGGTATGTAAAGAAGTCTGTAGGAGACGGACATACAGAATTTTGATACAAAACTCTAAAAGCCAAACATAAAAACTTATTTAAACATTTTGTCGTTGTACAAACAAAAACGTGATCTAAGAAATGACAGTCGCTACTTGAAATGTTAATAATTTTCAAATAATAAAACAAGAAAATCAAATAAATATATTTTTTTCAATAGTTATTGTTTTTTATTTTTATATTTTACATTTTTTCTTTTTTCAAAATTCATATTTGGATAAAAGTAAATTTTAAACAAAATTTATCGATAATCGTACTTAAGATTAATTCGAAATAAACGTAAAAATATTAAATGTATAAAACTAAAATTAAATTACAAAATTTAAATATAAATGGTACATGTATTGAATGTTGTTTTTAATGATCATTATTTATTTGTGGAGATGGAGTGTCGAAATTTATGTCTCATGAATGTAAGGGTTTGCAATAATTATATTTATTCAATTAATATAAAAATGTGTGAAAATGACAAAGAAATATTTACAATAAGAAAAAAAAAAAAAAAAAAAAATACAAATAAAGCATATTTCCACTTTATTTTCTAGTTTATTTTACTTTTTTTTAATTGAACTGTGAATTTATTTTGTCTGTTTTTTTTATTCCAATTAATCGTAAAAATACTGTAGAAATTTAACACAAAACTTAAAAAAAAATATTGCTAATTTAAGTAGTTAAAAAAATTATGCAGTAAAATAATACTGCTGCTCATGATTGGGTTTCCTTAAAAAAAATTAATGATTCCCAGGAAAAGATTTGATTCTAGTTTTGTTTTCGTTTTCTTTAAATGAATGAATTTTCGATTTCAAAATAATTTTTATACAGATTGCAAATTCGCTTGTTCACTGGTTTCTTTTTATAAATATTTCATTGCGATTAAAGTTTTTAAGCAACTTTCTGAAACAAGTTTTATTTTATATCAAATAGATTTCTATTAGAAAATAATTTAATATTCAAATATTTAGATAAAAAAAAGCTAATATTACTTTTTAATTTTTTTTAATAACTAAATATTAAGAGTTAAAGCTAAGAAGCTTTTATACAGTGACCAAAAATTTTTTTCTCAGTAAAAATTTCCAGAAAAATATTTTTTTCTAGCTTTGTATATTTTGAAATTATTTGGGTTAATATTAATATGAAGCTTATATTTGAAAGTCTTCCTTAATTTTTTAAACTAGTTCTGAGTTAATTATTTTTAAAATAAAATTGCCAAAAAGTGACTGACGATGGCTACGAAAAAAATTTTGTGTACTTAGTTTCGAAAAAAAGTATTAAATAATTCTTGTCTAACAAATTCTAACAACAAATTCCTTTCCTGGGTTTCTTAGCAAAAAAATCAAAAATTAAACTAAACATACTTTTTTTTTAAATATATAAAGTGGTTAAAAAGATTTCATATTTATTCGTTTTTATATTAAATTGATATTATATTCGAAAATTTTTTATTTAAATATATATTATTTTTTTTTTTTTTACAAAAATACTTTTTATAGATAATATATTTTTTTTCAACTAAAACAATTTATATTTAAAACTAAAACTAATTTGGAATGTAGCAATTGCATTCAATTTATTTTCCTTTTTTTCCTTTTTTTATTTTTTTATATTTTGTTTGTTTTAAGTATTTAATTTTACAAACTGTTTCGAAATGAATAATCACAGTTTAGTTTAGTTGCTTGTTTAAAGGACTTTTGAAAAAGCTCACTTCTTTTTTGTAACATTAATATAAAGTATTTTTTTTTTAGTATTATTAGGCTGTTTTGTGTTCTTTTTTAAATTCCCTTAGGTTTTCTTTAAAGGTTTAAATAAATTTTTTTTCTGCTTAAAGCCATTTTAAAAAACTGTGTATTTATGTTTTTAAATAATTTTTATTATTTATTTAATAACAATTTGTTGTATTTTATTAAATACATATTTATATTTAAATTTAATTTGTCTATTTTTTGTGTTTTATAAATTTGTAACATTTATTTTTAAAAATATTTGTGTAGTTGGAACGGATCATGATCTTTTTTTTTCTAATACAGTGAATATTTTTCAAAAAATTAAGAATATATATTTTTTTTAGCAATTTTTAATTTAACAAATCAAGTAGAGAAAAAAAAAGAATATTTTAAAATATTCACATTTAACATAATTTTTCATGAAATTTACAGATTATTTAAGCAATTAACAAATAGAGATAAATTTAATTCCATTTAATACTTAATTAAGAAAAGGCTTAATACACATAAAACTTTTTAATTAATTTAATTAGTTTAGTACAGGTGGCGCGTTTCTTTACTGAGCTGCATATAATGACGCAAACGTGACAAATATGATATGAGTTTTAAAATGTAGAAAAATAAATTTTTTATCTACTCAAAGCATTTGACATTTGTGTGGGGCTTATTTGGTAGTCATCTAGTTAAGTGATGCATTTTCAGATATTTGATTTAAAATAATTGCAAACTGTTGCAGTGCAGTGATGCAATTTCGAAGATGTTCAATATCTATTTTTACGGTTTTTATTTGATTTGGGAAAGGTCGCTTGCTTAAAATATATTTTTCTTCTAAATTAAAGGTCTTAATATCGAAAATTTCGAAAATATTTAAATATGTATAAATTTACAAACGTTAAACGTTTTTGTTTGCAATGGTTGATTACTGTTTTACCCTAAATCTTTATAAAAAAATTAAGTTCTGCTTTATTTAAGAAATATATAAGTTTTAATTATGTATTAAAAATTTCGTATTTAACCACATGTGAAATTTTATATTCGAAGATAGTAATAATACTGTTACTTTGAAAATTTACATTTAAATAAAAACAATCCACAGTTAAGAAAGATTCTTTTTTAGGAAATCTTTGTTTAAATTAAATTATAATTACAAATGTAATTTTTTCAAACATTCACAGGGAATTAATAACATTTTTGAAATTAATTTTTTATTTCTATAATAATTTTTTGTTTAAGTCATAACTGAGAAAATAAAACTGGTCTAACGCGAACGTAGACAATGTGAGTTGCTTTGTCCTCGTATATCAATAAGAAATCTATTTTTTTAGCTAAACTAAAAATTATTTATTGTTTGATATTTAGGTCAACGGCTTTAAAATTAATAAAATAACTTGTAAGTACCATGAATTAAAAAATTTGTCGGTACAACTTAAAAATGGGTTCTGGTATAAATTTTAATTTAAAAAAATATCTGTTAAGCTGAGTGTAAAAGAAAACCTCACAGTATTAGAATCACTCAAATAACCCATATGAAATTAGAATCTATTTAAATTTTGCTTGAGTTTTCAACTCTTTCTTTTTCATCTTGTTTCCACATTTCTCAAGTTTGTAGGCAATAAAAAATTAATTTTATAATTTTTTTTTAATATTTTTAGAGGAAGAAAAAATAATTTTTTAATTATTTTCATTTAAATCAGAAGGAAAAATTAATAATGATTAAAAAAAAAACAATTTATTTTAAAATAAATTTTTATATACCAAACTAATATTTCATAAACTTTTAATTCAAATGAATTGAGATGACATAAAAAAAAATAAAATAAATGACCACAAAATACGCCGCATACAACATTGCAATTCATTATTTTTGTGCTTTCTCTTTGAGCGGGAAACTGCTTACGCAACCGCCAGGCTGTATTTCTACACTGATTTAGGGACATTATTTATATTTTTGATTAATAAAAAAGAACATACAAAAAACACATTTACAATTTAAAAGCTTCTAAACAAGTTTAAGTGGCAGACTTTAAAAATCTTGATAAAAAAAAAAGTTTTACAAAATTTATATTTAATTTTTTTGAAAATGAAACCAGTTATGTTGTTGCTTTAAATTTAAGATATTTTTTATAAAGTGTTGTTTTATTCACATAATACAATAAAAAAATAGAAATTAAATTTTGGTACAAAAAATTATGTAATTTGACAAAAAAAAAAAAAAAAAAAATTGTTCTAATATTTTTTTATTAGGCTTCGGAAAAATTTCAAAGAGAATCGATTTCTAATTCTCAGAACTGCGAAAATTATAAAACTTAAAAATAATGACAAAAATTCTAGAAATGTGAAAAAAGTTTACAAAGACGTTTAATAATAAGACCGAAAAAAACAACACAATCTTGTGTTATTATTGGCCTTTTCTTATTATATTTTTTTTAAATCTAAATCAAAAACTTTGTAAATATTTAAATTAAAGAAAATAATACATATATTCTATGTACTAAAATAACAAGTTCAAAAAATATCCACTGTAAAAAAAAATAATTGTTTATAATACTTTAAACAGTCTGTGGGGGGAAGGGCGGTCAAACATTTCTACATAAAATATAAATATTTTATATTGTTACTTTAACGAAATTATTTTTAAATTTTAGTTTTGAAAAATATATTCAAAATTTTGCACTCAGTTTTTTTTTCATTTAATTTGCGTTATTTCAGCAGAAATAATTTAAGATAAATAATTAATTTTTTCAATACAACACATCACAATACTTTACAAAAAATATAAAATTTAAACTACTTGTGGTAGTTGCTTGAAGAAAACTCACCCTTTTTTTGTGGAATACAACTTACAAATAGATTTTTGTTGAAAAATGTTGTTGTAGAGCAAAATTTTTAGCATTCGGTGGCAAAATAAAATATCTCTACTATATCCTCATCATCCTCCGTTTCTGTCTCTGTGTCTGTTTCTGCCTCTTGCTTTTCTTCTTTCTTCATCTTATCCTTGCTTTGTATGGAGTTTTCAGTTTTGGAATTTGGTTTCATGTCAACACAGTTCTGAACACCACCACCTTCATAGTTGAAGCAATTAGTTGTATTCGATTTAAGAGCAGCTGCTGCTGTCTTCTTATTGTTGTTATTGTTATTATTAATGGTTGAAGTAGTAGTTTTTCTATTTCTGCTTAAGCCGCGTACAACAACGTCTTCGCCTAGACACTGACGAAGAACGTTGGCCTATAGTCACACTTTTGAAGCGGTGTGTTGCGGTCCAGCTACGGCACCAGAATATTGCGAATGTTTTTGTACCGTTTGATAAGTTGGCTGAGACTTTTGATGCTGTTGATGTTGCTGCCCGGCAGCAATATTATTCGCATTCGTAGCACAAGCGCCGACACCGCCACCCAAAGTGACTTGTGTTATAAATGGTCCACGACTTCGTGCACTACTATTTATGGTGGTCGGTGAAAAACCATTCATGCCAGCTGATCTCCAATGAGCCTGACTTTGTGTAGTTGCTGGCGATGCAGATGAGGCTTGTTGTTGCTGGTGATGATTATGCGTTAGAGGTTGCTGATGTTGGCTGGCATTAATTGTTATGCCCGCATGACCATTGTGTTTAATACTGCCCGTGCGTTGTTGAAAACTATTGTTAAGCATTGACGATCCTTGGCCTAGATTACGTTGTGCTGTTTCGTAATCGTAAAAATTTGGACGCATACATGCATTGCTGCTGCTGCTTGTTTGATAGTGTTGCATATTTATATCCTGCGAGCGCGCACTACGTTGGGAATGATAATGTTGAAGGCGACGACTGTTATTAATATTATTATTTTAACACACACACACACCCACAAACAACACACCCAAAATCATTTAAGCAAGTTTTCAAAAATATTTACAATTCAATTCAAATTGCAGTTGATTTAGAATTTAAAAGCACAGCCAAATATTAATGCATTTTTGTTTTTTTTTGTGTTTTTAATAAAAGCAGAAGTAATTTGTTTTAATTGTCATGAAAGTAGATAAAAAAGTTAAAAGTAAGTAAGTCGATAAGTAAGTAAATGAATAAAGATGTTTAATAAGAAATATAAGAAATACATACAGCAACGACTGCTATAAAAATATTAGCAAAAAGAAATGGGTAAAAAGCAAGGATACGAGTAAATACATGCAACCAATCAATTTATAAACGTAAGCAAAGTTTTTAAAAATTAAATTGACAAAAAAAAAATTAAATTAAATAAGTTTACAAATTTTCTATTTTATTTTTAAAATAATTTAATTGAGCTTGAGTTGGTTCAGTTCATATGTTTATAAACATTTTATGTTGAATCAACATAAAACAATAATTTTCATTTGTTAAATTAAATAATAAGCTCAAGCTCGTATAACTAATTTAAAAATATAACAAAAATGAAATAAAATTTAAAGTTTAATAAATTTAAACTGCTACAAATAATAATTAATTGTTTTAGTTTATCAAATTTACAATGCATTCATTCACTGTAACTTATGCCGATTAAATGTTTGTGGAAATTAATTAAACATTTTTTGAAACGTCGTATTTGAAAGGTAAATTAAAAATTTTGAACTAATTATTATTGAGCGATTATTTCGCCTTTCGAACTAGTACAAAAGTAATTTCGAAATGTTCTAGAATTACAGTTATTTTCTTGTGAACAAGCCTTCTTTTGGAATCATTTTGCGTTTTAAGTCTAGTACTCTGTTCGATTTTGCAAAAACTGTTGAGGATAATGCATTATTTCGCTTGAAAAATTTTATAATTAACTACTGGTAACAATACAGCGGTTTAGCAAGGCGAATCAATTACGAGGTGGTAGCGATGCCGAATTTATTGATTTTTGACGGTAGCGTAACTGTCAAACTCCATACATAAAAAATCTGTATAACAGTTTGACAGCTACCACCTTATAATTGATTCGTCTTGGCGGTTAAGAAGATAATTATCGTTTATATCGTCTTCAGGAAAGCCTCATTGTTTTAACAGTGTAAACAAAAAACATGTTTTAATTTAGTGTGTCTAGAATAAATCTAAAAATTTCCTGAAGACGTAGGGAAATACTCATTTGACTCATCCAAGCTTATGGGATTTATCCCATATTTGTAAGCTTTTGTTTTTAATTGCAATAGTGAGCAAACGCTTTTTTGCGGTCTGAAAAAATTGTAGTCAAAAAATCCGTACGAAAAAAGTGCTGCTTATGTTATTTCGTAGTTGGAAAGAAATGTTGCTAGAAACAGTTTTTAGTTTTAAAACATGCTGCTAGAAACATTTTGCTACTTTTTCATAAATAAACAGAGTACTACTTCAGCAACTTTATTTCTTATTTATTAAGCCTGGTACTCTGTTCAAATTTGTGAAAATTGTTGAGAAACATTGAATATTTCATGTGGAATATTTGACATTTAAAGTGTGGTATCATTGTTTTAAAAATGTATGTAAAAGACATACGATCAGCTGTTATTTAAAAAATTCCACATGAAATAATGCCTATTAGCTTTATTTCACAGCTTTGATAAAATGTTGCCAGAAACATTTCACATGTTTTTCCACAGTAAAAACAGAGTACTATTTCTGCAACATTTTTTCATGACTTTTTCATACAAATTTTTTATGTATGTAGTTTGACAGCATTCCGCGTGAAAAACAGAACAGAGTACCAGGCTTTAAGCAGTAATTTTTTTCTGGACTTTTGACAAGATTTCGCACAAAATATTTAACAGTACTATGCTTTAAACAGAACTATTTTTAATAGAGTCATAATGATACCCAGTTTTTTAGTTTTTAGAAAACGGTATAAATATATTGTAAAATAAAATTTTAAAGAGCGAAGAGTTCAGCTTGTATTAAAAAAAAATCATCAATCGTCAAAATTTTTATACGGCAGAATATATGAAGAGAGTAATCAAAAATATAAAAAAAAAATATTTTTTATTTTATTACATTTGTCTTCATCTGACACTACTTATTTCAGACTTTTAATCTTAAAATAAGAAAAGACGAAAGGCGAGTCTCATTAAGGCTTAAAGGATGGCCCTTGTTGGAAGATCAATGTCTGCTAATATGTACGGAAATGTTTTTTAAGGCATCCGACGTTTGCATGTGACCTAAAGTTGCAAATCTGTCTTTGAGAGTAATAAAAAATTTGAGAAGAAAAAGATGGCCAGAAGAGCTCTTCTGCGGTTCTCATATAGCTCCACTTGGATCATAAGCAATTATTACCGTTGTTCTGCAGCTGTCACCAGAAGTGCATGTTATAAATCTGCAAGGTTCTGACTATGCTAAATTTAATACTAACTTTTTCATTATTTTACTTTAAAAAATTCTCAATCAATTTACAACTAAAGAGAAAAACATTTAAAACTTTCTGTTAAAAGTTTAAAGTTTTTAACTCTAAAAAAATAAAACTAATTAAATACAAAACAATTAAATACGAAAACTAAGAAAGCATTTTTCATCAAAAACAAAAAAGAAAAAAAAACTAAATTCAACAAATTTGAATCGCTACAAAAAAAGTGTTTTTATAAAAAGTTACCTTTCAGCTTCGACTTTAAGACGTTGGCGAAATACTTGTTGACGCATGCATTCTAAGGTTGATTCCGATAAAACATCATTATTTGAGCAGTTTTCATCACTATGACCCGATAAATGTGCCAAAAATGGGAAGAGTTTTTTTAAGATTTAATTTTCTTTTTAAATAGTTATTTGACGTTTATTTATCAAACAAAAAAGCCAAAGCAGATTGCAATAAAAAAAGCAAAGAAATACAAATGTATACACATACATAAAAAACGTAAGTATGTACACACAGTAAAATACTTTTAAATATTTTAAAAAAGAAAAGCTTGAATTAAACAATGTAAAAAGTGAGTGGCATGTTCGCAGTACATTTATGTTAACTTTTATAAACATGTAGTAGGCTCCATTATTCCCATATTGTTTTTGCTTGGTTTGTTTCGAAAAGGCAGTTTTGAAATGAAAAGAGTAAATAAAGGAAATTTGCGCTCACCTTAATTGTTGATGGTGATTGTGTTGTAGCTCTTCGTAGTTGGAATAATGTTGATAACGATGATTGAATATATCATTTTGATGAATGCCACTACTTGCGCTATTATCGCTATGAACGGCAGTGCCTCCCCCGCCAGTACCATTTGCATTTGCGGGCGGTAGTGGGGGAGGAGGCTGGTAAGCTGGCGGTGCTAATTTTGAATTACGTTCTAATGCTGCTAAAGCAGCGACCGGTATTTGATTGTTGGCAGGTGTTCTTTCATTTGCAGCATTATTTGTTATGGGCGGTTGGCTTTCAGCGGGTGCTACACCATCTTTTCGATTTTTTCCAAAACGAAACATATAGCCAATGCCCCGCAAAATACCAGGTTTCTTTGTTCGTGGTTTGTGCTTGCCATCGTTGAGAGAGCTTTGGAATGGGCCATTGCGTTGGGTAAAGCCACCATCGGCAGCATCACCATCTTCTAGAAGCCAGGTTTGGCGAGCTTCTGAAATGTTTTTATTTTTGTTATTAAAATAAATTATTAAATTATTTGTTAATAAAGTTAAGAAAAACTTACTTTTTACATCATGATCACTAGATACTGCTGCTCTTAAACTTTCTTCGCGTCCTCTACCACGGGGAGCTCTTAATGTTGTAGGGCCACCTCGCGGCTCTTCTGACATTTGTATTTCTTGTACCATAGTTTGTAAGGATTCCAAAGAGGACGATTTTTTTAAGCCCAAAGAAGGTCCCAAATCACCTACTTGATCTCTAGCTTCCTCCGCCTGCAATTGCTGTTGTTCAATGCCTGAGTTTGTTTTGGAATGTTTAAAACCCGGAATTCTTGCATTAGCTTCTGCTATGCGAGCCGATAAAGATTCCATAGATCCACTAAATACAGCAGATTTTGTATGAGCTATACGCCTTTCACGTTCCCGTTCTTCACGCAATTTCTTATTGCGCTGATAAGTGCCCGTTTCGCGAGCATCTAAGGCGGCATGATGTTTTTCTGATATGGAACGTCGTCCCAAGGCATCACGACTAAAATGTTCTACCCCAGAATTGTTTGTCTCCAAACTAAGCTGTGATGAATAAGTGGCATCAAAATTTTGAGGTGCAGTTCCGGAATTTTGATTGCTTGACGTAATGTTACTAACTAAACTAGAAGCTATAGATTCATTGGGACGATGAGGAAGTGTTCTGTAAAAGTAAATTCATTTATTGAAGTTTTAAAATCAAGTTGAAATATAAATTATTTCTTATGACTTACGGTGATGTTGGTTCCGGATCATGTTCAATCAAAACAGAGTTGTTGACATGGTGTTGATGATGTAGAGCTGGTGACCAGGTTTCATTGGTGGCCATATAATAACTCTCATTGCGTAGAGTATGTACAGCACTGCTCTTAACTCCTGTTACGGAATTTATTGCAGCTGAAGTTGAGCGGCCCTTTTGTCCTGAATTGCCAGAGCAAGCTCCACCGGTTAGTCTATCTAAAACGGGGTTGCTCCAACTATTTTATAAGGAAAAGAACCACTGTCAAGTACAGTTTTTTTTTAAATGTGAAAACATTTAACTCACCGATTCATTTCACTGTTTGAACTACCACTATTACGTTTATCTACTGAACGTTTTTCCGGACTTAAGTAAATCACTGTGGCTCCACTATTTTCACTGGTATTCGAGCTTTCATTACTGTGTTCCAAAATATCACCCGAACTGGCTGATCTGGTGATTTTGCGGGCAACTTGCAGTGTAATCATGCCAGGATGTTTCCCCGGATTATTGACAATGGCCCGTTTTAATGTGTCCATAGCTTCAGCATTACTCTGGCCGAGTAATGAAACACCATTCACACTTACCAATTGATCATTCATACGTAAACGTCCATCACGAGAAGCTGCCCCGCCATGAATGACATTCTTAACAAAAATACCCAAATCGCCATCATTTTTCATATTGCCACTTGAGCTGCCATTCGAGGAGCCTGTTGTATTGGAAGTTGTTTTGCCCTTAACGCTTACACCGAGTCCAGCTTTTTCGGTATCATGTACAGGTATGTGTAAAGTGAGCATTTCACGCGAACGCCAAGCAATACCAGCTTGAAGGCTGTCCTATTTTATTGAAAATAAAAAAATAATAAAATTTTTTAATAAAAATGGAAAAGTATTTTTATTAAATAACTAACGCTTGAAGCTGCGGATTCACTGCCTGCATCGATAAAATGTTGAGATTCGTTTAGGTTTTGATTTTGTTGTTGCTGATGTTGTTCGAACAGTGAACGGGAACTGTTGGATTTTTTAATATCCAGTTGAGACGTTTTCACAGATGTTGGCAGCACTGGCGCTGGTGGTTTGGGTGGTGAATCGAATTCGTTTTCTTTATTTTCGAAATTCTGAAAGAAATTGTTTAAGAATAAAACAAAAGAATTCTTTTTTAAAAATTTAGATTCACTTACAATTTCCCTCTCCTCTGGTTCAGCTAACTCTTGTTGTCTGGATACTACTAATCTTACCGTGGCGCCTGGCTGAGTAGCTCTTAATATTGAAACTACATCTGTTTGAGTTTTGCCTGTCATGGCTACACCATCAACTTCCAACAGACGATCACCCGGTTTTAAACGACCATCTTCTATGGCCGCCCCTCTGGGTAGAATATTCTTTATGTAAATGGGACAATGACCACCGGCAGGATTATCGCGCGTTGTTACCGAAAATCCTAAACCATTTGGACCTTTCTTTAATATAATCTCAATTTTGCGGCCCAATTTGCGTGTATTAGCCACCTGTAAAGAAGCTCCTACCGGCGCTATATTAGATTTTCTAGTGGGAGACACGGTGGCTACTTTGCTCTCAACACTAGATGCCATTTTCTCTTCAGCCTCTATCATTTCAGCCACCTTTGAATCTCTACGGCGATTTTTCGATCCCTTTGTGTTTGATCGTATAACACGCACTCTTAGTTCGGAGGATTCTAAAGCTTTACATAAGTATTCTTGAACTTTAAGCTCTGTTAAACCCATTAATTTTGTACCATTAATTTCTAAAATGCGATCACCTTTACGTAAACGTCCACGCTCTGCGCGACTGCCAGGCTCTACATGTTGTACCAATAAACCACCACCATGTTCGTTGTCTGGAATGGCTGTTAAGCCCAAAGGACTGCCATATTCATTTATGAGTAACAGCATTTCACCATCTTTTTCGCGAATGGACTCGTAGGCCTGACCTAAAGGTTCCTTGCGAGTACTTTCCCGTGGCAGAGATTTACTAGAGAAAAATTGCTGTTGATAATCTCTTGCGGCCTGCTGTTGCTGCTGGGCATGTTGTTGTTGCATTTGTTGCAATTGTTGTTGCTGTTGCAATTTTTCCGCTGCATCCATCCATTTATAGCCAGTGCCATCGCCCAAGAACTGCATCGACAATCTTCCAGATCTAGCAAATGGTTGATGTGCTGGTACGGGCGGTGCTTGATGATGACTATCATCTTCTTCTTCCCATTGAGGTGGTAAATAACCAGGTTTTTCCGTATGCAGCCTTTCGGGAGAATCGCCTGCACATTTGGGAGCCGCAGCTGACCAGCGTTTGTTGCCATTTTCAGCCGCCTTTAAAGATGCCAACAAATTAGGGTC
Organism: Gymnosoma rotundatum; assembly: GCA_916610165.2. Taxonomy (NCBI): domain Eukaryota; kingdom Metazoa; phylum Arthropoda; class Insecta; order Diptera; family Tachinidae; genus Gymnosoma; species Gymnosoma rotundatum. Next base: position 127,252,598 of record OU744340.1, on the reverse strand, counting down.
ACTACTACGTCTTACTTGTAGACCTAAACCAGTCAAAGGAGAGGCTTTGGTACTGGTAACCTCAATATGAGGTGTGGAATGATCATTGTGGGCACCATTTGTGGGTGCATCTGTATTTGTTGGATCACGAAATATATCAGGTGAACCAGTGCCAACTGATGAACTACCCGAAGCACCATCTCCACCACCCTGTGGTACACCTGGATCCGGTCCAGAATCTTCAAAACTCGCATGTATATATTCTCGGTCATCGGCAACATCACGTACACAATCGTCCGGATCTAAAATACCGCACTGTGTTTGCAAATGATGTACGGACACCCAAGAATCTGGATCCTGCAATTGGACGTAGAAAAGAAAAAATTATATTTTCTTTGAATTGCAGCATTGGGTTGTTGTTATTGTACAATATCCAACTATTATTTATTAAGAACGTGACTTGTATTTTATGATTTGGTTTTTGTAAAGGAAGTTTCAATGTTCAAATATTTTTTTGTCTGTCTAGACCGGCGTGCGGTTTATTAGTGTTTATGTTACGTGCACAACACATCGTGCTACCAAGGAAAAATATATCTATGAGTTTATTTTATTAGAATTATTTCTATTTTTACTATGAATCAGACTTCAATCAACAACTGTTTTTTGCGGGATTATGTTAACAAATTTCCGAATTTTTTCTCGTTACATATTTAACTTATTTATTAAATATATTCCAAGATAAATCCGAGGATTAAGTATGAGGTTATTACTATAAATGCTTATTCTAATCGGATCATGTAAACAGATTTTAAATAAAAGAAATTATGATCATTTTTTTTAGTTTTAAGTTATAGATCTTCTGAGGGTTTCTTTCGTACCTAAACAGCCTATTTATCCACCTGTCACAGGCTTTTATATCACAAAAGTCGTGTTATTTAATATGACCCCTACAAAAAAAAATTTGAAGCTTATTTTTTATATATGAAGTTTGACCATGGCGAAATAATACTAGGGGCCGCAATGGCAAATTCAATAATTTTCGCCGCAAAAAAAAAAAATTATACACATTTTTTATATATGGAGTTTAACATTAGCGTTACGGCGAAATTATTGAATTCGCCATCGAGACCACCTGTACTATTTCGCCATTAGTTTGACTCATGGCGAAAATATACCAGGTGGTTGCAATGGCGAATTCAATAATTTTGCCGCAAACGTTAAATGTCAAACACCATATAAAAAAAATTATACGCATTTTTTATTTATGGAGTTTGACATTTAGCGTTTACGGCGAAAGTAATGAATTCGCCATCGAGACCACCACCACTGCAGAGGCCAACTTGATTTCACAAAAAAAAAAAAAAAGATGTCAGATATTGTGTCGAAAGAGGTGCTATTGGAAATCAGCAAGATCGGTCCATGCCCTCCGAGTCAGCAGGCAAAACACCACGCCTACCTCTAATTTTATCATGTCATTTGGAACAATAAAGTGCCTCCAATCAAAAACATAAATATATGGGGCGATAAAGAATTAAAATTTAAGAAAAAAAACATCAAGTGAAAAATTTCGCGCTCGCCTATATTTTCCGAGTTACGGGGTCTAAACTTATAAAATTATTTAAAATTTCCATATGGGTATCATTTAAAAGCTTTTGATGAGATCTTTAAGGAAATACTAAATTTTTTTAAAAATACTTAACCCATTAGAAGCATATTTATGTAAAATTATCGGTATGCAGTACCACTAATTTTTTTGTTTTTTTAATTCTCTGTCACCCAATATTTGCTTTTTTGATTGGAGTTACTCAACTAAACTAGATTTACATAGATGGTGAAGGGTATATAAGATTCGGCATAGCAGAATATATCACTCTAACTTGTTTTTATTTTAGCATTGTTACAAGGGGAACTAAATAATTTATCAAATTAGTTAAATACATGGAATAACATTTGTGTCGCTAAAGTCGCCTGACATCAAAATAGTACTTCTCTTAACGTTTATGTTTAAACAGAAGTTATATATAATTCTTAAACAAACCGAATAAATTGAACTGAGAAAGAGAACAAATGACTCATATTTAAGTTCAAAAATGTGTGAGTGGATTTTTGTTTTGTTTTTAAATTTTTGTCAATGAACAACAAATATGAGTGGGTGTTGGTTGGTTGCATTTTAGATATGAAATAAAAAAAAAATTCACACACTAAAAAACACTTTTAAAAAGAGGCATAAAACAACATTTGATTAACAATAATGACGGTTAAATAATAAAAAAAAACCTTTATAATAAATTGCACCACAAAGTGTTGGAACAACTAATAAGTGATAAAACTATAAATAAATAAAAAAATCAGATATTAATAAATTCATGCAAAGCCTCGGTTTAATAATTAAGACTTCATTTTTTTATTTATTAAAATAAAATGCTTTTTATATTTTTTTCTTTTTTTAGGAAATGGTAGAGTTTGTTTTTATTTTAATAGGTATAAGTACTAACAAACAAACAAAAATAATTTATTAAAAACTATATCGTACTCAACCGGAAATATGCCCTCCGCTTTAACCGACAAAACAATCCAATTGTCATTTATGATAAAAATAATTAAAATAATACAACAAAAACAAATTTCAAATAAACATTTCCATAAGAATAAATAATTTCTTTTTTGACTTAAAACTTACTAAGAATAGAACTCTATCTATTTAGTTAACTTCTTGATTAATATTTCATTTCAGTACATATTTTCAATGCTCATTCATATATACATAAATACATACACACATACATATGTAAGTGAGTACGTGATACTTACTTTTATATAACCACCATATGGTGATGGTGGCCTCTTGGTTGGCAGTGTCAATGAATAGGATTTTTGTAAATAGACATGTTGTATGCCTTCATGTTTGGCTGAAACTTTATAGGTATGACGCCAACCAAATATCCCCGTTAATTTATTAGCCAACGCTGGACATTTTGGTGGTAAATCAAACATTTTTTTCTTTCGTTTTGTTAAGGAAAAATAAAAGAACTCTTTGGTATTCAATTAATTTAATTTAATTTAATTTTTCTATTTAAATTTTTACGTTTTGGCGTTTTATTTCGTTTTTGTTTTTATTTAAATATTTTCCATTTATTTTTAACATATTATTGCAGGATAAAATTTTTTTTCGTCTATAAATATTTGTTGATAATTTTTTCTATGGGTTAAAAATAATTGTTACGTATTGTGTTTGTTTAACAAAAATATTTTACTTTTTTTTTAGCATTTTTAACTTTGCAAAAGACGACAACAAATTTAAACTGATAATAATAATAGATTGATTCATTAACAGCTCCGCCACAAACTAGAAAAGACCGGAAGATTTTAAAAATTAATCTCAAAAAATACCTTTGTACAGCAATAAAAAAATAAGAAAAGGAAGCAAATGGAGAAATGTAAAATCCAGTAAACTGCAGCTGGTAATTAAGAAATGAATTGTTGTAAAATATGTAAAATTTGTATATTTAAAAACTGAATAATAAAATAAAAATATTATACTGTTTTTAAAACGGGAAAAACAAAACGACTCATTAGCAGCTGATTGTTATTAAAATTAAATATGAATGTTTTTTACTACTCAATGAATATTTTTTTTATTACAACACCATTTTATAGTAAAATATTAATAGTAACAAAATATATTTTGTAAGCTTTCACTTTTCTATTTTTTCTCATCCAATTTTATTGAGTTGTTTTTATTTAACACGGGATTTATTGATTTTTTTTGTATTGCGTAAAAAAAGTTGCAAAATAAACTCTGTATTTAAATACTAAAAACTTTTATCACTTTTCCAAAAATACAAAAGTTCGCCTTTAAAATCACATACAGATAATAAAAAATGTACTTTAATTAATTTTACATAATATATTTTAATTAATAATAATAATTTTACATAATATATATATATATATATATATAGTTCTTTTTCTATATAATTTAAAAAATTTTAAGTTGTAAAATTTTTCGACTTTCCTCCAGTCTGTTTATGTTTTGTATCGCAAGTTAGTTTCTGGCAAATTTTTTTCAAATAAAAACTTTTAAGAAGTCCGCCTGCGTTTGCTGGCAATAAAAAAATTTTCTAAGCTCCCCTAATAAAATTTGTACATTTGTGTGGTACCGATTTTTAACAAATAGTTTTCAAAATGGTGTCGTTGAAAATAAAAATTCAATGAAGTTTTTTTTCGGAAATTCTGAAAATGTTTAAATATCCCTAAGGAATTAGAAGTTCGCTTTATAAACGAAATTTAATCGAAATATACAGGCATATCACATATTTCGATGGAAATAATTTTAATTCCGTATTAAACCATCCGATCGGTTTTATTTTACATTTTTCAGATTACGATTGATTTTTTTTAATTCCTGCAAAGAGTTGAATTTCAAATATTTTATTTTAATAAGACAATGTTGTGCACACTGAAGTAACACACAACTCCCTTCACCCAATAAAAAAAAATTAAAAGAAAATTAATTCCACTTTGAAATTTAAAAGTGACTTCATTCCAAAGCAATTTTCTTTCTTTCGTTTTTTCTAAGAACTAGTTTGAGGAACTAAAATTACTTTGGGTTGGAATTCAGTTCTGGGATTATTTTTGATTTTTGAAAAATCTACCAATACCGCTAAAAATTATATATTTTACCTAAAGTTGCAAATATTTGAAAAATAAGAAATTTTACCTCAAACAAAAATTTACAAAAAAAAAACATATTTGCCTTCAGAATTTGGAATGGTCTGCCAAGACATCTGAAAACTTTTAACTTTTTTTTTTAACAACAATGAGACATAAGTACTTGGAATTCATCAAAAATAATGGATAGAATCAAACCTTCTTTTTTTATCTTTTTTCTTTTCTACAATAATCTTAAAAAATAAATTAAAAAAATTTAGGTTTATTATTATATAATAATGACCATTATCTATACTGTGTATATATTAATCATATATGGCGCTATGGGCTCGATTAAATAAATGAATGAATAAAATAAAATAAGTAAATAATATATAAAATTACTACAAATCGTTTTTGCAAACAAAATTTAAATATTATTATTATTATTAACTAAAAAAAAAAAACAAAAACAATAATAAATAAAGTATTTTTTTATTAAATCATTTTTATATTCAGAATGAAATCGTCAAAAATTAAGCAAGAATATTTTTTCCAATTAATGGTTTTATTTTATTTGGCTAAAAGCTTTCATTTAATTGATTCCGATGAATATTAAACACAAAATTGTTTTCTTCTTTTTTAATTAAAAATTTAATGAAACCTGTAAAAAAGTTAATAAAATTGCATCAGAAAATAAATAAAACCCTTAATAGGTGACCATATTTTTCTGTGATAAAAATATAAATTTCTAATTTTTTTATTTAATATTATTTTTTAATATTAATAATAATTTGATATTTTTGAGTTTTTTTATGTTATTGTGGAAATGGAATTGTGAAACACAAAGCGCCGCGTATATCTTGAATTACTATGGTAAAGGGTGTTAAGATTCTTTATGGCTGAGCATTTTTAAAAATATATAGCTGACACCTGTTTTAATGTCCTTGCTAACGATAACAATAAATGGAGTTCATATTAAGTTTTTTTTTTGTTTAAAATTAATAATGAGAACTTATTTATTCTTTAAATAATTTTTTTTAAGTGAATGCACTTGAAAATGGAAATCATGCCATTTTGCTGATAAAAGATTACAATTTATACAATTCACTGTTTAAATTTAAACAAAGAATTAAAAAAAATAAAAAGGAAAATTCTTTGTGACGATTAAATTTCTTATAAAAATAAAACGAAAATTTTTTGTCAAATATATTGATAGATCAGCAGGTATCTAAAGCTGCCAGATTTTACGGCTGTGAGATACTGCAACCAGGTCGAGAAGGTGCCAACAAAGTACTAATGACATACACACTTATGAATCATTATATTTCAATATTTGAACAATTAATCACACATGCGACAGTTCTTATTCATATTTCAATTAAAAAAGGCCTTCCTTTAAGATAAATAAGGTTTGTTTGGGTGGGTTCACAAGTATACAATTTCGATAGGAAATGAAATGATTAGAATTTTGTATTGTTCCCACACCTACATTTTCGTCCAGAATGAATTCTACTATTTTCTTCTACTAAATTTAAATAAATGAGTGGCCAAAGGTTCGAGTTCTCTGCCACGAAGTCAATTTTTACAAAACAGACAAAATTAAAAAAAACATAATGCTGAAATAAAGGATTTGATAATAATTCTTGCGAAAAAAACCGACGTCAACATGTCAGACAAATATCATATAATGAACTATTAATGAAAATTATAAAATTGTAAATTTAGTTGTTATTTCTTGACAAAAAACAAAACAGCTTCTATAAAATGAAAACAATTGGTGACAGTTTAACCTTGATCTACTACAACTGATTCACTTTTAATCTTAAACTTTGGTACTGAGTTTTTAAATATATGTGAAAATCTCTGGATGGAGCGTATCGAGCTTAAAGAAAATTAAGTTGAAAGTATAGGTATTTGTATTTCTGTGAAGAGTTTTTATTAACGTTTTTTTTACCTCAAACGTTTTGTTATGTTTGCTCAATGTTCGGCTTTTTAAATATTAAAAAAAAACCCTTTTGACTGCTTTAAATTAATTTTAAAAGAATTTGTTTTGTCCTACACATGTTCGAGGAGCCACTTAACACCACAATAATAAACACATATTGTTTTTGAGACAATAGTAATTTTTATCTTTTTTTACTTTTCTTTGATTTTTTTATTTCAAACACAAATTTCTATACTGAGTGTTATCGCGAACATTCCTAAACAATTGCAACAGCGTGCGGTGGGCATTCCACAAAAATTTTTTATATCAATATTTAATAAATAACAAGCGATAAGATACAATGTTATTTAGTAGGCATTGTTTTTTCTTTTGGTAATAAAAAATTTAAAACTTATTCAATTAAAAAAATTTGTTGTTAAATGAAGGTATTTTGAAAAAATAATATAAATTTATGTTCCTTTTCAAATTAAAAAAAAACTAAAGAAAACTAGAAGTCAGTTAATAACCATGCATACCATAATGAGCTGTTAAGTTTATCTGCTCGATTTCGATATAATAATGGCCTCTATTATACAAAACTAAATCCCTCGAAAATATTTGCTTATCTCATTTTAAGCTGGGCTCACTGAAAATTCTCTTTTGTAAATCTTGTACGAATGAAAAATGCCCGGATCACTCCCACTCTCTTTCGCTCCCTGTGTCTTCAAAAACGCAAAAAAACGCAGAGATTTATAGCGTTAACTTGACAAAAATTCCCTGTCGCTGATCCACAACTATGAAATGCCTTCTTTTTATTCTTTTAAATACAATTAAATATTTCGTGAACTCAGATAAAAAAAATTCTACTAACATGATTGATTGGATGATTAGCACTTTTACTACAAATCATGTGACCGGTTTGATAGTCTGAGTTCATATCCCAGCAGCTGCTAATTTAATGACATTAATTTTCTAGACAGCAGCCCTTTTCTCCGAAATTAACCCTGCAGCTTTAAATATACAGCGAAGTAAACAGCACATAAAAGTTGCTGTCCTGATGAATCTAATTAGCGCCAGAGAGCGCCATGATTCTGAAAACAATTTTTTTTTTTATTTTTCAAAAAGGTAACACAATTATTTAGCAGGCATTATTGTCTGGGTGTAATTCCCTTTACAAAAAAAAAAAAAAAAAACTGCATCTCAAGGGTTTATTGTTTAAACAACTTTAAGTTTTAAATAAAAATACTTTTGCAACTGTAACCAGACACAGCAGTTACTTGATAGCTGATGTTGATCTCATTTTACTACAGGAAGATAAATTTTTAATTTTGTTTTTTCTTTTTCTGGCGTAGGCAAAACAATAAGTTTATAATGTGGAAAACAAAAACATTTCATAGTAACACACATAGATCGTGCTATTGTTGACTTATTCAATTATTTTTTGTGAGTAAAAAAAAAATGTAAAAGATAAAAGCAGATAAATATGTTGAGAAACAAAGCTCTAGTTAAACAGGTTGAAATAAGTTTAAGCATCTGTGCTGTTTTATTTCACTTTTGTAATAATGCAGTTCAACGTGAAAATCTAAAAATGAGTGTATCATTACAATTGAAAATATTAAAGGCGGAAAAAATTTTCAGAAAAATGTCTACATTTTTGTAAAAGAGAATTTTTTAATAGAAAAACCAAAAACTTAATTTTTAATTTTTTTACAACAACAAAAATTTAGTTTTTTAAATTAAGGAAAATAGAAATGTGTGAGTAACTTGCTACATTCTTTAGGAAAGCGATAGATGAGAGATTAGACAGGTGGTTAGAGGAGCCATTTTATTAGTTATTTTACTTCACCGGCGAATACGCTATAAGGGAGTACCGTCGAAGGAGGCTGCGTGCTGTAATGTAAATTCTGAATATTTATTTAAACATTAAACAGAAAAAAAAACTTTTTTTATATTTTGCGCGGGGGTTGAACCCTGGGCAAATAGATTTTTAGTCGAATGTGCTTATTACTATGATTATAGCAGTACCCAAAAAATTTATTTAAAGTGAAAAAATCGGTGGTATGTCAATAGTGTCCACGAACATAATGTCCATGGACTTTATGTCACACTCAAAAGTGACATTGCATCGTTTATGGTATGTACATACTGTCACTTCTGAAAGTATCTTAATCTCCGGACTTAAAACAACAATGGCTTCCTTTATCAAAGATTTCTTGCATAGCCACCGACATCTTCGCTTACCAAAGATTTGATGAATAGTCGTCCTTCGGCGGGGCAAAACAGATTTCTTCCTTTATGGTATAACCAACACCGACTTCGCTTATTAAGTTTTTTCTGTAAGCCAGTTTATGAAAACTTTACATCTTTATTACATAGAATACCATAAAATATACCTATAACATCCTTGGAAGCTATGACTCTACGTTGATGGACATTATGTCCGTGAACGTTATGACATGCCAACGTAAAAAACATGAAAATATCCAGGCCGAAAATTAACGGCTTTATTACAAATCTTTGCATTTGGTGTAAAATTTTGTCTGAGTGTTGTTCATGCTGTAGAAAGCCAGACTTACAAAACTTTTGCACAAATTTTTGTACAGTTTGGCCCGTACAGCGCTAACTGCATTTAGAGATGTCAGAAGAAAAACATTCGAAATCCCGGGATTTTTTTGGTTTGATATATCCCGAATTCCAAGTTTTAATGAAATCAATCCCAGGTTATGTCGGAATTTAAAATTATTTTACCAAATAAAAACTTTTAATATTTCTGTTGAGGCAAATTATCTATTTCGAATTGGGTATAATATTTTTTATAAATTCTGTAAAATGTCCTCCATTTCTTGCAGGTTGTGGCTCTTTTTACCATTTAAAGCACTTAGTGACATTTTTAACCAAAACCAAAAATAATTACTTTTAAAATATAAATTGAGCAAAATTTTTACAGTGCCAAATATTATAAAAAAAAATTGAAAGAAACCAATCGATATGTACTGTGAGTACATTATTTAAAAAAAATCTGTTTCTGTAATTTAAGTGAGTAATTTCTCACAAAATATATAAAAGCTGCCTTATTTTATACAGAGTGAAGTACAGTTTATTATGAATCTTTTATATTAAAAAAATTTAAAAGTTCTTGAGTAACTTTCTTTCACACTGCAGAAAACATGATGACCATTATATTTTCATGTGAGAAATTTGTCACTTAAATTACAGAAACGAGATAACATTATGGAATATTCCAAAAAAAGTATGGTTATGCATGGTAGGTATAAAATTAAACAGATTTTAATATTTAGTAAAATCTTAATATTTTAAATCGAGTCGCTTGCATAACACTAAGGCAAAAAAAAAAAAATAATAACTAGGAAATAAAAAACAAAATCTGTAAATTCTAGGATTTTTATATTATCTTAGATTTTTTCAAGTGTTTAATCTTTCAAGCTGACAATTTCGAATGTAAAAATATTACGAATTTCCCCTACAACCTGAAAGTCTTGAGTTGTTTTTAAAAGACTGTTTTTTTTTGAGTTGTAGTTCTTTTTATAGATTTTGTAAAGTATTTTTTTAATTTACAACTTTTTGTCAATTGTTGTATTTTCTATTGTTAAACTTCTAATGCTCGTAGTATCAAAATTACAAAAAAAAAAAAAAATTGAACACGATGAACACTTAGAATATGTTGTATTTTTCATTATTGACCTACCCTCTTTTCAATATAGTTTTTGTTTAAAAATATATTTGGTACTTTATTTAAGTTTAGAAATAAATATTTTTTGGAAATAAATTAAAAACTTTGTCTAGTTTTTTTTTTAATTTGTAGTCAAAAGATAAACCAATTGAGAATTAACATTTTTTTAATATTGACATGTTTAGGTACTTAAAACTACGAGATTAAAAATACAATATTTTCTATCGACCTTAAATTTGCTTTTATTTAATTAAAACCATTTCAACGATTTTTTTAAACTCAATTCAAGCAAAACATATTTATTGTATGTTTGTATGTGTGTATATTGATAAATGGCTTAGTCAGTTGGCATGGAATGGCATGCTAAAAATTTCCATGTTGCTGCATTAATGTTTTCTGTCATGTCATGGCATCCAATCAAAACAAATATGAAAAATTTATAACAGCCAACATATTTGAATTGTTTAATTTTTACAATTTATGAGTCTGAGAGATTTTCTTGCTGATTTTTTTCTTTGTTCAATCACGAACTGTGTAAAGTGTCAAAATCTTGGTTTGAAATCATTACTTTTTTTTTTATTAAATTTAATGAACAAGAGTTTTCTTTAGTTGCAAACGCTTTTTTTTGCAGTTGCCATTCTTTTACATAATTTAAAATTTTTATAATAAATTAATATTGCTAAATGAAATTTAATAAATAATTAAAATGTAAATAATAATCAGTCTTGGTTTTTATTAAAAAAACAACAAGAAAACACTTGCATGCAAACGATGGCAACGCAAAATTGGCCTTGTGTTGTGAGGGTGATAAAGAGAGAGAGAGAGAGAGAGAGAGCAAAAACCTGTTGCAGTTGACACACCTGTATTAAGTATTAACAAAGAATATGATTAAAGACAAACGTAATTCATTGTAGATTAATGTATTTAAAAAACTCAGTCAAGCTTGAAAAACAATGTCAGTTTTTCTATTCTATTAATCTTTTTTTTTTTCTATTGAAAATTTTCTCTCAATAGAAAAATGTGATACATATTTCTGGCCTTTATTTTTATTAAATTATTTTATTTCAAATATCATTATTAATATTGCTTTTTAAAGTTCAATTTGACGTGCCCTAACCATAACATTTGATTAGTGGTGTCATGCTATGACGTCATAGCCGTGGCAGTTACCATTGATCTGTATTAAATTTTGATTTTCTACAAAAAATTTATATTTTTATGCGGTCAAATTGAAGTATTATTTAAATATTTTTTTTTATTGTGCTTTTATATCCACTGTGCATGTGCAGGTTTTAGTTTATATTTTACGCTTGAACTTCTTTTTATTTCCTAAATTTTATTTTATTTATTTGCGACACCATAAATCGATGACAGTAAAAATGATTATGGTTATGATCATGATAATGAGTAACTCGTTATGGTATTGACAGGTCTAATGACCTTTAATGTTTTATGTACTATTTAACCTTAAACATAATAAAAGCAAAGCTGATTGCCCGTAAATGAAAAAGACTCACATTTTCTTATTTCGATAAAATATTATTCTGTTGTAAAACTTACGAAATCTATCTCTGGTATGCAGTAGTTTCCAAAAAGTTTCAGAACATTGTGTGTATTTTCGTATTCGACATACTGTTACTTCGATCGATATAAATTTCTTTAGACAAAGTCCACAAACGGCCCAAAGTTTATTTCGTTTTTCTCTTTATTAATCATCACATAAATTTGTTTTCGATTTCTGCTATTCCTTGCACAGAGGGGTGTTTTGCAAATCTAGCGGGACACTTATTAAATTTAAGAATTGTAACAATTTAATTATCAAACTCGACAAACAACAAAATTATCATCCTATAGTAAATTTTCAAAGTAAATTGTTATTATTTAAAGAAAACTTCTTTTTTAATATTATAAAAAATTTGTTATTAAGAATAAATTAAATATTTTCAGATTAAGTAAAAGGGCCGCACAGTCTAGATAGTCTGAAGAGGTCACCTGCACGGTCTCGAGGACATTGTGGCCTCAGTATGATAGTGGGAGATCAGCAAATCTACTGAGGTTTCCTCGAGGGCAGCTGGGTACACTGGTGGTTGTGCTAACAGGGCACTGTGTCATTGGTACCCATGCTGAAGCTGTCAGGATGAGGAGGAGGAGGAGGAAACGGTGGAGCATCTGTTCTGCCATTGTGTAACTCTTTATGGGAATAGAGCGGCCATTTTCGGCAGTCCGAGACTGCATTGTCTTGCAGACTTATCGGTCTGCGATGTTGCTAGGATAAAATCGTTTATCCGGTCCTCGGCGTGGTTTGGATATGGATCTTTGATGGTACCGTAGGGACCTGAATCTTATCCTTGCACATCCTATTCCAGGTGACACAACGGGACCCTTAGGACCCGAGTGAGTCGGTCTCATTACGCCGACAGCCTGTGCAACCTAACCTTACCTAACCTGGATTAAGTAAATCATTATTAAATTTAAAAAAATGTATTTTTGATAAGTAATTGACACTCTATATTTATCTCAGGGAATTTTGTTCCCTCGGTCCGATTTTTTAAATTTAAAAGGTTTGTCAACCTACGACCATAAGACATAATTTTGCTTCATCAATCTAGGGGAATTCAATAACTATAAACACCTGAAAGAAAGTACGCTTTTAAAGAGATTTCTATGAATATTTGGACTAAAATTTTTTTTATATACACAACAAAAAAAAGGTTTTTTACGAAATTGAGATCAGAAAACGTAACTAAATATCATCTTTTTACATCACAAATAATTTCAACATCAGCTACTGAAAACCCAAAACAACTATTGGCTCCAGAAATCAGCTTATCAAAATATCTTGATCTCAATGGAAAGTAGTCTGAAAACAAACCCTTTTAGTAAGAAAACTCAGCAAGAAACGGAGCATTTATTTATGTTCATCATTGAAGTTTTTCTAAATTTGATTAGGTAATGTATCTAGATGACTAAATGACTAGATTACTCCAATTACCTCCTATTTAAATTTTTCCTTATTGTCTCAACGTCGGTTCCAAAAATTTGTAAACGATCAGGTTTTCACAATTTGTTTCCTATGAAGACAATCAAAAACAAAAAAATTCAAAAAACACAAATAAATCCTTAAAAATGGATGCAAAAACATTTTCCCACAAAAATAAATCATAACTGCCTTTAAAAACCAACAACAACAAAATATATGCAAGTCAATTAAGAAATTTTTTTAATAAACAAAAACAAACTGATTAGCAGACAGTTTGGCAGACAAACACAAATCTAACACACGCAAACACATCCCAACTAATGAGAGCCATATTTTTTTTAAAACAATTATAAAGAAAAAGCACACAAAAAGAAGGAAGCGCAATCACAAGAAAGCCAAACGTCAAACAGACAAGCAAACAAGCAAACACACATCCATATAAAATACAGAGATTGCAATAACAAGACAGGCAAGTAAAACAGATAATTACGTGAGGGTCACTTAAGTTCACTAGTTTTACTTTCACTTAAACATTAAATATGATTTCGAAAAAAAAAAACAATAAAAGAGTTGAAAGAAATTAAATATAGTGCACTACTGGCAGTAACGACCATAACAACAACAACTACCCAAAAAGGCATGGGGCAGCAAAAAAGTTTAAAAAAAAGTAAATAAAATTAAAAACCAGATTTTAATGAAAATCAAAATTAAGTAAAAATACATGCGATTTTTTTTTTGTTGAGAGTTTTGATGCAGTTTTAAAGACAAAGGACCCAAAAAAGAGAAAAATATTAAAAATATCAATACTCGTATGCGTTTAAAGAAGTGCACAACTTAAATACAAATTAAAAAAATGTTTTGGTTTTTGCATTTGATTTACAGTGCAGCTTCACGTCCAATTGGCAAATTGTTGCTAATTATCCAAGCAAAACTTGAACTTGAACTTTTGTTAACACATTTCAATTCGTCTGTAATTTTAAAACGTCTTAAAACACAAATTAAAGCTGAAGTTCGTTTGAAGTGAAGAATAGGATCTTCTTTTGCATGTTTTGTAATACGACAGTGTTTCTAAAACAGTTCGACATGACTTGCAGATAGATGAACTTAAAAGTTTGTCAGAACTATCGGCGTTAAGCATGCGCCACAAGGAAGTGAACATTCTAAGTGGTTTTGGGGATATTAAAAATATTAAAAAAAGGTTTTAATATTTTGACCGTTTGCTGTTGCTAAAGAATTGCCAATAATGAATATTATGCGAAAAAGAAAGTCGTGCTTTTCGTGCATTTTTTTCATTGTTCATTCGTAATATTAACAAGTAAGAGTGTTGTATTCGGCAATGTAGAATCTTATATACCCTTCATCATCTATGTAAATCTAGTTTAGTGAAGTAACTCCAATCAAAAAAGCAAATATTGGGGTGACAGAGAATTAAAAATTAAAAAAAATTTTGGTACTGGATACATGTACTTTTACATGAAAATGATATCAGCTCTTAATGGGTTAAGTATTTAAAAAAAAATGTTGGTATTTCCTTAAAGATCTATTCAAAACCTTTAAAATGACACCCATATTGATATTTTAAAAAATTTGAAAATATCAGAGCCCCGTAGCTCCGAAAATATGGGCGCGCGCCAATTTTTTCGCTTGATCCTTTTTTCTTATTTTGTAATTCTCTATCGCCTCATATATTTATTTTGTTGTCCAAATGACATGAAAAAAGTTAAGGTAGGCGTGGTGTTTTGCCTGCTGCCTCGAAGCACAAGGACCGACCATGCTGATTTCCAATAACACCTCTTTCGACACTATTCTGGTCGATTGATATATTTTTTTTTTGCGAAACCAAGTTTGCCTTGATATCAGCACTAACACGGACGGACAGACGCCATGCATAAAATGTCAGAACATATATACTTTATGTGGTCAGAAAAGGGTATTGTAGAAATTACACACGGAATGAAGAAAAACTTATATATACCCTTTTTCCACTTTTTGTGGCGAAGGGTATAAAAATACAACATTTTTAGGACAACAATTTTAGTTTGATTTATGATAAAATGATAAATGATACAAAATAATGGAAATTAAATTTTATGTGTGTTTCAAGCTAAAGCTTGGTGGTAAAGGAGGTATATGACGGGTATAACAATAATAGACACTAATGAAATATGAAATACAGATTATAAAAATCGCTAGTTGAGCACTGTCATTTTCTTAAAAAGTAGTTTAAGTCCATTTTTGACAAAGAGTTTCCTAATGGTGTGTAATGTGCTATAAACTTTTTGTCTATAAACAATTCCCAAAACAAGTCTTATCAATTTTAATTGTTTTGTCATATTACTTTGAATGTAGTGTAAGCCCACTAACAATTTAATATCAGCAGGACAGGTATATCTACGCCGAAAAATTAAAAGGGTCTATTCTAAAATTAGTGTCATTTGTTATTTCTTACATTTAATCAATGTAGAAATTTATTTTAAAACCATTTAAATACAAGCGCATAAATATCTCCATATAATAAAATATAGACTTACACCACTTTCAAAGAAAACGGTACAATTTTAAATAAAATCATTTTTGTGTACTTATATCATACATGGGAGTATGAATTAGTTAGTTAGTTATACTAATTAATAGTCAACTTTATTAGCATTGAATGATAAATAATGCTCATGACTTTTTAGCATTACCATTACTTTCCATAATGCTTTTTTTAATGAAAAGTTTTCAAGTAGTCACAAAACGAAATCATTATCATTAACTGATAGATTAAATGGTTTCAAATCATAAGAGTAAATAAAAACTCTTAAGTATATTTAGTAAAGCATTACTTCATTATTTTAAAATAGCATTGATTTTATAAAATATTTCATATTATAATTAGAAATTTAATTTACTTTATCTTTAGTTTCATTACCATCAGTAAAGAATATTATAATTAAAAAATCAGTGGCACTAAATGGTAGTTAAATTTTTTTATCATTGTCATTATTCTAAATAATGGCAAAAAGTTTACAATGTTACTGAAAAAATCACAAGCATGACTTGTATACACTTTTACATCAAAATAATTATTTTATTTTAGTACGACGATTGGAGTAATGAATTACACCGGCTCTTTTTAAAAACAAATTGAAAATTAAAAAATTTATAGACGCTGGGTTTATTTTTTTAACTCTGCCTTAAGGCTGATGCTTTTAAATGTAAAATAAAACCACTGGCCAGAATATTGTTTTATTATGGTTTTGTATTTAGTTTTCTTTTTGTAATTCTTTTCCAATGACACACATTCTATGCAGCCATTAATTAGTTCATCTTTTTATCTGCCCATTCAAGTATCTATGTTAGTCAATTATCTCCTTTTCTTTTGCAATTTCCGTAAAGATTTTTACTTTTTTCTTAATGCTGTTCAGTTAGTACGACTTTTTTTTAGGTGACACCTGATGTTGAAGAGTTTTACAAAGTCAGCAAATTACAGCCACAAAACAGTTGATCTCTGATTTGTTAAAAAAATATAATATTTTGTTCTTTTTTTTTTAAATAGCCAAGATAAAAAAAAATCGAGACCTTATTGTTGGCATTACAAAAACAACATAAAAAGAAAACTCATCAACGTTTTTAAAGAAATAAAAAAAAAAAAACAAATTAAAGCTAAATTTTTATGTTAAACTTGGAAACTGAGAAATATTTTTTTATAAAAAGCAAAATAGACCAACAAAATCGAATAGTCTTTGGTTTGAGGTTTTTTTTTTTTACAAAGAATTAACGAAAAATAACAAACGCCTTTCAAAAGCCACATTCTTAAGCCATAAATTCCAGTTTTTATAAACATTTGAGTGTTGTTTTGTTTGTTTGTATCTTTGGTTTCTGCAACTCTTCTTAAGCACTACAAATTATTTAGCGATAAACTACATTTATTTATCTATAAATATGCGAGGGTAGTCTGAAGAATCTTTCAAAAAATTTTAACCATAAATTGTCATATATACATTTTTTTTGTTTAGAGCCAGCAATAATATGAAATAAATGCGTATCATTTCTGGAATTTTTTCATTACAGTTAAAATTTCTCTGGCATTGTTTGAAATAATGACAATTATAAAAATTTAACTACCATTAAATGCTAATGATTTTATTTTAATTATAACTATTTTTACTTATAGTAAAGAAATTTTAATAATATCGTTTAATAACAAGTAAATCAATTAAATCAAAAATAATTGTTTTTATGAAACACAATTTTTTGATCTCTGAAACCCTAAAAAAAGTAGACAAAAAACAAAAAATCTTAACACTCTAGCAAATATATCTACTTATATTTGATAATATTAATTAATTATTGTTCTTAAGTGAGAGAGGTTTAAAATTTATCTCTGAGATCTGAAGTCACCTAACAACACCCCAGCTAGCTGATATACATAATTACTTAGACGAAAATATTTTTTCTGTGTCTCATTTTTCCTGAGAAACTTAAAACATATGCATATATTTCACCAAATTTTTGTGATCTAAATACATTCATTAATGATAATGATTTGAAACCATTTAATCATTAGTCAATTACAATGATTTTGGTTTTAACTAATTATCGATGAAACCTTTTCTTTTAAAAGCATTATTATTACTAAAACTAATGATAATGCTGAAAAAATCATTAGCATTATTTATCATTCATTGCTAATGAAATCGTCAATATATTAGTCAATCTAATTAATTACTCCCATCTATGATGTATATAATGTTTTTATAATTTCAAATTGGAAAATAACTAAAATTTGAAGTTTATAACAACAACACAAATTTGTTGATCCGATCCTTAACACGTATATTTCCTATTTAATACTCTGAATAATTTGCATTTAAATACATTAGAAAATTTGGCTTGAGTTCTTGTTTAAAAAATTAAAAAAACTTCGCTTAAGTTAGTGATAAAGTTTAGTGACGACATAACTACAAAATTTTAAATAATAATCTAAAGATGCCAACAAAGTTTGATGATGTATCGGATTGATAAACTTAAGTAAAGTTTTTTAATTTATTAAAGTTGACCTTAAGCCGAAATTTCCTTTGTAATTTATAATAAGAAATGTCTTAAAGTTTGCAAACATTTAAAAATATATTTTGGTAAAAAATCCTTTTGGATCTGCCCTCGTATTGTAAAAAAATGTAGATGTTTCAGTATCTAAATTGAATTTATAAAATAATGTAAAAAAATGCAAGTTGGTATGAGATGGTAAAAAGTCCTTTTGTGTCTGCCCTCGTATTGTAAAGAAAAATATAGATGTTCATGTATCTGAATTGTGTTTATAAAATTATGTGCAAAAAAAATTGCAAGTTGGTATGAGTTGGACCTGTTTTTACTGCTCTTTATTAAGTTCTTAGTTTGGAGTCACTTGCATTCTTGTAAATGTTACAAGTGTCAACTGTCTTGAAATATAACAAAATAGAGTAACAACAACATGATTCAACATTAAAGTTTATTTATTTCACTTGTTAATTTTTTGTTTGACACTTTTTAATGTCATTAGTATGCAAAATTACTTTATTGGTGCGGAAATACAGACGTTTCTAATTTATCGTTACAATGAATTATTATTTATAGCACTTTTTTTACTGCTGTGTAAAATAATAAAATAAAAAAATTAATAATTAAATTTGTAGCAGTCAGCATCTTCTAACAATGAAAAATGGAAAATAAATTATTTTCATACAGTCATCACAACTCGTCTTATTAGAAGGCAAATCGTTAAACTTAAAGAAATCAAGGAGAAGTAAGTAAAATATTTAAAAGTAAATAAGTTGATTTTTTTTATCAGTTTTCAGTCATGCTTAGGTTCTTTTTTGTCTTCTTCAAATTTTATTAAATAAGAAAATTAAAAAAAAAAAATTAAAAAAATGTATAGAAGAGCAGAAGTAAAACGCCCAATTGGAAATGCTTTCCCAACATATAATATTTATTTTTGAC
Organism: Gymnosoma rotundatum; assembly: GCA_916610165.2. Classification (NCBI taxonomy): domain Eukaryota; kingdom Metazoa; phylum Arthropoda; class Insecta; order Diptera; family Tachinidae; genus Gymnosoma; species Gymnosoma rotundatum. The sequence goes on along the minus strand of OU744340.1, from coordinate 127,233,410 downwards.
GCAATCGAGCACAATTAACGCAAATAATTTTAAACAATGATTATTGATGTATCTGTATATGAATCTTTGTTTTAAATATTTCCAAGGGCAACTCTGATGTAGAAAAACTGGTTTCATATATGTACCTTGTTCAGACATACGCTTTAATTGCGCAATTAAGGAATTTACGCAATTAAGGCCTTAATTGAGCTCAATTTACTATTAGAAAAAAATTAATAAATTGAGCACTTAGTACTTAATTGCATCACCAATTGTATAAGATGCGAAATGCAAGCCTTGACAACAAGAATGTTTACTCTGGGCAGTATGTTCAGTGAGAAGAAAAAATTCATAAAGTTGTCAAGCCGTAAGTAAACAATGTAAACAAATACGAAAATGGCTTTTGACACTTTCAACTTCAAAGCAAGAACAAAAGCCAAGTTGTTTTTGTATAAAAATGAAAAATCAGCTGGGCAGACGACACTATCTAGTAAAATAAATATGCCTTGTGGTAATTGAATAAGCTTAATTGAGCACGTGTGAACAAAATAAATTGAGCAATTAAAATTAAATTAACTCAATTAAGAAAACATGTTTTAATAAAATAATTCTTAAAAAAAACAAAGCGACACACAATTTTAATTATATACTATTTTTCATAGTAGACATTGCAACACTGTCTGTCTATAGCGATTTAAAATGTAAGGCCATGTACATAAATTACACCACCTATGAAGAGGATACCCTTTAATATTGATTATGTACTCATTGCTATAGCGGGCATAGAAGTGCATATTCTGTGTAGTTTTCAAGCATTTGACTATAACGACGTAAAAGATAGGGTCACATTAGTAAGTCACTTATCGGAGCACCCTTTAATTTTTAAGTTTTTTTTTTATTACTTTCTCCTGTTGGTAGCCATAGTGATACTAACTTTGTTAAAATAGACACGCAAAAATTTGTGTTGTAGGGCACCCTCCTTGACTTTGGTTTTGCTGTTATGCTAATAGATGTCAGGTTTATTGCTTGATCCCACTTTTCAGCCGACCTCATTCTTTATGAAAAGTGATGCTTTTAGATTTTTAGCGGAAATGGGCAGGAGTTTCCTTTTTTCACCCAATGCGTGACAAAAGCTTATAAAAAATTTATATAAAAAAATAAAGGGTGTCCCTATAGTTGATTTTATTTAGTGCATATGACCTTAACTCCTGAACCTTTATAGAGGCATACAATTGAAATTGTTATAGAATATATGTCACTATATTCGCTAAGTAAGAAACTAAAGATGAAAGGGTGTCCCCATAGAAGACGTAAATTTAATGTATGTGGTCATTTGATAGGCATTTAAATAGAGAATTTATAACTAAGCCCACTGTGACAGCAAGAATGAAAAATAAAAATAGTGTTAAAGGGTGTCCCTCATAGTTATTGTGGGATGTGATATGTAGATCCATTAAATTTTTATTTCAAGTTCAATTTCGCGAAGTGACTAATTCTCCTGACCAACAAATATTTTAAAGTTCTCGAATACGAATTATTTTGTTTTTGCATTTTACCTTTGTAATTTTAATTCTTTAAGAAAATCGGTGATTGTTTTGCATAACGGTATTGACTAATAATTAAAACTGTTTTTTAAATTACTTTTTGTTTGTTTTGTTGAATGTGTGTGTGTGTATCTCTTAATGACACAAAATCCAAATGATCGCTGAAGAAATTGTAGATCGGAAGAATGGATTGATGATGGTTACAGAGCATTCTGTCATACTTAAGTTTTAAATATGGAAAACTTTTAGCGATAACTAATATTACTAAGAAATAATTTTTTTAAATTGCTTTTATCATGGATTATAAGAAAATTCCGTAATTGAAATCTTCCGGTCATCAATAAGACAAAACTAAATTATCTTTAATTTATACACGCAGATATTTCTCTTTTTCTTTATTCAGTATTAATTTCATATCGAAAGAGAAGTAAAATGTTGTTTTTGCAATGTATTTCCTTGTGGAAACCTTTTAAATAATAACTTTCAGTTAATAAAAATAAAACAGCCTTCTGGCAGACAGATGGGCATTAAAAACGTGCGTTTGTAGCAAAAAGAAGAAAAAAAGCTTTAAAATTTATCTTGTGAAAGTTTTATGACATTGACCACTATTATTATCTTGTCTTTGCCCGCTCTAACGATCTGTTTAGCCTGCCAGCACTAAAAAACTTGTAAAAAATTAAAAAAAAGAAATGGAAATTATGTAACATTTACAAGTTGAATTTAATGTTCGCCGAAATAAATCGATAATTTAAATTTAAAATTGCACAATAATTAATATGTAAACAAAAAAGTAAAAAACAAAATGTAAATCTTAAGCCAAAATAATCAATCATTCAAAACTATTAAAATTCGTTTTGTTTCCGTTCGTTAAAACTTTTTTTCAAAGTCAATGAGAAAAATATTACGTTATTTGGATTTAATTATTTTCTTCTAGCTGAAAGTTTGTTAAATGTTTCTTTTGAAGAAATGTTTTTAACGGCAACTGGAATACAAGCTCACCCAGGAATCAGTCGTTCGACATTGTAAAATAGACCAGAATGGCGCGAACACGGGTCTCAATGGTTAGTGGGAGACACTTATACGGCATTTACACCATGCAATTTTTCATGAAACTAGCATGAAATTATTGTTTGATTGTGAAGCAAGAGGGGTGTTTAAAATAACGAACATCGCTGCAACTTATAAAAAGAATCCAAAAAAAATTGCATAAAAATGGCATAGTGTAAATGTGGACTTAGTTGTAGGCAGCCTCGAGTGCACATTGTGTGCGAATGTGTAGTTTAGAATCTCTGGGAAAAAAGGGAGCTGACCATTATCAGTCATTGAACAAAAGTCACCAATCTAGAGTAAAGATCTTTTGAGTTGTGCAAGACTTTGTGGATGGTGATGAAGGGGAAAATATTCAACGTTATTGTTGGTCTAATTTTTTTTCATCAATGAGGAACGAAAAGAGTTTACAAAAAGGATATAAGTAATGGATGTTACTAGTATTCCATAAAGGGATTAAATAACAGAAGTCCTTCTGCCAGAATTGAATGATATAAATGTGGACCATATGTGCCTTCAATAAGACGGTACCACAATCTGTGAAACCATTAAGTTTTTCCCCAGAAATTGTGCCAGTTAACATCATTGAATTTTATTTTATAGAATTATTCAAACACCAAGGTATAGGCCAACAAGTCTACAGTTAATAGAAGATTCATGGTTCCTAAAATGCAATTCATTCCAGTTAAAACTTTTTCTTAAATAAAAAAATAATGAACATCGAATTATGGGACTTAAGGTGAACCTTGTATAGAGATAAATTTAATTTTTAATTGAAAAATCATGCAAAAGAAGATTAAATAGTGGTTAGTTTTTTTTCATTGTCATATTTTTTTCCCTATAAAATAATGCCCATGAAATTTTAATGCCATTGAAAAATTCCCATGCATGGCTTTTACATCCCAAACAATGAACTGCTAAAATTTTAATATTATTAATATGCAAGCTGTTAGCAAAGAATGATTTATTTATAACGGAGTTTAATTTAACGGGTTTTTATTTTAATACAACTTTGAAATGTAATGATGCCACATTGTATTTTTTTTTATTAAAATTGCATAAATAATTTTTCATTTATTCAATCTGTAGATTTAATTTAAACATGTTTTTTTTATTAAATATTTTAAAATTAACGCAAATTTTGCCTGCTTTTAAACAAAGGGAACAGTGGAACAATTTGAAAACCAGTGATGCAAGACGCAGTTTTTAGCAAAGTTTAAAAAAAAAAAAGCTCATAGTGCCGACAGTGAATGCTTAGTATATTTAAATGTATAAGTGGGGATACGTTTGTGTATTTAATAAAAAAATAAATAAATTAAAAAAAAAAAAACTATAAACATTAGAAAAGACACCTCTCGCCATTGTTTCAATATTAAATATTTTTTTAAAATATATTTCCTAATATTTTAAGCACAAACAAATTTGTTATTTGCTTTATTACACAAATGTTGTCTTTTTTTTTTGTTAATATTTAATATGGGCCAAATTTTTTGCCAACTTTGTTTAATAGTAACAACAATTAGTTTCACTCAGCTAAGCAATGAGTTAAATAGGTATTAGCAGTTTAATAATATTATTCACACACCAACAAAAAAAAATCGCTGACTGCAATTTTCAAATATTTTTTTAAATTTATTTATACCAATTATTCACAAAAAAAAAAAAAATGAAACAGATATTTAACACGTTTTCTTTCTAGTTGAGGCGGTAGATTTTTCAGGGGCATATTTTGATGATAGCACATACAACGACGTCACGTTTAATTTTTTTGTCTTCTCTTTCTAGTTCTTCCCTCTGTAGCTCTTGTAAATATACGAACGTTTACACCTGAGATTCGTGCTATTCGTTGATGTGTCATGTTTGTCATCAGAATTCCGACATCCTTGTTTTATTATACTTGTACCTAAAACAACCTTAACTGCTGTTCTGCTTTACAGGCGCCTTTATCAAACAACTCATCTATTGCAGTTAAGTAGAAATTATTTTATTTTTCTAATAGAGACTGCGATCAAACCTTCGATCTGCTGTTTTTGTTTTTGGTTCGCCTTTTAAAAAACTCATTTAACTCAGTTACTGAACAACAATTATATTTAAATACTCTAATGGGATATGAACTCATGGTCTTATTTTTTACAAATACAAAAACAAGCCATTACTGAACATGTTTTAGCTAAATGTTCTTTCATTCTATTTACATACACCACACTTCTAAGTGGTAGAAATGACATCTTATTTAGCACTGTTTTTTGATCTAAGACATAATCCAAACTCATTTCCTTAACTTTGTTTTAACAGTGTGCAAAAGGGCTTCAAATTTTATTTTCGTACAAATATATTTTTTTTTGAGCTTATAAAGGAGTGGCCATGCCCAGTGTTCTATTCTGCCTTATATTTGTTTTGACAATGTACGTTTCTTAGTAATGAACTTATCTACATGCAAATTGAAAATGCCAGGCATTACAGCTTCACAATTTAGAGGTAAAGTTGATTAATATTCACTTTGTGTGAAAAGTGTCACACACCCAATTTTAACTAAAAGATGAGAAACCGCGCCTACCTAAAACTAAAAAATATAATAATAACGCATTTAAAATTTAAAAAATATCGCTTTGCTAGTGTAGGCTCTTACAGTTTTAATAGACGTATTCATACATACGTTTTTCATACAGTGTCATTGCAAAGTAAAAATCGCTTAAAATTCACGAATTAATATGAAACTATTTTTCAAGTGACAAAGCACACCTTTTGGTTGAAATTACTTTCCATAAATTGAGAGTAAGAAAATGCGTTTAATGTTATGGTAAAAACATATGCATATGCCCTAAAAAATAAACACTGCCATATTTTTTATGTCTTAATAAATATTGAAAAACGATTTGTTTCACTAAAATTTACATCATAACAAGACACATGGTTCGTATAATATTACTCGGTTAGCTTCTTTCTAACATCACGCCAGTTCTAAGCTGACAAAATTAAAGAAACAAAGCCATTACTGCCATAAAGTTAAGAGTGCTATATTCGGCCAAGTCGAATCTTATGTACCCTTCACCATCTATGTAAATCTATTTTACTGAAGTAACTCTAATCAAAAAAAGCAAATATTAGGGTGACAGAATTTAAAAAAAAAAAATAGTTGTGCATATATATTATTTTAGATTAAAATGCCATCGGCTCCTAATGGGTTAAGCATTTTTAGAAAATTGTAGTATTTCCTTAAAGATCTCTTCAAAAGCTTTAAAATGATACCCATATTGATATTTTAAAAAAAATTTAACATTTCAGTGCCCCGTTACTCGGAAAATATGGGCGAGCGTCAATTTTTTCACTTGATGTTTTTTTTTTATTATTTACAATTCTCTATCGCCACATACATCTGTTTTTTTAGATTGTAGTTACTTCATTGTTCCAAAGATTATGGAAAAATTGGAGGTAGTCGTGACCGCTGCGTCTAAGGACATGGATTGATCTTGCTAATTTCCACCTCTTTCGACGCTATGTCTGATCAATTGGAGTATTTAAATTTTCTCTATTTGATGTAATTCCTCGGCAAACTTGATTTCAACAATAACTCGGATGAACGGGCATCGCTCAATCGACTTCGCTATGCATAAGAATTCAGAATAAATGTACTTCATGCGGTCGGAAATGGATATTGTAGAACTTACAGACGGAATGATAAACTTAGATACACCCTTTTCCCACCTTTTGTGTGAAGAGTATAAAAACAAGAGAGTTCTATATTCGGCCTTGCCGATAACGTGTAAAAAAAAATGTATCCACCTGGTCAAAAATCTATATCTCCAAAACTGATTAAGCTAGGACCTTATTCAATAGTACGAAACCAAATTTTGATTTATTATTATTTTTCATTGTATGACTGCCCGCGGCCACAGTCTTTTTTTAAATTAAAAAACTGAATGTATAAGAAGTTGTGGGCAGATGAGGGCCAATTTTTTTAAAGTCTACGTGAAAAAGTAATTAAAAAAAGTGCTTGTTTTAAAAAGCTCAAAAACGATGTCTTTAGGAATTTGTTCTGTTCTTATATTTTTCCAGCTTTTATTATTTCATTTTTATTTATTTATTTTAATTTATTATTGAATATTTGTAGAGATTTTGGAGACAATATTGCGAATAACTTTTTAATTAAACTTAAGTTTTTTATTACTACAAGACCACAATGTGTGGAATATAAACATGCCACTACTTTCAACGGACATAAACATTGTTGTCAATAAATGTAGTGCTATCATCAAGCTTATAAAAAAAAACAAATTTTTTTTTTATTTGGCTTATAGGGGCAAGCTTTGTACTAAGGTGAAGGGTATAAAAATAATAAAAATAATGACTAAAGAAAACATTCTTTATGATATATTTTAATGTAGAGTTTCCCGCCTATAAATAAATCACTTAATTTTTGTAGAAGATTTTATCTCACAAAATATATTAACAAAGTTTGGTAATAGCGCAGCCATAGTGTTTTCTTTTACAGAAAAGGGTTTATCAAAATTTATGCAAGATTTTAATTAAATATAAAATACGATTTTTTAAGATTCTTAGCTGAAAATAGTCATATATGTGTGTTCGTATATGCAGTATGCACTTTTATTTGGAGATTAAGTAATGTTTACGTAGAAAAGCGCAGCATTTATTGATTCAAATAAGAACTATCGGATAATATATGGTCTCATGTAGAAAGGCCCTAACTCCTATAATTATGATCTTACAGGAAAAGGTAAAAAACTATTTTCATCCCGATGCAATATTTGAAATGCTTGTAAAACTGGTGTTTTATGATACTACTGCATTCAAATTTTGTGACGAGGGGTATGTGAGTGAAATGTATTGATGAAAAACCAAATTGTGTATAAATTCGAGTAAGGGACTTTCTTCATGAGTCCAGAGGAGATATGTATGTCAAGAGTTTACGTATTAGGTTTTCTATTGTACAGAAAATAAAAGGAAAGTAAATAAATAAAATAAAATTCTTTAGCTGGGAAATAAATTTATTGAATCATAATGTTCACAGAAATAAAAAAAGCAGAATTTTTTGTAATGAAGTATGGATTTTTATCTAAAGAAGATAGTACAGGATAAGGAAAGTCCTGTGTTATGCCTTGCTACCGACCACAGCTTGACTGGCCTACTGTATCGTATATTTCATTTTCAATTATCATTTTTGCGGATTAACAAACAAACTATCGGTAATTTAAATAATTAATCGGTATAATAGAAAATAGCACGAAAAAAGATTTTATCTTGAAAATTATTTAATGTAATAAAATATATCCATTGTTTAATTTAATTTAATATTTGCAAAGTGCCGTGCATATCAATAAATTATCGTAGTGTTTTGCGATATTTTATTTTTCATCCTCTTTCAAATGTGTAAAAAAGCCAAAAAAAGTCAGCCGTATACAGTGGAGAAAGAAAAAAGGAATTACTGTTGGTTATTGCAGTTTTTGCTTTTTTGGCTTTGCTTTATTGTTTGGACGAAAATTTTTAGTTTATTTAAAATGTTTTTCAGAAGTTTCCTCAAGAGTTAAGTAAGCGGTAACGAAATGGCCATCGAGACGAAAATAAGATTTTATCTTGAAAATTAATTACTGTAATAAAATATTACCGTTGTTTAATTTAAACAAACAAAGTTTTTTTTAATGATTTTTTTGGAAAATTTCACATCTAAAGTTAATTTAAAAAAAAAAAAATAAAATGTTTAGCAATAAAACGACGTATTTCTCTCGTGTTATGCCCCTTGTTAATTAATACCTAATTGATAGTTGGAAAACTATTCTTGAGGGTTATCAAAACCTCAATGCACAAAAGTTAAGAAATGCAAAAACTAAGTGAATTTGAGTGATACCCGCTTCATTAAAATATTTATTTAAATACAGCTCGAAAAAAAAACCCCAACAATAATCGTGTAGATAAATTATAGCAAACAAATGCTTTTTATCTATTTTCTACATCGAATGTCTTATTACCACTACTATTGCAATGATTACATTCCCATGACGTACCTTTATACGAATAAAAAAATACTCAACGTCTTACCAAGGCTGGCTGACAGGCAGACACAAACATGTGTGTAACATACACACTTTAAAGGAAAAAAGAAATTCCCAAAGTAAATAGGATTTTTTGCTTCTTTTCAATTTTTAAAACGAAACCTTAAGAAAAGTAATTATTTAAAAAAAAGTTTTTTTTCCCACACTGGACAAACAACAGGTAGTTGGCGGTATCATCAGCATTTTTGTCTTAACAATTAGGGAGTAAGAAAAAAAACAAAGTAAAAGGAAACGAAATATAAGAAAAAGAAGGGTGTGTTTACAAGTTATTGAGTGTTCTTAACATAAAAAGGAAAAGCCAGAAATTAAATGGCAATTGTTAAACTAAAAAGTAATTAAAATATAAGAGGTACTTAAGGCTTTATGAATTTAAAATTTCAGCTGTTAGCAATTGAAACAGTTTTATGATTGACAGAGGGCGCTATTAAGAAAAAAATTTATTTACAAATTTGAGCTGTTTTGCTATCACTGATACAAATGCAATAAAAACACCTATAAATGCTAAGATGTCCCTTTAGCTATTGCAAATACGCAAAACGTCAGCTACTGAACACCTTTATTGCATTTATTAAGGGCATTCGGTGCAACTGCAGCATTTTTTCATAAATAGTAAGCGTAGTTTTATTAAGTAGCAGCGGAACCCGGTGTGCTTCGCTACGCATGAATACTAAAATTAAATACCGTGTTGTCTATGAAGTCAGCACACAGTATTCATCGGTAAACACCTATAGGGGCCTACATAGTTGTTGTTGTTGCTTTTTTATACGCACATGTTGTCATGAAAAGTCATAACTCACGAACGCGTCGACAGTTTAATCAAATTCGGTTAAACCGATCGTGAGTTATAAAATCACCACACACTTGCAACATTTTGTTTTATATATTGATTATTTTTGTTAAATGTCTTAATGCCCTACAAAAAAAGCAAAGGAAAATTATCGTGCAACACACATGGCAATAAAAACTAAAGTGCTAATTTGTGCATTTTCTGACTGGATTGCAAAAAATGGAAACCTACTTTTTTTCTGCAGTTGCACCATGTGCATCAAACGGTTGCATGTCATAGTGTCCATGGACTCTATCGCACTGAAAAGTAACATAATGTCCATGGACATTGTGTCGTTTTTAGTATGGACATAGTGTTACTAATGAAAGTGTCATAAAGTGCGCTCTTAAAACAACAAAATCTTCGCAAAGATTTTCTTCTCTATGGTATAACCATCACCGGCTTCGCTTACCAAAGATTTTCTGCAAACCAGTTTATAAAAACGTTGCGTCTTTTTTACATAGAATACCAGAAAATATACCTTCAATAGATATGATTCTACGTTTTGTCACTTTACGATTATGTTCTTGGACGTTATGACATGCCACAAACACTGAATACCACTATTGTTAACGTGTAAATGCAATTTAAATTAATTTACAAAATTGTTTAATATTTAAAATGCATAAAGTTGTTTATTCTATTCACAGAATAAAAAGAAAATGTTTGTTTATTAAAGAAATCTGGTTTGTTTATCACAAGATCAAATGTGTTTCTGGCATTTAACCTGTATTTCTACTTCTATTTCTACTTCTTAATTTTCATCTTGACTTTTGCTTCGAAAAGATTAAAAGTTAATTTCACTTGCGCTTGTGGAATGATTTATTTCTGTTTAAATTACTTAAAAATATTTTTGGCATTTCTATTTTCAAATTTAGGTTATTTATTTCCATTTTCTATTTTTTTTTTTTAATTTATACTATTGAAATTTTATATAAAAGTTATTTGATTAATGTTCTTGGAACATGTTAAAAGCAATAAGATTGTACGAAGTATGTTTTTATACAAATTTTGAAGTAAAGCCAAAAACAAAATTTTTGATGACACTGCAGCACTGCTACATTATTGATTAAAGGGCGGACAAGAAATTTTTTTTGTCAAGGTCATTCAGTTAGAAATTTGTCTTTTGCGTTTTTTGTTTACAGAAAAAAATGTATAATACTTCTCGTTATTTGACGAAAGCACTCGCCCTCTGAATAATGTGATAAGAATGATCTAAACAGCTGAGCCCTTTTCAAAATGGTTTGAAAGTATTATTTTTAAATAAATAATTAATTTTATGTATTTCACAAAAATCTAAGACATTTTTAATAATAAGAAAAAAATGTTAATTTAAAATAATTAATAATAAGAAAAACAATTCTTCTTCTTTTGCAGCCAACTAACGCTCTGTTACAGTTAGAATTTCCATTTGAAATGCATTGACGCCACGCTATCTGACTCAAACATTTTGTATAAGAATGAGATACACACAACGCTTAACGCTCTGACTTAGATTTAACTGCTAAACGTGAAACTATTTCAGCTATTTTTCATAATAAAATTCGTACGAGTTTACAATTTCAGAGAACAAATATTAAAATAAAGCAGGAGGGGAAGTAGTAACCGAAACTATTAAAAAAACACATAATGTAATATAACCCGCAGATGGAATTTTTTTACTCACAACTCATACATAAAAAACCAATACTTTAAAAAAAATGGAGTTGTATCACTTTGAAAGAAAACGTCTTATTCGCTACGAAATTTCAAATTTGGAGAATAGTGAAGGACTTTTTCTGAAATGTAAATAAATTTTTATAAAAATGGACTTTTACCACTTTAAACGAAAATGGCTTATTAACTACGAAAATTATAAATGTGAGAAATGTTGGATGTGTTTATAGACAAAATATCATTAATTGTTTTTACAAATTAATATTTTTTTTAAACAACTTTTAAAGAAAATGGGCCATTAATTACGAAATTTTAAATGTGAAGAACGATTTTTGGAACTGTTTATACTTAAAAAGATACCCGTTATTTTATTTGTGTGTAAACTAACAGTTTCCTAAGAAATGGACTTACACTACTTTCAAAGAAAATGGCTTATTCACTACGAAAATTATATATGTAAGAAATGTTGCATGTGTTTATAGGCAAAAAATCATGAATTGTTTTTTTTTTGTTTTTTTAAGTAATATTTTTTTTAATAAACTTACACAACTTTGAAAGAAAACGGCCTATTAACTACGAAATGTGAAGAACGTTTTTTGGATTTGTTTATACCTAAAAAGATACGATTTTTTTTTGTAAACTAACACTTTTCTAAGAAATGGACTTACACCACTTTCAAAGAAAATTTTTTTCTTCAGAGAAACTTGACTTAATAAAAGCAAATTGTTCTAAAGGTGTGTGCAATTTGATAAAAAAAAATTCTGGTAAATATTAAGCGAATGTAATTAAAGTAGAGAAACAAAATTTTAAAAATTCTTATTAAAATTTACTAGGTATGACAGAAAAAGAATTTTATTTTTGTCCAATAGATAAATTTTTACTAGGAAAATGTAAAATATTTGTTAAATTTAATTTAAAATTTATTTAAAAGTAAAAAATAAATAATTGTTGAGTAAAATGACGACACTATGCTGAGGAATTTGCGTGCTGATACAAAATATACATTGGAGTTCTTTATTCTAAAAAAATAGTTTTTTTAAGAACAAACTTAAGCCTCAATATTAATTATAACTTTCCTTTTAAAAATGTTAGAGAAGCTTAAATGCTCTTGTGTTAAATTAATAAAAAAAAAAAAATTTATTATACATATAAACGTTTTCTTTTTATTCTAAAAACAGATCTTATTTTGGAATAAATATTTTTGATTTTAATATTTTTAAATCATCCACATTTTATATAATTTTTTAATTTTAGCTAAAATATATTTTAAAGATATTTTTGTTACGTAATACATTCGCTTTAAACTTGTGGAAAGATAAACATGTTTTAATTAAACAAACTTAAAATTGCAGCAATTTTATCAAAAAATTAATTTGGGTATTTATTTTTTTAAGCAACACAATACATAACAATATTATTTTCTTATTTTTTTTTATATATTTTTAAATATTTTATTGTTTATTATAATTTAAATTTTATATATTTATTTATTTCAAGATTTTACTTTTAAGTATAAAATCAAAAGATTATTTTCTGCATTGTTTACTCGTTTGCCCAGCCTTGTTATGCAAAAAAAAAATTATCATGATTTTGTAAAAACAAAAAAATCAAAGAATTTCTCATAATAAGGCCAATTTGTCAATGTTAGCACACAACCACAAACATAGCTACACACACTAGTGAAAATTTTCTTAGCCAAACTTTAAAAAGCTTCCAAAATTAAGTAACAAGAATAACAGCAAATAAAATTTAAAATTTCAATTTAGTTCATTTAATTTTTTAGTTTATTTTGTGTGTTTTTTTATTAAGTAGAAAATTCACTTGTTTTGTTTTTGTTTGTTCTGCTTTTTCTTTGATTTTGCACGAATATTTACTTTTTAAGCTCAAATGATAATTAACCGACGAGATATTTTTGAAGAGCTTTTAATTTAATATTTTTTTATTTTGTTACAACTGCAAACGAATGCATGCTTTTTAATATAAATATTTAATTCAATTATTAATTTTATTAATAAAAGATAATTTTTTTATATTTAAATTAAATCTTAAAATAGCTCGTTATCCATTTTTACGTTGTTTTTTTTTCTCTCAACTAAAAATTAACGTTCGTTACTACAGCGTGTTTGAATTGATACTAAATTTTAAAATTGTTAATGTTAAACCAACAAGTGAAAAATCGGTTAAGATACTGGGGTGAAAGAGAAATAGCAGTTGGTAAGAGAACGCTGTTTAAATGCACGTTAAATTTGTTGTTGTTAGCAATTTGATATAAAACACAAACAATGACACCAACAAAAAACAACCAATACATTAGCGAAACAGATACAAGATAAAATAGAAAAAGGTTTTTTTTACATTGTTGTTCTACTACAAACATCAGTTAACAAATAGAAATAGAAATATTATTAAACATTTGCCACCTCATTTTTTTGTCTGCTCTGGTACAGGTACGAAAAACAGATGTCAGTGATGGGTTTAACATATTTTGTTAGGGGTTAAAATGGTGTTAAAAATTTATCAAGGTACCTTATTTATCTCGCCCAATCTATGTTCAATTGTTTCATGTCTTAAGGGAAGTCAATTTAACAATTAAGATGTAGCACTCCTGGTTGGCTTTTATAAAATTTTACGGCCACATTGTGAAAAAGACAATATTTTTTATAAACATTTCTCACAAATCCTCGCATAAATCAAACACAACCTTATTTTTTCTAATAACGACGGAGGTTCCGTGTTTTGTTTATTGCTAAAAAAAAAAAATGGAGGAGTAAAAATACACATTCAAATGTAATTGAAATTAGCGTCTTTAAAGGCTGGATTAAAGGGATCGTCCTTCTACAAGGAAATTACTTTAAGCCCAGTAATAGACCGACCCCATTTACAATCTGCTCCCTAATGCTCTATATAAGGCTCTAGTATACCCAATTTATATAAACCATCCATCTGGTCTCGAATTCCTGACTTGATGTCTTACTTTCTCCACTGCCCCATCCAGACACATTTGGCAGCGCTCAACACAAGAGGAACCCACAACCCTTCGACGAATGTCAATAATATAGTGCCCTAAAATGATGATGCCCACTAGAACGGTTTTGAATTTATCACAAAGATTGGAAAGAAAGACCTTACCTTGAACCCCAACAGCTAGATCTTTGAAATAAAAAAAGAGTGTTAGACCGTAATAATAACAAGTACAAAAAAAAAAAAATAAAATTGCAAAGTAAAGGGTGTTCACATAGTCCAGATTTACACTATGCAATTCTTTGAGGCATTTTTTCTCAATTTACAGCATTATGCGTCATCTAAAAGTTAAAATTATCAACAGTAACATCCCCTCAAAACTCAAGCAATACCATATTGCTAAGTCCTCCTGCTTCATTAACTAACAAAAATTTCATGCATGAAAAATTGCATAGTGTAAATGCCGTAATAGAATATGAGATTTTGAAGAGTGTGGCCTTATTCTTTAAAAACCCTATTGCAAATGCTTTTACCTTTTTAAAAGCATAAAAAATAGTAAAAACATAAAATTTAAATTTAAAGGGTGGGCCATATATCGCAAAAATCAAAAGAAAACTTTAATATTAAAGTAAAGGTGTGATACCATAGTTTGTTTTTTATATTTTTAAACGGAAAATAAATTAAAAAAACATTATGTGATAAAAAAGATGATAATTAATCGTTAAGAGATTTAAGTTGAAGATAAGAGTAAATAAGAAGAGATTAAATTGCAATTTAACATCAAAAAGAGAACGATCATTTTTGCAACGAATACGTTAAATGTATTTTAAACTTCGAATATCAACAATTGTAAAATGGTTTTTTTTATTTCTTACCAAGTCACGTTTTTTATAAATAACAGTAAAATGCCAAATTCACCGTAAAGGCGGTAATAAGAGTTTTAAAAACAAACCTGAAAATAGAAAGAAAAGATCATTTATAAAAAAATATATTTTTAATTTGTATTTATTTTAATTTTATGAAGTCGAATTATAAAAAACTTATGTTTATGGCATAAACTTCTTAAGAAATAAACATTTATTAATAATTCTATGCTATAATAAACATAATTTCTTTTAACAGGGATCAACCATTTAAGGGATATTTTCTACTCTTGCAAGAAATTGTGCTGGAATTAGAAAATAAGTTTATGATAAGAATGCTAAATACTGCTTAAATACTGTAAATTTTAAATTTGTTTTTTTTATTTATTATTAACTGAATTATTTAGTATTCTAACAAATGAGTAAATTTATTTCGGCTTAGGTTAACGCACACATATTTGGATTTCTAAAGTTATAAAGAAAGAAAAATTGTTTACAATTTTTTACGTTAAATTTTAAACAAGTCGGAAATCGCTACGTCCGTCATCAGCATTCTTCGCATCTATCTACCAATATTAACTAATTAATTTTATAAATAAGAATACGAAAAATCTTCCTAATCAATGATGACGGTTTTTACCGAAAATTATAACAACAGTTTAATATATACTGGCGGAATTAATCCAATTAATTTAATTAATATTAGTTTGATTAAACAAAGTCCACAAGTAACTCAAGGTTTTTCTTTTTGTTAATCGTCACAAGAAGATGTATTCTTGCTTTCTGCTAACCGTCGGTTTAGCCACAAATGCAACTCTTCTAATTTTTTCCATACTTTTTTCTTTACATTACAGTGTATGCTGTTTCAGTATCATGCTGAGGATTGTTTTAAAAAATAAGCATGCGCGTTTAGTTTTTTTTTTACGATTTTCCCCGCCAACTTTTTTCGATATTGTAGCAATTTTATGTGGAAACATTAATTTTTTTTAAATTTTAAAAAAATTTTTTTTTCATGCTATTCTCCCGATTTATTATTTAAATCATCGATATTGATTTTTGAGGATCAAAACACGTCTCGATGGCCATTTCGTTATCGCTTACTTAACTCTTCAGGAAACTTCTGACAAATATTTTAAATAAACTAAAGATTTTTGTCCAAACAATAAAGCAAAGATTAAAGTTTAAGCAAAAAAATTTTATATAATAAAAATTAATTAATATAATTATTTAAAAAAATCCCGTTGTTTAAAAATTAATTTTTTCTATAAACACAATCCATTTGCTAAAGTATTTCATGTCATTTTCTACAGAAATCCTAACAACTAAATTCAAAGTAAGTTAATGTATTAAGTTTTAAATATTTTTATTCCAAGTATTTTAAATCCAAATAAATAAGTTGAATTTTATGTTACGCTCAAGTTCGTCATTTTTAGTGATTCAAGTGATCAGTGTCAATCAGACACTAGACAAATGACAAACATTTGCTGGATCGCTACATCTTCTTTAGAATAAGAAATATTATTAATTTTTCATTTACTTTGGTTTTTAGGGTTGCGTGTCCAAAGACACCACAATTTCTGCCCAGTTGTCATACCCCTTTATATCTAGAAACTTGAAATTTTCACTGAAGGTAAACTATTGTAGCAGCTACAACTTATAAAATGAAATTAACAATTAAAGGGTTTCCCCCTAGACGTTATAGGCAGACACTTGGAACCATACATGGAAGTCATTAATTAAATAGACTTATTAATTGCAAATTTCATTAGCATTTAATGAAAAATAACTCTATTTATTTTTTAGCATTATCATTATTTTAACTAATGGTAATGTCTTTAAATGAAAAGGTTTCATTGATTAAAAAAAAAAATCATTATTATTAATGAGTGTATTCCTTGTCTTTGTACACTAAATACAACACATCTTAAAGTATAAAAGAGCATTATTTTAAATTTCTCAGGAAAAAAGACTCTATAGAAACATATTTCTGTTTTCGTGTAAGTTATAAGATCTGCTAATTATGGTGTTAGGTGACTTTCGATCTCAGACATCAATATTTTTTTTTTTTTTTTTTTTTTTAAAGAGAAGTAGCACTTCAGGCATCAATAAATACCTACTTAGTTCGCAACCGTACTACATTCTTTATGAAAGGGATAGATGAGAGAGAAGAAAGGTGGTGAAAGAAGATAGATATAGCCATTTTATTAATTATTTTACTTCGCCGGCGAATATGCTATAGAGAAGTACCGACGAAGGAGGCTGCATGTTTTTAATTTTAGATCTGAATATGTATATATACCATTAAACAGAAAAAAAACATTTTTATTTTTTGACTTACCGCAAGGATTGAACCCAGGGCAGCTGGTTTGTAGTCAACGTGTTTACCACTTAGACTACGGCAGCCTCAATATTAAAACAAACACGGTTAATATAAATAAAGTAGTAAAATAATAATACACCTTTTTACAAGAGTGTAAAGACTTTTTTTATGCATAGCTTTTTTTAAGTTTTTTCAATGTGTTTCATGAAAACAATTATTTTTTGTTAAATTGTTAAAGGATTTCATTAAAATTTCATTACCATTAGTAAAAAGAATTATAATTAAAATAAAATCAATAGCATTAAATGGTAGTTAATTTTGTTTAATTCTCATTATTCCAAATAATGCCAATGCAATTTTAATGGTAATGAAAAAATCCCAAGTATGCTTAAAACTTACACAGAGTATAAAATACTACGACCGCTATACTGTCAAGTATAAAAACGTTAAATTTAAAGATGCAGCATACAAGACGTGACTTTTACGACTAAACGATTATGATCTGAGCTGCAACAGGCAGATCTGCAAAATTTATCGACGCCATTTGACGCCATTCAAAGCCAAAAGACTACCAAGATTTATACTTAACGGTTTTTTCCTTTTTTTTGGTCAGTTTGTAGGTATATATTTCTCATACAGCAATAAATGTAATATATAAAAATATAATTTTGATACTTCTTTTACACAGAAATAAAGAAAAAAACGTCAAATAAATAAAAAATCACTTATTGCAAAATAATATAACAAAAGAAATAAAAGTACAAAACCTTAAAGGGGATAACTTTGAATGGGTAAAAAGCTTTCAACAAATGCTGCAATAAATATAGGAAACATTGATAAAACTTTAAAATAACAAAAAAACCGCTTATATAAAAAAGCGCTTAACTCACAAAAAATTAATTGTTTCTCAAATAACGTTTTTTTTGTTGTTGAATAATTAAAAAGAAACGTTGTTTTTAACACTACTAATTAAATCTTTAACACAATCGAACATTTAGTAAGTAAGTATTCATATAAAATACGATGCGTGGCCAAAAGATTGCTACCTGTTAAGTCCGATGAGAAAAACTTTTCCGTTTATAATTTCTACAATATCCCTTTCCGACTCCATAAAGTATATATATTTTGAGTTCTTAATAATACCGAAGTCGATTGAGTGATGTCCGTCTGTCCATCCGTGTTAGTGTTGAAATCAAGTTTGCCTAGGCACTAGATAAGCCAGAGAAAATTTAAAAACGCTAATCAAACAGACATAGTTTTAAAAACTGAAAATCAGCAAAATCGGCCTAGGCCCTTCAAGGCAGCGGGCAAAACACCACGCCTGCCTCTAATTTTTCATATCATTTGGAACAATGAAGTAACTCCACTAAAAAACAAATATGTGGCATGATAGAGAATTAAAAAATCAGAAAGCAAGCATTCAGTGAAGAAATTGGCGCTCGCCCATATATTCCGAGTTACGGTCCTCTGAAATTTATTAATTTTTTTAAATATTAATATGGGTGTCATTTAATAGCTTTTGAAAAGATATTTCAGAAAATACTAAAATTTAAAAAAAAAATGTAAAACAATATAAAGCACTAAATTTATTTTTTTTATTTAAGTCTCGGTCACCCCAATATTTGCTTTTTTGATTGGAGTTAGTTCACTAAACTAGAGTTACATATATGGAGAAGGGTATATAAGATTCGTTATAGCCGAATATAGCACTCTTTCTTGTTTTGTAAATAATCTTTATTAAAAAAAACACCAAGAATCTTTAAAAACAGAAGTTGTTCAACCAGCAGCTGATTTTCTTAACTGAACTTAATTAAGAGACATTTGAATCTTGTTTTTGTTTTTGGTTTTACAACTGCAACCTTTTGGGTGAGTAATCAAGAATCGTTACTTATTTGTGCTTGTGCTTAAATGTTATAAAAGAACAACAACAGACAGCCGAAATCTTAAATAATAAATTGGCATTTGCAAAAAAAACTGGATTTAAAAATTTACTTCTGTTTGCTTTGTTGATTATTTATTTATTGAAAAAAGCTTTTGCTCTGTTTTTATCTTTAAATATTATTTTTAAGGTTCCGTTCATCACATTTTGTTTATTTAATTTATTAGTTTTAATATGCAATAAAATAAAAATACGTTTATTTTATATTATCGTTCAGAAGTCGTTGGTAGTTAATTTGGCATCAGTTTTGTGTTGTTCAGGCATTTATACGGTGGCCTCTTTTATTTGTTTGTGTGTGTTTTTAGTTGTTCATATTTTATGTTTTTAAAAGGTTTTATTCTCATTTTGTTTGAAAATATTTAAGTTCATTCACCATCTTACCCAGTTTATGATTTTCTATGTATTTATAAGAAAAAAAAAAACAAATGTAAAAATAATTATTAATGGGTTTGATTAAGTTTTTGGAAGCTTCTGAAATAAGTTTCATTGATATTATCCATTGCTTGCTTTAAGGGTAAAATTAGATTTTATTTCTTTGTTTCAAGTTTTGCATTTTGTAGTCTTTTAATTTTCTTAATTGCATATAATTCTCATTTAGTCAATAAAGTTTAAGACACGTAATAGAAGATTCGACTTTAAATTTGGTTAAATTTTACTGATGAGCTAGATAAGTCGTAACGAAATAGCCATAAGGATACGAATTTATTTTATTTTCATTTCTTGAAAATTATTTTTATTATAAAAATAACAGGCTGAGGAATTGTTATATATTCATAAATAAATTGTATTATTAAGCAAAAAAAAGCAAAAAAAAACATCATTCCATTATCATGCAGCCATAATGGCCTGTCTGTCTGTTCATTAGACCGTGTTTTTTTTATTGCAAATATTTACTACAAATATTTTTCATTAAAAAAAAAAAAGATTTTAAAATCGCAAAATTCAGTTTTTTTTAGAGAGTTTTTCGCTTTAAATGTTCTCTCTTGTTCTCTAGTTTTTGCTCTATCGTGGTCAACTTAACAAGTGGTCATTTTACATTTTTGTTTGTTTTTCTTTTGTTGAAATTTTGTTGTTGTTGCTGTTTTAGAAAATTTTATTGCAGTAATGTGCAATTATATTTAATTTTTTTAACATATTTTTTTTTGAAACGCTTCAAAGATTTTCTTTTATTTAGTTGTATGTATGTTGAGTGTTTCTATTTTGATAGTAGTTGTTGGTATTTCAGTAGCTGCATTATGCATTTTAACTTCACAAACATATTTGAGGCTTCCTTCCTTAAAATTGTGTGTGTGTAACAAAAAATTCTTTTGTGTGCGTCAGTAACACATAAAAAAATTATTTTGTGCTTAAAATTAACTTCGCAAAAAAAACACGTTACGAAAAATTTGTAACGAAATATTTTTGTTGATGTTGTAGAGGGGTAATTCAACTTTAAATATGCAAAATCATGGAAGAAACACTAAGAATTTAAAACAAAGTAGATTCATGTTTCGTGTGCTTCAATGCGCTTTAATTTGGGACCAGATATTTTTTTATTTAACTTTAGTTTTGAAAATATGGAAAAATAAATGAACAAATCTATTTTTGGAAATTTTTTCAAACTTTTTGGGAATTGCGGGCAATTTCAATAATTAAAATGAATTCTTTTTTTGAAATTTCACGAAATTTTTGGAAGCGAACTAAATAAGCAAAACTAAACTCTACTACACGTCTTTTATGCTCAAGAAAAATACAAATAAAATCAGAGATCCTAATTAGAAATTGCAGCATTATTTTTATTTTTTTATCTCCACTGTGCGCTGATGCAACTCACATAGGAATATCCCATAGGAATATCGTCAAGATATTGCAGCACAATTCAGCGGAGCTGATAAATACTTTCGAGGGCTAACAAAAGGCCAGCCGCTGACACTGCGGTAACCGGTAGCCCTCAGGGACTACGATTCCTGTGATTAACAATGGAGAAGCTCTTTGGAGAGTCACGTCGTTGCTATGCCTTAATATGTAAATCGTGCGGTTGGCACTTGCCTTTTATGTGTAGCTGTGTTTAGATAGATTTTCAGCAAGAAATAAAAGCTTGATCCTACCAATTTTGATGTTAAAAGCTCCTATTCGACTGGAAAGAGTAGTGTGAGGCTGCGCCTAAGTGGCGGGTACCTACTTTAATTTTAAACACACTTACAGACTGTTGCTGATGTGTCTTGAAGCCCTCGTCCATACATGCAATTTTTTCTTCTACAACTTTCTAAAATTCTCTTTTAAAATTGCATTCTTGTTCACACATCCAAATTTTGTTTCTATAATTTCGGCCTTGATTTCTTAGGTTTTGCGTTTTTTTAAACTACGAATGACAAAACAAAACAGAATTGCAAGTACTCGTTTATATTTGTATTTCTTTTCTCAACTACAAACTCAAGAGTTGCGCAACAAAAGTTGCAAAGTGTGGACGGGGTTAGTCCCCGCTTTGATCACAGCAAGGAATTTATTTTTTATCATTTTTAAAAATAGCAAAAATCTTTTGTTAAAAATAATCTTGATTAATAGATTTTCATAAAAAAGTGTCTGGTCTTATTAATTTTAGAAATAATTTGTTGTCTTCAAGTCATAGAGCTGGAGTAAATAAATATTATTCATTTAAAAAATTTCGTTAAAGAAATACCAGGAATTCTATAGGAATCAGTATAAAATGAAATTGCAGATACAATTAAAACTTTATTTTTACTGCATTGTGACCATCTATGATCAGGCCTAACGTTGTATGGAATAAAGAAAAAAATAATTGAAATAAATTTTCTTTGTTATCATGTTTGCGTTTTTGATTAATAGCATAGAAATTAAATAGAAAATTATTTTTTTTTTGTGTTAATACAAAATAATTAATTTAATTTTGCATCTTCAGTTTTATTTTTAATTAAAATAAGTTTTCACATTTCTTTATAATACAATATACTTTTTTAGTATTTAAATTTCATCTCGTACCAACTTTTTAAATGTGATAAAATTCATCAAGCAACAACAACAAATATAATTCGCAGCACACACCTCAACTAAACACATTTCATCTCAACTGGAATGCATGTAAATATATAATTTTAAATAAATAGAGTTCGCACAAAAAGTATTTGAAATGAAAAAAATATAATAATAATAATAATAATAAAATTAGCGGATACATGAAAATTGCTAGAAACTCTTTAATCTTTAAAGTCTATATGAATTTTGAATTTAATTACAACCATGTACAAGGCATTCATATAAATACAGGGGTTTTAGTAAGGAGATGTTTTTATTATTAGAAAAAAAGAATTATTGTTGGTTATTGTTGTTTTAAACTTAAACTTTGATTTGTGTCTCTACTTTATTGTTGGGACAAAAAGCTTTGGTTCATTTAAAATGTTTGTGAGAAGTTTCCTGAAGAGCTAAGTAAGCGGTAGCGAAATGGCCATGGAGACGTACTTTCACCTTCAATAATTAATATCGATGACTTAATTTTTTAATCGGTATAATAAAAAGTAGCACGAAAGAAGGTTTTTTTAAACGTTAATTAATTTGTGTTTTATTTATTCAAATTAAACTTACTTAAGAAAATGTGATGTCACTTGTGATGTGACTTTCTGGGTAAACCTCGTAAAATTAGTTAATGAAATTTTACTTTATTTTCGGCTTTTTGGTTCTATTTAATTAATTTCTAAACATTTTTAAAAAGTAAAATTGTTTGCAAATGCAGGAGGATATTTTCCAAATAAAACAAGAAAAATTAAACGCTAGCAGAATGAAATGCAGCATTTTCTGGACCGCCACATCCTTCATCAGCATTCTTTGCATCTATCTACCTTATATTATGTACGTCGTAAACATCATCTATTTAACCAACTAATTTTAATTTTAATTTGGTGAGACGAAGTTCACACACAACTTAAAGCTTTTTCTTTGTCGTTCTCTTTGTAACTCGTCTTGTACATTTGTTGTTGCTTTTTTGTGCTAGCATAGTAATCATACATTATTCTTTCTCAATTATAAGCAAAAATGCCAAAACAAGATGTCAAACAAAATATACCTACATGCAGTTGTTCATAGTTAAAATAAAAATTTTGAGTAACAGTTTTGTAAGACATTTGAGTGCATGAAACATATGATTATTTGTATTTGATATTGTTTAATTTTTAACCAGCTGACTGTTTTGCAGTTTACACAATCTACTAAAAAAAGAGCCTGGGCTGTTTCGTGCAAGAAGAAGAAGAAGAATTTTGTTCGCTGAAAGGCTCTCACTTTTGCACAAACTCTTAGTACGGGATTAGTTTTCAAATATCCTAAAGTAGAGTGCGGTGACACAGCTATAAACCAAAAAGTCAAGACACTCGAATTGTATTATTGTACGAGTAGTACAATTAATTATTGAAATATTAAGAAGAATGTTTGTTAGTTCCTTGTTGGAAATTATTAGGAATAAAAATTGATTAAAGCATTTGGTGGAACTTTCTATAAAACTTTTTTAATTCTGTTTCAATAAACAATTTCTAAGATAACAGGAATATAACTTTGGCGTTCGCATTTTAGTCTATGTAGAAATCTTCGGGGATGCAAGACCCGTTTTCTGTAATACTGTAGTGAAAAATATATAAAATTAAATATCAATATGAAAATTTAATATTCTGAATCTTTTCAATGTTAATTTACTTTAATCGTGCTTGATTCCTTTAAAATTAAAAAAAAAAATTTCATGATATTCTTGTGAAATATTTATTATTATTTTATTATAAAACTACAAAATGAAATGTTTTACTGAGGTGAAAGTATATTAATATGGCCATTTCGCTACTCCTCATAAGTTATCAGTGGATTCTACTCAAATTTTGTATAAAAAACCTTATATCTTATATCAGAAGCTAAATTGATTAAATGAGAACTCCATTGAATCAAGAAAACAATAACAAATAATAAATTTTCATATTGATATATTTGCATACGCACATTGCTTGTTTGTAAAAATTTTTTATTTTTTCATTAAATATCTCAAATACATATGAATGGTTTCCAAATGGAACCCTTATGTAGAAAAATGAAAGAAAAAATAAAAATACATACTGAATGAAAATTGCCTCACTTTTCTATATTTTGCTTCTTTCAAGTATAAATTTCTTCCACTAATGGATTTCTAAATAATTCCATCTTTTCGTTTCAGCTCCTGCTAGATCACCCTTTTCACTAACATTCTTTTTAACAATTTGATTTAAATAATTTTCATACTTTTTATGAAGAAAGTCAATACAACTTTGAAAAAAAAAAAAATATGAATGTGAATTATCGCAACAACGTGGGAAGTACATACAGTCTCTCATTAAACAAAGTAATGAATTTCAACATTTTATGTTTAAAAGTGTTTAAAAAGTTGTACAGAACAAAAAACTTAACAAGGTTTTCGTAGCAATTTCCATAATGAAAAATTCATGAAAAACAATTTTCTTACTTTTTGAATAATTTATTTTATATATTGTTTGTACGAGTATGTATTGGGTGTGGTGTAAATAATTTACATTTTGTAGAAATATACGCAAAAAGTACAAAAAGTTAAATAAATAAAAATACAACAAACATTTTTACCAAACCCTAGAAAATTTGTTTTTTTTTCAACTTTGAGTGGAGCATAAATATGTCTGGATGTTTGTTCGAGTAATTTTTAGTTTTTCAAAAACGATAAATTTTTGGATAATTTAAGATGTCTCAATTAAATTAAATCAAGAAAACGGTACTTTAAGCTGGCAAAAACGGCGCGATATCAGTGGCCGCCAATTTTTCGTTTGTGAGAGCTTAAATGGAAGTGTTTTTGGTTGCAAATTATAGCTGGAGGGTCAATTCTTTGTGCCACGTCTTACAGAGAGTAATTGAAACTAATGTTTCAATATCAATATTGTGTGGCTCTTTAGATTGTGTCATGATGACTGTGATTTGAACTCAAGTCAGGGATTGGAGTGGATTTCAATTTCAATCGCTTTTATTCACAAATGGTTGCTTGTTTTTTATTAATTTGAGTCTGGACCATGAGTCAGACTGTGACCAAATGTTTGTTCTTGATTTAGATAGGAAGAATTTTAAAAGCAAATCGACTCACCTGGGTCGTTTTCTGATCCCTTTGTATTATCTGTTAAGGGTAAAGGAGAAACAACGAAAGAGAAAGAGAGAGAGAGAGAGAGGAGAAAAAAGGGAACGGGAGCATAAAAGCAGTGTTGCCGTTTGGTAACATTTTTTCACATTTTTTGTAACTTTTTTTTAAAGGCTGCACGTGATATGTATAATTTTGTTTTATTTGGTAAATTTTTCGTAACTTTTGATCAGACACGAAACAAAGTAGTATCACTAAAAAGTTACTTGTTTCATTATTTGAGGCAGAAAACTAAGCATTCTTTTCACACTTGCGAACATTATTGGCAACTTTAGTTATTCCGCTTGAAAAATTTGATAACTTGCTAATGCTACTGTGGCAATACCTTGATTTAGAAGAGAGTTGTTTTTAAGTTTTCTCGAAGAAGTGCCGCATCATATTACGGAAAAATTGTTAGAAATTTTTTGTTGGAATCTCAATCTTTCAATCAATCAATCTTTAAAAAAAAAGCTCAAACGAATTTATTAAAAAAATCCAACTTTAACTAATTTTATTAAATGGCAAGAGCATGATGTAATTTTCTATCCTGGAATATTAGTATTGAGTCCTGGTTTGAATACTTATGAGTATGATCGGGCTGACCATTTTGTGCATACATTTTTCTATTTTTTTCTTGCCTTGCTATTTTTTCTTAAATATGAAATAAAAATTTTTGCTATACTTTGCATAAATTGCATTAAAATTAAATGAAATAAATGAAGGAAAATTTCAAAAAGGAACTTTTATTGAAAAAATGTAACTTTTTTTATGGTAAAGCGTCACTTTTTTCTGTATCTCTCTGGCAACACTGAGAAGCATGGAAGTTATCTAAGACAGTGTAGAAAAGAACAAGAATGTATAGAGTGGTCCCAATCAGCCGAGAGAAAGAACAGTGCGTGTTTTGGCTGTGTACCACAATGAGGAGTAAGTGTGTTAGCTATCCTCTGCTCAGCGTAAATTTACTATTCCTACCCGGCCGCCTTTCCGAAATTTTAGGACAGATTAACTAGGTACCAGTCTTCTTGGATTCGTAGAAGCTGGTTAGTAGCTTTATGTCTCAAAACTTCTTTACTAACTTTGGCGTAATTTATTTTGAAGCCATCGGTAGGGGGACTTACAAAGTGTCATACATTATCATATGACTAAATTCGATGACAATGATAAACGCATATCGCTAAAAATTGGCGACTACGTATTAAAATTTAAAAAAAAATGTGCGTTACTCGCAATAGCTGGAAAAACGGAGGCTGCCAGACGACTTAATACAAATTGTTACAATTGAACTTCAAATCGAGAACATGCTTAAAAAAGTTTGGTATGGCCGACTTCCTAAACGCAAGTTGTAATGCAAATTTACAATCCATATACTTCGTAAACGCATATGTAAGCCTTTTGGCAACGTTCAATGTTCCTAATCGTTTGGCAACTCATTCTAATGAGTATCAGCTGTCAAAATCGCGCATCATTTTTATTTTGTATGCGAACATCTGAGCTGCAATGGCTGGCTGAGTAAGTATTTTCTTGTTTATTTTTAAAATGAAATGTGAATGAAAAATGTTATCATCCAATAATTCAATGCATTCCTCAAAATTTTTATTTTTGATCACTTTTCTTCTCGGGATTTTTTTTTAACAAAAGTTGTCTGTTTTTTTAATAAGTTCTTTAGGAAATCAATATTATTTGATGATTTGGCCTGAAATAATTATCTAGCACTTGGCAAATGGATAAATAATTTTGTGGAACTTCCATCATTCACACCATATGTTTTTAGACTTTTGTTTTATGTATGAGTTGCATAGTGACGTTCCTAAATGCCCTTAAGACATGTTTAGCATTGAATTGCAACTGGCGTTTCGGAAGTCGGCCTATTTTACGATTTCAAAACGATCGTTTGTCAGAACATGGACGAATATGTAAAAATATGACTGTCTGCTTAGTTTGTAGTGCAACTTTTTCTTAAAACGGCCACTACAAGGAATTTCAAAATAAAGAAATTTACTTAATGAACGTTGCTCGTTCGTGTTTTAGATGTTACCAACGTCATGGAGACAACACTGGGAAGGTGGTGGTTTATCAATATTTCGATTAAGATTTTTTTCTAAACCATTAGTTATTTTTTTAGAATACAAAATAATACAGCATTATAACAATACAACAAGATAGCAATGCTTGTGAAACCCCCAACTAATTTCAACTTGCATTTTAAATTATTATTATTATTATTATGGTTCAGTGATTTTTCTTTTTTTAAATAAACATTTAAACTTAAAAAAACTGCAACTAAAACTTGAAAAAAATTAATTTCTTTTTATTATAAACTAAACTTGGCCTTGACGGATGGAAAAACTTGTGTTTATAAAACAAATAGCTGGGTTAAAAAATAATTAAAAAATCACTCAAATGTAGCGAAATATTCAACAAATAAATGTACGTTCATACATACAATCATACAAAGCCAAAGTTTAAGCTGTCTTTATAATCGCATTCATAATAATGAGTGTCGTGGCTTTTTAAACACGTGTTTACTTCGACACAATTTAACAAGAAGTTGCTATTTTTGATATTTTAAAAAATTAGGCGTAAATGAGATTGTAATGAATTAAACTTTAAATTAAAAAAAAATTCAAAAATATTTTGCAATATTTTTGTCAAAACCCAAAATCTTAACTTCTTTAAATAAATCTTTAAAAAACAAACATTTTTGAGTTCAGAAAAAATTTCTTTACAATTGTTTTATAAAAAAAAATTGACAAACAATTGAGACATCACAATACATCGATTGAGATGTCTTGTAATTTCTGTCTCTTTAAACAACGGAAACATCATTCAATTTTCAACAATGCCAGACCTTAAGAGATTTAAAGACAATTTAAGACTGATGTTAAACAAATTGAATTTTCGTAGAAAATCAAAAGATTTATTTTTTTAATATTTGTAATAATACTGGCATCCCATAATTTATTTTTATCATGAACAAAAGTTTTTTGTTTTGCTGATGTATTTTTTAAAAAAAAGTGTTTGCTGTACTTATTTGCTTTATAAATTTAACACCAACCAAATAAACAATCAATTTGTTTATTTTAAACAATAATTGTGGGAAAAAGAATAAACATTTATTTCAGATATTTAACAACAACTTAAGCACTAAAAATAAATCTACTGAAGTTTTAAATTTCAAAAATCGTTAACTGGAATCTTTATGTATTTAAAAAAGGGTTCTATTAAAATCCAAAGCTACAGAACTGGGCATAATAGTGTCTTAATACATCAGAGAATTTTTTAATAAATTTTATTTTCAAATCGCTTGAATTGACAAAATATAAAGCTTAAGGTGGCTTTGAAAATATTGCTTGGAAAATAAGTTTGGGAGACCGTTTAAGAAATCTCTCACAAAAAAGCTTAAAGTTAAGGTTGTGCGTTAAATATGTTTGATTGAGTCTTTGATAAGGAAAGCTGATTTGTCACTTCCACCACTTAAATGTGTGGTGTATGTTTGTGAACTGAATAAAAGGATAAGCAACACATGTTGAGCAGACATAGTGGCTGCGTTGATAGAGCTTTCTATTTTTTTTTGTTAATCAGAAGACCATGAGTTCAAATCCCAATATGGACTTTGGTATAAAGGAAAATAGCTGTTAAAAAAGATGGTGAATTAGTATTAAATATCAATTAAACCTTCCCGGAGTCTAGTTTAGAAAAAGAAATCAATTGAAATGTAGACGCAAAGATGAACTCGAACGTGAACTAATCTGTCGCGGCAGCACCACCATTTTGGTTTTAACTGCTGTTTTACAGTCATCTATCTTTTGTATTAACTTATATATTTAATAATAATTACTTCTTTATATATTGTTGTCACTGCTGGGATGTGAACTCATGACTGGTTGTCCAGTGTCTGCTCTTCTGAAATATAACAAGCAGACATTTTTGCCAACAGAATATTAGCGATTGCCTAACATGTGTTGGTTGACTTTTCTTTTTATTCTGTTTAAACACACACCACACTATTGAGTGGTGGAAGCCAAAAATTTATCTAAAACATAATACATCGTTTTAAGCAGCCAAAAATAGTTCCTTGTTTCGCAATATTTATTTAAGATTAAGAAAAGTCTAACAAATAATACCCATTGTGCAAAACTTAACATACTGTTTTGTTTGCGTATTGAATTTGTCTAACTAAATTAATACTGATTGATTATGGATACTCCCTTGTATTACCTTTTACAAAATTAGTTGGTTAAATAGATGATGTTTACACTGTACACAACTTAAGATAGATTGATGCGAAGAATGCTAACGACGGATATAGCGATCCAAAAAATGCAGCATAACACTCTGTTTCTGTCTATTTTGTCTTGTTTTCTTTGGAAAAAGTCCGCATACATTTGTGAATATATTTTCTTTTTTAAAGTTTTTAAAACTTCAAATCAAAATGAACTTAAGCTAAAATCAATTTTAATTCATTTGTTATGGTATAAAACAGTTTAACTAATAATTTCATAAAAATTAAACTTTCCATTAGTCCAGACTTTAAAGCAACAAGTACTGCAAGTTGTATATTTAAAAAAAAAGCTGAAACTGGGTTTTATTTAATAATAAGTTTATTAAATAAAGTGCAAAAAAGAAGTATTATTTTTTTTCACAATAATAATGGAAATATAATTATGATTTCCTTTTAAAAAGTGATGTACACATACACAATATACATATTTACACGTACATATGTACATACATATGAATATGTTTAGATATTTAATATTTTATACGAATGTAAATATGTATGTACACATAACTGTATAATTATATTTTTGTATATCATTTTTTTTTATAAAATATGCTTAATAACAGGAAATACTTTGAAGCGACATCCATCTGACATCTATTTTAATTATTTAATAGAAATTTTACACATACAAAAGCAATCAAATGGAATGAAATATAATAAATAAAATACAATAAATTTTAAATTATAACATTATTTGTAAAGGGTATAAACCACAAAACACATGAATACATTGTGTTTTATTTTCAATAATTATTTGTTAAAAAAAACAAATTAAGTTAAATTCATAATAATAATTATTTTAAACATGTGGGTCTAGGTTATGAAAGTTTCTAAAGCATTTTTACAACTACAAAAAAAAAAAAAAATAATTTAAACCAACTTTTTTTACTTTAAACTTTTGTAGTTTATTAAATACATGAAAATTACATTTAAAATGCTCCAAGTTTTTTCTCCTATCACATTTTCCAATACAGTGGAAGTGCGCAGAAATTATAATGATTAGCAAACCTAACAAGACGGTAACTG
Organism: Gymnosoma rotundatum; assembly: GCA_916610165.2. Lineage (NCBI taxonomy): Eukaryota > Metazoa > Arthropoda > Insecta > Diptera > Tachinidae > Gymnosoma > Gymnosoma rotundatum. The sequence continues at coordinate 127,202,757 of OU744340.1, read as the reverse complement.
AAATATTATCATACAGGTTCATAAAATTAAGAAAAGTTATTTAAAAACAGATTGCTTCTAATTTTTAATAAGAAAAATATAATACCTGAACACCAGTTTGGTTTTAGACATGAGCATGAAACACCGGAGCGATGCCATCGAGGTCTGAATGCAATTTTAGAATCACTAGAAAAGAAGTTGTACAGTTTGTTGTGCAGTGTTTTTAGACGTTAAACAGACATTTGACAGAGTCTGGCATGAGAGACTCTTATTAAAATTAAAAAAAAATTATTACCGACTCCCTACGAGGGCTGCTATATATATTTCTGGCCTGGCAACGCTGAGTGCTGCTAAGTGCAATCTGACATTTCCATTGGAAAGTTTGTCATTTTTAAGCATAATCGTACTCAAAACGTTTCGAGGTACGACCATTATTTGTGTTGTTTACAGTGACTTGAAAAAATTAATATAGAAAAAAAAATGGAATTAACTCGTGAACATTTTCGTGCCATCATTTTTCACAACTTTCGACGTGAATTATCACAACAAGAGTGCATTGATGAACTTAAATCTTTGTATGGCGATGAAGCACCATAATATAATGAATTTAATCGTGGCCGAAGCTCGCTCAAAGACGTATTCCGTGAAGGTCGTCCAAAAACGGCTGTTGTGCCAGTGAACATTGATGCCGTGCGTGAACTCATAATGCAAGTTGGATCCCGCACAATTTGAAAGTCGCTCGAAAAAAAGCTCGTGCCGATTGGTGCAAAGAAATGTTGCAGAAATACGATAGCGGTGCTTCAAAAGACGTTTATAAGATCGTCAAAGGTGACGAATCATGGATGGTTGCGTATGAGCCCGAAACAAAACAACAATCGACCGTGTGGGTCTTCAAAGACGAGCAAAATCCAACAAAAGTTGTTCGTGGAAGAAGCACTTCGAAGCAAATGGTCGCCTGTTTCTTCGGCAAAACTGGTCATGTGGCGACTGTTCCGCTTGAGCAACGTAGGCGGTCACTTCTGAGTGGTACACTACAATTTGTTTGCCTGAAGTCATCGGAGAAATTCGAAAAACCAACAAGAGAAGACGAATCATTGTTCACCATGACAATGCGAGCTCTCACACATCGGCTCAAACCAGAGCGTTTTTGACCGGCCAAAACGTCGAATTAATGGGTCATCCGCCGTACAGCCCTGCTTTGGCACCTAATGACTTCTTCTTGTTTCCGCACATCAAGAAAAAAATGCGTGGTCAACCATTTTCGTAGCCAGAAGAAGCTGTTGAAGTGTTCAAAAACCATGTTTTAGAGGTGTCTCAATCGGAGTGGAAAAATTGCTTCGACAACTGGTTTGAGCGCATGCAAAAGTGTATAAATCATGCTGGAGAATACTTTGAAAAACAATAAAACCATTTTTGATTATAAATATTCGCATTTTCACTATTAGGCCATAAATATATAGAGCAGCCCTCGTACTACTTATTTTTAAAATCATATTTGAATGAACGCATATTTTATGTTTAAGTAGATGATGAAAGGTCTGGCATATGCGATACAAAAACAGGTGCGCAGCAAGGAAGTGTCCCAGGTCCAGTTTTGCATCTGTTTTTTATATATTCAAATCAATCGTCAAATAAATCATCTAAAGTACGAGTAGTTGTAATCATGTCACGTTCACATTAAGAAGGGAAGAGTGTGTTAACTTATATATTAATGGATCTGAGTTGCCAAAAGCCGAAACCGTTAAATATCTGGGAATGTGTCTTGACAAAAGATTGACATGAAAAAGGCACATTAAGAGGCAAAAAGAGAACATCTTAACGTGAGAACGAAAAAAATGTACTGGTCACTAGGTGCCAAATAAAAATAAATAATAGTATTGCTGTATAATATTAAATTTAGTTTATTAAGCTTGCTGTAGTTTAATAACATAATTTATTTTACTTTTTATTATCCTATTTACTTATTATTGTTAAAATAGATTTACAATAAATAAACGAAAATAATTATTTAAAAAAAATTTATTAAGAGAACTGATTGAAATACTATGAAAAACAAGTAAAAAAATATAAATATTCACTTTCATAACTTCACCACAAATCTATTTAATTTCACCTTTTTACCAGCGATTTAGTGTCACTTAAACAAATGGTTGTTGAATTTACTAAACAAACTAAAAACAAAAATTGTGGAGACATAAAATTACAAAGTCACCACGGTAAGTAGACTTATGTGGTTTTGGTTTGCGATAAAGTGTCTCGGCTACTTGTAATAATATTAGAATACATCACAATCCGCCGAATATGCAAACGTTGTACTACACCACGACCCACCGAATATCCAGACGTTTTACTACAGCACGAACAACGGAATATTCAAACAAAATTTAAATAAAAATTTGGAAAATAATAAAAATAACAATTTTTATAAATGGAAATGAATAATTTTAACACTTTTTTTGCAAAACATTTGTAAACGAATTGGTTTTGTAAAACAATTTCAGGAACCGTATAATAATTTTTTTTCAGTTTTTTTATATGCACTTGGGAAGAAATCAAAAATAATGCAAGATTTAAATTAAAAAGTTTTTTATTTAAATATAAAGTATTTCTCCTCTTCTCTAAGAAATGACTCCTTTCTTTTGATTGCAAATATCGGACTAGTTCGTCAGTTTTTATTTTTCGAAACACACTTTATTTATTCAATTTCCTTATTTTGTGTCTCTGGCTGGATTTGATATCATATTTGTGTTACTTCAACGAGATTCGAATTAATCGATGTTTTGTTTAACAAACATGCCTTCACCAACTCATCTACCACCGCTACTCAGCAATTATTTACCTTTTTGTAACTTGGAGACACCGAGAGGTTAGAATTTATTTCTCCGCAATTAATGAACCATTTATATAAATTTCTTTCAATTTTATTGGATGACAGAGACATTTAACTTCGACAAACCAGCTAAAAAGAAAGATATCTCAAAAACTTTTTATTCCCAAAATTTTGGGGCCAGTTCTGATCTCCAAAACGAAAAACTACACGAAATGTAAATTGTTTTAGGCTGTGCTGACATTAAATTCATACATTCATATATTTCGCTTCTATAATTTTAAATTAGGCTTGAAGAACTATTTTGTCATGGGCTCATGTCGACTACAGGTAGCAATTACTGCTCAGGGCCTCAAGCCCTCAAATAGAAACTTAGAAATGAAACGTTGCGATGAAAACAGCAATAACCGTTAAAATTGTTCCTTGCTGCAAAGGAGATCTGTATTATTGTACTGCAATCGAATGTGTAACTGTTTCGCGTTGCCAGATGCTGGGGCTGCCAACACTTAACTGCAGAAATGGTGGCAAACCTAAAATTTGCAAAGATTTTTGGATATTCTTTTTGCGTATGTGATCTTGATTAACGATGATAAAAGAATGAGTGTTGGGCTTGAAAAGTATTTTCTTGAGGCTACAGAAAGCTTGTGGATCCGATTAGACGTAATTACGCAATTTTTCTATATAAAAGATGACATGACAGATTTCTTTTGGATTTTATATGAAGGTTTTTGTGATTTTGTAAATAAATGTGTTTTTTTCTATTAAAAAATAAAACTAAAACGAAAATTTACCAATATTTTTTAATCTAAAAAGCAAAATTTTTACAAAAGTTTCGAGATTTTACAAAAATTTGAAATTTATTTAAAATCGTGATTTTAGAAAAAATAAAAAATCGAAATCGAAAATCGAAAAATAAAAAAAGAATTTTCAAGCTAAATAAAAAACGTAAATTTCATTAGAAAAGGAAAAAACGCAAAATTTTAGTGCAACATCGAGATTTTATTAAAAATGTCGAGTTTTACAAAAACTGAAATTTCAAAGGCTTAAAAAAATTTAAATTAGGTTTTGATTTTCATGCAGAAAAACTGAAATTTCGTCGAAACATTCGAAAGTTAAAAATTTAAGATTCCCAAAAATATATTGTTGTGCTATTTATTGTTTAAATATTTTCTCTATAAAATGCCTTTAGTTAGGCTACCTTATTCTTGATTGTTACAAGTAGTTTTATGAATTTTGTTAACAATTTCTTAACCAAATTGGAAAATTTGTAAAAATCTAATTTTATTAAAGTTCCACATGACCATATTTTGGCAACCAAAGCAGCTGTTTTCTTTCTTGAGTTATTATCACAAATACAACTTTTTTTGAAAGATATTTTTTATAAAATTTTGTAAGAGGAAAATAGTTTTAAGCTCGTGTTACTCTTAACAATAGAGACTTCCACAAAGAAATAGAATACATTTTCTATATCTAAGATTATAATCGTTTTTTAAAGATTTTTTGTTCAATTTTTGGGATTTTTTAAACACATTTGGGAATTGTGGATAAAACATTTATCGTTCTTTATTTTACAAATATTTTCTATTTAATGTGCTAATTTGTTTATTATTATTATTGTAAAATACTGAGAAAAGATTTAGAGCCACTATGAAGAGGACAGAGCTCTTTTAATCAATCTGAATATTTGATCGATCACTGAAAATATTTTTGTTATCCAACCTTTTCTTGGTTCGGCCATAAATTTAAAAAAAATTGCCTTTTTTTGAGCAAGAATTTAATTGCTGTCAAACACAAGCTAAATGACACCAGTTACTGTTACGCTGGTTTCCTGGAGTTTTAATGATGAAAAAACAAGAAAAGTTTTTTTTTTAGTTATATAAGTTACAAAACGTTAATATCAAGAGTCTCTTGAAATATTTACTTCATTTAAAATTATAAATATTTTATTATTTTTTTTCTTCTTTTAATTTCACAAAAAGAATCAAATTGATGATTATTAGGTTGAAAGGTCCACAAACAAGTTAATTTCAAATTTAAATTTCTGATAACTCATTAAGATTATCTGCGCAAGAAAACAAAATTATAAAATGCATCGTTGATTAATAATTTAAAACCGATTTTCTACATATTTAATTTTAAAATTAAAAAAATAATAAACAATCTAAACATGCCTTGAAAGCAATAGATTATAAATTTGATTTAATCATCTTGTATACGAATTAATTTTTAATCAAAATGTAATCTATTTCTTCTTCTTCTTCTTTTTTTAGTTCAAGCACAAGAAAGATTGTTGTACTCAAATTGCATGAAGCGAACACATTTAGTAAAAATAGGAGGACGGAGAACGCAGCAGACATAAAACTATAAATTTATGAGATCTTTTGAAAGGCATCATCATTATCATCATTGTCATCGTCATCATCATCATTATTATCAAAAGGATTGCAGTATGACGATGATGGTTGTTGTTCGTGGGACTTAATGAACTGTGGCAAATATCTCTAAGGGAATTCCATCTCCACATCTACACAACTATCAAACAAACAATTGTATGTTAAATATATGTATGTATGTATGTATGTATGTATGTATGTGTGTTTATGAATGTTCTTGCTTATTTATACATATGGTCAGTAAGAATAATAGAAAGCTAAAGAAGAAAAAAAGAAACAAAGCAAAAAATTGAGCATCTCAAACAGTGGTTCACAAACTTTTGTCATGCACAAAAGTTGCCTATAAAATTCTTCAATTCAATATCGTTTAACTGTACAATCGTGCAGGCAGTTTGTTTAAGCTGTATTCACACGATGTGTATTTGCCATATGAAATGTCACTTTTGCTATTCGTATGCAGTTTCATGTGTTCTCAATTCCATGTTTTTTCGAAATTGGCTGCTTTTCAAATGGCTGTAGTGAAACCAGTTCAGTAGCGTTAAGTCACAATAAGCGAGGTGGCCAATTTATATCGCCAGCAAGAAGAATTACGCAACTGTGAGACTTGTGGCGCCATCTATCTGAAACTTAAGGTGCTGGTATGAACATTAGCCAATTGTGGTCGAAAATAAACAGTTGTCATTAATTGGCGGAGCATTTACGGTTCAGCATTTTGTTTCTCAGTTTCGAAAAAATATCGGTCGGTGATGTCGCTTGATCACAAATTGCACGATATATTCACCTTTTTTGGGTGTTAAGAAAAATGGATTATGATTTCTTTTAAAGCTCAATTGAGTAATGCAATCGAGTAAATTATACGGAGTCTGATTACAAGATTAAGCCGGTAAAATTTTTTAAAGTGATATAAATAAATTTTCACCATTTTAATGCTAACTTTTCACAACTAAAAGCTTTTGTTCAAGAGAAGTAGCACTTCAGGCATTAATACCTACTTAGTTTGTAACCGTGCTAAGTTCTTTAGGAAAGGGATAGATGAGAGAGAAGACATTTTCTTTATTAATTATTTTACTTCGCCAGCGAATATGCTATGAAGAAGTACCGACGAAGGAGGCTGCATGTTTTAATTTTAATCTGAATATGTATATATACCATTAAACAGAAAAAAAAAACATTTTTATTTTTTGACTACCGCAAGGGTTGAACCCAGGGCAGCCAGTTTGTAGTCAACGTGCTTACCACCTTGACTACAGCAGCCTCAGTTCAGCTTTTTATGACACAAATTTCTTAAGTTTTTAGAATATTGTTACGAAAATAAGGTCTGGCAACCCTTGTGTTGTTGTCCGTATAAGCGTGGTGAATAAGTTACTTCGACTAATAGTGTGTATAGAATAATACCACAATTAGCTAATAAAAGCTGAATAACCTCAATAGCTGTGTTGGTAGAGGTGCGTGCTGTAATATGGAAGGTCATGAGTTCGAGCCCATCTTCGGACATGCGTATAAAGGAAAATAATAATTGTCATAATCCAATTAAAAATTAAGAAGCAGCAGTACAAACCTCGCAAGAAGCAAAAGATAATTATTGTTTGAAGCCATGGCAGATAATTTAGTGGGGACGTCTAATTTAATATAAAAGCAAAAAATAGTTGTCTAGAAGCCCTTTATAATAAAAAGTAAGAACGGCAGCGGTTAGCTCAGCGAAATGTAACAGCATAAACTGTTTATGGCAGATGAGTGTTGTGGCTATTAGATAAAGGTGATGACTGGCTTGGATAAAAGGCGTAATGGGGTAGTCTGTGCACGGTTAAGGTTACTAAACAAGGCATCGAGTAGTTGGTTATGTCTCGCCGGAGTAACACATTAAAGTAGCGTGGATAGCTGCTATTGTAATAATAACTCACGTTTAGTATATATGAACCCATAGGATTCACACGACCATAGGATCAAGATTAATAGCCAGATAAACCCACAAAGTAAGAATACAAAAATTTTTAATGAGCCATAGTGGTATTTGCAATCAGAAGAATCTGTACGTTTGTCTAAAAAAAGAAAAATGTAACAATATTAATGATGAAATAAGACAATTTGGCTTTATATCATTTGACAGCCAATTTACTTCGAAACTTGCCTTTACGAAAAGTTTCAAAGGCGTTAAATCTATTAATTTAACGGCGTTAGTTTTTTAAACAGGCGGTGAATTATTAAAAGAACATTTAAAAGCTACCACGAAATATTACAAATTCTAAAAAATACATTTTCTTGAAAAACCCCTTTGGAACTTTTGTTTCTTTTACTTTTTGTTATTATTTTTTTTTTGTTTTGTTAAATGTCAGGATGAGTGAAAAAAAGAGGGAGAGATAGAGAGGGAGTAAGAATAGTTACTATAGGTTAGTTACACTGCTTACTAAAAATGAAAGAAGTGGGAATTATTATGCGGCTACTAGCGGCAACAACGATCGGCTTTCGTTATTTGTGGTCAAAAGAATGGACATTTTTCTGTGCTTTTTTTTTAACAAATACATTTATATATGTCCGTATGTACATACATACATAGACGTATATTAATGTTTTTATGGTCTTTTTTATCATTATCATCGCCGCTTTGTTTGTAGCTTTTGAATTTTTCTAAGCACATGCTGACTATTTGTTGAGTTTCTTTTTCTTAAGTTCTTGTTTTTAGTTAAAGTTTTTTGTTGTTACTGTTGTTGTTGTAAAATGGCTCTTTGGTTGGATGGATCAATGACGATGATGATGATATTGGTGGTTGGTTGTTTGGAACACGTTCACATTGTGATGCAGTTTTAAAGAATGCAAGTTTTTCTTTTTGTTATTGTATTTTTTTTTCAAACAGGTTCCTGCATCATGAAGCAGAAAAAATAAAACGTCAAAAATAAAAAAAATAAAAAATATAACACAAAAATTATAGAAAACCTTGAAAAATACTACAAATACAACAACAGCAGCGGTAGCGGTAGCAGGCAACAAGAAAAAATAACAGAAAAAGAAATGAAAAACGTTAAAGAAAAAAAAAACCGAATTAAACTGAAAAAAGAAAAATAACTTTAAAATAAGTTCATAACATTCAAAATTACTAACGAAGAACTAATGCTAAGAAAATAATAATATTTAAATCAGGAGGGAAGGAACTCCCCATAACATATAAAGGAGATTTTTCTAAAAGTCCGTAAAATAAATTAACAATAACGTAAATATAATAATTGCGTACATATGTTACTACACTAGACCGACCGGATCACCTTATATGGCGATAAATGTATTGTATTATTAAACGCTGCGTCCTACCAGAGGTCGGTATGTTTTATGATGTTTTAAAAATATTTTGGAAACGATTTTTTTATGGTAAAATTTCTCTTATTAAATTTATATTCTCCCACAATAAAATAAACAACAACATTTTGTTACGAAAATAAGATTTGCCAACTCTTTACAAACTTTTAGCAACAGAAGTAATATTGGATTTGTCCGTGTGTGTGTGGTGTAACCAGCGCTTACTTAGTAGTTACTATCACCACTAATAAAGTGTGCATAAATAGAAAAAACAAATAGAAAAAACAAATAAGAGTGCTATACTCAGCTATGCCGAATCTTATATACTCTCCAACATCTATGTAAATCTAGTTTACTGAAGTAACTCCACTTAAAAACGCCAATGTTGGGGTGACAGAGAATTAAAAAAATGTTGGTACTGCATATTTATAATTTTACATAAAAAAAACATTAAGCGTTTTTAATAAATTTTAGTATTTTCTTAAAAATCTTTTCAAAAGCTCTAAAATGATACCCATTTTGATATTCTAAAAAATTTGAAAATTTCAGAGCCCCGTAACTCCTCGGAAAATATGGGCGAGCACCAATTTCTTCACTTGGTATTTTTTGTTTTTTTTTGCCCCATTTATTTATTTTTTTGATTGGAGTTACTTTATTGTTCCGAATGACATGAAAAAATTAGAAGTAGGCCTGCTGCCTCGGAGGACATGGACCAATCATGCTGATTTTCAATAGCACCGCTTTCGACACTATATCTCATCGATTGACACATTAATTTTGCCGAGGCAAACTTTATTTCAACACTAACACGGATGGACGGACGGACATCGCTCAATCGACTTCGCTATGCATAAGAAGTCAATATATTTATACTTTATGGGGTCGGAAATGGATATTGTAGAAATAACACACGGAATGACAAACTTTTTCCACTTTTTGTGGTGAAGGGTATAATAAGCTAGAACAAAACCGTTTACTGACCAAGAGTAGGTGTCTGCAAGTTTGTAAATCATAAGATCATGAGATCACATCCCAGCAAAGCGCTCTAAAACAAGGAAATCATGCTCCAAATCCAAACGGAGGTTATTAAACACAAGATCATTAATTCCAATCATGACGAAGCCACAGCGTTTTGAGTTTCTAATAAATTTTTAAGGCGCATGTTTAGAAAGCAATAAAACTTAAGAATAAATCTACCTAGAACCATAGCAAAAAATGGGGGAATAAAAAAATAAGTGTCTGTATTTGCAATAATTGCAACCAGAAATGTTAAGTTTCCAAACACTTAATACGTTTGTTAGAAATAAATTAAGTAACTTCCCAAAGGTATACTTCCCCTTCTAACAACCTCCCTCAACGCAAGCAAATACTATTATTAATAATATTCTCCAAGAAAAAATATAATTAATTATTAATTCTATGAAACAAAGGTTTAATATGCAAATGTTTGTTAGTTTCTCAAAAATTTTAAAACAATTTTTTTAACTTCTTCATGCCAGTCATGTGACATTCACCTTTCGTCTGTAAATTAAGCTGTCAACAAAAAGAAAAAAATTATTGTTCTCCAAATCATGCGATTAGCGATTTTATTCTTTATTTTTACCTAAACACAACCAAAATGCACTAGTTCTAATTAGGACCAGGTTCATACACTCGAGTTTAAGACGAGTAAAATGACTTGATTTGGTTTAAAAGAACTAATAAAATTTTATTTCATTTAGAAACTTTCAAATCCGGTAAAATGGTTGCAATCTTTTAGAACATTGTTCTGGAAAGTAGTGTTGAAATTATTGTTGACCACGTGAATATCGCCAGAGATCGGTGGTGAACAATCATTTAAAGTGGATTGTCGTACTATGGAAAAATTTTATACATATATTGTTATGAAATAAAGAAAAGATCTAGAAAAGTATGTAGATTAAGTGCCGATCACTGACTTCTTGTATCTATATATGCATGTGGCACGCCCTACAAGTGACACAAAGCTCGAAGTGGTGAAAGAGAAATTTAGGAAGTGAATCATCTTAATTGGCGATAATAAATTTATTTTCTTTGGGGTTAGGTAAACTACTTTCTAAGGAGTTCAAGAAAATATTCGAGAAGCTTTACCCAGAATAATACGAGTATTGGATTGAGTTATTAAAAAATTTGACCGACCTCTTCCAGCGCTGCCCATGAAAACAAGGTGGCCATTTGAACATAAAGAAGTAAAAGTTTTATAATTTATTTATTTAAAAAGTACCTTTAACCATTTTCGATTCAGATAAGAGAGTGATTTTCACCAGTAAAATGCAAAAGGCCGATTTGGTTGCATCGCATGATCTCAATATTTACTCTCAACCTAAACGAAAGTAATTGGGGAGTGTTTAACACACTTTTACGCTTCATTGAGAAGAGGGCCGCCGGCCCGTTAAATATTTAAAAATAAATTTCAAACTAGTAATGATGAAAGAAATGAAAGATTTAAACAAATATTCGCATTGAATTAACTTCTAAACGCTTTTTTATGTTTTCAAAATTCATACTTAAAATTTCTAAAGCCCAACAACAACAATTAAAACATTTTTAAATCCATGAACAGGGCCAAGAGCCATCAAAAGCTTTAAAAATGAAAGTTTAATTTCATTAGAAATTATTAAATGCTGTAGCACGGATATTAAACAAAATAAAATGTAAATGTCAACGAAAAGGTTGTTTAATTATGAAAAGAATAAAATAATAATATTTCAAAAAAATATACGAAAACGTTTTAAAGACTGGAAACAAATTATCTTTTGGGTCTTAGTAACCATAAAAACAAAACAAGTTGTTCTTGTAAATTTGCTTTCAAGCATAATTTAGTTGTTTTCCCATAAATTATGACTTGTGGAATTTTTCTTTTTCTTTTAATGTTTAAAGTGGTTTAAGAGTGAACTTTACTAAAAATAAAACCGGCAACAGGTGCATTATTGAACTGAAATTCTTTTTTATAATTGATGTTTTATTTTTGTTGTTGAAAAATCAATTGCAGGGTTTACAGATTCACTTTGAATCGAATCCCCAAATTAAAAGTTGTTATATCCAAAAATACCCCGAAATCAGATTATTTCGTTTTCATCAGAAAACTCCTCTAGATAATAAAAACCATTTAAATATGAAATTTTATAAATTTAAGCACAAAGGAAACCAGAGGGGCTAAATATGGTCTCATTTTCAATATGTATACATTTTTGTACAAAATATGCTGAAATTATTTATTTGTTGATCAAATTGCTCTATTTATTTGGAGCAAATTGTTTAAAAGAAAAAGCAATTGTAAACAATTGTTGAGTAGCCGCGGTAGATGCGTTGGTGGATACATGTTTGTTAAACAAAACATTGAGTAGTTCGAGTCTCGCTGAAGTAACATAAATCTATATATATAAAAGAAGGGATCGTGATATCAAATCCAGCCAGAGACACAGAATAAGGAAATTTAATAAAGTGCTTTCGAAAAGTAAAAATTGAGAAGAGGAAAAATATTTTAAAATTAATATTTTAAATTAAATAAAATTTCGGCTATGCCGAATCTATATACCCTTCACCATCTATGTAAATCTACTTAGTGAAGTAACTCCATTCAAAAAAGCAAATATTAGGGTGACAGAGAATTAAAAAAGAAAAAAAATTTGGTACAGCATATACATATATAATTTTACATAAAAGTGACATTGGCTCTTAATGGGTTAAGCATTTTTAAAAAAATTTTAGTACTTTCTTAAAGATCTCTTCGAAAGCTTTAAAATGATACCCATATTGATATTTTAAAAACTTGAAAAATTTCAGAGCCCCGTAACTCGGAAAATATAGGCGAGCTCCAATTTTTTTCGCTTGATGGTTTTTTTCTTATTTTTTAATTCTCTATCACCCCATATATTTATTTTTTTGATTGGAGTTACTTTAGGCATGGTGGTAGGCGTGGCGTTTTGCTTGCTGCCTCGAAGGACATGGACCAATTATGCTGATTTCAAATAGTACCTCCTTCGACACTATATCTGATCGATTGAGATATTATTTTGCAGAGGCAAACTTGATTTCAACACTAACACGGACGGACAGACGGACATCGCTCAATCGGCTTCGCTATGTAATAAAAAATAAAAGTCTCCAATCACCACACAATATTTTTCATCCCCACTAAAAAATGTCCCCATTTAGAGATAAAAAAAAAAAAACTAATCAATTGTTACATAAAATACGAAAAGAAAATTATTTCTTCTGTACATGAAGTACCTCGACCTCTCCCTCGGTGCGCCCTATTTTACATTCAGTTATGCTTTTTGCCAATAGAATAGGATCTACCAATTTCAAAAACTTTAGATCAAAAAACTTGTGTATAAAATTAAAATATTTGCTTTGTACGCAATCTATCGCCCCTACGCTACGTTCTCAATTCCCTATTTTCAGGGAAAAATTTTCAGCCTGACGTTTACGGATGTGTTTGTATAAAACTGCTTTTTCTACTTCTGCCGTTTTTTGTTTGATTTGTTTGCTTAACAATAGAATATTTTCTCTCAAGTCTAAAGTCTAAGCATTCTTGAAAAAATTATTTCACTATTTATTTACCCTTTCTTCCTCACCACCAATCTTCACTACTCTATCTCATTCAAAAGACAAAAACACATTACAACACGAGTGTTTCCTTTCTTAAAAAAAACATAATAATAAGTTTTCTAAAGCTTCACTTATTCTAATTTCAATATCAAAGAGTTCTTTACATTTGTCATTTGAGAAAAGTTTACTTTAATTAAACGTCCTATAATAAATGCAAAAGACTTGTAGTTAACAATTAATCAATCAATCAATTAATTCTACAAATTATCACTGTATTTAAATTTAAATAATGAAATTCTTTTAAACATTCTTTAATTCAATTTTCCTTAGTATTCATTAATAAATACATTTGGAGGTTTAAATGCGTCGTAAGAAATTATTGAAATATTTTGTTATTTTTGTTTTTGCAAATTTGTTATTTGATTTTATAACTTAAAAGAAACATGAGCAGGCGCAATTTAAAACTGCTAAAAGAATGTTGAATAGTTTTAAAGATTCTTGAAAAAATATAAAAAAATAATAAATAAAAAAAAAATAAAAATAAATAAGAATAAACAAAGTATGATAAAGGAATGAATATGTATTTGAAAGGCCAGAGTTGGCAATGGTCGTTTCCGAAAAGCTCTACTAAAGAAAGGCAGATAAATCAATATGACTTTATAAATTTATAAGTCAAAATATAAAGTTCTAAATTATCAGTTTGTTGTTACAGTTTTGCTATTTAAAAAAATGTTTTTAAATTTTTCACTTTTTTAACGTTGGAGTTCTTTTCATCTTAAATACATCCTCACAAATTTTTTAACATATTCCTTTTGTGTTGCCTATTTCGGTGGCTCTTTTTACAAACATGTGCTTTAAGAAACTTACGAAGCCTTCCAAAGGACATCGCTTTGAGAATTGATCTCCGTCAAGGTGTGGACCGCAATTTTTTGGCTTCACTTTAAAGGTGCCTCAGCCCTCTCAGCTGCCGTTCTAATATGCAACCGGCTACACAACACAACAACTGTGTTTTTCATTTATTAGCCTTTATAGAGATCACTTATCGCGGCTACGCAACAATTTAAAGTCAAAGACTCTCTTATGGTCATCTGATTAACAAACAGGTAGACACTCTACCAATTCAGTTACTGCTGCTGCCCATCACTTGCTAGTTATCATTTTCTTTTATTCTCTTCGTCACACACACACACACACCATACTTTTTAGTGGTGGAAACTAACAACTTATTCAGCTGTTATTCTTATCTAAAACACAATTCAACATTTTCAATGGACAACAGTCTATACAAATAATCAAATCTTTTTTCTATTTTCGTGCTTTCGTCAAGGCACTTTTTATTAAAACGGAGTTTAAGCAAAGAGCTGTACAAGGATTTGCACATTTGTGAAGTTTCGATGGCGAAACTGTTTTGAAATATGATCTTAAAAAACAGTCTCAGCGAAGTATATTTTCCAGCGAAAAAAGATACGAGGTCCATTCTTAAAGATTAGAAAAATTAAATTATTAAAAGAGTTGATAAAAATATTGGATGTTTTCTTCGTTTTAGATCAGCACAGTAAAAAGGATCGCGCAAAATAATACAATTCAAGAAAACTTCTTTGTTGACAAGTTTTTTGTCTAAAAAATAATTATAATTAGACTGCGCCAAGGTAATATCACTAAATGTCGGCGGCGGCCTTAGCTTGTCGGCATTAAACTCTTTAAAGCTGCCATACATTTCAAAATCTGCGGTGGATCTCTATATATTTTCTTAAGTTTTGACTTCATTTATTAATGTAAACAAATTTTAAATGTAGAGTGTAGAGAACAATTCAGCATAAAAACTAATTCTCAGATTTTATGCGATTGTCATAGATAAATTTTAAGTAAAATAAAAAATAATAAATATTTCCAACATAAAAATATGGCAAATAAGCAAAATGAAAAGAAGGATGAGAAACAGCTTAAAAGAAATAAAAACAAAACAAGAAAAGCAAAGATGTCAACAAGAATGCTGAAACGCCAAAAGAATCTATATATAAAGAACGAATATATCCAAACACAACAACAAAAAAATATGTATGCATATGAGCTTTAAAGTTTGTTTTTTATATCTTCCATCGTTACCATCAACATGCTGTTAAAAAACAAGATTTTTTTATATTTAAACAGTAAAAAACAAACAAAAAATTTCTTGGAATGTTGCGAAAGTGAATTGTGTTGTGTTGCTTTGTGTTGTGTTGTGGCATAATGATAGCCAAAGCATATTTTTTATTCTTTTAAACTCGCGCTTGATTGGCTTTTCAATTCAATTAGAAAATATTAGATACCAAGAATCAATATAAATATGTTATGCCAAATAATAATACAAAAAAAAATGTAGTTTTAAAATGTATGAATGAACTTTTAAGTCGCTACTTAACACCCACATCACGTATTTCTAAAAATTTATTCCGTAGTTTCTTTTAATGTTGGCCAAAATTTAAAAACAAATTTTTTTTATTATTTTATCTATGGCAAGTGTTACAAATTCTGTTGAAAACCAGTGTTTTTGGAACAGACTTGGAAAATTGAAATTTTAAAATTGTAAAGAAATCTTGACATTAACAGATTCGTAAAAAAGAAGTCGGGTATCGTTATTGCTACTTTTCCGCAATTGCGGAAACTGTTTTTTGTGCAGAAGCAAAATTTTAAATTATTCAGTCCGTTGTTGCGGTATTATCTCTACTGTGGCGGTATTGCCTATTAACGGTTGCGTACTATAGGTATATATTTTTTTATTTTGCTTGCGTTAAAATTTAATAACGAAAGAAAAAATAACCGAAAGAAAAAAATAATAATAAAAATGAACTTAAGCTGAAGTTAAATTAATTCATTTGTTATAATATCAAACAGTTCAAGTAATAGTTTTATAAAAAATAAAATAAAAAATACATAAAACTTCTTAAAATGAAAAAATTATTCAAATTAGCGTTTATTTTTATACCCTTCAGCACAAAAAGTGGAAAAAGGGTAAATCTATGTTTGTCATTCCGTGTGTAATTTCTACAATATCCATTTCCGACCCCATAAAGTATATAATATTCTGACTTCTTATGCATAGCGAAGTCGATTGAGAGATGTCCATCACAAAAAAAATATGTCAATAAATCAGATGTAGTGTCGAAAGAGGTATCCTTTGAGGCAGCAGGCAAAACACCACGCCTACCTTTAATTTTTTCATGTCATTTGAAACAATAAAGTAACTCCAATAAAAAAAAAAAATATATATATATATATATATATGGGGCGATAGGATATTAAAAAATAAGAAAAAAAAAAACATCAAGTGAAAAAATTTGCGATCACCTATATTTTCGGCGTTACGGGGTTCTGAAATTTTCAAATTTTTTGAAATATTAATATGGGTATAATTTTAAAGCTCTTGAAGAGATCTTTAAGGAAATACTAAAATTTTTTTAAAAACGCTTAACCCATTAAGAACCGATGCCATTTTTATGTAATATTATATATTTACAGTCAGTATCAATTTTTTTTATTTTTTAATTCTCTGTCAACCCAATATTTGCTTTTTTGATTGGAGTTACTTCAGTAAACTAGATTTACATAGATGGTGAATGATATATAAGATTCGGCATAGCCAAATATAGCACTCTTACTTGTTGAAAAATATTTTTTATAAGATTAAAAGGGAAAAATAATAATGTAAATTGCAAATAGAAACAACACGAATCAATTAAGAAAGAACACATTGTCTGTGGTTTTTGCTAGCACGCTTAAATTTACTCTTGAATTGTATAGTGTAAAAAGAAACTGTCAAAAAAATAAACACCTTTAAATAAGAACAGGAGGAGAAGAAATAAAACTAAACAGAAAGGTGGGTAGCGCTCTTCAAACTCTTCCTTTTCGGGGCTTCGCGAAATCCGTTCTCATCACAGCAGCTTCATGCAACAAAACCTCAAACAAGCAGAAATTGTTCCTAGTACAGATAGTTCGCCTTAACGACTGCTTCCTGAATATACAGCCTCTAGACTCAAACAAAATTTATTTACCTTAAAAAAATCATGTGTAAGACATTTTCAGATTTCTAGTGCAAAACTCTTTCATTTATCCGTAAGTCTAAAAAAAATCACTATTGTTAAACAAAATATATCATGCGATAAATTTTGCCCATACACATAGTAAAAATTGTATAGTAAATTCCAGGCGTATTTTTTTAACAAATATTTACGATTACCACGAATAAAATCCCTTTATCTTACTTTGTCTTTCCAATAGGTTCATTCCGAAAAGTTTTGTAGCGGTGAATGGAAGGTTATGAAATGTTCCAGTGTGAGAAGGACTTTATTATACGTATCCGAAAATATAATATTGTTAATTGGCAGTGGTTGGGATATGAACCCAAACCAGCAAACAAATCACATGCTTACTAGTAAATGTGATATGTATCTAAACTAGAGAGAAGTTTTCTATTCAAACTGGTATGTGACCAGTAGAGTAAGACCATCGTTTTTATTTTTTTATTTCTATTTACACATAGTGTGTCTTTTGTTGAATATCTTCTGGTAGTACGAGTAATTATCGGGTAATATAAGAAGTTTTTGCAGTAATTTCAAAAATAATAATTTAAAGCGTTCTTCCATTCTACCGGCTAATTTTCTCTTTCTAATCTCATGCACATACAGAATGCAGTCTTTAAAATATTAAATTAAATAAAATCTAAAGTTTAATATTTCTAATAAATACAATTTATAAGCCACTCGTCTTCCCAGCTCTGGCTATTATAGGCTTATTAATTTATGCTACAATTCTTACTCTATTCATATGAAATTTTCTTTTTTTTTTGCTAATATTTCTAAAGTGCTTTGTTAGAGCTGCAGGTATTAGCGTGATTCTAACTGCAATTTTTCACTTTATTATTGTTGTAGTTGTTGTTTTTTCATAAAACTTGTGTAAGAATTTTGTTGTTCAAGTCAATGTTCGCTTAAGCTCTTCTTGTTTTCATTTCTTTTTATATTTTTATTATTTTTAATGTATTATGCTTTATTTTGCAAACAGTTTTTTGGCGACTTTTACATTTTAGAATTGTAACAAGATCCAAACAGCACAGCAGTCATTTAATTCTTAGAGTTCTTTTTTTATATGTTTTTTTGTTTATATATATTTAGTGTGAAAAAATATATGAATGTCGTAAACTTATAGTTTGGCATAAGCAAAATGTTGGTCAAAGATAAAAAAAAGTCTTATAATTGTCTTATAAAAAATGTCTTATTATTTTTCTTAAAGAAAGAAAAAGTAGTCAAGACTCGAAAAAAATTCTCAACAACATTTTCCATAACTTCAGAAAGCACAATGAGCCAGGATGAAAGTTTAATTCCTCCTTAATATTTTGGTCGAGGTGATCGTAATTGTTATAAAAGCACAAAATTCACTATTAATTTGTAATTTGAAATTAATTTTATTTTCTTATTTTTTAAGCACTAGATCAGTATTTAAATAGAAATGTTTAGAAAAAATAAATAAAAAATAATAAATAAAGTTTTTATTTAAAAACTGGTCTACTGCTTAAAAAATTAGAAATTAAAATATTAATTTGTAATGAGGAAAAAAAATATCGCATGCTATATTAAAAAAAAACATCTTAAAGTCGAGCCTACACACATTCCATACAAGAAAAATACGTATTGCCGAGTCAAACAAGAATTCTGAAAATAATCAGATTAAAGTTTTTCCTTTAGCTGGCCGAGATTTTATACTGTATTTAAACTAAAAAAAAATTCTTGTAACGTAGATAACGAAGTATTGAAGATTGTCGACATGTAATTAATTTTTAACAGTCTATAATAAGAAGAAGAAAAGAAAAGAAGACGAACCCACTTGTAAGTACAGTTAAATATTAAAAAAAAAACTTTACAAGACCTAAAAGCAAAATTATGTTTACTTGAAAAAATAATAACAATTGTAAATTTTTATACAATTAAAACTCTATATCTAAGAACATAAAAAAGGGCAAAATGTTTTTAAATGAAAGTTTTAATAACATGGCCTAAATAAAAAATAAAATAAAAAAAAACACTCGATAAGATAAGAAATGCAACATGTTGCAATCGTATCACTGAAAATATTTCATAGAAGTTGGTTGACACAAAGACAGGTGTTATAAACTTTAAAAAAATAGAAACAAAAACAATGATTACCAATAGATAAGATAATGCTAAAATAATAAAAGTAAAAACACAAAAAAAAGGTGTCATGGTTTTATGAAAGCAAAACATGTCGAGGTTATACTTACTTATCTAATTTTGGTTGAAAATTTCTTACAAAGCAATGATGTTTGAAAATGATAATCAATAATTTACCTGCAAAGAAAGAAAGTAAAATAGAAAAATAAGTGAAAATTTTGATTTTTATTAAAAAAAAAAAAGATTTAAAATAGGCACTCTCAGCATTAGAAAATATTAAAATCATAAATTTTAACTTTGAAATTATGAAAATCATAATTTGTTTTTTTTTTTAATTCAATACTCAAGAGAAATTAATTTAATGCAGTGAAAAACGAAAAATATCATCTCTCATTCTTATTAAAACTATTTTCACATAAATAACAATTTGCGTGACATTTTAAATGACAAACTCACTTAAGCGTTACAAATGCTATAAACTCATTTAAAAGTAAAAAAGTGTTTCAGTTTTTAAAAATAAATCTCACACAAGTTAATAATAATAATCATAAAAAATAACAAGGAAAAATTATTGAAAAAAACCAGGCAGAAAAAATGTCAGGCTGATGATGATATGGCAAACGCAAGAACTTAATTGAAATGCATCGAAATAAAAAAAGAAGTAATCGTTGTAATAACCCAACAAACATTATAACGTCCAAAAAGAGGTTGAGATTTTACATTTAAACTAAATACACATTTGATTGTAAAATAGAATTTTGCATTTCGATGTTTAATAATTTATTTAAACTTAAAATAGTCACCCGGATATAGAGAGTATACTATATCTTGACCTTGTTTCTGTAACTTAAGTAAGAATTTCTCACATAGATTTTTATTTTTTTTTCCTATTTTTAATATTTCGCTACATCTTTGTGTAGCATAATCTGGAAAATCAAATATTTATTTCAGCATAAAATAAAACAACAAAAAATGTTGTGTAGCATAGGCTACTCTCGCCCGTCCTGTGTAAAACAAGATGAAAGAATTTTCTCACTTTGGTTACAGAAGCGACTCACAAACAGCAACTGTCATATTTTAGTAGCTGTCAAAGTTACCAATGATATTCATCTGTCAAAATGCTTATTTTTGCAAAATAAAAAATTAGTTAAGAAAATCTGTCGCAGTTGTAAAAGCGAACGTGAATTTGGCGATGAGATCGGTTACCGTTATGGCTTCAGTACTCAGAAAATATAAAGCACCGTGGACAAATTTGAACGTACCTTTAGCTACCAATTTGTCTAAGTTAAGAAATAATAAGCGCCCCCTAGCGACTAGTATCAAAGAAGAGCCACAACTGTTGATTCAGCACCGATTATCCGGTATAGAGCGATGTGATTCGACTTTGTGCAGCTTGAGCTCGATAACATTTTTATATGTGAGCTATTTCCTTTGAAGAGACGCAACATTGAGCGGAATTTCGGAAATAGGACTATCTTACGGCGAGCTTTCATCAATTTTCCGCCATGATTATGCGATACCCAGACACCTCTCTGTAATTTTCCCTGAGGTAACGATAAAAATGTTAACAGGTTAACTATTTTGGAGGAGATGGATGCCAACATTCGAGAAGCTAATGAATCGCTACCTTTAAAGAAGACTGAATGATTCTATACAATATTACATGAATATGGCTTCAGAAGGCAGCTAGAATCAATTTGATATCTTAGACCGTTTTTATTGTTGTTAAATTTTAATTGCTTTTGCCTTGGATTTATTCACGCCTCTTTACTTTACTTTTAAAACAGTTTATCTTTAGTGCGTATAAAGCAAAGAGTTTCACATACATACGTCTCATCGAAATTTGTTAAAAATTTTATTGAAAACCCGTCATGACAGCGATTTAAAATGACTAAAGTAATTGAACTTGTTAATTGATGAGTTAACAAAATACCAAAAACCTTAAAGTAGCCAAATATTAATCGAATAATTATAATTCGAATAATTATCATTCGAATAATTATTATTCGAATAAAATACAAACATTATTCGATTAAAAAACTATTATTCGAAAAAGAGTGATTTAATAATTAGTTCAAAAATACTAAAACCGTAAAGTATATATAAAAATAGGCTAAATATTAATCGAATAAATATTATTCGAATAAAAATTTTTCTTCGAATAAGTGTAATTGAATATATTAATTTTCCAAATAATTCAACAGACATTTAAAAGCAACAAAAAAATATAAAAAATCGCAAAGTATATCGCTGGTCTCATGCCGAGAGGCCCTAACTCGCATTATATTGATCTCACAGGGAAGGTAAAAACATAATAGAAACTGTAATGATCCAAATATTTGATATGTCAATGCTTTTAAAATTGTTATTTTGGATACTATTGCACTTAAGTCTGGTGACGAGGGCTATTTGTGTGAAATGTATTCATATCATGACAGAACTGAATTTCGTAAAAATTCAAGTTAGGCCTAATTAATATTCGAATAGCTAATAATCGAATAAATATTATTCGAATAAAACTTTTTTCCGAATAAGTGTGATTGAAGATTCTAACTCAAATAACATTTAAAAGTAAAAAATTAATGACCATTTGAGGCCACAATTTTGATAAAGAATAAAAAAAAAAGAATGGAATTTTATTCTTATTTTCAGGTCTTAAACTTGTGTGTTTGCTGGGAACGCAAATGTACACAACCCTGCCAAAACTAAAGATCGTTAAAGTTAATTCACTTGCGTACACCAGAGCATACAGAAAAACACTCTTTTTCCGTTTGTAGGAATTTTACTCCCCCACTTCTTGTCTGATTGTGTAAAAAAAGTTAAAATATAAAATAAAACTAACAACAATGTCAGTTGTATTTTTCAAAATGAAGCCAACAAAGCGTCAAAAAAATATATGTATATATAAATTGTAAATGAAAATCGTACAATAACCTTCGTTACGTATGAATGTGTCCTTAAGGGTCCGGGTTATCAATATCAGGTTAAATTTACCATATAAAATACCAAACGACAATGATAATAATACAATTGAAACAAGTGAGTGATTAAGTAAAAACATAAATTATTTTAAACTGAAAAAAGTATAAAAAATGAAACGAAAGATATAAATAATCTGCAGGTTAGTGGCAGCAATTTGGTTAAGTTTTAGTGTAAAACAGATCCCTTAGTGGAATTTTACAAAAACAACGATTAGTTTATCTTCTTCATCAACTTTTTTAAATTAAACAAAAGAAAAATAAAAACAAATTGTCACACTGATTTGTGGTAAAATGTAAATGAAGTGTAAAAGACATATGAAGATTTGTATAAAAGAAACAAACCAAAAATAAAGCAAGAAGAGGAAAAACAAAATTAAATAAGACTCTAGTAATTGTTATATGATATCAAGGTGGGTGAGTTTATTGACTTCTTTTTGGCATTAAAAGTATAAAAAAAGACTTTTTGAATTGGATTTAAAAACAAATAAATCATGTGTATCTGAAAGGAACTCCATGTTGAATTCCCTTAAAAGAGAAACAAAAAATACATCTTAAATTACACTTAAGCCAATTTTTAAATAAATCAAATTGTGCGATATTGAGCAGTCTAAAGTATTCTAAGAATTAAAAAAAATTTAACATATTAATTTTAATCGAATTTTTAAATAAAACTTATTAAATCAAACAACACACAAATTTCAAAATTCAGTTTCCGTTCGCAAATAAAAAAAATATATTTTTCTTTGAAATTATGATCATCTTTTTAAGAGCTCCCAAGTAGTGGGTAATTTGGCGAATTAAAACAATATTTCTAATTGAAATTACGTTTCAAAGAAACCGTCGGTGGTTGCGAAAAGCCAATACAAGCGTAAAGTATTTGAAGCGTAGCGCTGCCAACATGGCCATAGGCCCTCTTGATGGAAAACAAAAAAAAAAAGCGTAAAATTAGTCATTATGTTGAAGAATTCATCCGAGAAAAAAATTTATTTTAAGAACATTTTAACTTTTATCCATTGATGGTTCATTTGTGAACCGACTTTGATCTTTTTTCTTTATTTGAAAATTTTATAAATTAAAGAGTGTCCCCATACTACATACAGGTTTTTTTTTTGTGAGCCGTAAAATAAAAAAAAAATTGCGCATCACTTTAGCCGCCAATAGCAAAAAGTTAGAAAAAATTAAATCTAAAAATTAAAGGGTGTCCCAATAGGCGACGTAAATTGATCTATATGGCTCTATCTTTTAAACCGTTATAGACAAACCCTTGGCCGTCATAGTAACAACTATTAATATTCAAAATTATAATTTAAAGGGTGCCCCAATAGTTCATTTAATTGGATGTATGTGGCCAAACTGTTAAGCCGTCGAAGAAAGATAACTTAAATTTACAAATAAACTGTATTGCTACTATAAAAACAAATATAAAATCTCGATTTTGAAATAGATAACTGAAATTAACAGGGAACCTGTATGGGCTTGTATTTTGAACCGTTATACAAACACTTGAAAATTAGACAGAATGTCCACTACTTGGTTTCGTATAATAAGAAGTATACAATTCGAATTTGGCAATTAAAAGGTGCACCTATAGTTGTTGTAATTTGATGTATAATGCCAAACTGTTGTATAAAAACGGTTGATGGTCCGTTGTAACAAGTATAACATTTGGATACGGAAATTAAAGGGTGTTTCAATATTTAATGTAATTAGATGTAAGTGGCAGGTATTTTTTTTGCAAGAATTTCATTCGAAATTGTTTTTTAGGATCTGTGTAATGTTATAAAGGAATGATTAAAATTAAAAACTGCATTTCGTGAACATACCGAAGGTTGGTACAAAACCAAAATATAATGTACAAAACGAGTAACAGAGAGAACAGCGAAGAAGTGCTTTGGGTTGTGGTGTGTGGACTTCGACTAAACAAATTAATATTGATTAATATTGGATACTCCTTATATTTTTATTTACAAAGTTAGTTGGCTAATAGATGATGTTTACAATGTATACAACTTTAGGTAGATAGATGCGAAGAATGCTGATGAAGGATGTAGCGATCCAGAAAATATAGCATTACATTCAGCTTTTATCTACATGCAGACATTTGTAAATAATTTTTCTTTCTAAAAAAAATGTAAAAAGTAAAAGGGAACATACGTTTTAGCCGATCGCTAGAGAAAAAGCGGTCAAGAAAAATAGCAAAAAATATTAGGAACCTCTCAACCTCAATCGGAGTTCTTAAAACGGGCTAAAAATATATTTAAATTCAAATAACTAGTTTCTTTAATAAGTTCCCTTATAAATCACATTAATTAATTTGAGTTCAATTAAAAAAACAATTTTATTTATGACCAAATGCAATAATTCGGGCCAGTAGATTTCTGTTTCTTTTTTGTTAGTTGACTTGTCTTCAGTACCTAATTTTTGTTAATATTTTTAAGTACAATGTGTTCTCAATACTGGAAACGTTAAACAATATTGTTTTATAAACAATTGAACAAACACTAAGCAAAAAAATAAGAAAAAAAAATTGAACTGCGATTTAAAAAAACAAATAAGAAAAACTTAAACATTTTTAAGGTTTCTCATTTAAATTAAGTAAAACGTTTCTTACAATTTAAAGTATTTAAAAGAAAAATTGTTAAATGTAAAATAATAAATGAACGTAGTCTACAGTAGTTGACCCTAAGACCTCCAGAAATAATACAACAATTAAAAAGTAACAAGAAATAAAAAAAAATGTTTCAGCCAAGATTCGTTTGTTACATAAATTATGGAAGACTTGGTGCAAAAAAAAAAAAAAAACAAAATCAATGGGTATTACACACGCTCTAAATAATATTAAATAGGATTTGTTTGTAATATTCACAGATACAAATGGAATTTATGGTAAAAATAACAACAACAAATGATAACAAATGTGGAAAAATGTTCAAATTAAATGAAATTAAATGAAAAATTTGAGCCAATTAGTGGGAAAAGGAAATAAAATCAAAACAGCAAAAACAAGGAAAACTAAATATAATTAAATAAACCACAATTACAAAAAAAAAAAAAAAAATACATGCTGTGGAACTTGTTTAAAGTAAAAAAAAAAACGAAAAAAATTTTCACCAGAAAAAAATTATTAAAATAAATCACACAAAAGCAAAAATATAATTAAATTAAAGGAAAGTTAATTTTTTGGGGAAAATATTTGAAAAACTTAATTTTCGTACTGTCTGCGAGGGAAAATTTATAAGTTGTCATTTTCAGTTTCTTTTATTTAATTATTTATTATGATTTATTATTTTTTAAGTCTTCATTTAGTTCGATATATTAATTTTATCAAGCGATTCTTCAACTTTTTATTAGACTTCCACAAGTTTTTAAACTAAGATTTTGATCCATCTTTTTTTTAACTAAAACTTTAAAGCTGATGAAAAAGTTGTAAAACGATGCAAGTGCAACAACAATACATTCAAATTACCCCAAAGTAAAGTTAAAAAAATTAAAATACTCGAGTAAAAAAGCTTGCAGTCTTAGATTAACCAAATCCCGAAATTCCCAAATCGTGCTTAAAAAATCCCAGAATTAGATTGTTAATACTTTTGCCTATAAAAATCATAATTTGTCATGATATACTTTTGAGAGTAACTAAAGGTTTATTTCAGTTTTTTAATCGTAGTTTAAGGATTTCGCTTTTTACAAATTTTGTAAAATAATAATGGAAATTCAAGCCATCTTGGCTACTCTCGGAAAAATGTTATCACTCTTTAAGAAACAGGGCACCAAAATAATCAAAACGAAACGTTTACTTTCGTTTCGTGTTGTTCTTTGTAGTAAATAAAATAAGACTGAAACAATAAGACGGATTGTGTCATTTAGTTTTTGAGGTGGCATGTCATAGTGTCCATGGACTTTATGTCCAAAAGTGACATAATGTCGGTCGGGTGCAAAGATTTTCTCCTCTAAGATAGATTTCCTCAAGCCAGTTTATAAAAACGTTACATCTTTCTTACATAGAATACTATAAGACAAACCTATAATATCTATGGACGTTATGACTTTTTGTTGATGGACATTATGTCCGTGGACGTTATGACATGCCGCCGTTTTATACTATTTTTGTACGTAAACACAAACTGGACATTAAATTAACGAAAGCAATGAGAATAAAATTGCAACGTTTTGAGAAAAACCGTTTTGGAAACGTTAGCTGATTGATTTGCACGTTAAAGTAGAGAATGCTTTAGCGCCTAACAGAATACACAAGGCAATTATATGATTGTATTGGTGTATTGACGCAAGTAGATGTTTAAAAACCCATTATTTCGTTTAGGCTCTTTATAAATGAAATTTTTTTGAAGTTGTGACTTTGTCACTTTGAAACGTTTGCGTAACGTTTTGTGTGTTTTCATGCACTGATAAAAAAAAAAACAGTATTTTTTAGCTTTTAATTTTAAAACAGCGTTATATTGAATAAAGTAAAAATATTTTTCTTTTTGCGTGTGTTTGTTTTCCAATTTCTCTAGAAAGCTCTCTAAAAAAAATTATAAGAAATATTTGGAAACTTGTGTCCAATATTTTGAAATGGATTATAAGGCCTTTAAAAAGTCATAGCTTTGAACTTTTAAATGCGTAAAACTTGATAAGACTATAAATTGGTGGATTTGAGTATGCTTTTTAAGCCCTTATCAAGGATCACAAGCTTAACAATAATTTACTGAAGCTCAACAATAATTAAGAATAATTTAAGCCATGCGTAATGAGCAACTTCTGAAAACTCGTTAGAGCTCAGACTCAAAATTTATCCTCTGCTCTTAATGTGCGAGCATTTTTTCTTTTTCTTTCTTGTACCGAACTGTTTGTTTATACCTTTCCCACTGTGCACTATTGAAAAGATTAGATAGCAAAGATAGAGGCTTTTATATGATTTTTTTTTTTAAACTGCTTTAGCTATTGTTAAAAGGTAATGACAATTTAATAATTTTTCTATCAATCTAGAGATCTTATCTATACTTTTGATAACTATTTAGTCGGTTTCTTTAAACGACAAAATGGACATTTCATTTCATGTTTATGACACAACGCGGACACTTTTATTAAAGTGTATTAATTCATCGTTAAAACTAGGCGCTAATTTTGTTTTGTCTGTGACTGAACAACGCTGCTTTTATGTTTCTGTAAAGAGAGTATACATGTTCACATGTACTCAACTTACAATCTATTGCGAACTGTACCAAATACAACAAATTTGGTTGTAAATTTCTGTTGTATAATTTCCAAAAACTTTAAACATTTGAAAAGCGAAAAACAATTAAAATGAAAATAAAAATAAAAAAACTAAAATTATAAAATTAAAAAAAAATCACGAAAAAAATTTAATGAACATTTTTTCTATCTCAATATCTTTATGTCCGTTTTATGACATGTTGTAATACATAGTTACTTTCAAATTACCAACAGCATTTATAGAACTACTGTTAAGTCCGACGACCTACCCCCCTCCTATTAAATTGTTTTAATAACAAAACCAAACTTTCTTTAAAACAATTTAAACTTGAAGTGATACTTTTTTTATAATCATCACCATTTGAAAGTTGTTTTTAAAAGGGTAAAAAACTAAACATCCAACACGATGTATCAATGTAATTGAAGAAGCTTTTTTTTTGTAACCGGAAATCTCTATTACTGACGATCAAGTTTTGTTTTGTTTTTTTGTAGGTTTTTAAATTTAATGTGACACAAATAACAATAATTCTAAATCAGTTTTCTTTGCCAGCATGCGGGAAGTGTGACTGACAAAAACTTGAAACCGCAACAACAACAACAGTAATAACAACAACACAACAAGAAGATTTGTATTATCATTATTCATTTAATATTTGTTATCTAAGCAAAAAAAGAGAATACAATGAATGTTTATGACCGACCTGTTTATTTAGAAGATTAAATATAAATTCTTTTTGTTTTGAAAAACACTTCTAAAGACGGGTGAGTACACGTTTTTGCGGTTTTGTTTTTAAATACAAAAGACTGATAATTTGTAAAGAATCTTTAAGCCTTTTGTCTTAATCATATGCTTCAAATACAAACGAGTACAAAAGTACTCGTATGTGTTGTCACTATAATGTGACCAACTTACTCAGACATTGAAGTGTCTGACCCACATTTTAAATTTTAAAATGTTTGCAGTTTAAGAAAGATCAAATTTAAAAATATTTCACTTCAGAAAATTATTCTTTTAAAAAGCATTTAGAAAAAATGTTATTTAATTTAAACTTTTCAAAACGAATTTTTTAAATTTTTTTTAATGAAATATTTACTAAAAAAAAAAAACAAGTCAAACAAATTTTAACACCGCCGTTTTTGCCTGCTGAAAGTTGATAAGAAGGTTGAGTTACTTAAATATAGTTGACAACATCCAATACATCCAGTAGAGGTCTGTTGTGATGCCACAGGACTTTGTGGGGTTCCCACCGCAGAATCAAACAGAGCTCAAGACGATATCAACGTAAAAAGGGTGATCCCTTTTAATCTCCTGGTATTAATATTATTTTTTCTATGGCCCATTTTTTTCTATTTAATCACCCATTCAACTTTAAGACATTACATGCAGAAAAAACAATATGGTTGCGGCATTGATCCTAGAACCATATTATGGTCTCTGTAACAATGTATTGTTGTCGTGAGCAAACTATAGCTTTTTTTAAAGACTTTTTATAGTTCAGCATTATTAGTTTGAATTAAATAAAATTCGCTTAAATTTTAGATACAATCAAATTTTTGTAACTGAGCCAAAATAACGTTGTAATTGTAAACATAATATATTATTAATAAACATAATATGTTAAAATTGTTTTTAGTGTGTTCAAAGCGTGACTAAAAAATAAAACAAATAATCAGGTGTGTGACAGAAATCGATCGATTTGAAAACGATTCGTTTTGAAATATTTTTCAAAGAATAATAAAGAAGTCATCCCAAAGTAATTGCAGATTTTGAATGGAACGTTATTGAAAACGATACTGAAGGTGTTTAAAAAACGAAAATAGGAAGCATTTCGCAACCATTTTCGGTTTTAAATCGTTTCGAAATCGATTTCCATCACATACCCAAATGTTTGGTTTTGGCTCTTGCTTGAAGAAAAAGTGTTTTTTTAACCCGTCCGAATTCTAAATTGTAAAATATAGCCCAAAACAATAATTTCAATGAAAAAAAATTATGCGAAAGATCAATAATACAGGGCATCAATATTGGAAAATAGTTTCGGGAATATAGCCACCGCGGAGGTTCTTGACCAAGCGCATTCTGGAAGTCCAATGCGTTAAACCGCACCAAACAGTGCATTTTTCTAAATGTTATAGAGTCTGTAGGCCTGTAGGTAATAATTTTTCAGAATATACTGATCATAAATGTCAAAAAGCGAGTGCAGTATGGCGATTCGTTTAACAGTAAATACTTTCGTAAATTCTATTCGGCTTAAAGAAACACCCATTTAAGGCTTTTCTATTAGTTTTAATATTTTTTTGTTTTTTAATTTATCGGTGTTACAATATTAAATAATAAAAAGAAAAATATAGAAATAAAAATCTTCACAATGTTATTATTGCGTCAGACAACAACATGGTTTCAATAACAGCAATATTATCAGACAACAATAATATGATTTGACTAACAATTCCATAAAAATATGTTGCTATTTGATTATGTTCACCTCAACCATGTTTTTTTGCGTGTAGTAGTGGGTCACATTAAGTTTCTAATAACGTGATCGAATTTCATCACACACACACCCCGTTGCCGTTTTACAAATTCGTGGAAACAGACAAACAAACTTATTTCAAAAATATCCCAAGAATTGAATAAAGATTCGTGTAAAGTTATCGTATATTATTATACAACAACAACAACTCTTGTGATAAAAGGATTTATTTGATTAAGTATTCTTGAAAGGTACAAATTATGGTTCGAATGAAATTTAAAGAACAAAAGTAAGTGCTTTTAATGGACAGCCTTTTCAATACAAGTGCTCACACATAATAAAAGTAATAAGAACAATAAATATTTCAAACGTTTGTGGCATAATAATAATAATAGTCGCGTAATATTTTATAGTGAAAAGGTTTTGTTTAGTTGCAACAGCAAATCATAAGAACAGGATTTTGTTGAAGGAAATGTTCCAAGAAAGAAAACCCATTAACAACAACACAATTACCTGAATAAATTTAAAACTTATTTTACAGACAAGACAAACTTTGTGTTTAAGATTTTAGTAAATGTGAGAGTTTTTCTAACCCTTTTAACAATTTTTTTCCTTTTTTGTTATTTCATTAATTGTTGTATTTTGTAAAATGTATATAAATATTTTGGTACCTGTACGGCTGTAGTATGTAGGCTTTCCAAAAACTTTTGCTACCTGGTTTCTTAGTCATCATTTACGTTTATAAATTTAAATAAAAATATTTTCTTTGTGTCTGTAAGTCGGACATTTATATCTACATAAGGACCGACTGTAATTATTATTTTAAGATAAAAAAGATTTTTTTCTCCATATGTAGCTGTTTGCCTTCCTTATAAGTAGCATAAAAATAATAAATATTTAATTGTTTTATATTCAGTATAAATTGTATTTTGTATGTCAATAATAAAATATTTCATTAGTAAACAGGAAATTCAATTTTAATTGTTTACAAAAATTCTTTATAAAACACAACACAAAACAAAAAAACATTCAATGATTTTTTCTAAAAATAGTTTAAATAAAAATTTAAACGTACGT
This sequence comes from Gymnosoma rotundatum, assembly GCA_916610165.2. Taxonomy (NCBI): domain Eukaryota; kingdom Metazoa; phylum Arthropoda; class Insecta; order Diptera; family Tachinidae; genus Gymnosoma; species Gymnosoma rotundatum. Next base: position 127,171,797 of record OU744340.1, on the reverse strand, counting down.
GATGTGAGAGAACAAAAATCAGTAAAAAAAAAAGTTGGTAAAATTGTGATTATATTTGTTGATTTATAATTTAACTGAGATTTAAAACGAATTTAATTTTCGCAGAGATGTTTTAATTTTAAGTTTTAATTAATCATCTTCGAGTCAAAAAAAAAAAAAAAAAAAAAAAAAAAATAAAAAAAAATTTAATTTATAAAATTTTTTTGCCTTAAGTCTTTTGTTTTTTGCTGAATAAACTGAATAGAATAAAATTTTTAAGAATTTTTAACTTGACTTCTATTCACACAAAAATAGTTGCCATTAATATTAAGCAAAAAAAAAACATGGTTGAGGTTATCATAATCTAAGAGCAACATATTATTATTAACAAAACATAGCATTGTTACATTTAATAATAATTTAGCTGGTCTTGCAACCATATTGTTGTCTAGCATAACAATAACATGGTAAAATCTAAAAATAATTATGTTCAAATAAAACCATTTAAATATAAACGTTTAAATTAAAATATCATAATTTGGTTGAAAATGTCATGTTGTAAAATTGCATTAGAATATAGTCACCTTAGTGCAAAAATTTTCTGTTATAAATTACTAAGTTATTTATTTTTTAATTTATTATTGATTATTCAAAAAAATTAATTCCCCAAAAAAAAAAAAAATTATAATTAAGTTATAATTAAGAAGCTTTAACACATAGGCTACAATAATCAATTATTCAAACAATATAATTTATAAGACCAAATAACGGCATCTTATATTCGTACATTCCTACATTCTCGTATTGAAGATATCATACCATACGTAATGGTAATTCGGAACTGACTCCACATTTATCCAAAACTTCTAACACGTTTATCTGCAATGTGCCCAAACCATATTTTGTTTGCCTTTAATCATGCTCTTATTAATAAAAATGTACTATGGTTAAATATATTATATTATTTTTAGTATGTTATAAAACTTTGCTTGTGGATCAATTTTTTTTAAGTTAAACCAACCATGTTGCATTTTTTGTGTGCCGTCACCATATAATGGTCAAATGTTAACCGAAAAATATTTATCGTGACTGAAGTATTGTTAAAAACAACTATACAATGTTACAAAGAACATCATATGCTTACTGTGACCATATCACAACCATGTTTTTTCTCTCTGTGTGTAACTATTAGAAAAGTTGCCACCTCATGGAAGGGACTAAAGGAGGCCTTTTAGCACAAGTGATAACAAAAAGTTAGCTGGAGCAAAGTAAACTCTCTGAAAACAGCTTAGAAGTATCAGATGAGCTCGGAGACGACTGCGAAAGAGTGAGGACCGGTAAACGAACTTAAGAAGATTTATGCTAAAGAGTAGAAACTCTAAAAATGCAATGCAATAAACTCCGGGCATGAAGTTAAAGCAGCACTTGATTTGCATGATTTAATTTTCTGTAGACCACAGCATACAGCAGGCATTGGGTACAGCTATTTTAAAAGTTAAGATCTTATACCGATTTGGGCTCTATTGCCTTTAAAAAGTGGCAGGGACAATTACTGTTTGGCCATTACGGATGGTCCTTTAATAGGAGCAAAAAAAAAAAAGATTCTTGTTATATTCAACGCTGGACAGGATACAGAAACTATAAATGTAATTTGTCTGTGTAGTGCTTTTTACTCTGTATATATCTAAGTGTCGGCCTTTAAAGGTCATATACGTTAATTTCACTTCTTTGAGGGGAAACTTGAATTTTTTAACTTATTTTTAGAGTTGCAGCTGTGTAGCTATTATGGCCTAAAAGGGAAAAACTTTAACAGACGGGCAGACATTGTAGTAGCCTTGCTATTAATACTAAAATCTCTTAAAAATATAACTGACCATTTATAATACCATTATAATACCATAACCATTTTTATATTTACATATCTAGTAATCTTCAATAAAGTACATTTTTGGGTAAGATCGCCTTACATAAAACATGCCAAGATCATACTAAAAAATACAACTTAAAAGATCATTGATGAAATCTGAAGCCATTAAACAAATATGAAAAATATAATTTAATTAATGGCTAATATTCACAAAAAAAGCAATATTAAATGAGGCATCTAATGTTGATTAGTAACAATAAAGCAAACACACACAAATTTTAAAGCGAAAAAGCATATAAAAATTTTAATAATCCAAGTAAAAAAAATAACAAAATTAAAAAAAAAAAAAACAACCGAAATCATAAAATACAAACAAGACAAAATAGAAAATAGTCAGATAATTATAACTCGTATAGGCTTTTTGCTAATAAAATAAGAATTTTTAAGAAAAATTAAAATAAAGTGATCATTAATTAAAATGACCTAAATAGAATTATTTAGCAACATTTTTCAAAAATATAAATAGTTAAAATGAAAGTTTAATTAAATAATAAAATAAAAGAAAAAACAAATAGTTAAAATTAAAAACCAGTTTTTAGGCCAAAGAGCTGAATTTAAAAAGCTTCTGCTGTTTTTACAGAAAGTTTTTAACAAGTTTTGTTGCGTTTTCGAAGGGTTATTCTTTTTAATTGCAAATACAACTTTTTTGTTTTTATTTTTATTTTTACTTTTAGTTCTTGTCTTATGTTTCGTACTTTGTGGTATTGACGAGATTTGAACTCGTGATCTCTTCTTTAACACATATGTGCCTTTAACTAGCGTATGTAAACAGACCCTAATGAGCTGAGGCTGGAGTGAGATTTGACTCACAATATCCCAGAGACGAGATCAGGAATTATCTTATGAAGTAAAACTACGTATTTAAGGTCTGCAGCAGTTGAGTATTTTTTAATTATTAGCTGTTATATAAGACTCTCATTAAATTTAATTGAAATAATCACAACTTCTTAGTCCCAGCTGGGAAATACTTAAGTTTTCTTTTTACGAAGGAGAGAAATAATTAAAAATTTTAAAATTATAAAAAGCCTACTCGTAATAAATTTATAAGCGTAAAAGATTGTAAAAGCAATTATAAAATGAAATATAACTCAATACAAAAACAAAAACTATTAAACTTAAAGAAATTAAAATTGTACTTGTAAGTAGTTGTTATAATTACAGATTAATTAAAAACATGCAATATGATTTATAAAAATATAAAGCTTTAAGAGGAGAAAACTCCGAAGTAATTGCTGTAATAAAATTACTTGTTATTTTTAAAAGTTGTTTAAGTAAATTAAAAAAAAACCTTGTTGTAGTTTTAGTAAATCATACATATATGCCTTTCATGTTTTAAATTATTAATTAAATTAAATAAAAAACTTGTCCCTAAATAAAAAAAATTTCAAACTAATTTGAATAAAAAAAAAACTTGATAAAAAATTTTCAAACAAAACCATAGCAAAAGACATAAGGCAACATGAAAGCAAATAAAAGTATTGGCTGCAAAATATTACCCCAAAATATTCGAATAAAAGATTTATTCGGATAAAAGATTTATTCGGATAAAAAATTTTCGAGAGAAAACTAATTTAAATATATGACAAAACATATAAAGCAAAAGATTTTTGGCTTAAAATTGCTATACCAAAATTATTATTCGAATAAAAAAAATAATTGAATAAAAATTCTTCGGATAAAAATTTTCGAATAAAAAGTTATTTGAATGCATTAAGCATATAAAAGAAAATAAGAGTTTTAGAGGTACAAAAGTATTATTCGAATAAAAAACATTTTTTTGATAAAAATTTTTTGAACAATAACTTGTTTTAATATATGAGGTAACATAAAAGAAAATAAGTTTTGGCTAAAAAATTCTACCCCAAAATTATTAATCGAATAAAAAAAAAATCGGATAAAAAACTTTCGAATAAAAACTTATTTGAATACATGACGAAACATAAAATACAATAAGAATTTATGCTAGAAAATGTTACCCCAAAAGTATTATTCGAATAAAAAAATTAGTTGGATAAAAAATTTTTGGAAAATAAAATTATTCGAACACATTAGGCGTAACTATTGTAGCTTTACTTATATGCAATTTGTTTTAAAATTTTTCATTCAAGAAATAATATTTAAAAAAAAGTTTAATTTTTTAGACAATGTAATAAATTACAAAGAAATTACTGGAAAGCAACGCTATTTACAACAAATCGTATAATCGTTACGGTCTGTCTCTATCTCTAAAATATCTTATGATTTATGTTTGTTATATCATATGAACTCCACCAAAGCTTTAGTTAAACTTTATTTGAAATCTTACTTTTTGTGTTTTTGAAAAGTAAAATTTTTCTAAAGCTCCCTGACTCATGTTTTTTGCTTAAGTCTTTTGTTTGGTTTTTAAACTTTTTTTCTATTAAGAAAAAAAACAAATTTAGTTGTTAAATAATTTTTATTTTAATAAAGAAAGCAACCTATTGAACTAAAAAACGAAGCAGCAAAACAATAAAACTATTACATGATATCAGATAACGTGTTCACTTCTAATTACGAAAACTAAAAAAACTTTAAATAATTAAAAAAAACCCTAAAAGAAAACATTTTTAAAATTTACAACAAATAAATAAAGACAACTGACGTGCCATTGTCTTGTTGAAGGTAAAAAAGCGGTATTTAAACACAATTAAAGGAAAAATGAATAAAATGCATTTTTTCTGAGCTCTTTCAATTAATTAAATTGCTACAACAAACACTGATATAAACATGCATGGCACAATAGTCAGTCTAACGCTGCGTGCATTAAATGGTGGCAGCTTAAATAATTAACAACAAAACAATAACTGCAAACAAAATAGTTTTATAATGACTTTTTGGTGGCGAGTCTAACTAAGTTTCAAAGTGTTAAGAATGTAAAGCTGAGTGAGTGAGTGACTCAATGTAAATTGTTGTTGTTTAACAAATGTGTTCATGTGTACAAATTTTTCAGTTAAAATCATTTGCATTTTTATTTATAAATATAAATTGTTTTCATTACTGTTGCCTGTCATTATGCCAAACACGTAATTGAACTTGAAGGCATGATTTCACGCATTTGATATTTGGTAAATAACACAAACCCTAAAATCAACCACAAAAAGAGGGCAAAGCGACAAAAAGAAACCTTAAAATAAGATAAAATAAAATTAAACGACATAACAAACAGGACGTTGTATCAAGAAATTTAAGAAACCATAATTTCTTTAAGATACCAAAAGTTAAATAACTGCAGGGCATCCAAGCAAAAATTTAACAAAATCATCAATTACGACAAAATAGCCACGACAATATAAATCAACTTAAAAGACAGCCTCACGTACATACAAACACACACGCATAAAAACTGTGGAAAATGCTGCCCAACCCAATTTTTGTTAAATATTTCAGAAAATAAAAATATCAAAACTACAAAATTAATAATTGATTTAACCCAAATCTTTAAATGAACTTGGAAAAAAATCATAAGATTTCGTTTAATAAAAAGCGAAACTGCAATTTCCAGCAAAAGAACACTAAAAATTCTTTAAAATATAATATTAAGGTTTATAAATAATAAAGATTTAATGATTTTATAGAAAAGTGGCGGTGACGCTGTTATATCACTGACTTTACAAACTGCGAGAATCTTTCTGCTCTGTTGTTTTTTTTAATCCGCTATTTAACAAATAATTCTTGCAAAAAAAAAAAACGACTTCAAAAATGATTTCATCTGTCTGTCTATTACGGTTCAAGAGCATGGCCACATACAACAAATAACATTAACTATTGAGGCACTCTCCAAATTTTATACTTATTTAATAGTATGGCAATATACATCAAATTACAGCAACTATAGGACCACCCTTTAATTGTTAAATTAAAATTATAAACTTGTTGTTATAGCTACTTAGCAGACAGTTCCTTGTAAATTTCAACTCTGTCTATAACGGTTCAAAAGTTCATCAAATTACATAAGCTATTGGGACACCCTTTTATTTTAAAAACCAAATTTTATACTTGTTACAGCGGAGTTAGCAATACAGGTTCTTCGTAAATTTCAAGCGTCTGTCCTAAACGATTCAAAAGTATGGCCATATACATCAAATGCAATAAACTATTGGGGCACTCTTTAGTTTATAATTTTAAATATTAATACTTGTTAGGATAACGGTTATAGCAATCGACATTCTGTCGAATTTCCAAGCTTTTGTATTAAACGGTTCAAAACATAGGCCCATATATGTAAGTCAATTTACATCCATTATGGGAACACCTTTTAATTTCTGATTTCAAATTATAAACTTGTTTATACAGCGGGCTTTTATGTTCAAGCGTTCTGTCCATAACGGTTCAAAATTTCGGCCACATACATCAAATTAAATCAACTATTGGGACACCCTTTTATTTCCAAATCCAAATTTTAAACTTGTTATTATAGACGAGTTAACAAAACAAGATCCTTGTAAAATTCAGCTGTCTGTATATAACGGTCCAAAAATTTGGCCACTATATTAAATTACGTTAACTATTGGGACACCCTTTAACTTATAATTTTGAATGTTTATAGCTGTTGTTATAAGGTTCGTAGTAATCGACATTCTGTCCAATTTTCAAGCGTTTATCCATAACAATTCAATTCACGTCACCTATGGGGTCACCCTTTAATTTTTATATTTATTTTTTTATTTATTTTTGTTATTTGGAGTTATATTAAAACGCAGTCATTTTAAATTTTAAAGAAGTATTCTTTACAGTTCATAATGCACGTGAAAAATGTGTATATTGTATGGGACACCCTTTAGTTTTTAAGATTATGAAATGTTTTTAAAACGGGAAAAATCTGTAAGCATAATCAATCAAATTACAAAAATTTTTCAAAATTGGCTGACTAAATCGTAAATGACTAAGTTCTGCAGAAACAAACATTAAAAAAAGCATTCAGACGAATTGATAACCTACTTCTTCTCGGTTAAAAAAAGTTTATTATTAGGCCAATTAAACAAGGAAATACAGAAAGAAAATCCACCACTTAGCTTAAAAAGATTATTAGGTGCATATACAGGACTTAAGTTTTAAATTACAGCTCCATTCACTTTATTCTCTTGATGTATTTACTAACAAACTTTACAAAATCTAAAGAACTGACAGAGTAGAAATAACTTCAGGTACAATAATAAATAGGCTTGACGCAAGGCTGGTGTTAGAAATATATTTGTATGTGTCTTAAAAAATGTGTCCTTTAGAATGTTGATACGAATTTGCTAAAATCCTTTTTGTTTTGATTTGTTATTTTATACATTTTGGCACATGCATTAACAAAAAAACAATTAATTTAGCTGTATTTTCCAGTAGCGAGCGACGTTTAACAAGATTCATTGTATTTTTTTCTTTTCTTTTCCCCTTTTAATAAATATAAGTTTAAATAACAAGGTACAACAACAACAATTATATTATCATAAATAACAAAATATAACTAGAAAATCAAAGTACTGCAATCAATATAAAATAAGAAGAAGCACAAATTACTATAATCTCGGCTTCAGACTACAAAAACAAAAAAAAAAAAAAAAGAAAACGAAATGCAAGTTTTAAGCCTTTGCACAGCTTTATGTACAAAATAAAAGCATGCAGCAATACAAAAAAAAAAATCCAAATACCTGGCTTTTAACACAGTAAATAGAGGAGAGAAAGATTTTTTTGAAATACAAAAATAATTGTATTTTTATAGAAAGATTTTACAATAATAAAAGTAAATAATAAATAAAAAATGCAAAAATAGCACGATTATTTGCAATGAATCATTTTGTGCGAGCAGAAATGAGAATGACAAGTAAGATAAAAAACGAAAAGAAAAATATTAATGAAATATTTTAAGCAGGGATGGGAAATGTGTGTCAAATATTAAAAAAAGGAAATTAAATTTTTTTGACCTTTTTATAAAACTTTAATAGAAGAACTGGCTTGAGAAGCCTGTATAATAATGTAAATACGTATAACCTCACCACAACAACTAACTGTTAATTTTAACAATTAAAATCAATAAAGTTAAAACCGAAATTAAATGAAATTAAGTCGACTGGTTTTTTTCTTAAATTTTTTTAAAATACATTTCAAATTATCAAATTATCACAGAGAATAAAACATGGTTGTTATATGGTCGCAATAACCATTTTATGTTTTCTGCAATAATAATTTAGTCCTGATAAAAAAGGTGTTTTGAATATTTGCTCACTAAACGGTTAATACAGATAAAAAGTGCAACGAGCTAAACTTTTTTTTGCTAAAGCTTTAAGCTTAATCAAATTTTTTTAACCATTTCAAGATAATATAGTTTTTATTGTCATTAAAATAAAGAAATAATTTTTGGTTTTAAAAATAATCACTTGGCTGAATGCATTTTATTATTTCAGTATTGATTTGGTTGTAAGGAAATGTTAAAATATTAAAGAGTAATTTCTTCTAAAAAATAATAATAGTAAAGTAAAAAAATAATATATATTAAGAAATAAGAAATAAAGCTAAATATAAGTAATAAGTAATTGAATAGATGAAAAGAAAAACAAAGTAAGCCAAAATTTTTTTGAGATATTATATAATTTTTTATCATATTATGATCCCATTTTATTATAATTTAGTTTATACCTTAAACAAAAATAAAAAAATTAATATGTTAGACAACAATATGGTTCCAGTAACAACAATATTATGATTAGTAATAATATGAATATAATATCAATTGTATTCAAATTCAATTATAACAGTCTTCACGTTATAGTTACTTCAACCTTTTTTACTTAAGACGTTCTTAAGATATTTAAAACTAACCAAGTTTATTTCTTTTTAACAATTTCAAGTTATAAATTAGTTAATAATATAAAAACTTCAAATACCATCCCTGATTTGCAGCTAAAAAATAGTAAAATAAAAAAAATTTACTCAAAGCAAAAGAAAAGAACACCTGGTTTGTGTAGAAAATTGAGCAGAAAGATGAATAATGAAAACGAAATTACTTATTTGATTATTTTTTAATAAAGTTCAAAAGAGAAGTAAACAAAAACCAAAAAAAAAAATAAACTGAATTTTTTATCCCCAACAAACCTCAAAAGATCAATTGCAACGACAGGCTTTGTCGTTTCTTCGTAGACTTTGAATACCATTCGACTTTTAGTTTAAGTGCTGACATTTTTTTACGATTACTTCACTGGAGGCGTAGGCTCTTTAAAGAATAAAAAATAAAATTAAGATGCAATGCAGTCATGGAAGGAGAAAGGACTTTGTATTGAAAACTTAAACAACATATTATCCGATGTAGCTTTCTGTGACTTTCAACCCTGATTTTTAGAAGGTTAAAGTATAAAAATAGAAATGGACGCTATAAATCTATCAGGGGACAGATATGCTCAAATGGTGTTCTAAAAGCTCTTACGCAAAAAATATAATAAAAGCACCTTCGTTATGTACCATCGGAGTAACAAAAACAGGGTAAACAGGTTGATGATTAAAATCGACAATTTCTATTATCTTCTAAGCGCAATGGAACTTCGGAAAGCAAATGCTTAGTATACGAAAGAAGATTAATAAAAAGCAATAATCAATTGGTTCGACAAGCAATAAATACAATTTCGGTAGCTCCTGCAAATATTTCTTAGACTTTATTTTCTGATACAAGTATTTAAAAATAAATTTTTTTTGTTAAATCAACGAAAATTTAAAATCTTAATGCGGCTAAAAAAAAAACTCTTTATAAAGATTTACAAAGCAAATAAATTCCACACGTATAAAAACATTTAAAAAAAACATTCTAATTTGCTCGTTTAAGTTATTGTTGTAGAATTCTTTTAATTGGCTCAAATGTATGTCACTTTAATAAACAAAGTGTAAGTTAAACAAGTAGAAAAAGCTACCATATCTTTTCTTATTAGAAGATTCTCGACGTTTAAACTCGTCTAGAAATAAAAATAGCCGTTGCAAGCGGAATGGCTATATTAAGCAAAATTTTAAACAGAAAACTGGTAAAATCTTATCGTAGTGTTTTGTAATATTTTATTTTTCATCCTCTTTTAACTGTATAAAGAGCCGAAAAAAACTTCTACCGTATACAGCGGAGAAAGAAAAATAGAATAACTGTTGGTTTTTGCTGTTTTTGCTGTTTTTGCTTAAACTTTGATTTTTGTCTTTGCTTTATTGTTTGGACAAAAATCTTTAGTTTATTTAAAATGTTTGTCAGAAGTTTCCGGAAGAGTTAAGTAAGCGTCAACGAAATGGGCATTACTTTAAAAAAACAATTTGACTTTGCAACGCAACATGTAAATAAAATGTTACAATATTTAAATATAGCTGCCATTTTTACATTTTATTAACATTTCAACTTTTTATTACAACTACTTACAATATTTTAAATGGTCTTAAAACTTTCTTATAACATACCTGAAAAGAAAAAAAAATAATATTTAATAAAACTGTTTAGAAGGGTTGATAAATAAAGTGCTAAGAAAATAATTAAAATATCCGGAAAATACTTAAATATTTTTTTTATTTAAATGTAAATTTATCTCTTTGAAATGACTTTATTGTGGGATCAATTGTTCACGGTTGACTCGCTTTTTTGTAAGGTTTAAGTTCTTTGATAGAACATTATTTTTCTTTATTTGTCTTTTCCAGTTGCACTGTTTGTGTAGCGCGTCTTATTTGTTAAAAGGATTTAATTCTCAGGTTATATAACTACTCGGGTAACTGTACGTATAATAATTACGATTTATTTACAATAAAATGGAAAAATATGTTCCACTTTTGAAAAAAAGAAGAATTTTCAAGTAAAAGAATCAAAAGAAAATGAACAAAATAACATGAGAAAACCGTAAACATCGATACAGACGAGGAAATTCTTCTATTTTATCGGGCAACATGAAAGAAGCAAGAGTTACAACAAGAAACATGACTACACACGAGGGAACATTGCGTGAAACCTGCTCATGTTTCATATAATGTTTCCTCGTGAGCATCTAGCTTAACGACGAATATGCTGTTTCTGTATTACAGGCGGAAGACTCGTCCCAAAAATGTGTATAGAAATAACTAAAAAAAACTCTAAACCTTTTAGTATATATTTTTCAGAGTTAATCACTCGCAATACGCAAACAGTACATAAATATGATAGAGAATTACAGTCTTATTTTTATTATATTGCCTTACCTTAGAAAGGGTAGAGAAAGATAAGTGCGGAAGTTGTAAAAGATGAAAAGCTTAATATTTCAAAATAATGCAATTGTGCTTGACATTTTTATTTTGCAGCGCCTCTGGTATTACACAGGCACACTAAAGTTAAGCTGTTGTACCAGGGGGATCCCTAAACGGCTGTTCATTTGCAAACAGCTTTGGGATCTTCTGTGGCCCAGGTGCTATAATTTAGCTCGTTAAAATAGCCACTAAGGTGAAATTAGAATATGCGTTTTAGGAAAAACGAAAGTAGGTCAAAAAATATTTTCTTTCGTAAAACGAAGTATTTTCGAATCAATAAAATACATCGGATTTTAATATTACTCATTTAAGTAAAATAGGAAATCACCCTTTTAAGTGCATTTAAATATACAAAAACTTAAAAACTAAATGTGATTGAATTTCGTATGATTTTTGCGCACAAAGGAAAAAGGCATAAAGTGCAAATGTTTTCACAAATACCTGAGAAATCAAATTATATTTTATTTGAAAAAAATTATTCCTCTAAAATTTATCAAATATCAATTAAATATCAGCTTTTTTAATTTAAAAAAACACTGGTAAAAGTGTAATGATTTTTAGGATATAAATGTTAATATTTGATGTTTAAAACTCTCACGAAAGATTTTTACATATGTAATCTTTAAGTGATTTTCAAAATTTTTCTTACCCAAAGATTAAAAAATGTTTTAAAACATTAAAAAAATAATAAATTAATTTTAGGCTTTGATCTTTACAAAATAACAATGCATAAATGACTCAGCAATTTTTTCTGTTTGATTAATGTCATATTTTACTTTTTCGTAAATTTCAAAGAGTTCCGGTTAGAAAACAAAATGCTTTAGAAAAACCTCTAAACTCATGTTTGTGGGCATTAAATGGTATCGCAACAGTTTTAAAAATTGACCATAAATGGTATTTTCTTTTTTATTATTTTTCAATTAACTTAAAAGTAATTTTTACAGTTGAATTTATTTTAAATGTTACAAAACAACAGCAATTATATAATTTGTTTTACAAAGAAAATAATCACTTTATCAGTCAGGCTAATTAATTGTGGGTGTATAAAAAGATCAATTAATTTAATACACAAAGCAATAATTCAGAGAGAAAAGTTAGAAAACAATTTTTTAACAACAATAAATAAATTTTAATTGAGATTATCAAAGGTTATGTTATAAAATTTTAAAAGCAGCTGAAAAATAATTAAAAAAAAATATTCTTAGTTACCAGATCTTTCTACATAGGAAAAATTTAGACGTTTTAAATCGCCTATTAATAGAAATCGCCGCTGCGAGCGGTATGGCAGTATTAAGCAAAATATCCAACAGGAAGCTTGGACCAAAAAGGTAACAAAATTAGGATATTTAATCGGTACTAATTTATATTATTACATTAATGTTCATCACCTCGATGCACAATTTAAGAACTTTTTAGAAAATAGATTAACGTTTTAAAAAAAGTTTATTTATATTAAAGAAACGGGAAGATTTTTTAACTTATTTAATTTTTATAAGAAACTTCGTGCTATTTTTAGTTCATTTTTTTTCAATATTTTTTTTGTTTGTTTTTTAAAGTGCTTCTTTAAAAATGATTTATTATTGATTGCGACTTTTACAATTATTTATTTTTTGTTTTTAATTTTAATAAAAATTACATTATCAATTTAATTTTTTTTTTATTTAATTTTTTCAAAAGGATATTTTATGAAAAGTACTTTTTGTAAAATCTGGTTTCACTATAAAAATATAAAATTGTTACCTTTTAAATGTCCATTTAAAAAGATATTTAAAGAAATATATATAAAAGGTCTTTTTAAAAAACAAAAAAAATTTAATTAAATACTTTCTTTTCCAAAAATATAATCTCGTAAAAATAGTACTTTTTAAAACGGTTCTTTTCGAAGACTGTACAAAAAATTTGCCATCTTTAAAATGTACTTTTTTAAAACGTACCTTTTTAAAAAAAAGCATAATTTTTCCAATTAGCTTTAAACGTTTTTTTTTAATGTTTTTCTCTTTTTTTCTTCTTTACAATAAAATACTTTTATTAAAAATCCCGTAAAAACAGCATTTTAAACTTAACTGTAACTTCTAAGTCAATAGAGACATTTAAAAAAAGTTTGGTAATTAAAAAATAAGACAAAACGAAATTATAAAAGACAAAACGAAATTACAAAGCCACCATTTTTTTTTATTAAAAGCTTGTTTAATAAAAACAAACAAATGGAAAGACGTGAAAATTAAAAAACGAAAAACATATATTTAACCGTCTTACATTTTTATGGCAAAAACGTGTTTAATTAAATAAACAATATCCTTTAGAGTTTCAAAATAATAAAAAAAATTTGTTCTTATTTCTTTAAAAAAAAACACGTTTGCCTAAGTAATGTGACTGTGATAAAAACGGCTCTTAATAATTAAAAACGTGCTGACCGACCGCCAAACGTCCGACCACACATAAAAAAAGTTTGCTCTGTTTTTCTAAAATTCAATACATGTTGACTGTTACGGTTAACTTAACAATTCCGTTAATATGATTAGCAACAACTAATTTAAACAATAAACTTAAATAATTTGTCGCACAACGATGAAAACGACAACAACGATGAAAATAACAACAACAGCAACGTGAAAAAAGCCCAGTTATATGACCAACAGCCAACAACATTTGAAAAATTATTTCTTTTGTGACGTTACCAATTCTTTGCTGTTGCTGTTGTTGTTTAGTACAGCCAAATATTATTACAAACGTTTTGCTTTAACATTCCTACTCTTACACATGGAACCCGCAGATGTTCAGAAGCAGCAACAGCAACTACAACAAAGAGCTTTTTTAAATCGATAAAAGAATGAAAATTACAGTAAAAAAATAAAGATTAAACAAAGCATAAATTCAAACACGTTTATGTTAAATATTTTATTGCAGTAAAAAAAAAGGTAACAACGACTCTTTAGCCAAATTAGTGCAGTTGTGTGAGTTATGAAAACACCGTTAAAAACAACAGAAAGAACATAGAGGATTTATGGTTTGACAGACATGGTAATTATGTTGTTGTACTAAAGCAATTGTTTCTTTCTACAAACAACAATTTTCAAGTCAACAATTAAACGTTGGACGTTGAACGAATATTGCGAAAAAAACTTTAATTTATTATTTTTCTTTAGCCAAAACAATTAAAATTATGAATATTAATTTTTTAGTAGAAAAAAAAAGAAATACGCAACAGCAAATTAAGTAAACTGTTGAAAATAGTTCATAATTTTTATAATGAAAAAAAAAAAAAAATAGCATAGGAGATGGATAAGAGAATTGAAATCATATTGTGGCCGTATTTAAAAAATAATTTTCTTTTAAACAACGGGAATTTTTTTTAGCTGTATTAACTAATTTTCAAAAATTCTTTTTTTCGTGCTATTCTCCCGATTTATTATTTAAATCGCCGATATTGATTATTGAGGGTCAAAGCACATCTCGATGGCCATTTCGTTGTCGCTTACTTAACTCTTCAGGAAACTTCTGACAAACATTTTAAATAAACTAAAGATTTTTGTCCAAACAATAAAGCAAAGACAAAAATCGAAATGGCATTCGAGACGTTCTTTGAACCTCAAAAATCAATATCGGTGATTTAAATAATAAATCGGGAAAATAGCACGAAAAAACGAATTTTTGGTAATTTTCTTTTTTTAGTTTTTCATTGGGCTTAGGTTTTTTATAGAACCTGGTGAAATGGATAATTCATTATAGCCCTTTTTAACACCCCTTGGATTGGAGCTCCAAACATAGACAAAATAAATTTTGGATCAAAGGACTAATTTCAGAGACCAAAAATAAGATCTCAGAAACAGGCCTCCTCTAAGGTCAAATCTATGAAGTCCTTGAACACTGAATGACAAATAATTTTGAGCTTTTGAGGACATAAGTATGTATGAGTATAGTGGCACAGTTTTTTGTAATGTGTGTGAAGATAAATACGTCAAGTTAAATATGTTTTTAAAAAAATGTAGCATGCGATAAATTTTTTCTCCCATACATACAGTACAATTTGTATAGTAAATTCCAGACTTTTTTTTTAACAAATACGATCACAGCGACAAAACCCTTTGATCTCGGAGAATCAAACCTATTGGGAAATCCAGAGCACATTTAGAGTTAATAAACTGTATTCAAATTGAATTTGAGAAATTTTTTATAAGAAGCAAAAATTGACTTAATGCAATTTATTCATATACGATGAGTTCTGTGAGGGATTTTATTCCTGTGACCAAACTCGTTGATCTCGGAGAATTATATCTATTGGGAAATGAAGGGCACATTCAGAGCTATTAAGCCGTAAGCAAAGTTTATTCAAATTGAATTTGTGAAATTTTTTATAAGATGTGGAAAATTGACTTAGTGTAATTTTTCTATATACGGTGATTTCCGTGAGGGTAAATTTTTGGCGTCTTATAAAAAATTTTACAAATTCAATTTGAATAAGCTGTGTTTACAATTATAAATATGTGCCCTTGATTTCCCAATAGTTTTGATTCTACGAGATCATAGGGTTTTGTCGCTGTAATCGTATTTGTTAAAAAAGTCCGGAATTTACTATACAAATTGTACTGTATGTATGGAAAAAAAAATTTATCGCATGCTACCTTTAAACAAAAAACATATTTAACTTGACGTATTTATCTTCAAACACTTTTTTATATAAATTGCTTTTCAGCCAATAGATCCATGCCAGTTTCGTATAGAGATACAGTGTATTACACTTTTAAAAATGAAACAACTTACACTTTATAATCGACTTTAATCCTTATATCCCTTGTGTGCACGTGTTATGAAGACCACACTTTAGATAAGGACTTATCTATCTTTCAGATTCGAAATCAAGAGCAAGAAGTTGCTATTAAAGGTTTTAATTGGTTTTATATTGAAATTTAAATATGTGTTTAATTGATTTAATTATTTATTTAAATAGATTAAATATTGTATTTAATTAAAAAATGAATTATTTCTTTTTTTTTAATTAAATATATAGTTGAATCAATTGAAAATTTAATTAAATTTAAAGCAAAAACAAAATAAAACCTTAAACGAAAGCAAAAACTTTTTCAATGTGTATTTAATGAACACAATTTTTTTCCGTGTATTTTATATAAATAGAAGAGAAAAACAACTACATATTTGTTTGCTACACCAGCCAAATTGCTAAGCAACGAAATAAAAACAAAAACAATTTAAAAATATCAAAATAACATTCAATCTATACAAATATCGAGTGCAATCGAAATAATCAAAATTTTAAGGGATGAAGGACACACCTTTAAAAAAAAGCAAAATATTTCCCTATTTATTTTTAAAAGCTATTTCAACTATAAATAAAAACTTAAATATTTGTATTGAAAATATTGCATGTCATTAGGCATTATTAACTATTTTAGGGGTAACAATCTTTAATTAGAACAAAATAAAATGCAGCGAAATATTGAATCGCGGAGAAAATAAGTTAACATTTCTGTGACAATTTTTATATGAAACTATTAAAGCAACGTGTGTGCATTTTATTATTTAATGCTTGAGTGCAACTTTTTAACTTAACACCGGGATACAGGAAATAGATATGATTTTTTATTTAGAAGGAAAAATATGTTCACTATTTTAGGGAGTTTTTCTTTAACTTTAGGGTTCTTTAAGACCAAACAAAAATGCATTTTTTCAATATTTGTCAAGAACCAAGCCTTTGTTGTTATAAAGTTTTTATTGCGTCACTATAATGTAATATTTGTTTATGTTAATAAAAAGGGTGGCGTGTGGGTTAGCTTTCAACAATATTTTAGTGACATTTGCAGTTTGTGATATGGAAAATTCTTAAGAAACCAGGCAGTTGTTATAACAACAAAAATAAGTGTGGTTTGTTTTATATGCATATTTATTTTTTCAACAAATAATTTATTTCAAAAATCTGCATTTTATTAAAAGAAACCTTTTAAACCGCTTAGTCTCAGGTCTCATTTTATTGCAAGAGTAAAAATTTACTTTATTAAAATTTTTTTTCTGCAGTTATTTGACGAGATTTAGTGTAGCATCACTAGCGCTTTTATACTAGTTTTATTCTTTAGGAACAAAAATGTAAAAAAAAATCACAATAATACACAAGCTGTAATTCCTTATAAATGGTATCCAAAATTAAACGCAACATTTTAATTACTTAACAAACAAAAAAGAACTTCCTTATTATTGATGACTAACGCAAAAATACAAATGGTTACCGAATAGTCACATTGCAATATTATGTTCGCTGCGGAAAGAGATTTCAGCTTTCAACAATGAAATAATTAAACAATAATTTTTAAAAATATTGGAAAAACGTTAAACAAAGTGCATAGAAGTGAAGCGAAATTAAATTGATAATTAATTACTATCAATTTATTGTCAATTTCATGAGCATTGAATTATGAATTTATTAATGTTTTTTAAATAAATTAAAATTGCCTTGTTTTCGGCTTTGGTTCATTTTGTTAATTTAATTTGTAAAAATTTTTAGAAAGAAAAAATATTTACAAATATATGCGGATTTCTTCCAAAGAAAACAAGAAAAATTAGACGCTAGCAGAATTTTTTTTTGTTTTCTCGTTTTCTTTTTTCTTCTAAAAATGTTTAGAAAATAAATTAAAAAAATGAACCAAAGCCGAAAATAAATCAATTTCAATTCATTTATACAATCCAAGGTTCAATTCCTGATTGGGAAAAAATTGAAAAAATTAAAACTAATGTTTTTCATCATTATCATTATTCTCAATAAAATTATTTTTAGTGAAAATATTTAATTGATAATTACTTTAAAAAATCACTATCATTAACAAATGACTAAGAAGCTATAAAGCATTACCATCAATAAAAGTCACGCCTTGCACTAAATACATAATTAACGAGTAGTAGAGCATTCTTATCACAAAAATGTTATGAAATATATACATACATACAAACAGACGTTTTAACATTCTTAAATAACAGAGACCCTACAGGAATATATTTTTGTTTCTCTGAAGTAATAAAAACCACTGACCACATTTCAGACTTCATGTTTTGCACCTATCTAACTTAAAATTGGTACGCGACTAAAAATTTAAAATATAGATCCATCTACAAAAGTATTAAAGATTTTTTATTTTATTCCTATTCTCTTAAAACTTCTGCTATTACAAATTTGTGTGTCACATAAACAATTATTTTTTATTTGCTTCAATTGTAATTAGGAATTAAATAACTTCATTACTATTGAAAAAAAAACAATTTTAAATAATTATAACTAAGAAATCAGTAGCATTTATCAATTCCAATAAAAAATATCTTAAGTATTTTATTATTCTTATTTTTTTTTTAAATCAATGCAATTCTTTCTCCCTAATCTCAAAGGTTTTTCAATCGTCCCAGTTAAATTTTTTCTATACAAAAAAAGTTGTTTGTTTATTTCTTTAAACATAAAAGTTGTCACGACAACAAAGTTTTTAAAACAAATTTACATTTTATTCTGTTTTACAATCAACTTAGATGTATGAAATCCAATGTAGTTGAAGATAAATATTGAGAGTAAAAAATTTTTTTCGTAATTGCTTACGTAAGTTAAATACTTTTGACGTAACATATTACGTATTGTTTAAGTGCTTGACGTAACATACTTTTTTAAATTTACAAATAAAATAAAAAACTTTTTTGATCAATCAAATCGAATTAAAGCAATTTCAGAACCGAGTGAGTTGTATACACATAAATACAAGTAAAGTTAAGAGCAGGCAAAAAATTATGCCTGGTCCTTAAGCACGTAAGTAAATTTATAATTTTACTTTTAGATGCAAAGTTAGAACAATTATTGTAGATTTCATAATTAGCACACAATTCAATAAAACGCAAAAAAAATTTTTTTAAAGTCATCTTGCGTAAGAGTATAGTGGCAATCCATAAGACAGATTTATTTCCATTGCTTTAAGGTAAATCTTCATCTTTATAAAGCACCGATGTTTTCTGGCTTAAAACCAGATACAAATTTTTAGTACAAAAAATTGTAAAACTTCATTATTAGTTAACAAAGTTTAACACTGAAAACTTATATAATTTTTTGAATATCCATAAAAGCTGTCTCCTTCAAATTGCTTGCATTTTTGGTGGGTGTATGCGATCACAACATCAGTGAGAGATAAAAGTTTATAAAGAAACTACACAAAAATAAAATCTAAATATGGAATATATTTGCAACAGCATGCAAAACAAAGCATGCGGTTTTTGTCTTAAAGTATGAGTAATTCCTAAAGTTTTATTGCCACTTCAGTCACATTTAAGCTACTGACTCATAAGGACAGATATAAAACAAACAAATAAACAATAAATAAGTCTATTGTTTGCAGGAAAAGCAAATAAAATTGTTATTCTGGCTTCATTCTATTGTCTATTGTCTGTTATTTGTTTTTTTTTAAGAAGCAAATCTTTAGAAATTTAAACAAGTTTTTTTTTAAATTTTTTGATGCATTTAAGTGATTTTTTTGTTTGTTACAAGCGTTTTTTAATAAGCGTTATTTTCTTGTTCATCTTTTGATTGTGGTAAATGTATTAACATTTTTTTAACTGTTTTTGTGAAAATGTTTATAAAATTAATGTTTATAAAATTAATGTTTATAAAATTAATAATAAAATTAGCGAAGGACATTTTTTGCAAGTTGTAAGATGTCCGGATTTTAAAGGAACCATTCTTTATATATTTATGAATTTGTTATTAAGAATGTTGAAAACTTTGAAAATAAAAAAGTAAGCAATTGAATTAAAAAATTAGTTTTGCATAAGAATAAAATAAATTGAAAAAACATTTTGTAATTTGACATCTGTCATTTTTAATATTTCGTTTTTTTTTACAACAAAATTGTAACAATTTGAAACAGGTAAACCTAGATTATCCAATTTAAATGTTGTTAAAAGAAACACACTTCAAATTCTGACAAAAGTTTAAAATTTTTATTCACTGCTTTAGTAACAAAATCATTGTTAAAGTGACATCCCTGACAATCTCTCTATTTGAATTGTTTTTCTTTAAACGGTACAATAACAGCATTAGGATGGTAATGAAACAAAATGGTTTTTGGTTTCTTTTCTATTGTAAGTTTTAAACATTTTATACTGAAGAACCTTCTCAATTTTCTATCACATGTCAAAGTGCTCTTAACAAACTCTAAGAGAATAACAAATTCATATGGGGAAATTTAATAGCCCAACAGCATATGGCTTTACGCTACTTCGAATAGTGAAAAGTAAGACCAATAGCGGTCCCAAGAATTCTCTGGATGGTTAGATGCGATGCTTTAGCACCTGGCAAGGCTACAGCATCATTTTGGTGGAAGTGTCTTATTTTTTTTCTTGGTAACCAAACATTCTGTTCTAAATAAATTTTTATTATCTTTTATATGGAAAACTACAAAACTGAGTCCTAAAATTTTGAAAGCGGTATTTTAAAGGTATAGCGATTAGAGAGGAAAAAGACTGGCAGAAAATAAGCAAATAAAATTGTTTCCGTAGACAAAATAAATATCATTTAAAAAACCACAAGAGAGTCTTCCAAAATTTGCCAGAAGTTTCCTTAAAAACTGTTGGATAGAGGTACTTCTACAAAAAGAAGTAAATCTGTCATGTGCTGCAAAAAAGGGCGTATGATATTTATGTAAATTTAATTGTTTACAAACACCAAGTGTTGCATTTTTTGCTTCACAACTGTAAATTAGATTATAAGAACACATTGTAAAGGGGATACAATTTGTTTCGTGTTCTAGGTTTTGTATTACAAGTCATAGAATTTAATAAAAAAACGCATTTACTCGCTAACCGTGCAACGCATTTCAAATAAATGTGTTTACAGGCCTTACGCACGTTCTAAAATTAAATTACTTTTAGTACTTTTGTATGTTTTTCTCTACTATTTTGTCATTTACTCAGGTTTTTCAAAAACACAATAGCAGCTACAATTTAAGAATAAATCTTAAAAAAACGACACTCATTTTTTTAAATCTATTTTTATTGTTCATTTGTGTTGTTTTGTGATTCAATAAAGAAAATAAAAGTCAATATTTTAAATATTAATTAGCATAAGAATGTGAAAAATAATATGGAGAGAAAAGTAACAATTATTTTGTAAGAAATAATTTCAAAAGGAGTAAATGTTGAATCGAATAGACAACAAAAAAAAAAAAAAAAAGAAAGAAATCGTTTAACCTGCCGTAAGTAATTTAAATTGAAAACCAAATGTCATTCAAAGAATAGTTAGTAAAAAGAGCGTCTTTCATTCGAAAGAAAAATTTATTTGTCATATTTGTTGGGTTTTAAAACATATCAATCAATTAGTTAAATCCCAAACTTCACTTTACTTCAATGGGCATATATTTATTCCAACGATTTTTCAATTCTTATTATTGTTAAGGGTAAAAACGGAACCCGTTTAATATCGATACAACGTCTGCCTAACACTGGCCTCTTGCTCTGGAAACGTAGCAACTAATTTGCGTATATGGCCTTATTTTTTTACCGTTATAGGCAGACACCTAAACTTTTCGTACATTAATCTGTACGGCTATGGCGAAAAGTATTAAAATATAAAATAAGAAATTAAAGGGTGTCCCTTATAAGATGTAGAGGCTCCTATTTTCAATCGCAATAGGCGACCTTTAACGACGAGCATCTCATAGAAGTCATTGTTTTGACGTTTTTTGTCTTAACTTTTGCACCGTAAGGGGAAGATATTCTAAATTTAAAACAAGAAAAAGTACAATATACAATTGTACTAGTAAAGGGTAGCCCACAGATGCTAAAGAATCTTTCGTGGATGTGTATGAGTCTGAATTGAACGTGACTGATTTATTCAGTTTGATTTTGTTTTCTAACTAAACTTTATTTCATTTTATACCCTTCACCATAAAAAGTGTAAGAAGGGTATAACTAAGTTTGTCATTCGGTTTGTAATTTCTACAAAATTCATTTCCGACAATACATACGTTACATACATATGTTACGTACTTAATATTTTTTTTTCTTATTTTTAAATTCTTTTTCATTACGCTATTACGGCTCTAGACATAGAGGCCAATGACAGAGTGTAATACAGACTAACATAAGTTCTAAGGCATAGACCATACATCCCGATGGTGGTTTTAGAGCTGGGTGAATAGAAAATTCGGGGCGTCAATGTTCCTTGCTTCAGAGATGGAGATTATTTAAACTTCTACTGCACCATTGGCGACATTTTTTTGAGGATACAACAGCACACAGGCAAAGGCCAACGTTCCCAAGATTTAGGCCTAAACCACAACTACCATGTTACTCTGCGAAGGGCCAATTCGAGAATCGGTAGAGGGTGCGTAATGCCTGGTCGGATTTTAAGAGTCAATAGCTCCTAGTTTCATGCCTGTTCAAGCTCCAGCGACTGCTGCCGCGGTATACCCTTCAAAGCAAAACGTCAAGTTGTTAAATTCCACCAAGACAAGGGCTTTGGCTAACGGAGGGGCATAAATTGTTTCATACTAAGAAGGGTGTTCTTACCCTTCAGGTAGACAACCCAAAAAACACTTATATAACGCAAAAAAAAAAAAAAATTGGGAGACATAAGAAGCTATCCTCATTTCTCTGCATTAATTTACACTGAAAGTAAATTGTTTACAAATTCTTTCAATCTTTACATTAGTTTACTTAAATATTTAATTAACATTCAATTAATGTAATGTTTCATTGCATTAATGAAAAATTAAATTATATTAATGAAATATTTATTTGACCGACCTTGCAAATTAGGAAATGCAATTTTTTTAGTGCCTAATCCATTAAGAGCCTATGTCATTTTTATGTAAGATAATATATATGTAGTTACAAATTTTTATTTATTTTTTAATTCTCTGTTACCTCAATATTTGCTTTTTTGGTTGGATTTACTTTACTAACTAGATGTACATAGATGATGAAGGGTATATAAGATTCGGCATAGCCGAATATAGTACTCTTACTTAGACTGAATTTATTTAATATTGTCAGTGCTGTCGTTTTTGTATTTTAATTGTTGCTAGCATGGGGGCGGTTAGGACGTGTTAAGCCAAGCCTAAAATTTAACATACCACAAATACTGTTTTTTGCTTTGTGATTTGTATTCTGTGTCTAAGAACAAACAATAGAAACTTCAACAACAAAAACTTCAAACAATAAAATGATTTTATGCACAAAAAATTGCCACAATTTACGTGGGAAAAATCACAGAAAAATCAAAAAAAAAAAAAAAAACTAAGAAACCAAAATGATAAAAAAATATATAAAACTTTGAACAAAAGGTCAAGGTAAAAAATAGTATGACAATGTTGTTACAACAAGGTTTCGTGTGTATTAAAAGTATATAATAATATCAATATACAAATGTATGTACATATGTATGTGTTTATAAAAATATGAATCTAAGTGTATGTGTGTATTTTTATAATTAATATGTATCTAGTTTCAGTTGAAAACATGCTGATAAAACACTTTTGCCTAAATGCGGCACTATTGTTAGCAAATATAAAAAATCAAGTTGTTTTAGTTGATGAGGCAGGCTTAAATTAACTTTAAAAAAATATTGATTGTTTTTGACTTTGTCAACAAGTTTTTGGTTGGAATGTTTTTCTATTCACTTTGCAAAGAAATAATAAATAAACAAGATAATTGAATGAACTTACAACTTTTAGCGTTGACTGAAGTTATATTCACCTTTTAGTAAGAAAGTTTTTTTGTAATATCAACATGAAATTTTAATTGGTTCCGTTGCTTTTTAATTAAGTTGTTTAAGCTTTTAATATCAATTTCAAATTTGAAAATTATATAATAACAAAAAATTAATTAATTCATAACAAAAACAATAATAATTAATAAATAACTTGTTTATACGAGTATAAGAAAGTTTGCATGACTAAAGCAATTAATCAATTTTTTTGTTAAGTCTTTGCTTTTAATAATATCCGCATAGAGATGCACTGAATTGCGGCATCAGGCAAATAAATATTTCATTAATATATAAAAATTTTCATTAATGCAATGAAACATTACATGGATTGAATATTAATTAAATATTTCATTAAGCTAATGTAAAGATTTCACAACTGACCATTCGATTGTGCTGAAGCGAGCTTCGTCGTGAGAGGCTGCAACTCCTAACTAACTAATGTAAAGATTTAAAGAATTGATGAACAATATATTTTCAGTGAAAATTAATGCAGAGGAATAAGCACAGCTTCTACGTCTCCGGAGACTCTTTTTGGCGTTATATGAGTGCTTTTTGGGTTCCCTACCCGAAGGGTAAAAAAGTCTTCTTAGCATTTCTGCCTGTTCGTCAGTCAAAGTCCTGTCTTGGTAAAATTCGACACCTTGAAGTTTTGCCTCTGGGGGTATACGGCGGCACTAGATGCCGGGGCTTGCGGGGGAATGAAACTGGAAGATATTGACTTTCGAAATTCGACCAGGCATTACGCACCCTCTACCGGTTCTCGATTTGGCCCTTCGGAGAGTAACATGGTAGCTATTATTTTGACCTAAATCTCGGGAATGTTAGTCGTTCCCTGTGTGCTGTTGTTTCCTCAAAAGAATGCCGCCAATGGGCAGTAGAAGTTTAATTGACTCCAGATTTTAAGGAAGGAATATGGACGCGGACGTGCTAGCTGTGTTCTTAAAGTTGCTACTTGGGGGCAGCTATGCGCCCCAAATATTTTATTCACCCAGCTTTAAAACCACCGTCGGGATGTATTACACTCTGTTATTGGCCTCCATGTCTAGAGCCGTAATAGCCAAACATTCCAATTTTTTACAGAAGTTGTGTTACTATGGTCGCTATAACAACAAATAACAAAATGTATTAAAAAATTAGGGGGTGTCCCTAAAGGTTGTGTAGCACTATCTGCTTAAGTATTAAAACATAAAAAGTATTAAAACATAAAGAATTAAATAAAGAAATGTAATTTTTCTTATTTAAATATGTCTTTTGCACTACAGGTAGACCTCAAAAATATGTTTAAAGGGTTTTTTAATTGAATACCTAATTGTAACTAAAATTAAAGCCATTTCATACCCGTCATGGTACCGCCTGTGTTTGAATCTATCCCGCACTTTATGGAAACACATTTTTTTATTTCACTGTTTTTTGTAATGCCTGCACATTTTTAAAGGTTAAATATCTCTTCGGTTTTTATTTTTTCCAGAATAATGTTCTTTTATTTTACTTCCTTTTAATATAGTTGTTTTTTTTTTGTTTTGTTTTTTTTTACACAGTACTGCGTGTTGCATTCCTTACATTAAACCCCTCATAAAGACAAAATGAGAAGATCAGCAGCTTTAGCACTTAACGAAAATGTACATAAGATGTACAATCTCAGCGTTGCAACAACTTCCGTTTTTATTTAAATAACCAATAGAATTTTATTGTTCTTTTTTTATTTTATAATTCAAAAATAATTCAAAAATATAGACAACATATTGATTTCAATTGTATCTTTAAAGTAAAAAAAAGAATAATGAAAATAAATTAATTTTCTCGTTGTCACTGATTATTTCAAGTACGACTATCGGCACCCACTTTTGTGTCTGTGTTGTTTTTTTTTTCTAAATATTTATTTGAACCTGCCCATTATGTCCCACATTAAATGGTTTAGTTTTCAATATGTGTTTTCTCATTAAAATAACAAAATAAAAATACAAAATTTACAATTCATTTGTGTATAAATTTTTCACACACAAGTACAAACAGAATGAGCATGTGCAACTTGAGCAACCCAAAACTAAAACAAGAAATTTTAAATATAAACACTTCAAAGCAGTGCTGCTGCCATTTCACTATATTTTCTGCTGATTGAGCAGTATGTTATGGTTAAAACGCTCTAAAAAAGAAGACTTAAAACTTTTTTTTAAATTAATTTTTACAAAATTATTAAAAATATGCCTTTCTGGCAATTTTGTTCATGGGGAAAGTGTTTTAAGTCTCTCAAAAAATTGTCATCCAAAGTTTTTCTTAAAAAAAAAAAAACCCAACTTTTTATACCCTTCACCACAGGAGGAAAAGTGGTGTAGCCAAGCTTTTCATTCCGTGTGTAATTTCTGCAATAAATATTTCCGACCTCGTAGCGAAGTCGATTGAGCTATGTCCGTCCGTCTTCGGGTTGAAATTAAAGTAGCCAAAGCACTAGATGAACTAGAGAAAATTTAAATACGCCAATCGAGTAAACATAGTTTTGAAAATTTTGCTATTGAAAATCAGCAAGATCGGTCCATGTCCTTAGAAGTGCAAAACACCACGCCTGCCTTTAGTTTTTCCATATCATCTGGATAAAATCTAGTTTAGGAAGTTACTCCAATGAAAAAAAATATATGGGCGATTGAGAATTAAAAAATAACAAAAAAAAACATCAAATGAAGAAATTGGATCTCGCCAATATTTTTCGAGTTATGGGCCCCTGAAATTTTCACAGAAAAGTATGATTATGCACCATATTTTTTAAGATATCAATATGGATATCATTTAAAAGCTTTTGAAGAGATCTTTCAGGATATACATCTTCATTAAACTATATTTATATGTATGGGGAAGGGTATATAAGATTCGGCATAGCCAAGCACTCTTGTTTAATTTTAACTTTAAAAAAATATTCATAAAAATATTTAGGAACAATAAAAATTAAAATTTTACAAGAAAATAATTTTAGTATGATTTGAAAATGCGCATGAAAACTAGATTAAGCATTTGTATACTTTTCACACGAAGTACTTTTGTTAACAAAAAAAAAAACAGCAATTACAAATTAAATAGTTTTAATTAATCTATTCGTATCTTAGTTCAAGAAAACTTATTTTAAAAAATAACTTTTTTAAAAAAGTACTTTTTGAAAAAGCTACTTTAGCAAATTGTTTAAAAAGTACTTTTGGTTTAGAAAATGAACATTTCGAAAAGTATTTTGAGGCAAAGTACTAGCTGAGAAATGTTATTTTTTACAAATTGCACTTCTTGGGAAAGTACGTTTTTAAAAAATTCTTTTAAAAAATTTAGAAGAGTTTTTTAAAAAGTTTTTTTTTTTATAAAAGTGAGTTATTTTATAAAATAAATTTTTAAAAGCCTGTAAAAATCGTTTTAATTGTTTTTTTTATTAATTTTAGTGAAAAAAAAATTCAAATACTTTTTAATATGTTTGGAAACTATTACGACTGTGAGCAGGTAATATTTTTATTATTTGAAGTATTTAAAATTTTCTACAATAAAACAACCAAGAAATAAAACCGCATATGAAGCAAAATTTACAAAATAAACTATAAAGGTAAAATAAAAGTTTAAAAAAAACAGAATGAAGCAATTAAGAATTTTTGTCGTGTGAGCATTATTTGTCCGTCCTACCGACCGACTGTATGGCGCTTTGTAATTCACTAAAAAGTATGTCAAAATAAATTAATTTAATAAATTTTATTTTTACTTTTAAATTTACGTTCAGAACAATTATGTTGCAAATTCTTACTAAAAGAAGATAATCTGTTTTTCGTTTTTATTCGTTTTGTTGTTTGTGTTATTTTTTAGTTCCAGTTGCTACATAAATTTTAAGAAACAAGTTTATTAAACAGGGAATTTTGAAATATTAACAATATTTGAGGCAAAATAAGACATTAATAACTGTAAAAATATGTTTGTTGTAAATTTTTATTTTCATAATCCCGCTTTATTTTTTTGCTTTGTGCCAATTTCAGGAATATTGTTTAAAGAAGCGGGGATAACTTTTATTTAATTATTAGTCTTAAAAGTGAAAGATTTCATAAATTGTTCAATCATGCTTCTACATTAGCAATGCAGTATTAAATTAAAGACAAATTTGCAAAAAATAAATATTTTACGTGTGGGTGCAGTAAATTGGCAGAGATATACAATGCAAAAATTTTAATAAATGGATTTATTTCTTAAAAAATATTAAATTTACAAATCAAGCAATTAAATATTTATAAATACATTCGTATAATAATTAAACTTTAACGGCCGCATTCATAATATATTAAAATAGGTTTGAAATGTATTTTACATAATACATTTCAAAGCTATGTTATATTTATGTGTGTAAAGATAAATACGTCAAGTTAAATACGTTTTTAAAAAAATGTAGCATGCGATAAAAATTTTCTCCCATACATACAGTACAAAATTTCACAAATTCAACTTGAATAAGCTGTGTTTACAGTTTAATAGCTCTTATGTGCCATTGATTTCCCAATAGGTATAGTTTTCCGAGATCGAAGGGTTTGGTCACAGTAACAAAATCCGTCACAGAACTCATCGTATTTGTCAATTTTCCGCGACTTATAAAAAATTTCACAAATTCAACTTGAATAAACTGTGTTTTTCAATAGGTCTTATTCTCCGAGATCGAAGGGTTTTGTCGCTGTAATCGTATTTGTTAAAAAAGTCCGAAATTTACTTTACAAATTGTACGATATGTGTGGGAGAAAAAATTTATCGCATGCTACATTTTTTTTAAAAACGTGTTTAACTTGACGTATTTATCTTTACACACATGTTATTTTTTATAAATATCGCAGTAAGACTTCTGCCACTTTTTGTTTTATTTTGAAGTGGTTAGAGCCATTTAATTTGTCTCCACGATGTGACCTTTGCGAGAGTTGAACTACTCGGCCTCTATTTTAGCAAAAAATACGCCTTTGACCAGAGCAACCATCCAGACAGCAATACTCTGGGTCGATGAGACTCGTTCTCACAATATCCCTTTACTAACTCGGCCCTTTTTGCTGAACTAACCCAGCCAGGACTGCCATACCATTTTACTATGTTTTTATGGTGCTCACTTACTAATGCTCTGTTAAGATTTTGACCACAATCTCCTTATCTTTACTATACAGTCGTCTCTTCCATTGCTGATCTCATAAATACAGACTCCTTTATTAACTTATTTGAATTGCCCCAGCTTTAAAACCATTTTTCTTTTTTTTTTTTTAATCAAACTCTGGAAGATTTCCATAGCTGTTTCCTATTATTCGTTTTTGAAAACACTTTATTATCAGCAACTACTCTTAAACTATTATTTGTCTTCCCATTCAAGCAGCAGTTAGGATTTGAACTCATGATCTTTTATTTAACAGTCCTATAAAAGTAGACTACGTGGCGGCTCAACATGTATTAGCTAAAATTTGTTCTTTTATTCCCTTTACGCATACATACACCACACTTTTTAGTGGTAGAAGTAACTATTTATTTATTCAGCTATGTCTACACCAAAAATATTAGCTTCTATTGTTGCAGATAACTATATTAGGCACTTCCAAAACTTTTTTTCATAACAATATATTTTTTCACTTTTCGTTTGAATTTAGTGCATAAAAAATGAAAGAAAACACCTCTATTTCCCAAGAGAAAAAGTGATCTTAAATTAAGTGAGCAGTTTGAATATTAAAAATACATCATTTTATTTTGAAATTGTTTCTATATCTAATTAATTCTATTTAATTTAAGAAATGACTCTTTCGAATAGAATGGGAAGTTGATCCTCTTTAACAAAGACTATAATGTAGGATCTTACAAAGCCCCTTACCAGATTTCTTTTATTTTTCTTAATAGAAAAAGAACATGTCTTAAATAAAGTTAAGTTTAATAAACTTATGAAAGAACTCCTTAAAACATC
Organism: Gymnosoma rotundatum; assembly: GCA_916610165.2. Taxonomy (NCBI): domain Eukaryota; kingdom Metazoa; phylum Arthropoda; class Insecta; order Diptera; family Tachinidae; genus Gymnosoma; species Gymnosoma rotundatum. The sequence goes on along the minus strand of OU744340.1, from coordinate 127,141,986 downwards.
TGGTTAATTTTTAGTGCCAACCTTAACATTTGAAATTAGATTTTTATTAATTTGAAAATGAGAACAGAAGCTTAGACTGCATTAAGTTGTTTTAAGAGAACTATGACATTTTATTTTTCCCACGTTGAAATTGAAATGAATACTTGTCTGTATTAAAAAAAAATGAATAAATATATTTCTTTACAAAGAATATTCTAAAGCAAATGCGGAGAATTTCCCAGCTGGAAATGTAGAACACAAGAGAAACTGAAACTTTGAGTTAAAATCAACAAAAATTATATCAGCATTTTTAAGCGAAATAAGTCTTTCTATTTGTCTTAAGAATTATCCTTGTAAATGTTAATTTACTTTAATTGAGCTTGACTTCTTCAAATATAAATATTTCGTGATACTAATCTGCTTAAAATTTTTTTGTATGAAGTTTCTAGCAACGGCAAAACTGAATGAATTTGCCACTGCCACCTGCTATATTATTTCGCCATGATTGCAAGTTTGTTGAATTTTTTTTCTATAAATTCAATTCTGCTTAACATTTTTGTGGCTGAGATTTTAGTTGTCGATGTTGGTTAAAAATCAAAAAAAGCAAATGTCGCCGTTGCACTTAAATTTTGCTGGCCTTTCATTTTATTGATTATAAAACGTCATATATCGTCCGTCATTTACACTTTTATTGTCTTATATTTCCGTTCATATTTCACAATAAAAATTTATTTTGTAGGCGTTTATTTATTTTTAAAAGATAACAATATATTCAGATTGTTCTGTTACAAAAAAATTTCATTGAAAAAAAAAATATAATTTTAATTTATTTCATTTAAAGGAATGCAAAATAAAAAAAACAATTTTTATTTTAAAGGCAGGCGTTATGATAGTTTTGGGTGTTTGTTTATGGTAATAAATAAAAAGTTATGGCTTGTGTGCAAATGTGCTAAGTCCATTTTTTTTAATTTTCAGAAAACTTAAGACAATTTCTTTTGTTTTAGATTTAATTAATAAAATTAAAAAAGCCGTACATAAATTAATATGAAGTGCTGAACGAACTACTCATTAAACCCTGAGTTTTAATTTGGTGCTTCGCAAATATGGGTTGCCGCTATTTTTAATAAATCTAAGTTCGATTTGCACACGAAGGGTTCCGTACACTTTAATTTAATCATTTTATTTGTGGCTGAAAACTAAAAATGTCGTCTTTAAAAGGGAAGACAACATGTGCCTAAATCAAGTCTTCTGCTGGAATACCCTTTTATTTCTTATTTTATTTGCTATAATTTTTAGCTTGTGCACATTTCAAAAGTCTGCATATGACGGGTTAAAAGTTAAGGCCATATTAGTGAAAATCATGCCCTCTATGGAAACACCTTTTAAGTTTTTAATTTATTGTTCCTACTTATTTTTATAGCGAACATATTTTTGCATACTGTATACCTTAACATCACGTTACTATTGAAAAGCCCTTTCTAAATATGTATATATTTTTTAATTTTTTGTTTTTGTTCTTATATCGGACTAAAAATCATTAAAAATAGTTTAACACCCATTGTGCAAATGTGAGGTGTCTGCCTATCACAATTCAAACAAGTAAGAGTGCTATATTCGGCTAAACCTTATATACCCTTCACCATCTATGTAAATCTAGTTTAGTGAAGTAACTCCAACCAAAAAAGCAAATATTGGAGTGACAGAGAATTAAACAAAAGGAAAAAATTAAGTACTACACTAACATAATTTTACATAAAAACGACATCGGCTCTTAATGGGTTAAGCATTTTGAAAAAAATTTAGTATTTTCTTAAAGATCTCTTCAAAAGCTTTAAAATGATACCCATGTTGATATTTTTAAAAATTTGAAAACTTCAGAGCCCCGTAACTCGAAAAATATGGGCGAGCGCCAATTTTTTCACTGGTTGTTTTTTTTTCTCATTTTTTAGTTCTCTATCGCCCTATATATTATTTTTTTGATAGGAGTCATTTTATTGTTCCAAATGACATGAAAAAATTAGAGGCAGGCGTGGTGTTTTTCCCGCTGCCTCGAAGGAAATGGACCGATCATGCTACTTTCCAACAGCACCTCGTTCGATACTATATCTGACCGATTAGCATATTAAAATTTTTTTCTTTATTTTTTTTGTTGACAGACGTACCAACGGGTATCGACACTCGACTTCGCGATGCATAAAGTCAGAATAAATATACTTTATGGGGCCGTAAATGGGTATTGTAGAAATTTCAAACGGAATGATAGACTTGGATACACCCTTTTTCCCCTTTTTGTGGTGAAGGGTAGAAAATAACTCCCCTTGGGGAACACCTTTTATAGCCACTTGGGGAACACCTTTTATAGCAACTGTTGTAATATTACCTTCATTAGACGGTCAAACAATAATAGAAGAGTTGTGTGTTTACCCTTTTGGTTCGAAACCATAAAAACGAACAATTTACATTTTCTTTTTTGCGCATAAGAGGTTCTAGCCAACAAAGCTAATACTCGTATCATCCTTTATCTGCCGTTAATTAATTCCCACCGATAACCCAAGGCAGATTTATTTTACTAGATAATAGCGGCTCTACAACAAATACAACATTGACAAAAACAACATGTCTTTTTATTGTTGTTTTGTGCGTTGGAAACGTCAAAAACACAAAGAGAAATAAAAGATAAATGCTCTTAATACAAATGCTTGCTTTGTTACGCACACGCTTGTTGTTAGTCTTTTTTGAAATTAGTAAACAAACAAAGGAAATTACAAACAACTTTTGACTTTTCCAACTACAAACCAGCTGGGCGGACGACACTACCTTGTAACATAAATCTACCTTGCGATAACCTATCGAAATGTTTACAACAGTTTGATTACAATTTCTTACAATCGATAATAAAAATACCTGCGTTAAATTAAATTGAAAATTTGTGTATAAAAAATATGTATTTCAGTGTTTTTAAAATTGACACTCAAAAAAAAAAATTATAGTTCTGTTGTTGTGTAAATAAAATTGAAAAATTAATATTTTTTTGGTTATTCGTCCAAATAAGAAACAAAAACAAAAACGGAGCAAAAATGGGTGGCGTGTTTCTTCCGATGTTATATTGTACAGTATTTTGGGCAGGTATTGGAGTTGGCATACCAATGATGACACCAAAGGGTCCATATCAAGCTATTATACGCTGCATGTGTATATTAACAGGAATAACATGTTGGCTCTTCTGGCTTTGCTGTTACTTGGTTCAACTGAATCCAATAGTTGGTCCAGTGCTTACAACAAATCAGATTTATATTATTGACAGAGAATGGAATTAATATTATATATCTTATATAATATATATGAAATACATGTGTTAGATTCATTTCAATTGTATTTTTTATAGTATTTCATAAATTCATAATTAATTCAAAATTTGCATTTGATGTTGATATTAACAAATGTAATCAAAATTTATTTACGTGTGCGTTTGTTTCTGGACGTATTTTTTTTTTTTTTTTGTTAATTTTCTCCTTGTCATTTTATGTGATTTTATTGAAATAATTTGCATGAAACCAGTTTGATTTCATTAAATATTTATGTAAATTTGAATTCTATTTAGAATTTTATATTTCATTCAGGTGTTTCATTGTTACTGTAGGCAGAGGAGAGTCAGTGTTAGCTGAAACTACATTTATTGAATAATAATTGCGTTTTTACTAATCTCTCACCCCCTTTAAACTTGTTTTGTTAAGCCACAAATAATTGTCAATAAGTGTAGTGTTAAACGTAAAAGAACAAATTATTTGCCAATACAAAATTTTAAGATCCGTTGAGTTTGCAAAATTTATTTATTATTCAACAATTAATTTGATTATTTAATCTACCTGAAACGATTCTAAATAATATTTTTCATATTGAAAAAATTATTAATTTTCAGTTTAGATTGATTTGTGATTAATGGTAAAGAGAACAGTCAGAATATGAAAATAATTTTTTCTTTTCACATGTCGTGCTAAAGATTTTTTTTAATATAGCATGCGACATATTTTTTCTACATAAAGATATTAAAAATTTTACAGTGAAAATTGTTTTTTTCGCCTTATTATTTCCTCTAATGGAATGTTTTTGAACTATTAAAACAATTTATTCAAATTGAATTTGTTCAGTAACAGAATTCATACATAAGATATTTCCAAATTTCAAAGTTTTATTTAAATTTTTTTCAAATCATATTTATTCTGTTGTTATATTCTTAAAAAGCTTGATTACCCGACAGAGAATAATTTGTTCATTGTGATCGTAATTGTTAAAAAAGATCGAATTTTCAATCAAAAAGAATTATAAAATTTTATTTAAAAATTGGTAGGGAGAAAAAATTATCGCATGCAATAATAAAAAAATTCATAACTCCATATATTTATCTCCAAACAAATAAAAAAAGTTTTTGAGCGTGCAATAAAACATACAAATAAGCCAATGGAGCGAAGCATTGTGCGAAAAACGGTCACAATACCAGCTGCACCTGTTTTTCCCAATGCACAATAAGAAAAACAATTTCAAAAAGGCTATTTCTTCTGTTTCTTTGTTTAAGCATTCGATTTTACAAGCATCTTCTAAAAGAAGGTTCCTGGGGGTACTTTTTAAACAAAGGTGTAATTTGAAAAAATTAAACTTTTAAAAAAAAGTATATTTAGTTTTAGAAAAATACTTTATTGAAACGATTACCATTGTAACGGCAAAAGAATCATTTCTCAAAAAAAGATACTTCTTGCACGAAGACCATTTTTCGAAAAAGTACTTTTCGTGGTACAATTATAAAAAGGTAACTTTACGAATTTGTTTCCGTTGTCTGTGTCCACAATATCTTTAGAAAAAAACACAAAACCAAAAAAAAGTAATCAAATTATATCTTCAAATAAATAAAATAAAAAAAACTTAATAAAGGTACTAAAACTGTATTTCAAAAAAAGTACTTTTTAAAAAAGTACTTTCATAAAAAGCCTAAAAAATAAATAATTTTATTTTTTTTAGCAATAAACATTTCAACAAAGTACATTCTTGAAAAGTACTTTATCTTTTTATTTATTTTTTTTTTAAGGTAAAAGTTATTTCCATTGTAATTATGAGACCGTGGTTCGAAACTCATAAATCTGTATTAAATGACACTCAAATAAGGCAAATTAATAGAATTATAACTGGTCATACTTTTTGCCATTACTCCTTATCTCGCAGGAGAATTAAAGCGGAGGGTGATGGCAGTTCTGATACTTGCAATGTAGAAGAGGATGAATTACATATTCTATTTGAATGCAAAAAATATGAATTGCATCGTACAAAATTATCCAGTTTTAAGGAAACACAAGGATATTCCAGAGTTATTTGCAAATGCGAAAATATCAGAATATTTTCAGATCATTACTTTTTTGAAGAAAGCTGCAATAATGCTATGATTTTACTTGGATGTAATTTTTGATGGCGTTTTGTTCCTTTGGACCAGCCGTATAATTTGCCTGTCCTTCAAGATTTTAGAAGAGCAGAGGAGTAATTTTAAATTTATAAAAAAAAAGTTTAAAGAAATTTACTATGAGATGCAGTTAAACTTAATTAATATTTTTGTGCCATTTCTATCCATCAATATAAACAATTTTGACATTTTATCATACAAAAATAAACACACATTTTTATAAAAATCTACATCACATAATTCATAAAAAAAACAATATTTATTGAAATCAATAACCAAAAAAAAAGAATTTACTTTGATACATAATAATATAATTGTCATGTTCAGGAAAAAACAAAAAAAAACGGCGACACTTTATTTTGATTGATTATCGTCATCTTGGAAAGCCAAGCTCTAAAAGAGATAATCAAGGAAATATTAGTCGCAAAGTGAGGGTGTGCCACACCTCAGACAAAAAAATCAAACAAAAACGAAAAGAGTTAAATAAAAAAGAAAGGTTTGAATAAAAAAACACAACAAAGAAACATACCTGGGGATAGTCTTAGAAGAATTGAAAGATGTAAGACGCTGCATAATAATAATGCTCCAATTTAAAGATACTCGTAACCACAGATAAAACAAATACACACAATTTTTATGAGAATTAAACGTAATCTTATGTTGTGTTTATAAATTGAAAATCTGTCTGTACTTTGTTGTTGAAGATTTATTTTGTTAGAATTACAAAGACTTTTAACAAAAAGGAGGCAGCTTAATTTTTCAATATCAAATTCAATGTCAAGATTAAGTGTATGTTAAGATTTAGAATTTAATTTTGGCTCATTACACTGTTATTGGGCAATAAAAAATATTTAAAAAAAAATCAGTTTAGCTAGTGTTCAATATACCAACAGTGTCGGCCAAAACTAACTAAACAAATTTAATTCACAATTTAAATATTTTTTTTAAAAAACAAAAAGTTAAGCGATATTTTAAAATAATATTCATTGCAGCACAGCTGTGGAATCTTTTGACTTCATGTGGATGGAAAAACAAAAACGAACTTGACAACTCTAAGCCAAAACTTGGTGCTGCTTAACTAAATTAAGGGGAAATGAATCAGCAAACTTAGTGTTTTGTATCATATATGGACCATCCCTTAAGTTTAAATTTTATGTTTTTATTATTTATTATAGGAAATTTAATGTGCCTTCCTAAGAAAATATTCCTGAAAATCGGACTAAAAAACATTTATCATTTCAAAAATTCTGGAGGGGATTATTTGAAGTTGAGTCCAATTCTAAATTGAAGCAACAATGTTTACTGAATAATGTTTAAGATTGTAGAATATAGTTAATTTTTAAAACAAATTACTTATTTAGTTTAGACGCAACTTAAAAAAAATATTTGTGAAAAATTGTCAGAAAAACTAAAAAATGTCAAAAAAAAAACGAATGTCTCAATTATAAAAAAATGGCATAATGTGTTACGTCTTAGTTGTTTATAAATATGAATGACGTAATGAATTACGTAAAAAATTACAGTAAATTACGACAAGTTAAGCGACATAAAAAAATATTCTTGCAACTAAATTCTGAAATTTTTGACACGGATGAAAAAAAATTAACTTGACAACTCAAGATCATGCGACAATAAAATAACTGAACAAAAATGGGAATGCTAAACTAAATTAAAAAGAAATAAATCAGCCAAGTGTTTCTTATCATGAAAGGGTCACCCTTTAAGTTTAAATTTTATGTTTTTATTATTTGTTATATAAAATTTAATGTGTCTTTTTATTACGCATTAAAAGATAACAAAAAATACGTCAACGTCAAGTGTTTAAAAACATTTAGTTTTATAGTGGCGATTTCGAGAGAGATTGAGGGATTTTAAGTTGTGGAGAAATCACAATTAAAGAACTTATACTTGGTGAATAATCAATCACCCTTATTCTAGTTGTCGGCGTCGTCACATATCAATGTTGATATGTGTCGAGGCATTCAATTTGTTATTCTACTTGTCGTTATTGACACTTGTCGGTTACTGCTCAAAGATTTTTTTGTATTCTATAACAAATGTGACGACGATATTGTATTGACGTGATTATGTTTATTGTCGACGCCTTTTTGCATAACGACTGGCAGTGATTTAAACATATAACATTGAAAATTAAAAAATTGAAGGTTACAAATGCAAATCAATTTGAAAAATTTGGGGAGGAATTGCAGAAGAATCCATCTTTTGCAGTGGGTTTTCGCAGAGGCACTGCTCCATGCAATTTTAAAGAAAAAATGGGAAGAAATTGGAAAACTTCTAAATTCTCTTGGTCCGCCTAGAAGATTAGCAAATAGATGGCAAAAGGTAAAAAAAAATAAAGAATCGAATAGGGATTTATAAAAAAGTTTGCAAAAACAACTTTTAAGGTCTGGCAAAATTTAAATTCAAAGTTAAAAAACATGGTTGCTTATAAAGCGGAATGTAAAGCCACTGGCGGCGGAATGTTTAAACAATTTTCAATCAGTCCACTATAAGAAGCTGTGGCAAAACTTCTTGAAGAAAATGGCCATGCAATAATCAAACTGATTTACTGCAAGAGCACAGCCAGGAACAGGCAAAACATATGTAAATACTTGCGATCCGGCAAATTAAAAATATTGCGATTCTGCCAAAGAAGTTTTCTTTCCTACACAAGTTTTTGGTTTTTCAAGCTTTCATCATCAATCAATCAAAAAAATTTTCTTTACTTATAGAAAACATTTTACCATAAAAGCATCAAAAAAAAAAACCAAAGACTTAGAGATCTGCTTTTTCGTTTCATAAAATCGATAAACCGTCGACGTCGTCACAGGAATGTTATAGAATGTAAAATTTTTAATTAGTTGACGACGACGCCGACAACTAGAATAAGGATTTAACGATTGCAGAGTATGGGCCTATTTTTTTAATTAAAGGTATGTGTCAATTTGTTAATTATTTTTGGCCATAACTTTAAAAAAAATGTAAAAATAACAAAACTTTCATAAAAACAAAAATTTATAAAAAAAAACAAATGTCTACGATAGACGTAGATTATTACGTCCTACGTGTTTATAAATAAGTAATAACGTAATGAATTACGTAGCATATTCGTCATTATACAATGAAGTAACGAATTCGCTATACAAATACTTTCCCTCACTCATTTTTAGGAAAAAATTTTTTTGTTTGTTTAGTGTGTTTTGACAGACACTTTACATAAAAGTAATTAACAAATACCTAAAATAAAAGATAAAATTTTAAGTATATTTTCTAAAGAACAACTTTAATGCTGACATTTTCGGTTTGATATCCATTAATAGCATATTTAACATGTATTTTTTAATTTTTTAACTTTTTTTTGACATCAATCAAAATGAAAAAAAAAAACTACCTGAAAATAGACAAATAGTTGTTGTACCTGCTGTTGTAATGGGTGTTATGTACATATAAATTTTGTGAGAATAAATAACTAAGCTTTTTAATTTTTTCTTCGTTTTTTTTTCTTTTATTAAATATATGATTAATTACTATAAAACTAACAATTTGAAAAAAAATGAGTTGAAATATATCTATTTCTTTTGTCTGTTTTTCATTATTCTTATCAAAGTGCAACAAGTGTAAGAAAGGGCGTCTTAGAGAAATGTAGTGTTTTTTCTTTTAAATCTATTTAACAAACTAATATTTTTTAGGGTCTTTTTTGTAGCAGAGGGGTCAATCAAGTTCATTTTGATGCGTTTTATTTTTTGTGTTTTTTTCTTCTTATTTTATATTTTCTTTCAAGCTTTAATTAAAGATTTATGGAAAACGTTTTCTTTTGAATTAAAATTTCCATTTTTTTAAATACATTTAAAAATACATGCGTTTTGAGATTTTTTTTTAACTTCTTGTGTCATTATTTTCTTATCATTTTAATCATTAAGTAAAGAAATAAAATTTAAATTATTTATATTTTAAGAAGTTAACGAACATTAAGAATCTTACATTTGTTTATTTTTGTTAAATGACTGGAATTTTTATAAAAGATAAGATAAAAATAACTTCTTTAAAAACAAGTTTTGGAGTTTTGACATAAAATAAGAAATTCCAATAAATGAAGTAAAATATTTGTGTTCTTAAATCAATAAAAAGCTTCTTGGGAATAACTCTTTCAACTTAAGCAAATTTGTTTATATTCTGTATTGTTAACAAAACAAAAGTTAAACTGCTAGAATTAATGTTTATTTTAACAATCTTATCTGTTTTATTTTAAAATATTTATTTGCAGGCTTTTAAAAGGGGTCAGAATGTTTTAATATTTTTCTCTCAAATAGAAACTCTAACCAAATTTGGAGGGGAGATAGTGCACTAAGCATTTCACTACCACTGAAAAAATTTCGTTTTTCCCCTATTCCTTATTACCAGCTTAATGAGAGTGAAACATTTTTTCACTACCTGTATAAAGTTTAGTAATAGGATTATTTTGTTTCACTACAACTAAATTGAGTACTAATGAAGAGTAATAAATATTTTGTATGCGCTAATCTTAAAAAAAAATTATGTGTATGAAGATAATCAAGTCAAGTTAAATACGTTTCAAAAAATGTAGCATGCGATTAATTTTTCCCATATACATACAGTACAAATCATGACGAAATAATACAGGTTGTCTCGATGGCGAATTGATTAATTTTCGCCGTAAACGCTAAATGTCAAACCATGGCGAAATAATATAAGGTGACCTCGATAGCGCATTCATTAATTTAGCGTTTACGGCAAAAATTAATGAATTCGCCATCGAGACCACCAGTATTATTTCATCATGTGTCAAACACCATATAAAAGAAATACAGATATTTTTTATATATAGAGTTTGACACTTAGCGTTTGGGCGAAAATTAATCAATTCGCCATCGCGAGGGATTCGATTACTGTGACCAAACGATTCGAATTCCGACATTTTTGAACTGATTTTGAAGATATACACTATATTAGAAAGAATATGTTTACAGATTGGACCTACTATTTAAAAAAAGATTATTAAGTTAAAAATTGCGCGGTGTTTCCCAAAAAATCTCCGTAATTTGCACGTATTTTTTTATCGTACAGTGCGATCGATACACACTGATTTAATTTCTTATTTTAAATTCAATAACCCTCTTCCCGTCTTTCTGTTTTGAAGTTTTTTATAAAAAAAAGTAATATAAAAATAGAAAAATAAAAATCCCAGTGTTAACTCTCCGGCAAGTAAATAAAAAAAAGACAATTAATTCAGTTTAAATATGTTTCCATTTATGATCGATTTAAATGTTGTTTCCATTTATGATCGATTTCTTTGATTAGATTTAAAAAGTAAGTGCTCCGATAATAAATCTATAATAAATGCTCAGCTATCTATACACACACATACCTAAATATGCATGTATGTATGTGCGTCTTATTTATGATTTAAATACAATTAATTATTTGATTTACCTTTCCTGCTGCTTTTTTATAACGTCTTGTTGCTTCATTAATTAAATCCTTCACCAAAAGATTTCCATCACCACAAGGCACTAAAATGCGTGTGTCGCCAAAACAGACAGTGACTTTCATGTTGGTAAAACTCACGTTTTTTCTAACTTTCTTTTTGTAAACAAAATTATTTATAATTTCAAAAACAACAAAATTAAAAACAAACACAAACAAATACTAGCACAATCGTCAGAGCGACCGATCGACTGTCAGTGAAAAATTGACACTTGCTTTATTTTCTTTTGCACAAAATAACAATATGTTATTATTTATTTAATTTTAATTATTTTTATTATTTTCATTTATTTTCACTTTAATCTTTTTTCACTTCATACAATTTTTCTTTGGAAATGCAGTCACATTAAAATTTATGGCGTACACTGGGTTAATGTTATGCTGTTGTTGTTATTGTCATTGTTAGAAAAATTATCAACAACGTTAAAACGCAGCTGCATTGTTAAAAATTTTAGTGCTTCTTATTATTGTTGTTGCATTTGTATGTTTTTCTTTTTTTTTATTCTATGAAGATAGCACAGGGTTGTTACTACGTTTTAGTAGTGCACTAGTTAAAGGGAGTTTGCGTGTGTATGTTCATGACTGAATGTTAAGATCAGAGCTAAAATTAAAAGGACACTTGATCAAATAGGGAATTTTATTTACTTATTTATTAACTTCTCGCGTGTTAGAAAGAGACCACAACACATTAATGTGTAAAATTGTTTTTAAGTGATCCTCTGATAAATATAAACTTTCATGGGTTTCTGATGTTATTCTGTAGTATTAAATAAACAACATAATAAACACTCACATATACATACATATGTATAAATAAAATTTGTTTAATCTACAACTTTAATGTTTTTGTTACTATCTGTATATTTATTTAATGATTCATATTTTGTTCACAGAATTATTTAAAGTCATGCCTGCCTGCATAAAAAAATTTACGCTCAGAGCACGCAGTCGGAAATTTCAAATCATATTTAACAAATGCTTAGCTTGTAGGTATAAACGATATAATAAACAAGTAATTTTTATTTATTTATGACTTTATCCCACCAACACAAACTATTTGTTAAGTATTATTAAGTACCTACAAATGTATGTTATCGTTTATTACTAAAACTCCAAACTTGTTCTTTCTGTATTTATTTTGTTGTATTTTTTGCAATTTTTTTTAGTATTGCATTAGGTTGTTGTAAATTCTTTATAATTTCGTTGTTGTTTTATTCGAATAGATGATTTACTTAAATCTATTTTTCGTTGAATTATTTCTTTTTGCAATGATTTCTTTAAATCTTTTGCAAATAATTACATTGAACTTGCTTTATAAAAGTTTCTGAAACACTACATTTTTATTAAATACTAACGCTCGCGCTCTTTCTATTAGTGACTATACACGTTCATGTCAACAACTCGTTTGTGGTGTAACGTATTTTTTTCGAGTTTGTTTTGTTAGTTTTTTATTTTTCTTACCTGTACTTTTGCCTTCGTGTAGCTTTGTAGTTCGAAGAGTTGTATTTCTTTTGTTTTGTGGCAGGGTAACACTTCTAGTTTTATAAATATATATGTTACACCCTGTCAATTTATTCAGCTGTAAAAAAGTACAACTGCACGTGAAGGCAAACGTCAAACTGAATTGTTTTGAATTTAATTGCTGCAATTGTAAATAATTTCAGTAAAATCTTTAACTTTAAAAGAAAAACAAAATAAAAATGTCTGTTAAACTTAAGAAGCAAAAAAATGAAAAGGGAAGTAAATGCCATAAACAAAATATGGTAACTGATGATAACGTTAAAGAGCAAGACGTCGCATGTGATAATGTTAAAGAAAACATTGAAGACTGCAATGTGATGGAAGTAAATAACGACACTAGATTTTCTAAGGGAAGTGCTATGGAAGATGATGATGATATGGATTTGAGTGAATTATCCAGAAAAAATGTAGAAAAACCAAAAAAGAAACGCAAGAAAGGTATTATTTATATTTCGAATATACCCAAACACATGAATGTCACCCGGATTAGAGAGATTTTGGGAGAGTTTGGTAAAATTGGACGCGTATATTTGCAACCGGAAAAGTTGCCAACAAATAAAAAAGAAGGTAAATTCAAAACTTTTATTGTTGGAGCCATGTGATTGAATACACAGCCATGTTTTATAATTACAGTGCAGACCTTTATCAAATTTTCCAAGTTATTGGACCTCCTATAATTAGAACAAAGATTGAATTAAGTGCTTCAAATTTTAACGACATATAATTTTGTAATATTTTATGATACAGTGGGAATTTTAAGCAAAAGTTCTTTGTATAAAAAAACATTTTCTTGAATAATTTGAAATAGTTTGCCATCCCCCTTACAAAAAAATTAAAAGAACCAGACTTATCTTATTGGAAGTTTACAACTTTTGACCAGCAGTGATCATTCGTAAAATGTTATATTAGCGTCTTTATATTTTTTTTAATTTAAAATAGCGCACTGTCGCACACATGATCATTAAAAAATCATTTCGAAACAATGTCAAACTATTGTAGACCTAAAGAAAAAGCTTGAACAAAAAAAGTATTTTAATTAAGAAGAAATTGCAATAGAGCTTAATTTACCTTTTTCTGGTTTAAATCCTTTCCGTTTTCTATCACACAAATTTTTTAAATACCCTCGTATTTAAATCTTAATAGAAGTGTTGCTAGAAAGTTTTTAAAGAAGAAAATCCTTTCGAATATAAAGTGCCAAAACTTTATCAAAACATCATATCGTTGTGCGTGGTTGAAGGATGACCGACGCTTAGCTATTAAAATTAAATTTTATTTTATTTATTAATTATTATATTCCTTATATATATAATTATAAATTTTTGTGTTTTACAAAATTTCTAGGCGAGAAGAAAAAGCGTAAACCTTTTGCACGTCACTTCACTGAAGGTTGGGTTGAGTTCGAGTCAAAACGTGTCGCCAAACAAATTGTACCACTACTTAATAACAAACAAATCTCGACACGTAAAAAATCACAGTTCTATGACTATCTGTGGAGCATGAAATACTTACCGCGCTTCAAATGGTGCCATCTCACTGAACGCATGAACTACGAACAGGCGGTACATAAACAACGCCTCATGACAGAGGTGTCCCAGGCGCGCAAGGAAACCACATTCTTCCAAAATAATTTAGATAAGAGTGAATTTATTAAGAAAAAAGAAAAGACTAAACAAAAAATCGAAGCAAAAAAGATGAAAAAGCAACAGACAGAGTTGTGATGAATGAATGAATTAAAATTTTTTTAGCTGCACTAATAAAATGTAAATACAATTAAATAGAAAAAAATGCAATCTATTTTTGCGCTCAATAAAACCAACAATGTTAAATTCAAGAACTAGTTGTTCTTGAACTTTTGTATGGTTTTTTTTCTCTTATTAAAACAAGATTTTTGCCGTTGTAGTTGTTTAAATGTTAATAATGACGATTAAATAGCTGCTTAATAAATAATTCTAAAATTCAATTAGTCGATTTCTTTTTTTATTTTAAAAAAATCTTAACAACTTTTTGATTTATTTACAAACTTAAATATAGAGATTTTATCTTTACAATTAATACTTATTAAAACAGTTTATATTAAATTAAAAAACAATATTAAAATATACTGGACAAAATCAAACTTAATTAAAAATAATAACACATGGCATGACAATACACTTTTTCTTTAAACACATTAATAAAATAACATTAACAATTTTAATACAAGTAGAAAGACACACAAATGCTTTTATAATTTAATTCATTTAAATTCTTTAATAATTTCGACAATGCTTTCATAGGTACCAGTGATTATGCCTAAAACGGCTATAGCTAAAATTAACATATTCTTCAAATAAGCCCAAGTATTTAGACCTTTAGGTCTATGGGCTCGAATAACAAAATCTACAAAAACAGGAAAAACAAATGCCAAGGCAGTGGAACAAAAAGCACCAATAAGCGATATGAACAACTGCAATTTAGGCACCAACAAAGCAACACCAACTGTGAAAAAAACAAAATAAATGAATTTATAAGTTGTGCTAAAAATTTAAAATAAATTGTAATTATTCACTTACAGGTCAATAGTGCCAGTATAAATCTCAAAGTTACTTGAGTTGTAATGGGGTATTTTTGAGCAGTGGATGAATTTT